>CM070080.1:18200880-20600880 GCA_036250285.1 Pyrocoelia pectoralis | reverse complement strand
ACGGATGTGTGCAGCCACAACGGTTCAAGTCTTGATTAGAAATTTAGAATTATGATTTATAATAGCAGGTAATTTAACAGTAAGTTCCGAAAACATTATTAAAAACTTAATAGCTGTCAGAAGTAGGTACCTAAATTATTTTTATATTTAGTAAAAATTCACATGTTTAACAATTCTAATGTTGCATTATGCAGATAAGTAGAAATTAACAACAATCTTAAAATCTAAAATTCATTAGAACGATTTGTGTGTTCCAAATTTCGAAGTGCTTTATAGATTAGAGAAATACCTAATTAAGTGGGTGACTTTTAAAACTATGTAATCAGGTGCTATAAAAATTCAATTCCCATTTTGGTTTAAACGTAAGCCAACTGTTGTTACATTAACTTCCTAATAAGAACAAAACTAAGAGAATTCCTTGTGAAGTTATGAATCACGGTATGTTACAGATTCATTTTGGGGTCAAGTTTGAAGATATATAATTGGACGTTAACCTTCCTCATTTTGAACATATGTTCGCATCATCAATATTAATATTTGTCGAAATTAATTAAATATCCGCATTTCTTAATCAATTCGCGTTATTTAACGTGGACTATTTTTTTGTAACAGAATTTGTTTGCAATCGTCTTTATAGTTTAATCAAAGAACGTTACGTTCTTTGGTTTAATGATCGTACTTGTGAAGAAGCTTGTTATACAACCAACAACACTTCCATTTTTGAAGAAAATTTGAGAGCTCGCGACAGACGGAGAGACTAAAATAAAATCGTCCCTAAGATTTAAGTAAAACATAGGTACTGCAAATTTAAAATAATCTATAACGAAAATCTGCTTCACCTTGTATTTTGAAGCGGCCAAAAATTATATGGCAATAAAAATTAAAAATCTTATTTGGGGTCGCCGAATGCAGGGTTAGCTGATTGACTTTGCCATTGTGAGGGAACGGAATTTCTACTCACTCATGAGATTGGCATGCGATGTGAAAAGCACCGACCTTCACGGGGGCTATCCAATGAGAAAGGTCACGACATTGGATGGACCTTAATCCAGATTTGAACAGTTTTAGTATAGTTGATTCGCTTTGACTGCAGGACGTTGTTTTGTTTTCAGGTTTTTTCAATTAAGCTACTTGGGCGCACCATATTGGGTTGCTTCGCCCAGTTTGCAAGTAGGTACATCTCTGTGCACGTTGAAATTTTTAGTGTATGTATTTTCTGTGAATGCAGGCTATAGTTTTCTGAATATTCTGCAGAACGAGGAGAAAAAATGATAAATTTGTAGTTTTAGATCTGCGAACAAATATTTGCAAATACACCTGATAGTATAGGCAAACCAAACTACGTCTATTTTAAAATAATTCTTCAATTTATAATACAAATAATGCTATTTAAATACAGACGCCCTTATTTTCGTTGTCGACAAATGATTAAATCTTTGAAATCAACACGCAACAAAATTTTGGAAAATTAACAATTTGTGTTTGCTTTTTGCGGAAATTGTTTTAGTTGTAGCAAAGACTATATAATCTTTGGTTGTAGCTTGAGTTGCTTGGTACGTACAATATGTCCAATATTGAGTATCGGGCCAGATGACTGTGTTAATTTGTTGCAGTCTGCGGCGTGGTTATTAACAGAGCCCAAGCTTGGTTGCTTCTCATTCAGACCGCCGATCATAAAATCACAGCTTAAATACTTAAGCTGAGCCCAGATTAATACAAAGATATATCATTTTGAAACAACCAAACTTATATACGTTTTATTCAACTCATTATACATATACAAATTTCAAATATTATCTTTTACACGTATTTCACAATATACAAGTATTATGCTAAGAAATACGAACTAAAAAATCTAGAAAGTGAAACTAATAATAAAACACACCAGTGTGCGTTGATTCACTTGTTGAATATAAATTACATTTACATCGATAATTAACTTCATAGTGTTGTAGACCAATGAGACGTTAAGAATAGTGTCACATGCACCAATCACAAGTTTCTTTAACTGAAAAGAATGCATGCTACTTTTCTTGCCGCTACCTCATTGGTTTAGAATTATTTTAGCAACCTATTTAAAAAAATCAAATGTCATTTTGACAAAAGTAAAAAATTTGACGTATTTAACGCTTCATTCAGTTAATTCTCCAACCGAAGATCATTCGTTCTCAACTCTTGTCAGGCAAGATTTTTATTTTTTTTATTTGCATTGATTGCTAAAAGGTAATTAAACTCGATCAAATTCTTGGGAAAAGAACCCTCGCGCTTCGCGCTCGGGTCTTTTCGTCAATTTGATCTCGTTTAATTGCCAAGCAACCACTGCTCATACAAAATAAAAATCTTGCCGACAAGAGTTGAGCACTTATGATCTTACTGTTGAAAAAATTTTGAACAGTACATATCTTAAATTTAATGCTAAAGTGGCTGCTCCAAGACCCGTTGCATGATTTGTGCACCCAAATGAAATTACATTTGCAGAACGAGAATTTATTTTTCGGCCATTTAAATCATCATTCCCATTTTTATAACACCCCGGTTTTGTCTTCCAACTTAATATGGTAAGTGTCCAATTTGCATTCAAAAATTCCGTGTAGCCCTCCAATCCACAAAGGATAACTGTGTGTATGTTAAACAAAATCAGAAATGGCATCAGCACTTTCGAAAAAAGTGAATAAAATTTCCTTTCCCATATAAATGAAAATGAGCAGCGCTGTCTCAACCAGTTACTTTATAAAGATGAACAAACAAAAAATGTGGGTACCTATATCTAATAAATTCAGCAAACTTTTCGCGATAAAAACTAATTTAATAAATATCGCATTTTTTCACAGTAAATAGTTGGGAGTGTTTTATTTGAACAACTACATATTTAATTATTTATTAAATTAAAGCAAAATCATCTTTAGTTATATTAAAATAACTATGGGGTGCCATGTAAAAGCTTTTTTGAATATTTGAAACTTCCAAATTTAAACATCTGTTTTTAGTATTGTTGGTATAAAAGATTCCAATGAATCTTTGTTAGACCTTTTGCGAAAAATGAATAAATTGTTCTTTAAAATAACACACCTACAGCTACAGTAATAGTAGAGTACCTACCAAAGAGTAATTATATACTCCTTGGTAGTACAACTGCCGATATCATCAAAATGGTTTAGTTTAGGCACGTTATTGTTATTGTGTTATCTAACCTACATTATTTTTGAACGTATTAGAACTCTAAAATAACAAAAATATGGAGATGTCATTTAAAAGAACTGTCTCGACACCAGTTGAAACATTTTTCTCGAAAACTACATATTACGTACAATTTCAAATTTTCCATGCAAATGAGATTATGAGAAACAAATCGTGGTTGAAACACATTCTCTTGACTAAGTCCCGCAGTATTGAAAGTCTTAATCTTGTTTTATCTTCAAGTTGATCAATTTTGATTCCATTTCAACAAACAAAATACAATTTCACCGCACATATAATTTGAAATCCAAAAAAACAAAAAATAGACTTCGCGGTTGCAATGAATGTAAAAATACTTCAAATATTTTTTAGTTTATACATATACCGTGGTTTATATGCAGTTGTAGAAAATATTCCTTTTAAAGTAATATTTTCGCAACTGTCGTGGTCACAATTGGTTCCTGTATTGCGACCTTTTGGTTTAAATTGACAAACTTTGAACTCAAGCTGAAAAATGACACTTTCTTTTCGAAAACTGTATTGTTCTATTGTTATTAAAATCGGACAAATATTGATACCAATGAAAATGTGACGTACCTTGTTCCAAAAATAAGTCATGTTGGGGAAAACCCAGAATTTCATTTGTTCGTGCTTCTTTTAGAATTAAGGAACAATAATTTCTTGTTAACTTTTCGGAAAATGATTCCTCCAACGGACACCTCAACATTCGCATTATATGAAGGTATAATAATCTGAAAAGGGAAAGACATAAATAGGTACTTTTTCTGCTGTTGTATGTCACGCTTGTACCGCCGTATACTGCCGCGGCGGCGGCCGTACAGCCGTATACCGCCGTACAGTCGTATACTGCCGCGGCGGGCGCCGTATCGCCTTATACCGCTGCCGGACCGCCGCGCCGTATCCTGTGACGGCGGTCGCGGTACCGCCGTACCGCCGCCGTACACCGTCACGGCGGGCACCGTACCACCGTATACCGCCTCGGTGGCCGCCGTCTCGCTGTACCGCAGTATTCCGCCGCGGCGGCTACCATACCCCCGTACTTACTTACTTTAATTTTAGTTTGCGCCATTGTGAAATGAAAACACGCTTACAAGTTAATACATACAACTTATACTAATGTATAATTATAACTTAAAGATATAAATTACACCATTTCTTTATGGGACATTCGTGTTTCGTGCAGTTAGCTCCCAAAGCGTATTTTGGGCTGTAGGTAGTAATAAAGTGACTTACAAAGTTTGAGATAACGCTTACAAATTGTTACAAATCACCATTGAACTGTATACTACATACAGTTCATTGCAAATCACTTACTAATTATTGATTTAAAAAAATATGGTTCCTAAAAGTGGTGTGGCTCCCGAGAAGGTAGCCGCACAACAGTCTTTTTTAACGTCAGAGATACTTACCGTTTGATTACAAATTCTGGCAACTTGATATTGCAAGATAATTTAGCGCCAAAAACTGTTTTTGTTAAAATAAATTTTAAAATTTACTTACAAATTTAGATTTTTAGCTTACACATGCTTACTTAGCCGTAAGTATTTGTAAGCTAAAAATTGAACAAATTGAATATAAATTCGGAATATGAGGGGCTAACTTCACGGACACACCTTTAGCCACCTTTAGACCACCGAAGTAGCTCCCTCTGATAATATTCATTGCATCGCTTACTGAATCATCTTTCTCAGTACTATCCTGAGAATCCTTCATTCTTGTGGCTATGGAGACGAATGTATTGATGATGACAACATGCCAATAGCAGGAATAATTTCCAAAATTCATTCATTTTTTGCGCTCATCAATGTTTCGATTCTCAAAAAATATTAAGTATAATATTATAATATTATAATATATTATGATATTATATTATTAGATATATATATAATATTATAAGGTCTCTAGTTGAATTCGATTCTCTCATATTAACTAGAAACAATTGAATAAAGTTCACTCAACGCTAGAAATGAACACTATCACATATCACTAATACCAAAGAGCATATAATATTCTCTATGCTAATACGTCACCACGAGATATTTATAGTTCAACATTAAAATAAAACTAACAAAATGAAATCCGTTTATTAGATTTCGTGCGAACACAGATGACGATAAATTAGTTTTTGTTTTACCAAATACCAGATGTCATCCTTGTATAATGATCTTCAAGCGAAACTTTTCTTTGGCATTTGTCTTTTGTAATAGACAATTTAAAAATAAGTCATCCTCTTTTTTAAGATCGCGCTTACTGCCACATTTATTGTGAAAATATACCGTCGTATCAATTCAAGTTTGAGGAAAAGGCATTTTATGCATAAGAAATAATAGGTACAAAATTTAAAAAACCTTCTGCCAAAAAATATCCCAAAATCCATTCTCTCTAAGGAAGATTTTAAATGCAAATTAGACGAACCTTTTATTTCTCCATTACATTTTATTTTGGATGATAGATGAAAATCGAACAAAGTAGTAGATAAATTGATTTTCCTTCCTCATTTAAACGCATTATTCTGTCTGCATATCTGTCGTTTCCAAATTTCATAGTTTTTGAAGCGACAATTTGGTTTTTCTTGGTGCTTTAATCACTACACTACAATTTTCTGTTAAGTGTTTATTTTGATTGATCGAATTTAATTGATAGGTACTAATGAAGATAATCTCTGAATAGGGTGAATATTACGACGAAGCGATGTTGAATAAAAATAAACTCAAAATCTCGTCCATATACCTAGGTACCTACCTATATTTATTTATTAACAGTATAGTTTCCACTTCTCCTTCATCAATCACGTACATTATGTAAATACGGTGAATGAATTCATTATTCAATGCTAAATATCATGGTGTAAGCTAAGATGTAAATCATCTACGTGTAGATAAGCCTAAGGATTTCAATTCATTTTCAGGAATGTGGGGTTGTCGCTTTATATCCCTTAATTAAATTTATGGTTATTTAAAATTTTAAAAATTCATCCGTTAATATCTAAAGGTAAACCCCTGAAGAACTTTGAAAATATATAATAAGGAGGGGCATAGTGGAACTACTCCGCTATTTTTAAGACTAAAATGTCAGAATTGATAGTATAACAAAAGCGACGGCTACTATTTGTACTTTTAAAATGGCAGAAAGACAAAGAACAAACACGAGATACCTATGCAAGTTTTCTGATTTTGATCGGAACAGCAAAAAAACAAGAAGTAAGTACATAGGTACCTGTGTGTTAATATATATCCCGTATCGACTCTATTGCCAAACATGAACTCCTGACAACTTGAGCTTACCACGCAGCTACTGTGCGTACGCAAACTGCTTAAAAGCTCAGTTAGACAATCGTCCGAAGATACTCCATTGTACCGAGCAATTTTATTTTTCGTAACGTTAACAACTGTCCACGAGCCATATATACCCAAATTGTGCAATTGATTATGCAAAAAGACATCATTTAAAACCCATTGGTGAGCGTCCATCAAGAATTGTGCAACTAAATACATTTTCTAAAATGAATTCATCACAGAGATGCAATTTGACTTACACAAGGCATTCTTTGGAGTGTACTCTTCCACCGCTGCCACAATGTGTTTAGTTTTTTGGCAGTTCTTGATGAGAATGTTAACATCCTGTCTCGATTTCCCATGAATATATCGCAATGATTTAGTTAGTTGAGCTAAAAAACTGTAATTTAAACACATATTAAGGGAAAATGTAACTACTATAAAGGTTAACAACAACAGCTAAGTTGTCGATTTCATTTACGTTTTAGGTTTATGACTTTTGGATACCCAAAGTAATCAAACTTAGCGAAGGCGAAATAAAAAAATAATTAATTGACAACCAGCGTATGAATATCAGATTGTTGTTTAACGAATATTTATAATATGTATTTGTAAATAAGGAAGAGATACAGTTAGTTTGATCGTATTCGCCAATTACCTTGGCTATTTATAAATCTTCGTTAAACATCCCCTACAATATGATTATGTCACAGTATTCGAAGGATAATACTTTTGCCCATATGATTGATAGATCCAACATTTGAATCAAATCAACTAATTTATCTTGAATCCACCAATCCATTGCATACTGTCAACTATTTGTTGAGCCATAGACAGGCCCGTGCGCAAGGGGGGGGTTTTGGGGGTTCAAACCCCTCCCATAACCCCTTGAAATATAAGGAAATATAATAATATATGTGTAGTTATTAACGTACTTTATAAATACATACCTAATTATGTATTCCAAAATTGATAAATATTGAATACCTACCCAAATTTCAATGCTTTAAAGAATATGTTAAGGAGGGGATCAATAATTGTCCTAAGTAACCAGAATTTTATAACCACACTCCCATATAAAAGCCATGTTAAAATTGGACTTTGGCATGCATTTCTGAACAACTTGCTGTGGCCATAGTATTGCTCCGATCATGGAGTTTTATGTTTCAAAATGAGACTAAGAACATTCTACCGCTCATATGCCTAGTTTTAGCAAAAAGTATAATGTTTCAAGCTGTCTAGGATGTGTCAAAGTGATAGATACTGTTTTCTTGCGATATTTTGCGATTCTTTCAAAATTAAAATAGAAACAGCATACCCCAATGCGATATCGATAGGCATAACTGCCGTGGGGTCATTTTCAGGTATAAAAGTCAACAATCCCACCAATACAGTGGTCACAGCGAGTTGTCCAAAAAACGAAATCCGAGTCTTTTCCAATGGGGAGTGAACATTTGGCGTACTAGCAGGAAAAATTATCGTTGCATGACAGACAACTCTTTACTTCAGGCTAAATTTCCTCGTAAATTGCTCTCATTTTTCGAAAATTTCGGAATTCATCAAACAAATTCGTAGAGTCAATATGTTTTCAGTGCAATGGGCGAACGTAAACCAGGGTTGGTGCGGGCAGGTGAAAGAAAGGTGCCAACAAACTGGGCAGACGTAAGAGAACTTTGGAGGCCTTCAAGGCGAATTAATATTGATAGAAATCAGGGTCAAAATTGCATCGAAAAAAGTGCTTGAACCCCCCCCCCCCCCCCCCTAACCTAATTTTATTATTGGGAGTATCGCAACCTAGCTTATGTTTTATGAATGTTTGGGCCCGTTTGAGGCGTTGATTGAAATCATTCAATCAACCTTTGAGGTCTTCCCTGTTCCCAATCCAACCCCTCCCATGGACCAATCCTGCGCACGGGCCTGGCCATAGATAGTGATCTATGGTCCTTATTAATGAAATTGACTAAAGCTCGTTTCACTTTAAAAAAATCGTGTAACTGCCCATTGTTAATCACCAATTGATTGGACTTCTCTAGGTATATCCCTATGCTAGGAATAAAGATAGATATAGAGTTCGTAACCTAACCACATTAAATGCTTGTATCCGCCCCGAACTCTATATCCATCTTTATTCCTAGCATAGAGATATAGAGAAGGTCTAGAGTCTAGAGGGCGGATACAAGCATTTAATGTGGTTACGAACTCTATATCCATCTTTATTCCTAGCATAGAGATATAGAGAAGGTCAAACAATTGGTGATTAACAGTGGACAGTTACACGATTTTCCCCCGGATTTTTTTTAAGTAAAACGAGCTATAATAAGCTCTTCTATAGAAAACCGATAACGCGTTTGCCACCTTATTTAGTATTCCATTTTAATGCATCAAAAACCAAATGAAATGACTAAAATTATCGCAAACTGGCACCTCAGGGTGGCGAAAGGTACGATTATAATCTTTTACCTGATTCTTATAGATTTTTATTCTGAACGTCACTCCCCAATGGCATATTTTCATCAATCTTTCGATTTCGTCGAAGTTAAACAGTCGCAGAGGATTTTTAAAGAAAAGATCTGAAAAGTGAAATTTATGAACCCTTGAAGCTTTTTGCAAAAATTGTACAAAATGAATCCTGTTTGTAATATCCTATTGCAGACACCCCGGAGGATAATCGGGATCAGAGAGAACCGCCGCGCCGGTACCTTTTTTTTTACAAAAACAGTACCTACTCGTTACGCGAAAAAATCTGGTTCAATGAATGTAGGCACTTTTAGAGTAGTTTCAAAATCTCGTGGCACTCGATGTGCGCGGCGCGATTTATTTAAACGCGATACTACGATAATAATATGAAGTTCTATAAATCATTACCTACAACTACATGTTTAGGATGGCATTTTACCTACTGATGTTTCTCGACGTATAACATTTAAGCTGTGGTATAACCTGATCCTACTTTACGAAAGAGTTTTAAATCCCACCGCGCATCTCGAGTGCCACGAGATTTTGAAACTACTTCTACTATTTTGATTCTCTAAAATCATACATAATAAATTATTAATATACTATGAACAATGTTTAATCTTTTTTTTACAGCCTGTGCCATATATGTATGTAATCTTTGCGTCTTGCAGTTACTTTGTCCTTTTCTTAATGAATGATCTCTAAAATTTTTCACTATAACCATTGAATAAATAACCTTTTTGTTCTTTTTGAAAGATATTAAAAAACATTAATGAACAGTAAGCGTCAATTTCGATTAAATTTTTTCCATACCATTCCAGGATTCCTGAAAGGGAATATTTTGTCCTCAGCGATGTCCAAAATAAGATAAAGGCGACTTCGGAGTAGGACCTTATCAATGTCGAGTAAGTCAACGTTTCGCCCACTTTCGTAAGTGGGACACTGTGTTCCAGCGTGTGCAGTTTAGTGTTGGTCCCGTTGGTTCATTTGGTAAGAGTTTTTATATACAGGGTGTCCCAGTTGAAACTGACACATTTTGAACGTGATTATATTGACTAAATGAAATAAGATAGAAATGTGCGGGTTTTCACCAATGAGTTTCAAATTTCGAAAAGTGTTTCACAATCACATTACAAAAATTTCCCGGTTATACAGGGCGAGGGAAAAAAATTGCCTATCTTCAACTATAGTAGAAATGCCGAACAGATGGAAACAGACTCCTCCCACAAATGCGTTTGTAATAGGTTAATTCAAAATACGCGGGAAAATTACATTGAAAGTCTGATGCACTTCCCCAAATTTAGTTTCTCTCACAAAACAAGTTTTGTGGTTTCTGTTAAAATACCTAACAACTAACAAAATAAAATTATAGGTTAAGTAATAGGTATATTATGATGGATCGTTCGCCACCAAAAAAACCTATATCGAAACATTTATCAGTGTCTGATAAAGTGTATGTAAATCTGACTTAACATAATTCAGCCCCTTTTTGTAGTAGGAGGAGCCTGTTTCCATCTGTTCGGCAATTCTACTATAATGATTACTTGACATATTTAAATAGCACCCCCTGTATATTTTTACACTATTCGAAAGCTGAGTTCTTTAGCTTTTGAAAATGTTAACATGTGTGTAGTTTAATTTTTACAAATAATGAAGATACAGGAATTTTTGTGAGTGCGTGCATTTCTCATTAGTTTCAATATCGCCAGTAGCTTTTCAATTTTTGAAAGTACTTATTTTCTGCATTTTTAATTTTCTTGTCATTTGTACATTTGAAAATACGCAGAAGTTACCAAAATGGCCTCCTTGTTGATATATGCACTTTTTTTGAATTTTAACTTGTAAGTTCAAAAAAGGATTTTGTAGCATCTCTTGTTGAATTTCATCGATAACAAAACTGAAAAGCTACTGGCGATATTGGGTGGTATGGCTAAAAGCTGGATATGTGATAGTGGTGCAAGCAATCATATGTGTCCAGGGCAGTGGAAAGAGCGAATGAATTGTAATTTACGCCCCTCCTTTTACTAAATTAAGACACCCGAGTGCCCTGACCTGTTCCAGCATGCTTTCGAAAGCAAAAGCTTATCTTTTGTAACCACAATAGCAATGACTAACTGCAGCAGCTCAAGAACGTGTGCTAAAAGGATTTTCATTCCGATTGCCTCACGTCAGAGCTTTTCTTAGAGAATCGCGGTTCCGTTGAATCCTTTGCATGGCGCTGTGGATATTTTGACAAGGATGAAGCTATTGATCACGTTGCCAAGGTTGTCAAAAACGTTTGAGAGAGTCAATGTAGAACTCTCCAATCGGCCGATTTGTATCTAGAGTTGGTAAGCTCAAAGGTAAGTACTGATTTATGTTTTCAATGATAATTACAGAACAAGTACATCGCTAAAGATCCGTGATTACTATATGTATATAGCGAGAAGTAGGTATTTAGGCAAAGTTTTTACTACAACCACCGATTAGTAGCATTTAACAATATGCTGTAATGCAATAATTTGAAAAGGTGCGAGAACTAAATACCATGTAAAAGAATGTTTTACTCACCTTCGACTAAAGTAAGTGCCAACCATACATCCAAATTCATTTGGTAGTGAAAATTATTTATAAAATCAAGGACGTCATCAAGAGACTCTGTTAACTCTGCTCTAAGAGCCACATAATTTAAATTTTGAGTGCTTATGAAAGATTCACAAATGAAAATAGTTAACAAAAAACATCTACAGAAAGAAATCATTTCAGTTCGTCACAAAAATAAGGTCTGTAAATTATTGCTTTTTGTTTGCAGTTTTGTTTATTATACCTACCTACGTAGAGTGAAGTGGTCTCTAGAGCATCTGCTTTATTATATTTGTATAGTCAATATTGACAAAATAAATACAATAATGCCATCATTGAAAAAAGCGCTATTGTACTTTCAGTTGACGTTCGATATCAGTAACGAAGTTTTCGGGTACATTATTTTCCCTCATTTTCTGAACCTTTTTCTTAATTACGTTTTGAATATTGGTATTTCGTACTTCTTGCTCCGTTCTTAAAGAACCTCCTTCTTGGAATTTTAGTTTAATTTGAATTATCTTATCTTTTTCTTTTTCGTTAATTTGCATAAGAAGTTCTTTGCGGTGTCGAATTGCCCCTTCTCTCTTTTGCCGTTTTTCTTCCAACTCTTTTTGAAATAATTCCTGCTGTACTTGAGCAACTTTGTGAAATTCTAATTCATCTTTTTGAATCTCCATGGCTTGAACCTTTCGTAAATCTTCCATCTGCATTGCTCGAGCCTTTTTCAAAGCCTCGTTCATTTCTTTTTTTCGCCGCGCCTCAGCCTTTTCTTTCTCTCTCCACTCACGTTCAACTTCCTCCTGCCGTCGAAGAGCCTGAATTTCATCATCCGCAGCTTGCGCCTGTTGAGCCTTTAATTGTGCATCTTGCAAACGCTGTTTTTCGCGTTCTTTGGCGGCTTCGATTTCGGCCAATTCCGCTTCTCGGGCAGCTTCCCTCTCGGCTTTCTTGCGTGAGAATTCCTGGATACGTAAATCGGCAATTCTGTCTTCCTCTTTTTGAACCAGTCTGTGGTGCTCAATGCCGGCATTAGCTTCAGCAAGATCTGCTCTTATCTTCTGTCGCGCCAAATGCATTTGTCGTATTTTTTCGGCATCATCACGTTGCATTCTAATTAGTGCTTTATTTATATTCCGAGATTCTTCTTCTTTACGTTCAGCTTCCAATAATTTGGCAACCTGATTCTCCGAAATTTGTTGTGAAATTGCCTGCGCATTTCTTCGACTCATTTCTTTTCGAAATCGCTTCCTTTCTTCTTCTTCTTTAAGTTGCTTTTGCCTATTTTGTTCCATCATTGCATCAAGTCTACGTTCTTCTTCATCCAACTCTTTCTTCATTAGCTCTTTTTCTATAATTTGTTGTTTGCGGATAGCTAAACATTTCGCAGCTAAAATAACACTGGATGCATATTTTACTTCATCTTCTTGTTCTTGGCGTAATTCAAAAGCGCGTTGTAGTACGTACAAATTTTTATCGGCAGCCTCACTTTCTTCGTTTGCCAATTTTGAACCTTGTTTGGCTTTTTGTTCCAACTGAGATTTCTGTAAAGCTTCCTTTCGCAATTCACAATCGGTTTGGATTTGAAGCTTTCTTTGTTGTGCTTCCTCTATCACAGCGAGTTTATCTTTCTGAGTCATTACGTAAGCTTTCTTTTTTAACCTCTTAAATTCTGTATTCGACCATATTCCAGGATTTTTAGTTGGATTTCGGTTGGGTACAATTAAATGTCTTACTAGAGTATTTCCACATACCTGAATTGTGGATTTATCTTCATATCTATCTTTTGGATTAGCGTGAATAGGACGCCCTTCTATGCTGTGGTTACATTCTGTTATTTTATGGTTACCGGGAGTCATTTTAATATTTTTTGTTTTACTCGATTGCATTTCAAAAAAAAATGGGTAAAAATAGAATAAAATAATTAAACATAAAGTATTATAAAAAAATCAGACTGAAATATGTCAGAAAATTCTCTATGGCAACTCCATTACAACCATTAGTCCAAAATTTAAGTCAGAACAATATACAGGGTGGTCAGAAATTCACTCATCGACGGGTAAGGGTAGTATTGGGGACGTTGCTCTAACGAAATAAATCCAAAAAAATCTAGTAAAAGTCGTACCGTTTCTGAGTTATCCGCAGATGAAGTTAGCCAATAAGGACGCTGCGCGGGCGAATTCAAACAGCCATCCACAGGCAGTGTTGCCATGCCTAGTCGAGGCATGGATCCGCCAAAGTAAGCGAAATGAAAAACTCTCTTCGGAAGCGGGGATCTAACCCTCAACCTTCAGATTGAGAGTTTCGCGTCTTACCGTCTACGCTGCCATAGCACTACAATTCATAAACAAAATATTAAGTTATTTGTGCTACAATTCCTTTGATTTTAGAAGCCATTAGGGCGGACTGTTTGTTAGTAATCATAATTAATCGCTAAATAATTCACGACATTTTCCGGGAAGTCGGTGGTGGGACCAAAGGAATTTTTTATGGGGATTGGTTTTGAATTAGTTGATAATGCTTGCTAGATTAATCTTTAGTTTTTGTACAAAAATCGTTTAGTTACAGGTAAAAAAAAACACCACTGACTTCCCGAAAAATGTTGCTTAGAAACGTTTAGGAATGAGCCACAGTCAATGACTATTTACATTTCCGCTTTGGCTCCACGAATTTCTGAAGCAAACCGATCATCCTTCTTTAAGAACTCGGTCAACATAAAAACGTCTACTCGAGGAAGGGTATTCGACTTAGCTTTTAAATAAGTTCCATTTACCATCGTAAAAATCACTTTCGCAACGGCATATTAAATCAAGCTAGCCGACTGACAGCAAACGATACCAGCATGTGACGTCACTATCTGTTTCAAACTGATTTAGCGCAAACGCTCATGTTTGAACACTTGAATTCTTTTTTTCTCGAAAATGGTTCGGGTTATTTAACTTTTTTGAACTACTACAGTTTACACACACGACTCTAAAGCGGAATCTGATATTTATTTTGAAATTTATTTTTATGAACTCACCCAATTGTAGTGCTTCGACAGCGTATACGGTAAGACGCGAAACTCTCAATCTGAACGTTGCGGGTTAGATCCCCGCTTCCGAAGAGAGTTTTTCTTTTCGCTTTCTTTGGCGGATGCATGCCTCGAGTACGCTTGGCAACATCTTAGATCATATATACTCCGTAGATAGAGCATTAGCCTTTCTTGCCATGTATAGAAAATGAGCCAAGATGCCAGACAGAGAAACGATATCTTTTTTGCCTTTAAAGGCAACTCCCACATGCGCACTTTAAACACGGTTTCCAGAACCGACAGCCATAGGCGCAAATTACGAGTGTGCTTTAATGCGCATATGCCGAACGCTCTTCAAGAAACCAATATTTAGTTTCCTTGTCATTCAAGCTGGCACAAAATAAAAGGCCAATGCTTTATCTACGGAGTATATATGATCTAAGGGCAACATCGCCTGTGGATGGCTGGTTGAATTCGCCCGCGCAGCGCTCTTATTGGCTAACTTCATCTGCGGATAACTCAGAAACGGTACGACTTTTACTAGATTTTTTTTTGCATTTATTTCATTAGAACAACGTCCCCAATACTACCCTTACCCGTCGATGAGTGAATTTCTGACCACGCTGTATACCGTGAGCGGCTAAATTATGGAACAGATTCATTATTTTGCAAACAATTTATTTCAGATAAAAATCCTGAAATATAGGGAACGCCAAACAAACTTTCGTGCACGTCATTAATGACGTACTTCCATGTCTTTTGTGGCTAAGTTCCATCGCTAACTGTATCATAAAATTTGTAAAAAAAAACAACTCTAAAGGCAATGCAATTAATATAAGACTTTTGAGATAAAATAATGTAGGTATGTGCACAAGCTTGTTTTTGTTGGGTTTAGACGCCTCTCAATGTAAAATTTTGTGATAAAATTTTAATCAACAAGCCAGTAAGTAACGACGTAAACCTAGCCACTGTCAGAGAATGGTGCTGTGTTGCCATCTTTTATTAATCGATTTATCGATATTTTGAGGTTATGGATGACAGTAGTATTCTGACAGGCATATTTAATTGATTTTTGTCGTCAACAATTTGTAATAGTAATTGTGGTTGAATAAGAAATATTTGCTGGGAAATTAAATATTTCCTGATCAATGTGACAATACTGTAATTGTAAACGTCATCAAACGCCGATGACGTGCACACAACTTTGTTTGGCTTTCCCTATAGGTCGCTTTTAATTTTAAATGCCGATTTTTTAAATAATATGCGAACATGGTGACGTCCCCAGTTTTGACGTGGTGACGTAATTGCTAATTTTTTTAAATTGAAATGTGGGCCTTGAAAAGTCTTAATACTGTATTCAGTAATGGCATGGTTGGTCAATTATTATTTTATTTTTTTTATTTTTCAGTTTGAAACGACCACATATATGGTCCCGGTACACAGTCGCTTACGTACGGAAGAGCAACGATAGATTCCCATTGGGCGACCAATGACAACGCGTCGACATCGGTCAGAATCCTTTATAAGCGAACGCTGTTACCCACAGAAGTTCGTCAGAAGTCATAGCGCCAACGAAAGCAGCCAACACCGACCAGTCCGTCTACATCGACCCGTCAGCCTGCATTCCAGAGCCAGTTCACCCTCCGGCGACCAACCAACCTACCTACTGCCTGTACCTCCATTATTATACAGGGTGTCCCACTGCTCCGTAATCGGTCGATAACTCAATATGGGTTGAATATACAGAAAAAAGTTTCAAATAAAAGTTGCTTTGATTTGAATTGCGCATTTTTTAAAAATATTCTTATATCTACAGTATGTTGCATTTTCACGTGGCAGGAAAATGTCACTTTTTTTTAAATGGCACACCTTGTATTTTTTTCTCTTAATGTATCGACCAACCATATTTATATCATGCCTGAAATTTTTTTTAATATTGGATGTCCGGTTGCCAAGTTATTAATTATTTTGTCAAAATTTGGTACAATTCAAGGTCGGACTATAATATTCATAACTAAGTTATTCTTCAAAAAAGAAAAAATTTATTTGACGAATAATATTACCCTAATGTCGTGTTACTCTACAAAAAAAAACTAATTGATTAACTTTATACCGCGTGTTTAAAATGACAATTCAAACTTTGTGAACTTTAAATAGAATTTATACGAATATTTTAAATGGAACACCCTGTATTTTTATTTACCATCAAATTCTCGACAAAAAACACTATTCAACGGTGTATTATTTCCTGGTATTACTTTTTGTACTTTTGTTAATATTTACGATTTTTAAAATTTCACGTAAAAAAAAATTGTTAAAAGTAATTTTTATTTAATTATATTACAAAATACCGTTTAAATAGTTGGTATCAACCACTGAACTCATCTATAATAGAGTTCAGTGGTATCAACGCAAAAGAACAAAACTCAAGTCCTGTGACTATCATAATTTCTAAACTTAAAAGATTCACCACAACTTTTCTATAGGTTAATAGATTTACAAAATTATTTGAGAAAGAAAATTAAATTTCAGGACTGAAAGTTGTAAAAAAAACATGATAGTTTCTCAAATGTATCTTCGATTTTCTTATGTGACGTGCACAAATGAATAAATCTACTAAATTAAAAAACTTTATGGACGTCACGAAATAATACCTACTAACTCAGCTTTTGATGAGAGCATTGGGCAATGGGCCTTAACGTCGATCGGTAATAAAACTAAAAAAACCAATTTGTGATAAAATAGAGGGCGCCACAAGTTTTTATTTACTCAGTTACTGAACTATTCAATGGTTCATACAATATATAATATCTTAAAAACTTGAAAAAGAAATTATCGCTAAGGTGTTAATATTTAAATATGAAAGATGATTATCAATACTGTAATGATATCGCAAATAACCTAGCACAAGATGAGAACTCGCTGTACCTATATACGAGTTATCTTAAAATAAACTTTACTTCAGGGTTAATAACGAAGGCCTTTGTATATTAACTTCCTACTTATTTACCTTACATCGGGTATTTATTTACCATGATAAACGCAAACTCTTGTGAACAGTTGCACAATTGCTAATATTGTGTAATTAATTGAAATCTGAATGTTAATACAAAATGATGTAAAATACTTCGATATGTGTAAAACAACCTTTAGTGATACGCTATTATAACCCTACTTTAATAATGAAAATAAACAATCTGTAAATTTATGAACTTTTAAAATTAAAATGAATGTGAAAATTAGTGTTTTAATAATTATTTAAATGTGATAATCAATTTAAACTATAGTGACTTTAACAAGTGAGTTGAAAATAAATGTTGTCGACTTCATCGTTTCATTTGGATCCACGCAGGGGTTTGACGAAATTAATAAAATATATCTCTGACCTTATTATATTTTGTAGGTTCACGTTCAATGATGAATATTAATCGATGTTTACCAAGAAGTTTCCCCCGTGCTTGTTTTAACCATTTATACGATGAAGATGAAGTTTCCAATTATGATTACACGAAGATCGACAGGAAGATGGTGACCAACTCTCTAATCTCACAACTACGAAGCTCGACTTCTTCAAAAGAAAAAAACCAAATCTAACAAAGAAGCTGAAATGTTTCTCAATGTTAATGATCGTAACTACTCGAAATTATATATACCGACCTCTCAAGATATTGTGTGGAGCTACAAGTGTGTGCTATTCAACATCCCCAACTATCCGCTACCAGCGTGAAATATTCACCTATTTAATATTAAACTTTCATGGATCCTTCAAATTAGAAGAGATTTTTCTAAAACCTTTAACGAAAGTTTAACATCAGGAATGTTGAACTAAAACGAAGCACGTTCTCTTACAAAATGATCGACGGAAACGGAAATCTACTGATAAGCTATCACTAATTTTAAAATGGAACCAATTTGACAATTTCGAATAACTAAAATCCCTAACTTCCACTAGCTACAAATGATATGCAACCAACTATGCGTGACTGAACAAATTGAAGCGTCACACTTATTTTGATTTTGTAAGCGTATGGCCGCACTTTAAAGTGCTCGCTAAAAAAAGTGACCCTTATCGTTACTATACAATAAGGACTAATTTAATTGACAGTTTTAAAGTTATGACTCCGTTTTAAATTGCCGCCTAGTGTGACGTCACGACTAAATGTCCCTGTTTGATAGTAATAGCAAAGAGTATATTACTCTTTGGTAATAGGATGTCCCCACTCCCACCCCCGGGGGGTGGAGAGGGGGGTAACTTCGTAATCTTAAATAGCACCCCCTCAATTTATCATGCAGATTTGAATAGGAACTTTTTGTTTGAAACATTTTTTGAAGTTCGTGACAGATGGCGCTATGATCGGCGAAAGAAGTTTTTCCGATTACCTATGCTAATTTGATGTCAGTTTTGTTAAGTGACAATCAAAATTGTTAATGCTTTGTAAAAGGGAAGAGGGGAGCTTTATTTCCCCCTCACCTCCCCCACACCGTCACTTCACTCCTACGGCCGATAACCTAGGGTGGGAAAACGCAACCATTTTAGATTTAAACAACTGTTCAATACCACGATTGAAGAAGTTAAATTTTGTAATTTTTTTTGTCTGATGGAAAATAGAAAAAAAATTTTGAAATACCTACTTTGATTTCACGAGTAAAGAACACATATTGACATTCGAGATACGTTTAAATCTAAAATTAGGGGTGAAGTGGCGGCGTGTGTGTGGGGGGGGGGGGTAAATAAAGCTCCCCCTCTTCCCTTTTACAAAGCATTAAGCTGGATTTATAGTGTCGCTATCGGTATGCAATAAGAAAATAAGAAATAAGCAATAAGCAGTAAGAAATAAAAACGCATTTATAGTTCTTTAACGGTAACAGAGTAGGCATGCGCATTGCGGGTTTAATTTAAATTATTACTGTTTTTATGGTACGATTCTTAGGTTACCTAATGTACGATTGTAAAATTAAAATCAACTTGACATAATATTTTCCCATCGATTCTTGAATAAGAGATATATTTCACTTAAATATTTCTTTAACACCTGATTTATATTGATATGTTATCTGTCTTTTCTTAACTCGTAAGCTCACAGCTGTACACGAATATTCCCGATTCGGTAACGGTAACGGTAAGAAATAAAATTGAACCAATTCCTTATTTGTTATTGCTTATTTCTTATTTCTACTATAAATGATATTGATATACAGGTGATCCATAAGTTCATTTCCTTACCGCTTATTTCTTATTGCTTACCGATACCGACACTATAAATGCAGCTTTAACATTTTTGATTATCACTATAGCCCCTAGAAACACATAGTACCGACACGCTGGAGCAAACCTGACATCAACATTGACATACGAAAAATCCCTAAGGCAATTGACGCTAATTTCAAATGTTATGATTTATTATTTGAGGTTAATTTTTCATAACTAATGTGATTAATTGAACCATTCATTGAATATTATTCAATAATTAAACTGTGAATTAAACCTAGAAAATTAATGAAAAATGTTGAACGGCCGTTTTCAGACTAATCGGGCCCTCTCATTACCTTTCGTTAAAGCCTCAATAGTTCAGCGTCATATTTTGCAAATTATACATTATACAACATAGGTAATATAATTTTTATACAATTTGAATGCGAGCAATTCACATTACTTTAAAGTTTAAAGGATGCATTTAATTTAATTACCTAAATTACGGTAAGTATATTCTTGCTAATGAGGGGAAAGTGAGGTTAACCATGTTTTTGTCCTACTAAGGTTCGCAGGGATTCTAAATAAACTTTGTCCTTTTTTGCCACTGCTGGTGCAACCTTTTGTAAAGCAACCTGGCACTTATAATAATTTACAATTTACATGTTATTTACGGAAATTTTCAGATGGAAAGATTGCAATATAAACTAAACATCTAACCTAAGATGTAAACAAATACAAAAAACAACAGCAAAAGCGAAAAAATACAAGTGGCGCTTGCGCTGTTGCGCTTTCTATTCACGCACTTCATCCGCTTAGGGAATTTTTTAGTGTTACCATTATTACCAACCAATTTTGCTCCAGTCGGCAAGATCAAACGTTGTCGGTACTATGTGTTTCTAGGGGCTATAATTATCACTAGAGTCCCTATATCACAGACAACTAACCAGACCCGCCACGCTTATGAGTTGAACAAAACGCAGCTTTGCGCAACTAAACTAGATGTCACTACGGTCAGTTGCGCAAACAGTTGTCCAATTGAATAACAACAACTTGTTTATTTGTTTGGTCAACAGAAAGTTAGGTCAGTTATTTGCGTGGGTGGTACATACCTAAACAGAAGAAATGTCTTGTCATGTAAAAGATATAATAATAATTTAATTATACAGTTTGCGAATTTGCGATACGATCCTTTTAACTATGAAAGATCATTCCTCTACTGCCATTTAGCACACCTGTGAGAAGCGTTATTATTTATGCTGATCATTCAATTGTGTATCTTTAATTGCTAAATTAGTAATTAGCGTAATAAGAAGTGAAAATATAAGCCGTCATTCAGTAAATTAGGTCTATCTCTTTAAATTTAAAATTTTATGCAAACTTTATCAATTTGTTCTGTTTACTACGTCACACTACAGACAACCTTTAAGGTTGTATGTGTTTACGTTTACGTTAATCTGCAACTTCGAATAAAGCACACTACGATGAATTTTTTACTTTCATCCGATGGAGAATTATATCAGATGTGCCAGGAGTTATTCGTCAAATATTCGGAAGATATTTCGGACTCCATTTCCTCTCAACTGTTGTCATTTCGCCAATGTTTTAAAAATAATTTATGGACGATTAATTCGGTAATGGAATTGACCGAACTTATTTTAATAAGCAGCGGTTTTAAGAGGGGCAATTCATTTTTCTAGTACCGTAGATGGCGGCACTATACACAATTTTCTACGTAATTTTTACCAAAATTTTGCAAAATTTAGAGTGGAAAAGGATCCAGTGTGATAGTTCAGGTTGTCTTCTAGTGGTTGAAACAAATTTCTGTAAAACTTTCATTACAAATTAGGCGTAATTAAGAATTAAACATTACAAAAAATTTGTTGAATTTAAAAATAAGAAATGGTTCAGCGGGTAGCTAAAAGTTAACTGAATCATATACTAAAAGGCCAGTGTTTACATACGTACCATAAGCCCAAAATTTTCGAAAAAGTGTCGAAAAATGGTGACGTCACAATTTACTGGCATTTTATCGCACAATTAATGTAGCTATTATCTGAAAGATGTCGCAATCTCACAATTTAAGAGTGATCTCCCAAATGAAAATAGTTGGTGAGTTTCATAAAGTTCTAAGAAAGACGAACTTATAAACATGGGATATACGTACGTGTAGAACAAATTAAACTGACGTGTAGCAACATTTACGAGAACCAACGGCGTTATGACATGAAACCTAATACCTGATTTTAAAAAACAAACATACTTATTATATTATTACAATAGTCGACATTTCATCTGTATTGTATAAAAGGGATGTCCTGAACTTTCTAAATGCGAGTATCTACGATATTTGAGAAACTGGAAAATTTTAATTGCTATGTTTACGAATTCATACTGGTATTTATAGTTGTATCTAATCAATTATCATTGTTAATGAAATTGAACAGCTCATGTACCTATATCTTCAATAAGGAAATCAATTACTTATTGGCCATTGAAATTATTGTATTACAGGATGTCTTTAAATTTTACGATTACGAATACTGTTATTCGTATTAGTATGTATTTGTAGCAGCTACCTCATAATTGAAATCGTATGCATTCGGCACTTTTATAGACAAACTTGTAATACTCATAATCGCCGATATTTTGGACAAGGCCGCACAAAGCAGTTTTGCGCTATGTACAAGTCCACCATCGCAAATTTTATTTATACTGCGAATGAAGTTACTATTGTTTGTAATAAAACCGTTGAGTATTAAGTTCTTTATTCAATGATTAAACAATAAAACATACTACCTACATCTGACCGTTCATTGAAATATGACCTACAGTGGAGAAGCGGCAAAGGCAATATTTGGTTGTTGGTCATTCAAATTCTTCAAAGCCTGTAGCTAAATAGGATAACCCCTCTGATAAATAGGGCCATAAATAAATTAGCCCCTTTGGATACACTGAAAGTGCAGTGTAAACTATGTTTGGGATTATTCGAGTAGGTAGTGTTATTTTATCAAGTAAAGTAATAGCACGTATTGACGTAGGTATTACTATGTACTTCAATTTTATTTTCCATTGTTTTCCAGTTTTTATTTTAAAAAAAAATCCGTCACTTTATTTTTGGTTCTCCATAATTTGGCCGATCCCTAATTTATGCCGCCCTGGGCACCATCCCTTAAAGCCACCCCTAAATTCGCCACTGATTACATGACCTAACGGTAAAAAATCAAGCGCATAGCGCTTGGTCCCCCCCCGAAATATTCATTAAAGGCTCAATCACTGTTTCTGAACACAAAGAATAAGAATAATAATATTAATTTTGAGATTACAGTACAGCTGTCATGGATGGACTGAGTGCCGATTTTTGGCTATATCTGGCTAAACATAAGTCCTACATCTGAATATACGTCCAAAAATAACCCTAAACTAAACCTTCAGGATGTATACGGGTCGATATATAGAGAAACTAGGTAATAAAAATGATTACACAGTTCGAACGTCCGTAATAATCCGACACTCATAAAGGTTACAGTTTTACATTACATATAGTTTGAATAAGCACAATAAAAATCTAATAATTTCGTTTACATAGTGTCAGCATTCCGGTAAATCTAGCTTATCAACTTAATTGTCAAGCACGTCCTGTCTTATAATAGGTCCATTAAAATCAATAGATCAATTAATATTGATCCCGAAGAAATAATCAATCGTCTTGCGCGTTCATCTAGCGACGTCTTAACTTTGTTATTTAGATTATTTTGGGGAAGGTTGCGAGTATTTGAATTCTTTCTAGATTATTATTATTTTAAAAAAATGCTTCTTTTTACGTTGTTTTTACTGCTTGCATTGCAAATATTTTTTTAATGATAATGTGCATTCATGCTGACTATAAATTACTGTAATTCATAACTGTTTTGAAAGCCCTCTTTTCATAAAAAGCTCAACCATGAAAAGTACTGCATTCAGTAACAAACTTTAATTCAAATTATAGTGACATCTGTTATGGGAGTAGTTTGAGGGAAAAAATAACCTTTATTAACTGAACCGCCATCTCATGTAAAATCTTACTAAACGCACTTTGAATTGCCCCTCTTAACGAAATATTAACCGCATGTTATATCTTTCTCACCATTCCCGTTTCGGTGGCTTCAGCAGAACGGTCGTTTTCAAAATTAAAAGTAATGAAGAACTTCTTAAGGAACATAATATGGGCGAACAAAGATTGTCTGCGTTATCAATTGTGTATCTTTAATTACTAATTAGCGTAATAAGAAGTGAGACTGAGAATATAGGTCGTAATTCTGTAAATTAGGTCTACCTGCTTCCTCTTTAAATTAAAGAAGAATAAATAGGGTTTGCAAAGATTTTAATTAAGGCTGTTTGGTACGTTCACTGAACGTATTAATTCCGTTGGATGTCGTTACTATCGGAAATTGCTGTTATACAAGTAAACACGCCTTCGTTACCTGCCTATTGTAGTATTTTGTCACGATACACATAATCATAAACACGGTATATGCTGACGCGCACCGGCTGACGTCATCTGCGTCCTGCGAAGAAAAATTGCAAACTCACGTATACTATTTATAAAGCATGCAAATTGTGGACATAAAGTGGGAAATTGAAATTGTGAAGATTTAGCTTGAGCAATTACATTTATTATTAAAGTAATTACTTTTTGGCTAGGTATTTAATATTAACAATCGTAATTGGAAATTCTAAAAAGGGCTGAAAGTTGGTTTTTTTCCAAATATCTCGCTAAGGGTGAGTTTTTGTAAAAAAATTACCCCTTACTTATATTTTCTACATCCATATACCTACCGAATTATATAACAACAATGTCGCTGTAGTAAAATACAGGGTGGCCCATTGAAAAGGTAACACGCCTGTTTTGGGAAACTTAGACCAGTTTCTTAAAAAAACGCTCGGACACGTCGATTCTCTATTTTTGGGGGACAACTTTTGACGTCAAATTTGACTCTGTCAGATCAACCCCCTAGCCCCAGCAACCCCTAACACAAGAATTTAAATAGGGAAAGGGAGTCGAGCGACCTCTCATTTGAAACGTATTATAATTCTCTATTCGATAGTACAAATGAAAATTAGTTTTATTCAATTTTTTTTTCGCCCCATGAAAAGCACCCTCCAGATTAACTAAGGTGGGGGTGTTGTTTAGGAAAAATCCTGAAACACGTCACTTTTGACCTTTTTAACGGCACATTTTGATGTCAAATTTGACCTTGTCAGGTCAACCCCCTAGCCCCAGCAACCCCTAACTCAAGAATTTAAATAGGGAAGGGTGTCGAGTGACCCCTCATTTGAATCGTCTTTTAATTCTATATTCGACAGTACAAATGAAAATTAGTTTTATTCAATTTTTTTTTCGCCCCATGAAAAGCACCCTCCAGATTAACTAAGGCGGGGGTGTTGTTTAGGAAAAATCTTGAAACACG
The DNA here is from genome assembly GCA_036250285.1 of Pyrocoelia pectoralis. Classification (NCBI taxonomy): domain Eukaryota; kingdom Metazoa; phylum Arthropoda; class Insecta; order Coleoptera; family Lampyridae; genus Pyrocoelia; species Pyrocoelia pectoralis. The sequence goes on along the minus strand of CM070080.1, from coordinate 20,575,737 downwards.
TCACTTTTAACCTTTTGAACGGCACATTTTGATGTCAAATTTGACCTTGTCAGGTCAACCCCCTAGCCCCAGCAACCCCTAACTCAAGAATTTAAACAGGGAAGGGTGTCGAGTGACCCCTCATTTGAATCGTTTTTTAATTCTCTATTCGGAAGTGTAAATATTTGTGAAAATTTTATTCTTATATAAAATGTTCCTTATAAGAATTCCTAAAACTTTTATTAATATATTTTTTTCAAAAAGTTGTAAACAAAGGAGTTATCGTTATTTAGATGCGACTACACCGAACGCTGTTACTTCTCGGGTGACGTCATGCGCTAAGCGAACGCCTTTGATACAAATACAGCGTGATCCAAAAAGAATGGGGTCAAGTTGAATTTCTTCGCGCCACATAATTTGATAGTTTTGGATTTCAATTGGTAACCATGTAAAATATTTGTTGATATCTGTCATTCATTGAAAAGGTACACAATTTTTTGGGTTAAATTACATAAAAAGGAAGTATTTAAAAAAGGAGAATTTCGTTTTATGAAATAAAGTTTAATTAGAATGTTGAAATACTTCGTAATCCCTATAAGTGCTATGCCCATGTATAAACTAAAGGAAATGACGCAGTCCTACCAACTGTGTACAATTTCAAATCGGCGGGAAATTCAACTTGACCCCATTCTTTTTGGATCACCCTGTACTCAGCATACCGTGTTTATGTGTATCGTGATTTTGACATACTTCTCTGTACCTATGTAAAACCCCTAAAGGGCTATCCTACTGAAATATTTATATTGTAGATAAATAATGAAATTAATTTCTCATTACCTCATATCATTATTATCGGTTCTTGCGTATTATTATCGGACCGCAAAATTGAAAAAAATACATTCAAAATTGCATCGCAATTAAAAAAACAACGGTGTAATGTAAAATTTAATGAGCGCAGGAGGGAATCAAACTCTTGAGCGTGAGGTTACCAAGCGAGTAGTATCGCTTCCATTCGGCTAGCAGGTAACGTTCAATAGCACAGTCATTATAGGTTATCACCTGGAAGTAAATAGTACAAAGCTGAAAATTGGCAGAGATATAGTTTACATGATCCTTTCCAACATACCAAAGTTCACCATCAATCCTCCGCGTGCGTCAGCCGCCATATTACAAAATGGCGGGCAAAAAAGCTTATTTGTTAATTATCTCGCTTATAAGCGCTCCAACGGTAAATTTTCAAGTAACATAAATTAAAGATCTTTAAAATCTCTACAAAAAATGTTATATACTATTTTATCGTAGGACTAGTAGTTTTCTCGCAACATTAAGACCTAGAATCACATGGATAAAAAATGAGACTAGATATACTCAGGATCCTGAAAACAGATATTTTTATTCCTTAATTTAACATTATTATGGTTATGATACATAAAAAAATCAACTAGATATGACTCAAAGCTGTTATGGTATGACGTATTATATTAGGTAAATGTAAACCTGTGTTCCTTCCATCCTGTGGTTACGATAAGGAAACTAAACTGCAAAGTAGGCAACATTAAAATGATCTAACACTTACTGTATATATCTATACCTTACATTATTTCTACGATTGCTCTCTTTCTTCGTCCTCTGATCCTTCTTCTTCCAGTGCGTGGTTTTTACACGCAGTTCCACGACAACGACCACATAATTGAGAACACGCAAGGCCTGCCTTTCTGCATTCGCAGCCACGAATGCAATCAGTCTTGTAGTTACATGTTATCAGATGAAGAAGTTCATCGGGTGCCGGAGGTGTAGTACTTGTCACAGGAATCAGCATGTCTGAAGCCTCACGCCATCCCTAGTTGATTGACTTAATGGTATCATTTTCTCCGTGCCAAATTTGTACCTGCAGATACACTCTAAAAGAATGCAGACGAGCTGCATCCGAAGTTGGAGGTAATGAGGCTAGCTCAAATGACGCCGTTACTTTCTGTCGTGTAATGGTCTTTTGGAATGTGACATATCGAAGATCGTTTAATGTCTTACATTGTTTTTCTCCATATAGTCGCAAAAGGAATTTTTCGCCTACAGACGCAATCATGAAAGGATCAGAATTTAGACAATTAAAAATTGATATTTCCTTTCTAAGATTTTGTAAGCGGATCTCTTCCCCTTGCGAAATACTGCTGACGTTGAATCGCAACCTGTCATCGCATGAAGGAACAGAATGCAATGCTTCATTTCGCCAATCGTACCCTGTATCTTACCATTCTTACCTTGTCTTGCTTAGATGCTACCGCAGCTGGTTTCAGAAAATAGACAAGATGATTGTAGTGTGGCGTTGTCCGGGCCAAAAGCATCACTAAAATATCAGTATCAGTTCCAACTACAGTGACTGTTTTCCCACTGGAGTGAACTTCTAGTGCAGTGGAGACAATCAGCGTATCAGCATCTGACGCTGCTTGATACGTAGTGATATTCGACTGTTGAAACTTTGTGCGTAAAGCCTTTATTAATCGGGACTTGTTCTTTCCACTACCCAAAAAGTCACGCTGTTGTGTTGCAATGGTAGCTTCATCAAAAACAACTTCACGAGAGTTTGTACCAGCTCTCCGTAACTGTTCTTGACATTTTATGGAAGGAGGACCATCGTATCCATCAAACACCACAACGCTATACATCGTAACTTTAGAGAAAACTACTAGTCCTATGTCCTACGATAAAATAGTATATGACATTTTTTGTAGAGATCTTAAAGATCTTTAATTTATGTTACTTGAAAATTTACCGTTGGAGCGCTTATAAGCGAGATAATGAACAAATAAGCTTTTTTATCCGCCATTTTGTAATATGGCGGCTGACGCACGCGGAGGATTGATGGTGAACTTTGGTATGTTGTAAAGGATCATGTAAACTATATCTCTGCCAATTTTCAGCTTTGTACTATTTACTTCCAGGTTTAGTCGAAATTCTAACTATAATGACTGGGCTACAATTTATTTCAGTTCTCGAACCGATTTTTTGAAATCTCTCAAAAGAAGCGCCTTCCCGAGAGGAAGGCGTGTCTGAAATTTCGAGTCGCTCACGGAAAAATTGACGAATTTAATCCACATATAATAGTAGTAATAATATTTAACACATTATAACATATTTTTTTATAATACTCGTTTCATATCCAATTACAAAAACAATAATGTGAAAGATTAAAATAAATAAATACCTACCAAGATGTAAGTATTAAAAGTATGTAGGTAAGTACGTCTGATGGCCATTATTTGTAAAAGAACATGACGTATTTTGCAAACTATCTTCACTCAAATATTATTGGTTACACTACATCAGATAATACGTAGAAGGGATTGCCAGTTTGAGAGGCGTGTCACTTAATTCTAATTCCTTCCTAATTACTATTCTATTAATTATTTTTTTCGGATGTTTTATTTAAAATTCGTGTATTGCGATTTTCAACTACGAATCGTTTACTAAATCTTCATTGAAAATGTATTATCAAAACGCGCACTATTTTTACGAATTCGATTTTTATAAATACGATTAACTAAAAAGTAATTGATTTTTTTGCGAAAAGCTTTACGTAACTCTTTAGATGTTATCCACAAAAACACAATACCAAAAATTCAGAGGATTCCATCGATTATTTTTTAAGTTGTAGCGGAAGTAAGATCACATTGAGTTCATATGGAGCTACGAAGCTACCAAACAGCCTTAAAGGCAAATAGGTACTTTAGAGGACATTTATTTGTTGCATTAACAGAGTTGTTAGTATTGTTACACGATGTGAAATCTAAGACATCGCTTTATTATAAACTGTTTGTGCTCAAAAAATAATCTACAATGTGAAATTTAACTCCTCACAAAGATATCTATGCAATTTATTATAATTCTGCGGTAAATGGCAACGACAATTACAAAAATATATAGGTAGGAGGTACCTATCTCTCTTTCTAACATACTACATACACTCGCTTAAAGTTATCAGTTATTTTTTGTACAAGCTTGCTGGACGTTTCTTATATAAATCATTAAAAATTCGATTTAAATTTAACTTGCAAATTAGCAGCGCTTCCTTGGTACATTTCTGCTGTCTTGGTCCTCTTGGTGTCATTTTTATCTTGTCGTCCATATATTAGTTGATTATTAGAAATAGTTATAGGCACGTAATAGTGTGTTGTATAGTTTATTAAGGGGTTGATAATTTAGAAGTATGCCTAAAGCGAGAAGAAGTAGGTGCGTATTTCGCGGATGTGGTAAACGGGACACCGAATTCCCCGACCTCAAATTTTTCTTCTTTCCAAAGGATTCAATACGTAGAGAAGAATGGATTCGAAAATGTGGAGACACTGAACTGATTGATTTGCCCTATGAAAAGTGTCGATACAAAAGCGTGTGTGAAAGTCATTTTAGCGTAAATAGCTTCGTGAATTTTGATCAAAAAAAACTTAAAAAAACAGCTGTTCCATCCGATACTTTTGATTATGAGAGTGCGATTTCACAGGTACGTAGAAAAAACCCAAAAGAGACAAATCACACAACTGCTAGTTTGAAAAGAAAAATTGAAGTTCAAACTCGTAAAATTAAAACATTACAGAACAAATTACGTTCAATAACACCTGAACAAATTATTGACAATTGCGAAGCAAATACCAATGCAAAATTATTATGTAAAATGCAGCTATTGCGTAAAAAAGGGGGTTCATGGTCTACGGCCGAAAAACAGTTTGCATTGGACTTCTATTACAGAGCTCCTAACGCTTATAAGTATTTAAGAAATGAAAAATTGATTAACTTTCCTGGAGAGTCAAGCATTCGACGATGGTCAAACGTGTTGAACTTGCAGCCAGGTTTTTCTAAGATATTAATTTCGGCGTTAAAACAAAAGTGTTCGACAATGGAGGGGGATGACAGAAAATGTGTGTTATTGTTTGACGAAATTGCTATTAGGAAATCTTTAGATTATAATCCCAAGTTTGATTGTTTGGAAGGTTACGAAGACTTGTGTATATTGGGGCGTAAACCTCAATTTGCGTCTGAAGCCCTTGTTTTTATGATAAGAGGTTTACACAGAAACTATAAAATTCCGTTCGCTTATTTTTTGTCATCGGGACCTATAAAAGCAAGTAGTTTGTATAGATTAATATTGCAATGCGTCGAAGAAGTGCAGAATTCAGGTTTCAACCTTAAAGTATTAGTGTGCGATCAAGGAACCAACAATCAAGGTGCTGTTAAAATGTTAGGTGCTACCGCAGATAATCCACGTATTACAATTCGTAATACAGAAGTGGTAGTGATTTATGACATTGTTCACTTATTTAAAAGCGTACGTAATAGATTACATGACAATGACTTTATAGTTGGTAACAATAGAATTAGTTGGCAAGATATAAGAGCTGCATATAACATAGACTGTAGGGGAAACCTTGCACGAAGCATGTGTCATCTATCTCCCTCCCATATTGACCCTAATAATTTTCAAAAAATGAATGTCCGACTAGCCACCCAAATTTTCAGTCATCGAACATCGGCGGGAATAAGAACAGCAGTCACAACAGGTGAATTATCCAGTCAAACGGGTAATAACACTGCCGATTTTTTATTTAAGATGAATAATATTTTCGACATTATGAATAGTAAGAAAATGGTTGCTAAGAATCCTTATTTACGTGCTTTATCCCAGCAAAATGAATTGGCGATTAAAGCATTACAAGAAGCCAAAGACTGGATTGCTACTTGGAAAGTGATTGTTGAGGGTAATAACCTGCGAAAACGTGAAATTCCTCCATGTTTCGTAGGAATTCGGCAAACCATCAATGGAACCTTAATGTTATTCGACAATGAATCCAAGGAAACAACAAATGTAAATATAAGGACTTACCGACTAAATCAAGATCCCCTTGAAAATTGCTTCAGTGAGTTACGCAGAAGAGGAGGTTTTAACAAGTACCCAAGTGCGTACGAATTACGGAATAATTTAGAAGATATCATTTTAAATAGCGTCTTAACATCTAATACTACAGGTAATTGTTTAGCAGACGAAACACCAATGTTATTAACCATACGTGACATTCAAAGATTATCTGCTGAATGTTCAAAGTTAACTGAATCACATGAATTGTCTTTAACTGAAGATAATGCCATGGAAGAGAACGAGCAGAACGAAATTACTATCGATCCAAACGAACTTTCATTGGAGAAATGTGCTGTGACATATTTTGCCGGTTACATTTTACATAAGTGTTACAAAAAATTTCGTTGCGATGTGTGCTTAAAGTCTTTGTCTAAAGATCCTATATATTATAGTAACGTACAGCAACAGTTGATTCTGAATAGGGCCTATAAGTGTAAAAACGAAAATGAACTTGGAAATTTATGCGTTCCATGTGATATGTTCACAAACATTGTAAACATTCAATTACAGAGTTACAATAATATTTTTGAAAATATCAAACATACAACGGGTATCTTAAAACAATGTGTAGACGCTGGAAAAAAAATTACAGAGGAGTTGTATGACGATTGGTTTGACGTTTGTACAGATCATAAAATGTTCATGCTTAGCCATTTATACAAAGTGAAATTATTTAAATATGGTAAATGGGAAACAGATTGCCAAAAAGCTTCCAAACACAAAGATAAATTACAGAAGTTGAGTCATTAATAATAATAATGTATACCTACTCTTATAATAATAAGTACAGCCATATCACTTTTAATAAAGTTAAGTATTTGAGATGTGTATAATGTGAATCAAAATGATTATGGAGGTATTCCACCAATCAGAATGAGACATAATCGGGGCAAAAATTGGGAATTAGATACCTCTAGTAACAACAGTTATCAAATAAGACGATTCATTTGATCTACTAACTGTGTTACTGCATTATTTAAACAAAGATAGTTTTCCTATACCTATTTAATACATTTGTGTCTGACAAAACGGAAACAAGAAGTCTTTATAATGTGCTGCTTCAATTCAATCGTATGAAAGGTCTTGCACGTAAACACCTAGAAAGTAAACCAACCACTTTGTTACTGACTTGGAAAATTAGCGTTATCGACCAAATTTGGTACCCTTACAGCTTACGATTACTATTACATGTTACATGTGACTTACATACCGATAAACTTAAAAGTGCGTGAATTTGTGGCAAGGGTATGGAGTATGGACTTTCATTAGCAGAAGTTATTAATATGATATGACAGAAATGGTTTCCCTAGATAATCACAAAAATTAATTTTCTAAACAACAAAACTGCAATTTTCTAAGCAACGTCAGGACTCAGGAGGCAAAGATATGAAGCTGGTGTAGAGGCGTTCCCAAGAATGTTTTGGCACTTTTTCAAAGAAATTGACCTATAAATAAAAAATTTTAGATGAGTTTATGCATCTTTGGAATTTGTACCTACGTTTCGGGCGTGTTTCGCAAAAGTTTAGACTTTTTTAACATCAAAGCCAAAATAAGTAGGCCGTGAAATGAATATAGATTGACCATTTATTATTGTAAACGGCATTCAATAGCACTCGCAAAAGTTCCAGTGACACGTATTTATAAAATTGAGGTTAATTTGTTTTATTTAAGAAGAAAAGATGAAAACGTTGAATTGCATATTATTATGATGAGCTGCATTTATATAAAAGTCATTCACCACCATTACGATTGTATACGTAGGTTAAAAGCACTTAAACTTACGATTGTTTATATTATATCACATACAACCTTCTGCGTGATTACATTTTTAAAAACGCAAACTAAGCTGTTGCCTGTTGTTGGGTGTTGGCGGCTGTATGGGAAGTAATTTTTGAATATATCATGTAATTTTTGATTTTTAAGTGCACTCAAAACTTATTTCTAAGCTACTAATGTAAATGACAGCGCCATCTCATTACGATAATTATACTAAAACGGCATGACAAAAATTTAATACACGGTGGCGGGTCTGGTTAGAACTATAGCCCCTAGAAACACATAGTACCGACAAGCTGGAGCAAACCTGACATCAACATTGAAATACGAAAACTCCCTAAGGCAATCGACGCTAATTTCAAATGTTATGATTTATTATTTGAGGTTAAATTTTCATAACTAATGTGATTAATTGAACCATTCATGGAATGTTAATTCAATAATTAAACCCAGAAAATTTATGAAAAATGTCTTAACAGCCGTTTTCAGACTAATCGGGCCCTCTCATTACCTTTGTTACAGCCTCAATAGTTCAGCTTCACGGCCTGTCGTTACACAAATAACTTATAAATTGCAAATTATACAATTTCAATGCGAGCAATTCACATTACTTTAAAGGATGCATTTAATTTAATTACCTAAATTACTGTAAGTATATTTTTGTTTATAAGGGGAAAGTGAGGTTAACCATGTTTTTGTCCTACTAAGGCACAAACCACTACTAAGGTTCGCAGGGATTCTAAATAAACTTTGCCCGTTTTTGCCACTGCTTATGCAACCTCTTGTAAAGCAACCTCGCACTTATAATAATTTACAATTTACATGTTATTTACGGAAATTTTCAGATGGAAAGATTGCAATATAAACAAATAGAGAAAACAATAAAAGCGAAAAAACACATGTGGCGCTTGCGCTGTTGCGCTTTCTCATCGCTTTCTATTCACGCACTTCATCCGCTTAGGGAATTTTTTAGTGTTACCATTGTTACCAACCAATTTTGCTCCAGTCGGCAAGATCAAACGTTGTCGGTACTATGTGTTTCTAGGGGCTATATCTGTGACTTAACAAAACTGACATCTAGAGGCGGATTTACAAATTTGCCACCCCTAGGCTGGAAATATTTTGCCGCCCCTTGTCTACACATTCTCTTTATCTCTTTGTCTACACTAACTTTCTACTGCTGGTAAACAATATTATTAATATACCTACACGCAAACTAAAATATTGTTTTTTTGTTTAGATTCCATTTTGTTACTTAGTTACTTAATTTTTTTAACCATCATTTGCCGCCCCCTAAAATTTGTCGCCCTAGGCTATAGCCTTTCTAGCCTTATGCTGACATCAAATTAGCATAGGTAATCGGAAAAACTTCTTTCGCCGATCACAGCGCCATCTGTCACGAACTTCAAAAAATGTTTCAAACAAAAAGTTCCTATTTGTTAACGCAGAATTCAAATCTGCATAATAAACTGGGGAGGTGCTATTTAAGATTACGAAGTTACGCCCCTCTCCACCCCCAAGGGGTGGGAGTGGAGACATGCTATTACCTGTGCTATTACTATCAAACAAGTCTTAAAAAATTTTTAGACGTATTTTTTCTTTTTTAAATGCGTTTTGTATTTCGCGAGATATTTGGGCGGTACGGGTGGTCTGAAACACCCTGTATATACAGGGTGATTCATTAAGAATGTCCAATCTCTGAATTGTAGATTCCAGACCTCAAAATATGATGATTCTGCCCAACATGCCTTATACAAATATTGCTAGTTTCCGAGATACAGGGTGTTTAAAGTTTAAATTTGAATTTTGATTTTCGCAATAACAATTAAGTAATTAATTAATTAATGTGATTAAAAAATAATAGACAAGGGTTATTTGATATGAAGAGATCTTTGCGAAAACGGATCATAAAGTGTATTGAAGTAAATGGTGGACATTTTGAACATTTACTTTGAAGTTTTTTATTTTATTTTATTTTATTCTCAGTTTATACTGCTTCCTTATACATATTTGTTCCACAGCCTGCATTGAAAGGCTTGCCTTGCCTTTTACTTTGTGAACTAAACCAAGGGCTTTTTAGGATGATTATCCATCCTCTTAGCTCCCAATGGTGATGAGCTGTTAAGTCTAGGTTTACCAGGCCCAACTGCTGAATGTGAAACCAAAAGTTCTGACATTTCACTTCATTCTGAAGATTCTTTTCACTTCATTCTGAAGATGCAAGCTGTAATGTCTTGCCAAACGTCATAACTTTTGGTTTCACAATCAGCAGACATGTCTGGAAGCACATTTGAAGATTTAATATAAAATTTGTAATTCATTGTGTTCTTTTATCTTTTTATGTTGTTCCACGAGTATAATAATTAATAAGCGTTCCCTTCTGTAGTACAAAATTGTTGTATTTTGTTACAAAACCTATCTCTTCACGGTTTTTCATTTTTCTTTTTCTGTGAATTATGACATTGTCATAATTTATTTTATGGTAGTCCGTCTAGAAAACGCTGAATATAAAGGTTGACAGCATTATCAAGATTCCTGCCAGATTCTCCAATCTCCATAAACAAGAACCATTTTCTCTTAACACGTCCATTTTCACACTGTGTAACAAAGTAGGTAATTGTTCTTAGTTAATATTTATTAGGTATATAGGAAAGTCAATGGTATAGGTAAGTACTACCATTGTATTTATAATGGTACTACTTTCTGCAATTGATGTACAATAATTCTAACAAAATTTAGAGTGACGTTTGTGTTTGTCAGAGGGAGCAATAACATGTAAGTATTTAAACCTAATTAGAACAATATGATTGAACAAATTAGGAATGTTTGTGTCCACATTACTAGAGATATAGTTCTTGGTTGTGTACAATTGACAATTGTATGTAATTGTATATAAAACTGCTACATCTTCGTCATTGTTCCTGGGTTATATGCACTAATGACTAAAGGCTAAAAGTAGTTCATTAACTAACCAACCAACCCACAGGATGGGGAGGGGGGGTAACATCATTGAATAGCCCCTCGAAAAATGCTAAATATAAGTGTTTCTCTGTTCCATTTCTTGCGATTACAGCGCCATCTGTTGCAAACAGAAAAAGTTTTTTCGGACAAATCCGAATGCGATATAAAATAGGGGTTTCCATTATGATTTCACATGACCCCCCACCGCCCACAGGGTGGCTGTAATTTAGTACTATACTAACGAATGCAGTGATATTAGCTTCGAAATTTTTCTATACAATGCGTATTTTTCAAGATTAAATGGTTCACCCAGTATATGTTATTTTTTACTATGTTCGAATAAATCCAAAAATTAAACGCATACCAAACAATCACAATTTAATAACTAAATAAAATGCCAATCTTTCTTCTCCAAATAAACTTTTTCCATAAATATTCTTTATACAGCATTTACAATTGGGAATTTAATTGTAAAATATGTAGTTTAATACGAAACATCTTAATGAAATAGTAAATAAAACAAACAGTTTGTTGTGACCCATAATCACACAATTATATTAATGTTTGGCAACTTAGTAGTTATACTTAACTTATAACTGTCACTATGGGTCAAACAAGTGCTTTGTACCTATATAGAGGGAACAAATGGAGATTATAATGCCGCTAAACATCCTCCATCAACAGGCAAACAAGTTCCCGTAATCATACTGGCTTTATCACTTAGCAGAAATAACACTGCGTCAACCACTTCGTTGACTTCTGCGAACCTGAAATGTACAAAAATGTTACACTTATTATTGTCGAACCTCACAAAATACCTATCTTAAACAAAAGAAAGCTCAAACTGAATATGGTATAGCTACAAAACATATTAATACATTGTCACAATAAACATCCCAAAAGGTAGATAAAGTCGTACATGTTTGAATTATTATACATTTAACACCGTTTCGGTTTCAAATAATGACCTGCTTCCTTGTGTTTAGACAAGTTTTTTCTTTAACCAACAAAAAATAATATGACTTTTAACCAATGTACATCCATCCATCTTGCAATGTAACTGTAACTTTTCTTCTCAACAATGCCCTCAATATTCTTAGGTTGTCAAAACGCAGCCCTTTTCAGATCAAGCAGAACTAAACAAAGATAAGAAATAAGCAAAGCTACATTTATGTCTTTCGATACATTGCTTTTATTATAACAACGATTGCCAAAAAGCATTCCTTAATAATTGTAAATGCAACTAAGTCTACGGTCATAACATAACATACAGTGTGTCCCCGGATAGGTGAAACGACTCTTGTGAAAGATAAAAAATTTTCGATATAACATTTCATTGTTTGGGGTTCAGCCCTGCTTAGTTAAAGACTAATTTCTGGCATAATTTTAGTTTTCTAAAATCATGTATGCCTTGGATCTTTTCAAAAATCTGATTTTTGGTTCTAGTAAACTACCTTTGTTAGTGAAGATATAACAAAATTTGATTAACAAAAGTTCTTTAGAATCATGAAAGAGTCCTACTTCTAGAATTTCAAGCACCTAGGCCAACGTTGATGTTTTGGCAATTTACAATAATTTTTGTCTGATAGTTGAATATTGTTTATCCCCAGATAGGTGATATGACTCTTGTACTCTAAATAAACAAAATAAATAAAAGAAATTCTTTAACACAGTTTATTACTATGAATATTACAAGATAACACTTAAATTATTGCCAAAATGCCAAAACATCAATGTTGGCCTAGGCCCTAGGTGCTTGAAATTCTAGAAGTAGGACTCTTTCATGATTCTAAACAACTTTTGTTAATCAAATTTTGTTATATCTTCACTAACAAAGGTAGTTTACTAGAACAAAAAATCAGATTTTTGAAAAGATCCAAGGCATACATGATTTTAGAAAACTAAAATTATGCCAGAAATTAGTCTTTAACTAAGTAGGGCTGAACCCCACACAATGAAATTTTATATCGAAAATTTTTTATCTTTCGCAAGAGTCGTTTCACCTATACGGAGACACACTGTTGACTGTATATTAACCGCTCCATTCAAACGTTGGCTGTAGGTAATTTAAATATTAATATTGATGGTATTTGGCTGACTACTGTTGAGACTGCCTGTGATCTGGGCCTGATTATTGATAGTAAACTCAGTTTTAGAGAACACATTAACAATCTTATTAGAAAAGCCTACTTATCTTTAAAATTTCTATATACCAATAGACACTTTTTAATATCAAAATAAAAAAATACTTATGTGACGCTCATTTACATATAGGATCGCTAACGTACTAAACCCAATATCTACTAAGTACCCCTCATCATCTTCCACGTTTAAAACCAAGCCTAAGTCTTCATTGCTATTAAGCCAGGTCTCATAGTTTGGATTTCTGTTGTCACTTGTGCGCGAAAATTTGTTGAACTAGTTTATTTGTTTATTTTATTTTATTTTTCTATTTTGTGTAACACTAGTTTAATATTGTCTTATACTCTATAGTAGCGTTTTCATCGGCTTTAGGTGGAAGAACAGTCGTTGTTTCGCCAACATTCTGAACCTCACTCCAAGGTGAACCATCTCTGTACTACCTGTACATAATGGTTAATAAAGAATTTATTATTGTATTTCGGTCCTCATCAATACTCAGGCTAAGCCTGTTTAACTAACTGCACGGATCGGACTAAAGTAACGTTTACTTGTAGTAATACATATACCTATATATGCTAATCGTGAGTGTATTGTGTGTTTGGGTGTATGTTTTATTATTATTATTAATATTATTATTATTAACTGTTTATTCTCATTTTCATAAATTTTTCCATATTCCCGCCCTTTTTATTCTTAATACTGTTTGTTGGATTATAAAAATCGGATCTTGTGTTAAATTTGTTGTTGCTAATATATTTTGTGACAGGTCATGAAAGTAGTTGCTGATTTAATATCTTATCTTGATTCATACACTTTGGACGGCGGCCATCTCTGCAAAGGTCCCCTGGACCAACTGTACTTAGTTATTATGATATTACCATGAAAGTTATCACAGTAATGGTAATGATAACTGTTTATTTTGTCATTTAATTGTTAAGGAAATAAACATTTTTTGCCGGCTTAAATCTCATTATTGAATGAAACCTGTCTTGCTGCAAAAGAAGAGGTTTAAAACCTCATATGAGACATATACCGGGTGAATGAGACCACCCGTATCAGTCTTTTATTTAAAGAACGGTGAGTGGTAGAGAGGTGGGGTAAAAAGTGATTATAAAAGCCATAATAAAGAATCGAATGGTGATATCATTATTTCTCGGAAAAGTCAGCATTCCTCCAGAAGGCCTCCAACTCCAAAATTTTAAATGACACCATAAGTCGAAAAAGGTATTGTTTGAAAGATTGTTAAAAAAGAAGAAAGTTTTATAGGAAAAATTATTTTATTACTGCCACCCCTTTTAAGTAATGTTCGACTAAAGTTATTAAATTTGAAATTCACTGTTAACAAGAAACATTGAAAAGTCGACTTTTAAAATCTAGTTACCAATGTTACATGTGTTCAAAATATCTTCCATTTACTGCTAAGCACTGTTGAGCTCTTCTAGGTAAACTATCAGTGGCTGTAATAAGTACTTCTTGAAAGGGAAGAACACATGTAACATTGCTAACTAGATTTTAAAAGTCGACTTTTCAATGTTTCTTGTTAACAGTGAATTTCAAATTTAATAACTTTAGTCGAACATTACTTAAAAGGGGTGGCAGTAATAAAATAATTTTTCCTATAAAACTTTCTTCTTTTTCAACAATCTTTCAAATAATACCTTTTTTGACTTATGGTGCCATTTAAAATTTTGGAGTTGGAGGCCTTCTGGAGGAATGCTGACTTTTCCGAGAAATAATGATATCACCATTCGATTCTTTATTATGCCTTTTATAATCACTTTTTTTACCCCACCTCTCTACGACTCACCGTTCTTTAAATAAAAGACTGATACGGGTGGTCTCATTCACCCGGTATAATAGTTTGGTAATATTGCTTTGAAACAAACACTGTATGTATTTCATTCATATCAGTTACAATGATCTCCTATATATTGAAACAGTAGTGAGCGTCTCCTTGGATAGTGCAGCCTTCTACAGGACCTGGCGATTGATTCAATGAAACACCCTAGCACTTCATTAAAGCCGACGTTTCGACATGGGCAAACTTTTTAAGGAGAGGGCCAGATAAAATAAAAAATTATCTAGACGGGGCGAAAAAAAATTGAACAAAACAAATTTTTATAAGTGATAAACTTTATTTTTGATTTTTACATCACACACAACTTAATATTATAGGTACACTACAATGGTAGCGATCAAAAAATTTAAATAACACTACTACCTATGCGAGGTTGCGTGCAAACTCATTTTAGATGCGATATTACCTGCAAACTTAGTTTAGATGCGATATTACCACAGTATGCATCTACGAATGCAGTAGTTGCACTTCCTATAAAATATATGGAAAAATTTGTTTCTTTTTTTATTATTATAGTAGTGTAATTACTGCATTCATAGATGTACACTGTGATATTACCCTACTTAAAACGCAATGAAATGAAAATTGTTATTTTATTCTTGCTGCGCAGAAAATACATTTTGTCCTATGTGTAATTGTGTGGGTTATTATGTCGCAGCGGGCCGCATTGACTAGCCCGAAGGGCCGTACTTGGCCGACGGGGCATGGATTGCCCATGACTGGACTAGCAGAAGGCCTAGCCTTTATTGAGGCATCTAACTAGACCTTCTGCAAGTCGAAACGTTGACTTTAATGAAGTGCTAGGGTGTTTCATTGAATCAATCACCAGTTCCTTTAGAAGACTCCAATATTCAAGGAGACACTCACTGCCGTTCATTCATTTTGTATTCTTTGAGAAAAAGTACATTTTCACCACAAGATCTTTTTTAATGGTCCCCTGTAAAATTGAAACAGTAACACCTTACACTAGGATAAATAAATTTTTTAAATGTTAGTGGGGATTCGAATAACTCTAATTAGCAGGTTTACTCGCCACAACTGTATAAAATATTTTAGGAATATAGGTACCTGTTCAAAGGAATTTTTGCTATCATGGAATGTGTTTTAGCTGAATCTGACCATCCCTTTCTACCTAACTCAGTTAAAACAACGGTAGGATTAACACAATTAACTCGAATATTGTGTGGGCCCAGTTCCAAAGCACAAACTTTTACAAATGCATCCAGAGCAGCTTTAGTACTGCAATAAACTGCATGATCTTGTATTCCCTTAAATGATGCTTGTGATGAAAGTACAACAATTGAGCCACCAACTTTCCGTTTCAATAAATTTTGTGTTACAATTTGAGTTAAATTTATCACACTTTTATAATTCACCGCAAATAATCTAAAAAGAATGATACATTTGTGGATATTGTCATGGATGTCTCACTCGTCAATGTGTTCCTCAGTAACATTTATCATTGGTTCCAAAATATTGAAACCTGCATTATTCACTAAGATATCAACATCACCAATATTTTCCAATGTCTTTCTAGTATTTTTCCAATCAGCTAAATCTACTGAAATTATTTCAATACCTTGATCTTCGTTTTTGAGAGAATCTAAACAAAAATTGTAATCGACTTATACTGCCGTGTTAATTCAAAGGGGCGTATCTACAATAACATAGAAACTGAGAAAATTGACTTTTAATATTTTCAGTTATGCCATCAAATCATTTATGCTTAGAGGAATTTTAATTTTATACTATTGAATATAATACTGGCAGCAAGTACTGTGAGTACACTGTGTACAGATACAACCGTTTCAACTAACAATCATATACGCCTTTTTTTAATCTAACAAAGGCGGCTAATTTGTAGATACAAATTTCTTTAAAAGCGAGTTTTGGCCTATATAACATTGAGATACGCAATCTCTTCTTAACACATACATAGTACTTTTAAAGAGGATTCTAAAAATGCGTCTAACTCAATTTCTGTCGAATTTGCAGATACGCCCTTTAGAATTAACACGGCAGTATAGTCTAGTCAAACTAAGAAAAATGACCCATAAATCTTGGGAAAATTGCTTCAGAAGCATTTGAAATGACATTCGTCTCCAAGTATGATGTATTGTAAAATATCCAAAATACAACAATATCCGACCATGGGAAAGTAGCTAAAAATGAAATTCAAAATGGGGGGCCATTTTCAAATTTCGATTACATACTTAGTTTGATGATAATTTTGTAATATTTAGGGTATGAAAGTGTTAGTAGATACTAGATATTTATACAGAACATAGAAATAAGTTTTTGGTGATTCCATTAAGAATTACATAAGTGATGTTGGCAAATTTGTAAAGACAACGCACACAGACATTAAGTTAAACCAAGATGTCTGATGAATTTCAGTAAACTTCCTCGTGCGAATTCACCCCTACTTTTAATAGACCGCATCAGCAATTCAGCACCTTCGAACATATAACAAAAGGAAGGAACATGTATATGGCAAAATGAGTAACATTAATGGTTTACCAATATGGCTACCTACTGTGACGTATTGCGTCGAGTCATTGGTGTACTGTTATGCAGGGTCGTAAATCCAACATTTGTCTGTTTACGCGCCTGCTGTAAACAAAATAAAATGCATAAATTTTATTGCCCTTTAAACATAATTAATTTGGTATGCATATTTCTAATTTTTTGCACATTCTCTATGTTCTTAACCGTATAATGAATTCTACGCTACTGGTAATTTTTTCATTTTAAATCGACAAACTGCACGCTGCACCCGTTTGACCAATCACAAATGGTTTACTGTTACGTCACTGTGACGTAAAGCCTGCGTAACTTCCGTTACATTGTACCATCTATTAAACTATAGGGATATTCCTTCCTTTTGTTATATGTTCGAAGTTCAGCACTTACTCTATCACTATGACACTAATCCTCCCTAGACTTTGTCATTAATCTTTTTTTATGTTTATTTTCTAAACAAACCCATGGAAGTGGTACCTTAGATTTGACCTAGGTACAGCAACCATCACACTTTTCATTTCCAATATTAGTAAGAAAATGAACATTGGTTATTTAGGCACTTTCCCATAGGATTTTGGATATTATGTTAAAAAACAACATTTTGTTGAGTTGATACCACTTCAATCGCTTCTTAAGCAATTTTGCAAAGGTCAAATAATATTTTATGGTGGGTTTATGCAACGCTATTTAACTTAACTTTACTTAACTTAAATAAAATTTAATTTAATTTTATTTAATGTTCCACGGAATGGTTTACGCAAGCTATTTAAGTTCCTTAATTATTTAGTAACTTTTTAGTAATATTCAGGGTTGCCAACACTTCGGAAAGCCAATCCACTAAAAGAGGATTAGAATTCTACCAGAAATCTACTACAGAATGGAAAATAATTTTTGAAATCTACCAAAAAATTAACTAAATATGAAAAATCTTGGATTAAATTATTTTACTTTAGCTGTTTTCTTTTTGCACGTTGTAGTCGACTTAACTCAGCTGTCAATAACACACCATTCGTTTTATAAAAATAATTTGACTCAGTTCTCAATAACCCTATTCGTTTTAAAGGCTTTATTTATGTTTCATATTAACCTGAGGCAGAAATGTGTTATGACCCAAGGCACTTCAATCACCTGATAATTGTGACTTTACCTAACCCTGTGGCGATGCAAAAAGAAAACACCTTTTATGTTTTATATTTTTTTAGTTCCATTGGTTTTATCATAGATTAATAAGTATACTATATTTATTAATCTATGATAAAGCGCTTGAATATCAAACAATGTTCGATCAGTATCGTACACATTCGCATGTGACAAGTTTTTGCGCATGCGCACTTCAATTTTCACTTACAAAATTAACTTAAAACATAAAAGTTGGTTATGTCTTAAGTTAAATTAAATTCTTAAGTTAAGTTAAATCGCGTTAAATACTTGCATAAACGCTTTCCTTGCAATCACAAGATTAATCTTATAAATAAAATTAAGTTAAGTAAAGTTAAGTTAAATAGCGTTGCATAAACCCACCATTAGGATGCACTTTACTAACCTAAATCATCTTTATTTCTGCCTAGTGCAATAACTTTTGCTCCACATTTCGAAAGTTGAAGTGCAATGGCACGACCAATACCTAAAATAATGATTTTTATTGTCCAACTCACTTTATTGCAATAATTAAATAAGATTTCACCTTTGCTAGCGCCTGAAACTAGGGCTCTTTTCCCACCAAAGGAGATTTCCATGATTTCCTTTTTGTAAAATAACCCAGGTCAAAGATTATGTTTACTAAAAAAAAAGATATTAAGAATCCATGTACATGTACAGGTTGTAAACATGTTGAACAGATTATTATCAATGAAATAATTTTGCAACATAAAATTTCAGTCACCTATATGTAATGGTCAAAAATGTACAACTCCTTTGTATATGATGAATAAATAAAAACAAAACAAACAACAAATTTGGACTGCCGTGAAGATTGCTACCAAGTGTCTAGTTACCAAAGATGACCTTGACCGACATACAGTAAAAATCCCAGGCGGTGTTGCCACGTCTACATTACAATAGTGGGATGTATAGCCCAAGGTCTATTAAGTGAATAGGTTGCCTCAATCGCATAGCTTGTAGGTGATCGCTCGCAGTGTGCAGGGAGGGTGCAACGTCACTGAAAGTTTCACGTTATAGCGCGCTCTCAGTCTGTTGCATAGGTAATATATTTGTCTGTTGCACACTTGCAGTTTGATATTGTTGTGTTTGTTAACAAAAACTACATAAACTGTTATAAAAATTCTTTCATTTTCTATTACATTACGTACTTGAATAACGCTAAAATTTTCTTTTTCTTTCAAATTACATTTCCTCATACATACTTATATTTCTTTGTCATAAGCGGCAAAAGACTCGATAAATAGGTACACACCTAACCTACGAATGAAATATTTAAAAGAAAAACTGCTACAAATATCTACGAAAAGAAAGTTTTCTTTGATGACACAAAACTTTTTCTAAATACCTGTTATGCAGTATTGCAAGACCGACCGAAACTGTACTAACAAATAGAGAAATACGAGTTCAACAGAGAATAAATAGGCACGAAATAAGAATAGTTTACGTAATAACTTGCTTTGTTTATAAGTAAGCATAAAATATACCGTCCACACTTGACAACGGAATTCGTATTATCTTAAAATTTAAAAAGATATCGACCTACTTGTAGGTATAATTTATTGTAATAAGTAACACTTTTGCACTTTTTTGTATAGAAATATGAAACGAAAATACAGCAATTAGTTACTTCCAAAAAAAAATGTACATAATACCAAGAACTTAATTCATACACTTACAAAATATATTAAAATTTCAC
Organism: Pyrocoelia pectoralis; assembly: GCA_036250285.1. Classification (NCBI taxonomy): domain Eukaryota; kingdom Metazoa; phylum Arthropoda; class Insecta; order Coleoptera; family Lampyridae; genus Pyrocoelia; species Pyrocoelia pectoralis. The sequence goes on along the minus strand of CM070080.1, from coordinate 20,555,736 downwards.
TATTCTAATTCAAATTTAATGGTAGGCGTATCTACAAAAACTTACGATGACGTAGCCTTACTCAACCAATCGAAGTAAATCTGTTCATTGAGGTAACCTATTCACTTAATAGACCTTGTGTATAGCCCACATAGCCCCTCTAGGGGCTCTAGTGGCACTGACCTGTATCTACAGGTCAGTGTCTAGTGGCCGCAGAGGTGGGTAAATATTTGAAATAAATCTATTTGAAATGCCTATTTAAAATAGAAAATAGCATTTTGTATTTTATATTTCAAATACTTTCTTGTAAAAGTATTTTATATTTATTATTTGAAATATAAGATAAAGGTATTTTCTATTTGAAATATATTTTTTCGATTATAGTGTATTGAGCATCTGTTGTATAATAATTACGACCTATTACTGAAACTTTAAGATCAATTGCAATGCAAGGTTCAAGGCATACATATTATGGAGAGCTTCTTGTACATTTAATTCGCTTACATAAAATTTTAAAAACTGTTGAATTAAGTAAAATATTTTAAATTTTGCTCTGTTCTTGTGACAACATTATTAAACAGCTTGCAAAATAGCACAGACAACTAACTTAAAGATTATCTATCACTCTCATCGGCAGTGAATGATGCTTTTTTAAATTGCGTTTGGTTTCACTAGACAATAAAAATACATGGAACGCATTTTTTTATTTAAAAACTTATTTGAAATGCCTATTTTTCATTTAAATCAAACTACGACAACCTCCCCTTCAGCAATATATTTAATGATGGAATGGAAAATTGTTATGTTTTTTAGATTATAGCACCCGAAGGCACTGAAACTACCAGTAAGGCGGAAGTCGCACAGACTTTGGTCGCCGACCAAAGACGACCGACCAAAATTTCAATACCACGTTGTTAGATAGAGCACGTCTTACAAGAACGACCGTCCACGATCGTCCACAAGCAACCACGATCCGTACGGTTTGAAATTTCAACCCGGCTTTAAACTTTTGGTCGACGATTAACGGTCGGTGACTCATAACATTTGAAATTTTTTTACTAACCTAATATAATTATTTATTTTAAAGTATTTTATTATTGTTAAGTATGGATGGGTGGACAGTCGAGGAAGTGGATGAATGAAGTTGTTTAATTTGCTTAATTTGTTTAATTTACTGTGGGTAACATAAATATCGATTTTATTTATGGTGGTTATGTAGAAACCTGCAGAATTATTATCGACTTTAGCGCGACATTTAAAAATCGGTTGGTCTTGCAGGGTCTTCCCTGTGCGACGGTTGTTTAATGTTTGGTCGGTCGAAGTTGGACGGTTGCGGATGGCCATGGTTGGTCGTCTCTCTGTGCGACTGCCGCCTAAAGGGCAAACACTGGCAGGAGGTAACATTTTGACAGTTGTATAATAATTGAGACACCAGGTAACTAACCCTAACCAATGGTGAAACAAAATTATATAATAACAATTAATTAAATGTGATTAAATTAAAAAGGGCGACATGTTTCGAAACTAACTATGTATATAGTTTCATTATCAAGCATAGATTTAAAATTAAAAAGTTATCACTATGGGGTTACATGTGGGAGCTAGAACAAAAGGTAGAGATTAACCAAAGCACGTGGTTATTACAAAAACACTCATTTTATATTTTAAATAACAACGGTCAATTCTATTTCTATTATATTTTGTATTTTAAATAACTAACCTATCTTATATTTTCCATCAAATGCTTTTTGAAAACCGTTTTACCCACCTCTGATAGAGGGATGTTTTCGAACAATAACTACTTTGTAACTAAACGCAATCAGGCAAATAATATTATTTTATGAAGTAATTCTTACAGCTACCTATCCATCTGGACAATTACGCGAAAATACCATCACTTTCAAATTTGTATCAAAGGATGAGCTCCTCGGAAGGAATGACAGGTGGGCCATTCTTATCAGTTTGGCGGAATCAATTATTTAAAACGTAGCTACTTACTATATTGCTCTGTGCAGTTACGCGAAAATACCTACGATCACTTTGAAATTTGTATCAAAGGTGCTCCTCGATATAAGGAATTAATCAATAAATGGTGGTCGCAGGTGGGCCATCCTTATCAGTTTGGTGGAATTAATTATTTTTAAGCCGTAGCAACTTATCGCTTATAACTTATTCGAATTTGATTATATATCACTAAAGTATGTAATTATCCTGTAATTATAATTCAATAAATAACATTAATGTTCATATTTAGTGATGAATAAACATATTTACAAAAACAAGATGAAACGACACTGACTTATAGATGCGCGCCAATTTTACAAGCAGCGTCAATTCGTCGTTTGCGCATTGCCGCGCTCGCCTTCTTAGGCGACTACGACTGTACCTAACGGTATATTCAGTTCCCTTCTACGACTTTCGGTTCGGTAATAAATCGAATCGAAAATTTTCTTTTGTGTTAGTTTTGATTTTAATCCGTCTAATCATTTGTGCTTGCTTTGGTACGGCAGCAACCGCAGAATTGAAATAATATGCTTGCATTCATTTCGTATACTCGTAGATGCGAGTAAACGGGGGCAATAAATAGAAACGATTTTAACGAATCAAATATGCATATTTAAAACTGTATTACAGATTTGCTACTGTTATTATATCGGATTCGTTAAGTTGTACAACGGTGGCTTGTTTTGATTTTTTAAGAAAATTGGAAAGTACTTTGTTGTATAATGATTAACATATAATAAATATAATAATGTTTCTTCACACATCAAAAATACGTTAAAAATAAATAAGGTAGGTAGGTATACACAATTTCACAATTTGCCTCTTACGCTAATTTAAGTTGGCGTTCAATGTCCCTAACAACAACTTCAGGCACATTATTATCTCTCATTCGTTTAAGTTTTTTCTCGAAAAAACTTCTGAGGTTTAACTCCCGCACTTCTTTTTCGAGAAGCAATGCTTCACCTTCCTTGAATTTCTCTTTAAGTTGTTCAATCCTTTCACACTCCTTTTGGTTCACCTGTTTAAGTAAATCCTTACGATGGTGCATAGCGGCCTCTTTTATTTTCTTATGTTTTTCTATATCCTTCTTATATAATTCATTTTGAACTTTTACAATTTTCATAAATTCATCACGCTCCTTTTGTATTTCTAATGCTTGAGTTCTTCGAAGATCTTCTATCTGTCTATTCCTTCCAATTCTCATATCTTCTAATTGCTGCTTTCTTTTAGCGGCCGCTTTTCTTTCCTTTTCTCTCCATTCACGTTCGACTTCTTCTTGCCTGCGGAGAGCATTTAATTCGTCTTTCGCAGACTGTTCGTCCATAGCTTTTTGTTGTGCAGCTTGCAATCGGGATAATTCGCGGTTCTTCTCCGCTTGAATTTCTGCCAATTCGGCATCTCGAGCAGCCTCTCGTTCCGCTTTTTTGCGCATAAATTCCTGAACCCTTAAAGTGGCTATACGTTCCTCTTCTTTTTGCAATATTTTAAATTGCGCAATATTATCGTTCGCTAAACGTAATTCTTGTCTTACATTCAATTGTTGTAATTTCTTCTGTCGTAAATTTTCAGCAGCTTCCCGTTGCATTGCAATCGTTGCTTTGTTAATTCTACGGCTTTCCTCTGCTTTGTTTTCCATTCCAATCATTCTTTGAACTTCATTCTCACGAATTTGTTGCGAGAGACTAGCAACGTGCCGCTTATTAATCTCGTGTCTTTTTTTCTTCCTTTCTTCCTCTGCCTTTAAGGCTTTTTGACGCTCTTGCTCCATCATATCGTCTAACCGGCGATCTTCTTCATTTAATTCCTTCTGCATGAATTCTTTTTCAAGAATCTGCGCTTTTCTTATAGCTAAACATTTGGAAGCTAGAATGATACTATTTGCTTTTTTCACTTCATCTTCCTGTTCTTGCCGTAACTCGAAAGCTCGTTGCAACACATACAGGTTCTTATTTGCAGCATCCGTTTCATTTGTAAATAATTTTGATCCAGGCTTTGCAAGTTGTTCTAATTGCGCTTTTTTTAATTGATGCACCCTCTTCTCACTAGCAATTGCGAGTTGCTCCTTTTTTCTTTGGGCCTCTTCAATTAACTGTAATTTGTCTTCATTAGTCCATACACGTGCTTGAGCTTTTAATCTATCGAATTCTGAAGAAGACCAGATTGCTGGAGGTGATAATGGATCTTGGGATGGTACGATCAATTCCCGTAAACCATTACCATTTACTATTTTGACAATCTCCTTACCTTCCGATGCACGTGGATGTTTAAGGTGTAGATATTTTCCATTAATCTTATGGTTACATTCGGCTGTCGTATGTTCGCCTGAATGAAATTGTACTTTTCTAGTTTTCCTGAGCAATTCAGAAGGCATATTTTACAAATGTCTATTAGAAAAACGGGATACACAACTTGACAAATATATCGACGTAAGTAAATATAATTGTTGTTCCCTGGAAACATTATAAAATATTCATATTAATGAAAGGTAGAAAATGATTGATTATTTGTAATGCTACCTTAGAGCTAAGCTCAGTTTACTTTAATGGCAGGATTATGCTTTATTTAGCATAGGACATTTCTTAATTTTGCGATAAACTCTCAGTTTACACAAAGCATAGGTAATATGCATTGCATATCCCACATTAAATTTTATCAGAGTTTTTACGTGTTCTACAGTTTTCTCCAAAAGTTTAAATATAGGTATGTCTATTAAAATATTACATTTAAAAGATATCTCTAAGATGTTTATGAATTCTTAAATGTAGATATGTATAAATAAAATAGATATCTTAAAAAACATAAAAAGTAGGTATATGTAATTGCAAAAGTATAGAAAACAGAAGAGAAAAATATACTGCGAAGAAGAGTATTTTATAATATACCCACATATTAATTAACCATAAAGCACAAAACAGCTGAGAAGCAAAGAAAGCAATCTATACTTTTTAAACTGTTTCATTCCTTTTGTTTAGTTTTCAATAGATTTACTTTGAAATGTGAAACTGCCACTGCAGATAATCTTACGAACATAATATTTACATGCAGGCGTCGAGTTATACAGGGATACAAACAGCAGAATCTGTATACTTATGACCAGTTTTTATAAAATTACGTTGATCAATGTGAATAAGTTAAAAATGATTGACTTTAGTAGTCCCTTGGATCGTATCGTTGACTATTTGTTCAGTCACCGCTTGGATGCTGTGATTTAGGCAACCAATATACCCACAAATTCCAGTTTGTGAATATAGGTACCACATAGTATTAGCACAGCATAAATTATGCTGTGGTATTAGTAGATGGTAGGTAGTTTATAGCATTGAATAACTAGGTAATAAGTTATTCAATGTTTATAGATAAAGAATGGAATTCGTGAATATACTAAAACCAATCCTTTCGCTTTCTTATTTATAAATAAAAATATAAATACTACCATCTACCATGGGGTATATTGGTTGCCTAAGTCACAGCACATCTTTGTGTTTAAGCTGTGGTCACTGTATCCAAGGGACATTACTAAAGTGGATGACTGAAGGTGCATGATCAATTAGTACCTATCTTACTTTATAATACGTAACCGTTAGTTAAACATCTACTAAATGAAAATGGAATTGATAGGTATATTATAAGATAACACATTGAGCCTTCTACTAATCAGTAGTGTGTAACAACAGTAACATGCATGGGCAGTTTCTCAATCAAGCTTGAAGTTTACTAAAGCTGTGGTAGTTGGTAATTAACCAAAGTTCCTTCCATTTGGAGCTATGCACATAAGCTCAATCTGATATTTAACAGTTTGTATGGTAATTTGAGATGATAATAGAAGATCCAAGCTTATAGTTTACAAAAACAAGTACATATATCAACCCTGTGAAAGGATCGAGAAAGCTTTGTAGACATTATAAAACTTCTGCTCAACATAGTACACTGAAAAACCGTAATAACATTTTATTAAACTGCACTCTTTTCAACAGCAAGGATATCTTCATTAGTGTTGCTAGCATGCTGTTGAAACGTGTAGGTACCTACCTACCTACAGTTTAATAATACATTATATGTATTAATGTGGTTTTGTGTGTATGTCCAATGGCCACAAGTGTTGCAGTTCTTCTAATAAACTTCTACTCTTTTGACGATTACAGGCCTTTAAAATCTCGATTACGCCTAAGATATTTTAAAAATATTTTCTCTTCTCTGTCTCTTCAAACTTGTGGGTTACAGTTGATAATGGCTTTAGTGATACAAAAAACACTACTTGAATATTTAAAAGGACACTCAAGAGACTTTTGACACTACAAGCACAGCTTAAGCTGTGCTACAAGTAAGTTTAAATAATATTTTTAAGGAGAAACTATCAAAAAGACAAAAATGTTAGGTGAAAAAACGAAAAATGAACTGATTCTAAACGTTATTATAAATATAGAATAAATGAAGGGAGCATTGTGTATATTGAATAAGATCCTTAAATATTTCACTCAAAGGTATAACCAAGTAAAAGCACGCAAAGAATTTGAGTTACAGGAAATAAACAATTTTATAATGAACAAGCTTGCTAGATCCAAATAGAGTTGCAAGATAGAAAAAAACCACAACATTTAAATCTAGTATTACAGATAAATTATCTGAGGCTTAGATAGATTATGTACAGTATTATAAGTTTTGTAATTACACCTGATCTTAAATTGTGTTCTTAAAACCAGGTTTAATTCAAAATACAATGAAAAAACCTCCGAATCTGGACCTGAATCCAACCAAGCAGTTATAATAATTAAATATCTATAGATTTGATCAGGTTTTACATACTTTATACTTACCTAAGTAATTTAAGTTAATCGAATTGGAAATAAAACAAATAGTTGCTGCCAACAATTATATTTGTGACAACTGTTTTTATCATTTTATTAATGTTTGGTAACTTAGCAACCATCACCATGGACAGAACTAAAAGTTCATATCAACTATGTCATCTGTTATTTTTTCTGTTTTCTATGTAGAAGAAATAACGACATTACGGTATTGTGTGCCAACAAGGACATGAACGTAATGTTAAACAGGTTAAAATTGGAACTTGAAAATATCAACGAATATCTACAGATTAACAAACTGGTACTTAATCAACAAAAAACCTACACGATGCAATTCTTTTCTACACCGTGTCAGTATCAAGCAAGTGCATTAATAACCCTAAACAACAAAAGCCTGCAACAAGTAAACTATTATAACGTGTTAGGTATTTATATTGACTTAAGTTTGAGTTTTCATAATCATGTAGACTCTTTAATCAAAGCTTTGTCTAATAATTGTTACGCATTGAGCAGACTCAGACAAATTGTAAACACTAAACCAGCGCTAACTTACTATAAAGCCAATTTTGAGGCACGTATCAGATATGGCATTATATGCTGGGGTAGAAGTAACTCTTTATATCGTTTATTTATCCTCCAGAAACGAGCACTAAGATGCATTTTTAGGCTTCATCATAGAGACACATGTAAATACATTTTTAAGAATCACAAGATCCTAACACTTCCCTCGTTATACATATTCGAACTGTTATCTTTTGTACATTGCAACAGGAATAAGTTTCATACATTGAACGAGAGACACTCTTATAACACTCGATACGGGAATTTGTTACAGCACAGTGTGCACAGACTGTCGCTTTTTGAAAAAAACCCCTTCTATGCTGGAAGTTTATTTTACAACAATTTGCCGAATTATATTAAATCAATTAACAACGTTTCATCTTTCAAACGAATAATTAAAAATCTACTTATAGATAACTGTATTTATTCCCTGGACGATTATTTTTCGATTACATTTTAAGTCTAATTTTAAGTTCTTGTATTTTTAATTTTTAATTTTTAATTTTAAATTTTGTAATTGAATTTTGATAATGACTTGTCCTATATCAGTTGCGTTGATCGTTGGACTTAAATAAAAAATAAAAAAAAAATAAAAAAAATAAATGAAAATTATAAAGCTGCTAAACATCCTCCATCAACACGCATACAAGTGCCTGTAATCATGCTGGCTTTATCGCTTAGTAAAAACATAACTGCGTCAACCACTTCCTTTACTTCTGCAAATCTAAAATAAATAAGATTACTATTATTATGTATCTAATCCCACAAAAGTGTTGTTACATTTAAATAATGGTGCAAAAAAGTTCAAAATGTAGGTAGGTAGGTAATAATATACAAATGATTCTGTTTCGGAACCCGACAATTTTTTTAAGGGTTACTTATCTTCTAATGAGAATTTTACAGAACAGAAGTAAAAACATTACTCTCACGTCACACATTAGATCTTTACAAAAATTTATTCCTGGTTAACCAGATTAGTCTAATTAACCATGAAATCAATTGTTGCAACAGTTGTAGCCACCATAATGTTTATCAACCAATCCGGCTGAATTTCTGGAAAAGTCTCTTATTATGTATTATGTCCATCTTGACAAGTCTTTGAAGTTCAAAGAAGAATTGAAAGGTGTATCTGGTCTGTCATGCACGAAAGTCAATTGCAAATGTGTTGGTCTGTGTTCTTGCCCTGTTTCTTTGCTATAGATCTACATATTTACAAAGTGTGATCATGAACAATGTTCATTTTATCCTCTAGATATTGATTAGACAAGTGGACTGCCACTACAAGTGTAGGGACATACATTTGCGATGTAGAATAAGGCTTTTTTAAGAACTTTTTGTTGTTCAGTGATGGCATTGCGCATTGCTGACTGTTTTCTAACAGCGAGTTTGTTAAACTTTTGCTTAATTGAAAAGTCGTTTTCATGGATTTAACCTCAGCATATGATACCGTTTGGAAAGATGGTTTATTACATAAACTATATAAAACGATACCTTGCAAGCAAATGGTGAAACTTATTGAGGAGATGCTTTCAAATAGAAAATTTAAAGTTCTTATTGGGAATAAAAGCAGTAAAGTGAAATTCTTAAATAACGGTCTTCCTCAAGGTGCTGTACTTTCTCCACTTCTTTTTAACCTTTATATTAGTGATTTACCGAACACTAAATGCCGAAAATTTGTTTATGCCGATGACTTAATATTGTCGTGTCAATATAAAGAATTCAATGACTTAGAAGAATGTCTAAGTAATGATGTGGAAATCATGAATAATTACTTTAAAAAATGGCGACTTTGTCTTAACACATCAAAAACAGAAACTTCTTGTTTTCACCTATCCAACATACATAAAAATAAGGAATTAAAGGTTAAATTTGGTAGTATTACTTTGAAGCACAACTTCAACCCTATATACCTTGGTGTACCTAACACTTGATACCTCATTAACTTATAATCAGCACCTACAAAGAGTTCGTCAAAAACTGAAAACAAGAAATAATATATTAATGAAACTTGCGGGATCTCAGTGGGGTGCCAATGCAAATACATTGAGAATATCGGCACTGGCTCTAGTGTATTCTGCGGCGGAGTACTGCTGTCCAGTTTGGATGAACAGTGCACATACGCACAAAATTGATGTACAATTAAATACCGCCATGCGAATAATCAGCGGCACACTTACATCTACTCCTATACCATGGCTATCTGTTCTTTCAAATATACCTCCAGCACATTTACGTAGAAAACAAGCAGTTAAGAAATTATGGAATAAATATCAATCACTTAAAGAAATTTTCCCAATTTGGAACGATATACAAAATTACAGCAATAGGCTTTCTTCTAGAAAACCCTTTTGGAAAACAATAATAGAAATAGAAAATTTTTTATTAGAAAATGAGTGGAAACTATTTTGGACAAACGAAAAGGTCTTTAATGTAGGTTTGGTTATGGACCCTACTAAATCCCTTCCTGGATTCCATCATTCTAGGATGATTTGGACTAAATTAAATCGTATACGTACTGGTCATGGGCGATGTAATTTTATGTTATTTAAATGGGGTGTAGTTCAAAATCCATTGTGTGACAAGTGTGATAATGACTATGAGGAAACTATAGAACACATTGTTGACCATTGTCCAGTGACTAAATTTCAGGGAGGTTTTACTATATTAAACGAACTAACACCGGAAGCTATCGATTGGTTACGCTCTATTAAAAATTTGTAGTTTATCTTTTACAACCTTTATATTTTTTTATTTATTTATTTATTTATTTATTTTTTTCTTTATGATCTATGTTCTGTTTACTACATTCATTCATAAGACTAAAAAAAAATGTAAAATTGTGCGAGTCGAATGATTGGTACTTTATATTTCTTCTTGCAAAATCTTTTATTTTGTGTTTGATCTCTCGCATTATTTCACGATATATCCCTGTGTCCCACAGCCTCTTTCACCAACTGCAACTTTTTCTAGGTTTTTAGCTTTTTCTTCTACCTTTCTATATGTGTGACCTAGCCTCAGTCGTCTCCTGTATTATATATCTGCTAGTGACCTCAGTTCTTTTCTCCATAATCATTTATCAATTGGAATTATCACTTTCTACTTGCCTGTTTAGGTCCTCCATTTGTGTCTATTTGTAGATCATTCACTAGGACTATAATAGGTTATTATTTGGCATCGGTTCGTGTCTTGGTTCCACTCTCTTGCCGAGTTGCTGTATTTTTCCCCCATCTCTTAATTTTTACCTTTTTTTTTGCAATAATTTTACTTCCTATGTAAAAGTTCAATATAATACAAGTGCATCTATTTTCCAGACACATTCTTATAAATTACAAAATCTGCAGGTTGTATTTGGAATGAAATTTTTAATAAGTAAAATAAACGTTGTTACCTTTTTAAGGGAATCTTGGCTTTCATTTCATTCACTACGTGTGGGTCTGACCATATTCTAAGGCCTAACTCCGTCATAACTACAGTTGGATTAACACAGTTTATTCTTATATTATGTTCTCCCAATTCTAAAGCTGCAACTTTGGTGAATGAATCAACCGATGCCTTTGTGGCGCAATAAACTGCATGCTCTCTGATACCACGCATAGAAGCTTTTGACGAAATGTTTACAATAGATCCACCAACATTACGGTTAATTAGATTTTGTGTCACAATTTGAGTCAAGTTTACTACAGCTTTAAAGTTTACTGAAAAGAGCCTAAAATAATCACGATAAGAAAAGGTAAATGCAATGCACTTAAATAGTTACTGATCAATAGAGGGCGGATTAATATGCACATAAAAAGTCACATATATGCGCATATATATGCACCAAATATGTTAAAGATATGCAGTCAGTTTGTTAAAATATGCAATATTATATGCAAAATATGGGTACCAAGAAAATAATAAACAACCTGTATTAAACAAAAACTGTTACTACCTATGTGAAAAAGGTTCTTAATGAAATTAAAAAAATTAAGTAATTAAAATAATAATAATGTATAATTATGTGTAATATTAACTACAAAAATAATCTTACGATCAGTTGGAGAATTAAAGATATTATTCTGATCATCGCTTTTCTGCCTATAATAATTTACAATAAGGTGTTTTTCCAAATTAAATCCTTGTCGCGTATCAGATAAAATATATCCCCGTTCGATCAAGTGGATGTAGGGACGCGACTGAGGAATCTCTGTAAGAAATGCAAGGCAGCTCCATCTAAATCTCGATATGATCGAATGCTACGGCGAAATTATAGCAGTGACGCTTCTCTTACCTTCTACAAGAATTTTTAAAGGTTTTCTTTTTTAGATTTTAATCGTTTATTTAAAAAGTTTCATTTACTGTGCTCGTTTGAGGAGATGGGAGAAATTTTTTTAAGTAAAATTTCAGATTTATTTAGAAATGCACAAATTATGCAATAATATACACATTTTACAAAAATATGAACATTGCTGCAAATATATGCAAAATTAAATTGGTGTCATATAACTCGCATTAATGTCATTCACCTAGATATGGAAGGGTATTTTTACAGCATCAATATTCAACCATATGCATTTTGCATATAATCCGCCCTCTACTGATCAATGTCATGTTCTTCAATTTCTCCCAACGGAGATAGTACAGCAATACCAGCATTATTTACCAATAAATCAATTTTCTCGATACCATTCAATGATTGCTTTGTCTCAGACCAATCAGATAAATCGACCACAATTGTGTGAATAGATGGAATTTCTTCTTTTAAACATGCTATAGAGATGTGCTATACATTGATTTATAGGTAAAGTAAAAAAATGTAAATAGGTACCTAAACTGTCTTTGTTGATATCCAGTGCGATGACTTGAGCACCGCATATCGCCAATCGCTTAGCAATGGCATTTCCAATTCCTGGAAAAATTATATTTACGATATGTGTTACAATATAAAAGTGTACCTTGTCCAGCTCCTGACACTAAAGCGGTTTTCCCATTGAACTGGATTTCCATTTTTATTCAGTGAATAAGGAACAAAAACTATACATATTTATTGTCTGTGCTTTCAAGATGTTTAATAATGTTTGACCCACAATTTAGATAGACAAAGTATGATCAAGTTACACATACTGTATTGTGTAATGTGTAGATAAAGTAATCACTAACTCACTTATGACACTTATCAACCAATATTAAAATAGAAGTTGATTATATTAAACCATAACATTTTTCCTGAACTAAATCTAAGTAGTGAGTTAAACATAAAAACCTTCAATTTTTGATTAAAATAGCCATAACTGAACATTTTACTTTGAGAACTGAATGGGCAAATAAATAAATACCGTAACCGTAATATATATATAAATGGAAAAGTGTACTGAACAATGCCAGTTTAGAATTGAAAATTTAGAAAACAATAAAATAGTCCAAGAATTAGCAGCACAAGATTTTAAAATCATAAGCAATAAATTAAAACTTAAGGTAAAGGGCAGCTAAGAATTAGAGGCAAGCCTTTACCAACACCTCAACCGCAAAGTATTAAGTAGTGACGATCAGTGTACTCTTCTACCACCAGTCACAATCTAATTGTACTTAAAAGTTCTACAAAAAGCCCGAGATTAATACTCGGTGGACGGTGGTGATTACAATGCTAAACATGTAGACTGTCAACAACTAAAGGTAAGGAGTTAAGAGTAGCAATTAAAGAATTAGATTAGGAATAAATGTGAATAAGATAGGTACAAGATCTGGATCTTTTCGGAACCAGAAAAGTGCGTATTTCATAGACGTTCAACAAAACTTAGACTTGAACACTACACCTTTCACAAGTGACATTAACTTTGAGTGAGAGAAACCTTCAAGAAAGAAAAGAACACCTTGACGAACATTTTGAAACATTGTACCTAATGTACTTACCAATACCAATACCTAGACCTACATATTAACCATATATTTGTAATTTATCATACAACCTTTGTACCATTTACCATTTAAATTTTCCTTGCAGAAACAAAGTAAACTGTAGTTCAAACACTAGATAAGTAAGACCATTGTTTATTAAGAAGATAGTTAGACAACCGGAGTGTTTCTGAACCACGGATGATAGATGGCGATTGCCACGTCCTATTTAAAAACAATGCTCAGGCACTCGACATCTATCAACCGTGGTTCAGAAACAACCTCCGGTTGACTAACTATCTTATTAAAAAACAATGGTAAGACTAATCGTAATCATTATTAACAGAGTAATGTTCAATTTCAATCGCAAATATTTTGCAGTATGTAATACATATTATAAAAGAGGGCATTAAGCATTAATTCATTAGTAATTCACTCGTAAGCAGTTAGAAATTGCTACGACCAGCCAATTATATGTAGTGAATAAGTTCCATTCTATTAATAAACAGTAGGTAAGTAGGTATCATAAGTTAGAGTGATTTTATTTTCAACAACAATTGTGAATAGTTAATAGCCGAACACAAGTCAGCCCACATAACAACATTTATAGGGATTATACAAACTGTGACATGTAACAACACAATAAAAATTAATTATATCGCTAAAAGAAACCATTATACACTAAAAATAAGGAAACTAGTTTCAGAAAAAGGAATACCCAGAGGAAGATGGCAGCAGTCCCAAGATTCAGTGGACAAAACCATGTAATGAGATACTCCAAACCTCCCCTTAAGATTTCAAAGAAACGTAAGTTTGTATTAAGCAAATTTAATGAACGATTATGTTTTTAAAGTATTTAAGATGATCGTTCATTAAATTTGGTTAGGAGGAGGTTTGGAGTCTTTCATTAGATTACATTCTCATGTACCGCTTTGTGAGGGAAGAACCCCAAGATGTCGGACAAAACCATCTTAAATAATAAGTTAAAAGATAAAAGCTAAATTTTTGATTACATAACATACCTATTCGGTAAACAACAACCTGAATATAGGTATATAGACTATACATACCTATATTATACATAGACTATAACTACCTACTTGTGACGAACAACTATATCTTGAAAATGATAAAAATGAATTTTTTTATTCATACTGAATCTGAGACACATTGTAATTTTCAAAATCAATTTCTTCTCTATAGGTATTTTTGATAGGATTTTTCTTGCTGAATTAATTATAAATTTATTAATATTAAGAACTACAGGATTAAAAACGGAGGTAACGGAGGGAACTATGCGGACGGACACAGCAAGAACAAAGAAAGAACTAATGGGAGTAGGAAAGATAATAACGCAGGAAGCGCAATACATATATGGATTAGAGATAAATCAGGAAAAAACAATATATACGATAATGAGTCAGACACGAAAACAGGGACAGGAGGAAGGAAATTTGAAAATGAGAATATAATTTTGAAAAAACTGGAAAGTTTGTATACCTACTTAGGAGTAATCATTGAAGAATGGTCATGAAAAGCAGGAATAAGGGCCAGAATTACAAAGGGAAACCGCAAATATGGTCAGCCTCCTGAATCAAAAAACTTTCAAGATATTAACAGAAAAGTATTTTAACATGAAATTATATAACTACTGCTAAGGATCCTCCATCTATGGGTAAACAAGTTCCCGTAATCATACTGGCCTTATCACTTAATAAAAATAAAACTGCTTCAACCACTTCATTTATTTCAGCAAATCTGAAACATGTAAAACATTAAATTAAGTTTACGTACTGATAAATTTTTCACGATTATTTTAATATAGGTAGGGTATAACCATTCAATAATTAGTTATTCAATGGTATAACAAAGTTATGGCAATTTAAAGACCATTACCTATGTACAACAATCCTTTATGAACGAATAAAACAAGAACAAAATGTTTTACCTTTGTAATGGAATCCTGTTTCTGAATGTATCTGCTGCAACATTATCTGACCATATGTTATAGCCTAGTTGTGTTAAAACAATAGTGGGGTTAACACAATTTACTCTAATCTTGTGAGGGGCAAACTCTATTGCAGCATTTTTTGCAAAACTATCCACAGCAGCTTTAGTACAACAGTAGATTGGTAGAGGAGGTACAGCTCCATATGAACCTAATGATGAAACCATTACAATTGATCCGGAAGCTTTACGTTTTAATAAATTATCTGTTACAATTTGAGTTAAATTCACAACACTTTTATAATTGACTGCAAATAACCTGAAATATAAACTGTAATTTTTGTAGGTACACTCTTGCTGTTTTTTTTAATATTCGGTTGGGTGAAGGAATGTTGCAGCAAGTTCTTTTTATATCAAGCACGACAACAAAAAACTCTTTTTTGTTGATCGTGCTTGATATAAAAAAAACTTGCTGCAACATTCCTTCACCCAACCGTATAAACTGTAATGACATGTTTATTAAGCAATCCGTACTCATCAATGTGCTCTTCAGTTGTGTCAGTAATTGACTCCTTAATACAGATTCCAGCATTATTCACCAATAAATCAACATCGCCGATATTTTGAAGAGCTTTTCGAGTTGCCGTCCAGTCAGATAAATCTACAGAAATGGTATCAATTGAGCAGTTTTCTTTCTTTAAAGAACCTAGAATTATTCAATAAATCTATGTAAACAAGTAATAAGGTACCTAAGTAGATCAAACCTAAATCATCTTCATTTCTTCCCAACGCTATTACTTTGGCTCCACATTTTGCAAGTTGTAGTGCAATGCCACGTCCAATTCCTAAAAAAAATAAAACTTCAATATCTGATATGCATATGTATAATCGTTACACTATAACCTTTACTGGCTCCCGAAACTAGTGCAGTTTTTCCAGTAAATGTAACTTCCATTTCAAATATTTTTTGTTCGAACTGCACTGAATTCAAAAACGGCGAGGTTGTAGACTGTTGCTACCCGGATATCAGTTTTGCTACCTAATAGTGACTTATTTTTAGCAATGACTTTATTTTACTTATTTTCATTGAATAAAGAACGCTATCTTTATTGAATGGCATTGAACTGTATACTAACGTTCAATGTCAATGGTTATTTTATTCGTTTTTGCTTTACTTTTACATTCTGTAAATAATAGGTAGGTAGAACATATACATATTAACGTTACACATATAGTAGGTACCTACATACATAGTAATACGGGTAATACCTACTTGTAATTCAAGAATTTATTAAAGTAATGTGATGAGATAATGTTTACATTAGCCTAATCAGCATTTGTAGATTAAAAACCATACAAGAAATATCAATTTAATTGATCAAGCCAGGGAAAATTATGTGGAAAATATTTCTCTACCACCACACTCAACCCATAAAATGTATCTGCTAGACAAATCTTTCATGGGATCTTTTAAAGCCTATTACAGCCAGGAAGTGAGAATGTTTGTCAGGCACAATAGGAGGCCAGTCTCCCCCCAATTTGACATGACAGATTTCTTATGTAAAACATATCTACAAGTACAATGCGGTTCGATCGCTGTTAATGGTTTTAAGGTCACTCGCATTATTCAGTCAACCGAAATATATTGCAGCCTGACCCTCATGATTTTGTTGCTTCAGAACCGGAAGGACCACAGGTGCCAACTCAAATATATGATTTGATTGGTCCTGAACAAATATCACTGATCCCAGCAGTAGTGAAAAAGATGGGCGCTCAGAGAGGAAGGCCACCGAGTAAGACGGCAATAGTCAGTTCGTCTCCGTTACAGCAGATCTTGAACAATCTTTGGCTATCAATAAGGTCCAGAACAGTGAACTCTAATATAACTTGAAGGGACGCTCATGTATCTCGCAATGTACTCGTTGAAGCAGGCGCAAAAGACAAAGATAGATTGAGCTGGTAAATGGTGGTAGTACAACTAACCTTGTCTGATTTGTTATGTTCGTTGACTATTTTGCAGTTCCTTTTAATTAATTATATGTATTTTATTTCATACAAGTTAAACAAGGACAACAATTCCACCACACCGCGGGTTGCATAAGTTACAAAACTGCTTCAATGTTCAGTGTTGTTGCTTCCCTTCCAGTTTTTTAGAGTTCACTGGTCCAGAAGCAACACAACGCAAGCTTTTACACAAGTTCTGTCAAAGGAGGACCAACCAATGATATCCAATCAAACGCCCGTCACTGCAACAAGGATCAAAAATGAGCCATCTTCTAATAAAAGTGTGGTGGTATACCTAGGTGTCTCTTAGAGAAGACTCGTCAGACTGTAGTTTTATCGGAGGGAACCCAAATGATCAAGACGTTACCTGCCTATTCTGCGAAGAAATGTTTTCAGGCATTAGAAGAGGAGAAGCGAGTGGATTGAGTGTGTTTCATGTAGTGAATAGGCACATGTAGATTGCTCAAATCACATACAAAGTAGGTACACTTCTGTGTAAACTTCAAACACAACAATAAAAGGTAAGCTTGGTAAATGATTACACAAACGGAGATGATATAACTACATACTACTATATACAAATATAGGTAAGAATAGAACAACTCGAATTACAAGAGACGTAGGAGAGCCTAAAAAATGGCATGATAAAATTACTACTGAAATGATGAAATACCTTGAGGGGGGGGCGGCGGGGGGGGGGGGCAAAAGGGAAGAAGTACTGTTTCAAATATATAAGCAAGTATGGCCAGAGGAGAAGATACTAGAAGATTGAGAAATAAGTGTAACACATGCAATTTATATAAAAACGGTGACAGTGAAGGAATAACTACGCAGTGCAGCTGTGAAGATGAAAAAATTGGGGCAAAGAAACCATATGTGGAAGAAGAACTGTTACAGAAAGTGCGTTCATAAAAGAGAAAAGCTCCCAAAGATGACACTTTCAATACAAAATGCAAAGATGTACTTAAAAGATAACATTGTTAAATATTTTTTGCACTTCCAAGACTAAAATAGATACTTTAGTCTCTGTCTACACTCTACAAGGGACTAAAGTGGGACATTTATTCCCTTGGGATTAAAGATGAACTTTTTTCAAATATGGCAACCGCTGTTTACTAATTCCCATGCTAACCAATTGGTTTTTGTTTTTTCGGATAGCAAGAATTCTATAAAAAAATAGGTAATTTTAATTTTATACAATTGTTGTCACATTGAAATCAACAAATTTGGAATTATTGTATGTAAAAAATAAATACGTCGGAAGTGCAAAAAATATAGCGTATATACCTCGGGACCAAAGTGCCTAAATCCCTTGAGTGGGAGATTGAGAAACATAAACAAGCGAAGAATTTTTATCGACCGACCGGAAGCATGGGCAATGACACGGAATAAAAAAGGAAAAATTCAAAGCATGTATTAATCCTGGACCACCGGCAAAGGAAAAAAAGAAGACCACGAGAGACATGGATAGAAGTCAGGAAAGTGGCAGAAAGGAAAGAGATCAAGAGGAACAAAATTTTCAGAGGATCAATAGATAGAAAAGATTAGATGAAAAGCAGGGACTGTAGCTCAACTCCAAACAGCATCACATTTGGAAGATTAGAAAGGCTTTAGGATTTAGGAAGCCAGTTTATTTGGCTTTGTCCACACTCTAGGTGGGGAAGGTACATTATTTCAGGAATTTTTGAACACGAAGGAAAGCTCTCTTCGTTCTGGAATTGGGAAATGTCAATTGTTTTTATATTTTGTTTTCTGATTTGGTTTATTGAGGGCATTTGTTTACCATATTAGTCCAGTCATTTTAGATATTCTCAAAAAAATATGTCATACAAGGAAGGGTACATCGGTACATATATTCATTGTTGCCTTCTCATTGAAATTTTATAGTCCCCAAAAAAAAAATTTGTGCTGAAGCCGCCATTGTGGAAAATGGCGACCAACATACGGTTTTTTGGATTTTATTACTTAACCGTTAAGTTTAGAAAAAAAATGTTTAAACAAAAGTTGTTTGTTATGGAATTATCTACATATTTTGTTTTTACCATTTTTTTGTGTGACCAACTATAATCGCATAAAATACCTTTTTCTTTTCATTCATGTTAATAATAATAACAATTTGTTCGATATCACTTTGATAACCTACCAAGAGAAAATAATTATTTGAGAGAAACTTCTGGTTTTAGAAAATATATATACAGTATACTAAGCGTTATAAGCAAATGTTTAATATATTTATTACAAAGATAAATTAAAATTCATGTCAAACAAAATTGAAATGAAATACACGGGAAAGGAAATTAGTGATGGTTCTTGACATCGATAAAATGTTCTCAAATAACAAACATAAGGAATATAAAAGTTATTATTTAAACAATGTCACCATCTTTTTCCTCAATATCAATGTTAACATCTTCTGCACATGTCGAGTCTTACCACGTAGCGCACATTGGTGAACATCGCAGCCCCCAATGCTGGGGGTCTGGGTGGAAGCTTATGCTGAAAACATCATTTTAACTCCTTTCGATCAGTTACAACAACAATAATTCTGTTAAAAAGTTGCTGTATATTCATGGTTACTACCTCGCTGTACGGACTATACAATGACGCCATTTTGTGCATGTATCGTCGTTCACACAAAAAAATGGTAATAATAAAATATGTAGATAATTCCATAATAAACAACTTTTGTTTAAAAGTTTTTTTCTAAACTCAACGGTTAAGTAATAAAACCTAAAAAAACGTATTTTGGCCGCCATTTTCTACGATGGGGGCTTCAGCAGAACTTTTTTTTTGGGGGACTTTATAACATTTAAATGAGACGGCAACAATGAATATGTGTACCAATTCCCTTTCTTGTATGACAACAAAACATGTAATTTTTTGTCTAAAATGACTGGACTATATGTAGTCATACCCTCTTTATTCCTACATGATTTAATTCTTCTGATTATTCTTGACTTTGTAATGCCATTAATTTTTTTGTCGATACTCTTTTACATTGTTAATAAAGTCTATTATTATTATGTAACCATCTGATTTTTTGTGTGGTGATCATTATTAAACAAAATCATAGTTTTTGATTGACAATTCCTTTTTCACAGTTTCTGAATTGGATAAAGGGTTATGACTGCTAGTGAAATAAGAGCTGTGTTTATTAGCTTAGCTACACACTCAGAGCTTCTAGCACTTTTGGTATTGTTCTGAGTGGTTCAATATACTGCTAATAGATTATTTTAAGTGAAAAATTTACTTTAAAAAGAATGATTTCGCTATTGTCTAAAGGGGCAGGTTGGGTAGCATGAACTTTACTCTCTAGAAAACACCACAAAAAGAAATTTAATGGGGACAGATCTGGCGATTTTACTCCCATGTGATGGCTCCTCTTCCTCGACCAATCCACTGACCTGCGAACCGGTTATGGACCACTCTTTATAAAAAAATATCTTTAACTATAAAAACTATTGTGTGTAGCAGATATTTTTATCCAAAAAATACAACTTAAAAAGGACAAACTCATATAATAGAAATATTCAGAAATAGACACTGCAAATAAATTAATTGTAAGTCATGTATCTTGGAGTAGCCGAAAATTTCGCATAAGATTTAATAACTTTGTTTACTGCTTCTAAGAAATCCTTTTCGGTTGCCACTTTTCTACGTGCCCTTATTGCAAACATTCCTGCTTCGGTGCAAACACTTCTAATTTCGGCTCCAGTTGAATTTGGACACAATCTAGCCAGCAATTCAAATCTAATATCTCTTTCCACAGACATTGAACGTGCATGAATTTTAAATATATGAGTTCGTCCCTCTAAATCGGGTAAACCGAACTCTACTTTACGATCGAGCCTTCCCGGTCGCATCAAAGCAGGATCGAGAGTGTCTGGTCTATTTGTAGCCATTAGTACTTTTATGTTACCGCGAGGATCAAAACCATCCAGTTGATTAATTAGTTCTAACATAGTACGTTGTACCTACAATTTTCATTCAAATGAATGCTTAAACTACAAATTTATAAAATCGAACTTACTTCATTATCGCCGCCAGCTCCATCATCAAATCGAGCACCACCAATTGCGTCAATTTCATCAAAGAAAATTAGACAAGCCTTTTTTGAGCGAGCCATTTCAAATAATTCACGCACCATACGAGCCCCTTCGCCAACATATTTCTGTACAAGTTCAGATCCAATAACTCTAATAAAGCAAGCATCCGTACGATTGGCTACAGCTCGAGCACATAATGTTTTGCCAGTCCCAGGTGGCCCAAACAATAACACTCCCTTTGGAGGTTCAATACCTAATTTAACAAATTTTTCCGGCTAAAATTAATAATAAATTACAAGTAACTTCCCGATTGAAAAGTCTCACATGTAACAATGGCGTTTCCACAACTTCCCTCAATTTATCAATCTGCTCCTTACATCCACCGACATCACTATATGTAACATCAGGTTTTTCTTCCACTTGCATCATTGTAACTGTAGGATCGATTTTTGGTGGAAGAGGTATATGAATTTGATATTTATTACGATCAACCCTAAATTTTTTTGATCAAGAATCGTATGCAAAAATCGTCATACCTACCCAACTCTCATTCCCTCTTCTATATCGGTGGGAGCAACCGAATCTGCCAAATCTACCACAAATTTGGCAAACTGTTTAACGTTAATGATATACTTAGGATCATCTGTGTCTGCATTAATGATTTTGGTGCAACGAGCAACTTGTAATGGTTGCTCATTTTGTAAGGTCTGCTTATCGGCTGCCAAATCCCAAAGAGCAGGAGGAGCGAGACCAGTATCGGATTCTTTAATACCAGTCAATTCATTTACACGTTTTATTATACTTTGTATATCTTCTTCGACTGTTTTAATGCTTTTAGTATATTGCCCTTGTCCCTAAAGATGGTCGTTTATGTGTGATATTCACGATTTATTTTTACTTACATAAGTTTTTAGCAATGCAATATCTCCTTCATCAAGTGCTAAAACCTTATTATTAAATCTATAAATTGAATGATAATTTTATACCTTTGATTTCCTTTTCCTCTTTTTCATCTTTTATTTTACGCATATCGTTACCTAAATGGTCTGGCATTTTTTTAATTGTTTAGAAAAAGAAATAATTATTTCACGAAAGAAGATTACTAGCAATTTTTGTGTATGAAACGATATTTGACATTTATGGCAACATGAAGTTTGGCGGACATGAGTGGTGCTATGTTGCCACAATTATTTACCATACTCTACTTCAGTTGTGGCACAACAGGTGTTTTCTTTTTGCATCGCTACAGGCTTGGGCACATGCACAATCATCACGTGATTAAAGTGCCTTGCGTCATAAGACATTTCTGCCTCAGGTTAATATAAAACTTAAATAAAGCTTTTAAAACGAATAGGGTTATTTTTATAAAACGAATGGTGTGTATTGACCACGGACGTATAAAAAACAAATGGACTGCTAATTATGTTGAAATAATTGTCCCCTGTCTGGGCGCCGCCATACTGTGCTCAATCACAGAATAAGTAAGGGGACCTTATTCTGTGGCTCAATTTTGTAATGGTGTATTTCTAAAGGAGTAATCCACAGACCCACAAACTACTAACAAAAAAGTGATTTGTGCACAGACCATTAAAAATATTAGTGGTCTGTGGAGTAATCTTTGATTATATATATAATCAAAGCGAGTAATGAACCCTGAAAATTTAGCGGTTATATTTGAAAGTTGCAATTTATAATTTGTCATTTCATTATTTCTGAATTTCAATTCTGTAACTATATTTTCATCATCACTTGCTTGGTATCAACGACGATTCTGCTGTTGAAAGTATTTGTAAAATTTCTTCTGGAACGTGGTTTTCGATGTACTCCAAAATGGCATAATTATGTGTAACCATTTAACAAAACTTGTTTATTTACACACGACACATAGCAACAATCGTTTCCAACGAAACATCACGCTCTATTCATACTATGTATATAAAAAATGTCAAATATGAAAGCAACGAAAGGTAAGATATAAAACATTGAGGTTAAGTCAAAGACTTTGAAGTTTGGACCACTTTCGATTTGACGTTTGAAATTGCCAACTAAAATCGATCTCTACAAGAAAATAACTAACTAAGAGCACAGTATGGCGGCTCCCATGGTGGGGACAAATAAATGTTGCCGGTACGTACCAATTAGCAGTCCATTTGTTTTTTATACGTCCGTGGTATTGACAGAGCTGACTTAAAGCTACTACCACAGGCTACCACAAAATGCAAAAAGAAAACACCTAGTGTGGTTCTGTGCTTCAGTCACAAACCAGTTCAGTTTAAAAGTTTATAAAAAAATATTGGACCGATCTCTTTCAAACAATTTATGGGTAGTATTAAGTAAATTTAATTTAACATTCAACAAACTTCGTTCGTTACTAAATTCAATCCGTACGTTGCAAGCGATTCGTATGTCTGCAACCGAGTTAAGATATATGGATGAATCTTATTCTTATACCTACTATCTAAGGGGTCTGATGTGAAATTTTATGGTGATTCAAGATCCGGTGCCAATTTTTCGGTATCACAAATACATCAGTGCTGTAAATTATCTATATAAATTTATCTAGATAAATTATCTAGATTCTTTTTTTTTATCTATTTATATGTATCTATATAATTTTAAAAAAATATATATATTATATGTATATATATGATATTTCTTTCATCTAGATGGTTTAGTTATATAGATAAAAATTAATAAAGCGTCCAAATTTTGGTTTTTAAAAATTTTTTCAGTGGTGTCACCACGGTGTCACTGTAGTCAGTTAGACCATACATTATACACTTTATACACTACATCTAGGGAAATTTAAATTTTAAAGCTAGCAGCAGTGCAGCACTATAGTCTACCCATTGAATAAAGAATAGAGAGGAAGGAGAGTATCGTATCATTGCTGCTTAAAAATTGGCGACGGAAGTTCAGCCATTTGCAAACCACTGTTGAGTCATCTTTGTTTACATTTTGGTCGTGTTGACAATTCACCATAACCTGCAAAATTTGAAATATTCATTTGTTGATTGTTACAGTCACTGAACTCCAATTTAAGGCATCTGCATCACGGGACCATATATTTCGCTTGGAGTACAAACATAACCTTTACTGCCCTTTACTTGTTTAAAAAATTTATTTTGTTCGATCGATATTTCATTCAAGTGGATCGCAGCCCTTAAAAGAAGCGATAACTGAATTAAAACTTAAATAACGGTCGTGTATGTTCGAGACATTTTATAGCAGGTACATTTATGAGATCATAAATTATAATGTTCTCATAAAATAAAATCCCGAACGTTAAAGGGTCCCATTCATGTTGAGATAGGTATCGATACATGTCGCAAGTATCAGTAATCAGTATAGAGAGACAAATCTCGACGTGTATGTGGAAGTATCAGTATCGCAGTCTCAGTAATCCACTTGTCTAGTTGTTTGTCGCACTGCACTGCGACCGTGTACATATTAGGTGTCGTAAAACACAGTAGTTTTGCATTTAGTTATTGCAAGGGTATTGCAGAAAATCGTGAATTTTGGGAGGACTTCCTCAATGCTTATAAACATCTTCGGCATCAAACAATAATAATTTTGTCCATACTCTCTTTCGTCGACGATTTTCTTATAAGCACTCTATTAATACTACTGATGAAGCTGCTATTACAGCTTCAGGAGGAACCGTTTCACTTCTATATGAAAAACACAAAATATGTATGCACATTTCGAAAACTAGTATCATTACAAACCTGTGTGAATGGAGCTCTCCGTTTGAGACAAATCTCAGATACATGTATCGCTGCATGTCGCGATACACGTATCGATACCAATCTCAATGTGAATGGGGCCCTTAAAACTGCACCATAATAAATATGTGGTTACCTTTCTTTCTTTTTGGTAACATGTCATGACGACTTGCTACTTGTTAATTACCACAATCGACATTTGAGTGTTATCGGTGTTGCACTGTTGGCACTTAGATTTAGTTGCAATCATACAACAGTATCTAGGATATTTCGTAGAATTTTAGAAATACTATATGAAAAGTTGCAGGTAATTTAAATTAGGATATAATAATATTCTACCATTGAGTAAATGAATTCTACTTTATCACTACAATCAATTAATTTTATTGAATAAGGATTAATCATTACAACACTTATTTTACTTAAATAACGACTGGAATGTTCACTATCTAATGTCTTATAATAATCACTGTAATTAAATTATCCATGATGAGTACCAAAAAACACTATACTGCTTTATTACAAATGTTTGTTTACTTGCTATTTTAGGTTATGTGTTGTACTTCAGGCGAAATTCATGACGTCACATGCAGTTGTTTCTGTCAATTTCTATTTAACAGGAAACGTGTTAGTAGCCATTTTGCAACCACTTTGATTTCAAGGTCGAGGCACAGTATAAAGATACATACAGTAAAACAACTCTAAGAGTGGGGGTAAGACTGCGCACATCATTGCGCACCTCAAGTCCGCCATGTTTTAAGTTTAAGTCATTAGCGTAGTCACAGTTTAATGCTTTTATACTGTGGCGTAGTAAAGATTTATTTCTGTGTAAGCATCGATTTAGGCAGTGGTAGAGTGGAAAACTATTACATGTAATTTTAACGTTATTTATATTTAAGTGTGTAATCTGTTTAGTTTATATATAAGTTAGTTAGTATTCGGTATTTAGTTATTAAAGTTCTTAATAGGTTAATATTGTTACAAAGATTGCATATTGTTTAAGGCGGGTATGACTCATCCGCCGGAAGTTTCGAGAAAGCCGCGCGCGATGACTTACCGTTCCTTCTAGAATTTTCGAGAACAAATGCGGACTTGTATAAATAATGCCGCTCAATTTTTACGAGTTAGTTCATAGTTCACAGTTTTACAGTTTAACGCGTTCGCGAAGTTTAAATGTGATTACCTTAAACGTTGATTAGGTTAGACTTTTTAGTGATTAAATATTAAGTGTGATTAAAATAATTAGTGAACCTCTAGTGTAAATAAATTGATTAATTCTTAAGTTAACAACTAAGTACCTATTCGTAATTGGAAATAAGTGATTAATAATTAGCGTGTAAATAAATAAATATTCGACTTGGTTTCTTAAATAAAGTTTCGTTACAATATAAAAAGACCATAGGTAACTATGATGCGTAAACCGGGCGGTGTTGTTTGTGCAGCAAAAAATTGTGTAAATAAAACTTATAATAGTGAAATGCGGTTTTTCAATTTTCCTAAGGACGAAGGAAGGTAAGATATAACTTTGCAGTATTTTTTTTCCTGCGTGCATTATAACCTTAAAGGCAGTCATGTGATTATACTAAGAAGCAAATAAGAATAAAGTAGATGACGCTTCGATCTAAGTTACATTATACAGTTTTAGTCACATAAGAAGGCGATCACCGGCGCAGCCCGATTCATGACTCCGAAAGCCGAGTACTGTAAAAATACAAGTCAGTTGCGTATCATAATAAATGCATTTAAACACGTGCATTTTTTTCAATAACTTATTCGAAATAAAATTATTTCGAATTTGATTATATATCACTAAAATATGTAATTATCCTGTAATTATAATTCAATAAATAACATTAATGTTCATATTTAGTGATGAATAAACATATCTACAACAACAACGTGAAACGACACTCACTTATAGATACGCGCAATTTTACAAGCAGCGTAAATTCGTCGTTTGCGCATTGCCGCGCTCGCCTTCTTACGTGACTACGCCTGTAGTCCCTTGTATTATATATAGAGTACGGTAATTGCTAATTTTTAAAATAATATTTTATAGGGCATGGACATGGCTAATGGCATGTGGGAGAGCAGACTTACTTCCGAAAATAAAGAATCTAGGTAGCTATAGGCTATGCTCGCTTCATTTTGAAAACAAAATGTTTACGAACATTGTTTATAAAAATCGTTTGCTACCAACAGCTACACCAACCAAGTTTCCTTCAATGGAAAGTTCAAGCAGCACAACAAGCAACGACCACGCTTACTGTCTTAATCCGCAAAGTCCGGGTAAGTTATGTTTGTGTGTTTTTTATGTACCTAGGTAGGTACCTATTTAAAATCCATAATAATGCATTACTTCAATAATTATGTGTAATTGCACAAATATAAATAGCCCTAGCTTTTACAGAAATGTTCTACCTTTGTTCCAGTTGCGATGGAGGTGGAGGAGGGTAGTCAAATAAAAATTTTGCAAAATATACTGCTTGAGGAGACTACTTCCACTTCAACAATCACAATGGATGCATCAACTTTCCCAACACCACCTACGGTTCATCTTCCACTTGTCTCTCCCGGTAGTACTCAGACTGAAACAACTTTATCAAATAGGTCACCGCGCAAAAACAAACTCAGGAAGAGCATAAAAAAGTTAAGAAATGAAAATGACCGTTTGAAGAAGGAAAATGAAAAACTCCAATTGCATTTAAAAAAATTATCTGATGAGGATAATCTTAATGTAACTTTGGAACAATACCAATCCCTTACATATAAATTTTGTCCCAAAGATTTGGCAGATTTTATAAACACGCAAATTTTATCAATACAAAAACATTCTAAAGGCCGTCGATATTCTTTGGAATTTAAAAATAAGTGTTTGGAACTATATTTTGCTGGTCCCAACGTTTATAAAAAAAAACTAATGGAGCAATTTTGTTTACCTTCACCATCAACACTTCTTAAATTACTAAGAAATTTGAAGACTCTTCCAGGATTACAAAATGAGCAGTTATTCGAAATGCTGAAAATGAAAGTGCAAGGATACGCGCAAGAAGATAGAGTTTGTTTGCTTTGCCTTGACGAAGTTAGCATTAAGGCTAATTTATTTTACAGCATTGGTAATGACTATATAGTTGGTTTTGAAGATAATGGTGTAGACATAAGAAAATTTAAAGCTGCAAAAACAGCTATGGTATTTATGATTAGAGGGATAAAAAGTAATTGGAAACAACCACTCTCATTTACCTTCTATAATTCTACGTGTCCTGCAGTTGATCTGCATTCTTATATTTTCACATTAATTCAAAAATTGGAAGATATCCATTTAAAAGTTTGCCTTATTATAAGCGACATGGGTTCCAATAATATAGAATTCACTAAAAATTTGGGAATTACACCAGAAAATCCTTTCTTCTTGTTTGGTCAGAGAAAAATTGTATTCATGTTTGATACACCCCATCTTATCAAAACTGTCCGGAATAATTTGCTAAAACATAATTTCCAAAATGAATTAGGAGAAGTTATTTCTTTCAAATATTTAGAAGAGTTTTATGTTCACGATAAACAATATTCAGTGAGAGCGGCACCTAAACTAACAGACGTGCATATTAATCCGAACAATTTTGACAAGATGAAGGTGAAATATGCGACTAAACTTTTCAGTAACACTGTCGCTACAGGTTTAAGTCTGTACATACGATTTGGAGCTATAAGCTCAAGGGCTACTGCAACAGCACAATTTATTGAATTACTTGATAAACTTTTCGATATTCTAAATTCATCTAATATATATAGTTCTAAACAATTTCAACGATGTTTTAAAGGAGAAAAGTTTCAAATCGATTTTCTAAATGAATGTTTAAGTTTTTTTAAAAACCTTAAAGTCGTAAGCAAAAATAATTTGGATGTTACGAAAAGAATAAAGTTTATGAATTGTTTTCAAATTACAATAAACGGATTGATGCAATTATGGGAGATATTGTCGGTAGAAAATGGATTTAATTTTTTACTAACCAGAAGGTTGAACCAAGATTGTCTTGAAAACTTTTTTGGATCTGTCCGGCAACAGAATGGTAATTGTATAAATCCAACTCCTGTACAGTTCCAGAATAGCTTTAAAAAACTTTTATGCGTTAAATTATTAAATTACAATACAGGGAATTGTGAAGGTGATAGTGATGCAATGTTACTGAAATTGGGTAACATTGTAGAAAAAGAAAATGCCGATTTAAGCATACAACAACCATCATTAATTAAAGAACCACCAATCGCAACTGATTACCAAAAAAATAATATTTTAGAAGAAAATTTTCAAAGATATGTTTGTGGTTATCTGATAAAGAAATGTTTGAACGTTCATTCTTGTGTAAGTTGCCAAAATTATTCCCACACAATTAAAGATTTACAAGATAGTAACTTATATTGCCATTTTAGAGCATATGATACGGCGGAAACCAATTTTGGCAGCTTATTAATGCCAGGAGACGATTTTGTTCATTTTGTTGCAAAATTGGAAATGTTATTTCAGCGCCATTTTTTGACTATATCAACACAAAATCGTTGTGTTCAAAATTTATTAGAATTAAGTACTTTTTTGGAATTTACTCACCCTTGTGAAAACTTTCCTCATTTGTATTTAAAGAAATTGTATTTTAGATTAAGAATTTTTTATACACTCAAAGACGTGAACCGTAATTTTAAGTCTCCCACAAATAAAAACAAAACAATTATTTGGAAAAACGAATAAAAATTTATATTATATAAACGTGTGTTTTATTTTTTTAAAATATCTAGTTCATCATAAAAAAAATATTAAAATTTTTAAAATACGTCTCTGTTTACATTTCTTCCTTTTATTACGGACCTGCAATTTTAAACTAAAAATATGGCTGCCACAGGTTGACCTTGTCTTTCTTAGAACAAAGGAAATATTGCCGAGTTGTTTTACTGTATGTATCTTTATACTGTGGTCGAGGGCATATACTCCTTCCTCTCTATTCTTTATTCAATGAGTCTACCGGTTTTTTATTTTTTAGGATTTGTCATTTGTCAACAATGTCAACTACTTTATTACTGTAACTCACCTTATAAATACTTTTCTCTATATAACTCACATAACAATAAAAGTTTATTGTTATGTGCTGTAGTGCTGTAACTTTTACCGGTTAGTGAAGTAAGTTATTAAATATTTCAATGCTTTTAATAAAGGTACTAATTTTCAAAATCTATTAAAGTTTATTTCAGCCGACCATTTATTTACTTGCCTTATTAAAGTATAAACATTATTTTTCCGCGGTTTTGATTAGTATAGATGCCTTGATCTTCAACATGCCCATAAACTATAGTTAGTTTGTGGAACATGCCAATCGAGGTCGAGGTGTTTTAACTAAAAAAATACTGCATTTTGCGAACTGCAACTTTCAAATGTTAATTGTTTTGTTTTTGATAAAAATATTTTTCTTTAGACTATAATTTGTTGATTTCATTTAAAAATGTCATACCTATTTTGAAATCCGTAATTTGATTCTATTAAATAATATAGAACCAGCTTTTCTTTATGTTGATTGAAGGAAACATTACATTTCGAATAATATTTTCTGCTTCGGAATGTACAATTAGTCTATCTTTATTTTCCATGTTTTAAAAAGAATACATTTTTTTAATTTCATTGTGTTACTCTTACTTTTCAATAGTTTGTTATAAATGGATCTGTATCTATATCGTAAAAATCAACCAAGTACGTCTGCATCAAAGATGAAGCACATTGAATCGAAGGAAACACAATGTGGAAGTGTACAAACAAATGAAAATGAAAGTGATAGTAACGATCAACTAGTGACAAATCTAAGTATTTTGGATGGGGAATTTTTTAAACTAATTTCTAAAGAAAATTCCAAAATTGTGGCTCAATGTATCACATGTAATAAAAAAATTTGTGGATCAACAACATCAACAGGAAATTTTCGAAGTCATATTGTGGTAAGTTTATTGATGACATAAGGTTTGCCTTCACCAAATATTTTTCTAGAGAAAACACAACAGTTTATGGAAAGTTATCGAAAATAAAAAATGCCTCAAAAGACATGGTGGTCAAAAAGAAAACATTGAACCAAAATGTAAGCAAACAAAACTAAGTACTTCACAATTTTGCACCAAGAAACATGTAAGTTGTGTTGTTTTTTGTGAAACAATAATAATTATAACAATAATTATTTATTTCAGGTTACAAATCTTATTCTTGAATATATAATCAGTGAGATGAGGCCAATTAGCACTGTAGAGAAGCCTTCATTTGTTAATTTAATTAGAGGAATTACTGGAGAAAAAATTGAAATTCCCAGTAGACCTACAATTATTAAAGAACTCATTGCCAGATACGATGTACAACAAAAATACTGCAAAGAACTTTTTAAATCTCTTTCTTACATATGTACAACCACTGATATATGGAGCTGTGCTAATAAAAGCTATTTAGGTATGACAGTACATTATATTGATGAAGTTACGTTTGAAAGGAAGTCATTAATTATTGCATGCCGAAGAATTAAATTCCGACATACATATGATAATATTGCAAGGTGTATAGATTCTATAGATAAAGATTGTGGGATAGATGTTGGAAAAGTGACACACACTGTAACTGACAATGCTTCCAATTTTTGCAAAGCTTATAAGTTATTTTCTGTAACAAACACTTTTGATAAAAATCAAATTACAGTAGATACTGCTGACGCTTTTGATACTGGTAATAGTTCTATAAATCTTGAAATGGAAGATGCAGATGCAATGCAGCATGAGGATGCTGATGGAGGCACAGTACAATTTGTGGATATAAATTCTATTTTATTAAGCTATCAAAGCGACAGTGATAATTTACTGCAAGTGTTGCCCGATGATGTTGAAATTGATTTTAATGAGAATATCGATGACATTATCTTACCACCACATATCACTTGTTGTGCTCATAGTCTAAATCTTATAGCAACAAAAGATGCAGAAGCAGGATTGGATAGTTTGGCATATAAAAAAATTTACAGATCGTGTTTGTCTAAAATTCAAGCTTTTTGGAATTTATTGCGTCGAAGTACACTTGCTTCTGATATTGTATATGAAACTTGCAAATGCAAATTTCCAATACCTGTTATAACTAGATGGAATTCCACATTTCATTCCTTAAGAAAGCTTCTACCTCTTAAAGAGAAATTAATCACTGTTTTTGATCAATTGAAGTTACCAAATTTAAAGATTCAGGAGTGGAATTTTATTGAAGAATTTTGTACAGTTTATGAGCCATTAGCCATTTCGTTGGATAATTTACAGGTAAAAGACTTATTTACTTATACAATACTTAAGTTCTTTAAATTATATTAAATTTTTTAGGGAGAAAAGTATTGTTTTCTTGGATGTGTGGCACCAACTCTATCAATTTTAAGATGTAAACTTCAAAGCTTATCACACTTGACATACTGTGAACCGTTAAAAACAGCCTTAATTAAAGGATTAGACAAAAGATTTTCTTACATCTTTAATTTAACCAAAGATCACAGTAAATGGTTCATACTAAGTGCCATTTCACACCCTAAATTTAAATTGTCTTGGATTCCAGAAAAGTATTTTCAAATCTGTAAAACACTTTTTGTTAATGAGTGCTTACTAATAAAAAGAAACGGTGACCATCACGATAGTGAATCCAGTAGTACTAGTCCAAGTACTTCAAAAGACGAGAATGATGATTTTTATAATTTTCAATGTTCACAACCCCAAGATCCCTTAGCTATTAACCACACCAGCATTAAAAACCTTTCTCACGAAAACATTGTCAATTGTGAAATTTTAGCTTATTTAGAAAATAAGAAAAGAGATACTTCAATCTTTAATCAAAATTACCCAACAGTTAAATCTATGTTCATTAAGTACAACACGACAATTCCATCATCTGCTCCTGTTGAACGAGCATTCAGTAGTGGGTCTCAAATACTCTCTCCACGACGCAACAGTCTTGGTGACAAAACGTTTGAAATGTTATTAATATTAAGAAATTCTTTAAAAAATGTTGAAGTTAAATGTTAACTTTTGCAAATAAATACCATACTACTTTTTATCTGTGTTATTATCTAGATTATTATTTATTATCTGTTATATATTATCTATATAAACTGTGTATTGTTCATCTATTATCTGCATCTAGATAAGTATTTGAAAAAAAAACTTTAGCTATATCTAGATACTTTAAAAATTATCTGTTTACAGCACTGCGAAATACTTTTCGAAATATTCGCCACACCAAGAAGGGAGAAGGGGTTGAAATTTTCGGATGAAATTTGGTTCCCTATGTAATAGCATTGAGTAAGTTATTCAATGGTAATGGCAAGATAAAATACTTTATCTGTGGTACCTACTTAATAGTAATAAATGATTAAAATTTTGGAGGAAAATCTTTATTAGTTAAGAAAAATTTACACAATCATTTGCACGACATAGCATTGATTGAATAAGGTGGTTTATCTCGTTTTGGGAGCTTGTCACCCATGCAAGCTGCGCCTCATGTCTCAAAGCCTCCATAGTCAAAGGAGGACGCTGCAAGTTTCGCATAACCTTCTGATCCGGAGATCTTAGAGGCCAGGGTAAAAAATGAATCTGATGGGTCTGTTCAAAGAATTTCAAAGAAAACATTGCTACACGTCGAGCTCTTGTAAGTAGGTATGGCAGAAGATGTGTTCCAAATAACCACCCCCGTAATATACTGTTGTGCTGTCATATTGCCTCGAATGAACACCAAAGGAGACCTGCTACTATAAGTAACCGTAACACCCACAGTGCGGTGTTCTCAACCGTAAATTGAAGATTCCGTTGTCACTAAAGGCAATACGACCCCATTCAAGATTTCAATTGCACCATTATTGTAACCATTGCTGACAATTCTCCGCAGTCAAAGGAGGTACAAGTTACAGACGATAACTTCGAATTCGGCGATAAATTGTTCTAAGGTCTACATGGCGACCATCTTCACCAAACCATTGGTCACCAATTGTCCGAGTAGAGGAAAATAGGTCTCTAAATGCCAGTTGTCTTAAGCGACGGTCTTGACGCTCATTCGTTCTTCTTGAGGCCCCGGTTCGACTTCTCTCCAATTGGCTTAATTGACGGTAATCATTTCCTCGTTGCGGTACTCTAGGCATGTTAAATTAAACAAAACACGTTAAGAATAGAACAACAACCAAAATAAGGTTAATTATTAACAATGAAAAGGAACAACAAATTGTACGAAACACACAGAATGAATGAATAAGCAGAAAGTTATAAGAACATTTTACATTACCACTTGATCTCAAAAGTTAATCAATTCAACGATTTTCAATCATGGATATCCAAAACACATTGTTTCAAATGCAACGATCTTTACCAGCAAGCATTTCAATCACCGACGCTGCCGTAAAAGGTATAAAACAAAAATTCATAGCTCTGGACGATCTTGCAACAAGCGGGTTAGCAGAACGAAATATTCAAACTTTGAAAAGACGCTTAGACGCAATAGAAAACAAGAAATTTGCCATAGTGTACAAAATTTTGTTACAGGACAACATCGGTCATAAATGGCAAATTAGCAGCCGAAAATTACTTCCAAGAGGGGTTTGGCAAAATTATTTCCAAGCAGAAGCAATAAATATATACATAAAATAAATAAACAATAAAAGAATAAAGTATTATGGAAACTAGGCACAAAAATTAAAACATTCCTAAATACCTATACAAAAATACAATAGTGGACTGTATACTAAAGAATAGCTAGGATTCCGTTGCTGGGCGCCTTAGGTAGTTAAAAAAATTGACTGCAAAACAAATTTACATTTATTAAAATAAGCAATACTTACACAAATAAGAGCGAATGAAAACTTAATAATACCGCGTGAACTTGGTGAGGTCAGGGTGGTTCAGTGGGATGCGTGGTCTGTAAACGATGGATGTGCGAAATGGGCACTGAAGATTCTTGCAATCTATACCTACGCACCCGAAGATGATAGTAAAGAACGATGACCGGTTTACTGTTTAATTGAATAACAACGGACCTAGTCCGACTGTCTAAAAGTTTAATGGAATCCTTACGGTATACACGACCCTAAGACTTATTGCAAGGGTGCCTAGTAATTGACAGGAGTTCCTTACAATGCCAAAAAACTGTGACCATAATAATACAAGTGCATCTGCCTTAAATTTTGTGGGTGAAAGAGGATGCCTTTCGCCTATGTTTCATCCACAGTGACTGACCTAGCCAACAAATTTTCAGAATCTGCGCGGAAACGAATTAGAAATTGTTGTGAAATGCTTAAACGTATTTCTTTGTCCTTGGTTGAAAACATTCGGGGAATCCATCATGATAAAATTTTTCCATCCCTTAATTATCCACTAAAATTTTATAACAATAATTGTCTTTGGCAATGCGTGAAACCACAGTGAAACCTATTCAACTGGTTACTTCAGTGGCGAAACTACAAAATTTTTCTAGGGGTGGGGGGGGGGGAGGCCCCACGGGCTCTTTTTGGGGAGGGGTGCGTATAAAAATTTTGTTGGGGCGTACACACCACTTTTTTATAGATGCATGCGCATGAAAACTACGTCAATCTTGTTTTCACTCTCAATTTTAAACAGTTTTGGTTTTCATCATCATGGTCATATACCTACTTTAAGTAAAAGACTTTCTTGTTTTCACATTTTATTTAGGAAATATAACATATAAGTATGAATAAAAAAAACATCAAACTAATTTTAGTTTTCTATTTCTATCTGTTTTTATAAAAACAGAGAGAACTTGTTCAGCCGACAATTTCTGCTTAACTAAAGCATTTTCGATACAGAGAAGTGATAAATTTGAAAATATATCTTGTACCATTGTGGTTCTCAGCCATGTTTTTATCCGCCTCATAGCGGAGGGGTGTGCCTGGCACACCTTGCCCCCCCCCCCCCCCCCCCCCCCCAGTTTCACCACTGGGTAACTTCGTGGTAACTTGGCAGGTATTGCAGGGATATGCGCCGGTTTATACATTAGATACGCACGTGTGTAGGGTAGGGCCCGGACAGTGCGTAGGGCCCGGACAAATCTAAAGCTTTAAGTTTATTAATTATCTATAGGTAGGTATAGCGCAATCAATGCATTTAATATTAAGGAATTAAGGTGTATTTATTTCACTCACGACTTCCCTTCAAATAAATACTGTAAGATACAACAATCTTAAATAACAGGAAAGTTAAAATCCCAAAAGAAAGTATAATAAGAAGAAGAATAAACACCCTTTAACACGTTTGAGATTCAAATTTATTACTGGTCATATATTTCAAAAGAGTTTATTGCAGATTGAACAATCAACATTTCCTCGTCCCAGGGCCGTCTCGAGGGCTAGCGGGGCCTGGCGCGATAAAATGGGCGGGGCCCTATTAGTTATAACTTGCGGGGTGGGAGGGGGCAATCTATTTGTCAAGGAAGAAAATGCTATAAAGCAAATTTGGAACGGAAAAGGATTTTTTTTGAAAAAAATACAAATCAAAGCTCATTTTATTTAATTTTTGGTTTTCGAACAACTTAAAATAAGCTTAAAATAAACTCACAGGAGACATGAAGCACGTATCTGATCAATCAAAAGGAACAATTGGGCAATCAAATAAAATAAAATATGGGAACAGATAATTTAATCATTTCGCATAAACTTAGGTACCTATAATACATAGAAAACAGAGGGCATGTGCTTGACCGGCTTGACGTGTTTTCTTATTCAAACGCCCATACACAATTCTCGTTTACATATTTACAGTACCGTACTATCTACAACTCAGTTTTTCATAGACTAGTCGACTACAAATAATGACAGCCAAAGCACACTAACTATAATAGTTCCATCGGTAAAAATGATCTGAAAAGACACTTCGTATGAGAAATAAGAAGTAAAAACAGGCTTTTAAGCAAGTGATTTCTTTTGACAAAAATATAATCCTTTCGGTTTCTTACCTATAGAGCTCCCTATTTATTTAAAAGGTACTTTTCGAGCTTTTGCAAAGGCAAAAGCGGTAATTAAATTATCCATATCTAACTTTTTCGCTGTTTCACATTCTATTGATAACGTAGCCAAACCGTTAAGACGCCCCTGCGCCATAGTTGACCGAAGATAATTTTTTATTAATTTCGAAGTCGAAAAGGACCTAATTAAATGGTGGAGCGCGGGGCCTGGTACAGCGCGGGGCCTGGCGCGATTGCACCACTCGCGCCACCCTCGGGACGGCCCTGCCTCGTCCCTTTCTAAGTAAATAACCTTTGTACTTAATTATGCCGACACGAGGGGAGTTTCTGAATCAGGGGCGTAACTATCATGGTAACTATCAGCCTTGCGGAACCCGGGCCTGTGATCTATGGTACCCGGATGTTACGGGACTAATAGTTGTATTTTCGTAAACATTCATCTTAAATTGCTGAAAACGTATTTTAAAAAAATTGCAAAATGTAAGTTTTATTTTCCAGCAAGTTAACAATAATGTGAAACATTACAATTATGGAACAACATTTTTATTGCCATAATTTCCCGGCCTACACTTCGTTTATGTGCGGTGTTGTTTGTACTCGTACCAACCATAAATAAAGACAGATGCGCCGTATTTATTGTATTGCATATTATAAGCTTCTTGAGAATTCAGACTTGCCGTTTTCTTCTTATAAAGCTATTTAAAATATATTAGTCTGAATCACTCTGAATGATTCTCATTTTTATCGTCTCAAAAGCAACGGAGGTAGAGAAATAAAGTAGATTGGCTTATATCAATCAACGCTTATATCAAATCCGAAGTGTTGCTATGTATGCAAGTTGTTGTGAGGGTGGGTGTGGCGATGGGGGGGGGGGGGGGGGGGCAATGTTACTTAGTACGTACTACTAAATGACATGTAAAACCGGCACTGCCCTTGTTTATATTAATAAATATAAACAAGGCATTTACTGATAAAAATAAAAATTATAAAAGTATGCGACCAAACCAAATCTATTTTGAATTTGTGACCCTTGAATTAATTTGAGCATTAAACATGCAAAGCAAGATAGAATGAAACTATCTTAAAACTGCCAGCAATGATCTAGATATAAACAATGCAAACAACTACATAAGGTGTAAAGTACGGAAAAATATAATTGATACGCACAAAAAGCACATAGTTAACCAACGCCACAAAGTTACAAAATCAATATTAACGTTGAGGTACCTATTTATAATTTTAATATAGTTGATTATAACCGGTAGGTAAGTATATGATTCAAAAAGTAAATATTATGTAATTTCAAACTGCCAAATTCTAAATAAGCTGGCAGAAGCTTGCGATTTGTGGAGACACAAAGAAACGAACTAAATTAAAAATAGAAATGCGAATGGAGGTAAGAAAAAGTCTAGAATTTGGAATTATTTTGACCATAGACGTCATAAATACTTAAATTATTTATTGTCTGTGGTTTTGGCAAACGTTACTTTGGAATTTACCTTTTAACTGAACTGTACGTCCTATATTTCTTTTTAAATTAATTGGGCAGATAAAAATTATAGAGAGTTAAATTATTCTAATTGTTTTCTCAATTGAAAATATCGGACGTGGCCTAGTTAGTCAGTGTTGTAACAGATACATTTTTTTCAGCATCTAGATACAGATACAGATACTTTAAATAAAATATATCTAGATACTTTTTCAGATACATTTTCTTATATGTATCTAGATATAAATACAAATACTAACAAAATGTATCTAGATACAACGAAGATACTTTACCCACATGAAAATAAAAAAAAAGTTGCATGTGCATTTTCATGCTGCATTTTTAGATGCGGCGTCACCTTGAACTTGCTGCAATCTTTCATGTAGCAACTCCCATGCATTCACATTAGTGCATTTTTAAATGTACAGGGAAAATCTCTGCAGGGATTTAATTTTCCACAAATTATAACTATGTTGGTGTTGAGAAGTGCACATTCCCACAGACAACTAACACATTGCACAAGTTGCAGAGCGGAAGTACCTACCAACTTAAAACAAACATCAACTGACTATTGGCATAATATTGGCAAGGAATAAATCGCTGTAAAATCCTAGACATGCACGATTAAACTGCTCGAAAATAGAACAAGTTACGAGTATCATGCATGTTGTGATGCTGTAACTTTTCCAGTGTGAATCAAGGAGATACCACTGATCGTTTTTACAATTTGTTTATATATTTATAATTTATAGTTTGTAAAAAATGTTTGCAGTGCGAATGTATATCTTGTTTCAGATACCCCAAAAAAAATATCTAGATACAGATATACACAGGGCCGTTTCTAGTGGTGAAAGCGCCTTCGTGCAAAGTTGATTTTGGCGCCCCTCTTCAACTTAAAGTTGAGTTGACTCCCAAGTTTGAAAATTGGGTTGCGGATTTTCGTGCTTTGAAAGTGTATCAGAAATATGTGTCCATCATTCCACTGAACTCTATATTCAGTGCTCCATTCAGAAAATCCATTTAATTCAAACGTAGGTATAGGTTTTTCCCCAGGAAAAAAGTTATGAATTTTTTCTCAACTGTTTTACAAGTATTTTTGATTGCTGAATCCGATTGTCAACTTTACCACGTCGTGAGAGGTGAGCTAACTTCAGGAATCACGAAAAACTCTCCAATTTTTGACTTATTATCTTTATTTGCTTATATACGTGTTGCAAAGCATTCGTGATTTATTCCTCTTTTAATACTCTATCTTCTTCCCTTTTGTCTCACCCCCCATTATCTGCTTCCTCCTTTTCCAAGTTTATTCTATCCACTGCGCTCCTCGTCCTTTTTCATCTAATATTTCTTCCACCCTCCTGTCATCCTCCTTTAACTCACTGCACTCTTTTAACATATGCGTCATATTCCCTATCCCTTCCCCACATAGTCTGCAATTCATTTCTTCCCATTTCTCCAATACTTATTAGCCAACTCTTCATTACAGCATCTAAACCTTGCTATCCTTTTTTTCCTTTCTGGCATCCCTTCACCCTTAATAATCCTACAACTTACATTGTATTTATTTTTGTCCATTTCTCTTGTCTTTGTATGTCCTTGCATCTTCTTATGATGCCCTCTCTTACCCTCACTCTCTTTGCTCTTAATCTCTCTATTTCTTCCTTCGAGTACCCGTTCTTTTGTAATATTCCTCTCTACTATGTTATCCGTAATTAACTCGCCCTCTTTTACCTCCTTACAGCGTTCCTGTAATATTTTCCATTCCGTTCTTTCTCTCATTTCTTCCTCATACTTTATTGCCCTGCTTTCCGCCTCTACTCTTATTTTTCTTCTTGCGCTTCCTAGCTCTCTTATAATATAACCTGAAGTTTCCTTATTTAGTCTCAATAGCGATTTCCTATATTCTTCTTGTAGCCCTTCCACTTGTCATATTTTCTCGTATATAACTCACAAACTCACTCAACGCATTCAGATTTTGGGCATACAAAGTTCATATTGCCGCTTTTTTCATAAAATGTAGTCATTTTTAGCGCGCTCTTGCAACGGTTTTTCATGTCATAGGAATTAAGCCAAAAATATACAAATTGTAGAAAATGTTATCTACTCTAATTTTGTATAGAATGATTATCATTGAAAAATGCATCTATCATTCGGGAGTTGCATACGAATGTTATTGTTATTATATTATGGCGCCCCTATCGCATGACGCCTTCGTGCGCAGCACGAAATGGCCGCCCGCTAGACACGGCCCTGGATATACAGATACAAAATTTTTCAAGTATCTCAATTGTATCTCGATACCTTCGAACATATATGTTCGAAGCTCGATACTCAAAAAAGCATCTAGATACTGTATCTAGATACTTTCTTTGTTTGTAAGCGTGATTTGTAATAATGAAACACAACAACAGACGTATAATATAATATAATTAAATTGATACTGGCGTAATTAATACATTAGCAGACATTAGTGTTACCACAGAGTGTTACATGCGTACTACTGCACTACCAACATGCGTGTTACTTTAGTTGTATACAGGCTGCCAACATGATTTTGATTGTTACAACTATACCCCCCCTCAATCAAAATTTCCTCAAAAACTAACATGCTAAATGTTCACAAACAAACAAAAAATATATAAAAACTTAACTAAGCATGAAATTCCTTAACTTTTCAAATTGGACCTTATTTAAAGGTTTAGTGAGAATATCTGCAATTTGTTCATCAGTCGGAACATACTTTAGCTCTATAATACCTTCCATGATTTTCTCTTTTGTGAAATGGTACTTAATGTCCATGTGTTTAATTCTTTTCAACTGTTCATGGGAACTACACGAACGAATTGCAGACTGATTGTCTTCATAAATAATAACTGTTAACTCTTTAACCAAGCTTAACTCTAACAACAAGTTTCGTAGCCAACAGGCCTCACTTATACAAGAACTTAATGCGATAATTTCCGCCTCTGTAGTTGAGATGGCGACAGTACTTTGTTTCTTTGAATTCCATGACACAATATTTCCAAATACATAAAAACAAAAACCACTTGTTGATTTTCGATCGGTAGTGTCGCCCCCCCAATCTGCGTCAGCAAAACCTGACAAAATATCATTATTGTTTCTATAAAAGAACAATTTAAGTTCAAGAGTGCCTTTTATGTACCTTAGCACTCTTTTTAATGATACCAATAATTTTTCACTTGCACAATTTTGATATCTTGACAACAAACCAATACTTGAACATAGATCAGGCCTTGTGCCTAACATTGCATACATTATACAGCCAATGATCTGCCTACATTTCTTTTCAACATCACAACTTTCTGATTTTTCTCCTTTTAAATTATCATAATCAAAATTGCAATCTATTGGTGTACCTACAGGTTTACAATCCAGCATACCAAATCTAGTAAGAATACCTTCTAAATATTGTTTTTGATTTAATACAATCGTACCAGCTTGTATATCCTGTTCTACAGATATGCCTAGAAAATAGCTTAACAAACCCAAATCTTTCATCTTAAATGACATATTTAATTTAAACTTCAAATGGTTAATCTCTCCAACGCAAGACCCAGAAATCAAGATATCATCAACAAAGATCAATACATATGTAGTTACATCTTTAGTTACTTTTACATATAGACAGTTGTCACATTTATTTTTATAAAACCCTTCGTTAAGCATAAAGTTGTCAAATTTTTTATACCAGTAGAGAGGTGCCTTTTTTAAACCGTAAATGGCTTTATTTAATTTGCAAACTTTACCATTTACTTCACGACCTTTTGGTAAACACATATATACATTTTCTTTCAGTTCTCCATGTAAGAAGGCATTGCAAACATCCATTTGATAAATTGTCCACCCCTTCTGGACACACACACCCAGGATCGTTCTGACAGTAGTTAATCTGACTACAGGACTATACACATCTTCCATAACATTCTGTTTAAAACCCCTTGCTACCAACCTACATTTAAACTTACATATTTTCCCCTCTCTATCCTTTTTAATCTTGAAAACCCACTTGCTATCTATTTGTTTACACTTTTCAGGTTTCTCTACAAGCTGCCAGGTGTCGTTCTCAATTAAGGCTTTCATTTCTTCCTCTATTGCTTCTTTCCATCTACTTGCATATTTGCTATTCATTGCTTCATCGTATGTTGTGGGCTCATCAATGTCCAAACTAAAATAATTTAAGTCATAATCATGGCACAAATTTTGAGGCACTTTTAAGACACTTTTGGGACGCAATCTTCGATCTCTCTCCTTCGCTGGTGCCTGTTCAGGTATTTGGTCTACATTTTCCGCCAACTCTGGTTCCAGAATTCTTTCCATATTCTCTGGTGCATCTAATGGCTCTTCAATTGGCTCATCCTCCTGTAATTTTTCTTCATCATTACTCTCCAAATTACTTCCTAGATCCAGAGAGATAAGTTTTTCTTCTACATTCTGTACTCCTTCAAAAGTTATCTCTCTTTCAATAGCTACTGTATTTTTATCTTTATAATAGACCCTGTATCCCTTGACATCATCCGAGTATCCGACAAATATTCCAGATTTACTTTTCATATCTAACTTTTGCCTCTTTTCTTTAGGTATATAAGCCCACACCTTACTGCCAAAAAAACCCTTAATCATTTTTAAATCAAAAGATCTGTTATAAATCAATTCATAAGGAGACTTTCCTTCAACGGAGGACATGCCAGTTCTGTTCAACAAGAAAACTGCAGTATTTGCAGCCTCAGCCCAGAAAATTTTTGGTAAGTTACTTTCAGCTAGCATAGCTCTCACAGATTCTATTAAAGTCCTGAATTCCCTTTCTGCCCTGCCGTTTTGTTGGGGGGTGTATGCCACAGTACACTCATGTTTAATCCCCTTCTTTTTAAGCAAGGATTCCACAGAAAAATTTTTAAACTCCCCACCATTATCACTTCTAAGGATCTTAACTCTCTTATCTGTCTGATTCTCAAAAAACACAAGGAAATCCTTCAAAACTTCACACACATCAAGCTTATTCTTTAAAAAATAAACAAACCTATAGTTACTATAATCATCCTTCAACAAAAACATATAGCGCGAGTTGTTAAAAGAGGGCTCCTCCATTGGACCACAGAGATCCATGTGTATTACACCTCCAGGTTGTTTTGCCCTGTTTTGACTAACTTTAAAAGGTTCCCTACATTGTTTGGCTTGTACACAAGAGCTACAAAATAGTTCAGTTTG
The DNA here is from genome assembly GCA_036250285.1 of Pyrocoelia pectoralis. Classification (NCBI taxonomy): domain Eukaryota; kingdom Metazoa; phylum Arthropoda; class Insecta; order Coleoptera; family Lampyridae; genus Pyrocoelia; species Pyrocoelia pectoralis. The sequence goes on along the minus strand of CM070080.1, from coordinate 20,512,075 downwards.
TTTTACTTCAATTTTGTTTTGATTAAGTATACTTTTTATGTACCTAACATTCTGATGACCTAAAGCTTTGTGCCACCATTCAAGATCATAGTTCTTTTTTTCAAAATAACAAGCATCAGTCTGATGTATTAAGTATTTGATTTTGGCATGCGTGCTCAGAGAGATCAGACCACCTAAACATCATTTTAAATAATTTTTCACATCTTATGGCTACAGCTACAGTGATGTTTTCTTTGTTCACAAATTGTGCCTTTTTCGCATCAGAAAACAATGACAAACCCTTGTCCAAAGCTTTACCTTGTGAAAATAAATTCACCTTCAAATCTGGCACAAAAAAAACATCATACAGAGTGACAGAATGAAAATTGGTACCATTATAAGACAATAAACATATGTTACCTTGACCTTTTACTCGCAAGGTTGCTCCATCCCCAATTTTCACATATTTCGGTACTTCTAGGTCCACGAAATTACAAAACACCTTTCTGTCTTTGCACATGTGTTGTGACGCTCCGCTGTCCATAAACCACTCCATATTTACTTGGGATTGAACGTCGCTCGAAGCTGCTATAAGTGCAACGCCTCCTCTGCTACTGCTGCCTCCATCTTCTTGGTGTTTGTCCCGTTCTGACTTCTGCTTCCTTGTGAAGCAATCCTTCATCCAATGACCCCTTTTTTTGCAATAGTTGCACTCAATGTTACGACACTGGCCTTTCAAATGCCCAACCTTTCCACACACAAAACATTTCCTACTGTCTTTGTTATCAGCCCTTTTTGTTGCCCCTTGTTGAACGGTTTCATGTCCCACCGATTTCTTTTGTGTTTTCAATGACATGGCCGCAAAAGCACCTGAACTTTCTTCATCAACTTGTGTTAGACGCTTTTCTTCTTTTATTAACCGCTCTTGAAGGTTTTGTATCGTTTGCCTGTCACTGCTGACGCTATCCCACGCTGTAATTAACGCACCATATTTTGAGGGTAAACTTCCCAAAATCTTCGCCATCATGGCAACGTCAGACACGTTTTCACCAACATTTTTCAGCTGTCTCGCCATGTTTTGTACTTTAGCTATGTGTTGTATAACAGAGTCACTTGCACTCATTTTACACTCGTGAAACTTCTGCATAAGCAGCAATTTATTTGTCTCCGACGTTTGTTCGTGAATTGCAACCAACTTTTTCCACATTTCATTTGCAGTTTCGCACGTGATCAAATATTCCAGCTGAGAATATTCCATTGACGACGAAATTAATAGCATGCCTTTTGCGTTGTCTTTTACCCACGCCTTCATCTCTGCACCGTCCACATTTTCCGGCTTCGCACGTTCTCCTGTTACAACGTCGTAGATTCCATACGCATTAAAAACCGCAACCATTTGAAATTTCCATAATTGAAAATTTTCTCCACCGAACTTCGTAACATGTTTCACTGTAATTTCGTCAGCCATTTCTTCACGGAATATCCGTTTGCAATTACGACAAAAACAAAATGTCCGAATAATATCACGAAATAAAACACACCTGTTGCTATAATTTCACACAGCTGGGCCCATAACCTTTCTTTGTTTGTAAGCGTGATTTGTAATAATGAAACACAACAACAGACGTATAATATAATATAATTAAATTGATACTGGCGTAATTAATACATTAGCAGACATTAGTGTTACCACAGAGTGTTACATGCGTACTACTGCACTACCAACATGCGTGTTACTTTAGTTGTATACAGGCTGCCAACATGATTTTGATTGTTACAACTATAGATACTTGTATCTCGATACATTACAACACTGTAGTTAGTTTAGTTTCATATCTTTTTTAATTTATTTTTAATTTAAGTAACTTTTACTTATACCTAGGTACTGTAGTTATTTCATTACGAAACGCTTTGTAACTTTGTAAGAATTTGTAAAAATATTATTCCGGTGTGATATGATTCTAAATCGTAATAAATTGTCTGTTTCTTCATCTATTAGTACCTTCAATTTCGTAAGCCAACACCTATCAACACTGTGTCATTATCAAGGGTAAAAGATTGTTGAGTCTGTTAAATTAAAAAAAAAATGAATTGTTAAATCACAATCTGTTACACTCGATGATGACACATAGTGTCGAAACGCGTTAGATTACAAAACGTGGAATCAACATCCACTAATGAAAACAAAAAAGAAGGTTTTACGTAAAAAGGTTTAACAATACTTTGATGAACTTGTTTTATACCTACATCTGATCCAGCTATTGTGAATTCTGAACCTGTAATTAATAAAATGCTGCATTATTCTAGTTATATTTTATTGCTTTTTTGATGAGGAATGTAGGTAAATTAAGGTGAAAATCTATAAGAGATTATTACCAAAGAAAGAAACAGGACATCAAAGGGACGGGTGCCGGATCTCAAAGAAGAGATCACACCGAGAGCTCATTATCTGCTTTTATAACGGGCAACGATTACAAATGTTAAATTTTGTTGTTGTAGCACAATAACTGACACCCAAGACGTACAGCGTTCAACAAGAACCAGACGGTTCATTACTAAAGAATACTTACACAATTTGAGCAGCTGGAAAACGATGAATTAAGTGATAGAAAAATAACAGTAACCGAAGATATAAATAGTTCAAAGCGATATAACGATACTGGAGTAACCGATACTGAAAGTCCAATAAAAAAAAGAAAATAGCAAATTTTAAAGACAAAGCTGCTATGGTTTTAAGTAAAATTAAAAAGGGACGAGATCTATTAGATAAGCAGAAGACGGAATCGCAATCTACTGAGTCAATCGACTCTGCAATAAATATGTTTTTTAAGAGTGTGGCAGCTATAGTTTCAACATTTTCGCCAATAGATAAAGCAAAATCAAAGTCAAAGTTATGGTTTAAAGTCAGACTGAGGACCGGTTGTATAAAAGTCTAGTTGAGTTCAACCGGCGGTTAGTGTAAAATTAAATCGCCCAAACTAGGATTGACGTACGGGGTAGGGTTGATTTGACGGTTTTACCACCAATTTACCAACACATAAATCGTTAGATGAACCTTAGACAGACGACAAGTTTAGTTTGTGCGATTCAATTTTACATTAACCGCCGGTTGAACTCAACTAGACTTTTATACAACTTCTGAACTAATTGGATTTTAACGCCTGTTGTAAGGGTGTTTGTCTTTGGTAATATCATCTCTTATATACTGAAAGACTAATTGAAATAGTTCTCCGGAGAGCCGAAAATATCCACTAAATTTGTCTTCATTTCCAAAGCCCCTTCTAAACATATTCGTATTCGATCTTTACTTTTATTATATTATCATTAAACTCAAAGGAAGATCTTCTTCATGTTCTTCTTCCTCAATAAGTATTGCCAGCAAAAAATGTTCAGCCATTGTTACTAAATAGGTAAATAAATTTTGCCAAAATAATAAACATTTTTGACTGCACCTACCAATGACGCACTAATTCTATTTTCATGATAACAAAACATTTCTCTTCAAAACCGATGAAGTTGAACGCTACAAATTCTGCTAACCGCGTGTGTTGCCTGCGGTACCAAGGGAGGATCCTTTCAGATGGCTTCCTATTTGCTCGTTTATAAAATTATGCTTTTCAGTTGAGACTATCTCGTTGGTTAAATGGGAGTAACATTGATGTTGGTGTTGTTTGTATCTTGTTGTAGTTATTTGCGAATAGGTACTATTTTTTTACAGTATATGCAGCTTATTCCTTGACTGCGTAGACAGACTTCCTTTTTTTTAATAAACTGTGCAATAGTTGTACTTTGCGGATTGGTTGACTTCATATATAAAGCATTTGACATCGACAGATTCGACAATGAAGTGTGGAATTGTCTCCTGTGCGTTTGACACAACCCTAGGAGCCGAAGAATATCCATTTTTTGGCATAAAGGACCAAACCTGATGTGCTGTTTTAGCTGTAAATATATCGTAACCCTTTGATTGTCTTCTGCTCATTTTAGATCTGTAAGAAATACATAGGTAGGTATCTACTTGTTTTATAGTACTCGGCATTCCAGATATTTTCAACGAAGTGTCGTGATCTAGGTATTAGGTACAATATTTTTAACATCTATAAGTAAGTACTCTCTCAAAAAAATTACCTTTTGCTTCATTGAATTTATACATGTGAAATTCAATTCTTTTTCTTCCAGGGTGTAGTGGTAATTAAATTTTAAAAATATTTAATTACTAGAAACTTTTTCATGGGCTTACTGCAGGTGTTTAAATATATGACAATTTATCATTCCTAATTAGTTACTAAGTTACAAATCACCTGTCAACGTGTCAAAACGCTCATTTACTAATTTCGCATTTCGTCAACAAGAATGCAAAAGGAATCACCTTACAAATATGCAAAATAACAAGTTAACTAAAAATATACCTAACGTTCCAAAAATTCCTCGCAATACCTACTTATTTGTCAATATTTCAAGCAACAGACAAAAAAAATGATTATCCTGATTAATGTAGCCGATTTGAGATTTGTTGTATTTTTAGGTGTCAGGAAGGGGACGTATATAAAACTGAATTTCTTGCTAAATTTAACAGTGCATTCATTTCAATATTTTAAGTGAGGATTACTTAGTGTAGGATTATGGTGTAGGTATCTTAACACTTTCGCTGCGATTTTTTACGACTGGATATACCCCCGGAGCGGCAATAATTGAAGGCCCCTGCATATTTTCCTATCTTAATGACAAATATTAAAAAAAACGAAAACGGCGAGTAAAAATTTAAATTACAAGTCCTTTCGTAGACGCTGACCAAAAAACGTGCAGTTACATCAGTGCTAAGTTCATACAGTCGATTTGAATAGCAATACTTTGGTGGCTCCTATCGGAGTCGTGAGCACATAGGTAAAGACGGGCGTGTCTCCGATCGGAGCCATGCGCAGCGAAAGTGTTAAAGTGTGTTTTCGCTATGGTAAGTAAGCACGTCGCAGTTGCCAATAAATTTACCTACTTTATAAATTAAAGTGATTTACGGATGTCATAAAATCGTAGGTAGGTATATTCATACAAGTAAAATGTCACTTTTGTAATGTTAAATTAGGCAAATCTCTTTCAAATACGCGCCAGTTGATTAGGGGCACCTGTAAAAAACCGATTCTAAATTCGGTATCTATAGTACCTAACTGAAATCACACCTTTTGTAGGATGAAGAGGCGCAAAGATTGGCAATAATGAGGAAAGCCTTTCAAATGTTTGATACTGCAAAATCTGGTTTTATCGAAACAATAAAAATCTGCACCATATTAAACAGCATGGGACAGCTTTTCGATGATAAGGAAGTGCAGGCGCTAATAGAAGAAAACGATCCTGATAATAATGGTAAAGTCAACTTTGATGGTTTCGTAGCCATTGCCTCCCACTTTCTTGAGGAAGAAGACGCAGAAAGTACACATCAAGAATTAAAAGAGGCTTTTAGGTATAATTTTCTTTGTTATTTGGCGATTTTAATTTCCCGTCTATTTAGATTATATGACAGAGAAGGGAACGGTTACATAACTACCGCTACCTTAAAATAAATTTTAAAAGCTTTAGATGATAAGTTGACTAGTGGAGAATTAGATGGAATTATTGCTGAAATTGATACTGATGGATCGGGAACTGTTGATTTCGACGGTAGCAATAACATCACTTTATTTTATATGTAGGTATAATCGAACCATTCTTTTTGCAGAATTTATGGAAATGATGACTGGAGATTAAGAATAATGTAGACTAGAATATTTAGATAAAATTCTGATACGTAACACTAAGTAGCTAAATAAAATTAATTACGATGAATTTAAGAATATATTTCTGATAAATGTATATTTCTTTTGTTAATTCTTTATTTGCGGATTTCACAATAAACACTCCGCCAACACTCAAAGAGCAAACATAGTAACACTGTGGTAACACTATTATAGTCGTATAGGGAGGGTCGACAGTTTAATATGAATTAGAGAAAAAATGTTGTCAAAAAAGCTGTTACGAGTAGGTATGTGATTTTAATGTAGGTAGGTATAATATATATTTAAAATAGTTGTTTGTTAGAGATATCAGACATGACGTAACTATTATTAAATCAAAAATAAAACAGCACGAATAGGTACGATGTCTATATTTTATTTTCCGCATTCCTGGCACTAAAGTACGATTTCAACCCTTGATAAGAGGAAGTGGCACTGTTAATAAATCCTATCTCCCAAACGATTAGGTATAAGTTGGAAGAAACTCCTAAGGAATTGAAATGAAAGCTAGATAATTTAGTGAAAAACTAAATGGAAGTACAAATCTAATTATTGTTTTGATTAATTAAGAGTAACAGTAATTAAATAAACGATTATTGATATCGCGTGTGCTCGTACTTTGTAGAATATTTGAAGATGTTAATTTAAAGGAATCTGGCAAGTTAATGGCCTATTTACGTAAAATTGTGTCTGCAGTTCTTCAGCAACTTAACTTTACGCCAACTTGTGAACGACGTTTTGCAAAGGCGCAGAGGACCACAAATGGACCGGTAAAAATAATGCCAAATGTAGAGGGAGCACGGGAATGCAGACGGAAGCCAATGTCAACTGTTTAATACTGTATGCAAAGCTTTTTAAAGAACTTTTTGACCTAAAGAAAAAACGTTCAATGGAAGAAAAGACTCAAACAATTACTGGAGCCTACAGGACTGTAGGAACAGAGTCTATCCGGATCATAACGCGAGCGGTACCGATCGACTTGCTCTCAAAAGAAAGAACTGTCACTATGGGAAAGACAGCCGCGGAAAAGATAGTGCAAAGAACAAAAAAAGTAGATAAGTGACCGGACAGATTGGAACGCAGAAGGGTTTGAGGCAAGGGTATCATGTGAGTCCTGGCTTGTTCTCTATTTATATAGAGGGACTGGGCACTCACTTACGCGGATGATGTAGCAGTGTTTGCCAGAATGTAGAGGGAAATGAGGGATATAAACTATATAGGTAGTTTCCACAATAAGGGAGTTTATAAACAAAAGGAAGTTGGAGGTCAACGTTAAGACGATCAAGCTAGTTGTGTTTCAAAATGGAAAAGGGGGTAATAGAAAGGGGAAGTGGAGGTGAAGAAATGGGGTGATGGGAGGATGTAGGGGACGTTAAATACTTGGGGGATACCGGTGAAAATATGATAACAAGGACGACGCGCATATCAGATATCAGATACTTCAATATGACATCTGGTGGCGCATAGCTGAACTAGAGGAAGCGTGCAGTCTCGTCAACTAGTAGAGTGACAGGTTCGGGAAAAAGCCTTTTTTCCGTAATTTAAAACGATGGAAGATGTTGTGGCTCCTGATCAAAAGAAAAACAAAAGCAGCATTTATTTTGCCGTAAAAAGTTGCGATGCCAAAAGCTACGTGAGTACAGATTTAAGCTTCCACCGTTTCCCGAAACAAAACGACGCTTTTGTAGTGCGGTAAAATTTGTTTGGTAATGACGAGAAAATAAACAAATTGGAAGCGTGGAAAAAGGCATTGCATTTGCGTGAAGTGACCTCGCATATGGTAATTTGTTCCCGGCATTTTCAATCCAGCGATTTTCTTTTAAAAATAAATCTCCATTTTTTGATTCAGCTAGACAGCTTTTAAATTCAAATGTTATCGCTTCCTTCACAGTCATAGTTTTACCCGTGCAAGGGCATTTGAATTCCAACAATTCGATGGGTTTGCTTTCCTCAAAAATAACCCCATCGGGAGAAACACTCAACTAACCTGTAACAGTGTAGCAGCGTTGCGACGCAATGTTTGCACTTTTCGCCCACACCAGCTTTGCACAAACACACCACCGACACATAATCTCCTCCAATTTTGACGACGATTTCAAGCGGTACATCCTTCAAATTTGACGTTTTCACGCACAGAGCTGTCACTTTCACGGCGCAGCTTCCATCGTTTGGACTTGATTTCCCGGATTTTATGAGATGATTCGCATTTAAAAGTCGTTCTGCTTGTTTAAAATTGTTTTGGACTGGATTTGTGCCAGCTCACTTGCAAATTTCTTACATATTACAATTTAAAAGTTGTACTGGACGCCACCCGCAAATTGGCAGCTGCACGCTTAGCGCCGCCATATTGAATAGGCCACGCCCCCATCTTAGATCCCAAAAAGTTTATTGTACAGGTAAGGCGGTTGGGCGAAAGTACATTTACTGTCGGCGCAAAAAGTATATACCTATACCTACTCGAGTTTGAAGCTGAATAAAAAAATAGGTACACGACTGAAAAATTTAATATCTGATGATTGTATTTTAAATTTTAGAACATGCAGAACTTTTTATAAAGAATAACTTTTTTTCGTAAAATTAATATTTAATAATAAAAAAGTTTCATATGGTGCGAACTTAAGCAGACACACTGTATATCCAAAGAAACAAAATACCGATAATAAATAAATACACCACAGGTTAAAATATCAATTTTATTATCAACAATATTATTCAAAAGATAATCAGATAAATATTAATTCTAAACCAATGAGTATCAATTGTCTCAATATTAATATAAACAGATCAGTCTGGTGTACAATCAGTATAACACCAGCAATACCATGATATAAATGTTTATTTGTATCATGCAGCAACAGCAATACAAGCGTAAAGTTAACGTGGCTGCATGCCTGCATCCACAGTTATGCCACGTTATGCCGACACGAAACATTTTATGACGTCACATATAACAATAACATTTTACGTGCCTCTAACACATCCATTTGCGTTGCCGTCACGTTAGCGTGCCTCTAGTCACGGCGTTTTTTCAAATTACTGTCAAATATCAAATGAAAGGTTATGTTCCCGGGAAAAATACTGGTTACCATTCAATATTTCAATTTGTTATTAATTGCTCGAAAATACAACCATGACGGACTCTACTAATTCACAACCTGAAGATACCTTTAAAATATTGGTTGCCACTGATATACATTTGGGATATGCAGAAAAAAATGCAATTAGAGGTAAAAGAAGATACATGTTTGGAGGTTTTTTATGTGAAATTTCAGGTCAGGACTCTTTTGTTACTTTCGAAGAAATATTGCAAATAGCTTCTAAGAATACAGTTGATTTTTTACTATTGGGAGGAGATCTGTTTCACGATAGTCGACCAAGCCCATATTGCATCAATAAGTGTTTAGAATTACTCAGAAGGTTTGTGTTTTTATCTTTCTTAAAATCAAACTTAAAATTTCACTTTGTAGGTATTGCCTTGGTGATAATCCTGTTCAAATAGAATTTTTGTCGGACCAATCTTACCATTTTCAGACCCAAAGAAATCCAATTGTTAATTACGAAGATCCCAATTTAAATATTTCTGTTCCTGTATTTTCAATTCATGGAAATCACGATGATCCAACAGGTTTCTAAAGTTTACAATCTCAAATTATTATATCGAAATTTGTTTTCAGGCAATAAGCAGATATCTGTGTTAGATGTCATAGCATCATCCGGTTTAATTAACTACTTTGGTCGTTTTAATGATTATAATAAGGTCGATATTAAACCTATTCTTTTAAAAAAAGGACAATCAAAACTAGCAATTTATGGATTATCACATATTAAAGATGAGCGCTTGGGACGTTTATTTAGAGATAAGAAGGTATGACAATAATAGGTTCTTGACATAATTAAGTATGCTTTAATTAAAAGGTGTTGATGAAACGACCCGAGGGAGATGACTGGTTTAACATTCTTGTATTGCATCAAAATCGTGCTGCGAGAGGTACTAAAAATTACATTCCAGAAACTTCGATACCTAGTTTTATAGATTTGGTCATATGGGGTCACGAACATGACTGTAGAATAGCCCCCGAAGAAATTGAAAAGGGAATTTACATTAGCCAACCTGGTAAATACTGCTTGTGGATTTGAGATTTTCTCATTGTGTCAATTTTGTAGGTAGTTCTGTAGCAACATCCCTGGCTGTTGGTGAATCAATTAAAAAACATGTAGGTTTACTTCAAGTTCATATGCAGGGCTTCAAAATGATTCCAGTTCCGTTAAAAACCGTTCGGCCATTTGTTATCGATGAATTTTTTTTGGAAAGTCCTACTTCCGAAAATTATTTATTAGAAAAACCTAGTGAACAAGCAATAGAGATGGTGAAGGAGAAAGTAGATGAAATGATTGATGAAATTAATTCCCAACATAAAGGTAAGCTACCTTCTCAGTGAACTAAAATTTGTCTTGCACTGTCTCACTTTAACTGTATGTACAGCAGGAACTCTTAATTATTGAGCTATAGTGGGCGCGCCATTTCTTGATTAACTCAAAAAATTGTATAAAGGATAATCTGGAAAAAAATTTTGATTTAAATAACTACATACCTATGTATTTAGGTTTCTCACTTTGTTTTAAAACAAATTCATTGCTGTTGTCAGCTACATATAAGAGACATTAATTATTATTTTTTTCGCACAGGGAAAAAATTTATTGTTCAACATAAAACAAAGTTATTAATAAGGTAAATTTTCATCAGGTTAACTACTATGAATAGTATGTTTAATGTTTAAGCTCTAAAATTTTTTATCAATACACAATCTGTTTCAATATAATGTGTGTTTAGTCACTTATTTAACTTTTTTACTGAATGCTCTATTAAACTTCGTCACATTATTTTCATTATGGGGTTATCTCTATTTTCATCATGGTACTACAGTAAAAGCTCTTTTATCTGGCATTGTGTCATCCGCAACTAAGTTTCTTTTCTTTTTTTAATTTTTCCTTATAAATTTTATGTTTTTTCGCGTCCAATTTATGTGCATTCTATTATCCGGAAATTTTCTATAACCGGCAACATCCCAACCCCAAGGGTATCTGATAAGAGTTTTTACTGTAGTAAAAAATTTAGTTACTTTTGAAAGCTTAATTGTTGGGGATGATTTTGATAAAATTGACAAAATCTGAAAATATGATATTGCAGTTTTTACTTTTTTCTTGCAAATTTAGTCTACTTTCCAACTGTGCTACAAAAGATTATAGTTTCATTTAAAATTCGGGAGAAAAATAATAAACAAAGCGAGTTGTTCAAATAACGCGCTCTAGCATGAATTGCATACATCCATATAATATGTTTATTGAGTTGTTTTACACACTAAATCTTCCTTTTCTTAAACGAGACCTAGTTTACCAAATTCAGTTAACCTAATCATTGATTATATACTTCGTGTAAGAATGGCAACGGTATAGGAAAAAATGTTATAAGTAAAACTAGAATTATTTTACTTATGCAGTGCTGCCCCTATAGATACAAGGAAAAAGCAAACAGATTACATTCTGAATTATAACAAAACGTTTGTATCTTAACTGTAGAAATTAATTTTGATGTTATTTACAAGCACCCATATTATTAAATGCTATAGTAATCATCTTTAAAAGGAAGGTTGACTCAAAGCATTGACTAAAGAGTTTATTCCTCAATCAACGCTCAAAGTTGAAATGTAATATCACAGATGTAAATTCATTGCTGAATCGGTTTTAATTTTCATATTTTAGCCCGATCAATGTAGGAATTTTAACAAAGTTAATTTAAGTACAGAATTTTTGGACGCAGTTAGGTTCCCCAAAGATGGACAGAATATAAAACCACAGTTTTACACCAAAATTTGATATGGCGTCTAGCAGGAATTTTTGATTTTGCGTTTATCAATTTTGCAGGCGTATTTGCATTTCTCGCTGAAAATGGTATGTATCTAGTAACCAAATTTGTAGAGAATCTCTATCTTTTTTGTCTTAACAATTTTGTTATAAAATGATTATTTATTGCTAATAATGAGCAGTGTGAAAAATTTAGGACATTGACCCAGTTTTTTTAATTTTTGGGACATTTTTATTAAAAATGAGTGACACATTCAAATAACAAAGTTGCAGAGGACGAAATTCCCTACAACTTTTAGCAACAAGTTTTTCGTACGACGCCGACGAATGGATCACGCTCGGGAACATGCTGAACACAGAGGTATGGCGGAAGCGGCTCAACTCATTTCCGCACCAGGTAGAGGTAGCGTTTTCGGCGCGTTTTTTCATGTGGTTTCCCCAGTAGTGATCTTGTTAATGAAATTTTTGACTAGATTGAAAAATATAAGTACATATAAGAAATCACTTCAAAAGTAGGGTTCATATTGTCTTGGATGGTTATCCTGACGCCGATTTCTCCGTAACTAAATCTGCAGAACGGTTACGACGATCCACAAAGTATCTCGCACCGACAGTAGAATTTGACGAGAACACTTCTCTGTCACTGGCATAGGAAAAGTTTCGAACAAAAGACAAAAATAAGGGTCGTTTTATTGAACTTTTAGTCCATTTCCTCAGGCGAAACAACATAACAGCAGAACAAGCATTTGAAGACGCTGATAACATCATTGTTGAAACGGCCATTGAAAATTCACTAAAATATCGAACTGTTTTCAATGTTGGAGAGGAGATCGATTTCCTGGTTTTGTTAATAGAATTGGGAAGCACGCACAACAACGTTTTTCTACAAAAACCAGCAAAAGGCAAAACCAAAGAAGAGCCTGGAAAACAAGTCGGGGATCATATTTTATACTTACGTACCTTTACTGATTGCGTTTCCTCTCGTTTCAACATCGGAAAAGGAAAGCTTGTAAAGGTTTTGAAAGATCGCGAAGATTTGCAGGCATGCGCGAATACTTTCAAGGATAAAAGGTCGAATCAAGAGACAATTCAGAACTCCGGGAAACAAATTCTTATAGCCCTTTACGGTGGAAAAAGAACGCCAACACCTCTCAATCACCTAAGATATGAATGTTTCCTGAAATCTACCGCTAAAAACAAAAACAATATGTCCAAATTACCACTGATGTCGGAATCATCGGCACATCAGCATTCACTAAAGGTATTTTATCAAATCAAAAGTCGCTGGGAGTAGACCTGGAACCAACAGAATGGGGATGGAAAAAAAACCCTATGGTGCCTTCTACTATCTAATAGAAAATGACGCATCACCTGCACCAGAGTCTCTATTACAAACAATCTTGCGCAAATGTAAAACGGGCTGTGGAGTAGCTTGCGGCTGTAGAAAAGCTGGATTAAAATGTACGCTACTTTATTAATTTTTTAACGTATATTCGTGCACAAATGCCCCGACCAGCGAAATCTATGAGGAATATGACGCAGAAAGTATTGACGATTTCACTGTGCAATTACAGAAGAATTGCTTCGAAGAAATTGACACTGACATTGCACAGGTTGATTGTCCACCGAAAAGACCGCGACGGCAGTAAAGTTTGAAATAATAGGTGTTCTCTTTTTGCACGTTGTGGTTGACTTAAGTCAGCTCTGTTAATGACACACCATTCCTTTTATAAAAAGAATTTGACTCAGTTCTCAATAACCCTATTCGTTTTAAAAGCTTTATTTAAGTTTTATATTAACCTGAGGCAGAAATGTCTTATGACGCAAGGCACCTCAATCACGTGATAATTATGACTTTGCCTAACCCTGTGGCGGTCCAAAAAGAAAACACCTATTATTTTAATAAAAATAATTGACTGTGGATTAGGCGTACTGGGCAAACCACATTAAAAAACGCGCCGAAAACTACCTCTACGGCGGTGCGGAAATGAGTTGAGTCGCTTCCGCCATGCCTCTGTGTTCAACATGTTCCCGGGCGTGATCCATGTGTCGGCGTCGTACGAAAAACTTGTTGCTCCGAAAGTTGTAGGGAATTTAGTCCTCTACAACTTTGTTATTTGAATGTGTCACTTATTTTTAATAAAAATGGTCCAAAAATTGAAAAAACTGGGTCAATGTCCTAATTTTTCACACTTTGCTCATTATTAGCAATAACTAATCATTTTACAACAAAATTGTTAAGGACAAAAAAGATAGGGAATTTAATTCTCTACAAATTTGGTTACTACCATTTTCAGCGCCAAAGGCAAAATACGCCTGTAACATGATAAACGCAAAATCCAAAATTCCGACTAGACGCCATATCAAATTTTGGTGTGCCGATAAATTAGCAAACTTCCTTGAACTCATCCCTCAGATAAATAATAAGATAGTGGCTACTTCCATGTTGAGAACAAACCGCGCACCAAGAAAACCAAGCCTTGATTAGCTACCTATCTTCGGAGAACGTCCCACATGTCCAAGATTTTGAAATCCCCCATTAGGTCTAATGTTTTATGTATTCTAAATACCTCTTCAACGCCATTTCATCAAAAAGGACACAATATTTATCCTTCTCAACATCAAACGTAAATTTTTTTAACCAAAGATAAAGCTACACCGGTAGTTAAATGAAAAACTTTCAACCATCACTTAATTGTACGAGTTGATGGAAGAGGTATCTTATACATGTATTTATACAGTGATGGAAATTTGTAATAGTAGGGAAGCGCTAGAGTCGTTTCTTGTGGGGTCCACCTTGTCCTCTTCCTACGAAATAAAGTCATATCGATCAATGTCCACGCATCTTAAGATTTGGTTTTTAAAAAATTGTTTATTACATTTTTTTGTCAGGCGTGAACATTAACTTGCGTTTTAGCCTAATAACTTTCATCCTCTCTTTAACAAGTAACGAGTTTTTATCAGATACATACTTATCTTCTTTAGTAGTCTCTCGAAGAGTACATAGCTCTTATAAAATAGTTTGTATAGTTGTTTTCGTACCATATATGCGGGGGATCATTGGGCACTATTGGGACATAGCTGTGAAAACAAAACATACCCAAGGGAAGGTTGCCGATGCCAAATTTGGAATCAGCAGCCAAAAAATCCCAGGATGAGAAGTTTCGAATCATTTGGAGCGAATTTGAGGAAAAGCCTCAGAGATGACGTTGCTCGGCCATCCTAAGCTCCAGGTGGGCGGTGGGCAAATTTGGAGTTCATATACGGGATCAGCGACCTCGAAAACCTCCGCGAACCCGAATTGAGTCGGTTCTAGAAGTTTATCACCAAGTTATGAATATGTGCCTCCTGAAAATGCATTTTCCACTGTAGAAATGCAATTTGGGTAATAGTTATTTAAGCAACAAGGAATGTAAAGGCATGATAACATTCAAGGCGAGTGAGTACGAGCCAATGCGGAAGCCGAGGCTTGTCACTTGCCGAGAATGATAACAGTCGATGCATTCCGTGTTACTTATTACATTTTTCCGGCTGCCGTTGAAAATTTCCTCAAATTTGCATGAAATGTTTGCCTTAGTTTGGACGGTCGTCATTCTCATAGTTGTAATACAGGCGTAACTATGCTTACCTAATGCGACACATTCGACATTTCCAAGTTTTTAAAACTACTGAGTTTTTTGAAGCGGAAACATCAAGGCTTTCAACCCAAAAAGTCGCAAGTGTCGCACGAGAGCAAATTACGATATTCATAGACAAGGCTGCAGATGAAAATTATGTTTTAATCAAGGTAATGCATTTGTTTCTTTCTTTTAATGACATAAAATTTATATCACAATTTGTTCTAGACTGTTACAATAGTAGGGATCGCAGGAGCGTGCAGAATCGACGAGTTATGCAGAAAAGTAATGGCTGATGATGTTGATCATAGAAAGTACGTGATCTTCACAATTCCGTAGTCTAAGAATGACGTACGAAATTTCACAATTGTAGAAAATCCAGAAAGCAAGAAAGACTATGAATTTTCAAAAAATTATTACGAAATTCGAAAGAAGGTAGCTAACAGTTCGCGCTTTTTCTTGCGTTATCAAAGTGGAAAATGCTTCAACCAACCTGTTGGAAAGCATAAGTTTTCTCAAATGCTTTCAATTATTGCAGGATTTCTAAATTTACCAGACGCCAATTTATTCACGGGACACTCCGTTCCTCCGTTACCTTGCTAGTGGATTCCGAGGCAGACATTTTAAGCCTCAAGAGACACGGTGGATGGAAATCCTCCACAGTGGCTGAAAACTATTTCCCGGAGTCTATTCAGAATAAGCTAGATGTTGCTGATCAAATATTGTATAAGAAAAGTTGTGTATCTTCAACGTGGTCAACTTCTCAAATTGAAGCCGACTCTGTGACTTTCACTACAGTGGAAATGTCTACTTCACTTCAAACAGGATTTGCTCAAAGGCGTTCGGAAACAATAGGAACCATCACAGCCCCATTTGAGAAAAAATCAAAAGAATTATTAGGTAGAAGATGAAGTGCTATGAAAAATTCATTTTTTTCAAATTATTCTTTTGTATTCAATTTTAACAACTAACTCATAATTGTTAATCTGTTTTGTTCAATCTCTCTCTGATAATAAATCAACTTGATTTACTTTACTCTTTTTATTTTTTTAGGAATGTAAATGACAATATGTATTTACATTCCGTCGTCAAGGAAAAACATTGAACTGTACAGTTCAATCAACACCACAGGTGGTGTTGGTTCAATGAGGAAAAATAATACACGAATATTTGACATTTTTAAGCGTGTATGAATTTTACATTTACCGGCAGCGGGAAAAAATAATTATCTTATCGAGTTGAAGGAAATGTGATAATAAATGAAGGGACTAAATTCTCAAACCCTTTTGTGCCATTGACAATATATTTTATTATGTACCTAGTCTACTAACCTACCTATTTAGAGTTCAGTGATATGATATGTAGATACTCATTTAACCTGTATTGTTATGCTTAATTGACAGTTTTAAAATTCTTAAGATTTTCAACTTCATTAACATCAAAACTATTTTCTTTTATGAAATTTGAAGAAATATAATAATTACAGAACTCTATACCATTACTAATAACAAAAAAGGTACAATTTTAGTTAATGTTCTAGAAGGGTGATGCCTCTGTGACGATGAGAACTTGTAAAGTTATAACGCGCTTTTTATATTATGTTACCTATCTTACACGAAGTATATAATCAATGACCTAATACTAAATTATATGCCTTTAATCGCTTTAATTGGTATTGAAAGCAAAAATGTAGGAATGTGAATTTTTTAACAAAATGAGTTTTTTTATTCAATATAATCTCTATTAACTTCAATACACTTATTCCAATAATCCCCCCAATAATTTTATACCATCTCTGTAATGATTCTCCGGAAGGAATTGTTTCAAGTTTCTGAAGAGGCAGTAGTCGCTGGGAGCCACATCTGGTGAATATGGTGGGTGTTGAAGCAATTACTTTAATTCATTCAATTTAGCCATCGTCAAAACACTTGTGCATTGTCTGGATCAAAAAATGATTTTTTTCTTCTGTAAGCAGGTGTTTTCTCACAAATTTTTTCATTCAGCTGATCCATCGTTCTAACTTCACCTTCTTTGGAGTTGAACAACTAGCTTCAGTTCACTGAAAACCTTGTTTCAGTTTAGGATTAGGGCGAATCTTCGTTACTTCCTCTTGTGTAATCTTTTCATTTCCAAGTAGGTGTTCCCTTGCCTTTATGAATGCCTGACATTGGCAAATGACGTGATAGGGCGTTTCATGTGCCTCATCACTACCCCTTCATGTCCAGCTTTCGGTCAGTCCCATGTTGTGTAGGTGTTTGTTCAGGCGACAGTGGCCCGTGACCATTTCTGTCGCAAGTTTTATCTTTGTCCTGCTTAACTCTAAAATGGACGTAGCTAGGTCCCCGTTTGGGGTTTCCAGGAAGATTTTGCAATGACTCTGTCCTGGAACTTTCGACCAATGTCTGCAATACTCTTTCGTGCGTATTGCCTGAATCCCCTTTTTGGCTGTGTTATAAGTAATCCCATAAGCCGGTTCAGGTCCTATGAATGGTTTTGAGCTTGCCATTCTCGCAAGCTCGTCAGCAACCTGGTTACCTGCGATTCCCGCGTGCCCAGGTGCCCACACTAATGTGAATGAGTTGCACTTACCTAGTGTGTTTAGCATTTGTGTGCATTCAAGGACTAGCCCTGAATTTACCACATATGAGTCCATTGCTGCAATCGCTGCTTTGCTGTCTGTCACTATAAAGATTTTCCTTTTGATAAGGTTCTCTTTTAATAGCTGAGCAGCCGCTGTCAGGATTGCAGTCAAAAATGTGGTTATATAAGAGGCAATTTGAGGTATAAACAAATCGTAAGCTTAAAATGAAATCTTTATGTCAAAGCTGTAAACTATGGTAGGAAATTGAAAATAATTTCCAGCATTTTCTCTTGGCCACATTTATCATAAGATTTTTTATTTCACTGTTCTATCTCAAATAGTGTCAGTTACGGCCGGCCTCCTTTCTTAGTTGTACACCCTGTACATCTTAAGTGAAGGTATTTTTGTTTGAATTATGCCATCCTTTGTAATGTTAGCATTGTAATTGTAAAATGTGTGTTACGTATTGGTGTAGTGTTTCTAAACTAATTAAATTATTTAAAATATTCCAAAATGTAATCAAGTGTAAGTCGCTAACATCTCATTCAAATTCAGTTATATGTCGCCCTATTTAAATCAACAGAATGAACTTGGTTGGTTTGATGTTCAGAGATGTGATGGGAAAATTGATTTTAAATAATAAAAATTGTAGATAAATCAAAAGCAGCACCTTTACCTCTCATTCGATTAAAAGTGTTTTATCAAAATGATCGACAAATATTCAATCCAATTCGTATAGGAATGCATTTTCTTGGTCGTGTTGCTAATCCAGATGATATGATAAAATTAATATCCGCAGTAGCAAGAGCAAAAAGAACAAATGCAAATTTAGAACTGGACGAAGAAGAATTACGTCAGTTTGAAGATGTAAGTGGTAATTAGTTTGTTTTTTTTATGTTTGAATTCATCTATAGGTTAACACATGGGCAACATGTGTAGAAGATATTATTGTAAAATATTTAAATACAGATGAAGGAACAAAAGGAATGACCATTCTGTCAGTTAAGGGATTGGTGGATTCAGTATCACGATATGTGAAGTATGATGATGTGGAGGTTCTACCAGGTTTGGTTGAGTAAGTTTTGAAATTTATTATCGTGAGTATCTAGGTGCAAACTAAGAACTTTATTTAGCAAACAGTTGAAGAAAACAGTCGATCTCATTATTAAAATGGATCCTGCTCCGGAAATTGATCAAATTGTTGAAAAAATAGAAGAATTAAGGGACGAAAGGTTACGAGAATGTGGAGAAATCGGTGTTGAAGTATGTACTTGACAATAATAAAAAAGGAAAATATAAAACTTTTTTTAGAATCATGAATACAATAACATTAATGATATCATAAATGCAAAACCTGCTAACAAGAAAAATACAAATGGGGATGATATTTTTCAAATATCAAGTGATGAAGAGCAACCTTCGACTAGTAAGGCCAAAGCGAAAAAAAGTACACCATCTAGAGGTCGAGGAAGTCGTGGTGGTAGGGGTAGAGGTAGGGGAAAACGTGGTAAAAGTGCAGAATTAACTACCATTGATGGATTTTTCGATTAAGTGTCCTTTTATAACATTACATTGTATTAACACTAGAATATGAAAGAAGAACGCTTACATTTTTACATAAGTAGTATCTTTTTTTTTTAATTGCCCGATACATGTTTTGCTGACAATCAGAAGAAAGAGACATTTTTTCTCATCGATGGTCGATCTGCCGTGCAAAGGCAAAACTGTGTATCTCAAAATCATTTTGAGAGATAATCAAGTATAACAATTATACAAGTTTCTTATTCTTTTAGTTTTTACAAAATTTCATATTTCATCCCATACATTGTTAGGCATTTTTATGCACTTGCTGGCATACCATAACATCCATAACAGTAAATGTTATCAAAAAATTCAAATAATAATGCTGTATCAATTGCATTTTTTTTCTAGTCTTTTTGTCTATTAATGTCGGAAATAATCCCTAAAATAATAGCCATGTTTATAAGTCATCAAGCTCATTAGGTTACTATACTCAATAGCTGTTACTCTGCTGATGGTTTGAGTGCAATGTGAAACTTTATTTCATATTTGCAATTTGGTGTCATTTTGGGACAGTATATTTGTTCTGCACAGAAATATAGTTAAAACGAATTGTGTCTACATAATCATAAAAGTGTCATTCATTTTTGTGTCTTTTTACGTTCACTGAAAGGAATTGTGCTACCCGTGCTTAGGCATATATTTACGCATTTCTTTTATCTCGCTAATGCTCCATAAATTGTCGAGTATATATTTGGGGGGGGGGGGGGGGGGGGGGGTGTTAGTACGATTCAAAAGTTTAATACAAAAACAATTAACTTTGACCCACTTTTGCCATAACTACTATCGGAGTAAAAAATGCAAGGCGGCTGACTTTGAGTGGTGATACTGAAAAAGCTGGGGGGTGGGGTGAAATTGTTTCATTTTTGGGCAATACATTAGTCATTTATATTAATATGCGTAAAAATCAAAATGGGAGAATCACTTGTTTAAATGTTATTTTAATTAACAGCAATAAAAACACTGTATTTAGCATTTTCCTGGCTGACAGTCAGTTTTAACTTATCATAAAATTGTCTAAAGTCAACCACCTTGCATTTTTACTCTGATAGTAGTTTTAGGCTTATCGTGCCATTATATTTGTTTCACAGCCTACGTCGAAAGGCTGGCCTTGCCTTTTACCTTGTGAGCAAAAAGAAGGATTTTTGAGACAATTATCCGTCCTCTTAGCTCCCGATGGTGGTGAGCTGTTATGTCTAGGTTTGTCCGCCCTGCTGAACTCCAACTGAACAGTCAAGGAGGAAAGAAAAAGACGCTGAACGCCCCAAAGACATAGCATTCCGCCCTTACAGTTATGGATTAACGGACAAAATTGGCAAAGTCTTGATGAAGCATAGCGTCAAGACCATCTTTTTGACAGTGAACAAACACCCTTAGGCAAGGATTCGGATCCGTAAAAGACGTCATGCCATTGACAAAAACGCCAGGTATCTATTAAATACAACAACACAAATGCTCTTGTGGAATAAGTTACATAGGACAAACAGGATGCTCTATAGAGCAAAGAATTAATGAACACCATGGAGACTGTAAGAACGTGCGTACTTCAAGTCAGCTGTCGCGGAGTAGCATGCATCGGCGAAAGCCAAGAATAGGCTTGCGTTTGAGGACACGATAGTACCGCCACGAGTTCGGTACTACCTCTCGAATAACTATAGGCTATAGAGATCGAGAACCATCCATTGAACATGAACAGGGAGGATGGGTTCAGACTTAGCTGTAGAGCATGGACACCAGCCATTCATAGACCGAAAAATTGGAAGGAAGTGAAAGTTCAACAACAACCACTCCCTCTGATTTCCAGTGAAAATGCCAACCAATTGGAATTGAGACGGTCGGCGAGATTATTGAAAACGAACCATATTAATTCCCGAACATAACCGAAGCCTTCATTCCTATCACTCTGAACATTAAGCTGCAATGTCTTGCGAAACGTTTTGGTTTCACATTCAGCAGCCAGCCTGGCAAACCTGGACGGAACAGCTCATCACCATCGAGAGGTAAGGGAATGGATAATCATTCCAAAAATCCTTGTTTTGGCGCACGAGGTAAACGACAAGGCAAGCCTTTCAAGGCAGGTTATGAAACAAATATAACGAGGCGATATAAGCCGAAAACTAGTTATCTTAAGCGTTCGAGGAACTGCAAAAGCCTCAAATTATTAACACATTTGACAGTGGGAATTGAGATATGTCAGAGGCCGGACCTCTGTGCCTTCACTTATTTACCTCTAGAATTGATAAAATCTGCAAGCCAGAGATCCTAAATTGTGCGAGTTATTTCGTTTGGCATTTTCGCAAAATATTGCATAGTTTGATATCCTGCTTCCGTGCTGAGAAAGTAGTCGACAACAAAAATTTAGGAAGGTGCTGCTGAGATGGAATAAGTAAGGAGGATAGCGTAAAATGATAGTAGTCAAAGTGTTACTTAGGTTCGCGTTCGAAGGTCGGTTTACACGATGAACTAGTGGCGCAGCATATTATCACATCTTACTAGTACAAAAGCTATAGAACGATCTGAAAACTTCCTATAAGTACTGGAGGTTATCAACATTTATTGCAGAGCGTGCATTGAAGGAATGAATTATAAGCGAACAGTTAATTACAGGTTACAATTACAATAAAATGCAGTTACTTGTGTACCTATCTAAGAATAGGTATTCAAGTAGTTGTTTGAATTCTGTGGTTGTACAATATGGCAAATAAATATACCTTTGATTAGCGTAACATAACTAAAACTAGCTTAACCGCAGTACACATATTCAGAAATTAGAATGGGGTTAGTTTTTCAAAATTACAACGTTTCGGGAATTATTGGCAAATACTCAAAAAACTTATCATCGTTATTTTTAAGTAAACTCAGGAAAATTCGTAGATATTCCACAGCTTTGTCTCCGTCCATAAAATATTTTTCATCCATTTTCCCCTAACTGGTTCTATATCTAACTTAAAACAAAATTAAAACTTAAAATTTCGCATTTTATGCTGTTGGTGTACATCATTCAACTTTACAAGTATTTTGGTATACTAAATATTAAATTGCAACAACACAACTAAGTACGTAATGGCGGTTCCCAAAATCTGAAAAATGTCTATAGATGAAAACAAGTTACCTATTTTTGTGATTACAATGATACTTACTGAGTAAATTAAAGTACCGTCGAGGGGGAAAACCCCTTTAGCAGAGAATGTAATTTTGTGATGATGAAATTGCAGCATCATCCTTGACAACTAAAACAAATTTATAGGTAAGTAAGTATGCTTAAAAGTTAAAAGTATTTGCAACAGAAAGGTTCTTACCAATTCGTTCCATTCTTGGTGTTCAATTTGTACTCCGATTGCAATATGAGTTACAGTATCTATTAGTAAGTTAATCTTGTTTTTTGTTAATACGGTAGATACGACAATATTTAACAAAATCCAAAAATAAATAATGTCAACCGTAATAGAAATTTCTTCAATTGATGTTTGGTTTTTAATGGCTTTAAATATATGGAAAGTGTGAAGAACAATTTCGAGAAAAACTTGAGGTATTACTACAATAAATTGCCACGCAAAAGATTTAATAATTAAAAAATTTATTTCATATAACTTAGAGTAGATTTCTCCACCGATGAACAACATAATTGTGAAAGTTTTGGTTTTCAAAAGGGAACGATTTTGTTCAAAATAGCCAAACATGGTATTTAATTTGTTAATGTTCAATTCAAGAAGAAACAGATACAACATCCATAGAGTGGAAATTATATGTAGGGAGAGATGAAGAATGTCGTATAAAAGAGAATATTGATGAGTCCAAACAAAATATGATGCTACCAAGACAATAACTTTCACAATAAATAAGATATTTACCACATACATGCGTGGTACGCCTTTATTGTAATTTACTTCAAATCCTAATTGCTGAAACTGTTTTTGTACTTCCACAAATTCATGTAAAGCTTTTATTAGATTATGACCGTGATAATTAGTGAAAATCGTACACACGATTGCTGTTAATAAATGATAATGAAAGTGTACAAATTCGATGATTAAGCCGATTCCATGAATAGACTCTTCTTGACGCGAAATGGAAATTTCCCCTTGAATTACTAAAACTGCAACACCAATGACCAATATTGATAATCGCACGTAGTACAATACATTTTTACGGACGCAAAACTTAGTTTTCTCGTTGCCGTTAAACAAATAAGTGAAAGGTATCAAGCAAAATAGTTCGGCTACTATCAAAATGGGCTCCACTATTCGATATGGCGCGATCATGTTTACATCAGCAAGACATATAAAGAATTTATTACAGAAAAATTTATTTTTGGTAATAATCAGAAAGTAGGTAAAATCAATACGGCGCCTAAACAATTGCGGGTTTTATCTTGACAACATCATGAAATGAATTATTTTCGGGATCAGATATGTAAATTAGGTATGAAATGTTTACCATTGATCTAAAATGAGTTTGTAGGTACAAATTTTAAGAGAACAAAAGACTCATATACTTAAGCATGTTCACATGATATTTTTCTTGACATATGTACTAAAGGGTTACACTTATTGTTACCTCAAATTGTTTAAAAATTGGATAAAGTTCAAACCTTACTCAGTAGGTAATCTAACAATGTACAGACATTTAAAACAAATATATGTTTAAAAATTGTTAATGGACGTGTACCTACCTACCTAATATTATTGAATTAGAAACCACGAGACAATATTTACCATTTGTCACAACAATCTAAACGTGATAGTTAGTTAGCCACATTGAGTCGATGTTAAAAAGAATCTGGAAATTTTGAACTTGGAAGTGTAATGCAGTGACCTTTGAGGATTCAACCCCAATAAAGGCTTTTCCCGAGCAGTTCGCTTCACAAAATCTCAAGGGTTGTTGATCCAGCAGAAGACCAATTCGATCGTAATTTAGACTTCTTTTCAAGTAGAAGTTTGTATCACAAAATTGGGTCTAAGGGACATCCGCCTTCGTAAAGGCACCTGTAATTCTTTGCATGGACATTTCAGTCAATAACAACAACCTTCTTGCACAGTTGACGGTTCCGGAGTAGATCTTTGAAAGTTAAAACAGACACTTTTTCACGGGATCATGAAACTTAACCCTAGTCGTTGAGATACAAAGAAGAATGCTTAACCATTTCATGAGTATTTTGGCAAAATGTCCTGAAGAGAAACATCTTCCACGAAAATAGATCGCAGCTTTTAATGTCCCTTGTGCGGCAACCAAGGGAAAGTTGTAGAAGTGTATTTGTTAACCAACGCACGCCAAATATAGACTCAATGAGGGAAATAATGTAGAATTGCGGCATGTTTGGTGATGGGAAGAAGCTTTCCATAATGGCTAAATATGGGCTTTAGACAAATCCATCAAGAACTGTTAATTGTATCGAACGTGCTCGAAGGCGATTGAAAAACCTTGTCGAGCTGTCGGCTAGCAAACAGTGGGGGCGCGTTTTGAAAATTTACAATCAAAGAAAATCTAATGAACATTATCTAACCATCTCGGAGGGAGTAGTAGGTGTGTGGTTCCTAGCTCACTTGCTCCCAGGGACAAGCTTTTAGCCTCCCCCACGCCCGGGATTTCATAAATCACGTAAATCAAATTCCATCGGTGACTGCATACCCTATTGATTCACTAATTTAAAAATGGGTCAAATTTCTAAGTACCTATCCTAATTTCTACCTAGGTACTTGAAAAAATGTAAGGGCATTTACCACTGACCTGAAGATACAGGTCAGTGGCATTTACACAAAAAAGTTCTTCCGTATTTACCAGAGAAATGTTATACCTTAAGGTAGAAGACGAATAGCCTATACATTTACATGTGAATGTGTGAAGCCGAACTAAGGGGAATGTGCGGGTTGTTGTAAGCAAAATACTACTCACATCTGCGCAGGTGTCGTGTTATTAAATTCGGAAGTAACGATTACTGCCGAAACTCAGCCGAAAGATACTTTAATCAGCTTCTTTTTATTTATGCAACGTAATACTTAACCTTACATTTTAGCGGCCGTAATATTTACAGTGAAATAAAACTATTTATTCAATGATAAAACTTAAAACCAAATGTTATTGTTACTTATTACTTTTGCAGTAATTAATTCTCTATGGTTAATTAACTGTCAAAGCTTAAATAAATAAATTTCACTTTGTGTTTTAAAACATTAATGTTGAAGGTTTTTCTTTAAAAGGAATTGAAGTGAAGATATTACTCAAATAGCAAGTCCACTACCTACGTTACAAGTTTGGAATAAATGCACCTGTAAAATCAAACGATATATTGTGGTTCGATGAATATAATGAAAGAAATTTCTAGTCCCGATGATGAAAAAAATATGCAGTTTAAGTGACAACAATAATATAACATTTAACATTTGAATACTTGATGTAATTATCCTGATAAATAGAGTTATTAGTAACTTAACGTCAACCTCACTACTAATTTTTGCGAGTATCTAACTATTAACTGCATAGAATTGAAATTTACAAAGTTTTATTTTGTATGTGAAATGTTTAATAAATCTTGCAACTAAAAAATTCATAATGGTGGTAGAGAGAGCCAGATACATAATTTCAAATTTTGGTATTTGACATGCGCACTAGTGAGTACTATTATATTTCTGTCTTTATTTATGTTCGGCTTCAATTATGCTTCTTCTACACTACGTTAGTAGTAGGGATAACATTTCTCTGGTATTTACTCGCTCTCCGCCTTTTCCTATCATTTTTCTTCGCTTCCAATCCCAGTGGCGTAACCGTCGTTTCTGTAATGTTATACAATCATGAATCAAGCAAAATTTTAGCGGGACTCATTTCAAATTAAAGCTGCTGGGTGCGTTACATAGCAGACTAATGAAGTTCTACAACGTAAAAGTGTATATGAAATTAAGAAAACATAAAATATTGTTAATAATAACTTACCTACAAGAAACAGAGGAAGGATGGAGATCGAAATGAATACGTTCACTCATCTAATAAAGAATGAGAACACCAATTCTCATTGTCATAATAGCTTTAAGTTAGACATAGTGTGTGTCTTGAGACACAGCCACTACGAATGTAACAGATACAGGCGATGTAATAATTTACAGATTAATAAATGTAATTCACTACAACTACGTTCCTTATATAAATAAATAAACGACATTACCACACTCATCAACACTTGATTGATTCGTCAAAGGTTCAAGAGTCACATATTTATTTATAATTCAAATATTGGATACCTTGTCCGCCATCAAATAAAATAACGAACACTTTTTCGGACGATACATATCTAACATATCGGATTGATATAAGAGAGTGGACGCGTAGTCCATGCGCACGTAGGCCCCATATCCAGGTCCTGTGCCACCTCCATTATTACGACCCCACAACGACACTGGAATACGTGAGAAATAAGTATCAGAAGATGCCGGCAGAGCAAATGATCCTACCCATATACAGCCAGAATTTCCACACACGAATCCTCTGTTACCTCTGTTGGTAAAGCGGAGGACACTTACAAAGGACGCCGCCTCGTCGCCGGTGTAGCATACTCAAAAATTGTATTTCAATAGTGCAGTGTCCTAGGTAAGAATTTACATAATATACCTATACAGGGTGACCCACGGCTGTGTGATTGGTCCATAACTTTTTTGCTATTCAAGATATCGACATGCGGTTTTCACCGACAAGTAAGCACACTTATACTGCACATTATAAAAATATTTTGATTATATACAGAATGTTCCTATACAGGGTGGTAAACCAAAGTTATGTTTTTTTAAATGGAACACCCTATATATTTCTACATTATTAGTTTTTACATGAAAAAATAATGGCACTTTGTATAGGTCACTATGGGTCTAGCTCTCTCCGTTTCGGCGTTATTCAACGTTTTGTTCGAAAAAAGACTCATATTTGATGGGCCACTGCCCAGTAGGCCATGGATATTTTTCGAAAAACTTGCCACAGAAAATTTTAGAATAACTTGGAATTTTAATAAATAGTCGACTTTCGGTCCATGCATGCACACACTATACAGGGTGTGTGGAAACGCAAAAAGTCGAATAACTCTTTATTTATAAATGGAACACCCTGTATTTCTGTTCACGATTCGATTAAGTTTTTTATAAGCTTTCCACTGATATACAATTTGTATGGTCAATTCTGAATAGTTACTGAGATTTTCCGCAAAAACTATTGTAATTATGAAGAAGTAGATTTTTGCAATTAGGCTGCTGTCAGCGAATATCGCAAGTGTTTAGATATCTTGCAACACGAGTAAAACATCCACTTGAGTTTCTTCATCAATCCTCCCTACCAATATCTCTTTTTTTCCATATTTAATGCTGCCAGATTCTTCAAATCGATTTCTAAGTTTTGAAAAGAAATGACTTGTGGTACTCTCGTATCGGGAGATTTTTGATGGTATATTCTACTGGCTGACAAAACATTTCGATCGACTTCACCAATACAGTAACAAGGGCGTCGCCAAGGGGGGGCCAGGGGGCCATCGCCTCCTCTGGGAAAAAGAAAAAAGGCAAGTTATTAAAAATAAAAATAAATTTTGTACGAAATCTTGAAAAAACGCCAGAGCCACGAACTCCCAATAGTGCTTGCCCCTCCCTCTGGGAAAATTTTCTGGCGACGCCCTTGTACAGTAAACCATATTGATTAATTCTTGATGCGTGAAATTCATTTTAGTCGAGCAAAAATGTGCAACAGTAACAATGTAGATTATCACACTAGCATCTAACTTAACTGTCATATCACTTACGATATTCGCTGACAGCATCCTACTTGCAAAAAACCACAACTTCTTCATAATTACAATAGTTTTTCCGGAAAATCTCAGTAACTATTCAGAATTGACCATACAAATTGTATATCAGTGGAAAGCTTATAAAAAAACTTAATCGATTCGTGAACAGAAATACAGGGTGTTCCATTTATAAAAAGAGTTATTCGACTTTTTGCGTTTCAGCACACCCTGTATAGTGTGTGCATGCATGGACCAAAAGTCGACTATTTATTAAAATTCCAAGTTATTCTAAAATTTTCTGTGGCAAGTTTTTGGAAAAATATCCATGGCCTACTGGGCAGTGACCCATCAAATATGAGTCTTTTTTCGAACAAAACGTTGAATAACGCCGAAACGAAGAGAGCTAGACCCATAGTGACCTATACAAAGTGCCATTATTTTTTCATGTAAAAACTAATAATGTAGAAATATACAGGGTGTCCCATTTAAAAAAACATAACTTTGGTTTACCACTCTGTATAGGAACATCCTTTATATAATCAAAATATTTTTATAATGTGCAGTATAAGTGTGTTGACTTGCCAGTGAAAACCGCATGTTGATATCTTGAATAGCAAGAAAGTTATAGCCCAATCACACAGCCCTGGGTCACCCTGTATAGTTACGTTCAAAATTAACCTATATGCCGATCGATATGCGACGTAAACGGGAAAGCGAGTTTTGAAACAATAAATATTTGAAATATTGAAAGCATAGGCTACTGAAATAAATGCGGTTTAAAAAAAACAAAACATTTATTCTCAAAATCCTAAACAAAAATATCGTCTGCCTGGTGAACAAATACTTAATGGAAACTATCGTAAGGCTACTCTATTATTAATATACAAATAAATAAGAAAAACTTTTTAAGTTTCTAAAATAATATTCTTTAACACAGCTCTAATTTGTAATAGGTAACTATAAAAAATAATATCACTTTTAAATGGCACCAATTCATAAGAAGTCCGCACTTTCCTTTTTGCCGTTCAAAAGATTATTCAGTTGCTTTTCTTTCAATAACTTTCTATTTCTCCTTCTTCGGTATAACATGTATACAATTACTAGTGATAATACTACTACTATAAAAACTGCAGCACCTATACCGATTTTGAGAAGGTTACTTTTCTTATTAATCTCGTCAAGTCGAGATTTACAGTCGTTGAATATTTGTAAATCCTCTTCAGATATACTGTAGGAACAACCTACAACAATCAAGAATTAAAACATGTATGGAAGGTTATTTGGTTGCCTATATGTATACGATAATCTATTGCGCATGTTTCTTTCGTTCAACAGTTGAATGCAAAAAGTATCACTACAAATTTGAATGGCTGCTGAATCTATAAAAACTGTGACAAAAATGTTTGCTTTGTAACCCACCAGTTTGTAGTATTTTTATCCTTGTTTTACTCATCATTAGTGATAGACCATGTAAAATACGAAATGCGAGGCACAATGACTAATACTACTACAATAAACATTAAACAAACAGTAGGTACCTACCTAACTAACAATTTCTTGTCATCTTCTTTGAACATTCTACACATGTTTCCATTTATGATCATGATGAGTAAAATAAGAATACATATACCAGCAAAGCAGTTTATCTCATTTAACTGCTCCCGACACGCCTTTTCAGATAGTATAGTATAGAGAGAGCGTAATGATAAGAAACCGAATTAAGATGTCTATAAACACAAAATATACTCACTCTCTTCTGTAATATCGCAAGGAATTTTTGTAAACGTAACATCCCTTTCACGCAACCATTTTTGAAAATTCCAGCAATCGCAAGAACTTTGAAAGTACGCTGAGAAATTCGTGTTAACCAATTTTTTTAGATTACACAAGCCGGCAATATCTCTTATTTTCATATTAACGATATGATTGCCAGAAATGTTGTAAAGCAACAGATGTGGAAGTATTCCAAGATTTGGAAGAATTTCGAGCTCATTAAAACTTATATCCAATAATTCTAAGGGACTTGCGATCGGTTTCGCTTCTTCAATTGCTTCAACAATATTTATATTTTGATTTTGGCTTAAATATAGACGTTTAAGTGACGGAAGTCGAAAAATAATTAGAGGAGGTTGTATTATCGCATTTAAGGATAAATCCAAGGTTATTAAATCAGTTAAATCTTCGAACGTCGAATTATCCAAATTTGTTAAAAGATTGTCAGATAAGTACAACATTTTTATTTTACTGTATCTTCCCATTTCTTCTTTCGTTATTTTTCGTATTCGGTTGAACGATAAGTCAATTATCTGTAACAAAAAATTCAATTAGTGTGTGAGTAGGGGCAATTTTTAAAAACTTAAAATGTTGATTTTATTATCAAAGGAAAAACTATACTTAGTTACCTTCAACTGAAAATGTATTAAACCAATACTCTAAATTGCGTGGCACGTGAAAAAAAATAATCTAATTCATTGCATAACAGTAATTATGAATAATGTTATGATTGATGTTAGTCTTTACAATTTGTTATGGTTTATGGCTACATCCCAAACCTTTCCTAAGCATTACGTATCTCTACATCAATTTAATGATTGCAATTTAATCAGCGGATAGTGAAGGACAATAAAGTAATGATAATGATACAAGATAATACCTATACTAGTTCTTGTAATATTAACTATAAATTAAATTAATTAAAAATGCGTGTTATTTGATCTGCGAGCTTATTTTTACATAAAACAAAGCAACAGGCAAATTGTTTATAAGGAAAGCACCAGCATCAGCATGTAACATTATGCTTCTTTGATAATAATTTACATCGTAGCATCCATTCATTACCTTTTAATTTTGCGCCCATTATCAAGAGGAAATTATCCAATCAAAGGCCACAACGCGAGCCTGACAGGAAAAGGTAGGATGCCGATAGGTGGCTCTAGCCTCGAGTCAAGCAAGAGACGAGTAATTGCAGCCGCCAAGAATTGCATCGGGTCGTTGATTGAAATATTAATATTTCAATCAACGATCGGGTGCAAGGCAGTGAAAGCACATGACGTATGCATAACGTGACCATACGTCCCGTTTTGAACGGGACCGTCCCTTTTTTCGGCACTCCCGTAAGGGACGCAAAATTGTCCCGTTTTCACAAACCCCGCGAAAATTTGCGGACTGGGTGCTAATATTTTTGCCTGAATCTAGTAAAAAACTACTAAAATAATTTTAAAAAATACGGAAATCTACATATACCCCATAATATAATTTTATATGTAATATTATTATTATAATACCTACCGAGTGATTCTGTAATACCCTTGTTTATTAATATAAACAATTGGGTAGGTAATACTGATGACAGTTTGAATTTTCCGCATAGTGTTTTGTACGGTGTTGAATGGGCGAGTTGAACTGCTCCTGTCGAGAGCAGTTTATGGAAAAGCACCCCGATTTTAGTATTCCTTATCGAGGGTTTCCTAACCATAAGAAACGAATTGTTGATCGATTTGGAAATTGTTTAATTAGCAGAGGATTATGACTCCCCGTTTTCCAGATTTAACTCCGTTATATTTTTTCTGTTCAACGTTTTTCGAAACCGTTTCCATACATTGGGTAAACTACAAACAGCAATTACTGCGGAAACTTGAAAGAATTACACCTACCACTCTGGAAAAAGAGTTAGACAATTGGGATTGAAACAAAGCGGCACTGTGTCGTGAACATAACGGTGGACATTTGGAGCATTTTATATAAAGGGTGGCGCAACGAAAAGGTAATAGACGGGTTTCTGGCTAGAACATTTTTTTTGAAAAATGCAAAAACACGTCAATTTTTAACTTCAAACTAAGGGGACAACTTTTGTCATGATTTTCAACCTGAAACCCTTAGCGCTGTGAGAACAATCCCTATAATTTAAATAGGGATGATGAGGCAAGTGATATGTCATTTGAAAGGTCTTTCTTTTCTGAATTCAGTGCACTAGTTTTTTTATTTTTAACAAAAAAATTGAAGTTGCAAACATGGAAAATGAGTTTGAGGTATAAACGAAAAAAGGGCGGACAGGTTTTTCGTTAGAGAATCTAGGTCTGCCATTTGACAGTACCTTTAGGTACAGGGTAAACAACCCTTAAATTTTTAAATAAAAACCAAGGTTAACTTTTTCTTGTACTAATTAATAAAACCAGTTTATGCAGATTCAATCTTAGTTTAATAAATGTTCGAAGTGCCTGCCTTTGGCTTCCATGCAGTAATACAGATTTTGATTAAATCGTTCTCGTACATTTTGCAAATGCAAACCGATGTCCCGTTTTGAGTCAAAAAATAAATGGTCAGGTTACGTATGCACGATGTACCATAAGGTAAAAGTAGAAATCATTTCAAAACTGAAGAGTGCTCAGATGCGCGTCGGATAAATTCGGAAGTTGACGACGATGCGAAATAAATTCTAATTAAAAACATCAGCTGTAAACAATAGGTGTTTTCTTTTTGCACCGCCACAGGGTTAGGTAAAGTTACAATCATCACGTGATTAAAGTGCCTTGTGTCATGTAGACATTTCTGCCTCAGGTTAATATAAAACTTAAATAAAGCTTTTAAAACGAATAGGGTAATTGAGAACTGAGTCAAATTATTTTTATAAAACGAATGGTGTGTATTGACAGAGGTGATTTAAGTGTACCACAAAATGCAAAAAGAAAACACCTAATATGTGAACTGTGAAGTTAATGTAATGCTGAGTTAATGTAAGCGTTGATATTTAATGAACACTTCAAACGCCATATGAAAAATGCAAACGTTTTTCAGTTAGATCAAAGAGTATCTCTTTGGTTAGATAGTGTATTGTCATTCGGAACAAAATTGGTTTCTGCGCAACCATTCTTTGGTTTTGAAACGATCATAAATGATTGGGAAAACACGGTCCTGGACCAAGCAGCTAATCCCCAATGTTTAAAGACTGGATAATAGGGAAGTGCAGAGATAAGACTCTTACAAACTCTTACTTTTAAAGATATCACTTTTCGGCGATGAAGCAGGTAAAAAACTTTTTGAATTCGACAATGTCGAATGAAAAATTTAATCATTTTGCTATTTTGTACATCGAAAGACAAGTGAGGACTGACTTGAATTTCGATATTAGGTAGATATATCTAACCCTTCCGGTTATAAGAGACTTCATAGAAGTAGGTAGGACATTACAAATTAGCAACCAGAGGTACAGAGGTAGGAATTCGTTACCCATATAAGTCTATACAAAGTTACAACCTGAGTTTTAATGGCCAAATGTTTTTTTATGATTTTTACAATAATTACGTTTAAAAATGATGAAACAAGAATGATTTGATCCGTGTTAATAATGTTATTAGTATGTTAAACAATAAGGTAAGTATAATAAGATGTGAAAATGAGGTCGAGTTTAATTTAGTAGGTAATCTTTCATGATTCATATACGTGTTTCAATTAGCCGGTAGATTCATAAACAAAAGATAAGATAAAGTAGGGAATAAAGTACAAAAAAACTGAGAAAACAAGCGGACATCTTTAAATGCATTTTTTTGTTTAGGTATTTGTTTTCTATTCGTTGCATCACGGTCTTCATAAATTCTAAATCGTTATTTCTTTTCTTTTTCCGTTAGGTAAATAGTAGAATGTTTTCTGTTTTTGTGCTATACTGTTTTCGTAAATTGCTATTAAATAACTAATTTTAACCACCTGCTCATACGCTTTACTTTACTCATCAAACAGCTTTCCCCGAAACTTAGTGGCAACCCATATTATTGACCCCCTTTAGGTTAACCCGAACCCTGCTCTGTTCTCTGCATTAATCGAGCTAACGTTTTGCTGTTAAGATTGGCTTTCCAATGTTCTCTTTTGCCTTTGACGGGGACTTATTTTTTCGTTCCACCACGCAGTACGTTTTTTCGTACGCTGCGTAGGCGTACTTCTACCACACGCCTCATCTGTTGCTCCGGAGGTAGTTCATTGGGGCCCATCCCTTCCGTCTTCCTCCAGTTTGATCGTCCGATTGCTTTCTCTTCTTGTACTTCACGTTCGTGGAGTTTATATAAGTATTTGAATGCTTGGTCTATTATAAAGATCATTTTTGCAGTTTCTATTTTCCCTTGTTTTATTATGGTGGTATACTTCAGCTTGATTTGCATCAGGAAATGGCCTCTCTTCACTCCTGCTTATGTCGTTTACACGTTTCTTACTTTCCACTCTGACTGTCAATTACTCGGATGTATTGATGGATACATTTATGCTTGTAATATAATACTCGTATATTACTCAGTATCATGTCACTGTCAATGCAAAAATCTATTAATCGCTAGCCATTGTTATTCATAATGTTGCCCTATAGGATGTCCATATCCACTGTATTTACGTTAAAGTTCGTGTTGTGGCATATGAATACGCTGAATGGATTGACTGAGACAACAACTACGACTTCTTTTGCTTGCATAACATACGATCCTTCTAGCCTAGAAGCTTGGTCATAGCTAGCTGAAAATCCCAAGGTAGCAAGGAGGTTCAAAAGAAGCTTAAATCCAAACTGTTTCTAACAATATGTTGCAACCCCAATCATAATGGATGACAAGAATGATTTTGGCCAAACGGCTACCATTATGGCATGTGCCAGCGCAAGACTATTTTCTTCCATGGCTGCAATGAACCCTGTTTGTTCGTCAAAATGATAGTGTGCAACAGGAGAGCAGCGTCTCCGGAACGACATGATGGGTACCAGCATGAAAATGATCAATCGGAGGGTAGGCAGCAGTGTTGAAAATTTTTGAGCGGATATCTTGTAAAACAATTTTCCCAGCATTCCACGATCACCACCCACCCTCACTACCCACTACTTTGTCGTCTTAAATTCTCAATTTTGTCAATTTCAAGAACATCAATTCTCTATAAAAATTCCTACTTGTTCGAAAACTCATAAAACGCCTAGAGATTTTCCTAGAAAGGGGCTAATTACTTATTTCAATCCATTGAATAAATACCTAAACAAAGTGATGTTGTGAGTAAAATATCCCTTAATTCTTTAATTTTAAATGCATTGATTGCGCTATACAATAAAACAAATTATTTTTTCTGAAAGTGCTAATTTTTGTACCTCACTTCTACGTTAAATATTAATAGCAAATAGCATTGTTTCTGTAAAACACCAATACTTTCCGTGCAGTAAGCCAAGCGGGTTGTCTGTCCTTGTCTAAGGCGCGAACGAGATTCGCGGACACTCGCCCACCTACCTTATTATACGCCGTGGTTACGATCAAATCAGTTTTGGGTGGTACGAAGTCCACCGTGTCATCTAGTATAGGGCAGATCACATTGATATTACTGTTACTGTTACTAACTGACAAAGCAGAATTGTTGTATTGCAAAAGTTAGATTGACTGTATCATAATTGCGCTCACATTTATTCAAATTGCCTCCATTGAGAAATTTGTTAAGGATGTCATTATTAAACAAACGTTGTACTATTGTATGTCAAATATTGAGCATAATTGGACCAAATTATTGATGTAGTCATTTTACTATACTTACCGAACAAAACCGGCTTTTCGGATTTACGTATATAATGGCACAAAAAATACGAACCAGATATGTATCTATTTAGTAAAATCTACCATTACATCATCAAAGTCTCAAAATATAAGAAAAATATTTCTAAAAATTCAAAAGTATCAAAGAACGTACCTATTAGGTATTTTTATTGTTACTTTCTTTGATTCTTATTATTTTGATTGGATTGGTATACCTTTTTATTACCTATTATTTAAATTAAATTCTACTTTAAAAATTATAAGTTTCAATTTATTAAGTTCACTGTTTACTTTGTACCTCCAGTAGCAGTACTTGAAAACGTCAAGATTCTATACTTGTTCATAACGCAATTATTTTCAAATCGTGCCAATGTGATTTTTGCAAATTCTAATTCAACATTTAATTCTTTACTTTCATTCTTACAGTAGAATTTTGGTCGGAGAAAATTCAGGTAGCATTTTTAGTTTTAATCAGTTTTGTACTCTTATGTTTTGGCCCTAAAACAATTACCTAGGGGAGCAGGAAATTGCATAGACAAGATTTTACATGTAAAATGCCATTACCGAACGGCCGGATCAACACCCGGTAGGTATAAGTGATTTCCTTAATTATCCTATTATTCAAGTGCAACAATGGCAACATTCTAACTTCGTTAATAATTTAATGGACAGATTATTGAGCTTGTTGTAAACTGTTAATGTGGAGGACGATAATATTTGACCTTTTAATTACTTCTTAATTCTTTACGACAACGAAATACGTATGATTCACATTCTTTTATAGCCTCGGTTGAATTTGATCTAATACCGTATTACTGTTGCATGTTTCACCATTAATTATTCTATAGTAGAGTACTATTTTAGATAATTTTCAATTACCTTTCTTTTGAATTTTTGAGATGTTTAATTTACACTTAATTGAAATAACCTTAATTATTTCAAATTATCTACAAAGAACGTGTAGGTTTGAAAACTGTGACAGGAATTGCATTTTTATTCATTTATTCTTGCATACAATGTCGATATACAGGACGTCGTTTTATCTACAGTTACTTATCTTTCAATAGTGTTTATGATAATTGCTGATATAAAGACACGTGTTAAGATTAAGTTGGCACTGCTCAGGGCCGGCGGAAACGGGCCTGCAGAGGATACGGTGCAGGCGGGTGCCGCTACGAAGGGGGCGCCGCCACCAGGGCTTTGTTCATAATTTCATTTAAAAAAAATTTCAAAAACGAAGAATAAAAAACTAACCAATTTGTGAAACGACACAATCTCCAAAGGATACGTTTAGGGTGAACGTGTTTTATACACTTCTAGACATTGCAATGTATTCGTTAACAAGGGTGTTTTTTGGGAGCTTTATTTAGACATTTCTGGGAAAGTTTTATAGGTCGGTTTTCGAAAATTTGAACTTAGGTGTTACTCTGAAAGCCAAATCGATGTAAAATATTTTCAAAATGGCAGCATATCCTTATTCTTCCTCTATGCGCCGGTGAAAACTCGATTGCCATAACTGCAACGGTTTTCAAGTATAAAACTTTCAAAATACCGTCTGCATCCGCCATTTTTTTTAAAAAGTGAAAATAACTGAAAACCATAATTGTAGATCTTGGCAAAAAGGACTGATATTTCATGTAGAATCCAAAAGTGGAATAAAAAATAGAGGTTGACGTTTAAAATAACGAAGGTACTAGCTACTTCCAGCATTTCCTGAAGTGCTGCCATGTGTAAAAGAGAATTTGAATTGTAGGTGATTATTTTGGTATCAGATTTGGATCAGTGAGAATTTGCTGAAATTGTTGATAATGTTTCGATGAGTTTATGTGCGCATAGTTTGGGGGGGGGGGGGGGGCTTCAGTAGAAATGGCAGGCAGGCGTCAAAGACCTTAACGCCGGACCTGACTGCTTATGCACAAAACAAATCAGATCGGAAACAGTAAGTAAAGATCACTATAATTAATGACAAAACCAAATAATCCGTATCCTAAATAACACAATGTGTAAGTACAGCAAACCAAATAGTTTAATTAAAAAATCTGGAGAAAGAAATCTAACCACTTGATGAACAAAAATGACTAATAAATAATTTTCCGTTATTTGCTAGTAGCAAAATTATTATTTGGTCTTTGCTATTAGCCAGTAGGTACTCTTTTTCCTCTCTTAGCTGTGACAGTCCGCGTCCGAGCTTCAAAAGTAAGTTATTGTTATGAGAGCATCTTATGCCTTTCAGAATGTATTGATTCTCGATTCTCTCGAGAGACTCTCCATATTTTTAGGGATCGTCCTGGTGATCTACATCCTCGTCCTGTTCTCGCTAATCTGCCACGGTTCATTCTGTAAATTTGTTACCATGCCATTTTTTTGCTTTTCCTAATATTTGTGGATCCAATGACCTCCATTTCTGATGTTCTTAGTAACGATTCGCGTCTTGTTTTAATAATTGTGCAGCATTGGTCACACACAGGCTTTATAAACCATTATTGTTTTCTTCTACATTACTTACCTTGTCATCTATCTTAATTCTTCCGGGCGCTTCTTCTCCGCTTTTAAAGTTTACTAACTCAACACTGAATTGGTCGAGTTAGGCAGCATTTTTTTATTCTTATGAATGTAGCATAAACAGGACAAAAAAACGAAAAAAACAATACATAATATACTAGATAAAGGTTGTGCGTAACCAAACGATAGCTTCTGGTGTTAGTTCATTTAATTTAGTAAAACCTCCCGGAAATTTGGTCACTGAACGATGGTCAACAATATGTTCTATAGATTCTTCATATCACACTTATCACACAAGGGATTTTGCACTATACCCCATTTAAATAACATAAAATTACATCGCCCATGACCAGTACGTATACGATTTAATTTAGTCCAGTCCTAGAATGATGTAATCAAGGAAGAGATTTAGTAGGGTTCATAACCAAAGCTATGTTAAAGACCTTTTCGTTTGTCCAAAATATTTTCCACTCATTTTCTAATAAAAATGTTGTATTTCCGTAACTGTTTTCCAAAAGGGTTTTCTAGAAGAAAGCCAATTACTGTAATTTTGTATATCGTTCCAATTTGGAAAAATGTCTTTAAACGATAGGTTCCATAATTCCTTAACAGCTTGTTTTCTACGTAAATGTGGTGGAGGTATATTTGAGATAACAAATAGCCGTGGTATAGGAGTAGATGTAGGTAAGTGTGCCGCTGATTATTCTCATGCCGCTGTTAATTGTGCATCAATTTTTGAAATGACAGCAAAAATGCGCTTTTTAGTGCGTGTTTTGTGTCAACTTTTTTACTTACTTAATCTTAACCATATGACCATATGTATTTCTCAAAAATAATAGGTACTTATATTATATTGAATGACATTCATAATTAAATAGAAGATTTTGAAGAAGTATGAATTATGTTTATTTTTTCATAATATACATATGTAGTAATTAAGTGATGGCAATTTGCTGCTCGAAATAATCCAGTGGTCCAACGATTCGGATCGTGGATTCGATTCTCACATTGGCCGAGTGTTCTGTATGAGGTTTTCTTCATACTAAAGTAGCTGCACATAATACTTGTCATCATGTGACAAGACGAATGCTGGACCAGTGCATCTCTATTTCTCTCGAACCGATCTCCGTTTACTCATTTCTTTGGTTCTTTGGTTGGAGGCTCTGGAAAGCTCCGAGCAACCACCCTCCCTCAATTCTGTAGTGAGGGGTGGCATAGGAATGATAAAAGACGCATTTTCCTTTTTTCCCATTACAACACTCACGAAAAATAAAATTTTCATTACATCTTATTTAATTTGTTTATCATTCATCAATGTCCCACCGAATAAATTGCGATGGCACTGGCAAAAGATCTGAGCTCGGATCTGAATAGATGAATTGCTCAGGGGTTGGAAGTATGTTTCGTCATATTTAGCCTTCCTATCGTAAACCACGAAATATTAATAGGTATAGGTGACTCTTGTCATCATTTTTCGAACTGGGAAATTCCACATGCGATCGCATCTATACTGTGTTTCACTCAGTTTGCAGTACTCACAGGCTTTTATGGCAAACAAGGTGCCAGGCTTCATTATCAAATGATTTAATAGATACTGATGTAAATAAAAGCACAAATAACACGTTTGAGCCATTTAATTTCTATTGTTCTTTCCTTACTTGAATTTACTCTTCAGAGTAACTTAATAATATTATGGATAAATTCATATTAACTTTATCACTGCTAAAGAGCAATTGACCGACTATAAAGTACCTAATTGTTACGGAGACTTAGGAATCTCGAACATTTTGTTTTCCAATTTTTCGTACAACCAAATGAGTTTGTGTGCAATAGCTTCATTATCAATCGAATTTTAGAATGATTTATTTTTGTTACCATTCAGGTGAAAAGTGCTTGACTTCTTCATCACACAAAGCACATTTATTGACAAAATGTAGGTATTTTGTTCCTTGTGATTGGATTAACGCATCAAAACCTTTTCCCTTAATTATTCGTTTTATAAAACTCCCAATGACTGGACTATATTTAAAAAAATTATAAAATTCACATCTCAAAATATTAAAAACGTAAAATTATTCCGGAGAAAAAAATCTTTAAACAATAATTTATCCAGCGTGCATTTTAAACTATTAAGAAGCAATCTGTTATTTACTTAACTCCAAGTAGTAGGTAATTATCGTAACATTGATAAATAATTTCATAAAATTACAGTCAGGAAGTTAGAAATTATTTCATTTCATCCAAATGCTTTATTTAATGAATCGTCCATGCGTTAGTAATGTTTTGTTGATAAGTAGATACTTAGGTACCTAAGGTACCTCATTTTTTCTTAGTGTATTTTAGAAAAATAATGCCACAGTACAATAAATTAAACAAATGCGATTGCAATTTGTAAGGTGCTTAATGTGTACCTAAACGAATTTGATTAAAAGGTGGAGAAAAGTTTCAGTTCTTACGTTAGTTGAATTTTATACGCCTTGCAGGTCTTTTTTTAAAATTTAATTGCTATAAACGGTGACGGATTGACGTGCACGAATTGCACGCTCACTTTGAACATTATTCTATCCAAAAAGTGGCTTCGCGTAATCGTAACTAATCGTTTTCTTGAATGTTTTCTATGGTTTCCACCGTTAGAAACCATTTGTATACAGTATGTTATTTCTCTAGTAGGTTTTTCTTCTTTTTTTTCGTTTTGTATGTACCTACTTGACTATGTATATCTTATGTATGTTCATTAATTTGTAAATGTTATGAATTGATATCTGTCATGGGAAATATAATTCATTTTTAAATTAATTCTTCCCTCAGTTTTTAAGAAATGTTTTCAATTATACCATTTTCTCTCAAATTATATCCACCACATTTAAAAAATAACACCTGTATGTACTTACTTACTGCTAACTTTACTACATAAGGTTAGCACAACACTCTAAACCGCTTCAGGTACAATACGAACTTAAAACTAAAAAAAATAATTAAAAACAAAATAAACACGCCATTCGCGAATTGGAAGCTAATTTCCTAAAAGCTATAACCGAGTGCACTGCTAACTTTATAATTATAGACGATAAAAATTCATGAAATTTGCGCCAACCAAAACATACAAATCCGGTCTTTACACTTTTACAGATCAAAACAAAACAAATTGTATATAATCCGGGGCCCTTGGGAGCCCTTCTCACTTTTTAGTTTTTAATATTTTTTGTATTGTATTGTATCCCTTTATTTTGTCATAAATTTACATTTCAAACAAAAGATTCATTAGAAAATGGTTTCTGGCACGAGATTCTAAACCACAAGATAGTTATAAATGGACTAACTATATAATAAATAATAATAAATTCGTTTATTCTGATACCTACTATAGCATCTCCCAATAGCTGTCTATATTTGCAGCTCGTGCGCCTGGAGAGTCCTTGAAATGGGCAATTTTTGCGACATTGTAATTTCTTCACATCGTACCATATTATATTCTTTATATGTATATATTGTATATCGATGGTTGAGAACCCCAACCACGTATGTCAAAATATTCGATCTTTTTCTTATTGTTGATTCCTATTCCGAGACAAACCTCGTATGTCAAAATCAGTTTTAAATGACCCGTGAATAACAGTTGATGAATAAAATTAATGTTAATTTTAAAATTATACGTTTTATTAAGATTATTATTATTCTCCTATAAAGTTGGGTATTTTGACATACGTGGTTGGGGTTCTCAACCATCGATATGCAGAATGTTAGAGGTTTGGTTATTAAAGTTTGGAATATTAAAGAGAAAATAGAGAATATTAGTAATACACCACCCACCGACCGGTGACGTCTGCCACGACGATCAAAATGGTCAAAATACGCGCAGGGTTTCCAATGCTTAATGCTGACATAAGTCTGACGTATTTTCCTCAAATTCACCGCAACAAAAGATTGCAAATATAAATAAAATGATTTCAAAATTCCAACTGTTTCTAACTATAGCAAATTCCTTTATCAACAGACACAATGGTCACGTAAAAACGTATTTCGTAATCCTAATCAATAACAAAATAATACGATACGTTGGTAATAATCTAATAAGTAATAATACTTTACTTACCTCTACATCACTTCTTAAACACTGAGGAATTTTCCTTAAATTTCCATTATAACAATCTGCACTAACCATTCCATGAATTTTCGTTTGGACGCATGCTTTCTCCTCATCGACACATTTTTCTTGAGATAATTTCAAAAGTGTAACAATACAAATGAGCGTTGTCACTTTATAAATCGACATTGAGAAATCCTAAAAACCGTCAATTTATGTACACTAGTAATTTACACTAATTTGTTAAAGCAATTACAATAGGTATGATGATTTTCTTTAAAGGACACACTTTCCAGTCACAATCATTTCCAAATAATGCATGTAATAAATGGAAAGTTAAATAATTACATTACGCGTTTAAGGTAATTTAGCAGTGTTATCGTTAACGTGTAAATACTCATTATCTTTAAGTATGAAAGTCATTGATTAAATTCAGATAACATTGATAACAATTATATTTACAGGGCGTAATTACAAACTTAGACTCGATTCCATAAATACGATAAGAGTACTGACTCGGTTGTTTTCAAAGCAAAGTAACGTAATCACTAATCAGCAAAAACCTTTGCAAATTTAACATAAAATTATCTACTTACGTTTTATCATGCTTAACCACAAAGCTAAAATTCCTGTTGTAAAATTTAACCAAAAAAAACTAAGTAGATATTTTTTGTGTCGTCTCCGTTGCCTTTACATCTTCACGTTAAGTCGTTAACTATCTTAACGAACTAAATTGCAGAATTGAATTTAAGTACTCTTCGCTTTAAGGAATTATGACGACAAATAATGACAATAACGAACGTTTAATTCAATCAAATTTTTTCTATAACTGAAAGCTAAGTAAAAAGCGGAAATAATTTATTGTAAATCTTTTTAACACAACAAATGATCCGATTGGACTAACGCATTAATTGATAGGGAGAGTCTCCATTAGGTATAGTCTGATACTAATAAAAATAATTGCTGCTGACATTGTCGTTGGCATTCAAATAATTTGAAGTTCATATCTTTAGCATCATATCATTATCCACCACTCGGACTCTGTGTATTTTTTTAAATATAAATTATATAATATTACGATACAGAAATAATATATCGGTTTGATGTCTAATGTATGCCATACATTATTACTTATTAGAATAATTATCTTCGCGTGAAGCATTTTTGTGTTTTGATCAAAACCGTGCAACTTATTGGATGATTCGGCCTAAACGGCAGTTTGTACGCTACACATAATTCATTCGAACAGAATTTGAAAATGTACTAACGGAAATTGTAATGTATTAAAAGTCGAGGTCGTTTTCCAACAATAAAATCTTCTGAGTGTGTTGTTAACAGGCCATCGAACTGTAAGATCTAGTCCTAGTGCAATGTGCAAGGGCTTATGTACTTTTTCATGAAGCAATAGTAGATATAACTATATGAGATGGATGACCTATCAGGTATTTTGCCTGATTCTATGACAGACGTGCACTAACTAATATCTTTTCTGTATACGACGAATCTTTTGATATCTGTTCCCGCTTCTGACATACAATCATGGTTTTAAGTTTAATCTCATATTTTTCATTCATATCTATTAATGTTGTGACCTGCTACATTTAGTGTATGCGATTCCTCTACTTTCTACTACCTAATAGGTAGTATCTGCTGCCATATAAGTAACATCCAAACGGGGGTTTCACATTTCTGCTTTACCTTGAAAAAAAGGCATCTGAAGCACGTCGTTTGTTTAAACG
Source organism: Pyrocoelia pectoralis (assembly GCA_036250285.1). Classification (NCBI taxonomy): domain Eukaryota; kingdom Metazoa; phylum Arthropoda; class Insecta; order Coleoptera; family Lampyridae; genus Pyrocoelia; species Pyrocoelia pectoralis. The sequence continues at coordinate 20,468,075 of CM070080.1, read as the reverse complement.
CTTCAGAAGTAGAGATTTCGACATTGAGAACAAGGAGCACTTCGGCAGAGAAAAACAATCTCCAAGCGATATTGGATGAAGATGATACGCAAACACATGATCAACATGCGGAAGCACTGAACATGACACGCCAAGGTATTTCCAAACGTTTACATGCCATGCACAAAATTTAAAAGGAAGGAAAATGGGTGCCGCATGTGTTGACTGAGAGATAGATGGAAAATCGAAGAACTTCCGGAAATTTGCTTCTGCGGCATGAAAAAGAGTTTCGTGCACCGAATTGTTACTAGCGATGAGAAGTGCATATAGTTCGAGAATCTCAAACGCAGAAAATCGTAGCCCATCTGATAAAATAATAATCGTCCACTGCTTGGGAATTTTAAATGATCCTAAACCATTAAAGGTTGTTCGGTCACACGCGCAGTGCCTTCAAACAAATTGTAGCTTGTGACTTCGGTTTTAGTTTTATTGTATATGGGGGGCTTAAAGAAACAGAGAATCGTACACGCTGAATGCTTCACCATCACCATAATATGCTACCAGAATAATGATCGATGTATTTAAATTTTAAATGTTTCTTTTGTTTTTAATGGTCGGTGAGCTATTTTTTTCTGCCGAAGTAGCAGTTTAAACAACTTCGAAGGTGGCAGGAACATTTTATTTGCTTATGTTTGTTTAATTTTATCAAGAATTTTCGAAAAGATGTTAAGTATATACAGTAGATATTGTTATACAGTATTTTTCGAACAGATCAGGAATGATTTCATTGCTGAAGATCGTTATGACTAGCATGTTAGATGAGACCTTTCAAATATTGAATGATACTCTGTTCATTTGATCCAGGGAAAAAAGGTTCGTACACAATTTGTTCCCTATCATTTAAGATGTCAATTGAACGAAGTGAGATTTCAAAGATGGAATTAGAACAAGAGAAAATGGTCACAACTTCCTGAAATCGGTGGTCTTTCCAATACGACTTTAGAAACCAATCGTTGAATGGCCACTGAAAGGAGAACCGAGATCCAAAAAATTGAACCAAGGGGAGTCAAAATTGAAGACGATGCTTATTTTGTTCTACGATAGCAAGAAAATGTGCAAAAATAAATCATTCCAACTGCCCATGCTGTCAATAAGGGGTATTATTTTGAAATTTTAGAAAGTTCGACCAAAATAAGTTGTTTACTAGACGACAATATACACCTGTCCATAATGCCATTCTTTTAGCTAGGTGAATTAGTTGCAAAGAAAACAAGTTCGTGTGACTGACCTACCACATTCGCCTGATTTAGCTTCGTGTAATCGTCTGGCTTTTCTTTGTTTTCATTTCTTTGTCATAGTCGGAACAAGATTAATTTGAATAAACAAAATACATAATAATTATGTATTTAAAAACAATGAAACTTTATTACAGCTCAGAGGCAGCCGGCAGCGTATGTACTTAGTCGTTTAGAAAACTTGCAGAATGTATGTTTTATAACACTTGTGACAAGATGAGGAGGAGTAAGTTTCGGTTTATACTCCTACCAGTGAGTCCTACCTTTCCGTTAATCTTTATGAAACGATACAGAAAATTTAAATAAGTGTAAATTTGTGGATTATGCTAGTCATCAATTTGATACGTCTTCGAGGTTAGAAAATCCAAACTGACGTAAAAGCAAAGTGCAAGAAATCAAGAAATGGGATTTGTTTTGTTATACATGTTCATTGGAATAAAATAGCGTTAGAGTCATCGCAAATGAACGTGCCTAATTAAACGCAAACATATTAACCCTGCTATTAAAAAGCCATTACGAATAATCAAAAAACTGGTAATTATAAATAATTATGATTGATTAATTAACAAAATGGAATCTTAACAATAATACCTACCTAGACCTTACCTAAAACTATGAATTACGAATGTATTGTGTCTGGAAAGTACAAGAAAATAACAGTGTGATGAGTGATGACAGAAGTAAAATTTACAAACAAGTTGGCAAAAATATTCATTCATAAAACTGACTTACCTACCTGTGCCTTTACAATCAAATTCTCGAATAGTAGTACTACGTGACCCTAATGGTCGCTTCCCGATAGATGGATAGATGATGAAATAGGTAGACAACTTAATTATGGTCACTTTTGTAAATTTCCATTTCTCACAGTAAACGACCACATTATTACTAATATGAATTATTTACACACTGTGATCGAAGAGTAATTTCTTGTATTAACGAAGACAAACGAACATTTATAAATGTGATAAGCGGTGGCAGAGGTTATTTCGATAAGAAATTAAGTCGTTAATTTTCTAATATAAATTTTAATGCATTTCTATATCTGTTTAAATGGAAATACATATCTATTTTCAATATGACGTTCATTTCAATCAAAACATGAAAGCGGGAAATAACTGTTTTCAATGTGTTGTAACGTTACCATTATTTTGAAATTTTTATAAATACCCTCTTCATCGATGGGTTACTATAATGCATATTATACCTACATTTGAATTGATTCTAGTATCATATAGGTACAAAAGAGAACATGAAGGTCTCTACAAAAACTTGAATTTTGAATCACGCACCAGCGTCATTTATTGTTCAGTCAGCTGTAGTTGGTAGTTTCTGAATTGTGATTGTGACATTTAGGAAAATCCTAAGAAAGTTGAGTGAGTTTTCATTGAAAGGCAAGAGAAATCTTAATCAAAATCTTCCGAAAAAACTGTTGGTATTAATATCGCTGATCAATGAAATATCTACCTTCATCCAACTTCGGAGGATATTCGGTTACTTCTTGGTGGTGTTAAGATAGCGTGTTTACCATTCGCACGAGTAAAGCTGGTTCGAATCTGATCAAGATATCAGTTTTTCTAAAGTTTTCTCGGATAGGAAGTAAAACCGCAGGTTTCGTGTCGATGCTATTTTTGGCACGTTAAAGATCCTTTGCAGTGGATTGAATTTTCTCAGTTAATCAAGGCTAAATTTAGTAAGGATAGTGCTAATACCCAAAGGTAGTTGAAGCCGATAGAGATCTGCCGGTTCTAAAACAAGTGGACGATTACAAATAGGTAATCTTAGTAATTGAAGCTGTTCATTAAAATAAAAAAGTGTAGTAAGATCCGTTTAATAAATTTCTCCACTTTTTGTGGCTCGTTTTTTATTATATTTAGGATATCGGATGTAATATCGATAGGTAAAATGAAAACCACATTTTAAAATTTGTTTTCTATTGTCAATCGATTTCGATTTGTAACCATCATCAGGACTAGCTGTCAATCGATTTACAATTTTCAGCTAGTTACAAACCGAAATCGATTGACAATAGAAAACAAATTTTAAAATGTTGTTTTCATTTTACCTATCGATATTACATCCGATATCCTAAATATAATGTAGTAAGATCCTTTATTGGCCTTAGGTACATCAACAAGAATTTACCAAAATACCAAGAAGGTGTATATGCGTACAATCTGCAGCTTACTAGGTACAATATAATTATTAAAAATCAACAAATACAAAAGTAAAATAATAAAATGTATTAACTGTACGTTATTTATTCAATCAGACCAGTTGCGTCATTATTTGAATAATTCATAACCATATAACCATTAACAACCAACGGCTTAAATTTCCAAAAAAAAATTTTTGCGTGTATGTGTTTTCGAACCATTTAAAGCTATCGATATGAAATTGGGTAGCAAAATTCTTTGGTACAAAATTTACTTGAAGTTCGTTATTGAACAAAATCCAACCAGTGGAGGGGTATTTTTAGAGGGATAGAACATTAAAAAAATTCATTGCTTCAAATTTACAATAAAAAAATAATACCGTTTTTAGGGTGCAAAATTGTGCATTTTTTAATGTATTAACCGATTTTTTGTTTAGGTAGGTATATGACAAAGTATTGTGGCAGATAATTTGGCAGAGGTTTTTTTGGTTATGACACAATTGCTCTAAAGGTTGGTAGATGTGTAGGTACCACATAAGTTGAAAGAAAGGCAGATGGGAGAGGCGCAAAAACACATGTGAAATTTTGTTCGAATCTTCCCAGGCTTTTTTTTTGCTTCGGCAACTTTCTCTTTCACTATCTTCTTTTGTGCCCTTTTATCAGTTAGGTATGATTTTCAAAGTTAGTTTCTTAATCTTTACCTCTTGCTTTAATTTATTGTTCCACCATACCGTCGTACTTTTATTACTCTACCAGATCGTCTCATCAGTCATTTTTCCTGCAGCCTCTATGTATATTGTTTGGAAATATTCCCGTAATTCTTCCAGGTTCGAAGTTTCTTGATTTCCTATCTATTGTTGTTTTATCTTTGCACCGGTAGTACCGAGTCAATTATAGATTTTCATTTCCTACTATTGTGTACTTGTGCAGATCCTTATGTTCATAGTGTATGTTCGCTATTATCATGTCAATATTGTCATTATCTAAGCAAAATCCTTTTAATATTTTTCGTTTCTTCTCCAAATTTCCCTACCAGGTGATTCTATTCCTTCTTTCTACGAACTTTCCTATTTATCACATCCGGACTTACTTGGCCTTTCAATTCCTAGAATTCATCTTTAGTTACTTTCTGTGCGTTTTCTGATACCGCCCGAATTGTTATACATATGACGTTATTATCTTTGCAATATTCCGTGCGATATGATGTCCATGTTTAATTGTTCAATATTCATAATAACCAAATTTTCATGTTATTTTACTACTAATATCCAACTCTCTTTTACCAAGATTATATTCAGCCTCTTTTTCCCGCTTTTCTACATGCTAGGATTGCATGATGCGTAAAGGTCTGAATTTATTCCATTTAATTTCGACTTCTTCGATATAAAATTTTACTGTTCTTTGTGCACTTTTCGAAAAGACGAATGCCTTTTTTGCATTTTTACATAGCTAAACTTAAACGTAGATTGCCACTAAAGCGCCTAGGTTATTTGCAGGTTTAGTATATGTTCATTTATTGACTAATACTTTCTTAGTAATATAGTAATCACTGTCATGATTTCTTAACCATTTGGAATAAAGAAAGTGGAGTCTTGATGAAAATGATTTTTAACATTGTGGAAGTCAAAGTATAAGTGTGACAGTGTGACCGTAGTTTCTAGATTTTTCTTTAGCGATATAAATAAAATCTAGCCAGATTGCAACAATTGTATTTATGCTCGAGGAATTATTCAAAATGTATGAATGAAAACAATTTTATATACAATCATTTCTAATAGGTAACATAAAAATTAAAGGGTGATGAAAACCAAGTTCATATCCATTTATCCATAGCCCGTGGTCCAACGTTTTCCTTTAAGTGTTTACGCCGTTGCAGCAGGTTCTGTTGTAGCAGGTGCTGTAACAGCTGCCGTAGTTGTTGTAACCATAGATTGAGCATCAGATACTCCTTCTTCCTTGATCGCTAACCATGGCAGTCTTTTTTGAAGTTCCAATCTAAAACGGGGCAAATTGAATTTTTAAAGAGACTGCTGATCGATTTTACCTGTAACGTGGATGGCTTAAAGCATAAACGTATGGGTCTAAGACCGCTACCGATTTACATGTCAACGCCGGAATCATGGTCACACCTGGTGTAAGTAGTGACTGATCCCCAAAAGCTCCAATTAAAGCAAGGACAGCATAAGGAGTCCAGCTTGCCACAAATAGGAAGCATACCATAATGGCGACTTTTGCAATTTTGATTTCAACAGATTGAGATTGTAAGCTCTGGTTGCTCCGCAAAGATTCTACATTCATTTTTTTGGCCTGAAATTACATTGTTGGTGTAACGTTAGAATATTCTTAAAGTAAAGTTTTACTTACTTGCTCACGCAAAGCTTTTTCATGATGCATAACTTGTTTTACTATTTGACTGTAGAAATAAATAATGAGACTCATTGGAATAACGTAAGAACATGTGAACAAAACCGCCACAAACAAATCATTATCAAATGTATCGGTTAAATAATCAAAAGTACATGATGTAAGGAATCCCTCTAAAATTATAAAATAATGGTAAAATGTACCTACATATTTACCTACATATAAAAATGTCAAACTATGAAAATGGTGATTTTAAATAGTCACAAACCTGGAACAAATCTGCCCCAAAATTCAAACATAGGCAATATACACCACGGTAATGTGTAGCACCAAATAATGAAAACCATCATCAAAGCTTTTGTGCGAGTTAGTTTCCCTTCAAGCGGATTCGAGATAGTTGCATAACGATCATAAGCAATGAAAGCATTTGTCATTCCCGCCCCAATTCCTGATAAAGATCCAATAAATCCATAAATTCGGCATCCAATATGCCCCACTGCTAAACCGCGATTAAACGAGTTGTAAACAAACATAGGCATTTTCATCATCATAATAATATCACAAAACGCCAAATTTACGACGAACATATTTGAGGCCGTTTTTAAACTTTTTGATCTAAAATTATAAATAGCGATATACCTACGCCATTACAATATATTATACTTACGTAGAAAAAATCCATATTACCAATCCATTGCCAACTATTCCCATAGTAAGCATAAACACATACAGCAAACCAAGAAGGTAATGGATGGATGCTTCCGGTTCGGGATAAGAGAACCAATGTTCGGGAATGTGAATTAATTCGGCTGGAGGAACATTCCATCCCAATAAATGCACAACCGTATCGGCAAGACTATACAACATTTTATTATTTAAAAAAAAAGCAGCAAAGGTTACTTACTCATCTTTGATTTGTGCAGCCGCAATAATAGTTGCGTTATGCACGAGCATGTTTTCATTCAAACATTTATTACATTCAAATTAAACAAGGGATACTACCTGCCTTTTTATACTACAATCACAGCCTAATCAAATAATAAGCGACCTTTAATTAATTGCATTAGATAAATGGATTGATTGAACAGATTTGTAAAATGAAATACAGATAAAACCTTAGAAATGCTTTTATCAGATTTGCTAAGGAAGATTTAATTTTTAATTTCGCTTGATTCATTTGAAATTGTTTGTATTTTCATTTATAGAAATAATCAAAATTACTATCAACTGTTTGAAAAATTATAAGAAATATTGAATATAATACCATTGAATAAATAAGAAATGATAATACATAATAAAAACAAGTAACGTAATATTGGCGTAGGCCACACAAACTAGGAAAGATGAAATTTGTTTGGAACAAATTGCTTCATTGCTTTTCAAAATTTTAAACACTTCTGCATGCGTTCAAACTAATCCATGAAGAATTCTTTTCACTCTGAAGTTGGTATCTCAAAATATGGTTTTCAAAGGCATCCACAGCTTCCACGCATTTTTAACTTGACATTCTTGAACAAAAAAGGTCGTTAGGCAACCAACTCGATGTGTTTTCTTTCAAATAATGACTTGTTGTTGACATGATGGAGAATGATGCGATGCTTTTGGTTGTTTTTACTAATTTGGTATACCAGTCATCGTTAACTATTCTCCAATGTTCTAAAGGAATGATTGAGACATGTCCAGTACAAACGAAGAAACAAGCGATCACTTTCTAGGACGAATTTCGTGAACGAACAACTTTCGCGAGATTAGGTTCATCTTGGAACTGCCAAACAAAATCCATGTGATCGCCAAAAATGTATAAAATTCACTCATTGGGCATCGATGCAATGGAGTTGGATGTTTTATTAACGTAACGTTTTATTTACAAAATTGGTCCATAAATAACAATTTTGACACATTTTCATCATAAACCATGTGGTAGCCTACGCACGACATTGGCGTATTGGGCATTTATGCATTGCGTTTGGACGTCTTCTCCACGAAATTGGTGCATACATAACGATTTTGGGTAAGTTTTGCTTGATAACTTTTGACGGATGGGATTTAATTAAATACTTGAAGAACCAATAGCAAAATAAGCATCTAGCAAAACTTCGAGGTCAACACGCGATCTAGAGAATTAGTTATACCTGATTCAAAAAATTGGTCACTCAATTCTTTATCGTTACCCATCTACACAAACCCTGTAATTGTTGTCCCTCTTAACCTAGGGACCTGAATCAATTGCATCTATAAAGAACCCGTGGTATACTAAAATTCGAAACAATTTGCCGCTTCTAAGAAGACGAACGGACAGACGGACGCACAACTGTACAAAACATTAAAGTTTCTCAGGTTCTTTAATAAACGTAATTGAAACGAAATGAGAGAAATACAGAATTGCAGATAAAATTCTAATTATTTAACGCAATTATTTTATAACAAGCCGTGTCCCTACCCGCAGCTTCGCTCGCGGTCTTGCAGTTCTCGGACATTTTGTGGCCCTACAACGTCATCTTTGACCTCTTGGAAACCGAAAGTGACCTTAATCGATAGTCATAAACCACCCTACGGTCATGTGTGATACTTATGCAAAGTTTGGGCGCTCCCGGATCCCGGGAGCGCAATTTTCATTATAGCCAAAAATCTTACCTTGGGCCATAATAGAGCTTGGGTTAAGGGTTCATAATCCGAAAAAAAACGATTTGTGACATCCAACTTTATGTATTAGATTAGCGTTGCCCTCTTTACCTACAATGAGAAAGACGCCCTATATAATTCCACCACATTTCGGAAATGGTCCAATGAGAACGTATACCATTATACGGTGAATTAACTTTAGTATTATCATTGAATGCCATTATGCATTTCCTCATTTATGGAGTCATACAAAATTATGAACCAAATGATACAATTTTTATGCCAAATATGGCATTCACAGTCAAAACTCTATTTATGATCCATTAAATAAATTAGATTCATTCATTCATTTCATGAGGCAAAACATGGGATGTTGGTTGCCCAAAATCGTCTCATTCGTTACTGATCGTTTATAGTTTTGTACTGTTGTTCGTCCGTCATGTGCGCGATAACTCTTTTTAGAAGAGGCCAATCGTTTCGAAATTTGGTATACGAGTTCTTTGTAGATTAAGAAAGGACGCTATTGACTTTCAGGAAACCCATTATACCGATATTGCGGATCTGTGGAGGTCGATAAGTTGAGGCCTCAGGTCAGGGGATGTCAAAATTTTAAATTTACTGGCAGGGTATGTGACTCGCATGCCAAAGTGCATTTATATTGGACTACCCACGTGTGATTTTTGCTTATAAACACCTTATTTAAAATTTGTGGATTTTTTATTGTTTGATAATATAGTACGAAATAAAGTACGCAATAGTTTTGTTGCGTCCTTTATTTCAGCACATCCGAAAACTAAGTTTTCGGCTTAATATTCTAGTAGGTAGTTGTAATGAAAACCATTGTCAGCTAGCGAACTCCTAATTGTATACTTAGTTAAATTAGGTATACCTACTGATAAATAATAATTAATCGCAATAATTCACATTCCACTGTGTTTAGCTCCGACTTAAATATGTAGAGCATTTCTTATAAGCAAAAGCAACGTGCGTATTTCAATGACTAGCAAGCTAGCAACTTAGGATTAATTATGGAGGCTCAACTTTACTTTAGCTGGTATGACCGATTTGGACAGTTCATACCTATATCGACTGGAAATCATCTCCTGAGCACAAAAAATAGGTCAGCTTAAAAGGCAACGACGCGTTTCGACACTATGTCATTACCATACCAAGGTAACAGATTTATTTGTTACCCTTGATGGCCTTGATAATGACACAGTGTCGAAACACGTCGAGTTACATTTCATTTCCTGTTCATTAATATCATTGCTAAAGAGCGTTTAATCCTTAGAATATAAATGAACTGTAGAAACGCTTGTTTACATTACTTTGTGAAGCCAGGATAAGGATAGCCATAGCGTAAGTAAATCAGTCGTATGTATTCATTTATGGTAGTTTACGCCACTTCTAATATTATGTATAAAAATCAGGACCGTATTTACAAAAACAAAGTTGATGATGGTTACTTGAAAACGAAACGTCGGATTCCAATTTGCTGTATGCCATGTTAAATAACGTTAAAAGTACCTGTAGAAGCTTTTTTTTACTTTTTATTTAACATCAACGACAAAGTAACAATGTGTCAAAAACGAAATCCTGAAAATTTGCTTTTTGTGGCATAACTTCGGAACGGTTCGGAATTTCGTCACTTTAAAAATGTAATTTTATTACACTCAAAATTGCCCAACTTTTCTCCCATTTAACCGAAACTCTATCTCTTACCGTTTCCGAAATCCCCATAGTGGCCCCCCTTATCTTCGACACACTGTATATGTGTTATTGAAAATGATTTAAGGGATGTGCGAGTGTTAAATGTTGTACACTCTCTTGTCAGTGTTGGCTTCATGTTTTAATAACGTTCGTATGTGGAAAGGCGTATCTGTACCTTTTTATAATCTTTATTTATACCTAATTAAAGTTGTTAAGTTAAAGGAGTAGCTAAAGTCCAAAAAGCTTTAGTGCCATAATTCGGAAGGGTAGATTATAGTCACATATGTAACACATCAAGATCGACGAAATGGAGCTTTCAACGAAATAGTATATTATTTTATGTGGAGGAGAAGTACTTAGCCATGAAAAGTAACTTCTCCTCCAAATAAAATATGCTATTTTTTCTTCAAACTTTCTTAAATTTTCGCAAAACATTTATTTTTTATTAGCGGTGTTCGATAAATTAAATGTCATTTTATTTCTTTTCACGAATTGGTAGTTAAATGCGTTTCCTTGGTAACATTACTTTTCGTAAAACTTTATCGTTGTCAGTTGAAGTTTAAAATGTCATCTTTTATTGACGTTTGGAGAAAATAGTATATTATTTTATGTGGAGGAGAAGTACTACTTTTCATGGCGCGCCGCGTTTAGCCCCCGAACGAAGTGAGGCGGCTAATATTAGGACCCAAGCCATGAAAGGAACTTCTCCAAATAAAATATGCTATTTTTTCTTCAAACTTCTTCAAATTTTCGCATTTTTAAGGGACATTATTAGCGGCGTTCGGTAAATTAAACGCCATTGTCAAGTAGGTAGGTATATTTCTTCACGAATGGGTAGTTAAATGCTGTTTCCTTGGTAACATTACTTTTGCATCCGCCGGTGAAAATGTAAAACTTTAACGTTGTCAGTTGAAGTTTAAAATGTCATCTTCATAGAAAAAGAACAAGAGTTAACTCGGCAGCAGCTGACTTTGACAGCTCTGAGGGCAAAAAACGCTACTTAAAACACGTATTTTCAGTTTACGCGGGCTAAAATTACAATTGTGAATGCAATTCTCACGTTCTCTTAACGCGCGCAACCTGTACATGCGAACATTATAGGCTGTGCTATTACGAATAGAAACAATTTTGCCCTCAGAGCTGTAAAAAAATAGGTTAATGACGTCATCTGCCCGGTCCCTATTGACGTTTGAAGAAAATAACTATTTATGATATGAGTGTTAAAAGTAGAGTAAAGGCGGTGAATGTGGAATAGGGTCAGTATTGTGGAATACCTGAATTATTCTTGAACTAATGACGCCATCTTTAATTGGGTGGCCAAAAAATATAGTCCAAACTGAAATAGTTAGGCCCCTATAAACTAAGTTCCACCATTGAGTAATATAATGAATAGAGAAACTTTTTCATAGGATTATGTGTCCCATTTAAAATTAACTCGAGAGGTGCTGTCACCTATTGGTTTATATTATTATCTGCTACAGGATTCAATAATTCTTACAGTTTTCATTTATAAGAAACAGCTGTAAAGGTTTAAACGCCCACTATAGACGAAAAAGGACAGAAAATGAGTTTGCAACGTGTTTTTCAGGGATCAGCTGTTGTCAGTTGTCAGCTGTCAGTTGTAATAATTTTTCTATCACACCAATACCTTTTCTTCAATTCAAATTTCCCGCCCTTTTCTGGAGTAAAAATGGCGTCAATTGCGGTACTCTCCATCTAGTTGCATACTTAAGTATTAAGTAGTGGTAATCAGTCTGCTATTTTGTCATTGAAATTATTAGTTACTAAGTGTGCCGTAAGATGATTTCCGTTACTCCCTCTATTATTACACTCAGTTTAGGCGTTCCCCATTTTACATATGGAAAAGTTTCTCTATTCATTATATTACTCAATGGTTCCACGTCATTTTATATAATCTCGAAATGTTGAAATTTGATATTACGCGCCCTCCAGAGTTTTTAACAGTGTTGTGAGTATTCATTGTGAGTGCAAAATTACGTTGATTTTTAAACTTTAAAAAAATATCCAGGGTAAGTTAAAACATGAAAGTTTGTATGAGTGGTACAAAGTTTCTATAATTTTATTAATTTAAATAAGTTTCGATGATGTCTAACATGAATCAATAAGTGTGGTAATGTGGAATAAAATAGGTCTGTGAATGTGGGCTATTCCACATTAGCGAATCTTTTATTAAAATCTCATAAAAACTCATCAGATGAGGAAACATTTTCACTGGAAACTCCTATAGGAGATGCTAACTGTATTTTCTGTGATGAACGGTTTTCCAAAGATCGTCGAGGAGAAATGTGGATAATGTGCATAATGGGCCCATGAAGCATGTTCTAGTCCAGAAAAACAACCTTATATTTGTGATTTTTGTCAATAAACACCCGTTTTATGTATAATGAATAAACTTATAAAGTACATTTATTTAATATTTATATTCCACATTCTCAAATCAGTATATTCCACTTTACCAGACCAATTTTCCAAAGTTAAAATAGTACATTAATAAGTTAAATAGGTATTAAAAATTAATAGGGAAATAGATTTCATTGATAATCTTGTTAATAGATGTAAAACATCTGAAAATATAACTGGACTTTAAATTAGATCGTTTTACAATTTTTTTCTATTTTTTTCTTATTAAAAATAAAAAGGTATTCCACATTCACCGCCTTTACTCTACTATTTTATTTTGTGAGTGAAAAGTTTGCGAAACGAGCAAAGCGAGTGGAGCAATTTCACGAACAAAATAAAAGTTTCTTTTAACACAAATATTATACAAAGTTTTTTGTACAACTGTCATTAAAAGTGACAGTTTTAAAAGTACCTAATATGTGTATAAATGATTTCCAAACTTCACTTTGATAAAGATTTTGTACCAGATATGAGATATTTTACTTTTACTTTTCTGTGTCACTTATTTTATGTAAAGATTTGAATATTTGCCATTTTAAAAATGTATATCTTTATTTGTCTGTTGTTATATGTACAGTATGTCTGTAAAAGTTGGCAACATATGGGAAACTTTTTTATTATTAATTTTACGAAAAAAAGTTATTCTTTATAAAAAGCCCTGCATGTTCTAAAATCTAAAATACAATCATCAGATATTAAATTTTTTCGGTCGTATACGCGGTTTGTCAAAAAATATAAATTTTGCTCAATAGTAAAGTATGTACCTACCTTTATTTTTGACAATATCGAAAATTGTTATTAAAAAAAGTTAATCAGAACTAAAAACTACGTTCAAATATGCAATTACATCCTGCTAGCTAAAAAATTTTTTTTACAACTTTTTCTCAAATTACTACTTACCGATACCATTGACTAAAGAAGATTCCTCAACCAACGCCGATACTGATACGATTTCCGTTCCGTTCAGAAACCTCACTGTCAAACATTTCTTGATATAATACAAATCATTTGTTTATCAGTGCATCCTAGATTTCACGTAACTACACTTAAATTTGTATTGTTATTGTAGACAAAAATAGGAAAAAAAAATTTTAAGTATCAGTATCGGTAGGTAGTAATTTGTGAAAATGTTGTAAAAAAAATGTTTAACTAGCAGGATGTAATTGCATATTTGAACGTAGTTTTTAGTTCTGATTAACTTTTTTTAACAACAATTTTCGATATTGTCAAAAATAAAGGTATAGGTACTTTACTCTTGAGCAAAATTCATATTTTTTGACAAACCGCGTATACGACCGAAAAAATTTAATATCTGATGATTGTATTTTAGATTTTAGAACATGCAGGGCTTTTTACAAAGAATAACTTTTTTTCGTAAAATTAATAATAAAAAAGTTTCCCATATGTTGCCAACTTTTACAGACATACTGTATATGTTTTTGAATTATTTAAAATTGATAGAAGTAGGTACCTACTTATTTGATTAATTCCAGGCCGTGGTATTACTCACTTATTTAATACAAAAGCACATTATATTTTTATATTTAAGAGGGGGTGTAGTTAGATGATTTGATCATGATGAAAATTTTAGTTCTGATTTGAATTTGTGTCATGCGAGCCGCTAAGAACCTGGGAATAGTTAACAACTGGTTAACAACACTATTTTTGAATAAATTATTGCATAAGAAAAATAACGTTTTTATTAATGTCAACCAACAAATTTGTTAATAACTTATCGCATTACAATCATCGATTCTTTGTCCTCTCCAACACTTATCCATCGAATAGGTTTTCCTACTCTATTCTGAATGACTTCAATGAACGTTTTTGCATTTGACGGTAATTCCTCATATAGCTTCACAGTTTTGGTGGAACACTGCCAACCCGGTAATGTCATATATTCAACAGCCACCGAAGATAAATCCGAAGCATTGGAGGGAAAGTGATCTAATTTTCTTCCTCTCAAAGTATACGAAATACCTATTTTTATTTCTACCAAATCATCCAAAACGTCCAGTTTGGATAGCGCAAACACATTATAGCAATTGATCATATCTGAATATTTTATTGCAAATAAGTCTAACCAACCACAACGCAACCATCTATTCGTAGTTGAATTAAATTCTTGCCCTTTCACTTGTAAATATTCCAGTACACCGTCGTGTAACTCTGTAGGAAAAGGTCCATCACCTCTTCGAGTTGTATATGCCTTCATAACACCTATTACATTTTCTATTTTTGTGGGAGGTATTCCTAAACCGGTGCTAACCCCTCCAATACTACAATTGGATGAGGTAACAAATGGATATGTTCCAAAATCGATATCTAATAATGCGGCATTTGCACCTTCCACAAATATTTTTTTACCTTCCTTAATACATTTATTTATACTGTAGACAGTTTCAGTTATATACGGACGAAGGATATCGGCGTATTGCCTATACTTTTCTAATTCACCGTCAATATCCACAGAAAGATTGGGAAACATTCTCTCATATAGATTGACTAACCCTCGAAACTTATCCGAAAAGTATGAATAATCACCTATTAAATCGACCATTCTCATGCCATTTCTTCTTACTTTTGATGAATAAGTGGGACCAATACCTTTTTTTGTAGTACCAATTTTTTGAAAACAACCATCTACTTCCTGTAAACCGTCCACTTGTTGATGGAAATCGAAAACTATGTGTGCCTTGTCCGAAATTAAAAATCGATCTTTTAAAGATCCCATTTCCCTTACCGTATCGCTTTCCAATTCTTCTATTAGACTCGGTATATGAAGTACGACACCATTGCCGATTATTGATAAACAGTGAGGATAAAAAATACCGGTTGGTAACAAGTGAAAAGAATACGTTCCGTTTTTATTTACAATTGTATGATTGGCATTATTCCCACCTTGACAACGACAAACCACATCGGCGGATTCGGATAGTAAATCAATCAATTTTCCTTTTCCTTCATCCCCCCATTGTGCTCCTATCACTGCAGTCACTTTGGCTTCGTCATCGTACTCCACCGTATTTAATAAATCCATCTAACAAACAACTGCGAAATAATATTAAAATAACAAACTGTCGAACTACTTACTATGAAATAAAAATGCGCCACTTGCAGTGTTTTGCTAAGGTCTTATCAATTGTATTTGTATAATGTTTTATCAACAAACACTTATTTACTCGCTGACCTTTTGATAATTCAACCACAAATAAGATTATGCTAAGTTTCCTATTCGTCGATTAGTTATATGTTATATCTAATAATAACATATTTAAGATGTTGACGTGTAGGCTGTAGAGTAGAATGTCAAGGATATTAAATGCAAATTAGATGGCACCACGAAATCAAGTGGTTCTCAGACAATCTCAGTTAACACCAAACACCGGGCCAGTATAAAAAACCACATGAGTATGGGCAGTATATGCAAGGTTTATTTATTATTCACTTAATAAACCTTGCAGTATATGTGCTTTTAAATCGCTTCAGTGTGCTTTACAAGCACCCAGGTGTCCAGGTGGCCATTATTTGGCCGACACACATTCACATATGCCAGCACCTCATATTGCTATCACATATTATATGCACGAAATAATGCTTTTTAAGTGAAATATAAACTTACCTACTGTTACAGTGCAAGAACTATTATTGTTACAGTATAGAACGAGAACCACTAATGGAAAAGCACTCAAAATTGTGCAATTTTTTATTGCAATAAAATTTAAATTATAAGAAGTAACTGTGAATATCTAATCTATATCTGTACAGATAGGTACATCCGGTAAACAATTTTTTTTCTATTCTCTGCCACCATCTCGATCCAAATCATTTCGTAAAAAAACTTTCGTTACGTTTTCAACTTCCCGCTGTGTAGCATATTCTTACCCAGTGGATTTCTTCTTGTGGTAACTGGAAGAGTAAAAAGCACATAAATGTTGTACCTACCTACCTACACACAGTGGCGGATTTCCAGTCTTGGCCGCCCTAGGCCATGTAGTACCAGCCGCCCCTTTCTCAGCTTCCATCATTTTATTTAAAATTGTTCCCTAAGTCCCAACACTCCCAACCCAATATAATTTTTAAGAATACAAATTTTATTTAATACAAAATGAACACGTATAGTACTTACTACTTACTACTTACCTAATAAAAGAAAACAAAACATATTTCAACGAAAACCGAAAACTAGAAATATACAAACAACATTCTGCTGTTGACATAGCACTCTTCAATTAGGTACTTATCAATCAACTCAAAAAACAAAACTAAAAACGCACGTAAAATTCAGACTAGGAACGCATGAAATACACAATCAGTCAGAATCAACAATTTATACCCCGTTCAAGTGACCAGCCGTTGCACGTCATTATTCGTGTACCAATGCTATAATTATAATTTACTAAGCAACTTTAATAAAATTTGCATTAAAGCCAAAATGTCATCGTAAATACAGTTGGTATTAAAAGTCATTAATCGTGTAGGGTTAGCGACCATATTTTATCCTTGTCGCACACTTTGCAGTTCGTACTTACAACTTAAAACGTAGTGCGAATATGTCACGGCAATCCTAAAAGCGTTGCACGTGACATATGACGTAAAAACAGTACCAATGTAATAATAATTTTTCGGATTGTCATTAAAGGTAATATTCTAGGGTAAAATAATTCTACAAGTTGGCAGCATCATAAATAAAATTACAATGTTGCAACCAAGGAGCCAAGGACATCTGTCATTTATTGTCTACCATTTCGTATTTTATTCTATTTCGTTTCAATCCATATGACAACACTGTTGACATGTATATAATACTCGTGACGTGCAACGCTTTTTGGTTTGCCCCAACTTTATAAACTCATAAAATATCTCGATGTTGTCACGTCAAGTTTTGTTTACTTTGTTAAATTCACCGGTACGCATTTAAGCGATTTTTTTTTTAAATTGCCTTACTAAAAACAATACTTATCAGTACTCTTATATTGTTTATGTCTACATTAGTTGTTGTATTTTATTATTACATAGGTATACATTATCTATTTGTTCCTAACCTAAAAACGTCAGTCTGACAACACGTACATTTGACAACGCTGATTACACGTCATTGATTTAGTAAGTTTTAAGCTATGACGTGCAACGGCTGGTGACTTGAACAGGGTATAGTACAAGGTGGCAGCGCGCGTAGGTATAAATTCATAAAACTATTTTAAAAATCCAATTATTCAAGTGATAGCGATTCGAATTTCGAATACCTTGTAAAACTAAGAAAGGGACAATGCCGAATCGCCGGAAGCGGAACGTTTATCAAATTAAAACGCTAGTATAGTATTACATACTAGCAAGCAGTACACGTATCAGTAATCTGATTCCGACAGATTATTTTTTGTTTACAGTGCAGGACTGCACGCCGAACTAGTGAGCGTTTTTTGCACACAATGTTTTATTTTCTTCGGGACGTTTCTTGTTATCATTCATTCTCATTCATCGGTGTATTTTTTGCCCACTATTGGCCGCCCCTAATATCTGGCCGCCCTAGGCCCGGGCCTAGTGGGCCTTATGGGAAATCCGCCACTGCCTACACATAAAATTATTTCATATAGCACAAAGAACTGTGTATTTAGCTCGCTATTTAGTATAATTAATTCCACAATTATTTAAATAAATTCAGAATGCAGAGTGCTTACCCAATAACAAATTATTAATAATTTTTTTATTTTAGCAAATTAAATTTGTTGTTGCACCCACTCCAATTACACTGTTTTGCGATGTCGTTGGTCATTATTTTAGTTAAAAGTTAAACCTCTCCGAGTTGTAGCGGTCGTCTACAGTCTACTAGCGATTGGCGAGACTACCTGGCTGTTGGGACCTCAAATACTCTTAAGCCGGGTACTCACGGCTGCAACACAACATTCCTCACGCGGAACCACTACCAAATCGGAATAAATGTATTCCCTATATCTTCCTTGGTGACTCCGCTTTCGCGTTAAGCGAGAATCTGTTAAAGCCATTGTTATGAATTTTAATACACAGTTCGTCAGAAATGTTTAATTCTAAGAAAATACAAAGGAAAATGAAAAGGTACACCAATAACAATAATAAAACAACACGCCACGCCAACCGCCTGTACTAGAATGCCCGCTCCGCCTCAAGCCATGCACCTCCACCCTACCGGTCTGACCGTCGCCCACGCCATTCGCCTTTCTTTCGTAACAGTCGGCCTTCCTGAAACAGTAATGACCTCATTACTAAAATTAGCTCTCAAGGAGATCTAAGAGGTCCCGCCTGTCGACCTCTGCGCCCGCCTCATCATCATTCACACTGTCACACTCATCCATGCATGGGTATCGCCGTAAAGAATCAACTGCAACAGTTGCCTGAAAGCGCTTATAACCTCTAACGCCTTTTATCGCCTCTATTACATACCTGTCATTAGGTAAGACCCTCGCTACTCTATAGGGCCCATCAAATTTATTCGCCAATTTGTTACTCACCTTGGCGTCCGCCCGCCCAGTAGCTGCAGCTCGCCACAACACCAAATCGCCTACCTTATATTCGGTAGCCTTCCTCCGCCTTTTATTATAACGCGCTTGCATTCGCCTAGCCGCCCGCTTTAAGTTAAGGGCCGCCGTACCATGGGTCGCCTGTAACTGATCCATCATACTGGAAGTAATCGCATCAAGGTCGTCACCCTGACGCTTTCCCTCCTGGCTGTTTGAGAAAGGTCTTACGCCAGTGGATCCGCCCTGATCCGATGGGTTCTCGCCAACCCTGCCCTTATTATCACTAGCTAGTGGTTCGCCCTCGCCTGCGCCAGCCAAATCAGTTACCACACCATGGCGGTGATAGAACATCAACTCGGCAGGAGAATATCCAGAACTCGAGTTCACCGTGTTATTGATGCCCCAAATTACTTCAGGGAGATGTTCGTCCCACCTATTTTCCGCCTGGACACTTGCAGTCAACGCCTCGACTATTGTTCTGTTTTGCCTTTCCACCTGGCCATTCGCCCTAGGAGTCGCCACCGCCGTTTGCACGTGCCTTATGCCTTTCTCCGCCACAAACTCCTTAAATAACCTACTTGTAAACGCCAGACCTCGGTCACTGATTATTCGCCGTGGGTACCCAAAATCGCCAAATATCTCTCTCAACCTGGAGATCGCCTCTGTGGACCGTAAAGTCTTTGTAGGTTTCGCCAGTACATACTTGGTGAACCCGTCCACCAACATGAGTATGTACATATACCCTTTGGTGCTCCTAACAAAAGGACCCAAATGGTCGATATGGACCGTATCGAAGGGTATTGGACGTCGTTCAATTGGATGCAAGTGTCCCTCGCCTCGCCCAGAATTACCTTTCGCAAACGCACACCGCAAGCACGATTTTACATACTTAGTCATGAACCTGGTCATCTTAGGAAACCAATAAGTCGCCTTGAGTAGCTTTAAACACCTCGCCTCACCTGGATGACCAATATCGTCATGATGCCGCCTCGCCATACTGAATCTCGCCATGGTTGGTACGTACAGCCTATCGCCATCTAAGGTAATTCTGTAGAGTCTGTGGTCCTTCACCTTATAATTCGCCTTGACGTCCTTTTCCGCCACGCCTGAACCCAATGCAGCCACCAGCTGTTGCGCCCTAGGGTCCTGTAATTGCACCGTAAGGAACCAATCAGACTCCGCCATCGCCACCACGTTAACGCCTACACAACCGATTTGTGGTATTTCGCCTACGCCTACAGGGTTTCTGCTTAATGCATCTACATGCTGCATCTTTACGCCAGGACGATATTCCACCTCTAGATCATACTCCTGGATAGTCAGCCACCACCGAGCTATCCGCGGAACTAAATCTCTTTTCAAAAGAGTCGCCCTTATCGCCACACAGTCAGTCACCACCTTGAATTTCACGCCAATCAGATACACCCTGAAACGCCTAACGCCCTCCACCACAGCCAGAGTCTCAAGTTCATAGCTATGGTACGCCTGTTCGGTTAAGGTAGTAGTGCGACTGAAATATTCTACTGCTCGCCAAGCAGTAAGATCTTCGCCTTTTCGCCTTTGTACCAACACAGCGCCTAAACCCCACTTACTAGCATCAGTATGCAGTTCAGTGTCCGCCTCACTGTCATATAACGCCAAAACCGGTCGTGTCGCCAACGCCTCTTTGAGCAGGTGGAACGCCTCCTTCTGTTCATCGCCCCAAGACCACGCCCTGTCCTTCTTGGTTAGGTCGGTGAGAGGTTTCGCCACACGAGAGAAGTCTTTTACAAATCGCCTAAAATAAGACGCCAATCCCACGAACTGTCGCACGCCGCGAACTTCAGTGGGTACAGGGAAGGACTGCACTGCCTCCACTTTACGCCTCCCTGGTCGCACGCCGTCGCCACTAATCTCGTGACCTAAATACTCCACCTTTTCCATCAAGAAGGAACATTTGCCCAATCTCAGTTTCACGCCCGCCTCCGCCACTAACTGCAACACCCTATCGAGTATAACCAACCCCTTCTCCACAGTAGTAGATGGTATTAATAAGTCGTCCATATAGACTAACACTTCGCCATGTCGTAACTCGCCTAGCATTTTATTCATAATACGCTGGAACACCGATGGAGCATTCGCCAGCCCAAATGGTACCCTTAAATATTCATACTGCCCATCAGGAGTAATAAACGCCGTTTTATCAATAGAGTCTGGGTGTACCGGTACCTGGTGATACCCTTGCGCCAAATCAAGGGTTGAGTAGTACCTCTTACCCGCCAATTTGTCCAATAGATCCGCAAATAAGCGGCAGTGGATATCGATCTTTCACCGTGATCGCATTTAACGCCCTATAATCTACGCACATACGCGCCTCGCCTGTTTTCTTAGGTACTAAAACTATTGGACTTGCATACGCCGAATTAGACTCTCTGATAACGCCCGCCTCTAATAAAGCTTGTACCTTTCCGCCTTACCAGCGCCCGCTCTGAAAATGACAACCTATAAGGCCGGTAGTGCACCGGTATGTCACTGGTTAACCTAATTCGCATCTCGCCTAAATGAGTCAGTCCAACATCTCCCTCGCCTGAAGAGAAACAGTTAGATTTCGCCTCTAACACCGCAAATAACTGTGACCTGACACACTCATTCACCTCGCCTACATTTACATTTGTAATTCTACCTGAATCGCTAGCAGTTACTATATTCACCTGAATATCGCATTCTTCAATGAATGGTACCGCCCTCGCCAATAGGTGTCCCCTCTTCCATTGAATAAAGGAGTCGCCAAAATTCGACACCAACACCATGTCTGGTTTATCCGCCGACATAAACGAGGTGTTTGTGACATAGTTGTACGCCTTGGTGCACACACGCCTCTCGTTCACTCTTAGTCTTCCGCCTGGAGGACCGCCAACCACCCGTACTATCGCCACTGTGGAGGACCTTGGTGCGCATGTGAAGTCTGCCGCCAAATGGACTTCATACCGGTCAGGCTCCTCAGCATCCACCTTGAGCCGCCCAAGGAATGCACTGATGTCGCCTTCATCAGTTAGCAACGCCTTGCCGTCCCTGACCACCAACATAACTCCTGGTGTCTGGAGAGCCGCCTGTCCAATAAGGAGTTCAATACGCCCCATGTCTACGTCTGTCACCAACGCCCTGATAGGTAATTCTATCTCATCAATTTTGGCAACAAACATCGTCTCGCCTAAAGCCACTGCCTGGCCGCCTCCAAAGCCCTTGAGCACCACGCCTTCCCCATCTCGCCTTTTGGCCAAGCTCAATCGCCTCGCCACCGCCAATGAAATAATACTTTGCTCGCTCCCCGAGTCAATGTACGCCCTGACTGGAAAGTCCGCCACATACGCCATTTTACAGAAAGTGCTAGTAGGTTTAAGCAAGAGACTTACCTGCACGCCAGTGGTAGTCCCCGCTTCCACCTTCTTGGGACACGCCGCCAACAAATGCCCAGATACGCCACATCGCCGGCACCTCTCCTGACGCTCCAAGGGGCAGTCCTTGGACAAGTGGTCAGTCACCTGCTGGCAATTGTAACAGCGAGCCAGCCTTGTCACCGTCGCCTGTGGTGAAAGATGCCTCTTGGATGGTCTGTCCGCCCTGGTCGCCCTTCGACTGGTCATTCCAGAGGTCGAAGGCCTTGACGCCGATGCCTCCCCGTGGTACGCCTCCAACCCCGCCAGGAAATTGTTATACAACGCCTCAGGGGTAGCGCATCTCGCCGCGTGCGCATTTGCCCTATGTGCCTCGGGCAACCCGTACACAATGCACGAGACGGCATTCTCGCCAGTAATGCCAACCCGGGCGCATAACGCCACCTTGTCCCGATAGTACTCGGTCATGGTCTCTTTGGATTGCTTACGCCTAAGCGCCAACTCCTCAACCATAGCGCCAAAGTTGTTGCGTAAAGGGAACGCCCCCTTTAGCACGCCACGCCATTCTTCCCACTCGTAATTAATACGATCGAGGCGGTAAAACCACCTCTTGGCTGCGCTGTCCAGCCGCGCCTGGCTTGCCAACACCCTTTCCTTCCCAGACCAGCCATGCATGTCGCCTAGCATGTCCAGTCTGGTGATCCACCGGTTAATGAACCTCTTCGCCATCAGGATCAAAGGGCTCTATTAGGTGCCACGCCGCACTGGAGGGAGGAACCCTACTCGCCTCGCCCGCCTCGGTCCCGACACTAAACCCACTCGCCACCCCTGCCGCCGCCTGCGGGCTAGGGTTTGAGGTAAGTGCCAGGTCTCCCAAAACCAGAGATGCACGCTTCTCGAACGCCTGTAGCATCTGGTTGGCAAACCCATCTGCCATCAGGTGTCGCGCCACCTCAGCCGCCAAACGCCCATCGTCATTCTTCCTTGGAGAAGGAGTAAATCGCTCCTCCGCCTCCATTGACAGAATGTCGTCGTCCGACATCTTCACACCTGTCAATAATTTAAACTATGAGTAACGCCTAATAGTTTAAATATCGCCTGACAATTAATTTGTAATTCCGCCGTGCAATTTGACTACGCCTATGTACTACTACAATTGCAACAAACCAATTTATATCGCCACCAATAACTTTAAAACCGCCTTTAATAATTATTCGCCACTGTTTAATAGAAAGTCGTTAAATCAATCTGCAACGCCTTTGCAACTAATAATTTCGCCCAAAGAATAATTGAAATCGCCTTCAATCAATTATTTACAATTATTAACTACGCCACTGTTCAGTAACAACGCCAAATTGGTTTGCAACGCCCTTGCAACCACTCCCTATTGGTAATTGGTAATTAAAATCGCCCTTAAATAATAATTACAATTTCAACTACGCCAATGTATAATACAAAACGCCAACTCGATAAAATATCAACTTACGCCAGCTCGCCTTTATCAACAGGTGTCCGTTATCGCGCCGATTAAGCTTAACGCAACAAATGCAACATGCAACTCGCCGGTTTCCTTGGATGCGTACTTTATTTTTCGCCTATTTAATAATGTAATTTTCTACTTACAGTTTACCCCTTTCGCCTTACGGAAAAAATACCTATCCAAGTTCGCCCTTGGAAGATTACCCTTGCGTCGCCTACACTTAAACACGCACTTAACACGCCAGGGGTGAACGCCACACGCCAGGTATTAATTAAGGACGCCTGGGTCGATGCCACTTCTGATTTGTTATGAATTTTAATACACAGTTCGTCAGAAATGTTTAATTCTAAGAAAATACAAAGGAAAATGAAAAGGTACACCAATAACAATAATAAAACAACACGCCACGCCAACCGCCTGTACTAGAATGCCCGCTCCGCCTCAAGCCATGCACCTCCACCCTACCGGTCTGACCGTCGCCCACGCCATTCGCCTTTCTTTCGTAACACCATATTTGGGAATGCATGCAAAAGGTTCTAAGGAACGAATTTTCAACTACCGACAATCAAGGGCTCGTAGAGTAGTAGAAAACGCATTCGGTATTTTACCCTCTGTATTTCGTGTTCTTAGAAAACCAATGCTACTTCAACCAGACAAAGCTCAAGTAATTGTTATGGCAGCAATACATTTACATAATTTTTTCAGGTGTGGACATTCTCGCTCTGTGTATGCACCTGTTAGCGTTATGGATACCGAGAACAACGCTACAGGAGATGTAGGTAACACCCGGCACGTGGAGAAACGATGATGATATGACGTCATTTCTACCATTGCCAAGAATTCCACGTCGGTTGGCAGCTTCATTCAAAGAAAATCGAAAGGAATTAGCCGACTATTTTCTGTGCGAGGGAAAATTGCCATGGCAAGATCGTTATGCATAAAGTAAAATAAAAATCATACCTCTGTACTCAGTTCTGTAAGTGGTTTGTCCCTATCATTCAGGAATGCTAATGCTGTATAGGCGTACCACCTACTCTCATAAAGCGTTGTTCTTCCTATATTTGATGTAAACACACAACAAATTTTGTTACAGTAACTGTTACATTACGTGTTACATTACCGTAGGTATACCTACATATACCCCTATACTGAACATATACTTATCTGAGATGTTACTGAATGTCTTCTTCTTGATCCCAAACCACACGGTGCAATAAATATCCTTGCATCGATAGTAAACATATAGATAACATTTAAGTTGTTAATATGAATGTCTACTTTTTGTAAAACAATCATAAATGGCTGATTTATGCAATTTTCGCAGTACAACCTCATCAAATAAGGACAACGGGTAGGGAGGCAATTCATATTCAAAATACTTTTCACATAAAATGAGGGATGTACATTGTACATAGTTAGGCAGCGTAGTCATGTTTATTATTATGGGGAATGCAAGTAAAGTAGGTAACTTTTAGAATTGTTTTTCTCAGAAACGGTTAATGTTATGGAAAAAAGTGTAAGGAGAATTTTTTTAGATAATCGTATGATCTATAATTCTTGTTTGAGATATTTTTATCATAAAACTAATCGCTTCGCTGAAAAATCTAAACCCCTTTTTCCGAACTTTGACCTTGAATAAAATTGTTTGCACACATGGGATCGATGGGAACTTTTCACAATTTCGTTATAATGGTGTCCCTAACGTTCATGCGAATTTTCAGGTGATTGTTAAGTAAAAATTTGATGAAGTTAAAGTTGATAAATTTGCTGTGACATGTATGATTAATTAACGTTCAAGGTTGAAAGATGAAATGAGGGCGAATGAGATGAAATAAAGTTGCCATCAGCAATGGCAACAAAGCCACAATTTGTGTGATGGAAAAATTGGGAAAGAACAAAAGTTAAGATTTAAATAAAAATTAAACATCGTAATGGGACCATGGGGAAAACTCCAAAAACCGAATAATTGACAATAAGAAATACAAAAAACAGTGAACAAACCTCACAAGGAGGGCCCCTTCATAAAGGTGGCGATAAACATAAGTAAATGGTTTACATAAAAATTTTAATGCTCACCTCTCATTTTTATCACTTATAATTTTGGTGAGAATGGTATTGTAATAAGATCAGTGTTGTAAATGTTGTAATGTATCGAGATACAATTATCTAGATGCAGTATGTAGATGTTTTTTGAGTATCGAGATGCATATTAAGATATCGTTTCTTTATTTTATACTCCTTGAATATAATTATTTGTTCAAAGAGTTTTATAACTTTTTTTATTTCCATGTCGTTAAAGTATTTTTGTTGTATTATTTGTATTTATATCTAGTCTGTGTCAGTCCAACTTTACAGTACGGGAATGATACCCACTGTTAAACCTTAAACCCAGGCATAGACCGGAGTATTTATTCTATGACCCAGGTAAGGCCGCCTTCGGCAAGGTATTAATAGATAAGCTGGTGTAATACATAAGGATGTATTTTGATTGACGGGTCCTGTTTTGTTGAAAACTACTTTTTGGAGAAGTGTTGCAATCACGAACTTCATAAATAAAAATGGACTGATAATCACATGTATTCGAAATGACACCTTACAGCGTCCGCCATGATGAGCGCAAATTCAACCTGATTCAACCGCGAAAATTTGAAATCTAATTCGGATCACGTAAAAAAATACTTTTCTCAGTTCATAGCTGAAATTCACACTTCAATTTGATAAAACGAATATTATAAACAACTTTATTGTCTTCTTAACTGTTAAAATCTAAAGGTATTTAAGGCTAAAAATTTTCAGGTTATATCACGTTTGACACTTCGAACATATAACAAAGTTTGACACACAAATCACTTACTCCTTACTCTTATAGATGGTAATCCAGCATATATTTGCAAAGTTGCAGTAACTGCATCGCCATCTCGTGTTTGGAATACTCAAATACTGAATTAAAAATTCCCCCTTCTATTTGAAATTGATTAAATTACAAATTACCGAAAACCGAACTTAGGATTGTTTGACACAATACTAAATTTCGTATAAAATTTGTGCATAATAATGTCATTGTTGCAAACATAATATTTGATGACTTGTTACAAAAATTATTTTGTGTAAAATTATTTAGAACATATGTCTTAACTTAATTTTACACCATCGTTATTTTAGATAAAATAAATTCAGAATAATTATGTTAGCAACAATGTCAAAGTTTCTTCACAAATAGTCTAACAAATTTTATACAAACTGTAGTACTTATAGCACCAAACGCAGGGTCGGATTTACCATAAGGCTAGAAAGGCTATAGCCTAGGGCGGCACATTTTAGGGGGCGGCAAATGTTGGAGTTAATGACAAAAATACATGAAACAAGTATCAAAAGGCGCAAATTCTCATAAAATTCTAATTTCAACCAACTTCAAATCTGTAATTAATTATGGCTTAATACGATATAAAATATATATGGGAGCGGAGAGGGTGGCGGACAATTATAGTAAATCACGAAAAAATCTTGGGGGAAAAAAAAGTAAAAAAAGATCGTTCTTCGGAGGACATGTACAATTTTGCCGCTTTCCACTCCTAAGAAAGGGTTTGCAGTTAGGGGTAAAATTGACAATTTGAAAATAGTTTTTTTATGGAGAATCCAAAAGTGCAATAAAAAATAGGTGTTCCCATTTAAGTTTTCAAAACTCACCCCCGCTGCACTCACAGAGGGGGGTGAGGGTTTCAAAAAATAAAGGAAACGTGTTTTTTTCTTTTTGTAATTGGATGTGTCGTTCTGAAGATGTTCAAGGGTATATATTTTGACTTTAATGGTGTCCAAATAGTAACCAACTTTTTGAAGTTGGTTGAAAATACAATATTTTAGTTTTGTGAGTATATTAAATATTGTTTAACAGCAGTAGAAACAAAAAGCGAAAATAATCGTAGATGAGGGGCGGCAAAATATTTCCAGCCTAGGGGCGGCAAATTCGTAAATCCGCCTCTGACCAAACGGGGCCTTACATTTCATATACCTCCTTTATCTATGACAATATGACATAATAGGTACATAATGCAAGAATTTCTGCAAATGTTTCTAACCTAGTAATCCACACGTGGTAATAAACTGAACTCTAAGTTTATTTAGAGTTCATTGTAAACATATACTTATAAAGACATTGTAAACATGTAATAAAGTATCACAAATCACAACCTTTTTATTACACCAACGCCAAACTGTAAAAATAATTGATATTTGCGCCACCAGTAGTTTGGAATCGCAAACTAAATTTCCTGCGTCACTAAGTCCGCGCATTCTAATTTACGTAAAGCATATACTTATAAAGACTATACCGATCATGTATGACAATTAGTGAAGCAAACATATTGAAACGGAGCTATATAAATCTTGCATAAGTATGTCTCTTAATTTCTCAATGCATTGAATGCGCAAATGCAAAAACTCTACGTATAAAAAAGTGTTGTTATTTAAATATGTTTGGTTATAATTTTTTTTGTGATTCATTTTTTTTTTAAATACAAAACTATTATACTGCACACACCTTAATGTTAATTCCCAAAGTTTGTAAACGATAGCCGATTTGATTTTATATAAAAATTATTGACGAATGCATTTTTATCAGAGTTCATTGTCCGTAACTATAAATAAGGAGGATTTACAAACGTAAATGACGCGAAATAACAGCCACTAACAACAAAGAATTTTGCGTGTGCGTATAAAGGGTATTGGGAAATTAAGAGATGAACTTATGCGATTTTAATATCTCTGTTTCACATTCTTTGCTTCACTTTCCACTTATTGCAGCAATGTAATGTTATCAGTATAGTCTTTATAAGTATATGACGTAAAGGGTCTATTTTTGTTAGTGGTTTTAGTGGTTTGTGGTTTGACACAAGAAAATAAAAATGCGATCAGCTGCTAGCAGAAGTACCAACCATGACCGATCTACAACACAAATATGCAAATGTTACTAATATTTGCGCTCATCATGGCGGATCCTTGATGGCGTCAAAAGCGAAGAAGTAGGCATCAGAGAAATGTTATCCCTACTACTAACGTAGTGTAGAAGAAGCATAATTGAAGCCAAACATAAATAAAGACAGAAATATAATAGTACTCACTAGTGCGCATGTCAAATACCAAAATTTGAAATTATGTATCTGGCTCTCTCTACCACCATTATGAATTTTTTAGTTGAAGATTTATTAAACATTTTTACATTTCACATACAAAATAAAACTTTGTAAATTTCAATTCTATGCAGTTAATAGTTAGATACTCGCAAAAATTAGTATTGAAGTTGACGTTAAGTTACTAATAACTATATTTATCAGCGTATGGATAATTACATCAAGTATTCAAATGTTAAATCTTATATTTGTTGTCACTTAAACTGCATATTTTTTTTCATGATCGGTTAGAAATCTCTCATTATATTCATCGAACCACAATATCGTTTGATTTTACATGTACATTTATTCCAAACTTGTAACGTAAGTAGTGGACTTGCTATTTGAGTAATATCTTCTCCTTTTAAAGAAAAACCTTCAACATTAATGTTTTAACACAAAGTGAAATTTATTTATTTAAGCTTTGACAGTTAATTAACCATAAAGAATTAATTACTGCAAAAGTAATAAGTAACAATAACATTTGGTTTTAAGTTTTATTTCACTGTAAATATTACGGCCGCTAAAATGTAAGGTTAAGTGTATTACGTTGCATAAATAAAAAGAAGCTGGTAAAGTATCTTTCGGCTGAGTTTCGGCAGTAATCGTTACTTCCGAATTTAATAACACGACACCTGCGCAGATGTGAGTAGTATTTTGCTTACAACAACCCGCACATTCCCCTTAGTTCGGCTTCACACATTCACATGTAAATGTATAGGCTATGCGTCTTCTACCTTAAGGTATAACATTTCTCTGGTAGGCATATGCTATTAGCAGTCCATTTTTATTTATGAAGTTCGTGGTTGCAATGCTGTAGTCCATATACCGTACGCTGTAAAGTCATGATACATTGTTTCTTGTATCATGCTGTAGTCAGGCTGACACAGACAATAGATACACATAAGAAAATTAATGTACCTGAGGAAGTATCTGTATGTGTATCTAGATGCTGAAAAAATGTGTGTTACAACACTGAATTGACATTTAAATAAAGTGACAAAAAGTAAATAGAAAGTAACGTGTATATTTTGTATGTACATAAATTCCACTTACAACAGTAAATATGAAATAAAGTTAATTAGATTACAAATTTTGAAGTTGTAATTCAAATTTAGCAGTCATTACCACTAAACTTTAAATATGTATTGTGTTGTGTCACTAAAAATTTCGTACGGGTTATGAATGACGACAAATTACAAAATATTCCCACCCCTTGCCAAATTGTACTCAATAAAAATATAACTATATATATTATCTGTAAATTACATTTGTACACATCAACAAATTAAAATATTAATTATCAAGCTCTTTGCTGTTAGAATCTTAATATCTTACAAATTATATAAATTTTTTATAAAAGTAGGAATGTGCTACGATAAAATATCACAGTGATTTAAACATGCTGTCATTGTTAATTGACGTAATGAATAAGACTGAAAATCAAAAAAATAATCATCAACTTCATATGGGCAAAGGTTTCTTGTCTTATTCAACCCTCAATATTACACATGACACGATCACATCTACAATTTTAATTAATAAAAGTTGTTTTTATTTTTATAACAACATTTTGTCAGCGGTCTAGTTTTATCAAATTTTTTACAAAACAAAAGAACAAAGTTCAAAACAATGAAATAAATTGCTAACGAAAATGGTTGCATTACTTATTAGAAAAAAAAAACATTTCAATTGATACATTGCAATCCCTTACATAGACAATAATATATTGTAAAAAGTGTTCACAAATAAATCTGTATATACAATTAACAAAAAATAACTAAACTATGCTACTAATTACAGACAAACAAGAAATAGTAATAGTGTATAATAAATTAGGCGAAATAAATAAAACAGGTCGGGCAAAATTACCCAAATATGAACAGTTTTCTAAATTGAAAATATTAAAATTCATCACGAAGTTGTAAAATTTTGACTTATTGGAAAGTCCCCTGTGACAATATCGGCACCTAACTAAAATTAGTAGCATTCATGTAAAAGTAGATAACAATATTACCATTTTAAGATAATTAAATAGTTTTCTTAATTAATCAACAGCTGCACATATCAATCCATTCATTGTACGAAGAACAAGTTAACATATATTACTTACATTTGTTTTAATTCCTTTGTAGTCGAAATGCTTAAATAATTTAAATGTAAAATATTATAACAAAAATTAATTACCCTACAATTCGGCATTTAATTCGATCGCTAAGTATCAGTTAACTTATACTTGACAAGACACTTGTACAATAACCAATGATTGATATGTAACAATTAAAATCTAGCCACACAATTTTACATCTTATCCTCTTAATTTAATGCAATAAATAACAGAATTCCATTGCCACAAGGGAGCGAGCAACCTTAAATGCAATAGAACTTTAAAAAAAATAGATTTTTAAAGCTTAACCTACTTTCTTGTTAGTTTCTGTAGCCCATTCAGTTGAGTCAGGAATTTGTTTAAGTAACTTTCTATTTTTACTATATCGCCTTGGTCGAATTGTAAAATCAGAACTACCAGCTTGGATCTCACTGACGTCGTTTTCTTCATAAGTAACATCCTGCATTAAAATACTATTGTCAACTACTTTATTAGCTACTAAATGTTTAGCTATTAAAGGATTACTGTTTCTAAAAAGACCCACATTCCTATTTTCTATATAATGAACTTTGTCCTTGGCAAAATTATGATTTGTATCACTTTCTTCGTTATACTTTCTATTATAACTGTTTTGTTTATAAGAATATTTACGTATATTTAGCACTTTTTTAGGACTTCTCTGTTTGAAAATCTCTGCATTTTCTTCATAAACTGGTGTATCGTTAACAAAATTGAAATCTTCGTCGATATCAATACTATATAAAGGATACAATATTCCTTGTTTAGTTTTATAATTGCATAAAGAAAATCGGTGGTTGGAGTGATAGTAATTGAAAAACGTTGTCTCACACGCTACAATTTGCATGGACAACCAAGTGTGTACTAGCAGTAAGGGAAATCGAGATGTCCAATAACTAGTGAAACCATCTGGAATACTTCCCAGCTCTTCTTGTGTTTCTGGAGGTAATTCACGATAATGGTGTTTCTAAAAAGCAATAACAATAACGTAAAGAAAGATACACAAACAAAACCTACCTTATTTCTGAGTGCTCTGAGCAAGTCTCTCAAAGACTCCCCGCTATAAGACCTATACTTTCGCAAATCTTTTCCGATTTCTGTGCTGATGTACCTTCTCCAATCACCTCGTACAACAAATTGTGCATCTCTTTCAAGAGTTACCAAAACATGATCATCTGAATCTGCTTTTTCAATTCTGTCACTTACATCCTACAATTTTATGGAGTACAATCTGAGTCTATACTTGTCTGTAGTTAGTTACCTGGAAAAATGCCAGAACTTTTGAATTGCTCCAGAAGATTGGATGATTCAGTACTGCTGTACAAGGGGGGCGATCTTGCGCTCTAGGTGAAATGAGATCGGCAATCAAAGGTTTTTGTAATGCGATTTGCCACGGTTCTCCTTTTAAATTATTCAAATCCGACGTATTCACTAAAATGTTTGCTTGTCGCCTTAAAGAATCGCCAAATGGATGCGAGCCCTTTGATAGAACATAATAAAATAGGCAACCCAAGGAAAACAAATCCACAGCACATGTCTATAATTCCAATATATAATTTCAAACAATATCCTCTCATCATCGTTTACTCACTGTTCGATCACTTCCATTAAGCATTTCAGGAGCAATCCATCCATCGGTCCCAGTTACGCCTGATCGACGTGAAAATGAGACACGTCCTACTTGTAATTTTTTACAAAGTCCAAAATCTGATATCATTGCCCGTATTTTACCTTTGGCATCAGGCACTGACAATAGAACGTTTTGTGGTTTAATATCTCTGTGCACTAAAAATAATTAACAATTCAAAGTTACTGCTAAACAGTAAAGCATAAAACCTAATTACTTGGCTACAGTTTAGATGAAAAAATGGGTTGCAAACTATCAAGTTGACTGTCTCGCTGAGGCTCCTCTAAAGTGTAGACATGAATTGCTTATACAAATAAGGGGAAATGTTCTAATGACGAATTACTCATCAATTCACATCTACTGATGTAAAAAATGTCATGCCATATCTTGGAATGTTGACATTAGAGAACTGCATTGTTATATTAGTTTCAATTTCACCTCTGGTAAATGTGAGCAATTGTGTGGTGCAGAAATGTGTAAACTGTGTGTGTAACTGAGGTAAACTACAACGTTAGCACAAATTTTTAAAATATTGCATCCAGAGAAAAATTGACATTTGACAAAGTGAATTTTTTTAAATTTTATTTATTTTTTTATTTTATTTTTTATTTACCATAGAAAATGAAATAATTAATGTTGATTATTTTGGGACTACTGAAACTATCTACTGTCCTCGCTAGGAGTGTTTACTGCTCCGTCATCACATACAATCATATGGTGTAATATGAAAAACATGAGTCAAAATTGTACTTAATAGTCAAATGAGAATGAAATTCACATGCATATAGAGCAACTTAATTTCGCGTTTATAGGTTTACTCTTTCTACTACATTTAGTTATTCAATACCGCATGTCGATTTCGTCAAATGCACTACGAATGTTCACCTTCTTGACGTAGCAGAAAACACTACTGGCGAGGATATTACTTGTTCATAAGTTAACATCACAGCATATTACTGAGAAGAGATCCGTGTGACGAGTGTGACTTACCACTCAGTTACCATCACAGTATAAGATAAGTAGGTAATTCAACGGCTGTTCATATCTGCTTCAGAAACTGGATCTGTTTTGTGGTAGCGTTGATTGAGATAGTCAATGGTGGTACTCTGTGTGCGAGTGAGATAGCTAAAAGGAGGCGAATAACAGAAAATGACTCGTTTCTTTCATTGAAATTGTATAAACTGCAGCGTCAAGTTGTTAGTTACGATCAAGGTTGTGTTTATTATTAATCAGCAATCATAATTGTCACAAAATCATCAACTCAGTTGCAAAAGCTACCAAATAGTTAAAAGAATGGACTTTATGTCAACAAATAGGTGTTGGTCATAACTTCGGTTATTCAAAAACTATACCCTGTTCAAGTGACCAGCCGTTGCACGCCATTATTCGTGTACCAATACTATAATTATAATTTACTAAGCAACTTTAATAAAATTTGCATTAAAGCCAAAATGTCATCGTAAGTACAGTTGGTATTAAAAGTCATTAATCGTGTAGGGTTAGCGACCATATTTTATCCTTGTCGCACACTTTGCAGTTCGTACTTACAACATAAAACGTAGTGCGAATATAAACTCATAAAATATCTCGATGTTGTCACGTCAAGTTATGTTTACTTTGTTAAAGTCAACGGTACGCCCTTAAGCTATTTTTTTAAAAATTGCCTTACTAAAAACAGTACTTATCAGTACTCTTATTTTGTTTATGTCTACAGTAGTTGTTGTATTTTATTATTACATAAAGTGAACGCCAAACAAAATCCGTTGCACGTCATATAATGTGAGTGACGTAGATTGGGGGCAATGTTGCCAGATTGTAATTGAAAGAATGTAACGCAAATAAAACTTCTCAGTTCACTCGCAACTTTAGTTATAATAAATAAAAAACAAAATCAAAACTTCAAAATTGTGACAGTCAAAACATAACCACAACAAAACATTACAAAATTGATACCTTATGGAATTGGCATTGGCAACGTTGCTGAAAACAATCCATTGTTGCCAACGTGGCGATCATAAAATTATGATGAAATTAATGTTTACAGGTCGAATTTTCACAATTTTTATGCCGTTACATTTACGGCAGGGACGTCAATTATCAGCTGATTGCTGACGTACAACGGATTTTGTTTGGCGTTTACTGTAGGTATACAGTATCTATTTTTTCCTAACCTAAAAATGTCAGTTTGACAAACACGTACATTTGACAACGCTGATTACACGTCATTGTTTAGTAAGTTTTAAGCTATGACGTGCAACGGCTGGTGACTTGAACAGGGTATAGTTTGATTTATTAAACACAAGTCTTAAAATAACTCAGAACTGGTCATAGCATAATTAGTTAAAAGATGGGTAATCATAGAGAATTCCATTTTAAAACAAGTATCAAAAGGCGCGAATTTTCATAGAATTCTAATTTCAACCAACTTCAAATCTTTCTTTTTCTAATTGGGTGTGTAGTTCTCGAGATATTCAAGGATGTATATTTTGATTTTAATGGCGTCCCAGCGGCAAACGGGTGATCCGATCAAAAAATTTACCAGACATTTGGCATCAGTAAAAAATTTCCTATAAGATGACTCCACTTCCAGATTTCTAAACCCTGTAACATCGACCAACGCACTGAAAGACAGACGGACGAATCTAGTAACCAACTTTTTGAAGTTGGTTGAAGAAATACTGCTTACGAACAAATCTCTACAAAATACAATTTCTAAATAAAGAAGACAATAAGCAGTGTATTTAACACATAGCCTGCTTTCAAATTTAACAATCAATTTCAAAAGGAAAACGTAGACTGCACACCTATTGTTAGTTCATTTGTAGAAGGCTGATATTTGGAGGATATGATGGATGAAAGTTGGATTTCTGCTGATAAGAGTCGTTCGACATTGTAACACCATCTCACAAGTGAGATAAGGCTGAAGGCGTTCAGTGAGGAAGCCGGCCAAGAAGGGTAACAGACGGGTTTCTGGCTAGACATTTTTTTTGAGAAATACAAAAACACGTCAATTTTTATATGAAGGGGGACAACTTTTGTCACAATTTTCAACCTGAAATGATGTCATCCAGTGAACAACCCCTAAAATTTAAATAAGGATGATGGGGTAAGTGTATGTCATTTGAAAGGTCTTTCTTTTCTGAATTCAGTGCACTAGTTGTTCTTTAGTTTTTATTATTTTTAACAAAAAATTGAAGTTGCAAAAATGGAAAATGAGGAAAGAGTATGAGGCATTTAAGAAC
Source organism: Pyrocoelia pectoralis (assembly GCA_036250285.1). Taxonomy (NCBI): domain Eukaryota; kingdom Metazoa; phylum Arthropoda; class Insecta; order Coleoptera; family Lampyridae; genus Pyrocoelia; species Pyrocoelia pectoralis. Next base: position 20,432,022 of record CM070080.1, on the reverse strand, counting down.
TAAAAAAGGAGCGGACAGGTCAATTGTTTGTTTTTTAGAAAAGCTAGGTACGTTTACTGCCATTTGACAACATTGTTTCACCCTTTAGGTACAGGGCAAACAACCCTTAAATATTTAAAAAAAAAACAAGGGTTAATTTTTTCTTGTACATACTAATTAGTAAAACCAGTTTATGCAAATTCAAACTTAGTTTAATAATACGATTTTGATTAAATCGTTCCCGTACATTTTGTAACATTTCAGGAGTAATTAGACGGCATTCATGTAACTCCTCCAAAGATTCAGGAGAAGTGGAATGAACTTTACTCTTTACATGACTCCATAAAAAAAATCTAATGGGGTGAGATCAGGAGATCACGGTGATACTTTACTCCTGACCCCTGCTTTATAAGAAGTTTTCCGCACAAACAATCAAACACTAACGGGTGATTGTATATACTGATTACTGCTTACCTATATCTAGAGAGTGTAAATGTGCCAATCCTGAAGTGGCTTGAATTAAAATTTCTAAGGGCGTTATAAGCGAAGTGTCACATTGTCCCAACACATAATCATGCACAGTAGCTTGACACAATTCCAATGCAATATATCGAAACATACGATCTTGTTCAGTACAAAAATAACGTATAACATTAGGATGAGCATCACTCTCTCGTAACAGAGCAACCTCACGATCCGCAAATGTGAAACATTCTGGCAATAGCCGTTTAACAGCAACTTGTCTTTGATCAAATTCCCCTCTACAAACATTCTATATTAAAAAATTTTAGTTACTCAAATTTCATTTTACCTGTACACGAAAGTACCTTCACAACCTTTCCCTAACAATTGTTCTGGATGAAAGGTAATTTTTCCTATTCTTACCATACCATCGTCCAACTCCTCTGGTAATGCTGAAATAAAACCGTTTCTTCCGACAGAGCTATTTTGACTACCTCTCGATCCATTTTGAGATAATTGTTGAAATTCACGAACCTAATAAATAAGCGTCCATGTAAATAAAGTGTATGACCAAGTATAAAAAATAATGATAAGTTGAACAAAAAAAATCAAGCAATGTATGGGCAATAAAATGTACTAGAAAACTACTGCAGTGAGATATTGTTTACAAACCATTATGTAACTAATTAAAAAAAATTGTAGAACTCTTGAAAAAGATATCTTACCTGCATTTGTAAGTACCAAAACATGGCAATAATGCAACCCAGTAATATAATGAGTGTTAGTTTAATGCCTTTATTTTCCTGTTGCTCGATCCAATTTTTAACAGATTTGTAACTATCAATAACAAATAGTTTAACAGAAGTGGATTGAACTTCTGTATCTGGTGGACTACTTTCATTTTTAATATCGTCTGTTTGAACACCAACAGACTGTTTAGTATCCTTGAATACATCGATCCATTTTAATTTGGTATCATAATCTTTATTTTTAACAGATTTGGGCTTTTCGTCTGAATGTTTAGTAATGCTAGACTCATCTGTTAATAAATGTTGGTGTGGCAAATTTTGTCCAGCTATCATCAACTTGTTCAATTCAAAATCGGGTACATTATAGTGTCCCAAATAGATCACTGTGTAATTATCCTTAGGAAAACTTTGAAATATTAATGGCTCGGCATTTATTCCACCTAAAAATTCATATTATTCATAATACATACATAAGGTCAAATGTAAAACTTACTCTGATGAATGTAATAATTTTTTCCTGGAACTGGGTATGTGGGGGGAGGTTGTTGACATTTTGGAAGATCCGGTCCTTCCAATAGTAAGGGTCCAACTTCTGATGCTGTTATGGTAACCATATTTTGATCTACTAATGATGGCAAAGCATATAATCCATACATATACTCTCCGACATACAAAGTGGGGCTGTAATAAAATCAATATTGAAGAATAACCATTTCGCAACTTTCCCAACTGTATTAATGAAGTAGACAACTAATGAGTTAGGAAGTAAGAATCTATCTGTACGAAAACTTTTTTTTACAAATGAAGTATGTAATGTAATGTCAACTCAGGCATTTAAGTGTTCCATGGAGAAAAGTTCAAAATTTATTGACCACTAATAATAATGAAAATATACATACTATAGCTTCATATGGGTAGGCTGGTACTGGAAAGGTTGCTGGTGAGTAATCCAATCTGTTGCCAAGTGTCCAATTGTATGATTAGCCATACTAGTAAATGGTAAACTCAGCAGTCCATAGGGATCCATAATGTAAATTGCAACCACTGGACTTCCAGCATCTATATCCCACACCAATGACCCTCTTCTTCTGTCCATTGTAACCAAACGACCAGTAGATGATGATGCAAAATGCACCAATGCTATAAACATCATCTATACCGACATAAAATGAAATATAATAAGACATACCATAATTATTTAACATTTCTTTGCTTAACGGGTTAGCTGTATAATCGTAAAATGTTACATTCCATTTACGATTTGTGTTTCTACTATCAACCATCATAATTGAATATTGTGTTCTGCCGACATATACCCCATTTACAGTTTCAATTGGGCATGTTGGGCTCATCCTATCCCACCCAAGAACTTGTTCTCTCTGGCCTGTGTTGGGATCCAACATATACCAACTATCTTTCTTTTTCCCTAAGCAAATAAGTAGGTACATAATAATTTAGATTATTGGTTCTGTGTGCATTAAAGTTTGCCAAAAACTCTACATACCTGTATATAAAATTCCATCTGAACTTCGACAAGGGGATGATGCAACCAATTGGGGAATGGTGAATGGTAACTTTTTAAGTGGTTCCCTACTATCACCTAAAAGGTATAAGGAACCGTCTCTGGGATCCGGTAAAAAAAGAGGTATAATTGCATCAGTTGTATCTAATGGAACTGTAACAGTGGGCCCTAAAATTATGTAAAATGTAAACAAATAAACATAACCACAATTTAGTGATGTGGCAAAATGCACATTAAACATTGTTTTTTTTTCTTTTAAGGATACTACAGATAATACATACTGTCTTTAATTTTCCACTGAACATTCCCAGACTGCTGATCAACGGCAACAAGACTACCGTCGAGTGTGGAAAATAACAATAACCTTTTGTCCCATTCTTTAGCTATATCTGTAGTGAATGCTGCTGACTAAAACCAATAATTGTATTGTAGTTCTTGTAACAATTAAATTACAAAAGCCCTTACCTCAGACGTTAATATATCCAAAAAACCACCACAAAAACATAATGCAAGTATGATACTTGCAATTGGCCATTTAACATTGTTATTCATATCACTTTCTTAGCATATAGATTATTCTTTAAATACAGAATATAGATTTGCAAGTAAAAATGATCTTCGTAAATGATGCATAATACGTGTGAACAGTGACAACTGGTCCACTTGTTGCAATCAGTAGCACATCAGCATGCACATGCCACATTAATAAATAATTTTAAAATAATGTGATGGCTCACAATAATTTAACATTTTTCAAATAATATTTGTTTGAATTACACAAAATTAACGAAACACTGTTTAAAGAAATAAACATTAAATGTTTTTATAGTGAAAATGCGGGTATCAGCAGATTTACTACTGATTTAAAATTTTGCGACATCTTTTGGTGAAAGTTTAGAATTAAAAATGGCGCGATAAATTTGAAAAAGTGATAAGAAACACGTGTAATTTACTGCTGCATGAATATAATATAATATAACAAATAGAAAATATCACTTCGATATTTTTGTTTACTAAATACATAATTGCGATAAATCTATTTAATTTATTAGTTCACCTTTAGATTTACCATGATTTTACAATTTCTGTCAAAATATAAATAAATAAATGAGAAAAAATTGACCTATTTAATTCATAGAATAAGATATGTACGTGTAAAAATTACCTTTTTGATCCACAATTATAAATCAAATCAAATCAAATCAAATATTCAATAACAACAATTTTTTACGAATTATTATATGATGAAATACTTAATAATATAAACTTGACGTCTTTACTATAAAATATTCGTAATATTTTGTATGTAAAATTAATGTTGATTATCATATACCGATATCAGAACAAAAACGAATCAACTGTGAAAACTACCTATTAACAATAAATTACTGCTGCGTGGCGTTAGCGAAATCGGAGCATTCTAGTACTATATATAGTATATACCTACATATATCCAAAAATATTCCATTATCTATTCCACACAAAAATGTACTTCAATTAATCCTTCATAATATGTATCGGCAAAGAATAATTAGGTGAGGGTTGGATACCATGACAACAAAAATCAATTAATTCCACACTTACCAGAGAAATTTCAGAAAGCATCTATAATCACCTTGTTTTGTTTAGGTTGAAAGTTTATGTCTAGGTTGCAAGTTAGGTACCTTACAGCAGCAGATAGAAATTGTATGGTATAAAACATTAGAGAAATAATATATTTTCCTATTACCTATGTTGATCTGTCAAAGTGACAAATTGAAATTGGAAAAATAATTAGGCTTAGATTTTAATAAATCACATTTTTTAAAATGGAGGGCGAAGAAGGATTAGAAAATGTGGAACAGGTGTGTAGCATCACATTAATCAGTAAGAAACTATAATAATTGTTGGGTGAGACTGACATTTATAGAAGTGCGTATAGGGATAACTAATTCCACAATCTTTCTTTCAAAGGCTACATCAGCTGAGAACCTTCCAATTATTGAGGCGGAAGAGATAAATCCCGAAGGATATGGAATGAGTACTGTACACACGTTCGGTGTCATGCATAAATTTAAATTATGTCACGCAAAATTTGCGATTTTTTGGACCCCCCATCCCCCTTATTTTTTTAATTTAATTCATGAATTTTATTGAAAATAAAGGAAACGTCATAAAACTTTAATTATTTAACAAAACCAATGCACAAATCTAAAAGACAGAGCAAACGGAGAGTGCATTGGAATACAAATAAAATGCCCTTGCATGTACTACCCCCCCCCCCCCCGGTCACGGCGAGTGCCCCCCCCCCCCCCCGGTCACGGTGAATGCCCTCCCCTCCCCCGGGTCCGCCGTGATATAATTTATGCATGGCGCCTAAATTTCATAATCATTTCGTACAGTAATACATACATATTTAATTAGGTGATTTCGAACCTACTGCTGTATTTGAAGAGGGGAATGTAGACGGTGCTTCAGCTGTGGAAGCAGGTATTCAACGATCATTGCAAGTACTTACTTATCTGTACTAAAAAACGCTTATTGATTTAGCAGAGTCACCAAAAACTGAAGAAGGTGTTGTAAAAACGGAAGGTGACCAAAAGGAAGAACAACGTGAACCAACAACAGGAGAAGGTAATTTTCAAGGTTTAATTTCCCTTTCACAGTTAAATCATGTGTTGTATTTTATGACATACTCCATTTTTAACTATGATAACCCAGGCCATTTAAACCCAAAAGTGGTCTTAACAAAAGCAAAAATGTTATGAAATTAATTTTCACTAAACTTATATTGTGTCCCACGAGAACTCGGGCGTGATTCATTAGTTATTGCTGTGTGAATTAACGCAAATTATCTGCGATTGATTTTTTAACGATTTATGGGTTAGCGACATTATAAAGCAAATATAATTTGCGTTAATTCACACAGCAATAACTAATAAAGTCACACCCGAGCTCTCGTGGGACAAACTATAACTAAATATTTTTCAGGCATGTTATACATCGTTGAAAAGCTCTTTTTAAAGACTATCTAACCAACCAAAAATCCAATATGTCCGCCATATGAAAAACAAAAGATATCACTAATATGTAACTTAAATACTTAAAAACAAATGACAATCGGGGGCTTCTGATTATATCAAATAATTTGTCTTAAAAAAGTGTCTGAATAATGTAAAACTTTAAAAGAGGTCAGATTAAGCGTTAAAGAGTTATTGAGGAAAATGAAAATCGGCAAATTTTGGTTTTTTCTAAATATGTATTTTAAAAATGAAAAAAGTTAGGTCAAATTTGAAATGATATTTGTCGTGAGTATTAAATTCTGCAAAACTTTCTCCATTTAACCCCCTTGCCCTACGTCTTCTAATAACCGACATACCAATGGTGAGCATCGAAATTGGGACACAGTGTATATGCAAAAAGTTAATAGTTTTTGACATATTCAAACAAAGTAGAACAATATAGGACCTACAATAATGTAAATGACGACCCCCACCACCAGGGCTTTTTATTATGTTCAATTTTAAGTAACGAAATTTTCTTTTTTCTAATCCTAAAATGACTAAGTTATGGCATGATTTTACCACTGTGGTACATTCTATTTGAATACAGTATAATTTCATTCGTTATTATAGCATCATACACATTTACAATTCGCAATCTTTAGGATGACAAAGTACATTTTTATCTGAAGTGGGTTTAAAATTATTTTTTTTACTGATTATAAAGTGTTTATACCAATTTTTACGAGGACATCATTTGTAGTAGGTACCTACATATATCTTATACATGAGTAACTAACATTCATGTTTTGGCACCACGATCAGCAGATCAACGGATGATGCATCCTCCACTTAATTAAGACGCCCTTATTGCTACTCAAGATACACTGTATTGTAGATTATGTCTACTGTCCCCCCCCCCCCCCCCCTCAAACAACTGTATTAATATATGTTATCTATTAGCTTTATTACCCTACACAATTTGTCTATGTTATATAATCAGAAATTCGTTTCTTATCAACTATGACACACTGTCCTCTATTTCCAATTATAATGTATACTTATTTTTAATTTCGATCCTTGAAATTTTGGAAAGTTACTAAAAAAACATGTAGATACATCTTAAGTGGAATGTTTTTCACTTTAAATATGAGTATCTATTAAGCATTTTGTTTACGTCAGTTATATATGGTTATGTACCTTTCTATAATCTAAGTTATGAAGGTACCTTCAAAAATTTAAGTACCTACTGTATGAAATAACAAATGAGATTATTAATTACCTATAAGATAAGGTCATATCGTTAAGATTGTGCTTCATTGAGGAAATTATGTAATCTAACTTGCACCAGTTTTAACATTTATAAATGCTAACCCTCTTGGCATAGTACTTATACTGTATCATGAGCATGAGCATATATCACTTTTAGATGCAAAGGACGCGGGAATGTCAATCACAGAGAGAAAATCAATGGATCAACGTCGAGATTCCCAAATGGGACCCACTTCTAAAGACAGTCTGCGAGGGACTAGTTTTGACATCATTTGTAAGCAGATCCAACCTCCTAATAAAGGTTTCAACTATTACAAATTGATAATTTCCCCAGGTCTTGAGGAAGGTGAATCTGAAGGAGAAGAGGAGATAGAAGAAGAATACATCCCAATTGATCGAGAACCATATTACGCACAATATAGAGCATTAATTCCAGAACGTAATTATAGAAAAATGAAAAATAACTTGTTACATCGTAAAATGGCAGAATATTTTAAAAAGAAAAAGGTATTACTGCACATCTTCACAGTAGATTTAATTTAACTTATTCATAAAATAGATGGAACATGTTTTGAAAGAAACAGATAAAGGAATAGATTCCCAACAGAAATATGATAAAAAATTACAAAGTTTAGCAGAATTCAAAAGCTTGGAAATACGGGAAAGAAATAGTATTTCAGCTGAATTAGATGACATGCGTACTCAAAGAGATGAACATCTCTCTCTTTTAAACCGCCAGTTTAACGGAATGCAGAATAGAGAAAAGGAAATTGGTACCGGACTTATAAACACAAAAAATGGAAAAGAAATTCCAATAAAAGTGAGTATTCCAAAATCACACTTATGTCATTTATAGTACTATTCTACGGCAGTTAGTTGAACAACTGATAAAAAGGCAGAAAGATAAAACTACTGAAATTGCAAATAAGCGCCTTTTTTACATTAAATTAAGAGATCAAGTAACGGAAAAAAAGGATGCCTTGCACAAATTAGATGTAATTGGTGACAATTTACATTTAATAGATTATGAACAATTACAAATAGAACATACAAGTTATACAGATAAAGTTGAAGAAAGAGATGAAGAGTTGACTAAATTGAGATTCACATGTTCAGGATCGCTAGAATGTCTGGCACATGTCAGGGAAAAATCTGCAGCTCTTCAAATTAATTTGCAACAATTGACAGACCAATATAAATCAGTAGAATTTGAAGCGGATGATGTAAGTGTAGCTGTTTTGTTAATATGACCAATAACACTTAGTTTTCTTTCAGTGCAGGGAACGGTTAAATCATGTAAAAAAAGAAAGAGATAAGTATCGTACAGACATTGGCAGATTAGTTGAAGATTCTGGTTTACTCACTAAACCCAAATTATTACTACATATGGAACAGTCTTTAGAGGAAGTAAAACTATTAGAATCACAAATTGAGGAACATAAACGACAATATAACTTGATCGAACAAGCATTAAAAGCAATTAAAAGAAACATTGAAAGGCCTCCAAATAAAATTGAAAGTTTACCAGTTCTAAAGGGACAAATTTACAAAAGGCGACCAACCTTGTATTATCCAACATTACCAACCGATGCCTCTATGTAGATGAATTACATTTGAAAAATATAAAAATATTTTACACTTAAATCTATAATTCTATGTTATTTGGAAATAAAGAACAAGAAGCGAAAACACTTTACAAATATCAGACTAAATTTGGGCTCGATTTATGACCGAACCGAAAGTCACAGAAGGAAAGCTAATATACCGATAGATAGCAATTCATTGGGATTGTAACTTAAGCATATGTGTATTACATATAGATCTGGAGAGGTCGATAGGTTGACACCCCAGATCAGGGGAGGTCAAAATGTTAAATATTACTGGTAGGGTATGTGACTTGCAGTGCTCAAGTGCATTTATATTTGACTACCCACATGTCTATGATTTATTATAAATAACACTTTATTTAAAATGTAGGTACAGGTAATAGGTCTCGCGTTATACGGTGGCGAGAGCTCTGGTTGCGCACTGGCATATTGAAGCCACAATGAAGCGCCAACTTTAAATTTAAGCCAATACGATATTTGAAAATACACGGAGGACGCCCAATCATACTTTCGGCTTGCGCCGGCTCTGACCACCATATAACGCGAGACCTGTAGTTATTTGTTGATTTTTTATTGTTTGATAATTGTGTAGTACGCAAAGTTTTGTTACACACCCGAAAATGAAAACTAAGTTTGCGGCTAAAGTAGTAGTAACAATTAATTTGCTATATAGGGTGTTACCACAGAAGAGTTATGTCTTCTGTGCTGTTGCAAAAGGTGCTTAAGACCCACAAAAATTTAGCACAAATCACACATTCAAATAATATGTATTGGATAGTTAATTCTCATGTTGTAATTGTGGAAAATTGATTTATTCAAGTTTGTTAGAGATCTTTCCAACCATAGCTATTAGCATTGTTTTTATATTTTATGCTATTAGATTCAATCGATGGGTTCAATTCACATTATTATTACTATATTACTACCTAAACTGTATGCAGGCCAATTATTTTCAGTTTTGAAAAAAGAAAACATTTTGTAGTTCAGGTCTTAAAAACTCGTTTAGGGCTTCCAAATGTCAGGGAGTCAGCAAGCTGCAATAATTTTCGATTGTAGATCTCATTGTCTTGCTTTTCTTAAATATCTCTAAAACGACTAACCTTTTGCACATCGCATTAACTACAAGATAGAAGACAATTAAATGTTCTACAAAAAAGGACAAGTACATTTGTTTGTTACTGCGAGTGTTTATGAGGTAATTTACGTGTTTAATTTGAAAAGTGTACAATTTCAGCTTTACAAAGGAGGAATATTTTAGTTCCAGATCTTCAAACACAATTGAAAAAATTTGTTCTCTAATTTACATAAACTAAGTAGAGGGTAAAGGCGTTTGATTGAAATATTAATATTTCAATCAACGGTAAAGAGTTATTGAATGCCAGTATCTTCTTATTTATTTATTCGCATTGTACATTACATTAATATTGAACGACGTTTCGCCATATCCAATGGCTTTTGCAAGTTGAAAAAGCCCTTGGAGATGGCGAAACGTCATGGTAGATATTTACATATTTGAAAATGTATACTTATTTGTCGATGTGAGACGCTTTTGAGGTCAATTGGTTTATTAGTCTTAAAACTATAATAAAAAAACGACATCTTGTGTAAGTGAGTACCTGAAAGTTCGATATTAATAACAGTAATAACGGTAACATAAAAAGTTAAACCAATTATGTTGTGGTCTAACACGATTCAAAAAAAAAATGTCATTATACATCGTTTTTTGTAAAAGAAATTTGGAGAAAAGGATGGATGCTTCAGTTGGCGCAGTGCGCGGGGAAGCTGTTGTCGTACACTATTGCTATGAAGCGCATGGTTTTGTATAATGCAAAAGAATAATCACATTGTTGTGGTTTGACGCTCGCTGTTTACGATGTGGTACCTAGATTTTCTCGTAGGAATATGTGCGTCTTTCTTTCGCGATAAATATAACATTTACTTTGAATTACAAAAAACAAATTTTGTTTTCAATAAAGGAATAATGCAGCTTGATTCAGTAGCATTTAAAACAAAAATTTTTTCTTTAGTTTCCGTATATTGGAAAATAGTAAATTTTCGATTATGACGTCAGCCAGGAAAATGCTAAATACAGTGTTTTTATTGCTGTTAATTAAAATAATAGTTAAACAATTGATTCTACCATTTTGATTTTTAAACATGTTAAACAATATATATAAATGACTAATATACTGTCCAAAAATGAAAAAATTTCACCCTCCAGTTTTTTTATTATGACGACTCAAAAGTCATGGGCCTTGCATTTTTACTCCGATAGTAATAAGTGATTATTTTTAATTAATAAATAGATTAATATTTATATTAAGAAAACATAATGTAACTTTGTACATGGAATAAATAAATAAATAAATAAATAAATATGTAACTTTGTTAACCCAACTGAAAAATGAATGAATATGTATCGTCTATACTGTAAAATCTGTTAAATGAAATGATACATATTATGAGTAGCTAATTATCAGAGTGTTCAATAAGAACCATTTGTTACATAGATCACAGATGACACAGTGAAAGTGTAACAATATCGTTCGCACAAGCTTCACTCGCACCAAGAAAAAATCACCTTCAAAACATTACACTTCTTTTATTTGAACACATAGATCGTAACATACTTATTATAAATTCCAATAAACATAAAGTAAAACTTATGTACTTATGTAACACTAGAAATAAGTAAACCTCCTTATAAATTTATCTACAAATGCGTGATTATATTAAAACATGTGTTATTAACCTAAAATGTATATATGTACAAGAACAAAATAGCAACAAAATATTACTACAAAATATAGTGTCTTTGTAATGAAGAAAACTGTCAAAAATACATCTTGAAATTTGCTTTTTCTAACTCACTGGACTACTTATATTGCGATTCATAGAACATTCAATGATTTCCATTAAACAACGTCCAAATTCCTCTATAATTTGCCTTTTCGTTAATTCTTCATCTTGGTCGTTAGCCTCGGCACTATCGGATATAGTTAATAAACATTGACTTGTTGCTTCTATTACATCATCTGTTATAAAACTAAACGCGTGTCTAAAATCCGTAACGTTAAAAAAAAACAAAAATGATTTACTAGCTGTTGTACCTATTATTAAAATGTTTTCTTGGTCGAAACTGTAATATACTACTTCTAGTTGTACCAGTTAATTTACTCATAAGTGGAGGACTAGTTGGAATCGGTATATTCAAACTGACTTGTGTTGGACTCTTTTTATCCAATGAATCTTCTAAATTTCGACATCCAATACATTTGCAATTGCTTGAACATGCAATTTTTGCCTTAAAAATAGTTTTTATATAAAATTATGCGTATTTATTCTGTTGGATGATTGCCATTAATGTTACTTCAATTCATATAATGTCTTGCACACTATAACTTTGAACACATAGTGTAGAAATGTGTCAGGGGTTACATTTAAAATAAAAAATTAGTGGAATTACTTGTTTTTATTAGTACAATTATTATACAATTAATTTTGGAATTCCACAAAGCAAGTTTAGGGAGAATCTAAATGTGGTTCTTATATTTCCACATCCCCATAGGAAAAATTAGAAACATTCAACAAGAAGATTTTTAATTAATTAAATTTAACAGCACTCATAGTTGATTACATTTGTACTGAAACGACACTGAATTCAGTGAAATGCAAAAGTCAGCACAACGATACCGATGTGTCTGTGTGAATCAGTGTATTTGGTTTGCATTGCGTACTAAAACTGAACGATAATTTACTGACCGATATCAACCATCCGACATACACATAATGTCGTATACGACAACCAACATTTTTACCGGATCGTTGGCTGGGTGAAGCAGTACCATTTAAAACAATACACTATTGATGCAGCACGATACCGACACCGACAACGATAATATCGGTGTGTGTGAAGCCGCACTAAGGGTAACCTTAGATTTTTAGAGGACTTTTCAACTTGTAAAAATACTCCTCCGTTTTTCATGAATCCTGGGCGCAAATCACAATAAAAATTCTCCGGAAATGTATTGAAAAATCCGGGACGAAATGCTCTAGCGGGGAAAGTCCATGAGAAAATACCTCCTTTGCGCTTTGCACCTCTTGAATTAAGACAAGTCCCCTAAGTCAGAGTGTTTTTAAAGTATTTTTTATTATCGAGATTTTAATTAAAAATAAAAAAGAAGAAGAAAATAAGATGTTCTCTTGAACTTGTCCCGCTAGAGTATTTCGACGGGGATTTTTCAAGACATTTCCGGAGAATTTTTGTTGAGGTTTGCGCTAAGGATTCATGAAAAACCGAGTGATGTTGGTTCTAAAAATTGTCTATCACGCTCTCAATTTGAGAGTAAGGAAGGAGCGGGGAGGGGGGGGGATTTAATGAGAGACCTCCACGTGATATGCCCTGGTAACATTCAACATTGCTTCATCGTAAGTAATTTTGAATGGCTAACATCTAAAAGTGTAAGGAGAAATGAAGAAGAGAGGAAAGTGTGACGACAGGAATGCCTAGACTACAAGAAGAGGAAAGTCGAGAAGAGGATGGATTGGCTAAAGACGGGGCGCAAAGAGAATTTGGAAGAGTACAAAACATGCTCTAGAGAAGCCGATAAGATATACAAGAGCAAAAAGAACGAATGGATGACGAAAAAAATGCAAGAGATAGAAACATGTAACAAAGGCAAAATGAATCAAAGATATACTATAGACTCATAAAAAAACAAAAAACACAAGGTAATACAATTCTAAGGGGAATGAAGGACAGCAACGAGAAGACGGAATACAACGCCGAACAAATAAACCAGATCTGGGTAAAGCATTTTCAAGAATTTATGATTGAACACACACATCAAAAAGAAGAAAATACGCATACAGAAACGGGTGATGGAGAAATAGAATCGCAAATACCAACAAAGGAGGAAATACAAATGACAATTACGAAGATAAAAAACGGAAAGGAGTGGAAGGAGGCAGTGCTTATACCAATAAAAAAGAAAGATGATCCAGAAGAATGTAAAAAAAAACAGGGGAATAACGCCGTTGAGCTCTATATACAAGATACTATCATCTTTGATACTGTCAAGGCTGAAAGAATACACAGATAAGAATAATAGGTGACAACCAGTTTGGTTTTACAGAAGGTAGATCAACGACTGGAGGGATAGATGCGGTGAAGAGAATAATGGAGAAAACATACGAATACAATGAAGAGCTACATGTTATTCGTTGATTTCCAACAGGGTCAAAAGGGGAGAGTTACACAAAGCAATGGAAGAAATGGGTATGTCTGCCAAGTTAATCAGATTAAATAAGAATGGCGTTCGATGATTCTAAAACCTGCGTTGCAATTAAGAATGGGGTGACAGAATGTTTTGAGATAGACAGTGGTGTGAGACACGGTGATGCTTTCTCAGCAGTGCTATTTATTATATTGCTGGAAAAAGTATTCAGAGAAACACGAGAGAAAGGAACACTAATAAAGAGTACAGGCCAAAAAGTAGCATATGCGGATGAGATACTCATTATGGCTAGATCGCGCAAGAAAATGATGGAAATGTTTAAAGACTTGGAAGAAGCAGCTAAAGGTAAAGGGAATTTGGGTAAATGAAAAGAAGACGAAATATATGAGAAGTAACAGAAACAAATCGCGTATGAGACAAAACCTGATCATTGAAGGTAAAACTTTGAAAGAGGTAAACAGCTTTGTTTACCTAGGCGTACAGCTAGACAATAACGGTAACAGAGTAGAAGAAATAAAAAGAAGAGTACAGATAGGCAACAAGGCATATTACGCAAGCAAAGCTACTTTAAGGGACAAGAAGCAGTTAAGGCAAACAATGTTAAAGATATATAGGACCTTGATAAGGCCTGCTTTGACTTACACTGCGGAGACACTGTCCTTATCACAGTGTGAGGCCGACAACATGAGAGTTTTCGTATTGCGAATCATTTTTAGCCCAAGGTCTGAAAACGGAGAAGCAAGGACATGAACAAATCACGAAATATCGCAAATGTGTAGAGGAGAAGATGTGGTGAAATTTGTGAAATCACAGCGAATAAGCTGGTTGGGCCATATCATGCGAGGCGGAAAAGCTATGGTGAAGAGGCGAACGGGTGATAGAGCTAGAAGGCGCCCACAGATGAGATGGTGGGATCAGGTTACTGGAGATCCGGAAAGGCTGGGAGCTAGTGATTGGAGATCCAAAGTTCACGACAGACAAGATTGGATTGTGAAATGTATTATGTGGGGACTAATCCGTAATCCACCCCGGCAAACAGATTTGTAAATCGCGGAAAGGGATAGCTATATTCTTAACGAATGTTAAGCTGTAAAAAAATAAAAAAACATCTCATTTTTAACTTAAAAAAAAATTAAAAATTTCCATGGATTCCAAAAAACAAATAAACTTATCGTGATTCTATGCCGATATAAGGCAAGGTTAAACAAATTTTAAAAATTAAAAATCGATTCGTTGATGATAGAAAAATTAACGCATTGTGATGAATTTATAAACACATTTTTCGAATAAACTATGTGGGTGGGAATATGTGAAATCGTCACGAGCATAACAAGTACGAATGAAACGTCATTAAGCTGATGGTGTCTTATCATATGTAATGACGTTCCATACTGAAAAAATCGATAAGATTTACATTCCAGTGTGTATATAAGTTGCCTATTTAAATCAAATATTACTTAATGGGTAGCGCAACATATCTATCAAGTATGACTAAAAAATGACCACTCCTTCGTGGTATGGCAATTTCTATATCATTGAGTATTTACAAATTAGAATACTTACTTCATAACATTCGCAGTAATTCTTTAAACAACCAGATCGTTTACAGTTACATCCTTTAGTATGCTTCCTTACTGCTGTATCGCCTGTATCCTTAGCCTTGCCAATTTTTGGTCTAAAAGCATTTGGATTTCGTTCTAAGCAACTTTTAATTGCTCTTTGACGATGTTCCTCATTATCCAAATTGTTATAGCAATTCATACAATTACACAAGTAGCAAAATTCTCCATTTGCAAAACAATCGCAGTATAATTTCAAGCACTGTGATTTTGTACAATTACAAGGTTTTCGCGGCCTCATACCATTTGACTCGAGATTACCGTCATTGGAATTATTGATCACGTCGGGAATCGAAACTGGTTTTGTTGTTGATGGTCTTGCTGGAATGGCAACCTTAGGTGTGGTAGACTGCTGTAAATATGTTGTGGGTAGCATAAGTACTTGACCAGATGTAGGTAAAACTGTGTTTGTACGTGTTATACTGGCTGCCTTAATCGGTTTTGGAGCAATAGTAGTACCAACAGATGACTAAAAAATACATAATTAGTAATTTTAAAAGCATTCATGCGCAACTACCTCTGACAATACCATGCTAGCCACCTTAGTAGAACCTGTCGTTGTTACTGCAGTTAGAATGGGAACTTTAGTGTCAGATGTCTGTATAAGTTGTCTTGCAGTTGTCTCAGCAGATGTTGCACTGGCATTACTTTCCTGACTTGTAGGAGGTGTTACAATTTTAATATACTGAATCTACATACAAACAAAGCAATAAAAAAAAAGAGGATGTAAATAAACTTTACTCCTTTTCCGGGAATATTAATTTGATGTAATTGTCCTGACAGTAAAGGCTGACTTCCAGTGACCTGAATTACTTGTCCAGACGTAATAATCGGAGTATTTGAATTCGCTTGTTTTAAAATAATACGTTGACCGATTTTGGTTGCAGACGTGGTTTGAGGAGCAGGTAGAATTTTTGCGTGAGTTTTTCCCTGTAGATTAATATTTATTTCTTGTACAAGAATACTGCATCTTTACCTGTGGTAAAATCTTAATTGCTTTTGCTTGACTTTTGTTGACCATAATTGCTTGTTTGCCGGCAACTTGTGGTATTATTTTTGTACCTGTTAACAGACCAATCTGTTGCGCTTGTGCTAATGTAATGGTTTTTGCAGGACTCTGCAAGACGTTTTGATGCGTTGTTTTTATTTGAGCTTCCAGTTTATCAGTAATTACAATACTCTTGTCCCCTAAAATCTCCACTGATCAAAGATTATGAACTTCTATCATACCTATTATACTTATAAAATTGTAAAATAAATAGAATGATTAGGTACTGTAGTGAATGTACAACTTATGTATGTTTGTCTTTAAAAATTTTTTATTAAATATTTAAATATTGATGCACCTTATTCATTACCAGATGGTGCTTTTGGCGTCATTTTCAATGATATGTACCTATACACTGTGTCCCAAATAAAAAATGATTTTATTACCAAAAGTAATGTACAATGAAGGTTACTTCTATACATAATAACCTTGATGATGAAGGCATTTGTCACACCTGTGAACAAGCTTTGCAATACCCTCTTCATAAAATGTTACCACCAATGATTTAAAGTGAGTTGTGACGGTTTGTTTGAGCTCTTCGTCAGTTTGGAAGGGAAAAGAGATGGAAGATGGAAAAAAACAGCCCTCGTTAGTACCTCAAGAGACCAGTTGAAAGGTGAAACACAGTGTGTTTGAAACTGTTGTAGAGGCTTCATTATGCCCCACAAGTCCATTTTAGTTAAGCTATACATGAGAACTGTAATAATGAGAGTTGCTAATGATTAATTATTTATAGGTAGTTTTTTAATCCTCTGGGCCTTAATAGTGCGTTTGGAGATAATATTGAACAATGTTGTAATTTAATTGGCATTTAAATGCAAAACTGCTCAGTGGCGTACCCAAGGGGGGGATAAGTTCCAATACTAATAAAGCAGAAAATTGTGTACAATCAAGAACAATTGTGGTAATTTGAATGTAAAATCAAAACCTTAATTGAATCACTATTTGAGAAATCCGACAAATCCTTTTTTTAAAAATCGGCCTTTTGTCAATTTTTGTATTAAATATTTTTGCACTTTTGTGCGATGCAATTAATATAAGACTTTTGAGATAAAGCACAAGCTTGTTTTTGTTGGGTTTAGACGCCTCTCAATGTAAAATTTTGTGATAAAATTTTAATCAACAGGCCAGTAAGTAACGACGTAAACCTAGCCACTGTCAGGGAATGGTGTTGTGTTGCCATCTTTTATTAATCGATTCATGGATATTTTGAGGTTACGGATGACAGTAGTATTCTGACAGGCATATTTAATTGATTTTTGTTGTCAACAATTTGTAATAGTAATTAATATTTATTTGTGGTTGAATAAGAAATATTTGCTGGGAAATTAAATAATATGTCCTGATCAATTTGACAATACTGTAAATGTAAACGTCATCAAACGCCGATGACGTGCACGCAAGTTTGTTTGACTTTCCCATTATCAAAATAGCCCAATGGGCTGATTTAATGAACCATGGAAATGGTTCAACATTTTTTAACATATAAAATCCTTAAACACTAATAATCTTGAAAATTCCAAATCAATCCGATAAGCCGTTCACAAGTTATTACATTTTAAATACGAGCCCTTCTCGGTACAGACGCTGAGAGTTGTGACGTCACTGAATATGAAATCGTAAAACACCAGTCTTGCGCCACCTGACCTTTGTAAAGTTGTAATGTAATCTTTAAAAATGTTGTATTAGCTACGTAGTTTAACATTATACAATACTCTGGGACATTTTGGATTTCTACACTATCTACGTTACAGCTAGATCAACATAATTAAATTTTGAAGGCGTGAGAAGCAGAACGTATTTGTCGGTAAAATACACTCATTGTTCAGAAATAAGTAAAGCTTAGTAGTATTAAACTAATAACTTTATTGAGACAAATCCTTGCGGTGTAGTATAATATAAACCACCCAGAGTTGGACCTTTCCTTTTTAACAGAAAATTGTTCTTTAACATGTAAGTAGATAGTAAACAAGAAATACCGCAAACGGTAGGGTAAAAAGTTGTTTAGATTTTTACAATGTGGGAGAAAATTTAAAATGTACGGGGCGCTAACCTCTTTCCTGTACCTCCCACGGTAATATTATCATTAAATCCTCAGATCATGTAATAATAAAAAATTTAATTTCAATAAGTAAGAAGCAGTCGGCAATTGTTAACAACGGTATTAAATAATGTCCCGCCTGGAGGCTGACCGAACTATGAAGATATCAAACCATATTCAGTGACGTCACAGTGCAATCTCGCGGCGAAGCTTGAGCGCTCAGGTTTTTATTATTTTAAAGTCATTTGTACGTTCTGAAAAATTCTTATTTTTTGCAGGGACTCATAAAATTGTAAAATCTTTCGATTGGTCAATTTAAAAAAAAATCCTAAATGACCACATTGAATTAGTGAAATCTGATAACGTTTACTAAAAATATCACAAGTATCAGTGAGTGATGTAAATAAGATGAATATAGAGTAACATTCAAATATTCATTAAAATGAACACGTTAACAGATGCTTCAAATATATGTATAATTTAGCAGATTGCATTTGCAGAATTATGTTATTACCTTCAATTACACAGAAGAAAGCGAGGCCCAAATATCCAGGGTACAAAAGCTACATGTTTGACACCACATGGAATTAGATATTGAAAACACTACAAAAATTTATTGAAATATAATGCTGTAAAGCAAAATTTAATTACCAATACTGTTATGTACGTGTATAATCAGTGTTCTTATGGTAGTACAACAATAACAAAATGTAACTATACTAAACTATAAAAATGATTACTAACCGATAGTTTTTGTAGTTAATGGAGCTTTCTTCATTAACAATTGTTTAGGTTGCAATACAGAAACACTGCCGGAAGGTATTACTTTTGTACCTGCTCGTAATGCTATAGGTTTTGCCAACGATACATTTGCTACACTCAATCCTTGGCCTTGTGAAGAAACAATCTTAAGTGGTTGGGCAGTTCCATTTCCTGAACATGTTTCATGTAACTTCTATTTTCATAATCATATACTATTACCTTGTAGTAACAACAACTGCTGCCCACCCGCCTTTATAGTAATTGGTACTTTTGATGGTTTTGGTGCAATTGTTAAAGGACGTAAAGGAGGTACAGTTTTTATTTTGATATCGGGAAGAATTTCTTCTGGTGAATGTGGAGATTGTTCTGTTTCAATTTCAACCTCCTGAGCTCCGATTTCAGGCTCTAAGACATCTGGAGTAACTTTTTCATGTAGTTCCATTAAATTTTCGTCACTCTCTATATATAAATAATACTTACAGAATAAATGACCATTACATTAGTTTGTTTAACATACCTGCATCAGGACTCATTTGTAATTGTTGTGACAGTTGAGCTAATTGTTCTAAATCATTTGTTGTTAATGCTGATAAATGAGCATCATGCAGCGTTGCACCCTCTACTGCTAAGCTATCAACTAATGCTTCAGTTGCTTGTTGGGCTCCTAGACAAATTTATAAAAGTAAATTTACAAAGTATTTTTTAGAAAAATGTTGTACAATCCAATAATAAACTTTATAAAAGTACATACAGAATTTTTGTGTCTTCTCTGCTTTCTGGAAATAACAAAGGACAAAGTGGAAAAAATCTAAGGCCTTTGTAGAAATCCAATTTGGATTACCTAGATGACAATGTTTATCACCCTGGATATGCGATTATGTATCTAACTTCAGCTAAATGGATAAAAACTGATATGAAAAACAAATCATTTTGATGTTTCTAGAAATCATCATATTAAAGTTATCATAAAAAACGTTAAAAAGAAGGAGCACAACTTTTAAGGTCTTTACAAAAAGTTTATATGGTCATCCACACTGAGTAACGGAACAGTAACAAACGTTAATATACCTCAATTAAGTAATGCAGTTCTAATAAAGATTAAAAAAGGGCAAATCAACCGATAGTTAGTGGTAAAACACAATTACCAACAAATCTTGA
The DNA here is from genome assembly GCA_036250285.1 of Pyrocoelia pectoralis. Taxonomy (NCBI): domain Eukaryota; kingdom Metazoa; phylum Arthropoda; class Insecta; order Coleoptera; family Lampyridae; genus Pyrocoelia; species Pyrocoelia pectoralis. The sequence continues at coordinate 20,411,585 of CM070080.1, read as the reverse complement.
TGGGATTTGTTGTAAATAGTTGCAAAAATAAGTCCTTATTGCATTCCGTTCAAATATCAACCAACAATAATTTAAGCTGTGTATTCAGATACAAATCTCAATATACATTTACAGCCTTGATTAGAATGAAGAATTAATGTTGGTTCAATTTTTTCGGAAAGTTAAAAAAGGCTAGTATTTCAGCCTAATATGAAGAAGAAACGCCTAGTTTGAAACATACTGCAGCTCCTGTAAAAGATAATCGGTGAAATATTACAGAAAACGAAAGCTGCCTGAAGTGTTTCCAGATGAGTAAATGATTACTAAATTTTATACAGCTGGAGAAAGAATAAAAGGACTGCTGAACTAACAACACTCAGAACTTTTAAGCCATTTGTTCTTTATCATACCTCAATGCAGTTGAAAACATCTGAAAGAAGATTGTGAGATATTAAGGGTAACAAAATAAAAATCCTACAAAATACAAAACATTGAAAACAGCCTTCGCGCGCACACACACAGATTTAAAGACCTACTTAACTTATTCTGTGTATACAGGGTGTCCCAGGTTCAATGATCAGGACTTTGACATTTTGTAGAAAAACACATTTTAAGGTGGGTTGCTCCTATATACATAGGTCCTAAAATTCTTTGTTTCTGAGATACAGAGTGCGTCACAATTTTCTAAAAAATAAAGATTTTATTTATTTATTTCCGAACTGTTGAAATATTCAAACCAAAATTAGCACACAAGATACATGGACAGAGCATAAGATCCATGGCAACCATAATTTTTCTACACAGCCAAAATACATTTTTCGCGAAATAAATGACAAAAATCTAGTTTGCGGCCGCACGGTAACAGAAACGAAAAAAAGTCTAGAGACATTTTTTGTTCAGAATTGAATGCTCCATCGAAAAGTATATTTCGAATATTTAATTCAGGGTCGTACTCTTTTTATTTATCAAATTAGTAGAACGGATTACCCATATCTCCGCCACTGGTTGATTAAAAAAATTGATTCTTCAATCTTGTGGTCCTCTGTCCTTGTATCTTGTGTGCCAATTTTGGTTTGAATTATTGCCACAGTTTGGAAATAAATAAATAAAAACTTTACTTTTTAGAAAACTTTAACGCCCTGTATCTCAGAAACAAATAATTTTAGGAACTACGTTTATAGGAGTAATCCGCCTTAAAATGTGTTTTTCTACAAAATGTCAAAGTCCTGATCATTAAACCTGGGGCACCCTGTATATTTTTATTATTGGTGGACGATTGCTTTAAGAACAATTACTTAGCAAAACAGAGCTTACCATAAATTACCATGTTGTATCAGATAATGAATAATTGCCCTACAACCAAGAAGGGCGAGGTAAGATGGGAAGAACTAAGGAAATTTCTGACAAGAAGAAAATATTTACACCACGTTTGTGAACAATATTTCCAACAATGTTATGCTAGTTGTTAGTATGACTTATTCATTAATAAATATATCTTGCCTATGCAGCTTTGAAACAAATAATAAATTTAATTACAAAAGATGATTTTCTCAGGTAGTCTCACAAATGCAAAAAGCTAATATAATATATGATGAGGTTTTGAAGTGATGAAGTGGATGTTTGAAAGCGATGATCGATTCCGGCCTTGAAAGTAGCATGGGTAGTGGCTGTATAATGTCATCCCTATTATCAGGCAAGTTTTCAAGGATAACAAATAAAAAGACAATACCCTTTAAGAAATCTGTTAAGAAATAAAACCCTAAATCCATATTTAATTAAAAACATAGTTCCTAAACCGAGATCCCAAATTATTAATGGGACCTTACGAAACACAGAGGCATACAGCATATTAAAGACCTCATCCAAAAAGATCCTTTCTCCTTTTCTTTACTAAATTTGTCGCCAAATCGTATTATAAAAGAAGGAAACATGCTAATAATGCACTAATAAAGACATTATTATTACTATTTGTTTTTAACTTCTGATAAAATTAATTTTAATGCAATGTATAGATGGTCTTCTTAATCCAATAACTTATTCAACCAAGTGCCTAACAGTGACTGTGCACAGTACTATTATGAGTCTAATGAGCAAAACTTTGGATTTATTTTGAATAATGAAATGAGTACCTTAGATTGAGTGTACAATATCTGATACATTGCTTTCTTCTAAGACGTAGTATATGGTGACTCATAGAACAAAAAGTTTCCTTGAATGTTTATGTACAGAGTGACGGTCATATCATGTTGACAGCAAGGGGATGTCGAAAAAGGTAACAGAAATACGGTATGTTGTCACTTAAAAAAATTTAAGCTTCTGCTATTTTTGTAAAATTCAAACTGATAAAAAGAATAAATAGTTATTCGTATTCTTCTTAAAGTGATTGAGACCACAGAAAAGGATACAGTTTAAAGGTCTATTCACACATGTCAGTCACATCTTAGTTCCGTTCCGTCAAACAGTCTCAGTCACGAAAAAATATATCGTTGCCTATAATTTTAACGGACGTATTCAAACACGTCTGGCACGTCACCGATTTTACCGTCAGTCATGTTTCAGTCTCCATTCGGTCATAATTTGAATTCGTCGTCAACGATATTTTCTTGTTTTGACTGACATCTTTTCGTAAACAGTTTGGAGTTTTTACATAAAAATAACTGATATGCGTGAATAGCCGTCACAGATCTTACTGAATGAGACTGAGACGGAACTGAGACGTGACTGACATATGTGAATAGACCTTAAATCATACTCTACCATCAGCATGTTGTAGGATCGACATGCAACAGAAAATGATAAATTTTAGGCATTATCTCAGCCAAGCAGAGCTGACTAATTTCTAGTTATTATTATGATAATCAATGGTAGGTATGAACAGTTTCTTAATCGAGAACAGAAGAAATTGTAACACTAGGTAATTGTTCAACAGGGGAGTTAAATTAATTGATAATAATTCTTAAGAAAGTAGTTTGCAAGACAAGGCTAACAAAAAAATGCAATCAACGTTTTGTTCTAGTTAGACTCGCTATAAACACTGGCACATTTCGTATTCGGCTAATACTTGTAAGGTATTTGGACTCCGAATAATACGATCGAGGAATGACACTCAATACAAGTAGCAAATTGTCGAATACAGTATTTCGTTCTGTCTGTCACTATTCGTAGCAAACGAGTGTACATGCACCAATGTAAAATTAATAATTCAATTATCTTACAACAATGCATCATATCTTGTAAAGCATAATCTGTGGGCTTCAAAATAGCAATTGAAAAGTATATTTTCATACCTATAAACAGAGAGTCTGTTCAAAATACTCTTTCAAATGTGCAGATTTTTTAAATAAATAGTAGCAACATAACCTAAAATTATTCAAAAAAATTCAAAATTAGGTCTAAATTTGTAACATTCAAAACATACACAAAGTAAGAAGTGGGCTTTGAGTAAATAGAGAAATGTATAATTTACCATAATAGACGTGTTGGAATTGAGATCGACAAAATATATTCATACGATTGATTAAAAAAATCTCATTACCAATTATAATGAAGCTTTATGCTACAGGTAATGGAATTTGAAAAACATTGATAGGTAACTAAACTACATAATCCATATGTTATGAAACAGTTCCCCTATATTGTCCTATTTATAAAATTATTTTCAAAAATTGTGGACTGTCTCTATAATTAAATCATAAATATGATGGTAATGGCCTTCGTATAAACATAATGCACATCATAAACCCAAACAATTGAATTTAACTACAACTAGAAGTCAAATGATTTGGTAATTAACTTCCAGGGGGGAAAACAAATTTAAGTATAGCATTAATGGGAAAAAAATTCATGTACATTTTATGTATATATCATAAGCAAGAGTAAAAACTATTTTACTAAATACATAAATGAACTCTCCTACAAACCCAATATTTCAATATTTACTAACCATCAATTGTTAACGACATGATTAAAACGTTGATATACTTTAATTTTAAACGTAATTCAAACAACACACAACCAAAAATTACAGTTGATTATATGACAGTTAACGTACCGGCGACGGTGCCGTAATTCCTTTCCTGGTCATTGAATGCGACCACAAACGTGGTAAAAAAAAAAAAACAACTGACAAAAGTAACCCAAAACAAAGAAGAATATCGTATCATTCGTCGTTCACTCTTAATATAACCATCTCAAATGTTGACATAATCAACCTGAATATAACTACCAAGTACCTTTCAAACGCGTGACACCAATCAGAAATGTAAAGGTGGCAACAGAGCACGTGTTTGGTGAAAACAATGAACTGTATACAATTCATTGGGTGAAAATGAGATCGCAACGATAATTGCAACACTGCCACTTTAAGCCATATACGCACGCATATACATAAAAAGGGATATACTGCTAGCATTGTACTAATTTATCTGGCAAACATCAGAAGACAGAAGATATTACTCTCTCTATAGATGGGTCGTGTTGAGAGCCAATCGGGACGAAGGAAGGTTTCGTACGCATTACGATTTTGAATTGTCAATGTCAATTCAATATTGCCGTCATTTACATACTTTTCTCATATTTATTTCTGATTTTTCGTGTGTTTACTTATTTTGCTGTTTTTTGGTGGTTATCGTTTATGACAAACAGTATTTATTCAAAACTAAATTACACCGGCGCGTCTACATTAAAGGTAAGTTTATATAATACAATAGAATTAGATTTATCTAATAGCTATATTTTACAGGAGTATTGTACTACTTTGTAGACAATGTCTAAACGTAGGTGTTTATTGTGTAAAAATAAAGGCGAAGGAACATTTCATAAGTAAGTTTATATATTTGTACCTGTTACATGTTTATTATTAATGATGATTATAATTAAACATGATTGCTTTATAAACATATATATTTGTAGTTGTCGTATGATACAATTGATACATGCATAGTTGCCAAACCTATATGTAACATCCCCCCTTTTTACAACTTTAACTTAAACTAATTTTACAAAGAATAATCATTCAACTTAAGCGGTTTTCTTACAACACGTCCTAGCCTAGTTGTCACTACACTATTATCATTTTGAATTTGTTCATCTGTAGCATGAGTGATATTATTACTAGCAGATGTGTTTAGTGTATTATCCTCAATTCTATCATCTATTACTACTCTAGGATTAACATTATTTACATTTCTACTTGGTTTAAGAAAAGAGGAATTCCTCCGATACATTGATCCTGTTTCATTCTCAACCACATAGGATCTTGGAGTTCTATATTTATCTTTTATTATACCTGGTATCCAAGGATCCCCTTTACTCACTTTCATTAATACATTTTGATCAGTCTTAAAATCTGGTTTCATTTTAGCTGTTAAGTCATGATAACTTTTTACAATCTGTTGTTTTTCTAATTTTTTATTTGTTAGATCCACTACCTTAGGCACTAGTAGGGTATTTGAAATTGGTAAATTTGTACGCAGCACTCTACTATTTAACAACTCTGCAGGTGATACATTTAACCCACACAACGGAGTCGTCCTATATTCCAACAGATAGTAAAACAAGTCATTCTCATCTACACATTTTTTTAGCATTTGTTTACAAATATGCACAGCTTTCTCGGCTAAGCCATTACATCGTGGATATCTCGGACTTGAGAACTCGCATTCTATATTAAAGTTTTTACAAAATTGTTTAAACTTTCTACAATTGTAAGGTACATTATCAGAAATAATTTTTTTCGGTAATCCATGAGAACTAAATATTATCTTAAGATTTTTTAACACCTCCTCTATACTTTTATTTTCTATCTTAACTAGCTCAATCCAATTACTATAATAATCTACCAACACCATGTATGATTTACCACCAAACTCTAAAATATCACTGGCTACAGTTTCAAAAGGAAGTTGTGGTACTGGCTGATTTATCAGTGGTTCCTTAACACAGTTACTACTATAAGTTTCACACACTCTACATCTACCTATAAAATTTTCTATGTCTACACTCATTCCTGGCCAATACAACAACTTTCTGGCTCTATTTTTTGTTTTCTCAATTCCTAAATGAGTTTTATGCAATTGTTTTAACATATGCAATCTTAAACTATAAGGTATGCAAATACGATTATTATAATATATGATGCCACTTTTAACTACTAAGTCATCCTTTATTTTGTAAAATTTCTTAACTTCCTCTACATCAATACACTTTTTATCAGGCCATCCTCGTAAACAATAGTCTGTTATAGTGCTAAAGTTTATATCATTATTTGTCTGTGTACTAATATCCTCCATACGATTACTTGTTATAGGATACTCAAGCTCAACACAATGTACTACTTCCGACCAACATGCGTCATTGTCTCGATTACTTTTAATAAACGACCTACTTAACAAATCGGCTATATACATTTTGTTTCCTGGTAAATACTCAATTCTAAACGTGTATTTTAGCATTTTTATCCGTATCCTTTGTAACCGCATACTAATCTCATTTATGTTTTTCTCCTGTATTCTAACCAAAGGTTTATGATCTGAGTGTACTACAATGTTCCTACCATAAATAAATTGATGAAATTTATGCAAACAAAAACATACTGCTAAGTACTCTTTTTCTATCTGTGCAAATCTACTCTCACTATCAGTTAAACTTCTGGAACAAAATGCCACAGGCTGTCCATTTTGTAACAAACAACCACCTATGCCACCTTTGCTCGCATCACACTGTATTACAATTGGTAATTTACTATTAAACAATTTCAACGTAGTTATATTAGCTATTAAACTTTTCAAGTCTTTAAATGCCTTATCCTGTTCTTCACTCCACAAAAATTCAACATTATTTTTTATTAACTTTCTCATTGGTAAAACTATATTAGATAACCTTGGTAAATACTTAGTTAAATAGTTGACCATACCTAAGATTCTTAGCAATTCAATTCTACTTTTTCGGTTTCTCTATTGCTAATACAGCCTCAACATAAGCATCATCAGGTTTTACACCCTCTTGAGAATAAACTTGACCTAAATACTTAACTTGAGTTACTTTATACTGTAGTTTATGTAGATTAAATTTAATATTGAATTTTCTAGCTCTTTCTACTACTTGGTCCAAAATTTTATCATGTTCTACTTCATTTGACCCCGCAACGATTAAATCATCAAAATATATCTGCACATCTAAATCACCAAATATTTTTTCATTAACTCTTTGAAAAACTTCTGGACTGCAAGCCAACCCAAAAGGTAATCGTTTAAACTTATACTTGCCAAAAGGTGTAATAAAAGTGCAAAGTTCACTACTTTTCCTATCCAATTCAATATGATAAAATCCTTCTTTCATATCTATTACTGTAAAGATACATTTACCCTGTAATTTACAACTAATTTCCTCCGAAGTTGGTATCGGATGCCTATCTAAACATATACTTTTATTCAAATGCAACGGATCCAAGCAAATTCTTAAAGATCCATCACTTTTTTCAATACATACAATGTTATTAACCCATTCCGTTGGGCCTTCAACTTTTTCAACAATATCTCGTTTTATTAAATTATCTAACGTAACTTTCAATTTATCCTTTACCAAATCAGGTAAACGTCTACAACTACTGACAATAGGTATATAATTTTCTTTCAATTGTATTTTGTACACATATGGAACTCTCCCTACGCCACTGAACAAATCCCAATTACTATTAACAAACGCTGATTTGTCATCTTTAAACTGAGTATGAACATTCTCAATTTCTATTCGCCTTATCAAATGTAATTTGATACAGCTGTTTAACCCCAACAACGGTTTACCCTTAAACTTAACTACAATAAATCGTATTTTATAGCTTTTGTTCCCTATAAAACACCTTAATACAATATCCCCACTTACATTTAAATTATTTCCACCATAGGAGACCACATAATGTTTTACCTGTTTCATTTCACTTTCTTTTTTAATTTAATGACATAATCTAGAGGCAAAACATTACATTGAGCTCCTGTATCAAGTTTAAATTTGATTGGTTCACCTGCTATATATACTGTTACAATCCAATCTTTCTCTTTTTCATAATATCCAGATGAATCTACTGTACCTATTTCAATATCATTTATAACCAAATCATCTTCAGCTTGTTCAATGTCATGTACTTTAGTTCTCCTAAAATGATCATTACCCTGTACTTTACCACGTTTATTCCGGCACACCACTGCAAAATGACCAATTTGTCCGCAATGATTACAAAACTTGTTATATGCGTAGCACTTTCCTTTTTCATGTTTACTACCACACTTGTAACAACCAGCTGAATTGGATTTCTTCCCTTCATATTTCTTTTCACCTGAACTGCTTGCTCCAGCAATGGCGAAATCTGCATTTTTCTTCTTCACGGACACTTTATTAGTGACCATTCTGACAGCATCTACTTCTTGGCCTTGTAAACCTCTTGCTTGTATCTTGGTTGCTTCTTGTGCTCGACATGTATCTTCTGCATACTTCAGATCTAAATCTGTTTTACTTAATAACTTTTCTTGCAGCGCTACATCTTTTATACCCAACACAATTCTGTCCTTAATTAGTGATAATTCTTGCGAACCAAACTCACAGTTTTTTGCTAAAATTTTTAAGTCTTTAACAAAACTATCAAAACACTCACCCTCATTTTGTGATCTTGTGAAAAATTTAAAGCGACTATATGTAATGTTATTTCTAGGTTTACAATACTCATCAAATTTCTTTACCACTGCTTTATAGTCTTTTTGTTCGGTTTCACTTAACTTGAATGTGTTAAATACATCTAATGCTTCTTCTCCCGCTGACGTTAAAAATAATGCAACTTTCCTTTCATCCGACTTATCTTGCAAACCAGCAGCCAATAAATACATTTCAAACCTTTGTTTAAACTTTTCATAATTTTTATTCAACTGCTGATCGAATACCACTGGTGTAGGCAATTTGAGATCCATTTTTCAAAATAATATAACACGTGGTTTTAACCTCACTTATTCTTTTTCTTTATTTTTATAGCTTCTTACTATTTTTTAAAGAAAATACTATTACTTATCCATCAAAATACTTGTTGTTTAACACCTGACACCATGTTACATGTTTATTATTAATGATGATTATAATTAAACATGATTGCTTTATAAACATATATATTTGTAGTTGTCGTATGATACAATTGATACATGCATAGTTGCCAAACCTATATGTAACAGTACCTATATAGACAGTGATTTGATATTCATAATTTGTACAGATTTCCAAAAGATCCGTTGACTAAAGCACGCTGGATGGATTCCTATATGTGTATAAATACTGAAATGAAATAAAAAATGATATATCTAACTAATATTATTATTAATGTTTAATGAATAGTGCAAAGTAATTATATTCAAAACAATTTTATACGTGGTTTTTTGAAATTACCGCCATCGTTTAACTATCTTTATAATTCAAATTTTGCGCACGCACAGGGTTTCACGTTCGTGCATTGCGATGTCCTTGCTGTCAATGTCAATCTGACAGTCATTTGCTTACAGCATTTCCACAGAATATATTCTGTGGCATTTCCATCTATAGAGAGAAAATATATATGTCTGCACTCTCATGTTGCCCAGATTTTTTACACATGTATTGGATAGGATGTTAGCAGTATATCCCTTTTTATGTATATGCATATACGTAATATGATTTATCTAATTCCGTTAATAAAAGAGATAGTTTACGTTATTGTTTAAAATTAGGTAACGTGATCTTTTTCAAAACTGTCTCATCACAGTTATGTAAAGTAGTTATGTAATAATATTACACAACTGACAATTTGAAACTATAAGTAATTGGTTAATTATTGTCAAAATTCGATGTTTGTTTCCATAGTAACCATGAACTTAAAACTACTTCATTTCAGATTAATGTTCTCATTAAAAAATCAAAAGGTAGATAAAATTACGGAATTAGATAACACACTTAACACGTTATGAAAAAGTCTAATTTTATTTGACTCATGTAATTTGCAAAACTCGCTCGCTTCGCTCGCTCGATTTGGCAAATATTACATTTCGTCAAATAAAGTTAGTCTTTTCATAACTGGTTACGTAAATAACTATTAAGCCATTGAACTATACGCTATAAGCAGATACCTGGCGGTAAAGTAGGACAGTTCCCTTTTTCCAGAACCCTGGAATAAAGGGTTTTTGATGTGGGGAGCACAAAAAGAACGGTTTCCGTTGATGAATGGCAAGAAAGACACATATATGTTCCGAGCTAAATTAATGCTTTTCTTCGCAATACAGGTTGGTTGGGAGATTGGGACATAAGGATAAAGCTGATTTAATTATTACCTCAATAGATTTCGCAGGAAATTCTGTCAACCTACCATCGGCGGGCATTGAGGTGGTATGAACTGATAGACTACTGTGAGAGAAACAACAAAACACCTTATTCTCACTATAGATTGTGACTTAAATGCATACCATACTAAATGGGGAGCACTAACGTCAACTCTCGAGGTAAATCACTACTTGAATATTTGACAAGTCGGGAAAGATAGGACGATTCCTATACGGACAGTTAAGGTGCTAAGAGAAGCTCGCTCCCTGGAGTCACTGTTGTTTGTTTATTTAATAACAATCTTTCAATTCATACACTTTAACATATTACTTCTTAACAAAACGTTCTTAGTTTTTTACCAAGTTGTTATTACTAAAAAAGCAACTGTTCAAACTATGTTGCTAGCCACCTAGATTTGCGAATACACACTATCAACATCTCTCCTTTTCTAGTTATAAATAATATAGGACTGAATTTTAAATTTAACCGTAAATAATAAAACTCCCATTAACAGAAATAAATAAGTAACAATACTGAAATATCATTAACATAAATAAATAACAAAACTTAAATATCATTAACAAAAATAAACATATTCTTTAAAATTACAAATCTAATCGATTGGGAGCTTTTATCTTCCTTTCACTCCTCCTTAAAGGAATACTTTCAGGTGGAGCTGATTGTGGGATCGTTCCTAACGCCTGCTCATCATTGCCATCATTTACAACCTGCCTAGTTGTAATGTGATTCCTATTTCTTGTCCATATTTGCCCTCTTTCATCCTGCAGATTATATGAACGTGGAGAACTCCTTGGGTTTAGCAAAGTTGCTGGTGACCAAGAGCTGGATGGAGATTTCTGGAACATAACATTTTCTCCTGGCTTTAGTTCGGGCAGTTCTTTCGTGGTTTTATCATAATATTTTTTAACTGACTCTGTTCGGCGGTGTGCTTGAATTGATCTAGATGCAACTTGGGGTTGTAAACTGTCAAATGATGTTGGCAATCGAGTACGTAAATTTTTTGAGTATTACGCCATATTCAATCTGGTCAGACATGGTCCCCTTACGGGAACGACTTGGACACTGCTTTGTTGTGCTATGGAATCATTGTCTGGTGGTCTCGAATCAGACCCTCCACAACTTTAGCCTTTCTCAAACATGTGCGGGTGCAGCCCTTCTGCGTCTGCCTCCACTGGCTCTCCAACTGCGAGAGCCGACCATGCTGGTAACCTTGCGTCTGTAGGGGTTGTATTGAATAACTGAGGCATGGAGTACCTAGAACACTCCCGAATTCTAGAATCACTCGATCGTTAATTTATATTATAGAGGTACCACCACATCTTCTTAATGCCACTAGAAAAATTTCCAACTGCACTCCAGGCAGAATTGGTAGGAATAAGATTTAGTGGAAGAAAAGTTCTTATATGGATATGGAAACAAATAGTAAACAGCAAGCGACCCTTGAGGTGAGGTGTTGTGAGTTAAAGGGCATACTTGAACTACACGGAATTGAAAACCTGCTGGCTTTTCTGTTCTAGAGTCAGCTCTTGCACTTGCAGCAACCTACTAAGGACAGTGCAAGACTAGGAGGAACTTGATGTTATGAGCGGGACTCAAATACTTTGTGAGTGACCTGTACTTTTCTAACTGAGATAATCTGTGTTGGGGGTCCGGGTATCGTGGTCTGACATGGCTACGATTAGAGCTGTTTCCTCTTCTAGCATCCTCAGATTTATTCCACATTTGGAATGGATTAAGTGACGTTGAGGGGTCCGACGTCTCTAATCAAGAAATTAGTATAAGGGGTCGTAACATGAGATTTATGTCCCCTCTCCTAGAGTCCCTATACTCTACCCTCTCCTATCCGGCCTATTATTTACAATGGTTGGAAAAAGGGCGTACACATAATAATTATAATTACCAAGAGGTATTATTTTTTAGTACAGTTCTTTTAATGACATTTGGCAACCACGCTTAGCATCTTGATACAATTCCGAAATGAAGTTTGTTTGTGTTTCACATAACCTTAATTCGTCTTTTGTGGTTTTGCTGAAATAAAGTTAAAAAATGTTATGCAATGCAAGTTCTGTTCGCCAACAGTTGGGCAACATTATCAACTCAGGAGGCTCTCATAAAGACCAAGCAGAAAAGTTTGTAGATTATTTATTGTTAGGAACACTATTTAAGACATTATTTTAGATATCGATCTATGTTGGAATCAATTTTAACAGATGCCGGAAGTGAATTGGTTGAATGCTTACAAATTTTTATTGAAGCTAGTACGTATTGTTAAACTTATAGAATTAAATGAGAATATTCTATTTCAGTTGTGAATGAAAACGTGAGTTTAGTAATATCACGTCAAATTCTTACTGATGTCAGTTCACATCTTGTCAAGTTACCTGATGATATTTCACGTGCTGTATCGCATTACACTTTGGAAAAAGTTCAACCAAGAGTTATTTCGTTTGAAGAGCAAGTAGCCAGTATCCGTCAACATTTAGCTGATATTTATGAACGGAACCAAAATTGGAGAGAAGCGGCTGGAGTTTTAGTGGGTATACCCTTAGAAACTGGACAGAAGTATGTGTTTGCCGATTAGTTTGTTTCACAGTCCTACTTTCGCATTTTTTTGTAGACAATACACAGTCGATTATAAGTTGGAAACTTATTTGAAAATTGCTCGATTGTATCTTGAAGATGACGATCCTGTGCAAGCTGAAGCATTCATTAATCGAGCTTCACTCCTACAGGCAGAATCAAAAAATGAGCAATTACAGATTTATTATAAAGTATGCTATGCAAGGGTGTTAGATTATCGTCGAAAATTTATCGAAGCAGCTCAGAGATATAATGAGTTATCTTACCGCAATATCATCCACGAAGATGAAAGAATGACTGCATTACGCAATGCACTAATATGTACTGTATTAGCATCTGCGGGGCAACAACGTTCAAGAATGTTAGCTACTCTTTTTAAAGATGAACGTTGCCAACAATTACCTGCTGTGTCAATTTTGGAAAAAATGTATTTAGATCGCATAATTAGACGAAGTGAACTAAAAGAATTTGAGGCCTTACTTCAACCGCATCAAAAAGCAACAACCGTTGATGGATCAACAATACTTGATAGGGCTGTTATTGAACATAATTTGTTATCTGCAAGCAAGCTGTATAATAATATTACATTTGAAGAATTGGGAGCATTGCTAGAAATACATCCATTAAAAGCAGAAAAAATTGCAAGTCAAATGATCACAGAAGGTCGAATGAATGGATATATTGATCAGATTGATTCTATTGTTCACTTTGAAAGTAAGTATTTTTTGCAGTGTACAAGGTTATTCACGTTATTTGACACGGGCGATTATGGCTAATCTGCTTGACTTTAAGGTTTTGTTTTGAAGGTAGATAGGAGTTGATCAGAGGTACATTTTCATAATGTACAGGGTGTCTCAAAAAAGGGAAATGTGCCAAAGTTGTATTTTTTAAATCTAAAGTGCTGGTGCAGTCATGAGAATCTTATAATTTGAATTGTTAAATGTTAAAAAATATGCGAACATAATCAATTAATTGCGATTAGTCTAAAATCACGATACAATCGATTTTTTCAGAAATCGATTTTCACAATTTTTGCCAGCACTAATTAGAACACTCCCACATGAACATTAAAAAAAGAAACATGTGAAATTTACTCCAACAGTCTAATTAAACGTTAAGTTTCTCCAGGATTTTGGGGACCTTCTCGTGGAGTACTGCTGGTAAAACGTTAGAGATACATCAGGGTACTTCTATATATGCCGACGTTTCGACTAGGGATGGCCTAGTCGAAACGTCGGCATATACAGGGTGTCCCACTGCTCCGTAATCGGTCGATAACTCAATGTGGGTTGAAGATACAGAAAAAGTTTCAAATAAAGGTTGCTTTCATTTGAATTGAACATCTTTTAAAAATATTCTTATACAGTAGAACCTCGCTTAACCGAGCTAATGTGGACCGACGTATACTCGGATAAGCAAAAACTCGGATAACGCGGACAAACGTTTAATTGCATCAAGTTTTTGTTTTAAAGAAAGCACAACGCGTTTTCTTTTTGCACTTATATCGATGTTTTCTTATTATTATTATTATTTTTAGCAAACGACGGATAAATGAACTTTCACTTGCACTAATTACTGACGAATGAATGCCGCCGGTAATATTAACTACAATAGCGAAAACGAATAGAGAAAAAAGCGGCAAGTCGGTAGGGTGGCGCGTGTACCACGCGTGGCAAGGTCACAAATAGCTTCGTAAAATTGCAAATTTAATCACGTAGTGTAAATTACACGTATAAAAAAATTTTTACGAATGTATTTTAGACTCGGATAATACGGAACCTCGGTTAATCAAAGCTCGGTAAAACGAGGTTCTACTGTATCTACAGTATGTTGCATTTTCACTTGGCAGGACAATGTCACTTATTTTAAATGGCACACCCTGTATTTTTTTCTCTTCAAGTATCGACCAACCATATTTATATCAAGCCTGAAATTTGTTTTGATGTTTGATGTGCGGTTGCCAAGTTATTAATTATTTTGTCAAAATTTGGTACAATTCAAGGTCGAACTTCATAACTGTAATTCTTCAAAAAAAGAAAAATTTATTCGACGAATAATATTACCCTAATCATCAACCCACATTGAGTTATCAACCGATTACGGAGCAGTGGGACACCCTGTATAGAAGTACCCTGGTGTATCTCTAACGTTTTACCAGCAGCACTCCACGAGAAGGTCTCCAAAACCCTGGAGAAACTTAACGTTTTTCAAAAAAAGGAAGTACGTGTTGAGCATTAAAATTATTCTGCATTTTCAATAAATGCAGAATATTATTACTCCTATTAAAAATATTGAAAATGGATAATAATCATTCGAACAAACATCATCCAAAAAATAACGACTATTGCCGCTATAATTTTTTCGAAATCGTCGGTACCATGACACAATCTGATGTATACCAATGGAAAATGGTTCCCTAACTGCCAGTTGCAACGACTGATCCATGTTCAGATCATTCGTGTCTGTGGGTAAAATACTAACCAATTGGTTGCAAAAACTGCAGTACAACTCGTCGTACAGACCCAAAAGGGTTTGTGGCGGTTTTTCGCATTGCGCCCGTGCATGCAAGTCTTTGCATATGATTGAAAAGTGCTAATGGTTGTGGAGAGTCTGGTTCTAGGCCACCAGACAATTGCTCCAAAACAGCACATAGGTCTGATCACGGCAGTGTACTTTACAGCCTTTGGGGATGGGCCCCAAAGTCTTCCAATTGCTCCGCGAAATTGCTCTATTTGCTTTTTCCGTTTTGAGCTGGATAGGATATGTTTACTCCAATTCAGTTTGTTGTCAAGTGTGATGCTTACATAGTTCACCGACTCTGAAAATTGTAGGTGTTTTTGGAAGAGCAGAGTATTTTTTTGATTTATTCATGAGAAATTTTATAGTAAAGTTTGATTTTCAAGTATACGTCATAGACATTTTACATAGTTACAATTGTTGTCAACAATATAACAACAATAGTAACTAAGAAAAATGGCCTATGACGTACCCGCACCTTCTCAAAAATCAAACTTTAGTTGAAGATTGCTGCAGACGTAGAAGAGAATGTACCGGTGGTATAACATCCAGAGACTCGGTCATAAGAGCTTTCTGAAATTGTATGACAAACGTGTTGGCTAGATTTAGCTGTTCCTCGCTTTTTATGCTGCATCTTGAGTAATTAGCATCACTTTTGCGTCTGCAATAAATTGTCCATAGTTTTTTCTTTTCAGATAGTTTTTGTTATTTTTCGGTTTATCCACGGTTTGATCAAAGTTTTTCCTTGAATTTGTAATAAGCTTATCACTGCGGTATGGTGTTGTGAGTTGTATATTTAGTAATAGTACCTACTACAGTCACTAATGCTATAGGGGGAGGTAGTTGATACATGTTACAATGTTTTCGTCGTTAGTTAAAGGATACAGAGAATTGAGGGTGTCTACAAGTTTCTGAATCTTATTGGTCTGTCCACCTGTTGGTACAGGTTGCTATTGCGGAACATTCTGGCAAACTTAGCTGTTACATCACTCTTAGTAGCATCTGGTATATTAATTGTAAGTTATATAAGTTGAGGTAGATTGAAACATCCCACTATAAATTAAATTGCGTTGTTGCCACATTCACTTTAAATTTTTTGAAATACATCATACAGGTCGAACCAGGTGGTCTTCGCTTTCCTGTTACTTCATCCGTTTCGTATTCTTCCCTATCACTCTTTTATTACGTTTTTACCACCCTCCTACCTTTATTATTTGTAGGCACATGGCTAGATGACAATTGTAGGTATAATCCTGCATTTACACGACCACTCAACTTAGCTCTGTATCCTATTTTCATCAAAATGGAAATGTGCATAATATTAGCAGCAAATCACTGCTGCTACTAGTAGCATTTTGGGTGTTAAATATTATTACGCTACAGGAAGTTTAATTATATCATTCAAAATACGACGCAAATTTAAGAGAACAATAATAAAATTATAATTTCAGCTCGCGAGATGCTTCCACAATGGGACAAGCAAATCCAATCTCTGTGTTACCAAGTTAATTCCATTATCGAATTAATATCAAAAACGCAACCAGATTGGATAATAAAAGTAATGGAAGAACAAATGGTTCACTAATTTAATTTTTTATTGTAATTTGTATTCTCGTATTGTAAAATGATATTTAAATACATGTTCCTTCAACAATACTTTGATACTTTTTTAGGTTTTTGTATGTTTTGCTTCTTGAACATAATACAAGAAAAATGGTTGAAATCATTTACAAAATGTATAACTAAGTAAAATCGATACATATATTTAAAATGTTCACTTGCACATATCTACAGAACAGTAGGCATAACATACATGGTAGTACTAAAACACGACCAAATTTTATTAGGCTTCCAATTCCAATGCTAAACCAATTTTATGTCCACCGTTATTGAAATTCTTACCGTCTATTAATGTGGAAAGAGTGATCGTAATACCTGAGAAGAAAAAAAAATCGTTTTATTGTTTTATTCAAAGATTTACGCTCACCTTCACGAAGACGCTGTTGATAACCTAAACCAATTTGACTGGCATTATTTACTTTTGCACGAATGCAGGCATCAGCATCAAGGTCATATTTTGCACCAATTCCAAATCTGGTGTTATTACTTCCCGCTGACCACGCTAGTTGAATACCAGTCTCCAACTGGGGCGAAAGTTTTTGAAATATGGAACCACCGAATTCTTGACCGTCATCACTAGTATCACTAAATATATATACATTGTTTTAACAAAATTCTTTACTTAAAATTAAAACCTCCGATATCTATGCTTTAGTTATTATAAAAATTGCTTTTGAATGTAATCGAGGACGTGTGAAGCTTGTGAAAACGGAACAATGTTCTAGATGGAAAGATAGTATTTTAAAAATAAAATTGTTACTCACACGTTAGTATGTAAAATAAAGTCGCCAGTAGAAAATCCAAGTGCAAAGTTATTTTTGGTTAGTTTTGATGTTTGCGTATCGAAAGCTGTCTGATAACCGGCGAGCCAACCTTGGTGACCAACAACTGCAGATGCCTGAATCAAAGGACCTGCCATATCGAGATCAACATCACAATTTACAGAGGTTAGATCATTTTGGAATGCAGATTTCACGCGTCCCGTTTTATTTCTGCAAAGAAGACAAATTTGATCGTACTAATCAATAATCATTACATAACCTTACCCAGTTTGTGGTGCAAAAGTACAATCGGCAGACAGTTTAAGTCCTTTCAGAAGTTGATCTTGTACAGAAACTTCGGTGGCGAGAGTATTATCCGTATTCCACTTCTCAGAAAATGTTAAACCATAGTCCTTTACTTTGTACTTAGTTTCTAATGAGCCAAAAACTTTTCCAGATTCTTGATTTGAAATTCCGCCCGTATTAAACTCGACGCCAGAAGTTGTTTTAGTCTTACAATCGACCTTAATTAATCCGAAATGATACCCCTTTCCAAACACATCACGTGCATTCTTTCCAAGATCTGAATACGTTGGTGGAGACATTATCTACATAAACAAATTGGAATAATTTAATCTTAAGCAAATTATACTTTCTGTAATTCATAAACTGACAATCTCACCAGCCTACTACCTATTTCAAATAGAAGTGATAAGTTATGGTTTCAACTTCCTGTTTTTAATACTTTATTGGAACCACAACCTCAATTAATTAGAGCCTTTCACAATTTTCATCGTTTACCCGTATCAATCGGCAAATAGAATATATTCCAGTTTTATAATTTTGCAGTTTTTACGAGTTTACTTCGTTACACGTCACGTGATTTAAATCACGATCTACCCAGCACTTGTTTTTACAGTTTTTATACCAACTAGAGCGTTTATTTATATAATCTTCAAACTTTTAGGTAACATTTTAACTTTTCTTAACTCTCAATGGATTTTCTATTTTATTTCTAATATGCTAAAAATAGGACGTAGGACGGCAAACGACATTTACGTTCCAATGCAAATTACAAAATAATGTTAACTATATATTATCATATTATGTAAAGTAAAATAATTCAATCGAACGTAAAACCTTACAAATATGTAACGATTTTTAATTTACGATGCAACGTTAAGTATAAATAAATTTACGGCTTTATAAGAAAAATTATACTAAAATACTATTTGTAAAAAAGCGCAAGCAAAAATTAAAATCGTCGAAGAATAATTCCGACGATCGACATTTTTAATAAGCATACGACATTACTCACTAATTTTTGGGCGATTTAATGCAGAAACACTAACGATACAGAAAGATAAAATCTAGACACCTACACCGTCGATTAAAGTGAGTTGGAAACCGGCAAATAGGATGAAAAATGTGATGCGGGTAGCGATAGAGGAACACCACACCAGGGTCAGTAAGTAGCAAAGTGGGGTATTCCGTTTGCGCACACTCTACACCATTGACTTTTCGATACGCGCGAAGTTTAAATAATTGTAATTTTGAGCTAATAATAACAGGAAAAAATATGAAAGTTGTTATATGAATATGTTTATTTGCATTACTGAATACGAAATTTAACTTGAAAACTTAATGTGGTTCGATAAAAATGCAAAAACCTCCATTCCCTCTAGGATAGACAGTGGCGGAGTGAGCCACCGAGTACCAGGGCAAATGCTCGTTGAGACATTTAAATAACGCCGATTTATTTAAGAGGAGTCGCTATCATCCCTTATTCGATATATGTAATAAATGACAAAAATTTAAACAGGGATGCGCTAAATAAAATTCCTCCAAATCACAAATCAGAGAGATGACCGACCAAACATGATCGTTTAACGAGTACCATACAAAATTAGAAATATTATTATATGATTAGGAAACTAACGTTATAACCGGGAACACATGTGCAATAAAATGCACATTCCTCAAGATGGCAATCCGTATACATTGACCTATGATTCCTATTAAGCCATTACAGCTATCTGAAATCGACTTCTCACTCACTTCTCAAGTAGTGTTTCTGGTGATGCCCCATTGTTGAGAACGTCGACGAGACGTATTGTTTTGGTCTATTGTTAGACAAGCGTATTGTTTTGGTTTATTGTCAGTAACAGTACCGTGAGCCTAGAATTTAGAGATAAAATTACGCACAGCGGCAGCGGTCTCAGAAGGAGCCTGATTATACGAGGAAGACCGACTCGAATTTTACCTCTGTTTCTGTTCATCAACTCTATTTCGGGTATATTGTCAAGTTAAAGTGTGGATTGTTAATCAACTGGACCTAGAAGACTGGGGTTGGAAGTTAATTGACAATACATTGGCACTAATCCAGATTGTACCCGAAAAACTCCTCAATACAATATTTTGCAATTGCAAAATGCTTCTGAAAAAAGTTGAATTGCTTCGTTCATTAACATGTTCCAAAAGGAAACTGCTTTCGGAAGGAAAGAAACTGATAATAATTTGTTTCTCAGAGACACTCAAAAGTTGTGATACTTCACTATTTAGGACATTTAGGTGGTAGGTGAGTACGTACTAAGTATACGTTTCTTAATAAGAAATAAACAATATGAGAATACATACCAGGCGATTTTTATCTTCTTGTGCGGAGCAGCATATTGAAGGAAACATTGAGCCTGATGATGAAGAAGGAGTACATCGTTGCTCCCAACCTTTAACGCTTCTTATTTCTGTTGCCATTTTCGCAAATTTGGACGGATAACAACGTTTTTAATTTTGAATTGAATAAAAAAAATATAATAAACTGTCAGTGTCACTAAATTCTTCAAAACTGATTTTCATTATTTTTGTATTCATAATTCTTGCGGCCAAATAATCTATGAAATGTTATAACTACGTTAATACTGATTAATACATAAATTATCTGTTTTTCAAACATGATTTCAAATTTTGGATGATTTCATGGAATTAGTACATTCGTTAGTATAAATCAAAATGTATGTGGAGCAAATCTGTACATCATTTTTTTTGGCGCGTTGCTAGAATTTTTACCTACATACCTACTGTGCCATTTAAAAAATATCCAGTTCAACTACGTACCTACTTATTTCCTTTTATATTTCGTTTAATTGTAAATAAAGCCATTTACTTTCGTGTCATGGCGGAACTACAATGCTGCAGACCCCGCAGTGCGGCGGGAGGAGGAGGGTGAAACTCGAAAGGGGCCCGTTTTTGAGAAATTTTGGGTAGCGATTGGAAATAGTTTTGCCTATTTCACTCACTATAGAGCGAACGTATGCAGGCAGCAGGCCATTCATTCGACTCATTTCAACGTCGTCGGTGACAACAAAGTCGCAGTCTGCAATAAAAAACAGGGATTTTAAAGTCACCCCCCCCCCCCCCCCTAAGTGTCGGAGGGGTGGGATTTGTTACAGAATCAGACGTCCTCCAATAAACTATCAAACTTTTATTCGGCAACTCCTTTTGTCAGACGTACTATCATTTCGAGAAATTCCCCTGGTAAGATTAAAATGTGACACTCAGTATATGTTAGCATAAGTAAAAATAAAGTGCTTTTTAGCATAAAAAATACCACGCATTCCATTTAAACAAATTGAGGTTTTTCAATCTGCAATTTGTGATGTTGTTGTCCCTTTCCTGAACACTGTATCAAAATAGCTATTTATACAATGTGTATACGGAAAAGGTGTTAATAGGAATTTAACATGCAAAAATAAACTTATGCGATTTCCTACTCCCCAATTCATCTTAGAGCACAACAGTTAATATAAAAAATGTTCAGAAATTAAAACTGTATAGGATAGGTAGGTATACGTACGTTTTCAAAATAAAAATATCGTTTTTGTAGGAATTAAACACGAATAACTATTACATGTTTTGAAAATTATCTAGGTAAGTAGTATAGCCATGAAATAGGAAATAACAGACGCCAATAATTAAAATAACAATAAACGCAACCCTTTTGTTTCATGGCAATACTACTTACCTAGATAATTTTCAAAACATGTAATACTTATTCGTGTTTAATTCCCACAAAAACCAATACAGTGGACCCGCGGTAATCCGGCCCCGGTCTAATCCGGTCCCCCTTGTAATCCGACATGCAAATTCACAATGTCATTTTGGGCAAATCTTCGTTAATACGTGTCTGAACAGGTTGTAAGTAAGAATATAAATACGTTTATTTATTATTTTTTGTTAGTTTTGTAATACATAATGTTAGTTTTATAATAAACCTTAAGCTGTCTATTTTACTAAATTCCACATCGCATGATTTATAGTACATATGTATATATATTGAATCTTATCTACGGCAGTACTCTAAAGTATAGTTCCAATCACAATTAATAGCATGCATGCCACATCGTGGATATAAACCACTTTAAAAATATGGCGATTGGTGAGACGCGTATGGATCACAAATATGAACTAATAAAAATTCAAATACGTTGTTTTACTATCCCTCTTCTATTATGGTGATGTATAACACAACACATCTTTTTTACCCAATCTTTTCCTCAAAAATTTAACATTCAATATCATGTTAGAAACGCTTGTTTTTTCAAATCTTCATTCTCGTAATGGAGCATGGTATATGGAATATTATAGTCTTTGGAGGCTTGCCTTATACTTTTTCCTCTTCTTAATAGCCTTAAAAGCTGCTTGAAATTCATTTTCACCTCTTTGCACATAATGTTTAGATCGTGGATCTGGACGGTAATCTCTTGGCTTCTTCACTTTTGTTTGATCCTATTCACCCCGACTTTTTAAGAATTGGTGTAAGAAAACAGAAAATAATCAATAAAAAATTAAAACAACACATAAATTGAAGAAATAATAGATTAACTTGTTTGTTATAATAATTCACAGGTCCCACAAACAAAATCAACAATGTAAAGTTCACTGTCCACTACCATAAACAAAGTTTTTTAGGTCAAATGGAAGTTAAAGATCAGAGCTTGTGATGTTTTAAATTCAGTTTGGCTTTATTTCAAAATATGTACCTACCAGACAGAAAAAGTCTGTGAAATGTGAACAAGATAAACCATTGAGTTTAAGTGTATAAAGTCAATGGATAAACACAACACCAAAGCTAAAAAGACACATGGGTCGCCCTAAAATATAATACAGAGCAAATGTAGTTGCAAGCTTTAATATGAAAACACATTGAATAATTCATTAGCACAAAGAAATTGTAGCATTTCATACTCGTAATACAGATAATAATCTTAATAATAAGCTGTAAGACAGAATTGAAAATCAACATTAACAAATGATGTACGTCTTTCTTTTTAGCAGAGTGGTCGAAGTAAGCAACTTGATGATCAAGACAATAGTAGTCTCTGCTCCCTACTTATGATTTCTTCCAGTACACATCTCGAGGTCAGAGAGAAAGCTATTTGCTGTTCGCTATAATCTAATATTACATATTCCCTTAGCAATCGGTGCAAATCCTTCAGTTCATACCTGATTTTGATGGTGGTGTTGAGAAATATGATTAATTAGATGGTGGGCGTGCACACACATAATTTACAAGTGACGAATTTCTGTAGAAATTGCTTAACACCTTCATCAAGATTAAATCAGAATAAATTAGTTGTGAAACTAGCTTTTCACGTTTCGCAAGATACGATTATTAATTGCCCAGTGTTTGTAATGTGATAAATTGGCAAAATGTTACTTACCGAGTTTCACATTTTTTATCCTTAACAATTACCAGTCAGATTACTGACAACTTGAAATCTAGAATTAATGCATATGGTAAACGCCAAACAAACTCCGTTGCACGTCATCAATCACCTGATAATTGACATCCCTGCCGTAAATGTAACGGCATAAAAATCGTGAAAATTCGACCTGTAAAAATTAATTTCATCAGAATTTTATGATCGCCACGTTGGTAACATTGGATTGTTTTCAGCAACGTTGCCAATGCCAATTCCATAAGGTTTAAATGTTTTGTTGTGGTTATGTTTTGACTGTCACAATTTTGAAGTTCTGATTTTGTTTGACTAATTTGACATTTATTATAACTAAAGTTACGAGTGAACTCAGAAGTTTTATTTGCGTTTCCTTCTTTCAATTACAATCTGGCAACACTGCCCCCAATCGACGTCACTCACATTATATGACGTGCAACGGATTTTGTTTGGCGTTCACCATACATACATCTTTCAAGAAATGTATTCGATCCACCATATATAAATAGAAAAGTTTCAACTATTCTGAACATATAATGTATTTTATAAGCACATATATCGAAATAACATCACATTATATTGATTATCAGTCTAAGAATAAAGTTAAAGCTGTTCGAATTCAAAACTATCTACAACATCGAAGTATATATGGCAACTACAAATATAGGCCACAAATTCTTAAAATGTGAATTGAATAAGAACAGCAATCTTCTAAATCTTATATAATTTGTATTAATTACTGTACACACTATAGGTAATTGTTGAAATGTAAACTTCCAGTCAAATTAGAGACGACTGTCACAACATTAGCATTAATGAACAATAAGTGACATTGTTAATAAACTAATAACGGAATATAACACTGTTAAGATCTGCTTAAGAAAATCTAATTTGACTAGAATGTAATATAGGATTTAAACTGCATCCCATTAAATAAATATATCACATAAATATTTATGAACTCGATGAAAATTAGCATAGCTTTTTGACATAATCTCCGAGAACCCTTTGAAAACAAGAACTGAAGTGAATCGATAAATAACATTTGTATTAAGTACAACACTAAGATTACAAAAAAGCAACTTCTAAATTAATGTAAGTTGATTTATTAGCATTACCTTACTAAAAATAGAGATTTAGAGAATTAATTAAGATACACGTCACATTCATGTTGAAAATTAGTTCTCATTTATGACTGTAACTTTCAATCTAAAAAAAGTATTCAATCTTATGCAAATATCTAATTTACCTTTAATTACTTATGTCTCCAGTTAAACTTTACTGATCATGATTCTCCTTCCCTTTGCACATAAATGACTTATTTATAACCTTAAACTTAAACTTATTGCAAGAAAATAATCAATATGAAAAAATGGGCTCACTCTGCAAGAGCTTACAAAATAAATCAAAGGAACTTTTACAACAACAAAAATGTAGACACACTCATTATTAAAGAGTAACCAGCATTTGACATGTTAACATTAATTCATATCAATATGAGAAGTGACTTGTTCTGCCTTAGCTGCAAAATTAGATTCAATAGGTTCGATTGTAACATCGTTTGATAGCAAAATTGTTTTACACGATGTTTCTAAGTTTGGAATAGCATTAAAGTTATCTACGACATTATTTGCAACCACTTGATGTGTTTCGGTGTTAAGTTCAATTAGGGGCTCTATTGTAATGTGTTCAGCACGTTCATTGCTCAATGTGTAATTTTCCATATTTCCCTCAGGTATATCGACATTTTCTATTTCTTCAGGTGGTTTTGGGGAGTTACACTCCTCTTTAATTCTTGGCGGACTTTCTATTTGTTCTGGAAAAGAAAGTCATGTTATATTACAATTGCATTCCCAATTCCAAGATTACATATTTAACATAAGTGTATAAGTTATGTTGGCAAACATTGTTTTATGCATGAGGAGGGGGGGATATTATGTGAAACAAATCAACAGTTTTTCTACTACAACTCAACAACTTCAAACATGGTATCAACAGAAAACATAAAAACTCAAGGAGGAAATTTAAAAAAAGTTTTGCATTACAGACTTTTGTGATGTAAAAACAATATTCATTTTTGCGGCAAGACAAGAAGTACATATACACTGTGTCCAAGATAAGGAGGGCCACTATGGGGATTTCGGAAACGGTAAGAGATAGAGTTTCGGTTAAATGGGAGAAAAGTTGGGCAATTTTGAGTTTAGTACAATGAAATTTTTAAACTTACGAAATTCCGAACCGTTCCGAAGTTATGCGACAAAAAGCGAATTTTCAGGATTTCGTTTTTGACAAATTGTTACTTTGTCGTTGATGTTAACTGAAAAGTAAAAGGACCTTCTACAGGTACTTTTTAACGTTCTTTAACATGGCATACAGCAAATTGGAATCCGACGTTTCGTTTTCGAGTAACCATCATCAACTTTATTTTTTTAAATACGGTCCTGATTTTTTTATGCATAATATTAGAAGAGCTTTTTATTCTGCATTCAAGCATGTATCACACTTTATGGTTTTATTGCGATTTTATACTTACTTTACGATTAGCGGAAAAAATCCTAAGTACGAACCTGTATCCTTCCTCAATAACATTCAAACTGAATTTTATTTATAAATGGACTTTTGCTAACTGTGCTTTCCTCATCAAATTAATGAAATGACACAGAATTTTCAATTTTGAACACAAATTTTATAACCAAGTGTACATAATTACAAACAATCAACTAACACGTCATAAATGAACAGAAAACATTTTATGAAACGAAAATTTAAACATGACACATACCAATAATTAGAAAAAAATTATAATAAATGCTCGCAAAGCCCTCCTTAGTTCTCCAATCGTCAATAGCATCTTCTAACTGTAGATTCCAAAGCATTCTTTAACATTGTAGGTGTTACAGTTTGGAATCGGTTAAGTACAAGCTTTCGGAGTTCTTCTTCTATTCCAAAGGTATCTTTGTAAACATAATTTCTTACGTACCCCCAAAGAAAAAAATCCAGCGGGGTTATTTCGGAAGAACGAGTTGGCCAGGGCGTTTCAGAATTGGCGCTTAAAACTCTTTCGGCAAACCTATTTGAAAGGTAATCCTTAACCACCCGTGAATTGTGCGCAAGTGCACCATGCTGCTGAAACCAACAATTGCGTACTACGGCTTAGGGTAAAATATCAAGAGCATCTTCCAAAGTAGAATCTAGTAAATTTAAGTACAATAGTAAAATAAGTATAAAATCGCAATTAAACCATAAAGTGTGATACATGCTTGAATGCAGAATAAAAAGCTCTTCTAATATTATGCATAAAAAAATCAGGACCGTATTTAAAAAAATAAAGTTGATGATGGTTACTCGAAAACGAAACGTCGGATTCCAATTTGCTGTATGCCATGTTAAAGAACGTTAAAAAGTACCTGTAGAAGGTCCTTTTACTTTTCAGTTAACATCAACGACAAAGTAACAATTTGTCAAAAACGAAATCCTGAAAATTCGCTTTTTGTCGCATAACTTCGGAACGGTTCGGAATTTCGTAAGTTTAAAAATTTCATTGTACTAAACTCAAAATTGCCCAACTTTTCTCCCATTTAACCGAAACTCTATCTCTTACCGTTTCCGAAATCCCCATAGTGGCCCTCCTTATCTTGGACACAGTGTATAGTTGGGCCAATGGATCTTTACCCATGTATGTTCACATACAACGACGTGCGTATCTGTTATTCGCCTACTTCATTACTAAAAACAAACAAGGACAAACTGACTGAGATTTGCAGTTTGTCTTTGTTTATTTTTAGTAATAAAGTAGTCGAATGACAGATACGCACGTCGTTGTATGTGAACATATAGATCAGTAAAGATCCATTGGCCCAACTATACATATATCCGATATCTATTAGGAATAGTTTAGTTTTAAGTTTGGCCCTGGAATTAGAATCGCTAGATTAGACAACCCGAAACCAATTACGATTTACGAAGAATTTTCACAGCTGGTGATCTCAATTGTCTTCGTGCTCTACTATACCTACATTACAATATTTTATTTACAAAATAAGCAAAAATGTGTAGGTACACCAAAAAATGGTATCCATATGCACATGAATATCATCTTAGACCATATACTACTGGACCGCCGGACAAACGTTAAATCATAAGCCAAATAGAAAAGAGAGAAAAGATACTTCTGTCCCTTTGGATACATAAAGTAATGTTAAAGTAACCCAGTAATACCACCCCAGTATACATGCGGTGCTACCACCACTAGATAACTAATCTTTTACTAAAAGTAAGGTTGGGGCTAAAATTTAAATTTAAATCCTTCGTCTGTCAATTAGTGAATGTATTTAATTGTGTATCTTTTTTATGTTTTGTGTCAAGTGTGTGATAAACAGCGAATAACATTAGTGTAGTGAGACGTACCTACAGATTGTAGTTTTAGATATGGGTCTCCATTGCCTTGTAAACATTATAAACTTATACTTAAACATCAAACTATTTCATGTAGCGCGACTCGCATCCGAAAGAGATACCAACATTCGTTCCAAATTTCATAGGTTAATTAACTTTACAAATCAATAAAGAATATTATAAAAGAGTTACTTTTACTTTCCCATATTCAAACGGGTGGCCTAGTGCTATCCGTGTGCAATAACCACCGAATGTTTATATGATATCATATTTGGTAGTCAAACGCAATTACAATAACTTACCGTACCTACTCTCAGTTTCCCGCTCCTTAATCTAATTGAACGTTTTTCACTTTCATCCTTTATTTAGTTGAAAATTACCTTTACCAGTTGTAAAAAAAACTGCAAAGTGCAAAAGTTAAAATTGAAAGTTTGAGGTTATCTGTCTATGAGGTTATCATTTGTCAGTGAACTCTATACATACAGAGTTCACTGTCATTTGTAGGAAACATAACCAAAGAATAAATACGTTCGGTTCCTTTCGGTTTGTATAATAAGTATTTATTCTTTGACATAACATGAACATAACCTATAAAAATGTATCCAAAAGGATGCAAAATACTGCTCTCTCGCTTGCGCAGTTTCAAATAAAATGAACTACAGTAGAACCTCGGTTTACCGAGCTTTGATTTACCGAGGTTCCGTATTATCCGAATCTAAATACATTTGTAAAAAAAAATTTTTATACGTGCAATTTATACTGCGTGATTAAATATGCAATTGTACGAAGATATTTGTGACCTTGCCACGCGTGCTACCCGCGCCACTCTACCGACTTGCCGCTTTTTTCTTTATTTGTTTTCGCTATTAATTGTAGTTAATATTACTGGCGGCTTCATTCGTCAGTAATTAGTGCAAGTGCAAGTTTCATTTATCCGTCGCTTGTTGAAAACATCGATATGAGTGCAAAAAGAAAACGCGTTGTTCTTTCTTTAGAACAAAAACTTGATGCAATTAAACGTTTGTCCGCGTTATCCGAGTTTTTGCTTATCCGAGTTTACGTCGGTCCACATTAGCTCGGTTAAGCGAGGTTCTACTGTATTATAACAAATAAATCTTACCTGTGATTATGGGAATTTTTCTGGGTCTCCCTCTCTTTCGTTTAGGACCAAAAATTATAGGCATGTCTACAATACAAAAACAGATACAGGATACTATATACACATCAAAAAATTGTACCTGAAAGTGGACGCTTTCGTGGCCTACCTCGCCGCCGTTTTTCCTTAATTAGTTCTGTCGCCTGTGTCTGTTCATGTGTGCTTTCATATTCTGACTTTTCCCGTAGCAGTTCCTGTTTCTCTTGTTTTTGTTGTTGTGGCTGTGGTGTTTGTTGGCGACGTGGCTGTGGTGTTTGTTGGCGACGTGGCTGTGGTGTTTGCTGGCGACGTTGCAGTGGCAGTTTCTCTTCCTCATCAAGATGTGATTCAATTTTGGAAATTTGGGGAAGCACATTTTCTGATTGTACATTTGGAATGATTGAAGACTAAATCCAAAAATTTACATTTGGTTTAAGAAACTTTAAACTTACTGGTGCCTGAGGACCCAACTCATAAATACTAGCATCCAACTCATGACTAGTCCGAATATGTTGCTTAAGTTTATCTTGTCGAGCAAAACTTTTACCACAAGTTGTACAGGTAAAAGGTCTTTCTCCGGTGTGCATACGTCTGTGCCTTGCTAAATGTGAAGAACGGGTAAAGCTAAAATGGTATTTATATAATCGCTTTATGATAAAAAATAATCAATACCTGCTTGGGCAAAAATCACATTTGTGAGGTTTCCCTGTTATAATATGAGTTTTTTGATGAAATAACAAATCCTTTTTAGACTTGCACTTATAAAAGCAGATAGTGCAAATGAGTGCAGACTTACGTACACTACCATCGCTTGATGTTCTATTTGGAACATAGTCACAATCCTAGAATAGTTTTGAAGATAATTTAACATTACAGTAATGGAAGAAATACTCACACTTTCATTTGATGACTTGTCATCGTATAATAAAGAATCGTCAGTTTCAAACCACGGATGCTCTTCAGGTAATAGTAATGGAAGCCTCTCTTTTGGAGTACTTTCTATAAGAGCAATTAATGGTTTTAAAGAAATAAAATTAAGATGAGACACAGATTAAACATAAATTCATTTCCCCTAGCGCACATTAGCCCGTTTGTTAATGAACGGGTCGCGACCAGTTTTAATCTTGGTTGATTTTTGTTGGATTATTAAATGTTCAATTATTACACAGATACTTATCATAAATTGTTCAGTGGTTTGTGACTTTGACAAGTGAGTATGATGTTTCTCGAGTTTGTGTATTGACGTGTTTTTGAATATATTTTCATTATAATATTAATCGTAACTCATCGTTTTACATTTATCATTCCATTACATATTCCATCAGGTTATGCGCCCAGAACGTGGTCAAGAGTAATAAAAGTAAAATATTTTTGTGAATCGTGTGAAACAAAATAAAAATGAGTTCGGACATGCAAATGCGTTATTCAATAACAAAGCTGAACAATACAAATTATTTTTTGTGGAAGTTCAAGATGCAATTGTTACTGTCAAAGGAAGGTACATGGGAATGTATTACGGAGAATTCACCAGACCCTATGACTTCGGAATGGAAGAAGAAGGATGGGCAGGCGTATTCTACAATTGGCCTCAATGTTGACGATGATCAATTGGTTCATCTGAGAGGAACAACGACAGCAAAATGTGCATGGAACGTGCTTCGGTCATATCACGAGAAAAGCACAGCGAATAGTATGGTACGGTTAATGAAAAGAGTATTAAGCATGAAACTTGAAGAAGAAGGGAACATTGAAACGCACGTAGCTCAAGTGAACCAGGCTTTTCAACAAATGAGTGATCTTGGAAAGGAAATAACACCAGAGGACTGGCATGTAGCAATTTTATTGGGGAGTCTACGGGACAGTTATGATACGTTGGTGACATCGTTGGAGTCTCGCAACGAAAGTGATTTAACAGTCGGTGTCGTTCAATCCAGAGTAATCGACGAATGGAAGCGGAGGCAATTTAAACTAGATTATAGTAGCGTTTCATCGTCAGCTTTGCATGTGAGTACTGGAAAGTTCAAGAATAAGTCAAAGGATAAACAATCAAAACCAAAGAAGGAGTTTACATGTCATTTTTGTCACGAGCCAGGACATTTTGTTCGAAAGTGTCCAAAACTCAAGGACATAAAGAAGGACGAAACAGAAAAACAAAACGCAAATTTAGTGAAAGAAAAGTTATCCGAAATGTTGTTTTTAACTTCAAGGACGAACTGGGGATGGATCATTGATTCGGGTGCTACGTCACACGTAACATCGAATAGAGAATATTTTTCCGAATTCAACGGAAATCATCAAGAACAAATATTTGTGGCGAGTGGACAGCAAGTGCCAGTGGAAGGAATAGGTGCTGTTCAATTGGAGGTTGTAAATCAAGCAAGTGAACGACGTAAAACAAAAATTGGTGGTGTTTTGTATGTTCCATCAATCAATGGTAATTTATTATCGGTGCGAAAATTGAACCAAGGAGGTTTCAATGTTTCATTTAAACAGGATGGATGCTGTATAATTACACAAGGAGAAACACAAGTTGCATATGGTGAATTGCATGAGAACTTGTATATGTTAAAAGTTCCGTCCAAAGTGTTTTGTGCAATTGAACGAGAACATCCAGAGAATTGTGTGCATAATCGGCACAGAAAATGTGGACATCGTGACATCGAAGTAGTAAGAGGATTAAATAAAGACGGAAAAGTTGATGGCGTTAACGTTATGGCGTGTGACATCGAAGAAAGTTGTGATGCTTGTATGCAGGGAAAGATGACAAAGTTGCCATTCCCTAAGATAGCAGAGAAGCGATCACAAGCAGTGATGGATTTAGTTCATACCGATGTCTGTGGTCCAATGCATACGGAGACACCATCAAAGAAAAGGTATATTTTAACGTTTATAGATGATTATACCAGATATTCTGTTGTTTATTTGCTAAGAAACAAATCGGAAGTTATTGACCGATTGAAAGACTACATTGAAATGGTGTACACGAGGTTCAATCGGAAGCCAAAAATTCTACGCTCGGACAGAGGCGGGGAGTACACTGGTAAAGAGGTCACCATATTATTGAACAGGAATGGTATCCAGATTCAATATACTGCAGCATATTGCCCGCAACAAAATGGCATCGCAGAGCGAAAAAATAGGACGCTTGTTGAAATGGCGCGCTGCATGATAATGGATGCGAAACTCAATTATAAGTTTTGGGGTGAAGCGGTGACAATGGCGAATTACATACAAAATCGTTTGCCATGGAAATCAGTGACAACAACACCTTTCGAGCAATGGTTTGCTACGAAGTCAAATATTCAGCATTTTAAGATATTTGGTGCAAAATGCTACATTCATGTTCCAGATGAAAGGCGCCGAAAGCTGAAACCAAAAGCAATTCAAGGTGTTTTAGTCGGGTACGACGAGAATTCGAAGGCGTATCGTTGTTTTATACCCGAAACCGGCAAGGTTGTCATAACTAGAGACGTAAGATTTGCAGTAAAGCAGGAAGACATTAATCAACCAATAGTGAGTGATGAGAATTCAATTGTGGAATTTCGAGGTAAACAAGAAGAGAGCCCGAATGTGTCAATTGATAGTGAGACTGATGATCAAAGTGATAATATTCAGGAGGACGAATTACGCAGATCGGCCAGAAGCAATAAAGGCGTGTGTCCGAAGCATCTCATTCAAGAAATGAATACTTTGAAGGAATCTATTAGTGAGCCGAAGAACTATAATGAGGCAATTACTGGCAAGTTTAAGCAGCAATGGTTCAAGGCAACAACTGAAGAAATGTTGGGAGATATGTTGACAAAAGTTTTATCCGCACCAAGATTGGAGAAGTTAAGAGAGGCTTGTGGACTGCGAATGTAATAATTGAGGAGGAGTGTTGGATTATTAAATGTTCAATTATTACACAGATACTTATCATAAATTGTTCAGTGGTTTGTGACTTTGACAAGTGAGTATGATGTTTCTCGAGTTTGTGTATTGACGTGTTTTTGAATATATTTTCATTATAATATTAATCGTAACTCATCGTTTTACATTTATCATTCCATTACATATTCCATCAATTTTCACCAGTATAAAAAATATTTTTGACAGTTCACGACTTACTTATCATTTCATTTATAAGTATCAGACGTCCACCTAACAGTAACACAACCCATTATACTTTTCTACACACATTCAACAGAACACTAAATGTAAACATCTTAGATTATGTATAAAGTATAAAGGATACCACAGGATCCATCTGTTTCAGTTCAATAAATTGAAACCAAAGTAGTAGTTATTCACCATTACTTTGGTCCTCGGTAGGTAAGTATCTACTAATTTACTGTAAACACACAGGGGTGGGTAGTCACAAAATACTTGTATTGAAAATATAGTATTTTGTATTTCAAATACTTTCTTATGAGTATTTTGAATTTTGCATTTGAAAAACATTAATGTATGTATTTTGCCCACCGCAATGTTGATAGGTTCAGAGTGAATTCTAAGTACACATTTTCAAGGACCTACCTATAAAACTTTCCTAGAACGTCTAACTAAATCTCCCAAAAAACACCCCGTATGTGTATAGGTATTTTTGTATTTCAAATACTGCATTTGTATTTTGTATTTTTAAAAATAATATAAAAGTATCTCGTATTTTGTATTTCAAATACATTTCTAGGAATATATTGTAAATTGTATTTCAAATACATTATTGCATGTATTTTCCCCAGCCCTGTAAAACACATATACATAGATATAAATTTTATTAATGTACAAGCAGTGAGAGATGGGTAACATACAAAATGTATTTTAGGCTACTAAACTGTTGGAACAGAAAAGGGCACTCAGAAGCTTAGAAGGAACAAACAACCCAACTTCATGCAAGTCGTTTTTCATCAAATACAGAATACTTACCTGTACGGCTGTATACACATTTTTGACAATCCTATCAGTTCACAAAACAGCACTCTCTCTCAGAGGCATATTTGAAGGTAGTTTTTAGTTCTGATCAACTTTTTTTAATAACAATTTTCGATATTGTCAAAAATAAAGGTACTTAACTCTTGAGCAAAATTCATATTTTTTTACAAACCGCGTACACGACTGAAAAAATTTAATATCTGATGATTGTATTTTAAATTTTAGAACTTTTTATAAAGAATAACTTTTTTTCGTAAAATTAATAATAAAAAAGTTTTCCATATGGTGCGAACTTAAGCAGACACACTGTATTATCTCTGCAAGGAATCATAATATAAAAATGCTACAGCAGATAAGACACAATACAGCAAACATCAATCACAACAAAAATATTCTATTCTATCACACGCATATTTCAACAGCAATGCTGTTATGGTAGAGAACTAAATGTAAATTATAAATGTGACCAATAAATAATAATAAAAATAAATAAATAATATGTACTACCATAATTAGGATGGGTTGGAAGGAGTCACGGTTTATATACTACTACGGTTGCCCCATAACCCTGCTTATAGGCGATACGTTACAAGCGAGCAGGGGGAAAGCCTATGTCACTCAGCGACTGTTTGAGCACCGTTGCCTAGTGATTGCCTGTGAGCGCTTGCCGTATCTGTCATATTTGTTGTTATTATTACGTGAAATTAAGGTAGTTCCTCCGCGAAACGATTTGCGATAGAATTTGTTCAAACTTGGCGTATACGTTATTAAATACGTTATCCAAACATCTGTGGAGTTTAAATGAGGTTTACCGTCCCTAAGTCGAGATATTTACACTTAAAATTGGCATAATTGACATATAACCCATATACAAAAAACACCGCCCACGTAGCACATATCTTTCAAAGGCGTCCCAAAGACATTCTAAGGACTTCTATATGTCCACATAAGTCCCCAGGACATCCGAAAGACATTCTGAGAACTTCTGAATGTCCGCATAAGGCCACAGGACATCCCTTGCAGATCTCGTGTTATGTGGGCACTGACACATTATCAATTGTACTGTCAACACTAAATGTCAGAATTTAATGAAAAACTAAAGAATGCTAGAGAGGGATTATACGAATATTGTGAAAACATTTGAGAATTGTTTACCGTCTACTTTGAAGATATAGCCTTGAGAAACATGACGTTTTTGGTATTATTAGATATGTTTAGGCAAGCGAATGATTGTATACGCAATGTGTTCCATGACAACGCGGACAGTCCGAACAAAAAGTGTACTTCCACTGGCGTGACAAAAATGGTTATTAATAGAAGTTACTATGGTTACATGGGACGAAACTTTTGGTTGAGATTGTCGCGGAGGAACTACCTTAAAATTATATTGTTAAAATCAAAAAGTTAAATGACAGGGTGTCGCTGTAGTGTTGCTACATGTAACAACAGTTTAGAAAAAACTAGAAAAGGTGGACAAAATGTGTCTTACCATAATTTTCCTAAAAACCCAGAAATAAGAGCAATTTGGGTGCAAAAATGCCGTCGTGAGGGTAAATGGAATTATGGTAATTGCCGTGTTTGTTCAGTGCATTTTACAGAACACGATTATGAAGTGGATAAAGTAGCAAAAATGCTTATTATATTAGCTAGAGTCTAGAGATAGAGAACATGTTATGTATGTCCTTAATAAAAATAATGATTTGCTTTATTGTTTCATTTTCGTTTGAAAACGGCATACCTCACTACACCACAATAAAATATGAAATACGGAAATACTACATATATTTAGTTAAGATAAATATTGCTTGTTCCTTTAATTAATTAATTATTACTAAGTTGCATTTTACATCAATGCGGTGATAATTTCCCAGTTACTTTATATACTGCTTATTGTTATTCCTATAACAGTGCTCGAACGCCTAGCTTAAAAGTCGCCGAGCGACGTCACACGGTGTTGACCAATTAGAGGGTTTTTAGCCGATGAGGCAACCGTAGTAGTATATAGACCGTGGGAAGGAGTATAATTAAATGGAGAAACTAAAAGTAGGTTTACCAATATGGCGATCGATAACTATATTTCTGGTTTGTTAGATGAATTAATGTATAAATTTATAAGTAAAAATTTGTACCGCTTCTATGCCCTCTTAATTTCTGGTTCATAATATTTGTAGTATAAATAGATCAATTTGTGTAATTGTTATAGTGTTATACCAACCTGCACTGACAATTTTTAAAGAAGCCCTTGATTCATGGCTATTCCCATTGTGCTTCTGATAATTCCTACAATCAGAGTAATCTTCAAAATTATTAGACTTTTGCAAATTCGATCTGATTTCATGAAAACGTGTATCACGCACAACTGAATTTGAAGCAGAAGTAGATGTATGTCTAATCTAAAAATAACATTTTCAGTCACATTTTCTAAGCACACAAAACTCACCTCATCTAGAGACGTTACCCTTTTGGTTGCTATAGAAACCTCACTATTATATCTAGTAAACTGTTCGGGAGGCGCATTTGAAGGTAGGTTGTCATATCCGTTATTGTGAAAATTTTCAAATCCTTTAATTTCAAGCTCTGATGCAACAGAGATTAAATTATTTAAGGAACTTGCAGGAATATCAATATATCCTTTATAAATATAATCGAGAATCATTTGCATTTCATGATATTGAACCCCTCTCATAATGACAACAGGATGTTTACAAGGGTTATCATTAAAGATTCTTTCAAAATATGGACTGCATGCTGACAGTATGAGTTTATGGGCTCGTAGCAAACCATCTCGGCATGCGATTGTAACATCCACTAATTTGTTGTCTTGATATAATACTTGGAATAAACTACTGACATTTTCTAAGTGATTGTCCCATACCAGATGGAGAGCATTATTTGGAGTCATCTGCAATAAAATATAATATTAATTGGTTCGTTACAGAATATGAAGAGAAAGCAGGTGTTGGCGCAGCATCAGAAGAAGGCACACTATCAAAAAAGTGTCACAAAACTATACATAAGGACACAATGTGGTGAATTGAAACAGAACAATTACACACACACATCAAACATCAAAAAGTGGTGTTCCTTCAGATCAGAATTTTTACAGTTTATAGCTTTGTTTAATGTGCATGTGATTCTACCACAAATAGTCATTGTCTGATAAATGTATATTGAAGATGTTAAATGTTTATTTTATGCACCACCTCTATTTCGTTGATTTAACCTACCACTTCTGGGTTTTAAATTATTGCCCAATTTAACCCAACGACGTTGCAATTTTGCTGAAAACCAAAAAAAATGTACTTCCGAAAGCTGCTACAAACTTCAATGTTCCTCCAGAAAGAATCTTCTACTAAACCAATAATTATAGTCACCATAGCCTTTTGTGACAATACACAAATAAGTAACAATAAGTTGGTAATAATACTAATAATAAGGTCTCTATTTCTTATTGAAAACCACATGGATATGCAAAAGAAAATATTTCTCTGTATAAGGAGGACACAGTTCAACCATAACGTAACCCTAAATTCGGTAAGCACAAGAAGAATAAAAATAGCACTTGATTCAGTCAACCATAGCATACTACTAGGACAACTCGATAAACTGAAGATAAGAAAAACTGGAAACAAAATGTAAATAATTATAAAAAGATTTGTCACGTGACCTACCAAAAATTAAAAATTAAATTGATGAGCTTATTATTCCTTCACAAAGGTTCAAGTGTATTCAGTTGTATAGCTGTAAATACCTTAATCTCTCACAGCGTAAATATCGTGATAGAGCTTCCTTATTTTTTATTAATCTACGTATTGAACCGAAACATAAAAACTAAAAACAGTAGTTCCTTGGCCCAAAACTATGCTTATTATGATCTATTCAGAACATTCGAAATGTGGAATATACACAGATGACACTATATTAACACATACCACACGCAGGAACCTAGAGAGCTGGTGAAAAAAATCGTTAATAAAGATCTCAAAACATTTCAATAGGGGCTACAACAACAAATTAATCAGAAACAAACAAACAAGACTTAATAACATAGAAAAGACCCAATGTATATTGAAAAATACTGAAAATATAATAATAATAATAAGCAACAAAATTATACTATTAGAAGCTATAAAAAGATATGGAGGAGTGGACAATAACAGCGTCAACATAATCTATAACTATAATGGATTTCTGGTTTTGCACATATCACATATCATGGAACAGCGCAATCTGGTACCTACACAGGAGGATACAAGTTATACAAAATAAAGCCTTATAAATATTCTACAGATATCCAAGACTAACTCTGGAATTGTATACAAGAAAGTTAAAGCAATCTTAACAAATACCTGCAAAATATACGAGTTTCTGGAGGAAATCACCAATGCTAGAACCTCAAAAATCTTCAGTATATAAAATACTTGAAAGTGAACTGTATAAAGTATTTGGGAAGTTAGGAAAAATTAGAGCTTTTAATTCATTAGTGAACCAAATCATAAATCTTTCAATAACATTAATACTGTATTTATTAATACCTACCATACAATATACATTTGTGAATAAGGCTACCTACTACTTTCAATAAATAAATTTAGACAAAACTAACTGTATCAACTTTTATCTTCTTCCCTACTACTGTGGGTACATAATGGTCTCCCAAAATGAAAACTGTTGGAGGGAAAAAAAGTTCACAAAAGGTTGCGGTACATACCTATCAATAAGGTGAGGGTACAGG
Source organism: Pyrocoelia pectoralis (assembly GCA_036250285.1). Classification (NCBI taxonomy): domain Eukaryota; kingdom Metazoa; phylum Arthropoda; class Insecta; order Coleoptera; family Lampyridae; genus Pyrocoelia; species Pyrocoelia pectoralis. The sequence continues at coordinate 20,372,870 of CM070080.1, read as the reverse complement.
TAAAATCACACATTTGTAGAAAGGAAAAACAACTGTTTATTGGGAGTTCTAGAAAATAAAAAATGTTGGTGAAGCAACACATAGCGATTGCTGTGAATCCCCATCTTAACAAACACATTGTGTGCATGCATAAAAAAAATTAATCAATGGATGAAGTTATCAAACATGGTGCAATATTTATAGTATATTATTCTGAATTACCTAATGAAACTTAATTGAGTTCAGCACCACCATTACTTTAACAAATCGTATCAGGTACTAACAAACCATCCAGTTTACCAAATCAGTAAAACTTTCTATTCAATACATGCAGTGTATGAACACCCCATGGGCATCTATGACATTAAAATTTACAACCTGACACTTCAAAATATATGCATTATGCATCGAGCTTCGGCTTACCCACGCTGTGTCCATTTTTACTTTTAAGTTTTGATCTTATTAAGATTAATTAAGGGAACAAATAATATTAATCCAATCTACTCTTCTATTTAATTAAATATTACGTCCAGATTCTGAATGAAAAAAGTCTCTACAATATAGGTATTAAGCTGGCGAATAATTATAGAAATAATTGTGCCGAAGTTTCCAATTGAAATTTGACAAATCCTTACCTTTTGTGAATATTTAAAAATTTATCTCAATTAATTTACACTTAAATTCAAAACTGCCCATATGACATCTTTTGATTTATAACAAAAAAATTAAGACGAATTAAAATAATAAACTCCCACGAGTTACCATGGAAACAATAGTCAAACCACATAAGCGATGTAGCGAGATCCTTTTTAATTTTCAAAATTGTTCATTTTTCCATAAATATATTGAAAATACAGCGTAAATAAATAATACGAAAAAGGATTTTGGCGGAATAAAAAAAAAAGTATAAAAGTGACCATTTGTCACCTACGCCTATGATTAATGATATCACGGTGCAAAAATAGTATGATAAGAAAATGTTGATAACAAAAGGGAATAAACAGGAAAAAAAGTAAAGAAATACAATCGATTCATTAACTTACTTTCATAATTAAATTCCCATGGACAGTTGGACACCATGAAAGAACAATTTTCAGGTTATTTCACACTAACACATTTGCGTTAGGTATAATTATAAAAAATAAAGTAAAAATGTGAACTCACATATGGAATTATTTATTAAAATACAGCATAAATTTAAATCAATATCTCTATCCGGTAACACCCCCCTCCAACAATAACTTCCCTCATTTTTAATTATTTATTTTTTAATAAGTCGATGATATTTTTCAGTAATTTAATATTACGTCACATCTACTTACATTTTTTTCTCATTTTTAATAAACCTAACTACACAGGATATAATTAGATAGAGTTGTACATTAATATCTCATGGGGGTTGACAAAAATAATTTAGTTTCCATATTATACTTACTTTTAAGACTGTTTATATTTCCTTCGCGAAAATCACAATATTTAGACAAAAACCTGCCATTTAAGAGCATTAAACTTTAAACAACGAACAATAGAAATGTATAGACGCGCTTTAGCTATTGACTACCCCCTCGAATGCGCCGGTTCTTAATAGCCCAGCCATAGGAAGCTGGGAAGGTGACATGCTCTTCAAATTATTTATGAAAATATTGCTCGACGTTACGTATAATATATCGTAAATCGTATAATTTTTTTTCTAATTAAATTGATATTTAAGGTTTTATTTCAAGTAATAAGGGGGTTTCATATACAGATATAAAACTCACTATCCATCCTTTTCTCTTATACGCTAAGTAGTATAAGCCTCTCTTCGTCGTTAAATGTATAAGAATTGTACCTCCATCTTTTTACATGTTAATTTTCTATCGTCACAAAGAATTTGTATAAAAATCATTAAAAAACAATAAGAAGTTAAATATTATTATTAATTAAAAGCGTAATAATTAAAATAAAATCAACTTAATACAAAATTTTTCAATACAAGCAGCCTTTTATCCATTGGCGTCGCGTGAATTTTTTTACTCTGCTTTCGTTATTTTATTATTATGGGACTAGGTTTTAGCAAAAGTTGCATGTCGCCAGTTTTGGATTAACTTTTTTACATCTTTTACGTAGGTGATTACTACTTAATTATAGAAAACAAATTCACATAAAAGGAGAAAAATCAGATATACGAATATAGCCTAATCAATTCATTGACAAAAAGTAGATTCACGGAATACCTTTCAGCATTGAATAATTCACTCAACGCTTTCAGTTAAATGATACTAAGTTGTCTAAGTCTATCCTTTGCTAAGTATTGATTGTAATATTTCACTCATAGCAAAGCATTCCTTTCAAATGCATTTCATTTAGGTAGGTATAGGAGAGTGAATATACTCCATAAAGGTGTATAAAATTAAGTAACATTTAGTCCAAGTGTCCAACCAGTATTTGGATGGGTGACCCGTTTATCAGATCGAGAAGTGATTTCTCCACTGCATTAAATCTCTACGGCTAGTAATCCCTTAAACTTATAGAGCCTCCATATTAATAATAGTAATCATTTTGACAAAGAGAAGGCATTTAATATCAGATACAACTCTTGTTTGAATTTCACTAATGTTCTCAAAATCGAATGTTGTGGACACTTGACTACTCTTTGCAACAATACACTCCTTTTTAAAATAAAATTTGTTTGATGTTGTAATTAATTTGTTGATAACTGTTAGGATACCTTTATTATTACTAATTTAATTACTTTCAAAATATTATGATATAAAGGTCTTTTAAGAATCTTTAGTTAAGTCAGAGACAACTAACTGTGGTTAAGTTTAGTTAGTGAGTGACCCTTTCAGAGTTTTTTAGAAACCGTTTGTTTTCAGTGTGTACTATGCGCAATGTAATAATATTAGTTTTTATTCTAGGTAATTCCTGTTTCGATTTTGTCCATGTAAACGCGTTGGTTAAATCACTGAAATTGGGGGAATCCACATTTAAAAAATGAAATTTGATAGTAGCCCTGTACATTGAATAATGGCCCTGTATAATGACGCACCCAATGATTAACATTTAAATAATGGAAATTTTATGTTTTGGGAATTTGATCCCCCAATAACAAATGAGTTATCAAAATCAGCTGTTACTGTTACATTTGTGAACTTTGACTTCATAAAAAGGTGACTCAATTCGTTTAATTACAAGATTTGCTTACACTAAACCGTAAAACAAAATGTTTCGCTCTACAGGGTTTGACAAGCTTTTAGGTAATGTCAATAATTATTCTTAATTTCTGGTAAAATAGAACTTTTTCCAGATAAAGCTACCAGCAACATTTTAATGGAACCCGAATGGAACACCATCCTACAAATTTGCGATCTTGTTCGCCAAGATGATGTTCAGTAAGTTGTATTGTTTTTTATCTTATGATATATACGTTAACATGTTGACTGTACACTGTGGTAAATTTTTTGTCAATCTTTTCTGACTTGCATGAGCAGTGCAGTGGGGGCTTTACGTCTTTTAAAGTAAACAGTACAAAACAGAAAACAATTAGGAATTACACACAAACAAACAAACAATAATGACGTGTGTTATGTTCGTATTTGTCTCCTTGCTGGCTAAACTTAGATATATTATTGTTAACGTAGTACACTCCCTCCAAGATCAATAATTCAGGGAACATAAGCATTTTAAGCGTTTAAAAAGAAGTACGGCAATCTTCACGATAACCTAGCCCAGACAATATTCTTATTGCTTTGCGTTGCATTTATCATTTTTCAGTAAACTTTTCCAGTCATATTCACGAAATCTCGAAAAAAAATTCAAGGTATAGTTCATTCGTTGACACAGACCTTAAAATGCAGGTGTCGGGTAGTGATGTCAAGAAAGTAACTATTCGGTACTCGAATACTCGTTACTCTAAGATACCCGAAGTACCGAGTAGCGCCACACAAACGAAAAGGTTACTTGATTACTTTGATTACTTTTGAATCACAGACAATATTTTATCATTGGAATACAATGTACTATTGTGCTGCACTGTAAAATTAAAATAAATGCGAACAGTTAAAGACGTTAAAGTGCACTGTAAAAGCATTGATATAATCAATGTCATTGTACCTACTTATAAAGCAGAAATTTATATGTATTAATGTATTCCTTATTTAGCAACATTCTTTTTAAATAAATGACATTAAAAATTAAGAGAATCAGCTTTATTAGACCCGTCTTTTTTTCACTTTCACTTTAGTTACTTTAGTAAACACTAAACAGTGCGAAAATACAAGAAAATTTGAATATTTTATAGGTACATATATTACATTACATTATTTAAATTTTCCTATCTCAGATCTCGACTTGTACAACATGCCTTGTGAGTACTGACTACTGAGTACGGTCAACGGTGTCGTAATAAAACGATTATACTTGTATCTACATCTACTAAAATCATTAGTAATCAAAGTAATCATAGTAACGAATATTGCAAATGATTACTAACCGTTCCCGTAACGATTACTCAAAAGTAACGACAAACGACATCACTAGTGTCGGGTAAAAAAAATATGTTGCAGCAGTTATCTCTCTCGTCTGCTCTACTACCGCAACAAGCCAGAAGGCGACAGAAGTACCTACTCCCCATCTGTCTTTGTCAGCTTCAGCGCCTACAATGCATTGAAATCCCCCGTATCCCTTCCAGTTGCGTATAGCATACAGTTCAATGTTTGCAAACAACATTACGTTACGACATGTACATTTGACAATTACGCTAAGTTGGTATCAAAACTGTTTGTACAAGAAAATGAAATTTGTTGTTGATGTTATCCTTGTTACCTGAGTTAATAAAAGACATACAAAACGACACTCTTATAATAATACGTTAGCTAATAATAGGTGTTTTCTTTTTGCACGTTGTAGTGGACTTAAGTCAGCGCTGTCAATAACACACCTTTCGTTTTAAAAGCTTTATTTGAGTTTTATATTAACCTGAGGCAGAAATGTCTGATGGCGCAAGGCACTTCAATCACGTGATTATTGTGACTTTACCTAACCCTATGGCGATGCAAAAAGAAAACACCTAATGTATAAATTGTATTCAATATGTAGAAAAGGATAGTCATACACAAGTCTGGAATTCATAATAGCTTCAACATTTGAAGAACTGACTACTGGTATCTGAATACTTTAAAATTTGGTCATGGATACGGATACCGGATTTGAAAAGTATTCGAATACAGCTTTCGGATACATAAAAAGTACTCAGCTCTGATACTTGGTTGAATTATGAATTATTTACTGTAATTATTATCCTTTAATATTTTTGCTGTTCCGATGACCTATACCCACTGTTTGAGATTAGACAGTACTAATAATATTGAGAAAAATTAGGACACGCGACGCGATTAAACAATATCGTTCATGCATGTTCATATCTATCTTCGTATCTCTATCTCTACTCATTTTTAAAAGTATCCTTAAAGGTATCCGGATACTTGTATCCGAGTACATTTTTATGTGAAAGTATCCGTAAGTACTTTTTTAAAAATTATCCGGATACATTTTTAGTATCCATATCAGACACTAGGATACTTTTTTTCTGTATCCGACCCAGCTCTGGTATTGAATGTAGTAAAAAAACAATTATCGAATGTCAACCAGATTGACGTAGACAGCAAGCGTTGTACTGTTGTCAATAAGATCCCCAGATCGGATCTGGATTCAGACACAAAAGTTTTGTAAGTGTATAGTGTATTAGGCTAGTAGAGCAGCGCACTCAACAATAAGATAATAATAATAATAATAATAAAAATAAAATGCACGCTCGGTGGTATAAGTGTAAACATGTTTAGCTTTTGCCTGAGTTTGAGTCCAAGGTAACTATTTTTTTAAAGTGGAGAAAAACTGTAACTGAAAACTGAAAGCAAAACCATAGGTCTTGTGTTAACTTGATGTTCGCTATGTTAAAGATGCCTTGCTGCAAAATTCTAGTATTCTAACTAATAAACGTAACAGGTGTGTTAACATAGTAATACTTGGAAAATCCACAGTTCCTAGATCTCAGCCCACAATAGAAGTACCAATAAAATACAACTAACGCAAATACCCATTGGTTGTTTCCTATCAGTGTAAGCTTACTTATTTCCTTTCAAATTCAAACAAATATATTTCACTTAACATGAAATAGATATCAAAAGATTAGAAGGATATGAAAGGAGCATTACATTACAATTAAAAAGAACTTATTAATAAGTAAACCATACTAAATGCGTGACAGACATTATTAATTGTTACTTTGTTGTAGACCAAAACAAGTTATATCTTCGATTAAAAAGAAATTATTTGCCCAGAATCCTCATACTGCATTGTATGCACTCCAAGTTTTAGAAAGTTTAGTTAAAAATTGTGGTAAGCATTATTTGATGGTTCAGTATTGACAATATAAATAATTGACTGTCCGCGTAGGAAATGTGATCCATGAAGAACTAACACTAAAGGCTAATTGTGAAATGTTACATGAATTAGCAAAAACAACTCAACATGAAAATGTTCGCCAGAAACTTCTAGAGCTCATCCAAACTTGGACATTTGCCTTTCGTAAGAATCCGAAACATAGTGCTTTAAAGGTACTTATTTACTAGATGAATAAATAATGATAATGATGATGATGATGATTTGTAAAACCTTTTCTTTTTTTTTAATTAAATGTTGTTGCTTTAAGGATGTGATGAATCTAATGAAAGCGGAAGGTTACAAATTTCCAACTCTTCGTGAAAGCGATGCCATGTTTACTGCAGATTCGGCACCAGAATGGGTTGATGGCGAAGTTTGCCACCGTTGTCGTTCTGCATTTAATATTATGTTACGGAAACACCATTGTCGTAATTGTGGGCAGGTGTTCTGCCATCAATGTTCGCAAAAACAAATAGCTCTACCACAATTTGGTATTGAAAGAGAGGTTTGTTCACAGTTTTTATACATTTCCATTTACTGCCAATAGTATTGCAATCTTATATACAGTTTTGTGATTTAAAGATATGTTTTGCTTAAATCAGTGTATGTAATTTATAGGTTCGTGTTTGCGATGCTTGCCATGAGCAAGTTACTAAACCTTCATCTGTCCCAAAGAAAGTATCCATTGCAAAACAAGATGATTCAGAATTGCCCGCCGAATATTTAAGCAGTTCATTGGCACAACAAAGTCAGGTAAACTTCCACAAAAAGGCCAACTCTATAAAATAAAATGTTCAATTACCGACAGCTACCAACTCGTAAAACAGAAGAGGAACTTCGTGAAGAGGAAGAGCTGCAATTGGCACTTGCGCTAAGTCAGTCGGAAGCAGAGGCTAAGGAAAAGTTTAGGCCATCAATTTCGCAACCAGTCGTAACAACTAAAGGTAAAGTCTTAAAAGCTAAAATGGACGATTTTGCATAAATTATTTTAGTCGAAGTTCGTCAAACCGAACGTACTCCATCTCCAGCTGATGGGCAAGTACTAAGTCCCGAATTAGCCCGCTATCTTAACCGATCTTATTGGGAAAATCGTCAATCAGACGTTCCAGAGACAAATCGTCCTACAAGCCCTTCTGCTCCAGCAACTGCCCCAGTTCAAATTACCGAAACAAAATACCACGAAAATGGATTAACTAATGGAGAGTTGCATGATTTTATAAATACATTGAAGTCGCAAGTGGAAATATTTATTAACAGAATGAAAAGCAATTCTAGTCGTGGCCGTTCTATAGCTAATGACAGCAGTGTTCAAACACTTTTTTTAAATATAACTGCAATGCATTCACAACTTTTACGTTACATTCAACAGCATGATGATAGTCGTTTGTACTATGAAAGGTTGCAAGATAAATTAACACAAGTTAAGGATGCAAGAGCAGCGCTAGATGCATTGCGAGAAGAACATAAGGATAAATTGCGTAGACAAGCAGAAGAAGCAGAACGACAGCGGCAATTACAAATGGCGCATAAACTAGATATTATGCGTAAAAAGAAACAAGAATATTTGCAGTATCAACGACAACTTGCTTTGCAGCGCGTCCAAGAACAAGAACGTGAAATGCAAATGAGACAAGAACAACAAAAACAACAATACTTGATTGGATCTGGATATAGTACTTATAAAGGGTCTCCTGTTCATTCTCAGTATGGACCACCGACCGGTTATCGCACATATCCATATGACATGCCTATGATGATACCAGGTTCAATAGGACCACAGGGTGTACCTATGGGACACCCATCTATGCAAGCACCAGCAATGGTTGCAGGTGAGAATCTTGATTAAACAGTTGTAAAGGTTTATGTGTAATAAAATAATTTTCTTCCATTAGGGATGCCTCCTGGATTATCGACACAAACTGGTTTACCAGTTCAAGGTCCTCCACCTGGAGTACAAACTCAAGGACCACCCCCAAATTTACAAACTCAAGGACCTCTGCCAGGTTTAACTCCGCAAGGCCCTCCTTCTGCTCTGCCTACGCAAGGTCCTCCGACTGGTTTGACTTCTCAAGGTCCAGCGCAATCTTTACCGCCAGGATTACCTCAACAGAGCCATTTACCTTCTGGTATTTCTCAGCATAATATTGCTCCACAAATTACTTCCCAACCTCCCACTTTACCGTCACAACAAAACATATCTACACAACCAGGATTACCAATTCAGCAAGGAATGCCATCCGCACACCCAGCTTTAAATGCTAGAGCACTCCCGCAACATGCAACTCCCGTTGTATTACCTCAACATTTTCAACAGCCAGGTGCACCACCTGCCAGTCCACAAGTATCGCAATCACAACATAATGGAGACGCCCAAACGGCAGAACTAATAAGCTTTGATTAGTTTTCTCCCTAGAATATTTAATGAAGGTTATTGTAACCTACATTTCTATTATAATCGAAAAATTGCTTTCCATATATGCTTTTGTGGGAATATGTTAAATTTGCTTGTTATAATTTTTTTAAATTTTGCTTTATATACAAAATCTATTAGAAATTTACAGCATCCTATTAAGGTGTGTTCAACAGGTGAAGAAATTCGTTAGTGTTGTTCACAAAATCAAGAGCGCTTAAGCTGAACTTGTGCAAAATGAATAATGCGTCTTATATATTTTAAATTAATAAGCATTGTAAAACTATAAATTTATTTAAAAATTGTGAGTGTTAATCAAAACCTTCGGGACTTACAGCCATATAACAAAGCACACCCCCACCTGGAATTTGTTTAGCAGATACAAACGCTCTTCCGTCTGGTGATCCATGGTTAAGCATTGGAGCAATTGGTCCTGTTCTAGGTAAATAAGGAATCTAATTCAAGAAATAATCTCTTAAAAAGTACTCATAATTATATTATACGTTACTTGTTGTGACATCATATTTCCTAGGTTTTCTGCAAGAGGACATAATGTAGGAGTTTCAGGTGGTGGAGACATAAAAGGTCCATGTAAGAAATTGTTGCGTACTTGTATTCTAAGAAATTGAACGTACTCATTTTTAACTTTACATGATTCCAAATTGTCATCTGGAAGGCTTGCTAATTTTCTTGCCCATTCTGAACATCGTACTCGATCTGTTAAGAAAAAACCTCATTTTATGAATCATAATTGCTTATGAATAAGTACCATAAGGATTAGGTAATTTAGGTGCATGTGCTGCAATATCCCTTAATGCAAATTTAAATTCATTACTATCTCTTGTGGCCATTTCATTTTGTAATCGTTTGAAAATTGAGAATATTCTAAAATTTTGACATAACTATAATTTTACATACATCTTGCCATAGTTACTTTACCTGTAATTTTGGGGTAAAAATATGGATTTTGTCCTTTAATGTTGTCTTAGAAACGAATTTTTTTTTGTAATATCGCATATAATGTGTAGTGCAGTCATTTTAAACATGAACATTGCAAAAAATCCTATGTTAGGTTTGACTTCATGTCATCAGCAGTGGTAGGTGGAGTGTTGTAAACTAAATTTTTAATGATAATTATATCTAATCAAACTTAATCAAGAAGATTCGAAAAAGTGTTGTTCTAAAATCCGTAAAAATTTTACACCGTTCAAGTTTCCATCAAAAAATTAAAATTCTCCCAAATACATTGAGGCTCCACCCGTTTTGGCGATCAACAGTGCGATACAGGTGACGATTTAGTAATGAAAGTTTTGTCGGTTTACCAAGCCGTTATGTTGTGGAAAGTGGATTCGTCGGTAAATAAAACATATTTAAAGAATTCATCTTCTTCTCCAACTTTTTCGAGACTCCATAAACAAAAATTCAACCTTCGTTGAAAGCCTCCTCCATATAAATTCTGGTGAAGTTGAAGGTGATAAGAATGGTGTTTATGTTTTTTTCAAAAATATTTAGATAGACAATTCCTCAATAAATGGATTGGAAGGAGGGGTCCACAACACTCCACTACCACTGCTGATGAAATAAAGATTACAATAAAAGATGCGTTTGCTACTATAACACCAGATATCCTGAGAAGCGTTAGATCTTTTGAAAATCGACTGCGGTTGTGCATAGAAGAAAATGGTCATCATATTGAGCATTTACTATACCATTTTTTTCCATAAATGATTACTTCTTGTTATTAATTTCATTTTTAATTAAGTTATGATCCCATATCTAATTATCAACCACAATAAAAAAATCATGGCCTACTAGAATGCAAACAAAACAATTTCCAAAGAAATTTTAGAGAAAAATCTTAACTTTTTTATCGTTGATTTTAGACATATCAATTACTCATAGTTTTTGATAGAAAATGAAAAGTTATTCAACATAGAATAAAAACATACAGGGTGTTCCATTTAAGTTAAGTGAGTTATTGATGTTTGAAAAATATAAAATATGAATCCTTTTTCTAAACACCCTGTACAAAGAATCGAAATCCTACGTAGTGCAAATGAAAGCCTTAAAGGTCAAGATAAATCGATATAAATTTGTGTTACTGAAAGTAAGTGGTTTCTGTGTTATCAGGCGTTGTTTAAATTGAATATTTTTCATAAAATCACAATTTTCTCAAAATTGGTAAGCGATAGGTGTAGGGAGCGTTTAATAAAATTACCTTTGTTTTTAACGTATAATCTAAAAATGTAATAAAATACAGGGGGTTGCATTAAAAAAAAGCTAACTTTGATATATTACAATTTTGTGAAGCATCCTGTATAAGTGAAAATAATTTTAAAAAATAGTCGTTATCAATTTACATATGTCACCAAAAAATGAAGCTGATATCTTGTACCCTTTAGGCACAAGAGACCGAGGGAATAGTCGTGAATCACCCTGTATATTTTGAAAAATACTTTTTGGCCACTATGAACTACATTAGCATATTGCTTCTTATCATATACGTTTCTTTATACGTATATGCTTCTTATGGGGTTTTGATTTTTGGCTGCTTGCAAATATGTTATTTTGCTGTAAGAGGGTTAGAATCCTGTTATTTACAAGAACGACCGTCCACGATTGTCCACAAGCAACCACGACCGTCCGGTTTGAAATTTCAACCGGCCTTTAAACTTTTGGTCGACGGTTAACGGTCGGTGACTCATAACATTTGAAATTTTTTTACTAACCTGATATAATTATTTTTTTAAAAGTATTTTATTATCGTTAAGTATGGATGGGTGGACAGTCGAGGAAGTGGATGAATGAAGTTGTTTAATTTGCTTAATTTGTTTAATTTGCTGTGGGTACCATAAATACCGATTTTATTTATGGTGGGTATAAACCTGCAGAATTATTATCGACTTTAGCGCGACATTTAAAAATCGGTTGGTCTTGCAGGGTCTTCCCTATGCGACGGTTGTTTAATTTTTGGTCGGTCGAAGTTGGACGGTTGTGGATGGCCATGGTTGGTCGTCTCTCTGTGCGACTGCCACAGCGCGGAAAGCGGTTAATAATAGAGGTACAGGTAGTCGGTAGGTTGGTCGGTCGCCGGAGGGTAGACTGGATCTGCAATGCAGACGACGGGTCGATGTAGACGGAATTCACGGAATGGGAATCAATCGTTGCTCTTCCATTATGTAAGCGACTGTGTACCGGGATCATGTGGTCGCCACAAATGGTTTAAAAATTTTTTGGAACTTATCTAGGAAATTTATTTTACTTTCCCGTGCATATATCTACACATGGGAAAGTAATGTAAGTACCTATACTTAATCGAAAAAAAATTGAACTCGAAATTTTGATGAATCTCAACGTTTTGGGTCTTCCTGAGTCCAAAACCACCATCTTTGAAAAATGTTTGTGTGTGGATGCGTACGTTATATGGCTGTGGAGCTTAAACTATACCAAGCCTTAGGTTAAATTTAACCTCTAAGTACTAGAGGCCAATTTTAACCCAAACTAATTTCCCTTGGTGAAAAGTTAGTGGACATGGTCAGAAGTAAAACACCGTTTTTCGTTTGTTTCTAAATTCAAAATGGCGGCCAACATAGCAATTTTCTAAGTTTTTACTTTTTAGGGTCTAGCCGGTCTAGCTCAAGAACCGTTTTTAACTTTAAAATTTGAAAATTGTGACCAAAGGATGGCCAAAACCTTTGGATATAATTTATAAAGAACAAAAACTATTTTTGATAAAATAAATTCAAAAATTTAGTTTGAAGTTTAGAATTTTGTTTTTTTCCGTATTTTTGTTATTATACTATTGTGTATGAAAAAATTCATATTATATTTTATTTACACAAGGAATATAATTTCAACACCTGTACCATACCATTGACTAAAGTCAATGCCTCCCTACGTGCTCCCTACCTCTATTCTTTATATAATGCTCCCTACGCCAAAATTCAAAAACACATGCAAAAACGGCCATTTTTAAAAAAATACTACCTCTTCATGCGTCATCTAGAGTTATATTTTTAGAATGGTTAGTTAATAAAGTTATTACTTGCAACTTTTAAATATTGAACTTCTGTTGATATTTACTTATGAAAAGTTAAAAACTTAAACTTTAAAATGCCACATGATCATCGTAAAGAACGTAAAGTATTAGTAAGAAATTGATAGGTTAAGTACACTCCACATTCTCTTTTCACGAACTATTTTAGCCTCCATTATCACCAGGCCCTGTACTTGACATCTCCGATGATGAACTTGTATCTATTTCAGTACGAGATTTAAATAGACAATTAAAATTGAGAGGCCTATCGAGAGAAGAAATTATTCGTATGAAACAACGAAGACGTACATTAAAAAATCGTGGCTACGCAGCATCTTGTAGAATAAAACGTATCGAGCAAAAAGATGAATTAGAAACGGAGAAGAGTCAAGAATGGAAAGATATTGAAGTAATGCACGATGATTTACAAGAGATGAAGAACGAAGTGAATATACTTAAAAATAGGTTTGAAGCTTTAAAAAAGTTCGCACTAAATAATAAAATTCCAATACCGCCAGAATTACAAACATTATAGTGATACTTAGTAATTTATATAAATACTTTTGGTTTACATTCCATTCTTAAGTATTTTTAATTTTTATCGGGCTACTCATTGAAATGTGACCTGTTTACTAATGCTAAGGTTACCTGTACAGTATCTGATACGTTATGTATACACTGTGTCCAAGATAAGGAGGGCCACTATGGGGATTTCGGAAACGGTAAGAGATAGAGTTTCGGTTAAATGGGAGAAAAGTTGGGCAATTTTGAGTTTAGTAAAATGAAATTTTTAAACTGACGAAATTCCGAACCGTTCCGAAGTTATGCGACAAAAGGCGAATTTTCAGGATTTCGTTTTTGACCAATTGTTGCTTTGTCGTTGATGTTAACTAAAAAGTAAAAGAACCTTATACAGGTACTTTTTAACGTTCTTTAACATGGCGTACAGCAAATTGGAATCCGACGTTTCGTTTTCGAGTAACCATCATCAACTTTATTTTTTTAAATACGGTCCTGATTTTTTTATGCATAATATTAGAAGAGCTTTTTATTGTGCATTCAAGCATGTATCACACTTTATGGTTTAATTGCGATTTCATACTTATTTTACTATTGTACTTAAATTTACTAGATTCTACTTTGGAAGATGCTCTGGATATTTTACCCTAAGCCGTAGTACGCAATTGTTGGTTTCAGCAGGATGGTGCACTTGCGCACAATTCACAGGTGGTTAAGGATTACCTTTCAAATACGTTTGCCGAAAGAGTTTTTAAGCACCAATTCTGAAACACCCTGGCCAGCTTGTTCTTCCGAAATAACCCCGCTGGATTTTTTTCCTTTGGGGTACATAAGAAATTATGTTTACAAAGATATCTTTGGAATAGAAGAAGAACTCCGAAGGTTTGTACTTAACGCATTCCAAACTGTAACAACTGCAATGTTAAAGAATGTTTTGGATTCTACAGTTAGAAGATGCTATTTACGATTGGAGAACCAAGGGGGGCTTTTCGAGCATTTATTATAATTTTTTTTTAATTATTGGTATGTGTCATGTTTAAATTTTCGTTTCATCAAATGTTTTCTGTTGATTTATGACGTGTTGTTGATTGTTTGTAATTATGTACTTGGTTATAAAATTTGTGTTCAAAATTGAAAATTCTGTATCATTTCATTAATTTGATGAGTAAAACACAGTTAGCAAAAGTCCATTTATACATAAAATTCAGTTTGCATGGTACTGAGAAGGGATACAGGTTCGTACTTAGGATTTTTTCCGCTAATCGTAAAGTAAGTATAAAATCGAAATTAAACCATAAAGTGTGATACATGCTTGAATGCACTATAAAAAGCTCTTCTAATATTATACATAAAAAAATCAGGACCGTATTTAAAAAAATAAAGTTGATGATGGTTACTCGAAAACGAAACGTCGGATTCCAATTTGCTGTACGCCATGTTAAAGAACGTTAAAAAGTACCTGTAGAAGGTTCTTTTACTTTTTAGTTAACATCAACGACAAAGCAACAATTGGTCAAAAACGAAATCCTGAAAATTCGCCTTTTGTCGCATAACTTCGGAACGGTTCGGAATTTCGTCAGTTTAAAAATTTCATTTTACTAAACTCAAAATTGCCCAACTTTTCTCCCATTTAACCGAAACTCTATCTCTTACTGTTTCCGAAATCCCCATAGTGGCCCTCCTTATCTTGGACACAGTGTATAACTGAGTGTTTGTCATTCGACATGCATTAACAGAAATAAATATAGTAGGTAACAGAACGAAAGAAATTCAATGGAACAACTGTTAAATATTACAGTGTAGTTAACGAAGTTCAATTTTACGATAAAGTACTTGGAACACTTTTGACATTTAACAGCATGTTAACTATAAGGTTTGAATTGGAAATAAACAAGCCAAGGACCCTGTTTTTATTGTCACATGTTCAAACTTTCGAAATGTGTAACTTCCTCTAAACACTTTTATTCCATTTCTTTTTATGATAGTGTGTTTTGAGTTCAAATTCGACATATCTAACATTCAACAGCGTTTTTATATAGTTTCTAGTATTTTGTAATTATTTCATCTCTATTAAGTATATGAATTTGAAATAGATGATATAGTTATTGCCTATTTATATATTATAATAACATTCTATTGTTTAAGAATTGTTTTGATTACATTTCAAATTACCTAAACATACACCTTATTCGACAAACAACAATTTTGATTTATCAGTGTTTAATGATGGTGCCCTACAACTTGAAATAGGTAGTTGAACAGTGAACTATTAGGAAACATTTCAATATAGATGGATTAACAACAGTAGTCTGCTACTGGCGAGATTGTTCACTTCTTTTCACTAGTATCAAATGTAGAGCCATGTTAAAAATTGTTTGTCCACGACTACGGTATAATATACTTAGTCATTATATGTCTCTCCAAAAAATACTAATAGCATTCATTACACACTCGTTATTTTATAGGTATATTGCAATGGTAACCGTCCAATACAGTCAATCAAGAGTGTCGTTGCCATAGTATCCGTTAAATACATTCAATCAAGGGTGTCAGTTTGTAGAGGAGAATTTTCACATGTTTGACAGATCAAAATGTCCGTGTTAATTTTAAATGAAATAAATATTGGGATTAAATTAACACTCGAATATAAGGGCTATTAATCACTCGAACGATTTGCTTCACTCACCTGCGGCACGTTTCGCAAAATTCGTTCTCGTGATTAATAGCCTCTCTTATTTATATGCTCGTTGTATAATATAGTATTATACTCAGTGAATATCAAAAATGCAAAAAATAAGGCAAGATAGGGCAAAAAAGAGATGAGCAAGACTGTGGCATCTTTATTATTATGTGTGAATGCTTCAATATTTCTATTTCAAGTAAGATCTGCAAAGGTTTTTCTTTAATAAATCGAATGTAATAGAGAAAAAATTAATTTAAGGAATAGAATATAATATACAAACTTACCTTAAAATTTTATGCAGAATCAAAATATAGAATATCACACATCAATTGAAAGTAAATAGGAGCATCGGCAGGATGAATTATGTTCGCCATTTAAAACTGAACAATTTCAAAATGTGATTTTCCAATTACAGTATAGATTCCTAATCACATTCTAAACAAGAAACCTAATTTTCATCCTAATCCAAAGAGCTATTCATTTTAAGCTGCTTAACCAGAAAAATTGTAATGTGTTCAATCACCACTGTGTATATATTCTTATTGCTTTTATATTATTGCACATTTGTTTTTTATTACACTAAATATGAAGATTTTTGAGTTATTAATCATACAAACTACTATAAATCCACTACTATCGGAGTAAAAATGCAAGGCCTCTGACTTTTAAGTGGTCATAACGAAAAAACTGAGGGGTGAAATTTCTTCATTTTTGGGCAGTACATTAGTCATTTATATATGTTTAACATGTGTAAAAATCAAATTGGTAGAATCAGTTGTTTAACTTTTATTTTAATTAAGAGCAATAAAAACGCTGTATTTAGTATTTTCCTGGCTGACGGTCAGTTTTCACTTATCATAAAATTGTTATTGTTTAATAAATTGTTACCAAATTTACAAATGTTGTAGCACACATACTTCTGAAAAGTCAACGGTCAATAAATATTGATTATTCATATAATTAACTGGTTTTATAAGCCCTAACCGAAAATTTGATTATTTTGCAATATACGGTAACTAAAGAAAAAATTCTTGTTTTAAATGCTAAATTTGTATTACTCAAATCGAGGTGCATTATTGCTTTATTGAAAACAAAATTTGTTTTCTTGTAATTCAAAGTAAATGTTATAATTATCGCGAAAGAAAGACGCACATATTCCCGCGAGAGGTAATCTACCACATCGTAAATCGTGAGCGGCAAACCACAACAATGTGATTATTCTTTAGTATTGTACAAAACCATGCGCTTCATAGCAATAGTGTACGACACCATCGTCCAGCCCGTACTGCACTTCGCCACGCAACCCAAGCATCCATCCTTTTTTCCAAATTTCTTTTAAACAAAACATGTATACATGGCATTATTTTTGTGAATCGTTTACACCACAATATAATTGCTTTAACCTTGTTATGTTACTGTCAATATTATTAATATCGCACGTTCAGGTACTGAGTTACACAAGATGTCGTTTTTTCATTATAGCTTTAAGACTAATAAATCAATTGGCCTCAAAAGCATCTCACACCGACAAAAAAGTATACACTTGACCAATATATAAGTATCTACCACTCAGTTTCAATAATATAGCCGTAATTAATTTTTAAAGTCGAGCGCTTGTGCGATTTCAGTCATAATTAGCGCTTTTTCGCACATAAATTAATACAGAAAATTAACGATGTGTTGCAAAAATCTAAAACTGTACACCTTTTTGTAGGAATAAATGATCTTTTAAATGCACTTTATTTCATTAAATTATGATTGCTAATTACTGAGATAGAAGCTTCTAGTCACAGGCCTTGCATTTTTACTCCGATAGTAATTCAATGCAGTTTATCTTAAAAAAATACAGTACATATTCTAGAAAAGAAGTGTATAGAATATTTTAATCTCAAAATAAGTTTCTCTATTGCTTCTTGTACTAATTTGAAGTTTCTTCTCCCTCATAGTGGATCTCTCACCAATGAATCTTACTATATATATGTCTTTTAATTGTTCTAAATAATTATATTTTAACAAAGAATTCTTAAACTTAACCAATTTTTATATAAATTTTACAAATCCCTCCCCCTCTCCTTTCCCCTACCTCCTCCATCCATCCATCACATTCCTCCCCTCTCCAAACTCTCCTACTTCTTCCCTTAGCTCCTCATATTCCCCGAGCATGTTATATTTTCGCAACCCTTACAACCCAACCTGCATTTACTTCTTCCGGCCTCTCACCAGTACTTGTTCTCATTTTCCTCATTCTATACCTCGCCCCACCGTTTTGTTCTTCCTTCCATTCCTCTCCACAGGTATTCTGGTACTCCTTCCGTCATTATTTCCCCATACTCCCCCTGTGTAATTTTACTCCTTCCTCCTTGCCTCTGTGTGTCTTTGTCCCTTCTTATAATCTCCTCTCTTGTGTTCTCCCCCCCCCCCTATACCTCCACCATTGCGCATTACTCCCTTTCTATCTTCCTCTCCGTATTTTATTTTTCTTTCTTTCACCTCTTTCCAACAGCTGGCGCAAATGAATCTAACTTATCACCTTGGTTTCCCCCATATTTCACAAAAACCATTCAACATCTTCAGTGAAATGCTTCATCAACTCTACCATATTATAAAATTAGGCATGATGTGACATATTCAAAGTAATTTTATTAATTCGCTAATAACACGCACATTAACACTATTACCTAGTAGCATATATTTCTGTTTATCTGTAATACTTGAAGGAAACTGAAATGTTTCAGGAAAATGCATTAATCTACTTATTTCTCTAGGTGTAAAAAACCTCAATTGTAATTTTTTTATGCAATTTAAATACCCTTCGCTATCATCTTTAAACATATTTAAACTCGTAAACACATCATCTAATTCTTCTTTAGTTTTATCAGTATACACACTACCAGTGCCTGTAACATACCTTCCGTAAGATTTTGTAAAACAACAACTTCGACTAGAACTCTTGAAACAAATATCTAATGCTGTAGCACGTTTTAACAGGTCAGCATCCGATAACAGATATCTCTCTAAATTTTCTTGTTCATCAATAATTTTTGATAAGGTGTAAGTTTGAGTGTCAATGTGCCTTTTTATGGGACAATATTCCATCTATTTAGAATAGAATACCTTGTTAGATCAGAATTAGAAACAGTTAAAACGATACATACCAAAGGTCCACATTGGAAACAAAATTTATCAGGTAATTTTTTGGCAAGACAATAATAACGACACCTGCTATTTGGAATCCCAAATTGCGTAGGACTTAGAAGGAATTCTTGATATTCAAAATTGCACTCATTTAATGTGTTAATAAATATGTCTCTCATATCGGAAGTTTCAAAACCTTTCACATTTTCCATTAAGATATTATTTACATTCAATTCTCGTAAAATACTAATAATATGCATAAAGGAAAGTACTCGTGTGTCATTTACATCCAGTTGTAAGCCATTGCGGGTGAAAGGTTGACATGGCGGTGACATGAGTATTGTATCAATATTAAGGCTGTTAATATACTTAGATGTTAAGCTTTGAATGTTTCGATTTAGTAATAAAGTGTTTTTAAAGTTTTGAGCATACACTAAATTAGCAGTTTGATTTATATCGACAGACGCAACAACTTCACTATCTATTCCACTTTCTGTAATAAATCTTTAGATTGAGATAACAAAAATATATGTAAATACCCTTTAAACCAAAGTGCATGCCACCGATACCACTATAAAGTTCTAAAACTTTCATTTTGAATATTGGAGCAAAGTACTACATTAAAAAATCGAAAATGGATGAGTATTTAATAACCAGAAAATAATAAGAATGAAATGAGAAAAAAGCTATAATCTAAGGAAAAAGGTAAATAATTCGTATAGGTTAGGTTGTATGAGGTTATGACAATAGCAGCATTCGCCCTAATTTGTCATGAAAAAGGAGCAGCAATTTACATAAGTGGCAACGTTGCTTATTAGGCCGTACACTCTGGGAAAATTGATGGTTTAATGTTTCTTCTAAAGATTTTGCTCTTACATCGTTACATGTTTTGCAGTGCATAACTTTCCGACCATTTAATGTTAAGAACAAGAAAGCCTTTACATTAATAAATAAATTCAATTCTTATATGGATACTCAGGCTAAACCGGGCTAAACCTGGTTACTAATCGCACCGATCGAAATAAAGTAACGATTGGTTTAAAATAGGTGTAAAAAACAATATATTTTTTTGTAACAGTACAGTATGTTTATTGTGCTTGTGTAAGTAATTGTTGTTTAACTCGGCGCATAAAGTTCTGTGTGTTTGTGGTGTGTTCTGAATTTCTGATGGTGTGACCGCATATCGCGTATTTGCGTTTGGGTGTATGTGGACGAGTTATGTCATAGGAATGGTTATTAAAATGTTATGCATTTGTAATGCACTTTGTGTGCATGCAATAATTGAATGTTGTGTTTCATTCTGTGTTTGAGTGGTATTAGTTGAACGTGTGTTAGTGTGTAGTTCTGAGTGATGTGTGATATCTGCTGTTGTGTTTGGATTTTTTCTAACTACATGGCAAGTATTAATGAGGACTGAATTTTTTTATTGTATGTAGATGTATACCTCCTCTAGAATTAATTAAAACTATTGTGGATAGCAAAGGAGTATATTCTACCTATATACCTAGATTTGTTATACACCATGCTAAAACATAGGAACATCCAACGACTCTGCAGCAGTCGGACCTGCATATAAGGATTCCGCAGAGGAGAGTTATCTCTCACTAGTCACTACTATGGGGTTGTGTGGTTATTCGGTTGTTGACAGGCTACTGAGGCGGCTAAGTATGGCAGGATATACCACAGCTGGCTATGCCGATGCGATGACATTATTGTGGTACATTAGTATTGCAAGGATTTTTAAGTCTCGTGGAAACATATATTGTGCGAAGAGGAGGGCTTCTTGTTAATCTGAGTATCTGACAAAATCAAACCTCATTCTTTTCTAAAGAAGTGGGAGAAGTAAAATACTTGGGCTTGTAGGCGAGCGCTTGGAAGAGGTAAGGTGCATTGATTAAAATATTAATACATACTTATTAATATTTCAATCAACGGGTAGGCTCTATCTTTAAAAATGACGCACTGGATATATTCTAGAAGATTAAACAGGTCATTCGTATGCTTCACTAACTTCAGATATTTAGCAAGGTGCAGCATTTATGGTGTCTGACCTGTTTGCTTTGGTATCACAATGACACGAATGGCGGAGAGAAGCTACAAGCAAGAAACCACTTATAGGCCCCAAACCGCCCTGTAGCATTACATATAGGTAACCAATGAACTGTATACTACGTATAGTATACAGTGCATTGCATATAACACAGCCAAAACTCACAACACGGAACTGACCAACAGCTGATAACGCACGAATAATTTAGTGCAGTGTAGGAGCCACTTGCGACCACTCCTAGAGGAATAATAATAACAATAATAATAATTAAATATGCAATTTATTAGTTAGTCACTAATTATGGGTTTACCAAGATTACCACTTCCATCCCATATTGTGATGTCCCTTTCATACCTTCGTAATTTCCTTGATCCAATATAATTAATCAGTTGACGAGATATTAAATTAATCTTGCTTCCAGGAAAGGGTAACGATTATTGAACAAAACAGCAAATGCTTAATTATTTTGTAAGTAAATAGTTCAGTACGATTCAGACAAGGAATGATATATTATTTCCTTGTAGATCGCAACGAATTTTACTTACAATACATGTGATCTACATGAGTTCACTGATCTACATTGACATTGGTAAATTTGGATTTCTTTATAGAATTCTTCTAGAGCGACGTTGCCATATTTATAATTCGGTCACACACATCACCCTGTAACTGTGTCTGTAAGTAAAGGAATTTTTTGACGAATGCGATTAATGCGAATGGAACTGTAAAATGACAGGTTACAGGAATTTCATTAATCAACAACACAAAATTAAAAGTCCTGTAAAAATAAAAAATCACAAATAATAATTACGTCTGGAAAATATGTTAAGCAACTGCAGAAAATTTTTGTTTGTATACTTTGTAATTTCCAAATTAAGAAAGTTTATATAACCAATGAAGTACAAAACGTCAATTTTTCGAAAAAAGTACATTGAAGAGCATGTTTAGAAGTAGAAGTTGGTTTGGTGTTAGTTGGGGACGTCCAAAAAATCCACATTCTTTGGAACACCTAAAATATTTATATAATGTTCTCTCTAGAAATCAGACTGTTTCGGAACATAATCGTGGATTACTGGTTGAAACTCTTCGTTCTATTGCGGAAATTTTAATATGGGGTGATCAAAATGATTCTTCTGTATTTGAGTACTTATTTTTAGAAATCCTTAAGCTAATAATTATCTATTGTGTGTTTTAGTTTCTTCCTAGAAAAGAATATGTTATCTTTCTTTCTTCGCATTATGAGGCAAAGAAGTGGTGGTTCGAGTTATGTGTGTGTTCAGTTGTTACAGACTTTGAATATCTTATTTGAAAATATACGCAACGAAACTTCATTGTGTAAGTACAATGTGAAAGGAACTAAGTGTAATGGAAGGTTTTTAGATTATCTCCTGTCCAATAATCACGTTAATTCAATCATTGTCCATAAATTTGATTTTTCTGATGAGGAAGTTATGGCTTATTATATATCTTTTCTTAAAACGTTAAGTTTAAAATTAAATCCTCATACAATCCATTTTTTTTATAATGAGGTAAGGTTTAATGAATACTCCCTATTTATGCTTGATTATGTAATTACTTTTTAGCACACGAATGATTTTCCCCTATATACAGAAGCGATTAAATTTTTTAATCATCCAGAATCAATGGTTAGAATTGCTGTTCGAACTCTCACACTTAATGTGTATAAAGTTGACGATGCAAGCATGTTGGCATTTATAAGGGACAGAACCGCTGCTCCTTATTTTTCAAACATTGTCTGGTTTATTGGAAAACATATACATGAATTAGATGCATGTGTTCGAAATGATGCAGAGTGAGTACATAATTACATGAATTAGAAGTTTAATTATGTGTTCTTTCAGTCACCAATCTCAGAATCGCCTATCAGATCTGGTTGCCGAACATTTAGATCACTTACATTACTTGAACGATATTCTTTTATTAAAAATAACAGATTTAAATCAAGTTTTAACAGATCATCTTCTACATAAATTATTAATTCCTTTGTATATATATTCATTATCGTCAATTTGTAGGCAGTCTGAAGTTACAATGGAAACAGCTACACAAAACTTGGCGAGAGTTTTGAACAAATCGTTATCTTCATTTGAAAATAATTTTCAACACGAATCGTCAAATGGAAAAGTATCCTGCGTTGTTTCGTTGTTTCTTCTATCACAAGTATTTTTAATAATTTCTCATTCACCTTTAATTAGATATTTGGCATGGATTATATTAAGAACTGAGAAAAGTATTTTTGATCAAGGTTTTGATAAATTATTAGAACAGTATGATATTTTTAAACGAAAATTTGAACTTTTGGAAAGCGAGCAAGGCAACCAGACAGGATTACACCTTGAAATTGAGTCAAACGCAAGTAGCTCGGGCTCTAAAGAAAACTTATTGGAGGAGCCAAAGAATATAACCGACGAAGAAAAGGAGAAATTGGCTTCAACACCTACAGAAACTACAAACATATCAGAGAAACCATTTCTTGAAACTGTATATAATTCATTAGACTGTACGGATAATGATTACGCTGCCCTTTTTGCTTTATGCTTATTATATGCCTTGGCAAATAATAAAGGTAATGGTAAAATAGGCTAGATGCTGTCCTTTTTAACTAATCAATTTTTAGGTGTAATGCCAGACCTGTTAGAATTAGTATTAAAGCCACGGATATCAGCTTCTAAATCTATTGGTAGAGATATTAAATATTCGTACAATACACATTTAGTGGAAAAATTACTGCATATTGTGATATTATCATGCCAACCATCATGTAGAGTTCGTTTGGTTACATTGGAATTAGCGTTGAAATTGTTATTACAACTTGTTACATGCGACGGTCGAAATGTAATGAGTGATGTACATAAAACTTCTATTGAAACAGCAAGGGCTCAAAGTACTGCTTTATTACGTAATTTCTATAAAAGTGAAGAAATATTTTTGGATATGTTTGAACACGAGTAAGTAAGGTCAAAATACAAGATTTCGTTTACAACAGGGCATTGCATTTTGTTATTTACGTATGATATCGAATACCTTCCTATCATATATTGATGTGAAGTACAATGTATATAATTTTTTACACTCTTGTACTGTTTATAATTTTGTCCATTGTTTTTTATTTTTTGCCAGTACTTGTTTTTTTTTTCGAATGTCACCTTTTTTCCCATTATTTATGCTACTTTCTACCGCCCATTTTCATGCCCAACCTCTTTATTTCTACTTTCTACACTTTCTATCACTTTTATTTGTATGTTCATTTTGTTCATTTTTATCGTTTTTAGCGCTCTTCTCAAGAATTTCATCTTTTTAGGCTAAGCATTCCTCTGTTTTGTCCACTAGATATGAGGTTATTGTGCCATACAACATCTACACAAAGTTTTATTTTGTGCCTACTTCTTTCCTGTCTGTAAATGTTCTCCGTAATGCTCTTTGCACAAAAGTCACTGATACAGTCTTTAACCATTGTCAACAATATGATTCTCCTTCTCCACCAATCATATTATACCGCCACGCATCTCGAGTACCACGAGATTTTGAAACGACTCTATCAAATTTAACACTGATTAATTAGTTTTGTAATAATATTTGCTGCCATAATTCTGTTAGTTCTATCACTGTTCGATTTGCCAATGCTTTCTTCTTTTTTAACAATCTTTTAAACAAGTCCTTTTTTGGCTGATGGTGCCATTTAAAATTTTGGAGTTCGAGATTTTCTGGAGGAATGCTGACTGTTCCGAGAAATAATAATATCACCATTTGATTCTTTATTATGGCTTTTATAATCACTTTTTTACCCTACCTCTCTACGACTCACCGTTCTTTAAATAAAATACTGATACAGGTGGTCTCATTCACCTGGTATAATATGATGCAATTTTTGCCGAAAATATTGATGAACAGCCTTATTTTTATCCAAAATACTGTGTTTTATTTGAAGATGATCCTTTACTTATCGCTTTTTAGTTTTTTGTTTGCTTGTTTTATGAGATCTTTTCATCTATTTATAAGGTCAGCCACGGGCGTAGCTATAGGTTTCTCATGGTGGGGGTTCTGGCAAAATCGTAATCTGGATCTGGATTATATTCAAAGGGGCTGAGGGGAAGTATGCTATTTTCACTTGGAACTTCGCGTGGTTTATTTTCTTCTTTTTGTGTAAAAAATCCCACGCGATTGTTGAATTGTCTGCTTCATTTTTCATCAAGCGTGGCACGCGAATTGCGCAGAAACACAGCACACACGCCATACATGAAGTGATACGATCCACTGATGGTGACTGACGACCGAGACTACCCTGATCTGACTATAACTCGGGTGACGGAGGTAATGCGAGTGCCACCAGTTAGATGGAGAATAATAAAAAGAGATTTCTTTATGTATCTTTACAAATAAAATTATATCCAGCTTCAAACGTGGAAAAATATAACCGATGGAGGGTGTTTGACCCCCCCCCCCCCCCCCAATACATATACGTCGCTGAGGTCAGCATATACATATCTTATGCTCTGCAATATTTATAAGTTTACTTTTATTCATAAGAACATTAATTCTTATGTCACTTGTGCTATAGTTTGTCCCACGAGAGCTCGAGTGTGACTCATTAGTTATTGGTGTGTGAATTAACGCAAATTATTAGGTTGTCTTTGTCATACTTACAAAAAGTACCTAATGGAAAAGAGAGCGAAAATAAAAAAATATATCTTCTAACATTGGCATTGTAAATTACATAAACGTACGTTGAGTTTGTATCGTAGTGTCAGCTGTTAACTGTCAAATTGATTGTTATTGTTAACCTATAATGTCGCTTAGCGTTAGCAATAAATCGTTAAAAAGTCAATCGCAGATTATGCTAATGAACGTACTCAAATATTTTGAGAACGAACGCGATCACGGTGGATGAAATTTACCGTTAACATGAATAGTTCAGGTAAATAAGAATATACTAAATTTATATTTTGGTACATTTGAGGTTAGAAGATTGAAGTGCCCTATAGAAGATAGCTAAGACAAACGTTTTAATTTATTTCGTTCGGATAGTTTTTAGGTATGAGTCACACTCGAGCTCTCGTGGGACAAACTATATGTCTATTTTACTTTTTCTCCCATTACCATATCTTTGGCCCCCCCCCCCTCCCCATACATATACGTCGCTGAGGTCAGCATATACATATCTTACGCTCTGCAATATTTATAAGTTTACTTTTATTCATAAGAACATTAATTCTTATGTCACTTGCGCTATGTCTATTTTACTTTTTCTCCCATTACCATATCTTTGGCTTTACTTTTGTTTAGTATTACGTGTTTCGATTCCATATTTCTAGACTTTCCTGTAAATCATTCTTTTTTTCTGTCACACTTAAATTATCTGCATTCTGTTTTTTACGTCCTTTATTTTCCTTATTTTCTCCAATCTTTATAAGCACTTTTTATCTTCTTGGTCTACCTATGTATTTATATTTTTATGTTTGTAACACTATTATTAATTATCATACATATTAAAAACCTTAATCTTTTTTAGATACTGTGATATGTCAAAAGGTCCCTTAAATGTAGAATGGTTATGCATGGATAGTGCAATTTTGTTACCACCAACTGGAACGCCTATGACTGGTATAGATTTTACTAAAAGATTACCATGTGGTGAAGTATGTATACTTGTCAATAAAAACTAGCTTTCAATATGAAATGCTTTCAGGTGGAAAGGGCAAGGCGAGCAATTAGGGTGTTTTTTCTTGTGAGAGATGCCGTATTAACACTAAACGGAGAAATAGAAACGCAGTTACCTTTGACGAATCCACAGAGCTGCGTACAAATCGACACAGCCTTGGATCTGAGTATAGCTCGTTGTGTGTCACTATCACAAAAATCAAACAATTGCTAGTGTGAAGGATTGCCTTAATTTGTAATTAACCGAAGTGTATTACTATTTAGTTGAACATTTTATTGTACCACCGTTTTATGAAAATTAAAGTATTTATTTTTGTATGTTAATCATCTAGCGATTGTATTATTTTTGTGGCACTTTGTAATCAACATAACGCTTCATAACAATTTTTTTATTTCAGATAATTCAGATTTAATTGCATGTACAGTTGTTTGGAAAGATGGACAAAAAATTAGAAGATTTTTGGTAATTGACATTATGCAATTAATATTAGTCGAACCGGACACTAAAAAACTGGGCTGGGGCGTGGCAAAGTTGGTCGGTTTCCTTCAAGATATTGAGGTTTCAGGGGACAAAGACGATTCTAGATGTTTACATATTACAATTCAAAGACCTCTGTCAAGTGGTTCATCCAGTCGGGTACCTTTATTATCTGCCAAGTTTGTATTTGATGACAATATTCGTTGTATGGCTGCTAAGCAACGACTTACTAAGGTTAGTAAATTACATAATTATAACAAGTAATAAAAGAAAATATATTCAATTGAAATATCAATTTGTGATAATTAGCAACAGCGAAAGGGAAAGTTTCACGTCAGAAAAATGACTTTAATTTGTTTAAATTTATCTAAATTCTTGGAACACCTTTGTGAAACAGTTCCACATATGTGAAAAGTTATAAAGAGGCGAAACTACAGTCATTTTAACGTCACTCCTGATGGGTTTGAGAGTTGGGTCTGATATTTGACTATCTCACTCGACGGTTCAGTACCGATACGAGTAAGAGTGACACAGCAATGGGGTACGCAATTTTGCATTATAGTTTCGCCTCTTTATATTTTTCACTCAACGCTAATACCCTCCTTTTTGTTTCACATTTCATTGGTGACCGTATGCAAATGTGTTCTGCTCGGCGTGAACTTTACTATTTACTTTATTTTGTTTCTTGATATTATTAGCATTAAACACTGTATATACATATTTTCTATACGATGTGTTTTTGGTATATACTTTGGAGCTTATAGAACGAATTAATTACAGTTGCATTGATTTGTGGGGAAATAATTACCTATGTTTTCATCAGTTTCTGATTTTGATCAGGTTATTAATGAAAATCAAGGTATCACTGTATTGATTTGAATGAGATAACACAAAATTACTGCACTTCGGTTGATACTGGGGGTTAATCAATGTCAGTGGTAGACTGAAAATATTTGGCCCATTAATATTAAAATCAAAAGTAGAAAGATAATTATTCAAGCTAATTAGAAACTAGGATAGCTCAGATAATCAAACAAATTTCATATAGTTTGTCCCACGAGAGCTCGAGTGTGACTCATACCTAAAAACTATCCGAACGATATAAATTAAAACGTTTGTCTTAGCTATCTTCTATAGGGCATTTTAATCTTCTAACCTCAAATGTACCAAAATATAAATTTAGTGTACTCTTATTTACCTAAACTATTCATCTTAACGGTAAATTTGATCTACCGCGATCGCGTTCGTTCTCAAAATATTTGAGTACATTCATTAGCATAATCTGCGATTGACTTTTTAACGTTTTATTGGTAAACGACATTATAAAGCAAATATAGGTTAACAATAACAATCAATTTGACAGCTAACAGCTGACACTACGATACATACTCAACGTACGTTTACGTAATTTACAATGCTAATGTTAGAAGATATATTTTTTATATTCGCTCTCTTTCCATTAGGTACTTTTTGTAAGTATGACAAAGACAACCTAATAATTTGCGTTAATTCACACACCAATAACTAAGAGTGGCCGTACATGAGCCGCATTTTGCAGTCGGACCGACCACAAATTGCGGTCGCGTTCAGGCGAACTGCAGTTCCCCATAAGAAATACTATACCATACATACACGGGCGTTTACTGCAGTCGAAACGCGCATCTGCAGCCAACTTGCGGTCGATCCCTCCCGAGTGGTCGTCGCGTTCACTGCCGTACACGAACCACAAACTTGCGGTCGTAATCAACCGCATTTATTTCTACCTACCTACCTGTTTTGTGTGATGTGGTCAGGTTGCAGTCGCCTTAACTGCAGATGCGGTTCATACGACCGCAAGTCAACCACAAAATTGTGGTCGCGTCGACTGCACAAAAATGTTGTCGGGTCAACTGCAAAGTGCAGTCGACGCGACCACAATTTTGTGGTCGGTCCGACTGCAAAATTGCGGCTCGTGTACGGCGGGTCTAATGCGTCACACTCAAGCTCTCGTGGGACAAACTTTACATTATAGATATGTAAATAGTCCTTAATATTTTTCTGAAGCTTCTTTTCTTGGTGACTAGATCATGGCATGTGTGAGCAATGGCAACTTCTTCTTATCTATTATCTTTTTCATAGATAGATTCATCTCATCATTGGGATTCTAAAAGCTTGAATTCCATGTCTCAGTATTAGCGTCTGAAAACCCTGACAGTTTCTGGAATAGCTGTAATCACTGTGCATGTTTTGCATGTAGTTGTCCCTTTATAAAGAGGATAAACTTTCTGCCAACATGTAGCAAAACAGTCTTATTGAGTTTTTCCGAAAACTAATAAAAACTTAAATATCTATGTGTATGTATCACCTGTAAATTATTATGGTACATTATTTTCTTTTTTGAGAGGAATTTGAAAACAGTCCAGTACTTCTATACTTACTTGGCCTTGTTGAGCAACCAAGTACCTACGTTGCACTTTTTTGTAAGCAACAGCTTTTTCCATATGGAAACTACAATATGATAGACTAGCTGACCCATAAAAGTTGTCTGAACTTCCAAACATTACATATTTTAAGTTTGACAGTAATAACATTACGCTTTTGTTTACAATGTTTACTAATAAAATCAAAACCCCGTAACTTCAACCCTTATTTTGACCCACTTAGAGGATGAATTTCTAAAATCCGCTTCTCACTGGGTGCCTACATCATTAGGGGAAGGTTCACTGAAAATTTCAAGTTTATAGATTCATTGGTTTGGCCTCGGCATTGATAGATCAGTGAGTCAGTCAGTCATCACTTTATCCTTTTATATATAGAAAGATAATAATCCAATCTTTGTTTTTTCTAACAGAGAATAAGAGTTTGTGATTCACTGTAAAGAAACCTTTAAGTGGAATTACTTGTTTTTGTTATACTTAAACACTAGTGTCGCTAGAATTCTACAATTTGGTCATTTTTGCTTGTTGTAGTTGTAGTTACTTATGGTAATACCAAAATTTGGTAAACATATCCTCATTTTAAACTGCGCACACTGTATATCGAACAATTGAATATGATTGCAAATAGTAGTTACGTGATAGTATGGCATTTTTATCATCGTAATTCACATTATAGTCTAAGATACGTTATTAGAAATATATACCCTCATCTGTTATTTGACGATGACAAAGATTATAAGTTAGATAATATATAGGTCGATAAATTGCAAATGGGTTGCCTAGCTAAATCGGGGCCCAAGGGTGTTAAATCCGCTTTCTTTCAGAAGAATGCTCTGCATCCCTGTCTGCTACATGGAATGGCGGGTGCAGCGCTCTCTGTCACTCTCCACGCTCGCGCTGAAAAGATAATATCTAAAATCTAGGCAACCAGGAATGTGATGGAAGTGACAGAGAGCGTTGCACCTGCCATTCCATGTAGCAGACAGGGATGCAGAGCATTCTTCTGAAAGAAAGCGGATTTAACACCCTTGGGCCCCGATTTAGCTAGGCAACCCATTTGAAATTTATCGACCTATATATTATCTAACTTATAATCTTTGTCATCGTCAAATAACAGATGAGGGTATATATTTCTAATAACGTATCTCGTACTATTAGGTTGGTTAGTTAGGCAGCATTTTCCCTTCTAATAATTTCTACTTGATGTACAATAGGTATGTAATGAATATGATTACGAGGTTGTTGCTATGACGTCTTCTTATATTCCCTGTGTAATTTTGAGTGATTGCTGGTTTCATTAAATTTCTTATAAAATAAGCGAGAAAATTTAAAATAATCGATATATGATAAATTTTCTTTTTTTTCAGGGAAGAATTAAAGCACGTCAAAAAAAAATGCAACACATTGCAAGACTTTTAGATATACCAGGACAAACAGGACCTCCTAGCCCTGCTTATGTGGGAGGAGGTTCATACATGTCTAGAGGTATTGGTAGGATATCCCGTGATAATCGTCCACTTTTCCATACGGGTAGAGTACCCGGTTTTGCTGCACCCCATCGTGAAAATTTACCTGGAATTATTCATCGTACAGATGGAACACGGCGTAAATCTACTGATAGCCCGATTAGAACCTCCCATGCGAGTGAAAATAATAATACAAAATTGGAAAGAAATAGATCTCGGGAATCGTCTTGTAATAGATTAAGGTCACGTGAAGGAAGCCCAAGAATGCCACGACCGAGATCAGAAGAAATACCTTTAGAGTTAATTAAGAAACCTCCAAATACAGTGAGTGATATAAGTTCGAAAATAACCATATTACCGCGACCCCAAACTCCAAGAGATGAAATGGAACCGTCAACATCAGCTGATGAATTAAAGGCACCACTTGAAACTGTTGAGACAAAAAATTCTGAAGAAACATCTTTTATGGCAGAAGAAGAAAATATAACGCAAAGAAAAAAAGGTGT
Source organism: Pyrocoelia pectoralis (assembly GCA_036250285.1). Taxonomy (NCBI): domain Eukaryota; kingdom Metazoa; phylum Arthropoda; class Insecta; order Coleoptera; family Lampyridae; genus Pyrocoelia; species Pyrocoelia pectoralis. The sequence continues at coordinate 20,341,089 of CM070080.1, read as the reverse complement.
AATAGAAACAGTATAATTATTATTTGTTTATAGGCAAACATTGTTGAATATTTATAAGAATTGACTTATGTATTTGCATTTTGTTGGAGTAAATGATACTCTCGAAAGTATTGTGCATGCTGTTTTTTTTGCTAAATAATGTAATTTGCAAGTAAAAGATTTTACATGGCATCTTGTGCTCAAAGTGGCAGAATCTTAATGAAGAGAGTTCTGAATATTCGAACCGTTTGACATATCAAGCTTGTAGGATCAAAGATTTTCCTGAGAGATAAAGCTATGCCTATAGCAACTTGAAACCTGTTACATTTAAGTTGAACCTTTGTGGATATTATTATTATTCTTGCAAGCGTCCACGATAAAATAAAATTCAGTAGTCAGATGGTCGGAATAAAAACTAAATAATATGTATTAGAAAATGTACAGCTCATGATTGTTAGAATTTGACTTCTTCATAGGTTTTGTTAATGAAATTTTGTAGATTACCCATCATATGTATCTTTTAAAAGTTACAGTACATACGGAGAAATATTGCTTCGAGTGCGCAGGTAAAGTTCGAGCATTCGGAAGCGATCTGCATGTAAACTGCTTTTCCCACGCTTAACAGTGGCGTCGATTTTTATGAGGAATTAAAACTCTCAGTGTTTTTAAATTTATATTTTAGTAACAAGTAAGAAATTAATGAAAAAATATGTGTACGATAAGTAAAATTAAATCACATAATCTTATGCAAATTACAAATAAAGTGAACAATTTACTGGCGACACCACTGGTATCACCTGATTGCCAAACTTAGAAAATTTACAATACTATGAGTGCACATCCGTCCTTGAGCCAATCTTTCTTTCTGCGTACTGTAGTGTGAGGCAACTATTTTAGAAAAATTAGTAAATTTAATTCAAAAGTAATTTACACTTTGACGGTTATTGCAGTCTTCAACTATTAGACGTCGCAATTCACTGAGGGCTCAGTAAGCTTTTTCTAGAAGAAAAATAGATTTTCAAAAATAACCCGCCTTTATAAAACTCTCTGAACTTATAACAAATAAGTGGTTTTAACAGCATATTCAAGTCTAACTAGTGAGTCCAATATTCTATGCAAAAGGATTCATTTTAGTGAAGTTTAAGTAAATAAAGACTTTAGTACAAAGTATCTGTAATTAAAATGTCCTACAGCAGAAATTGTCTATCTGGCAAAAAGAGTTATAATAATATCCAATTTTCCTGTTATAGATACTATTCATGTATTTGAAATTTAAGAAAATTGTCAGTTGCCATTTGTTGAAATGCGTGTGACCATTGAACCGTATGCTATACAGCGTATAGTTCAATGAGTGTGACTGTTGGCCATTTAATAAATAATATACATACATACAGGGTATATCACGGAACCCATTCATTAGAAGTTTCTGGGGTCCCTTACTACTTATGAATTTGAAACTTTCAGGTTGAGGATAACCCATAGCCTTCTTCTAGCAAGAATTAAAAATACAATTAAACCAAAAATGATCCTCTTTGATTTAATCAAATCAATTGGAAATTTGATCAAGGAATAACCTAATAAGTTCATTCACCCATCTATTTTCTTACTTTAATGGAAACTATTTTATTATATTTGTCACTTTTGACAGTGACTAAAATGTGACATCATAGCTCAAATTCTAGTGCACTTAATACAGACTTAATGAATCTTAAGTCCACTTTATCCAAACAATACTATTTTCACAAATATGAAATGATTGATGTAGAATAAACTCAATAAGAAAAATTGAGTCGTATGAATTGCATGTAAAACAGTACTTCTTAAAAACATGGATTCTAACATAATATTTGGAAAAGTATCCAAGATCAAAGAACTTTTTCAACAGAGTATGCAAATTAAACCTGCAGTTATGTGTCCAAGAAAGACATTGCGTAGAAATGTGGAGTCTTATATGAAATATTACTATACATGGTGTGAGTAAGTTAAGTTTACTCCCATATTTTATTCATCATATGTAAGATATACCGGGTGAATATTCCGAAACCGAACATAGGCGATTAACTTGGGAAAAAGGTTTTTCGCAGATTGCTGTTCCCCCTTTTTTTCACTCAACGCTTAGAGGGTTTATAATGACACCAAGCGAAAGAAGATTTTTTTTGTCATCTAATGATATGCGAATTAGTTAATTTTCAGTTGTATTTCTCATTATTTTGCCAAAAATTCGCAGTAAATTAATTCGGAAAATCATGTTGGGCCATGCCTCGTAAGACAATAGGTAAACAGATTCAAGTCATTCAAGTGACAGATTCTTCCATTTATTGTTATTTATTAAAATGTATTAATGTGATTGTTGTACCTAAAATGTTCTTTCGATTGATGTCATTATAAACCCTCTAAGTTAAAAGGGGGAGCAGCAATCTGCGAAAAACCTTTTCCCCATGTTAATGGCCTATGTTCGGTTTCGGAATATTCACCAGGTATGTAGTAGCTATCATTTCATTTTTCTTGCATTTTGTAATAATATTTATTATGCAAATTAGACAGACATGTATCTAAAGATACCATGATTATAATGTACCTAGTTTATATGTACAAATGAAACACGATAGTGTAAGTACTGCCAAATTTTTCTAGTATCAATTAATTGAATTGGATGAATAACTAATAGTTATTATACCTGGTAGTTCCATGCATGATAAGTGGTCTTTATAGTGCTAAATTGTTGATATTTTGAGTTACTGACTTCCCCAATTGTTTTAGATATAAATTGTGTATAAGCGTTGATTGAAATATGTATTAATATTTCAATCAACGGTATAAGTTTAAAGGTATGACTTACGTTTGCTGCAGTCTGAAATATAGGAAAAAACCAGCTATTAATATGGGATGAAGGTAGTTTGACAGTATGGTGACCACTCTAGATAAAAAAAAAACTAAAGTGAAAGGTACTTATATTGGTATTTAACGCGACTTCCATATCCTCTTAATGCATTGATAAAAATTCGTAGCATTCATGTTTGAAAAATCACTTGTGCCATGCATACATGTATAAAATCAAATCTTTTTCTAATACCCTTTATCATTATTTCACTCTACATGATTATAATTCCTCTAGGAGTGGTCCTGAGTGATTCCTGCACTGCAAACCTATTGATCTATTATGCCGCCCCCACTATTACCTACATTTCCATTTCCACACCTTTAACAAAATTGAGATAGGGGTGAATCTTTGTTATTCCTCTCCTCTTGTAGGTATAATCTTTTTGCTTCTGAATAGGTGTTCATCTGCCTTTGTGCGTGGCTCACATTGACAGATGACGTGGTATGGCGATTTGTCTTCCTCATCACAACCTCTCTAAACAAGATTGTATGTAACAATGGTCCTAGAATGAAGCCCTGGTAGAACGCCTCCTTTAACATTATTATCCATTCTGAGTATCATTAAGTATCACATGTTACATCCTAAGTAATCTTATAGAAGAGCTACTGCATTGATTGCTCATTTCTAGGAATCTAAATATTGATAGCAATTTTTATGGTTGATCATATATCACAGACCTATTAGTAGCCAATGCACATCGCTTTATTTGACTTCCCATGCACTTATGTAAACTTTTGAAGCAGGTACGTATACATACTAATGAAGATGTAGGTGTATCAATTTAATACCAGCTTGTAAAAATAAAGATCACCTACACCTTCCCAGAAAAAGTACCTAATTATTTGACTTTAATTTAGTTTTTAGCTTAATGATTGATTTATATAGCATATAGGTACCTATCCCAGTTCCCAGTGTTGTGTGAGTGAATCATGTGATTTAAGCATTTAGTACCTGTTTTGTACAGAATAGGTAACGGGTACAAAGTCATCTACTCTACTTCCATTTAAGGATTTAAAATTAAGAGAAACTAAGTACATTTTGTAACATTTCTTGACAATGACTCACTTTTTAAAGCGATTTCTTTAGTACCTAAATGGTGTTAAGCCACCTGGTAAAAGAGTATTCGCCCTTTATACGCCCTCACCCCCGCGGGTGAGTTTATTGATAATAGGTGCACATGATTCATAGAAATATGAGACACGTTTAAGTTTGAATTCATTTTCAACGAATTTTTGATTCAATGTAGTAAATCGGAATAATCGGCGGTTTTTATGATATCACCACCTATCCGGATGTATGGGTTGCGTACCAAAGAAACGTTACATTACATTTGAATTGGGATCAATTTTGATGCGCATTATTTTCAGAGTTATGGGTTAGGTTATTATAGAAAAGGGGGGAGATTTTGAATTGTATTATTTAACGAAATGATGCGGTTTTTAATGATTTTATCCCATTTACCGCGCCCAATTTGAAAGTATTTGTTTACTCGGTCGGTAAGGATCGGGCGCGGTCGAGCAACGGTTGCTGTGATTTCACTCACACTCCTGTCATTCGCATAGCAAACATTATCTTGCATTAAGTTTAAAAATACGTGTTCGTTTTTTCTAATTTATATCAATTAAAGTACCATATATTTATACATATTAAAGTTTTATTTCGCGGTTACATGTACTCGATGTGAATTTTATAATTAATTTAAACGTAATTATTTTGTGTGAGTGCGGCTTTTATTACTTTGTGCACACCTAACCATGGCCGACGCGGATTCAAAAGACCGATACGATCCCGAATTAAAATATCTTTCTGTGGACAGGAATAGTTACAATGATCCTGCTGCACAAGCAGAATGGACACAGAAAAGACTTGTATGGGTACCACACGATACTCAAGGTTTCGTGGCTGCTTCTATTAAGGGCGAACGGGGCGACGAAGTCGAAGTTGAGGTACAAGAAACCGGCAAACGTACCTTCATCGCCAAGGATGATATCCAAAAGATGAACCCTCCCAAATTTGATAAGGTCGAAGACATGGCAGAATTAACATGTTTAAACGAAGCCTGCGTTCTTCATAATTTGAAGGATAGATACTATTCCGGTCTCATTTATGTAAGTCCTTTTGTCTTCTTACACCATATTAGCCGTAATTAACAATCTTAAAAGGGAGACACTTTAAACCATAGAATTCAGATAACTTAATCAGTTTTTTCGTTAGTAGTGTACAAATTACACGAAGCAGGTGTCATGTTTTTACCATGCTTGAAAGACCCCCAAAAATGCTTGGGCAGATGTCTTTTCTTAAAAAAAAAATTGAAACGGTTTAAGACACTCATAAAAATGTTTCCTCGGCTAATATCACAAATTTGTTTTTTGCATGACGTCATCGGAATTTTAAAACTTGTCTGTTATTTGCATTAGGCTATAACAGTAAGTCAGCGTTTGTTTTATTACACATTGCAGAAAATACAAAAATTTTTTGTTCGTCGTGCAAGGCCTTGATTGTTTCAAGGTCTAAACCGCAAATGTTGGCCTTTTCCGTTTTAAAAATTAATAAGACGATGAAGTCTGACTGCGATGTGGTTACTTTGAATAAATGAGGTTGCCAACCTGTGCAAAAAATGAGTTGAAGTATTTTTTTAAGTCATTGTCATGATCAATCAACCTTTGCCTTCCAAGTTACATATACATAACTTTAATATTATTTTGTTATCTAATTCGAGGAAATGATAAATTCGATAAACAATAATGTCAATAAATGAATCATTGAGACCATTTTTAATTTATGGTATTACATTCCAGGTTAATTTGCGTAACGTTAGCGGTTAGATAGTGATAATATTTTGACATTAATTTTAAATTCTCGGTTTTGATATTTATTTGTGTCAAATAAGGTCAACAAAAAATTGGTAATGCAACAAGATAATTATTTGAATGCTGCACAAACAAAAGAATAGGTGTAGTCGATGCACCATGTAATTTCTCCCCATGCTTTTAACTTTTTAAGTAACAAACTTAGTAAAGTGGTCAGTGTGTTTGAACATGTTACCCCTGTCAGATACCTACCCATGGTTTTAATGCAAGTATATCACATTATTTATTGCAAAGAGATCAATGAAGAAGCATGGAATTCACATCTTTGTGTTCCAATACAATCCAATACATATGTATTTGTCTGCTTAACATTATAGTCTTTTACAGTTTTTCAAAGAGTAAGCATGTATACAATAATATGTATATAGAAAAAAGGAAAAATTATAATGTCTAATAAAAAAGAAAAAAAAGATTTCTTATAGGTAATACAAGATTCTAATTACAAGCTGAAACACTTATTCGTTAAAAATGAAAGATCCTACTGTGCCTAAAACCTAAAATATAGCAGTAAAAGTCCCTCAGCAGTTGGGTATTTTTGCAAGAACCACTCAATCGTAGGCAAAGCGCAACGGATCAGTCCTCTTCAATAGTACGTGCGTAGAATACTTACTATACATTGGGATTTAAAGAAAGTGATGTGTCTCACAGTGAAGTCAGTCGTTTGTTGTTATGTTCTCCTCCAAACCGTTATAGCCTGTTATTTGACAAGCGACAAGAATTTTCTGGAAAAAGCCAACTGCGCTTTTTGTGCTTATTATTTTACTTCCAACTTCAACTCTTATGGTTACTGACAGGGTAATCTTTTATGTGTTTTTACTTTATTATCTCTGAAATTTTGTAGTTCCTCTTCTATTCCTTCTTTGTGAGCTTCCGTCTCTTTGTCTATAACTACTAACCTGACATTCTGTGACCAGAGATTTCCCTTATCTATTTCATGGATGTTGTTACTCATTTTAACGAGAGATGACATCTCATCTAGTTTACTTTGCATCATCAAAGCCGAGCACCATACCCAGATCTTGAAAATGAATGATGAGCTGTTTTTTGAACTTAAACATCAAACCTTTGAACATTGAGTGAAAGTTGAAAGATTTGAAGCAATTGGGAAAAGACCCTTAAGATCTATACATCTTCGAACTAATTTGCCATTGTACTTAAAAAACGGTACTGAGCGTTCCGTAAAAGTATCCAAGCTTATGTCACGATCCCGTATGGACACGAGCTCTATAAACTATAAAAAGAGTCAAAAATATTCCTCTTAATTGGGAAACCCGAGGGGAACCTCCTTCGTGCTGCTTGAGACTAAGACTACTCATTGCTGTTACTGCTTATTTGTACTGCTGATAGTTTAGAACGCATGAAGAAACCAGTAACAACTTTTTTTTGTCTTAATTTGCGTGTCCATTGCTGAAGAAAAGATAGAAAATTTCCTAAGCTTCATCCGATATGATTATTTACCTTGTACAGTATCTCCCTCATAGTCATAGTAACTTATCTGTGGTACTACTGTTAAAGTTAAAAATCATGATTAATTGAATTAATTAATCGTGGTGTGGTCAGCGCAGTGTCCAGCAATTGATGCTGGTTTATTGCAGCGAGTTATGATGAGCTTCCAGCATAGATTGCAAGAGTGTGTAGAATGTCATGGAGGCTACTTAAAAAATGTAATATTTTTATTTAAGAAATAAATACAAATTTGTAAATTGCAGTGTTCTAAAATGTTTCCCGTATAACGGTGATCTTTCAATTCCACTTAAATATCGAACAAAAAGACAATAAAAACCGTCATATCCCACTGGGCCACCCTGTACTTATAATGAAAAAGTATTTTTCTGCAAATTAGAATATGTACTGTTGTAAACTAGTTGACTTGTTAATTTGCAGAAGTTAAAGGTATTTAGGTGCAGAATATTAGATCATAAGCCTTTGTAATTATGGAGTTGTAGTGGACAATGTCCCTAACATACAAAATATCTTCGGAGGAGGTATAAGGGCCTTGTATTTCAAATGAATGAAGAATTGAAGATTTTGGAAGAAAAGTATTTCCCTTTGTAATCTTTAAATATAATTATAGTTGATTTCAACATCGCATGTACATTAGTGGTCCAAAATTATGACGGCAACGTGTGGCAGTTTTCCTAACGAAGTTCTCATATAAATAAATATTTAAAGTACATATAACATTTGCTATCTACAGTGTCTACTACATAAGCTTTTTTTATTCAAACTGAACTCATTTATAGTACAGTCAATTTAAACACAAAAATATACAAACATTGCAAAAAATCCTATGTTAGGTTTGCTTTTTTCATGGTGTTAGGTTCGATCCCAGTAGTAAATACTCAATTTTGCAACTTCGAAAAACTTGTGGAAACTGGGGGAGGCGCCAAAAACCGCGATTTTTTTGGACTTTTTTCAGTTTTACCCTCGTAGCTCAAAAACTACGAGTTATAGTGCAAAGAATACGATTATCTTTTTTAAACTATACTAAATTTGCTACAATTTGAGCCTAACCGGAAGTCTGTAAGTATAATAGTTTCCGAGATACAGCTCTTCAAAAATAGGCAATTTTTACCAAAATCTTTTTTCAACGTATCCATGTTTCGAGCCAGATATTGCCACAACGACGTGCTCTACGACTCTTGTCACGGAGAAAAAAATTGTAGAACATTTTATCACCTTTTATCATAAATGTATTTAGAAAAGACTAGAGACCATTAAACATGGTGGCGCATAAGACTGAAATTGTTTGGCTAAGGATACGGGTAATCTGTATTTAATACTCAACTCACATATCAGATTTAGCTCCAAACCTCCCACAAAATTTGTTGTTCTCTAGTGTCCTTTATTCCATCTTAAACTCAACTTTTTTTTTTAATAACTATAACATCTAATCTATTTGAGACAAAATGTTAAACTGTACATACATGTATTTTATAGGAAATTTAATGGTCTACAACTTTTATTCCAGAAGTTTTTGCTATAAACTCAATTTAGGAGCTAGGACACAACATTTGCCGAAAAACGTCGTGTAAAAACGATTTTAAAAAAAAATGTCAATTCTTGACAGCGAATATCTCTTCAACGGATAGAGATAGAGAAAAAACGCATAGAAGCAAACTTGTAGAAAATTTAATCAGCTTTTATTTTATAAATTGGCCATTTCCCACTACACTACTTTTCGTATAATCATCACCAAACACCTCCAAACACATCCCAGAAATAAAATCTTTAGGATCAAAAAGTCTGTCTACAAGCCCTTTTTGAGCGTTCGTTCGCTAGGCTAAATAAGAATAATCAGAAAATGTCTTCTAATCATATTAATGCTAATGGAGAAGTTTCCCATTTTTTGCTATAAATTAATTATGAAAATATAAGTAAAATGAAACAAAAATGTGAAAGAATCATTAAAATATCTCTACAAATGAAAAAGTTACGAGCCTTTAAAGTGAAGAATAATTTTGTATCTTGATCCAGCGTGTGACGTCACTTTACCTGTTCGTGTTCGCTTAGTACATACGTGTACGGTTATTGGGGTGCACTCAGTTGCGCCTATCATACGTGTTTTGTTTATTACAAGATGACAGATGCTAAAAAATCCTCCTACAATACAAATAATGTATTCCCTCTAATTAACTCGATTAGGTAAAATGACGTCACACTACTGTCGTTCCGCGCTAAGTACTTAAACTTTAATAACTTATTTCTCAGTCATTTATTGACGGATTTTAAAAATTTTTGTACTGGTATATTAGTTTTGATCTATATTTTAATGTTAATTGGTTAAATATAGTATTATTAACATCATGAAACTTCTCCATTACATATACGTGGAGTCGTAGCGATTTCACTGTTTTCCGGTTTTCCGTCTTTTTCTCGAGAACTGTTAGGCCTACAGGAATGCATCTATACTTAAATAAAAGGTGATAAAACGTCCTACAATTTTTTCCTCCATGACAAGAGTCGTAGGGCACGTCGTTGTGGCAATATCTGGCTCGAATCATGGATGATACGTTAAAAACAGATTTAGGGAAAATGCCTATTTTTGAAGAGCTTGGAAACTATTATACTTACAGACTTCCGATTAGGTTCAAATGGTAGAAAATTTAGTCCAGTTTAAAAAAGATAATCATAATCATATTTACACTACAACTCATAGTTTTTGATCTACGAGGCTAAAACTGAAAAAAGTCCGAAAAAATCGCGGTTTTTGGTGCCCCCCAGTTTCCACAAGTTTTGTGAAGTTGCAAAATTGAGTATTTACTACTGGGACCGAACCTAACACCATGAAAAAAGCAAACCTAACATAGGATTTTTTGCAATGTTTGTATATTTTTGTGTTTAATTTGACTGTACTAGTTTTGTGCACGTAGCATAGAAAAATGGCACGTAGGTTTTGTGTTTTCAAAGTGTTCAAATACAGAAATGGAAGAAATGCAAATTCTCCGGTTGTAGAAAAAATCTTGTGTGTAATGCGGGCGCAAACTTCATAGCCGATTTCGAGAGATTATTTTGTGCTCTTAATACACAAATAGCTATTGATGTCTTTTGCTACAGAGAAACGTTGATATTGCACCTTCGAATAGCTTGGTTTCAAACATTGGTGGAGGGGTTTTTGATAGCATATCTCGTGATGTTTGTGAGGCGCTTTACGCAACTTTGCGTTTGCTCCAACAACGATAGGGTTAAGGGTTGGGAACACTCAAATGACTCTCTGGTTTGGCATATGACGTAGACTTTGTCGAAGAGCACACCGTAATTTCTTAGGCCATTCATTTTCGTAAAATCTTTAGGTTGAACATCGAGATCTTGCCAACCTCATTAGCGACCGGTTAGCGAAGTTATTGGCTCGTGATATAATATCACCCCCGATTTTGATTACATTATCCGATTTGACTGTAATCCCCAATGACATTGAAATTTCTAACATTCAAATGTGATGTCAGTATTCATTCTTTTCTACAATAATTCTCTAACGCAAATGTCTTGTAAATGTAAATATTTATGAGGGCTTCTCTATAATGCTAATTCTTTTTACAACTCGACTAAAACTGTTGCCCCAAAGTAACTGTTTTTGCTGAAAATTTCTTTTATCTAGCGTCGCCTCAGTAATAAATAATAATAATAATACTGTTTGTTACGGAAAACCTTCATAATTTAATTTAACAGTCTAGGAACAATATAGGACGGAAAACTATTTTCGCTGCAAACAAAATACACAAATAACAATAAAGGCTAACCTACATTAATAAGGCTCCTAAGGAGAGCTCTGTAGTTCATATTGGTAAAATGGCCATTTTGGACGTAAACATCTAACAAAAATTAAAAAAGCGATGCATAGGTCAAATTCTATGTAGCATAGTTATAAATTAATGTAAACCTTCTGGTTTCAAATTAAATATTTAAGTTACAATCTTAGTCGAAAGTTCTGAAGGAGAGGTACTACCTACATTTACGCAACTTTCGACCAAGATTGTAACTTAAATATTTAATTTGAAACCAGAAAGTTTACATTAACTGATAACTATGCTACATAGAATTTGACCTATGCATCGCTTTTTTAATTTTTGTTACATGATTACGTCCAAAATGGTCATTTTATGGTCAATTTAGCAATAAAAATGGCGGAGCTCTCCTTAGCCGCCTTTTAAGTTTACTATTCATGCACAATAATAAAAATGAAATCTCCCTGCAGGATCGTAACAGAGCGTTGTTGGGGATTATGGCCAAGTTCGATGTTACGCTCTAAAAGTCTAAACTCATGCGACACACCACGGTCAGAAGGGTCAAAAGGGACGAAAGTTTTTTGTTCGTTAGTCATTTAGTGTGTGAAAGGAATAAACGCCCGATTATGACTATTAAAAGTTATAATAGTGGCAGTTAATAAACGAAATTAAAAAAATAATATCGTCTGAGTGGATTTCGCGTTATACCATTATACCTATATCTTTCACTCAACGGTTACACATTTTAGCGGAGATGCGTATAGTAAATTTTTTCTATTTATGTCAGATTTGTTTTTGCCATAACATTATTTTTTTCTAAATGGGTCAATCGACATTCAAAACTGCAGTTATTAGAGTAATGAAAATCCGCTTGTATCTATTTGATGAGCAACTTCTGCACAGTTTCCAAAAAAAATTAATGCCTACGACAGTATTTGTACCATATTATTTGGTCTCTTAATTTGATCAACTCCGGATGTCTTCTTCAAATGCTTCAATTTGCAATCACACTTTATACTGGAAACCTATGAGGGATTGAGTAAGGCTGTGTGCCGCAAGATTGACAGTTGACAGCTTGACACGTAAACACGAATAGATCTAGTTGGATTAGTAGCGGTAGATCAGCTCGATCGCTAGACGTTCACCAAAAGGCACCCCTCCCACACGCTCTCTAGAAGAGAAACGCAACTGAAACTTTTCATACTGTAAGCACAGTCATTCGTTAGACGTATACTGTGATGTAAGGGAAGAATTCGCCAGTTCCTAGGTCTTTGACAAAAGATGCAGGGTGGACATTTTGAACATCTGGTGTTTAATATTACTGTAATATTTGGTTTTTAAGTTTTTTACTTATGATTAGGTAAACAATATCTTTATTTTTTTCGTGTTCCGCTTTCATTTTAAAGGGGCAAACCGCAATGTTATTCTAGGTTACGAAAAATTAGATAATCAACAATTGATAATGGCTTCATGAAATCTTCTCAAAATTTGGGAATTAATGAAACATACCAAATAATTAATATAAATCCTATAATTTGGGGGCACTACCTACCTATTTAAACAAATTGTTAATTATCAACGTTCGTGGGTATTTAATTCTGTCTCTTGGACGAATTTAAAACTTTGATGATTTTAGTTAAATAATGAAGAATTAACTAGGAAATTCCTGTAAATGTGGATTATTCCTTTTGAAAAATCGATTAAACTTTACCAAGTGTGATTAACTTTATGTTGTTATATACCTTATCTTCTAGTTGTAATAAACCTGCTAAATTTTTTCTGCTACTTGTGCCACCAATGCTTATCCGCGTAATAAAAATTTTTGAGAACTGTAGTGGTGGGTCAAAGGATTGAAATGCAAACTGTAGTATGGTAATTTTATTAAAAACCTTTAGAATTACATATTTACTTTATAAATATCTATTGCCATACGAGTTTTCTATTAAAAGAAGAAAATGAAGGACGTTTCGCCAGTAATCACCTTCAATATTGCTCTTTATTTAGTATATTATATAGTTATTAAATTATTATTTACAAATTTACCAACATTTGCCTAATTGTGTAATCGTTTCATTTTATTTTTGGATTAATAGGATGAGATCATGCTATCACTCTTTAATCCCCACTATAGATTATAGTTGTTTAATTAGTTGTTGTACTCATATCGCTTGAGGTTATTGAACAAATTCGTTATTCATGTGATCACAATCGGTATTCTAATTATTCTTGTTAATTAGCCCGTTAACTGGTATCTTTTCTCTCAAGGTTGTTCATTTTTGTTTGACCGATTATGGTATTAAAACTATACAGTTATTAAAGTTGGTTTTAAAACTGAATCGACATTGACCTACACTTAAATCGTTTAAATCACCGCCTTATAAACGCATGAAAATGTGTATAATAAAAAAATATACTGTAACTGATTTGAAAATGAAAGTATTACAACCACTGTCCCCTTTCGTTTTAATGGCGCCGCTGTGTTTATTATAAATTAGCCAATATGTTATTAATTCTATTAAATTAATACGTTTGATGCAATGTCATTAAAATTTGCAACTGAAGTGTAGGATGAACCACCCAGGGGAAGTTAGCCATAACTTTCCATCCATAGATTTTCGTATGCTGAACTTTGAAATTAAATTATTTCCTTTAAACAAAAAACACCCTCCCAATTTTTTGATATTGTATTCCTTATAGATTAAACTACTTATCTCTTTAGAAAAATTAACGAAAAAAAAGATGTACTTTTTTTAATTATCGTCGATTTTCTGTGAACGCGCGTATAATCTATGGATGGAAAGTTATGGCTAACTTCCCCTGGGTGGATAAACCTACTGAAACTAAATCCTATCATTAAAAAAAAATAGCAAAACACAATGAAACTTTAAATGTGTAATTAGTTGTTGATTATCTACTAAATATCAACTTAATTACCTAATATGGCGTGGTATACAAACGCGGAAATATTATGAGCCTCTTTAAAGGCTCATTAATATTGTCTTATGGGCATTATGCTGGTAAGTACATGAAAAGTAATTAAAACTATTGACTTGACACCTAATATACGAGTAAATAAAGAGTTAATTCGAAAATGTTGAAGAAAGAAATAAAATTAATGGAAACGATGATTTGAATTAAGAAAAAATATGACGATTATTATGTAAGAAATATTGGGGTAAGGTGGATTACTGTACAGTGTACAATGTATGTACATACATGGCAATGGTCATTGGATCCTGTTGCGATAATATGAAAAGAAGAAAAGACAAAGTGCAAGAACACTGGAAAGTGAATAATGTAATTGTAATAAATGTTCCGATATGGAATGCGCTGTTAGTGCATATTTTATTATGCCAAGAATCAACTTTTCAGTGTTAAAATAAAATAGGTCATTTTCTGTATGATTACTGGTTTTATTGAGTAACTGTAATTAAGTACACATAGTAAAGCATAATTTATTTAAATTAAACAATATGTATAGTTACATGCCGAAGGGATGGGTCTCTTCCATTGCAGAGGTTAAATGAAGTTAACCAAGGTGTTTAATTTAAAATTAAAAAAATTAAATACCTATTTGGATATGATAGCGAAAATCTAGCAAAATGCGTTGAATTGCAATTGAAATATCTCAGAAATACGCAACTTGAATTGAAGGTATTTCGGGAATAGAGGGTGTCCCCAAAATGCACTGATGTGGGTTACCCACACATTCTTGAGGCCGAAATAAGATGATTTAATACCTATATGTATCTTGCTAGGTATGCAAAAGTGATTTGTTACGTAGTATTCTGCCTACTTCAAAGTTGTTTGGAAAAATAATGTTTTCCGTATAAGGTATAACAAAGAACAGCGACAGCCGACACACAAATTCGAATGGTTCTTTTTGTCACATAAGGACAAATATTTTGGAGCAATTTTGTTTATAGTAGTTAAGTTAATAAAAATTACAGTAAGTTGTGTAAAATCCCAACTCCCAGTTTTTTTTCGAAATGTGCCTGGATGTGGCACAGGGCGATTTGAAAATTCTTAGATGTACCTACACTTCGACGCTTCTGGGAAAATTTCCAAAACCAACAACATATCTGTTGCAGTCCATTTACAGAAATGATTGTACTATAATAGGTAGTTTCACAAACTGACGTACTGAAAAAAATCGCACATATTACCACAGCACAGTGTTTTATTCTGTGATATTACATAAACGAGTCAGAAAACCAATACGAAGGCTAGAAGCATAGAGAAAATATGGCTAGAAGCAAAATTTTACACTTGTCCGAAACATTTTTGGAAATATATTTTTCCTATCCAGGAGGGCAAATACAGAAATACTGGAAGGGCAATGAAACGGTAGATTTTGTACATTCAGTTTTTCATTTAAAAAAAGAAGTTACAAATACATTGGGTTGTTTTCATTTCAAAAACACCCTTCCATTCTATTGCACTATTAGAAATTGCGCGAATGCGTTTTTAAAACGCCGTTTTAATTATTCAGTAGCTGATTCGCATTTTTCAAAACCTGCTGTAATAAGAATGGCGTTTTATTAATTATATTGAGATAAAAATAGAGAATATTGCTGTCATTCGTCGATTATGTAACATTTTTGCAATCATCAATGGTACAAACTTTTCTGAAGTCAAAATGTAACTGATTCATTTGACTACTTTTTACTTCACTATCTGATGCTCTACGGTTTTCTTTGATTTTTTCATGCTTTGTCCACATTTTTCCTCTTCATTTTTCATTTTCTCTTGAAGAATTACTATCCTGAGATTAAAAAAGTCCAAATTCTTGATACTACTCTCGTTCGTAAATATTGTCAGTAGGTATTGGGGCACTCTGGCCTGGGAAAATTTTGAAGACCGTGGGAACTTTTTTGTGGGGCGGTATCCTTTGATGTTTGCCGCCCGTGTGGGATGGGGCACTCGGGACCGGGACCGTGGGAACTTTTTTGTGGGGCGGTATCCTTTGATGTTTGCCGCCCGTGTGGGGCACTCGGGACCGTGGGAACTTTTTTGTGGGGCGGTATCCTTTGATGTTTGCCGCCCGTGTGGGGCACTCGGGACCGTGGGAACTTTTTTGTGGGGCGGTATCCTTTGATGTTTGCCGCCCGTGTGGGCCACTCTGGACCGTGGGAACTTTTTATGGGGCGGTATCCTTTGATGTTTGCCGCCCGTGTGGGGCACTCTGGACCGTGGGAACTTTTTGTGGGGCGTGGGAAAGTTTTAAAGGTGTGAATTTTCTGGGCCCGGGTATCCTTTGATGGCCGTGACTGCTGGAAAAAAGTTTTGCGTAAAGCGGGACTCGAACAGCGGTCGGTCGTTATGGGCGAGCCATAAAACGCACTGAGCTACCGCTACTTTGGTAAATGACCAATTTAAAGTTGAACACTATAAAAAAAAGGACCTTGTATATTTGGAAAAAGTCGCACCCACTCTACCTCCTTTTGTTATTAGTAATCGTGATAAGCAAAGACGTATAAGAAATACGGGCATAAGGCGAGAAACGTATTACTTATACGTATAATATGGACCTAATGACTGTTTTCGAAATATCTCAAAACGGTTCGAGTTATCGAAAAAATAATCTAAAAATCACCCCCGTCACCCCCTGTCTGCTTTTGTCCTTGGTAATCACATACTAAAAATTCAAATCGAAAAGGGCCAAAATGGCCAGACTGATTTTCCATAAATTAAGTCGAGAAATGTGGACATAAGGCGAGAAACGCATTACTTATACGTATAATATGAACCTAATGACTATTTTCGAAATATCTCAAAAACGGCTCGAGATATCGAAAAAATAATTTAAAAATCACCCCCATCTCCCCCTGTCTGCTTTTGTCCTTGGTTATCACATACTAAAAATTCAAATCGAAAAGGGCCAAAATGGCCAGACTGATTTTCCATAAATTAAGTCGAGGAATGTGGACATAAGGCGAGAAACGCATTACTTATACGTATAATATGAACCTAATGACTATTTTCGAAATATCTCAAAAACGGCTCGAGATATCGAAAAAATAATTTAAAAATCACCCCCGTCTCCCCCTGTCTGCTTTTGTCCTTGGTAATCACATACTAAAAATTCAAATCGAAAAGGGCCAAAATGGCCAGACTGATTTTCCATAAATTAAGTCGAAGAATGTGGACATAAGGCGAGAAACGCATTACTTATACGTATAATATGAACCTAATGACTATTTTCGAAATATCTCAAAAACGGCTCGAGATATCGAAAAAATAATTTAAAAATCACCCCCATCTCCCCCTGTCTGCTTTTGTCCTTGGTAATCACATACTAAAAATTCAAATCGAAAAGGGCCAAAATGGCCAGACTGATTTTCCATAAATTAAGTCGAGAAATGTGGACATAAGGCGAGAAACGCATTACTTATACGTATAATATGAACCTAATGACTATTTTCGAAATATCTCAAAAACGGCTCGAGATATCGAAAAAATAATTTAAAAATCACCCCCATCTCCCCCTGTCTGCTTTTGTCCTTGGTTATCACATACTAAAAATTCAAATCGAAAAGGGCCAAAATGGCCAGACTGATTTTCCATAAATTAAGTCGAGGAATGTGGACATAAGGCGAGAAACGCATTACTTATACGTATAATATGAACCTAATGACTATTTTCGAAATATCTCAAAAACGGCTCGAGATATCGAAAAAATAATTTAAAAATCACCCCCATCTCCCCCTGTCTGCTTTTGTCCTTGGTAATCACATACTAAAAATTCAAATCGAAAAGGGCCAAAATGGCCAGACTGATTTTCCATAAATTAAGTCGAGGAATGTGGACATAAGGCGAGAAACGCATTACTTATACGTATAATATGAACCTAATGACTATTTTCGAAATATCTCAAAAACGGCTCGAGATATCGAAAAAATAATTTAAAAATCACCCCCATCTCCCCCTGTCTGCTTTTGTCCTTGGTAATCACATACTAAAAATTCAAATCGAAAAGGGCCAAAATGGCCAGACTGATTTTCCATAAATTAAGTCGAGAAATGTGGACATAAGGCGAGAAACGCATTACTTATACGTATAATATGAACCTAATGACTATTTTCGAAATATCTCAAAAACGGCTCGAGATATCGAAAAAATAATTTAAAAATCACCCCCATCTCCCCCTGTCTGCTTTTGTCCTTGGTTATCACATACTAAAAATTCAAATCGAAAAGGGCCAAAATGGCCAGACTGATTTTCCATAAATTAAGTCGAGGAATGTGGACATAAGGCGAGAAACGCATTACTTATACGTATAATATGAACCTAATGACTATTTTCGAAATATCTCAAAAACGGCTCGAGATATCGAAAAAATAATTTAAAAATCACCCCCATCTCCCCCTGTCTGCTTTTGTCCTTGGTAATCACATACTAAAAATTCAAATCGAAAAGGGCCAAAATGGCCAGACTGATTTTCCATAAATTAAGTCGAGAAATGTGGACATAAGGCGAGAAACGCATTACTTATACGTATAATATGAACCTAATGACTATTTTCGAAATATCTCAAAAACGGCTCGAGATATCGAAAAAATAATTTAAAAATCACCCCCATCTCCCCCTGTCTGCTTTTGTCCTTGGTAATCACATACTAAAAATTCAAATCGAAAAGGGTCAAAATGGCCAGACTGATTTTCCATAAATTAAGCCTGATTTTTCATATAGACTTGATATAAGTTAAGTCGAGAAATGTGGGCATAAGGCGAGAAACGTATTACTTATACGTATAATATGACCTTAATGAAAGTACAGCTATGACGGAATAAGTCTACTTTTTTGAAAATTTCTCCAAAACGGCTGAAGATATCGACAAAATAAAAGTACAAATGCCTTGAACATAAAGATCCCTATGTGTTTTTGTCATTTATAACATTATCAATGGCGAAATTAATAATTATAGCGGTGATTTGTTATCGGAAATCAGCACATATTTAGGCTGTGACAGTAACAATTTTGAGATTTTCATAGATCGTTCTGGATGCGGTCCGTGCATAATTACTATACCTAGTAGCATTACCTCATTTCAGTTAGTGTGGAAGTTTCATTCCGGAGAGGAGTTCGTCAATAGGCCCAGTCAATAAACTTTACCGCTTTAAGATGGAGAAGTTTCTTATTGTAAAAGATACTACTAGCAAAGTGAGACGTTTCAATTTAAGTGGCCGCATTTTGGACTTTAAAGTAAAGCCTGTTCCTGAAGGTGCCGAACCGATACAATGGATAAAAGACGCCATAGCACAGCTTGTTAATAAGGGTACAGAAGGTTTGTCTCCACATGACATGGTGGGTTTTTCCTTCTGCTCTAAGGATTTCAAGAATGGCGAGGGATGGATACGGTTTCAACCTGCTGGCGAGATCACTATTGGCGATATTTGGAATACAATATCATCCATTTATCAGTCTAATTCTAAAGGCTTAAACACCGAAACCTTTTGTTTTCGTGTAACATCCGTACATTTACCATTCGGTTCCGGGAGAGTACAAAAGTTTAATAATTTTGAAGAGGAATGTGGTGCAAGGCAAGGCATTGTAGTAATCAACAATATCGATAATTTATGCCTGCCGCGGGCAATAGTTGTAGCTATTGCTTATATTAATCGTGATCCCGACTATAGACAGATCAGACGTAATATACAGAAAATACAGGAGCAGAGAACCATACAATTATTAAAGGATAGCAACATCACGATACCTGAAACTGGGTCGGGTATACCACAGCTGCAATATTTTCAAGAGTTTCTGCAAGGATATAAATTAACTGTATATCTTTATGGAAACAAAGGCCGCGACGTCATATTCGAGGGTGAAGATGCAAAGAAACATATTAATCTACTGTATCACGATGGCCACTATAATGTGATAACATCTTTAACAGCCGCATTTGCGTGCAGCTATTATTGCGAAGAGTGTCACATCCCTTTTAATAACAGAAACGATCATAGGTGCGGAGGTACGTGTGCGGCATGTCAGCAGACTCCATCATGTTCTAAAGAAGGGCAAAACAAAATTAATTGTGAAGCATGTAAAAGAGCTTTTCGGGGTCAAAAGTGTTTTGACAATCACAAGATACATAATATTTGTTCTGAAATTAGACGTTGTGAAAAATGTTTTGCTATATACCGCAAAACCAGGAAGCATACTTGTGATGAAGTGTTTTGTAAAACGTGTAACGGACATGTAGAGAGAGACCATCTGTGTTATATGAGAATAGATAAAGGATCGCCAAAATTAGCAAACACATTGTTTGTTTTTTACGATTTGGAAACCAGGCAAGAGACAAAATTGGAAGATGACAGCTTCTTACATCAGCCCAATCTCTGTGTGTTTGTACAGTGCTGTGACAAGTGTATAAATGAGGAGAAACTTTATTTTTGCCAAAAGTGCGGTTTTCGACAAAAGATATTGACTGAAAATGTAATAGCCACTTTTATGGGACATATATTAAACATGCGAAAGAAATTCAAAAACGTTACCGTTATCGCTCATAACGGTGGTGGATTCGACCACCAATTTATATTGAATCATATTTTGACTCAAACGGATCTCGTACCTGAGCTGATAATGAGAGGTACAAAACTAGTGTCAATGTTTCTAGATAACGTTAAATTTCTGGATTCGTTAAATTACTTTCAAATGGCACTAAGTAAGCTACCTAAAGTGTTCGGTCTGACGGACATAAAGAAAGGTTATTTTCCGCACTTGTTTAACACGATAGAACACCAAAACTATATAGGTCCAATACCGGCCTTAGAAACTTTCGAACCAGATAACCTCAAGTGTAATGATAGGGAAGCATTGTTAGCATGGTACGAAGGAAAGGTAGCGGAAAATTATATATTTGACTTTAAGAAAGAGTTTGTAGAATATTGCGTATACGATGTGGAGATATTAGCACAGTCATGTCTTAAATTTAGACAACTTATGATAAAGGAGGGCAACGTCTGTCCATTTACCGAAAGCGTCACGTTACCGAGCGCGTGTAATAAAATATTTCGTCGAAATTTTTTAAAACCAAATACTATAGGCCTCATACCGAAAGGTGGCTACAGGCAATGTGACAACCAATCGAAGATAGCTACACAGTGGTTATTATTGGAAGAACGCAAGCGCCGAATTAATATAACACATTCGGTTAAACAGAAAGAAGCCAGAGTTGGGGGTGTAAAAGTTGACGGTTTTGTGCCGAAACTAATGAGGTCTTTGAATTCTACGGCTGTTATTATCATGGTTGCCCTAGATGTTTCAAGTATGTAAGAAATACACCTTTAACAGATACTACAATAGAGACGCTGGAGTATCGTTATGAGGCTACTTTAGCGAAAGCAAGTAGAATAAAAGAATTAGGATACACTGTTGTCGAAATGTGGGAGTGTGACTTTAGGCGTCTTATGACAGACGAAATGTTAAATTATGCAGAAGCACACCCGTTAATGTTACATTTACCTCTAAATCCTAGAGAGGCATTTTATGGCGGACGAACAGGAAATGCAAAATCTTTTTATAAGGCAAAGGAAGATGAAGAAATAAAATATATCGATTTTACATCTCTGTATCCGTATGTTAACAAATACGGCAAATACCCCATAGGCCATCCCACAGTACATATAGGAGAAGAATGCAGTAAATTAAAGCTTGAAACGACAGAGGGGCTAATTAAGTGTAAAATACTACCTCCACATTTATTATTTCATCCAGTGCTACCTGTAAAAATGAACAACAAATTAATGTTTGTGCTTTGTCGTTCGTGTGGCGAAAGTTTCAATCAAGAGCCCTGTGAACATAGTGATGATGAACGATCACTGACAGGTACATGGGTAATCGATGAAGTTAGAAAGGCGATCGAGAAAGGTTACAAAATATTGGAAACGTATGAAATATGGCAATACAAAACCGACCAGTATAATAAAGACACTAAAACAGGAGGATTATTTAACGAGTATATTAATAAATTTGTGGGTATTAAACAGCAAAGTTCAGGGTGGCCGTATTATTGCGATACGCCAGAGAAGAAGGATAATTATGTCAAAGAATATTTTGAAGCAGAAGGTGTTCGACTTGACCCTGTGAAGATTGAAAGGAACCCCGGGTTACGTCAATTAGGGAAAGCGGTTATTACTTCGTTTTGGGGAAAGCTGGGACAACGTGAGAACCAAAGCAAGACCAGTATAGTACGAGAGCCTGGAGAATTCTACAATATGATGACTAACCCTTCAATTAACATTAATTCGGTTTTACCGATTAATGAAGATGCTTTACTCGTTAACTGGGAATCAAAAGAAGAAGCTTACAGTCCTCTGTCCACGGTAAATGTTGTACTTGCAGCGTACACGACAGCCCAGGCACGGTTAAAATTGTACGAATATTTGGAAAGATTGGAAGATAGGGTTCTCTATTACGATACAGACTCTATAATCTACGTATCAGCTCCGGAGCAGTACGATCCACCACTCGGTCAATTCTTGGGAGAGTTAACAGACGAGTTAGAAGATGAAGGTGCCGGGAGTTACATAAAAGAATTTGTATCAGGCGGGCCAAAAAATTATGCATATAAGGCATGGTCCACCTCTAAAGAATGTGATGTGACGGTATGTAAAGTTAAAGGAATATCTTTAACATATAAAACCTCACAAATCATTAACTTCGACAAAATAATGAAAATGGTCTTAGAAGATGAAGAAGTAGAGCCCATTCCGATAACATCTAAACTTATAAAACGCACATCTGAACATAATGTATTAACTATCAACACCACTAAACTCTACCGGCCAAACTCCACAAAGAGACGCTTTTCTACCGACGGTTCTTCATATCCGTATGGCTTTAAGAAGCATATACAAAATACCTAATATAATATAGGAATATGGGTGCATAAATATGTAAAGTTAATTATAATTTTTGTAACTTATACTACAGCTTGTATGTCACTAGTATAGTTTATTGTTTAAATAAGTACCTATTTAATTACGTAACAAATGTAATATATTCTGTAAACAAATAAATAAATACATAAGTTATTAGCTGTTTTTATATGTCTATCGAATGGTTGCATATGATTGGCCCTCGGCTAAAAGATAAACTTCCAGAATAAACATTCAAAAAGATGTAATTTATAAATCAGAAATATTTTGCATTCGTTCCGACCATAGCCTTACGGCTGTTGAACGTTTATTTGAATTTTTTTTATTTTTTTTGGGTTTGGAGAATTTATGGGCATCCATTGTTGCGATTGACGTTTCGTTTCGGGCGAGTCATATTGAACCCAGGTCTCATCAGTAGATATATAATGTTACTCCTAATCCACTTTGACCTCCAGCTCCTCGAAACCGCTTTCAAGGTTACTAATGCACGTTGGGGTTGAGCCCCAAACTTATACAGTGTCACTACTAAATCCACTTTGACCTCCAGCTCCTCGAAACCGCTTTGCAACAGGGGTCTGTTCCGTTTTCAACAGGGTCTGTTCTGTTTTCAACAGGGTCTGTTCTGTTTTCAACAGGGGTCTGTTCTGTTTTCAACAGGGTCTGTTCTGTTTTCAACAGGGGTCTGTTCTGTTTTCAACAGGGTCTGTTCTGTTTTCAACAGGGGTCTGTTCTGTTTTCAACAGGGGTCTGTTCTGTTTTCAACAGGGTCTGTTCTGTTTCAACAGGGGTCTGTTCTGTTTTCAACAGGGGCTGTTCCGTTTGAACAGGGGTCTGATTGTAAAGCCGTTGAATCTGATGAGGGGCTTCGGCAGCTATATAATACCATGAAGAGGTACTTGAAAATTTAGTAGCGCATCATCAGATTCAACGGCTTTACAATCAGACCCCTGTTCAAACGGAACAGCCCCCTGTAGTTGTAGTATAAGTTACAAAAATTATAATTAACTTTACATATTTATGCACCCATATTCCTATATTATATTAGGTATTTTGTATATGCTTCTTAAAGCCATACGGATATGAAGAACCGTCGGTAGAAAAGCGTCTCTTTGTGGAGTTTGGCCGGTAGAGTTTAGTGGTGTTGATAGTTAATACATTATGTTCAGATGTGCGTTTTATAAGTTTAGATGTTATCGGAATGGGCTCTACTTCTTCATCTTCTAAGACCATTTTCATTATTTTGTCGAAGTTAATGATTTGTGAGGTTTTATATGTTAAAGATATTCCTTTAACTTTACATACCGTCACATCACATTCTTTAGAGGTGGACCATGCCTTATATGCATAATTTTTTGGCCCGCCTGATACAAATTCTTTTATGTAACTCCCGGCACCTTCATCTTCTAACTCGTCTGTTAACTCTCCCAAGAATTGACCGAGTGGTGGATCGTACTGCTCCGGAGCTGATACGTAGATTATAGAGTCTGTATCGTAATAGAGAACCCTATCTTCCAATCTTTCCAAATATTCGTACAATTTTAACCGTGCCTGGGCTGTCGTGTACGCTGCAAGTACAACATTTACCGTGGACAGAGGACTGTAAGCTTCTTCTTTTGATTCCCAGTTAACGAGTAAAGCATCTTCATTAATCGGTAAAACCGAATTAATGTTAATTGAAGGGTTAGTCATCATATTGTAGAATTCTCCAGGCTCTCGTACTATACTGGTCTTGCTTTGGTTCTCACGTTGTCCCAGCTTTCCCCAAAACGAAGTAATAACCGCTTTCCCTAATTGACGTAACCCGGGGTTCCTTTCAATCTTCACAGGGTCAAGTCGAACACCTTCTGCTTCAAAATATTCTTTGACATAATTATCCTTCTTCTCTGGCGTATCGCAATAATACGGCCACCCTGAACTTTGCTGTTTAATACCCACAAATTTATTAATATACTCGTTAAATAATCCTCCTGTTTTAGTGTCTTTATTATACTGGTCGGTTTTGTATTGCCATATTTCATACGTTTCCAATATTTTGTAACCTTTCTCGATCGCCTTTCTAACTTCATCGATTACCCATGTACCTGTCAGTGATCGTTCATCATCACTATGTTCACAGGGCTCTTGATTGAAACTTTCGCCACACGAACGACAAAGCACAAACATTAATTTGTTGTTCATTTTTACAGGTAGCACTGGATGAAATAATAAATGTGGAGGTAGTATTTTACACTTAATTAGCCCCTCTGTCGTTTCAAGCTTTAATTTACTGCATTCTTCTCCTATATGTACTGTGGGATGGCCTATGGGGTATTTGCCGTATTTGTTAACATACGGATACAGAGATGTAAAATCGATATATTTTATTTCTTCATCTTCCTTTGCCTTATAAAAAGATTTTGCATTTCCTGTTCGTCCGCCATAAAATGCCTCTCTAGGATTTAGAGGTAAATGTAACATTAACGGGTGTGCTTCTGCATAATTTAACATTTCGTCTGTCATAAGACGCCTAAAGTCACACTCCCACATTTCGACAACAGTGTATCCTAATTCTTTTATTCTACTTGCTTTCGCTAAAGTAGCCTCATAACGATACTCCAGCGTCTCTATTGTAGTATCTGTTAAAGGTGTATTTCTTACATACTTGAAACATCTAGGGCAACCATGATAATAACAGCCGTAGAATTCAAAGACCTCATTAGTTTCGGCACAAAAACCGTCAACTTTTACACCCCCAACTCTGGCTTCTTTCTGTTTAACCGAATGTGTTATATTAATTCGGCGCTTGCGTTCTTCCAATAATAACCACTGTGTAGCTATCTTCGATTGGTTGTCACATTGCCTGTAGCCACCTTTCGGTATGAGGCCTATAGTATTTGGTTTTAAAAAATTTCGACGAAATATTTTATTACACGCGCTCGGTAACGTGACGCTTTCGGTAAATGGACAGACGTTGCCCTCCTTTATCATAAGTTGTCTAAATTTAAGACATGACTGTGCTAATATCTCCACATCGTATACGCAATATTCTACAAACTCTTTCTTAAAGTCAAATATATAATTTTCCGCTACCTTTCCTTCGTACCATGCTAACAATGCTTCCCTATCATTACACTTGAGGTTATCTGGTTCGAAAGTTTCTAAGGCCGGTATTGGACCTATATAGTTTTGGTGTTCTATCGTGTTAAACAAGTGCGGAAAATAACCTTTCTTTATGTCCGTCAGACCGAACACTTTAGGTAGCTTACTTAGTGCCATTTGAAAGTAATTTAACGAATCCAGAAATTTAACGTTATCTAGAAACATTGACACTAGTTTTGTACCTCTCATTATCAGCTCAGGTACGAGATCCGTTTGAGTCAAAATATGATTCAATATAAATTGGTGGTCGAATCCACCACCGTTATGAGCGATAACGGTAACGTTTTTGAATTTCTTTCGCATGTTTAATATATGTCCCATAAAAGTGGCTATTACATTTTCAGTCAATATCTTTTGTCGAAAACCGCACTTTTGGCAAAATAAAGTTTCTCCTCATTTATACACTTGTCACAGCACTGTACAAACACACAGAGATTGGGCTGATGTAAGAAGCTGTCATCTTCCAATTTTGTCTCTTGCCTGGTTTCCAAATCGTAAAAAACAAACAATGTGTTT
Organism: Pyrocoelia pectoralis; assembly: GCA_036250285.1. NCBI lineage: Eukaryota > Metazoa > Arthropoda > Insecta > Coleoptera > Lampyridae > Pyrocoelia > Pyrocoelia pectoralis. The sequence continues at coordinate 20,314,598 of CM070080.1, read as the reverse complement.
GCTAATTTTGGCGATCCTTTATCTATTCTCATATAACACAGATGGTCTCTCTCTACATGTCCGTTACACGTTTTACAAAACACTTCATCACAAGTATGCTTCCTGGTTTTGCGGTATATAGCAAAACATTTTTCACAACGTCTAATTTCAGAACAAATATTATGTATCTTGTGATTGTCAAAACACTTTTGACCCCGAAAAGCTCTTTTACATGCTTCACAATTAATTTTGTTTTGCCCTTCTTTAGAACATGATGGAGTCTGCTGACATGCCGCACACGTACCTCCGCACCTATGATCGTTTCTGTTATTAAAAGGGATGTGACACTCTTCGCAATAATAGCTGCACGCAAATGCGGCTGTTAAAGATGTTATCACATTATAGTGGCCATCGTGATACAGTAGATTAATATGTTTCTTTGCATCTTCACCCTCGAATATGACGTCGCGGCCTTTGTTTCCATAAAGATATACAGTTAATTTATATCCTTGCAGAAACTCTTGAAAATATTGCAGCTGTGGTATACCCGACCCAGTTTCAGGTATCGTGATGTTGCTATCCTTTAATAATTGTATGGTTCTCTGCTCCTGTATTTTCTGTATATTACGTCTGATCTGTCTATAGTCGGGATCACGATTAATATAAGCAATAGCTACAACTATTGCCCGCGGCAGGCATAAATTATCGATATTGTTGATTACTACAATGCCTTGCCTTGCACCACATTCCTCTTCAAAATTATTAAACTTTTGTACTCTCCCGGAACCGAATGGTAAATGTACGGATGTTACACGAAAACAAAAGGTTTCGGTGTTTAAGCCTTTAGAATTAGACTGATAAATGGATGATATTGTATTCCAAATATCGCCAATAGTGATCTCGCCAGCAGGTTGAAACCGTATCCATCCCTCGCCATTCTTGAAATCCTTAGAGCAGAAGGAAAAACCCACCATGTCATGTGGAGACAAACCTTCTGTACCCTTATTAACAAGCTGTGCTATGGCGTCTTTTATCCATTGTATCGGTTCGGCACCTTCAGGAACAGGCTTTACTTTAAAGTCCAAAATGCGGCCACTTAAATTGAAACGTCTCACTTTGCTAGTAGTATCTTTTACAATAAGAAACTTCTCCATCTTAAAGCGGTAAAGTTTATTGACTGGGCCTATTGACGAACTCCTCTCCGGAATGAAACTTCCACACTAACTGAAATGAGGTAATGCTACTAGGTATAGTAATTATGCACGGACCGCATCCAGAACGATCTATGAAAATCTCAAAATTGTTACTGTCACAGCCTAAATATGTGCTGATTTCCGATAACAAATCACCGCTATAATTATTAATTTCGCCATTGATAATGTTATAAATGACAAAAACACATAGGGATCTTTATGTTCAAGGCATTTGTACTTTTATTTTGTCGATATCTTCAGCCGTTTTGGAGAAATTTTCAAAAAAGTAGACTTATTCCGTCATAGCTGTACTTTCATTAAGGTCATATTATACGTATAAGTAATACGTTTCTCGCCTTATGCCCACATTTCTCGACTTAACTTATATCAAGTCTATATGAAAAATCAGGCTTAATTTATGGAAAATCAGTCTGGCCATTTTGACCCTTTTCGATTTGAATTTTTAGTATGTGATTACCAAGGACAAAAGCAGACAGGGGGAGATGGGGGTGATTTTTAAATTATTTTTTCGATATCTCGAGCCGTTTTTGAGATATTTCGAAAATAGTCATTAGGTTCATATTATACGTATAAGTAATGCGTTTCTCGCCTTATGTCCACATTTCTCGACTTAATTTATGGAAAATCAGTCTGGCCATTTTGGCCCTTTTCGATTTGAATTTTTAGTATGTGATTACCAAGGACAAAAGCAGACAGGGGGAGATGGGGGTGATTTTTAAATTATTTTTTCGATATCTCGAGCCGTTTTTGAGATATTTCGAAAATAGTCATTAGGTTCATATTATACGTATAAGTAATGCGTTTCTCGCCTTATGTCCACATTCCTCGACTTAATTTATGGAAAATCAGTCTGGCCATTTTGGCCCTTTTCGATTTGAATTTTTAGTATGTGATAACCAAGGACAAAAGCAGACAGGGGGAGATGGGGGTGATTTTTAAATTATTTTTTCGATATCTCGAGCCGTTTTTGAGATATTTCGAAAATAGTCATTAGGTTCATATTATACGTATAAGTAATGCGTTTCTCGCCTTATGTCCACATTTCTCGACTTAATTTATGGAAAATCAGTCTGGCCATTTTGGCCCTTTTCGATTTGAATTTTTAGTATGTGATTACCAAGGACAAAAGCAGACAGGGGGAGATGGGGGTGATTTTTAAATTATTTTTTCGATATCTCGAGCCGTTTTTGAGATATTTCGAAAATAGTCATTAGGTTCATATTATACGTATAAGTAATGCGTTTCTCGCCTTATGTCCACATTCCTCGACTTAATTTATGGAAAATCAGTCTGGCCATTTTGGCCCTTTTCGATTTGAATTTTTAGTATGTGATAACCAAGGACAAAAGCAGACAGGGGGAGATGGGGGTGATTTTTAAATTATTTTTTCGATATCTCGAGCCGTTTTTGAGATATTTCGAAAATAGTCATTAGGTTCATATTATACGTATAAGTAATGCGTTTCTCGCCTTATGTCCACATTTCTCGACTTAATTTATGGAAAATCAGTCTGGCCATTTTGGCCCTTTTCGATTTGAATTTTTAGTATGTGATTACCAAGGACAAAAGCAGACAGGGGGAGATGGGGGTGATTTTTAAATTATTTTTTCGATATCTCGAGCCGTTTTTGAGATATTTCGAAAATAGGCATTAGGTTCATATTATACGTATAAGTAATGCGTTTCTCGCCTTATGTCCACATTCTTCGACTTAATTTATGGAAAATCAGTCTGGCCATTTTGGCCCTTTTCGATTTGAATTTTTAGTATGTGATTACCAAGGACAAAAGCAGACAGGGGGAGACGGGGGTGATTTTTAAATTATTTTTTCGATATCTCGAGCCGTTTTTGAGATATTTCGAAAATAGTCATTAGGTTCATATTATACGTATAAGTAATGCGTTTCTCGCCTTATGTCCACATTCCTCGACTTAATTTATGGAAAATCAGTCTGGCCATTTTGGCCCTTTTCGATTTGAATTTTTAGTATGTGATAACCAAGGACAAAAGCAGACAGGGGGAGATGGGGGTGATTTTTAAATTATTTTTTCGATATCTCGAGCCGTTTTTGAGATATTTCGAAAATAGTCATTAGGTTCATATTATACGTATAAGTAATGCGTTTCTCGCCTTATGTCCACATTTCTCGACTTAATTTATGGAAAATCAGTCTGGCCATTTTGGCCCTTTTCGATTTGAATTTTAGTATGTGATTACCAAGGACAAAAGCAGACAGGGGGTGACGGGGGTGATTTTTAGATTATTTTTTCGATAACTCGAACCGTTTTTGAGATATTTCGAAAACAGTCATTAGGTCCATATTATACGTATAAGTAATACGTTTCTCGCCTTATGCCCGTATTTCTTATACGTCTTTGCTTATCACGATTACTAATAACAAAAGGAGGTAGAGTGGGTGCGACTTTTTCCAAATATACAAGGTCCTTTTTTTTATAGTGTTCAACTTTAAATTGGTCATTTACCAAAGTAGCGGTAGCTCAGTGCGTTTTATGGCTCGCCCATAACGACCGACCGCTGTTCGAGTCCCGCTTTACGCAAAACTTTTTTCCAGCAGTCACGGCCATCAAAGGATACCCGGGCCCAGAAAATTCACACCTTTAAAACTTTCCCACGCCCCACAAAAAGTTCCCACGGTCCAGAGTGCCCCACACGGGCGGCAAACATCAAAGGATACCGCCCCATAAAAAGTTCCCACGGTCCAGAGTGGCCCACACGGGCGGCAAACATCAAAGGATACCGCCCCACAAAAAAGTTCCCACGGTCCCGAGTGCCCCACACGGGCGGCAAACATCAAAGGATACCGCCCCACAAAAAAGTTCCCACGGTCCCGAGTGCCCCACACGGGCGGCAAACATCAAAGGATACCGCCCCACAAAAAAGTTCCCACGGTCGCGGTCCCGAGTGCCCCATCCCACACGGGCGGCAAACATCAAAGGATACCGCCCCACAAAAAAGTTCCCACGGTCTTCAAAATTTTCCCAGGCCAGAGTGCCCCAATACCTACTATTGTCTTCTTTCAGTTGTCCAGTACATATTCCTTCAAAAATATGGGGTGTACTGCTATATTTAAATGTATAACTGCACAAGACCGCTAACAGTAGTGTTTGTCTGCTTTACCTCTGTAATACTAGGATGTGTCTTCCAGATGGCGAGCTTTTAGTTTATATGTTTAAGTTATATAATTTGAAATTATATGTACATATTGATAAATAACCATTTACGATATATTTGTATATTTTAATTTGACAGCTAATTAACGGCATCTGAAATTATTCTAGCGGACATGTTTCCACACTAAACATAGACATTGTATCTGTACTAGCATTCTAGCAATGGTACTAGTAATAAGCACTGAACTCCATTATATTGAGTTCAGTGGTAATAAGTCTCTGGATAATGGCACTCCTGCGCTGTCCCCTAATTTGGAGACCTTGTACACATCCACGTTACACAGCGAGATCAAGGCAGGTGATTTGGAATGGGGTGAAAAGCAACTGATTTACTAATCTGATTATTTTTATATTTTAAACAAACCCTTTTTCTGTTTATGATTATTATTTCATTGTCTTGTTAAAGAATTATTTCATTCGCGGTTATACTTCCTGAATAAATTATGTATAAAATGATTTATCCTCGTAATAGGTTACAGTTCTTGTGTAACTTAATTTTTAATGCTAACATTCCACAACGCAGTTACTTTTGTCGTAGGGGCTGGTACGGTTACTAAATATTCTTTTTTGATATCCATTGTATTCATTTTGCAAACCTCAAAAAGGTATTCCCGTTTGTCATTAGCTGGCACGTGTTTATCAGAGTTTTGCTTGCTTCCATGGACAAGCCCCCCCCCCCCCCCCTTGGGCCATTTTTTGTTTGATGATTTCATTCGACTTTCGGAAAAAAAATGTGTGTGTTCATGTGTTGTGGAACGCCTATAATTGTGATCGCGAATTGAAACATAGCGATCTATCTGTTGCGGAAATGTTTAGAATGTGCGACGCAGACATTTATCCTAATAATTGTAAACTACCTGTTACACATTTTCTTAAGCATGACTTCTGCAGAGAAAAGTTTTCGGTTCGAAGCCACCATGACCCAAGATCGTCTCATGGGACTCGCGTTAATGCATTTTGCATCACTGATACGATACCTGAAATTATAGATTCACGTCAAAAAATCAACGTTGTTACATAATTAAATATTCTATTTATAAATACGTACATATATCTGAAAATCTGATTCTTTTAATCCTCTGCTTTTCCCCGGTCAGTACTTGGTACCGACTTATTAGTCAGCATCGTCGGTACTGGATACCTACCCTAATCAATTCAATATAGGTACAATTAATTTGAACAATAATTCTCAATATTTTTTAAAAAAGGTATGTATGAAACCAAACGATACTCAATTTTAAAAAACCGTCGGTACGTAAGGGGTTCAAGTCTTATTACCCCCCCCCCCCCCCCCCCTCCCCAAGACAATCTCTGGAGGTACCTACTCTTAGAAATCGCATTTGTTCTTAATTCCAAAACTCAAAATCGTGAACATAGTTTTAGCTGGTACTACTTACAATAATATTAATAAAATCATAATTTCCATGAGGGTTGTGTACTTGGCTAATACATTTTATTGACGAAAATCTATACAGTTTAAACACCGTTTTAGTAACTCACTTTAATGTAGATTCTTGATTGCGATGGTCGGGTGACATTATTAGAGAAATATTCTCCACGGAATGTGGTCTGTGCCAGGGTCAATGCCATACCCCGCCCCCGCGTCGTCAGAAAAACATATCCAACGAGTTCTTTCAATCTTCACAACACTACGTTATGTAGATGTGTATGTCGCGACGAGTATTAATAATTGTAACAACTGTGTAATTTGGAAATTTGCATTTTCAATTATTTTCATTCTCTAATTTGGCAATAACAATTCGACTATTATTAGATCGCTCTCTTTAATGTGTTTTTTTAAATCACCAAAGGAGAGTTAACTATATTTTTGCTGACTGTATAATTTGTAATAATTTTAATTTAAACGTTTTACTTCATTCATTCACCTTTTAAGTGTAATTCCGGAACTGATGACTAAACTTTATCAATGTACAAAGGATTTGGTTAACCTCATACAAAAGTTATGTAAATGACTTTTTCGCGTTTTATTCACTTAAATTGATATCTGTAGCTGTACATACAAATATTTATTTTCGATTAGATATCTCCGCAGTTTTGAGCTATTTGCACTGATAAACGCTCCCCAGCAGACGTTCTGTCTATTTTAAATGAAATATTACTCATTTATACAAAGACGTCAAAGTATTTCCTCCTCCCGCTCCATTTAACAAATCTGCATTTATATGACGGTGATCTAGGATTAAATAGAATTAGTAAAAAAAAGAGTGATAGAGGCAAACGAAGCAGTTACTCCAAACGATTACAAGCATCCCTTCTTGAACTTTAGTTTGTAAGAACCAAACAAAAAAATTTAGGTTGCATTCTTGGTATCGATGGTCCCCCAGAATGCAAAAACCTTATTTTGGAAAATTCAACGCTGTTGAATTCCTCACATGGTTAAATATTATGAAACAATATTTCAGTACGTATTTTCTTTCGCCATTTCTATAATTTTATATAAACGATTTACTTCAACTAGTTTTAATGTTAAAGTGCGACACTTTTTGGTGTTGTTCTCCTTGTGTCCGCTGGTGTTATCATTTTCTGTATGCCAAGTTTAGTTTTTTTCCACTGTTCTAACACGTTTTCATGAGGTTTTTCAAAGGTGTCAGAGAAAGGAATTTCTTCATTTATTTAAGTCAACAAATAAAGAACACAGAAGCTGAATCTGAAACTTCTCACAAATACATGATACAAATTCAGGGAGAGTGCGTTATGTAATGAGCGACTGAGGTAGTAGAAAAAGCAGCTGAGTCTGAGATCTTAAGACAGGGCGTGCAAAGACAAATGTACGAGATAACCACATACCCCCCTTCTGATGTTCACTTGGGAATGCAGATTCCAGTTAAAACATTCCTTGAGGATGTTACATTAAAAAGAACAAAAAGAATTAGTTACCTAAATAAAAGGAAATGTGTCGCTAGCGCAACGCCATCATCTCTGCTACAACCGCTTTCGTAAGAACAACAAAATCAAGTTTTTTATTTTTTTTTAATTTACGCCTGTACTGCAAACAGTGGATCTCTAAATATTGCAACTATTTCCACAAACCTTACTAGAAATGTTGTCGTAACGTCACAGAAGACATGTAACGTTACGATCGTGCTACCGATACGTAATGGCAGGACATATGAAACTACTTTTCATTCGTGAGCTTTTCTTTACTTTTGGCAAAATTAAAATCGATTATAATAGGTGTATGACATTCATACATACAATATTCCTTCGAGAACGCCCAAAATATGACAATCGTGAAAGTGAGAAACATATGAGCCAATGGTGATGATGACAGTGCAACACTGTACAAAGATCCGACTGAGGATACGATAATTAAGATAACAAGACTCAAGAATTCCTGGCACTGGCAGATCGTTGGTCCTGCACTCACGTTACTCCCACTTGTAAGACCGCACTTATGAGATTCCACCAAGAGCTTTAAATCTATCTAAAAAGGGAGTTATAAATATTGTTGTGGTAGTTGGTGAGCTCCAAGAAGTATGTATGTTCATTTGAAATGTCACAGGGATATTAATAGATCTTGGTCTTGATAATAAAAAGTAGATAGCCACAAACTTTTGTTTGTTTATCAAAATTCCATTGACAATTTGTCTTTGTTGTGGGGCTTGTTCGAAGTTCTTTTAGCATTGCAATTTTTGTGTGAGTTGCTGGCCTAAACTAAATCGAATTTGGCTTAATGGCGTTATAATTATGCGAAAGACCTTTTACATTTTTTATGTAAATTGTGAACGAAGGACAACTGTGGTAGTTTACTTAATTGATAAAAGATTATTATTAAATTTAAGTTAAGTTAAATCGTTGAGTGAAAGATATTATTCAATGGTTAAATCCCATAAACCCCATCTTTGATAGCTAGTGAACAAGTTTGACTTTTATCAATTAATTTAACTAAATTGCAATTCATTAGATCATAGTATCATCTATCGTATTGCTTTTATATAAAAAAAATTCACATGAAGTATAATTATATCAAGCCTGCAGATGATCAATTAGTCCGAAAGTAGTCGTTTTAAGTACACATTTTGACATGCAATAAACAATTATTGTATGGAGGAGTTTAGAACTTATTAAACATTAAATCATTAGATTCGTTTCATCCAATTTCGAGTATTAAGGCTCATTTACATTTGTCACTTTTGATGATCATCTTGGAGGAATCATCCAAAGTGACAAGTGTAAATTGCCTTTCATTTCTGTTTCATCCAAAGTGTACACTAAAAGTGAATGATGAAACAATTCGACTCCCGACCAACTTTTGATGAAAGAAGCGTTCACGGAACCGATGATTCATCCATAATGAAAGTCTAGTGAAAAATGTAAACAGCGGCTTTAATTCATTTCACAACTACCAGTCAAATCCCGTAGTAGTTTTGTTTGTGTTTACTATTGATTTTTTTAACTTTAAATGATTTATTAAATATTGAAGGGCAGAGATTTTATAACCATGTCGTTTAAATGGCAACATAACATATGGAAATATTTCTCGAAATATACCGGCAACACGAGTGTTTATGGAATAATAAATGCAGTGAATACAGCAAAACAAATGCACCCTTGCAACTGTTTAGTTGTCACAGACACGACAATAGGGAATAAAGTGACAGTGTGCGAAGAGATGAATCAGCGAACTGGATGAAAATGTGTAAACGAGGATGATCACCCTGGATGATTTCACTCTGAGTGATTCACGTTGGATGTACATCAAAAGTGATACAGTGTAAATCCCGCTTTAGCATCAAATCAATGAAGTCCATCATCGAGTAATAAAAGGATGATAAATGATGAAACATCCGTACCCTAAACAGTTCTTCAGAGATTGAAGTAAAAAATTAATGGGTCCTCTCGAAAACAGGTTCTTGTCAGGATACACTTATAGTTTAGGCTTCATTTTCTAGGTTCTAATCGCTCGAGTTATTTCACGCATTGTTCTGCTTTTGTTGATTAAGTATACGAGTATATCTATCACCACACCAGTTTGTCATATCCAAATACCACAATTCTGTAGATGTCTTCATTATCGGCGAATATGGGTGAAGGTGTACGAAGAATACTACTAGAAGAATAGTATTCTTGTCAAAGTGTCATTAATCTTTTTTAATTGCTTTGAATGGTTCGATTCATTTTTTTTTAGTAATTCGCTATGAAACGTAAATCTCTTCTATAACGCAGTTATCTTAATTACCTTCTATTTTATATAATAAGGTACCCTTATTTGGTTGTTGTTAAACACGTACATGTAGGACACACCACGCACGTAGGTTAAACACCATATGTTAATAAAAGCAATTTAGTATAGGCTACCGCATTGAAAGTGAAGTTAGAAAACAATCGAAATGAATTTATACCGGTGTAATACACGTATTATTTGCATATTTGAGTTTTTAATACCTTCAAATCTTCTCCTAATGACGTTTTTTCGCCCACGTGCGGCCTTTAGTGTAATTGCAAAAGTATTGTCGTAATCTCACATAAAATATCTAAAAATGTACAAACGCTCGTATGTCGATAGTTTTTATTTCAAAATTTACAAGATTTTAGGAATATTATTAAGTAGTTAACAATATTTTAATGTGTCCCTCCTGCCTCCACACGTAGTAACTAATCTTATTTTGATTTTTATTATAGAAATACAGGAAAATTTAAAATTCATCACTAATTAAGTTGGAAATTGTCATTTAATTACCTCTTTTAATTACAAGTACGTAAATAAGCCAAATTGGATTTTAATATTTGTTTGATGATATAACATCTTACAATCACACTGTTTTAAGTTGTAACAATAATAAATAAGCTTTATTTTTTCTTGCGGAATTCAGTTAAAAGCTGTTTTATCTATGAAATAAATGTACATGGAGATAATGATGAATGATTATAATTGAAGACAAGATTATTATCGACCAAGTTCACGTTGCCGCAACGAAAATCAAATATGAATTATTGTTTCTTACACAGTCATATTGGTGTAATAATTCAGTAATTTTCTTTTTGAATAACTTGAACGTGGAGCGGAGCTGGAGACTGTATTCAATTAATAGGAAAGTGGCTTGAATCTTTTTTATGACTATATTATGAAAATTAAGTATTGTTTTAGTAACTTTATTATAAAACGGTTGCTTCAAACACCTTGTAGTGTGTTTTCGTTTCTTTCGTAGATTTTTTAAATATTTGGCTAGCGTTAGTCCCTTAGACAAGGACCATAAATCATGTCGTAGTAGTTAAATATATTGATAAAATGAGGGCCTCGACAAGTTCTAATTTAGTACAGGTAACGCTATTTTTAACAATATTAAAAGTTGCCCATAAGGGGGTTGGATTAACCTATTTACATCATCTGTGTGTTTGTCTTGTCGACAACTGATGCTATGCGGTTCAAAACTAAAAGAAAAAATGTTTTTTTGTTTGTTCGCTCTCTGCGCAGATCCGCTAAAAAATCCAACAGTTTTCGTGGCATTTAGCGGCTTGAAGTGGCACACGAACAAATAGAAGTGCAGCGGTCCTAACACCGAACCATGTGAAACACCACGGTCAAATGGCATCGATGATATCGAATTCCCTTGTTCCGTGTTCTGTTGATGACGATTTCAAACATAATTGCGAAGCGAAGTCAATGGAGGACCGCATCATTACAACCTAAGTATGCCAATTTCGCCAATAACAGTTCGAGATTTAGAATATTCGGGTTTTTTGTAGAGAAAAATGTCTGCGGGTATTGGTTTGCAATTTCCTTCATTCTAAAGTCAGAAAATTAAAAAAACCCGCAATTTTCAAATATCTGTGATGCCATGGAATATTATATAAACATAAACAAAAACCACACTCTTTGGCCACTGTTAACATTAAATATATTACTTTATTACGTACAGTAAATACGTTGCTTGGTTCTTTTGGGCACTTTCGTGCTTCTTTGTGGAAACCTTATTTGTTGTATACGTGCTGTTTTTAGTTTTTCGACTTCGTTGTGTGCAATGAATCGCCCTACAACAATTGATACATCAGCTCTTAGAGAATCATTCCATGAATCCGCATCTCTTTACTTCCATATCTCTATGGAGTTGGGGCTCGTCGCCATTTCTTGTTAACCAAGTGGGTCCTTTCCCTTGTACTCGGCTCGTAAGATTTTCATCAGTACGAGTTGAGGTGAAGTTAATCATTTCAATCATTCGATTTGGTACAAAAGTTTTCCACTTGGTTTATCCTGAACTCTGAAGTACTTCTGTTGTTTTCTTGATCAGCCTTGCCAATATAGTACCTATTGGTGCACACAACTCTACTTTTGGTAATTTCTGAATGAAGTCGCATATTTTGGAGTGCTTCTTATCAATATTTTACCTTTTAAGAATTGATGAGAGAAGTTTTGCGTTGTACATATTTAATTGGTATTGCATTGTTCACTATACGCCTTTGCTTTGCCATTTTTACTTTTAAATTAAATTATTCAAGCTTTTTTTTGTAAAGCTACTTATTCCGATTGTAAGCAAATGCCACAGATTAGTCTGCAAAAAATTAAAATAAAAATATACAGAAACCACTAAATATTTTCGTCGATATCTAAAAATGGCGGTTAGAAATATCTCTTATCCAATACACCTATTTCCAGCCAATAATTCAAAACGGTACCAGACGGTTTTTTTCGCTGCTAATCAAATCAAAGTTTATTTGATATGTGTAATTATTTGATTTAATTTCAATTACATCCCTTCAGTATTAGTCAGAACGATATTCTTGATTAGTCATCCCTTTAAAAGAGGTTTGTGTCTAGAAAGACCTAAATCGTTTAGTGAAAACGCCTAGTTTAGCTAATGAATCATCGGTAGGTAGATTCAGATTAGTCTACTTCAACTGCACATTGTGCATGTTTTATACCATATATGGTATTGGTGCTTACTAGGCCAGGGCCAACTTTGTTTACGATTTTAAACAGTTATTGCTCAAATGAGTCAATTTTATTAAATGTCTATATATGGAATTAATAATATATAACACAAAATTTATTTTTTAAAACGTGCAAATCATGCTTATTAATGACCGAAAAAGATCGCATTTGGGTAGTGCGTTTTGGTCCCCAACTCTCCATTATGCTATATTACTCTATAGCCCAAAGGTGGTCGTTTTCTAGTTAAAATCAATATAAATTAACAATATTGCTCGTTGCGTAAATCAATTTGTCACTATAATAATGTTTTTAATATGGAAGTAACCCACTTTTAGAGATTGTCAACTAGGATGATTTTTATTGAACCGTTTAAATTTATGCGTGTGTACGACTTTCACTCAATAATAACTAATTATCTTCCAAACTGCATTCAATCATTACGACCTTTTTACATCTTGAACGTCAACGCTCAACGATGTTTGTTTGTTTACCAAATTTTTCCGGGAAATAAAGAATTACAATACGAAATAACATAATTGCCCTTCTAACGGTCAAAGTTAATTTTTTCCGGCGTCCGTCGTCTTAATTTAGTCAAAAACCTTCGTGTCTATTTCACATTCCTTCCTTGTAGACAAGAAAGGCCTGGATTTGAACAGATTTCAATTGATTTTAGGCGTAACCTTGTATAGGACGCTAACCCTTCGCTTGTAAATGAGGATGACTGTATACCGATGAGTAACAACACGTAACACTATTATTGCATGAAAGCTGCATTTTCTAAACTTTCAACGCTCATTTTACGTGTATAACATAATATTTAATCATACAAACAGAAAACTGGAAGATTATGCAGGTAGATGACAAATAAGGTAGGAATTTCGTATTACTAAGCATTATTATCAGAAGTCTGGCTGGTTTGAATAGCAAATGCTTTCTCAAACGGATGATTAATGAAATTTTCGTGATAAAACAGTTTTTAAGTGTTACATTATTTACCTGTTCTTTGTATTATTTTTGTAAAGTAGGTAGGTATGTATCTTAAGCTTAATGGTGTAATTTAAGGTAGGTAACTATAAAAGGGTTTGAACAACGTTAGATAGGTAATCGGTCGAATACCTATATGAGCGTTTTAGTCCAGTAACCTTGTCGCCTGAAAGGGGTGGTACGTTGCGTCAAATCGGGTAGTTCTGATTTTTTGCTGACTTATTTATGATGTTACCCCAATGAATAATCCAAGTTTGAGACCTCGAGCGCCGAACGCAACCTTGGCAATGTAAAGAAAGTAACTGAGTGGATCCCAATTATTAAAAGACGAATACGAGGAGGGCCCAGAAGAAAGTAGCTTTTCTAGTTTTCTTCTTTTTAATATACATTCTTGTTTCTTTTCTTCGTTAGATGTCGAGACCCTTCTGTTCTTCCATCTTTTAGGAGATCTTTCGGGTAGTCGTCTGCTGTCAGGTTTTTTACGATTGCTTATTTAGTTAGTCTCTCGTCCTTCATGTATTCGACATGGTCACTCCAGTATCTTCTTATATCTCTAACAAATTGCACCGCATCTTCTATTTTTAGTATTTTGGAAAAATGTTGGAGGGCTCATAGAACGCTTAGTGCTATAGAAAGAATTTCAATCAAACGTGAATTACTATTCTTTCATTGGCTTTACATATTGTCAAGTCAGAAAGATATTGCATAGTGATTAGTGAAGAACACAAAGAATAAATAAAATTTAAAATGTAGGTAAACATCGTACAGAAATAAATTAAGGGATGCTATTTCAAAAAATAGGTTATTGCAGTTTGAAGCATGATACAGGTAATAAAATAAAAAACCTTGCAATAAACCTTACAAAGATTTTTTTCATCAAACAGAGGTTTCATTTATTTAATAAAAATGTACTTTTGTGTACACAGTTGGATGCAACTATCAAATTCTACCATTTTAGAAGGACTGAGCGTTGTGTTAGCCATCTGATTCTTTTTCCGCAGTATTACGAATACCAAGAACCAAATGTTACTTTATTAAATGACATAATCGGATACATATAAAATACCACAAAACGCAATACTTTGTCTAATAATGGTGAAATTATTACATTGCCCATACTTTTCCCGAAATATTAAGAAAATGAATGGGTAATCTTCTAGCAAAGGTACAATTGAAATAGTATTTAATACCGTACTTATTTGATAATAAAACATGTTCCAAAAAGGCACAAATTAGGATTGGACACAATTGGTTGCAATAACAATTTGTTTGTTTCTGGTCAACTGTCTCAATCAACCAACCAACATCTTCCAAAAAACTTATATACAACAAACGACGCTGTTCACGATTACTACTTCCACCCTCGATTATACTCGTAGCGAGTCTAATCAGTGCTTCCAATTTCCTAATACAAGAGTTAAGTTGCATACTTCATCCTTACTAAATTTAAGAAAAGTAATATATAGGAATTATTTACTATCAAATCGGAAAGGCTCAATACTCGTAAGGTGCTACTATGATTCCTTTTAATATGACTGCTCTGCTACTAATCCAGACGTATCCAAAATGAAATTACGTTTAACTTTATTGATCCAAAACTCGAAAACCGAAAATGTGTCTTGTTGCACGTACTTAATGCATTATGTAGGTCAAACAGTTCTTGAACAGTACCGCTGAATAGTGTTGTATGGTTAAGAACGCTACAATACCCATCATAATTCATTTTTAAATATGTGGGAATAGTAGATAAAAGATAACGAGTATGTTCAATGAAAGTGATATTGATAATCTTCGGTGAAATTCTGTATAGGGCCTCAATCATGATCTTCTAAGGTGTAGGTACTGTTATGTAGTGGCTGTCGTCATTAGGTTAAACTCACGGTTTCCTGTTCTCTACATTAATTATGTATGAAATATGAAACAATTTGTGGTCAGTTGAATGCTTCGTCCATTGTATTTTATTGTAATTGATTCTATTTATTTTTATTTCATTTCTATTAAACATTACTAATGCATTAAAATTATAAAAATACGCAGCGTTATCAGAAAATGATAATGTAGAAAATGCCATCCCCGAGTTCAGTGTTTCTTGCAATATCTCGTATCATTAAAGGGAGATTGCGAGTAATGACTTTAAATTAAAAAAATGTAGAGATATGACGTGTAAATTTAGCCGCCAACGGTATACGTAGTCTCCTAAATTGAGTAGGATAATATGGATAAGATTTTTATCATTACAGTTGGCCATTTTTTGTTAAATAGTCAATGTTGAACATTTGCTAATTTAGATTCCGCTCAGAAAAATTAACAAACCATAACTGTACTGTTTGGTATGGTGCATCATAGACACCGCCCGTTATGGTTATTAGCACTATCACTCCAACTGTCCAACTGTAATTTTGGCGTGACTGGGAGAATTCACCTTAGATATGAGGGAGGGATCTCAGTAATAAGTCAAACATTGCATCAATATAATCACTTTCCTAACAAAAAGGCTGTTTATGCAGAAGCGGAGAAGCGCTATTCTACTTTTCATAAGGTAGACTAACTAACAAATCTTAAAATATGTGGAGAATTTCCAGATAACATTGAGTAGTGAAGGTTTTTTCATATATTATGGGATCAGGTAAATTAAAGAATTTTCCAACACGAAACAAAAAGAAGTCAAACTTTAATTTTCCCCACATTTATTAATGTGAATATTTGGGTGATATTTACTTTATAATGCCAAAAATATCCTATATGTATTCTTAAATTGAGATATTTTGCTTGTTATATAGGAATAATAATTACCAAATTAAATTTGAAACTTTTTCAACCTGTGCAATATAGCCCATTTTACCAAAACCTCAAGGGTAATAATATGAAAACTTTGTAAATTTCTGATGTGATGCCTGATGTTACTGTCAACTACACTTTCTTTCCAAAATTAATTAGGTCTTTGTTAATATTGAAAAGTACACACCTATAGGCATTGACTTTATACACTAAAACATTTTCCTTAAACCTTATATTATAATTGTTAGAAATTGACCTAAATATTGTCTAATTTTTGTACAACCTCTTATTGTTTTATTGTGATGGTGAGGGTTGAAATGCGAAGTTTGCAACAACTTGGATGTGCTGTAACAGTAAACAAACAGTACCTACATTTGATAGAAATTTAATGTTGGAATTTGCCAAGATTGGTTGTACCATTGACTTTCTACACTAAAAAGTCAATGGTTGTACCTACTAATAAGTACCTAATTTACTTGTGACAACTGCCTCGAATAAATGATATTAATCCTTTTGTGTTTGTTGCAGACATATTCTGGTCTTTTCTGCGTCGTCGTTAATCCATATAAAAAACTACCAATTTATACAGAAAAAATTATGGAGAGATATAAAGGAATTAAGCGTCATGAAGTACCTCCTCATGTGTTTGCTATAACAGATACTGCGTACCGGTCTATGTTACAAGGTAAGAAAATCTTTGTCACTGTTATAATTTGATTCGAAACAAAATTTTTCAAAACTTTTAGAAAGGGAAGATCAATCGATACTTTGCACAGGAGAATCGGGAGCTGGAAAAACCGAAAATACCAAAAAAGTTATTCAGTATTTGGCATATGTCGCAGCGTCGAAATCACCTAAAGGCTCAGGAGCGGTAAGTAACATTTTGAAACAATATAACAAAGCACACATAGTGTGCCTAATTTTTTGTGTAAATATACACTGTGTAAATAATATATTTGCACTTGTCAATATTTTTCCATAAATTCTTATTGAAAAATGCAACAATGATTATTGTAAATTCACTTGGTTGTATTGCTATCTCAGCATGTTCAAGTAGATTCTAATTTTCATTTTCTTTGCATGTTCCTCTTTGGGCAATCCGACTCTACAGAAAGACCTTATCGTAAGTAGTTTTCATTTATACTGTACATCACTTTAAGAATGTATTTGTACTTTGATTGTATTCATTATGCAATTCAAAATATGCATAACAACAGTTTATGCATTGTTGCTTACCTGTTTTATTTCAAAATGTAACATTTTGTTAAGTACAATGACATATTTGAGTCATTCAGCACTGTAAATCCACACACGCCTATTTAATGTATGAGTTGGGTAGTTTGCTAAATAATGCAGAACTGCAATGAATAGCGCTATAATAGACATGCTGTACCTACTCTAGATTGAATCTCACCATGTTTATCAATTTCAATTTATATTTACATCTATTGCGTTTTTTACATGTCTACCAGAGTCCATCAGGGGACTTTTCGGTATGTATTTTTGCAACTCTGTTATATATGTACTTGGTATATAAATGGTACTGGAACAGATATAATTATACAAATTTTGACATTTTTACTGAAGTTATTTAACAGACTTTGAATTTTACAATTGTTATCTTTTTAATAATGCTTCTTATGAAGACTGAGAATGAAATAAATGTAAGTTTTCGTCCCATTTTTCCATTCATTATTTTCATCAAAATTCATTCTCAATTATTATTACATCACTAGCTTTTTTTAAATGTAAATTAGCATTACTGAACTTTTATTTTAATTTCAGCATTGTAGATGGCTAGAGGTAAATATTGTTTTCACAAACAGATTGAAATTTCCAAAAAAATATTGAAACCTTTCTCGCATTTCATGAAAATATATGCCCAAATTAGTTGACTCCCTAAGTATTTTGTAGGCTAACACATAATAAAGCAATACCGCATTATGGTAACAAAATTGTTTATTTTACTTATTTAGATATTCGCTATTTGTACTACTTTATCATTAATACATAATCTGCACCAATAACTAATGTAGTTTTTAGAGAATAAATAAGGCAGATATATGTGTCAGGTGTGGGTTTACCATTAATTTTTGGTATTACATTTGTTGAAAAGAACAACAATTGCATTCTAAGTTATTAATAAAACTTGCATTTTAGGTATGCATTGGTTTAATTCAAATTCATCTTGAAAACCTTTAGTTTTCATTTTCTGCAATGCACTTTTTACTTGCTTGGCTAATAGTGGTCATACTATTTGTTATTGATCTCTAAACAAGTTTCATTAACAATAATTTCGTTATTTATCACACAAACTAGTAATATTTTTGACACCCTTTTTTTGTCACAGGGCAGTTTAGAACTACAACTATTGCAGGCCAATCCCATTTTGGAAGCCTTTGGAAATGCAAAAACTGTTAAGAATGACAACTCCTCTCGATTTGTAAGTATTTATTGTAGTGCATACTTGATGGTTGGTCTCATTGTAATGTGCAAACGGCATTTGTTGTGTGTATATTCTCACATTTTATGTGAAGGAGTAATCAATTTGTGTTTTTCTAGGGGAAATTTATCAGAATTAATTTTGATGCATCTGGTTATATTGCTGGTGCAAATATAGAGACCTATCTTTTAGAAAAATCACGTGCCATTAGACAAGCAAAAAATGAGAGAACTTTTCATATATTTTATCAGCTACTGGCAGGAGCAACTAATGAGCAAAAAAGTTAGGTTTCAATCAATGTGTTAATTTGTATTCAATTTTTCTATCATTGCAGAGGAGTATATTTTGGAAGATTCTAAGACATACTCATTCTTGAATAATGATAACCATATTGTACCAGGGGTTGATGATGTAGCAGAATTTGAGAGTACTGTCAAGGCCATGCATATAATGGGGTTCAATTCTGAAGACTTTAGTGCCATTTTCCGTATTGTATCTGCCGTGATGCTATTTGGTACAATGCAATTTAAGCAAGATCGTAATTCGGACCAAGCTACATTGCCAGATAATACTGTAGCTCAAAAAATTGCTCATTTACTAGGCTTATCAGTAACAGACATGACAAAAGCATTTTTGAAACCTAGAATCAAAGTAGGTAGGGAATTTGTTACAAAAGCGCAAACTAAAGAACAGGTAGAGTTTGCAGTGGAAGCAATTTCTAAAGCATGTTATGAACGAATGTTCCGGTGGCTTGTTACAAGAATAAATAGATCGCTAGGTCGCACCAAAAGGCAAGGTGCTAGCTTCATTGGGATTTTAGACATAGCTGGTTTCGAAATTTTTGAATTAAACTCCTTCGAACAGTTATGCATTAATTACACTAACGAAAAGCTCCAACAACTGTTTAATCACACTATGTTTATCCTTGAGCAAGAAGAATATCAACGAGAAGGAATTGAATGGAAATTTATCGATTTTGGTCTAGATTTACAACCTACAATAGATTTAATCGACAAGCCAATGGGTATTATGGCATTATTAGATGAGGAATGTCTGTTTCCAAAAGCAACAGATAAAACATATGTAGAAAAATTAGTAAGCGCCCATTCTACGCATCCTAAGTTTAAAAAGAGCGACTTTCGAGGAGTAGCCGATTTTTCAATTATCCATTATGCCGGGAAAGTGGATTACTCAGCAACCCAGTGGCTCATGAAGAATATGGATCCTCAAAATGAAAATGTTGTGTCTCTATTGCAATTGTCTCAAGATCCATTTGTCGTTCATATATGGAAAGATGCCGAAAATATTGGACGTGCTAAAGGAATGTTCAGAACCGTTTCTTACTTGTATAAGGAACAATTAGCTAATTTAATGGTTACACTGCGTAATACCAATCCTAATTTCGTAAGATGTATCATACCCAATCATGAGAAACGTGCTGGAAAAATTGATGCTCCTTTGGTATTGGACCAGTTAAGATGTAATGGTGTTTTGGAGGGAATTCGTATATGTAGGCAAGGTTTCCCAAATAGAATACCATTCCAAGAATTTAGGCAGAGGTATGAATTACTGACACCGAATGCAATTAATAAAGGTTTTATGGATGGTAAGAAAGCTTGCGAGACGATGATCAAATCTTTAGAGCTAGATCAAAATCTGTATCGAATTGGTCAGTCTAAAATATTCTTTAGGTAAGTTTCTATGGGATTTAAACATTATAATAAATAATACCTTTTAGAGCTGGAGTTTTGGCACACCTTGAAGAGGAAAGAGACTATAAAATTACAGATCTTATAGTTAACTTCCAAGCATTTTGTCGTGGCTTCTTATCTAGACGTAATTACCAAAAACGAGTGCAACAACTCAATGCTATACGTATAATTCAGAGAAATTGTTCGGCATACCTTAAACTTCGAAATTGGCAATGGTGGAGATTGTATACGAAAGTCAAGCCTTTACTAGAAGTTACTAAGCAAGAGGAAAAGTTGATGCAAAAGGAGGACGAATTGAAACAAGTGAGGGACAATCTCGAGGTACATCTGAAAAGTGCTCAAGAATATGAAAAGAAATATCAACAAGCTTTGGAAGAAAAAACAGTATTAGCGGAACAGTTGCAAGCCGAAGTGGAATTGTGCGCAGAAGCAGAAGAAATGCGAGCAAGATTAACGGCCCGAAAACAAGAACTGGAAGAGATTTTACATGATTTGGAGGCAAGAATTGAAGAGGAAGAAGAACGTGCCACAACTTTAACTAATGACAAGAAAAAGTTACAACTAACTATTCAAGATTTAGAGGAACAGTTGGAAGAAGAAGAGGCGGCAAGGCAAAAGCTGCAGCTAGAGAAAGTACAATTTGATGCTAGGCTTAAGAAATTAGAAGAAGATTTAGCGCTTACAGAGGATACTAATCAAAAGTTAGTCAAGGAAAGAAAAATCATTGAGGAGAGAAATAGTGATTTAAGTCAAACATTGGCAGAAGAAGAAGAAAAAGCCAAACATTTAGCTAAATTAAAAGCCAAACATGAAGCTTCGATTGCAGAATTAGAAGAACGCTTGCTGAAAGATCATCAACAAAGACAAGAATCAGATAGATCAAAAAGAAAGATGGAGACCGAATTGGCAGATTTGAAGGAACAATTAATAGAAAAACGTACTCAGTTAGAGGAATTTCAGTTACACCTGGGCAAACGGGAAGAAGAATTAGCCCAAGCCATGGTGCGTGTTGATGAAGAAGGTGCACACAAAGCTCAATCTCAAAAGGCACTTAGAGAAATGGAAAGTCAGCTGGCCGAGCTACAGGAAGATTTAGAGGCAGAGAAAAGTGCCAGAAGTAAAGCAGAGAAATTAAAACGTGATTTGAATGAGGAACTTGAGGCTCTTAAGAATGAACTTTTGGATTCGTTGGATACAACTGCAGCCCAGCAGGTAAGAATATCTCTTTTCATCTGTACAATAATTTAACATTGTTCATATTAAATAAGTGCATTTATAAAAGTTTTTAAAATAAAGAGGGTTACTCATAGTAAATTTTTCTCTTTGAGATCCCCTATGGGGAACTCTATAATTTCAATAAAAATTGAAATTTCATTTTTACCACTTTGTTTGGAAGATCAAAGCTCCTCAGGGGCATTTTAAAGGGGAAAAAATTACATATGTAATCCGCCACCCTTCTTTATTTTGTACAAGTCCTCATAACTGTTCACATGCATAAATGTTGATTATAATCAATTGGGAGAGCACATTTTAATCACACCTTTCTTAGGAATTGAGATCAAAACGTGAACAAGAGTTGGCCACTTTAAAGAAAACTTTAGAAGAAGAAACCCAAGTGCATGAAGTGACTGTTGCTGACATGAGACATAAACATTCCCAAGAATTAGCTCTTATTACAGAGCAACTGGAAGGCGTAAAAAAAACTAAAAGTGTTTTGGAAAAATCAAAACAAAGTTTAGAAGCTGAAAATGCCGATCTTGCCTCAGAATTACGAAATGTTGGTGCTAGTCGACAGGAAGGTATGAAAATTCTTGTACTTTTTTTAAATGTTTTTTCATAATATTTGATTTCAATAGGTGACCGTCGTCGCAAACAAGCTGAGAGTCAGTTAGCTGAAGTTCAATCTAAATTAACCGAAGCGGAACGCGTACGTTCGGAATTGGTGGAAAAAATTCAAAAACTTTCCCAGGAATCGGATTCAATTTCGCAACAATTGGAGGAAGCAGAATTAAAGTAAGTCTTACAAATTATATTTACAGATTTTTCATTTCTTTTAATTTCAACAGAGCTTCTGCGGCTATAAAAAGTCACGTTACAATTGAATCACAATTTAATGAAACTCAGGCCTTATTAGAAGAAGAAACAAAACAAAAATTGTCACTCAGTTCTAAGTTGAGACAATTAGAAGCAGAAAGGGAACAACTGCATGAGCAGTTAGAGGAAGAGGAGGAGGCCAAAAAGAATTTGGAAAAACAAGTGAGTATTATTCATTAAATGTGTCCAAAATATAGAGTTGTTCAATTTCAGGTATCAACATTTACACAACAACTGTTAGAAATGAAAAAGAAAATAGAGGAGGAGGCCGAGCAAACTGCACATCTAGAAGAAGCTAAAAAGAAAATGGGTAAAGATATAGAAGCTCTTCAAAGGCAAATTGAAGAATTAATGGTAGCAAATGATAAGCTTGAAAAGAGCAAGAAGAAAATGTCCGCTGAACTTGAAGATGCAAATATAGATCTAGAAACACAAAGACAGAAGGTTTCAGAATTAGAGAAAAAACAAAAGAATTTTGATAAAGTGCTAGCCGAAGAAAAAGCTGTAAGCGAACAAATGGCAGCAGAACGTGATGCGGCTGAAAGAGAAGCTAGAGAAAAGGAAACCAAAGTACTGTCACTTAGTCGTGAATTAGATGAAGCCAGTGAGAAAGTGGAGGAATTAGAACGTGTCAGACGACAGCTTCAAGCCGAACTCGATGAATTGGCTAACAATCAAGGGACTGCAGATAAGAACGTTCATGAGCTTGAAAAGGCGAAACGCTCATTAGAAAGCCAATTGGCCGAACTAAGGGCTCAAAATGAGGAATTGGAAGATGAATTACAATTAACGGAAGATGCAAAATTACGGTTAGAAGTTAATATGCAAGCATTGAGAGCACAATTCGAAAGGGATCTTCAAGCTAAAGAAGAACAATCTGAAGAAAAACGCAGAGGTATAGTCAAACAACTTAGGGACTTAGAAGCAGAATTAG
The DNA here is from genome assembly GCA_036250285.1 of Pyrocoelia pectoralis. Classification (NCBI taxonomy): domain Eukaryota; kingdom Metazoa; phylum Arthropoda; class Insecta; order Coleoptera; family Lampyridae; genus Pyrocoelia; species Pyrocoelia pectoralis. The sequence goes on along the minus strand of CM070080.1, from coordinate 20,291,379 downwards.
ATGAAGAACGTAAACAGCGAACTTCTGCTGTTGCCGCAAGAAAAAAATTAGAAGGTATTATTTTTTCTTAATTAGTAGCTTTAGATAATCATAAAATTATATGCAAAATGTTTACATTAACCACTTTTTGATTGACAGGTGATCTTAAGGAAATGGAAGCGCAAGTAGAACTGCAATGTAAAGTTAAAGAAGATGCTCTTAAGCAGTTAAAGAAATCCCAACAGCAATGCAAGGAAGCAACTAGAGATGCAGAAGAAGCAAGGGCTGCTCGAGATGAATTATCTGCGGGATGTAAAGATGCAGAAAGAAAAGTTAAAAGTTTAGAAGCAGATGTTTTGCAATTAACAGAAGATGTAAGCAGTTCTGAACGTGCCAGGCGTGTAGTTGAAGCAGAACGAGATGAGTTACAAGAAGAAATAAATAATAACGCTAACAAAGGTTAGTATATTTATTTTAAGGAACTTTTATAAACTTGAAAATATTTTAGGAAACCTATTGGTAGATGAAAAACGTAGACTCGAAGCTAGAATAACCACTTTGGAAGAGGAGTTGGAGGAGGAACAAAGCAATAATGAAATTTTCGCAGATAAAGCGCGGAAAGCACAATTGGCAGTTGAACAGTTAACTTCAGATTTAGCAAATGAGCGTTCTGCTGCTCAGAAACACGAATCGAGTCGTCTTTTATTAGATCGTCAAAATAAAGAATTAAAAACAAAAATTGCCGAACTCGAAACGGCTCAACGCACAAAAACTAAAGCAACAATTGCATCCTTAGAAACCAAAATTAATAATTTAGAAGAACAGTTGGAGGTTATTTTACCACACTATTTTTGTAACAAGTTTCTCACTAGTTATGTTACAGGCGGAAGCAAAGGAACGTTACGCTCAACAGAAACATAATCGTAAATTAGATAAGAAGCTCAAAGAGTTAGTGATGCAGTTAGAAGATGAACGTCGTCATGCTGATCAATATAAGGAACAGGTTGAGAAAGTAAATGCGAGAGTGAAAGCGCTAAAACGTCAATTGGACGAAGCAGAAGAAGAAATTAGTAAAGAAAAGGCTCAAAAACGAAAAGCTCAAAGAGAATGTGAAGATATGCTAGAGTCTCACGAATCCATGACAAGAGAAATTAGCAATCTTAAGAGTAAATTAAGGTAACAAACTTTTTGTGTAGTTATACTAATGGGGAAGTAATATTTTGATATTAATTTTCAGTCTTAAGTCATGATATGGTGGAAGTTCCACTACGCAGTTTAATTAATCTCTAATGTGGTATGTGGAATTGGTTGTTGGTTGTGCAATCTGCACATTAGGCGTTTGTATTTTTTTAATTTTTTTTATGGAATTATTTGCTTGGTTTTTTTGTTTTTGCTTCTCCAAAAATTAACAGCCATTGATTGTCACTTCAACACTTAAACAATATTACAATCTCCATTATAGTCCGTTTACTCTAAAATTACTATGGATAGGGAACTCCTTAAAATTGCTGTAGCCAATGATAACATGGGTTTCACTTACAAATAAAAGAATAAATGTCATACACAAAACATTTCAAGCGAAAGTAGTACATATGACTACAGCATTATGATGGAATTTCCTTTACACTACCTTATTACCTGCAATTCTATTGTATTCTTTAGAACTTCGGCTTTATTCTGTCAGGGTTTAGGAATACAATAGAATTGCAGGTAATCACGGACTGTAAAGGAAATTCCATCATAATGCTGTAGTCATATGTACTACTTTCGCTTGAAACGTTTTGTATATGACATTTATTCTTTTATTTGCAAATGAAACCCATTTTATCATTGGCTACAGCAATTTTAAGGAGTTCCCTATCCATAGTAATTTTAGAGTAAACGGACTATAGCTACTAATCGATTATAGCTTGGGCATTGTTTTGCTGCAGAATGTGTCGCATATAGCAGATTGTGTGTGATATGTTTTTAAAAATGTTGTAATGTGGGAATATTTATGATTTCAAATAAGGAATCGCAACTGGTATATGTTGTATGAGTCTTCCTAACTCTCTGCATCTTAGCAGACCGAAATTAGATAGACGAAGTCTTGAATGGTTTAATTCGTGAATATCCGGAATTATATTTTCTATATTTCCAAGAAAACGAACAATAGGTGTGTTTGCCATATTTTCAAATATTTTACACCACAACAAAAGAACTAGACGAGTTGAGGTGTCAATTACACTAATTCTGCAACAATAATTACATTAATATTTGAGGTAGTGGAAATTTGCATCCACGAATTTTTTAATACAACACATGAGTTACCTCTTAATAAGCACACAACATAGCTCAAAGACAATCAACACCAAATTATTGCATCTCAGAACCTTAAGTTGGATACAATTCTTCATAAATCTTAAGAATTTGGTAGCCTGAAATTGACATTTAAATTATGTAAAAATTGAAATTATCTTTTCGACAAACTTGTAGATATATTTGATTTCATTTGGGTAATAAGTGGTGCATTTGTTATTTGTAATCATAGAGACAATAAAGGGGGGTAGATTTTTGATATCCTCTCAACTTGAAATACTTGTCTTGAAAGAGATATTCATAATACTGTTCAAGCTAGTTATAAATGAGAGAATTAAAAAACAGTGATCAGTAACTAAAAATAATACGAAGGATATATTCATTTATTAAGCATCCTTCTATAGTACATTTTTGAAATTAAACTTAACTAAAATAAAAGTTACTATTCTAAATTGTAATTCGCACTTAACTCACAAAATGGTTAAACAAGTTAAAATATTTCGCTTACAATTTGGATGTGAAGTATAGGCACCAACATTCTGTTGACATAGATGGAAATTTGTTATTGCAATTTGTGACTTTGGAAACGTAAATCAGTTAAACAGTTGCATAATATGCCATAATTACGAAAAGAAATTCGAACTACACTGCTCCTAGAAATTAACACATCACCTTATAATTTCAACCTGTGTTCTAATATGTTGTAGATTTCTTTTTGGATTGTTCATTGTAATTGTTTGGAATAAACTTTCATCGTCATTAATACGTCAAGATTTAATAGTACTTGAACATTAACTTTAAATTGTTATATACAGAAACTTTACAATACGATGAGATTATTTAAGAGCATATGCTTAAGACACCTGATAAGGGTTGTGTCTTGTAGGCGAATGTCTTTGGTGACCGTACAGTAATGTTTTTTATTGGGAGGGAACCGCAGCATATTTCACCCAGGTAGTTGATCCAAACTATCGTCTTTAATAAAAGTTGTAGGACTAATTGTTCGAACTCTTAACATTCACCATGACGTAAATGTTTTGAAACACATCAACTCTGTGATAATTAGTTTTAATTAAGGGAATTAAAGACATTAAATACAAATTAAAACCAAAAATCAACATTAATTAGAACTACCATTATAGGTTGCAAAAGTTGCCTTTGCAAGATCCTCGAATTTGTAAAGTCTTCACGTAGGGAACGTAATCTCAAAAAACGATCTTGAACCTTTGTTGTAGCACGATGGCTGCCTTGTCCTGCTCGTCTAGAGTGGTCCCCAGTTTCTCTAAACCGTTGGGTATCTTGTGAAATAGAGGAATGTGAAATGCCAAATCTTAATAGCACGATAATTCCAACCTTATTCCGATAATGTTGAGCATATCCATCGCAGCTTAAATTACAATTAGTCCGTTACATTAATATCAACAATAATTCCTTATTTAACATGAACGAATTAAGTTAGCCACCACAAGTTCAAACTACACTTTTGTTAACTTAAAATATTCACCTGTAAGTCGCCTAGTGACACTTCATTTACATTAAAGGAACCTAGGATATTCAATTGTTTTGACAATTTCAATGCCAAGTCTCCTGGAAGAGAATAGATATTTCTAAAATGTGATATCTCTTAACATGCCAAAAAACTTACATCATATTGAAATTATTAGGCAAAAATGTAAGTGGAGCCTTATTTTCTTGGAGTAGTGTATACCTTGTGTCCCACGCTAGGGGTACCCCATGGGATTTAACATGGGAAAATTGAAATTATTTTTTTCCTGCTTCCCAAATTAAAAAATCGCAAAAATTTTGACGCAGATTTAACACGTTGACTGCCGTGGCGTTTTTCTTTGTATTATACGTTCGGGCCAAGGGGCACATTCAAATTTTCATTATTTGGGCCGTAATGCGCAGAGATAGATATCCATAAATAATGAAGTTCCACGAAAGAAATTTTCAAATATTCATCACTCCTGCTAAGAAAATCGAGAAAATGTGCCTCTGTCATAGGGACCGAGCCGGCGCGGTGTGAAAGGTAGTGTATGGTTTTCGCCGGCGCCGTCAATTGAAAAATTTTACGTAAGAAACTGGCGTGACGCAGCGCTTCTTCTAGGCCAGCTCGGTCAATTTGCACAGTCGAAACAATTTTATGCCGAGCGTCTGGCGTGTGGGATGCGAAACATTGGCTCGGTCATATTGACCGAGCCGGCGTGGAGAGCATAATTTTTCGCGGTCACATAGACCGCGTCGGCTTGGGGGGACGTTATTTTCTCGGTTAACGTGTTAAAGTGGCACTAAAAATTGTTTTTAGAAACGTTTTAAGTGCCACTTTAAAGCTGCATCAAAATTTTTGCGATTTTTTAATTTGGGAAGCAGGAAAAAAATAATTTCAATTTTCCCATGTTAAATCCCATGAGGTACCCCTAGCGTGGGACACATTTCATCCCCATTTCCCTTGCCAAATAAATAAATGCACATGTTTTTGGCATTACTTGGAAAATAATGTAATCTCTCAACTTCAAAATCGTCACACCCACAACCAAGATAATTGGGGCATTATAAGGAAAGCTATCAAAAACATGTACTTAGAATAGTAAAGATCAAATGTGTTTACTTATCTAGTTTAATGCAATCCTATTTTAATTTTAATTAAAAGCATAATTATCAAAACTTGAATAGAAAAATAAAGACACTCAAAAAATTATAGTAAAAATATTTCATCCAACTGAGCAGTGGGTAAAGTTCCAAGTACGCTTGCACAGTTCCCTCTCTGAATAGCAAGGCTGATTCTCTGAATCAAATATAAACGAGACCTTTCACCTTGCCTCACCAGTTACTTGATGTAATCTTCTTCCCAAATCATTTAAGAATTCCACAGTTTCGGAAGTAAATGAACCAAGAGACTCTACGCTTATGGCAACGAAGTGGTAGCCCTGTTGGATAATCTCTTCGTAATGATGAGCCTTCCGTTTTAATGCCACATTAGCATATATACAATATCCTAATCTAAATAATGAAAACTAAACATTGTAACACTAATTCAATAGAATCAACATGAAACTTGTGCATACAACAAAATAAACAAAATTTGTTACAAATAAAACACAAAATATGGTGATAGGAAAACAAAACTAAAATCAACATTGGTTATGACATCTATCTCAATCTTTTACCTTGTAACAAAGCAGGTACTATATCAAATGTCGAAACAAATATAGATTTAGAACGAATTATAGAAACAAGTTTTTATATAAGTATTAGTTCCATGACTCCCCTTATTGTCTCTGACCACAGTTACAGTAGTTTTGCTGCTGCAGGGATCATATTTGCTGGAAACATGTTAAAAATGTATCACGCTTCTCATTTTGGGATATATTTGCCTGCATTATTTTACATCTTCTACGGCACTTAGTGAGCCTTCACCGAATCATTTCTCTTACCATAGTAACCAAGTTTTAGTTACATAATTATAATTTTGAACATTGCTTTCATGGCCATAGTTCTTTTTTTTTCCACTGCAGGTCATTGCGAATGGTGGATAGTTGTTGTTAGATTTGTTGTGTATTTTTGAGTTTGTGTGTGTTACTTTTATTCTACGCTATTTGGTGAATGGAAACAATTAAAAATGCCTTTCTTAAATTTAAAGACAACATTCTATCTACTTATAGTAGTTACAAAAGTTAGCATTAGAGGAACATATTATAATAACAGTTGCCAATAAAATAAAGTAAAGTGTATACTTTTAGCAGTTGTAATTAGGAATCATAATTGGTCACAATACAAGCAATGCAACAAAGTACCTACTTTCTCTTATCACTTTCCCAATTTAATCGATTTTCCCACCTTACCTTGTCTCAGTTGAACTTAGTTCAATAGGGAAAAAGAATACAGTCATAATAATTTATACAGTATGTCTGTAAAAGTTGGCAACATATGGGAACTTTTTTATTATTAATTTTACGAAAAAAAGTTATTCTTTATAAAAAGCTCTGCATGTTCTAAAATCTAAAATACAATCATCAGATATTAAATTTTTTCGGCCGTGTACGCGGTTTGTCAAAAAATATGAATTTTGCTCAAGAGTACCTTTATTTTTCACAATATCGAAAATTGTTATTAAAAAAAGTTAATCAGAACTAAAAACTACGTTCAAATATGCAATTACATCCTGCTAGTTAAACATTTTTTTTACAACTTTTTCTCAAATTACTACCTACCTACCGATACTGATACGATTTCCGTTCGGTTCAGAAACCTCACTGTCAAACATTTCTTGATGTAATACAAATCATTAGTTTATCAGTGCATCCTAGATTTCAGTCATCATTAAAAACAGGTTCAGGTTTCACAAAAAGGGGTTGAAGTACAACGGAATTATAACAATAAAACACTCAGCCTCCCCTTTCCACAGTATATAATGAAAAACAGTGAAAATTTACAAGAACGATGAGATGATAGTTTTGTTTTTTGTAATATAAGGTACTAATAATAGCACCTGAAGGTGTAAGCAGTGCAAAACTTACACAAAGTTAAATGTTGAACGTAGAGAAGAGGAATACCAGAGTTTAAGAATAAACAACTGGGACCATTACATCCTCGGGTAAATGGCTTGTCATCGTAAGTGCAAACATTCTTAAAAATTAAAAAAGGGGGTTGAAGTTTAAAATTGACGTTAAATCAACAAAATGTTTACAATGTTAAAACCGACATGTTTCGAAGCCTCCTGGCTTCATTTTCAAGTAAGTTAAATAACAAACAGCTTAGCGCTAAAACAAGATTTCACGTAACTACACTTACATTTGCTTTGTTATTGTAGAAAAAAATAGGAAAAAAAAAGTATCAGTATCGGTAGGTAGTATTTGAGATAAAGTTGTAAAAAAAAAATTTTAACTAGCAGGATGTAATTGCATATTTGAACGTAGTTTTTAGTTCTGATTAACTTTTTTTAATAACAATTTTCGATATTGTCAAAAATAAAGGTACTTTACTCTTGAACAAAATTCATATTTTTTGACAAACCGCGTACACGACTGAAAAAATTTCATATCTGAAGATTGTATTTTAGATTTTAGAACACGCAGAGCTTTTTATAAAGAATAACTTTTTTCGTAAAATTAATAATAAAAAAGTTTCCCATATGTTGCCAACATTTACAGACATACTGTATATTGAGTTAAGTTTGGTATCATACATGTATATATTTCGATAACTTATATTTTGTTTAGCAAAGTGATATGCTTTTATAATTATGTATTGATTTTGCTGTAAACTGTTTATATTTATTGTAAAAAGGGGTGTGAATAGCAAAAGTGATTGTAGTAAATGATTTAATTATTGCAACGAAGAAAATTCAATAAAGCGTTTTAAAATGCAGCTTATTAATATATTCTTCTTTCCTTTGACATTAGAATTTATGTAAATGTTTTTTTGGTAGGCGTACTGGAGGCATGGGTTTATCATCATCTCGATTAGGAACATCAAAAAGGGGATCATTGCAACCTGGAGGTAGTGGATCAGGTGATGATTCTGCAACCCAAGATGATACTATTGACGGTGAAGATGCCCCAGTATAAGTATCCTTTAAAACTCGTAGGCTAGTAACTTTTTTTAATTTCATCCAATTAAACTGGCAGTATTAGACATTGTTTTATCTATTCTTATATATAATCAACTGGTTTGTGACTATATCGAATTAAAACAATATATCTGCCTTTAACAGCTTTGTTTTAAGACATGTATCCGATGTGAAATTAAAACGAATTTACTTTGTCATGTGTAAATATATATACATACATATACATAGTACTTACTTAACCATATCTTCAAAATTATTTTGTTGCATCATTTATTAGTTTTAATCATTTAATGTATTGGCCATTCAATGCAACAAAATAATGTATCCACTATTAGTCATTTATTACTTAGTTTTGTAGTAGAAAATTTACTAAATATTTTAAAATGGCCTTATAGACATAGAGCTTTTTCGTCATATTGTAGCTTATAAAAAAATAGTAATATTATTTATTTTTTCCAAGATTTATAAAGCATTTATTGTTTGATTCTTAACTTTTTTTTGCTATATGTGGCAATTTTTAATGTTTACTATCATGCCTGCCTATAATAATTATCGCTGTGTTATGTACTGCTTTAGTTATTTTTTAATTGAATACAGTAATAAATAGAAGATATAACATTTTGATACTTTTAATACTTGTAGTATACTATGAAATTGTAATTAGTAAGGATGTTTCTTTTGCAATGAAATTCAATGATTGTTTGTACAAAATCTGCAATTTTTTGTATATAAACATCTATATTATTTAATTGGGTTATGGGAAATGACTATACTTTCATACATACAATAAAAGTTAAAAACTTATGCAGTTTTACTAGACAATGTAGGTATTATATGCCTGTTTAGCTGTGGTTTAGCTACACAATTCAACATACAGGATGTTTCAAAATATTGCAAAAAATTTATAATAGAAAGATATGTCCCAAAATCGACTGTTTTTGTATATACTGGTGATTAAAATTGTTGAAAATTAATTGTTTATTTCTAAATACTAGTATCTAATGAAAAACTGTTATCTGCTCCTTTGGTACTGTTAATTAACATTTTTTTAGGGAGGTTTTTTGTGCATAACAAAAATATTTTCATCTTATACAGAGTGTTGACACAAAATTATGTTTTGTTTAAATGGAACATGCAGTACTTATATACTATTGCATTTCTTAATTAGATACAAAAAATTCGCGAGAAAATTTATGGCTTCTTTATGTACCTATTTCCACTAGTTTGGAAGGTATTTGATGTTTTATGTTCAAAATAATTTTTGAAAATGTCCTGTTTGCTGTATTGAAATTTTCAACTTGGATTGTGTATTTTTCGAAGGGTACGAAAATCAACTAATATGAAACATTAGGTAATGACAATTATCCTGTTTTTGTAAATAGACCTTCCTCTATATCTTTGTACTATGAGATACTATTTTAAGTGACTAGATTTTGATTCTGTAATTTTTGTAATATTGTAGTACTTATATGTGCAACTTGAATTTGGGTATTTTACATTCTTTAACATGATATTCAATAAAATTTCTCATTAATGTAATCTTGCCCTCAAGTCATTCACGTCTGGATGTAAAAAATACATCTGTTGGTCATCAATGCGTAAAATTTTCACGTTAGTGTAAACGTAAACTATAAGATTTTAGAAAACATTATGCTCAGTGACACATTGTTGCTTCACATTGGATGATAACTATATTGATCATCAATATAGGTGGTCAATGAACAAGATTAATCCTTTTTCCTTTGATGAAACTTTTATGTAATAAAAGATGTTATGTTATTGAAAAACGAAATGGGAATATTCAAGTAATGATGTGATTAGAGGGGGGAATCGAATGAAGAGCTATTCTGTGCGAGGGGAAGGGCAGGAACCATCACTTTGCAAGTTTCTCTTCCTCACTCCGTGCTGCATGACTTGTCTTGTTGCTCTTCACTTTCCTATCCTCCTTATGTGGCCGGACCAACATATTCTTTGGCTTTTACTTTCCTTCCCCTGGTTGGCCATACAAGCCCATCACCTCTTCATTAGTTGTCCTTCTCCAACGATCTTACTTTCTTATCTTTAAATATCCTCAGCACTATCCTTTCCCATATTCCAGCTTTTTTTTGTTCTACATATTTAACAGACTGCATTTCATTCCTGTACATTACTGTTGCAGCACTACCCTTTTATAGAGCCTGAATTTGGCACATTTTGTGATTCACTATTTGATTTAAAGATTGGCAACAGGGATCACCTACTGTTATTGCCTTTCACTATTCTTCCATTTGTTTCCTTTTCATTGCCGCCCTTGTTGGATAGACTTGCTCCTAAATTGGTAAAGTCCTCAACTCCTATTTCATTCGGGTTTTCGTCTTCTGACCTAAATATTAAATTTCCACACTCTTCTGTCCCTTTCCCTCCTGTACTTCCATATATACTTTTGTCTCCTCTATGTTGGTTGTATGATCATATTCTTATCCAATTTCGTGCTTACTTCTGGATACGTTGTCAGCAAAAGCAACTATTTGGTGTTTGTGGTAGTATAAAGTTCAGTTTGCTCCAATAGTAAATTAAATAAGTCTGTGGACAGTGGGTCTCCTTGCCGAAGTTCCTGTCTAACTGAAGTTTTGTGAACCGACCCCTAATCCTTACCTTATTTTTGATTTCTTGTAGCGCCATCTTTATTATGTTTGTTAACTTTATTAAGTTTACCAGATCACTCCTATATACATGTGTCGTACGCCCTCTTGAAATCTATAAACACTAAATCTAACAGTAAGTTGTGCTTATGGCTATTTGATATTAGCGACTTAATCGCAAAAACTTCGTCGCTTATAGATCTGCTTGCCAGGAACCCACATTGACAATCCCTGATATTTTCTATAACTTTTCAACGTGCGCAGTTTCCGAACACTTCGTAAACTACATACGGGAATCCAACAATGCGATTTCTAGGTAATTTTCGCATCTGGTTACGTCTCCTTTCTTATGTATTGGGCACTTGTGAACAGTCTTGCCATTTGCAGACAAAATAAAGTTATTGCAATTATGGCTCTATATATTGACGATTTTTTGTTATTGTGCAGTAATGACGATTTAATGCTGGAGTAACAAATAGATTAAAATCATGTTTAAAAGTAAAGGAACTTGGTGCCGTGTCATATACTAGGGATGAGAGTGAGGAAAGAAAACGGGTGTTATTTTTTAGACCAAAATTCATGCATTAACAAACTTTTACATAAATGTAGTACCTATGATTGAATGTAAAGCGGTTAGTATGCTATAGGAAATAGTATCTATGAATGAATAGAAGATATGGAAGAAAATTTACCATATCGCGAACTTGTAGGGGGTTAATGTACCTTAATTGTGATATACACTAAGACTGACATGTATTTCATTAGTTACTTAAATCAATTTAATCAGTCATTCAAAAGGTAGCATTGGTAAATGCCTAAACATGTGCTGAGGTACTTAAAAGGACGATTTAAGTCTTAAATTTAGAAGCTCTCGAGGATAATTTAGTTTGTTTTGTGGATGCAGATTGGTTGAGCGACGACAGTGCACAAAAATCATATACCGCATAAGCTTTCCAATTTGATTGTTTATTATCGTGGGAATCAAAAAGAAACAAAAGTGCGTAGCACAATCTACCAAGGAAGCAGTATTTTTTAAAAACTTGCTTTTATCAAATAATTAAATTTGATGAGCAGATTAAATTCTACAAACACAATCAAGGGGCAATAAAATTAGTAAAGAACCCGATACTTCTTAAAAGAACAAAACACATATATTGTGTACCTACTATCATTATATATTCAAAGCTGTTTTGATGAAAATAGTAATATGTACTTACATCAGTTATGCCAACTGATGTCTTGACCAAACCTTTATAGGTAGGGAAAAATTTAAAGAATGTATTTCTAGTTTAACTGTATCACATACATGTTAATAAGTGAGAGAGTGCCAGTGATAGGTAGAATGGTCATTATATTCAATAAGTGAGAGTGTTGTAAATTTAGTTTGATTTGATTGTGACAAATGGATAAATATGATTAAAACATTTATTCATCTGCCACAATCAAATCTCTCTTTCTCTCTCTCTTTGGTAACAGTTTTTTGCATTTAGTTGAAAATCAAAGAAGTCATGACACTTGTGAGAACTGCTTTGTTTTAATTCTGTTTATCCATCTGTCACAATTTATATTTTCTATGGTCACAATAAAATCTCAACACTAATAAATAATTTTAGTTACTGCTGTGGAATACATAGCAGATACTAGTGTAGGTGAAATGGATGATTCACAAAATGGTGAAGTTATGTTTGGACCACAACCTGATCCTTCTTTAAACGTTCAAAATACAGCCATGGAAGAAGATGAGGCGAGATCTGAAGCTACTTTTCGTTTTAGCCTCTCCCAATTTAGTAAATTACAGGTAATTCATTTGATTTTTTGTAATTTTGCAATACCTATCAAGGTCAGAGTAACTTAATGCTGCCACAGCACAAATACACACTATGACAGTGAGGAAGTTTGTCTGACATTATTTTTTATTATTTCATCATCAACAAGGTGTTTCTAAGTATTTTGGCATTTTTATTTGTTTAATGTTTACTGTCTCACGTTAATAGTTATTTACAAAAAAAAAGCGTTAGACAGGTACCTAAGCAATAAGTAATTAATTGGTGATAATTTTGCTCATTGTTCAGCAAAAGTGGAAAATAAAGCAGTTTACCATGTCTCGTCATCACCATGTACAGTGCATTGAAATACATGGTAGTGCCACAAGAATTGTAATCTGTAAATGTAAACACTATCATTTACGTGCAAGAATTGCATTACAAGTCTATGATACCACCAATAGATTAAAATGTTTGAAAACAAACTATAGATAAGTTAATTTGTTTTAACTCCGTAGAATATTGTTTTCTAGAGTCTAGTTTATTCTTTGTAAATCAAATCAAATTTAGTTCAGTTACATGTACATATTTGTTTTATGAAGGGAATAACTTTCAATCTAATTTAGCAAATTTTACTGCCTGTAATTTAAAAACCTTCTTGCCTCCAACAAACTAAATGTGTGCATATTACGTAATACCTGCCTCAAGTACCTAAATGTACCTAACTTTTTACTCGCTATACAGGTTGAGTTTTTTTCCATTATTTGTATGGGGATCTTGGAAACTAGCAGAGATGGAGAGACGATTAAATGCGGAAAGAAGTGTAGCTTTACCAGCTCAATTTAATGAGCTTTTCGTTTTTTGAAAAAAAGGCATGGCTAACTAGATATCTCAAAAAAATCATTTTTTCGATTTTTTGTTTAGTACCTATAGCTCTGTTATTATTGGCTTTAGATAAAATGTGTGAAGGAAAAGTTGTAGATAATTATGGGCTCAAAAATACAGTTTAATCAAATGTTTTATTTAAGCTGTAATTTTTGGGTTATGACACAAACTTGTGTTTTTTCTCATGGAAACCATAGTTGGCCATGACTTTATAAAAAGGCCCATTTTCAACGATTCTAACAATATGTCAGTTGACATACTTATTTTCATAAGTATAGAAATTATAGCCTTTTTTTGTTTTTGAATGCTGCATTGTTTAAGCAGTAGGCTATGGAAATAATTGATGAATGCTCATTGCGGTTAGTAGCAAAATTTTACTCAGTTAATAAAACTTATTAATTTGAGGTTTCGTAAAATATAATTATGAATTTTTCTAAAGAGGAAAAGCGTGATATGATTGTTACATTTTGCATCAAATAACAGTGCGAAATCATTTAAACAAAACATTTCGAAATTCATTATTCGTTATTAAACACAATGCGCATATATCAATTGTTTCCATACCTTACTACTTAAACAATGCGACATTATAAACAAAAAGGCCATAATTTCTATATTTATAAAAATAAGTATGTCAAGTGATATATTGTTAGAATCGTTGAAAAAGCGCCTTTTTTATAAATTCATGGCCAACTATGGTTTCCATTAGAAAAAACACAAGTTTGTGTCATAGCTCAAAAATTAGAACTTAAATAAAAAATTTGATTAAACCATATTATTGAGGCCATAATTATTAACAACTTTTTCCTTTATACATTTTTTTTAAAGTCAATAATAACCAAGCTAACAGGCACTAAACAAAAAAATGATTTTTTTAAGATGTCTAGTTAGCCATGCATTTTTTGCAAAAAATGAAAAGTTCATTAAATTGTGCTGGTACAACTGCAATTCTTTCCTTATTTAATCGTTTCTCTAACTCTGCTAGTTTCTAAGATCCCTATACAAATAATGAACAAAAACTCACTCTGTATAATATGCATTTTCATGTTAACAGTAGGTAATATTACTCTTCATTATTAATATGTGAAGAAAAAGCATGTTAAGAGTGTGTATATTGAAGTTCTTGTTTCGTTATAATAATCGTTAGAGTTTGGTTGTTTTCACACTGTATTTTTATCTGTAAGAGTTCAGTGTCCCAAACTCAACTACAAAGGCCTTTTCATTTAATAATTTAGTGAAAATTCTCTTAATAAAGCGAAAGTAGCTCCTCTAAGTTGCGCAGTCAATGAATCTCCTAAATATAATATTAAAAATTGCTAATTAACTACTATCGGAGTAAAAATGCAAGGCCTCTGACTTTAAGTGGTCATAACGAAGAAACTGGGGGGTGAAATTTCTTCATTCTTGGGCGGTACATTAGTCATTTATATATGTTTAACATGTGTAAAAATCAAATTGGTAGAATCAGTTGTTTAACTTCTATTTTAATTAACAGCAATAAAAACGCTGTATTTAGTATTTTCCTGGCTGACGGTCAGTTTTAACCTATCATAAAATTGTTATTGTTTCATAAATTGTTACCAAATTTACAAATGTTGTAGCACACATACTTCTGAAAAGTCGACAGCCAATAAATATTGATTATTCATATAATTAACTGGTTTTATAAGCCCTAACCGAAAATGTGCTATTTTGCAATATACGGTAACTGAAGAAAAAATTCTTGTTTTCGAGCTGCACTATTGCTTTATTGAAAACAAAATTTGTTTTCTTGTAATTCAAAGTAAATGTTATAATTATCGCTAAAGAAAGACGCACATATTCCCGCGAGAGGTAATCTACCACATCGTAAATCGTGAGCGGCAAACTACAACAATGTGATTATTCTTTAGCATTGTACAAAAACATGCGCTTCATAGCAATAGTGTACGGCACCATCTTACACCCCGTACCGCACCTCGCCCCGCGAACGCAAGCATCCATCCTTTTTTCCAAATTTCTTTTAAATATACCCTGTTCAAGTGACCAGCCGTTGCACGTCATTATTCGTGTACCAATACTATAATTATAATTTACTGAGCAACTTTAATAAAATTTGCATTAAAACCAAAATGTCATCGTAAGTACAGTTGGTATTAAAAGTCATTAATCGTGTAGGGTTAGCGACCATATTTTATCCTTGTCGCACACTTTGCAGTTCGTACTTACAACTTAAAACGTAGTGCGAATATAAACTCATAAAATATCTCGATGTTGTCACGTCAAGTTTTGTTTTACTTTGTTAAATTCACCGGTACGCACCTTAAGCTATTTTTTTTTAAGTTCTCTTACTAAAAACAGTACTTATCAGTATTCTTATTTTGTTTATGTCTACATTAGTTGTTGTATTTTATTATTACATAGGTATACAGTATCTATTTGTTCCTAACCTAAAGATGTCAGTCTGACAACACGTACATTTGACAACGCTGATTACACGTCATTGATTTAGTAAGTTTTAAGCTATGACGTGCAACGGCTGGTGACTTGAACAGGGTATAATATAATACATGTGTACATGGCATTATTTTTGTGAATCGTGTTAGACCACAATATCATTGCTTTAACCTTGTTTTATGTTACTGTCAATATTATTAATATCGAACGTTCAGGTACTGAGTTACACAAGATGTCGTTTTTTTCATTATAGTTTTAAGACTAATAAACCAATTGGCCTCAAAAGCATCTCACACCGACAAAAAAGTATACACTTGTCAAATATATAAGTATCTACCACTCAGTTTCAATAATATATAGCCGTAATTAATTTTTAAAGTCGAGCGCTTGTGCGATTTGAGTCATAATTAGCGCTTTTTCGCACATAAATTAATACAGAAAATTAACGATGTGTTGCAAAAATCTAAAACTGTACACCTTTATGTAGGAATAAATGATCTTTTAAATGCACTTTATTTCATTACATTATGATTGCTAATTACTGAGATACAAGCTTCTAAAGTCAGAGGCCTTGCATTTTTACTCCGATAGATGGCAGTGTGAATATATACTTACCCAAATTGGTACTGAAATTTAGTTAACGCTTGATGGGCAATTACTTGGGTAGCTGCCAGCTGCCATATTAATTACTTTACATTAATTTTGTTAAATAGCAAATTCAAAATGCATTCTAATTTAAAGACAGCTTCTACACAAGGCACAAATTCTTATGATTTTGATGTAACGTTACTTCAAAGGATTGCACTAATGATGTGGACCAGATTTCAACTTCAACCATGAATTGAACCAGGTCATTGTCCAAAGAGCAAAATAATTTAACTAGGTATGTATTTCCAAATTATAGGGAATGCAGTGTTTGAAACATATGTGCATATGCGCACTACAAGTCTTTGTAGAAATTGTTGCAGTGTATTCATTATAGTAATTTATTGTATTGCAGATTAAATGTTTTCCTCTGTAACTACTTATCATTTTATTTTGTATGCTTGTCACTTCAATTTCATTTTAGACTCGAACATTGTTCACACTCAGACTTTGAGAAGTGTTAAGGGCTGTTAGCAATAGTAAACATTCACTTCTACAGTGTCGCATATAACATTTATAGATATTTTCTTTTTTGTTACCTGTTTGAACAATGGTAGGTTGTTATAGACTGATGATGGCATGAAGAATAAATAGAATAGAAAATCTATCTTACAACTATTGCTGATTAGTAAGAGATACATAGTTAATATATATTATAAAACATTCTTTAATACATCTTATTAACATGTCGTCCATACAAAAAAAATTATTTTGTAGTGCAAATGCAGATAGTAAAAATTTTGTATTTTAATATAGGATTCAGTGCTATCTCCTCCCTGCTATGTGCGTAATCTGCCATGGAAGATTATGGTTACACCACGTATCAGTCAGACCCAAGACCCAAGAACAACTCAACGTTCTTTGGGATTCTTTCTACAATGTAATGAGGAGAGCGAATCCAGCTCATGGTCTTGTTATGCCGGAGCTGAACTGCGTCTGTTGCCTGTTCGATCAGATGTAGAGTCTTTTACAAGGAAAATGCAGCATTTGTTTTACTCAAAAGTACGAAGTTTAAAAAGTTTTAAACTTATTCTGTACCCTACCTATATTTTGTTTATAACTAGGAAAATGATTGGGGGTTTCCACATTTTATGGCATGGAATGATGTTTTAGATGTCGAAAAAGGCTATATATGTGATGATACTATAACTTTAGAAGTACATGTTGTGGCCGATGCACCTCATGGTGTTTCTTGGGATAGTAAAAAGTATACAGGTAACTAACATTAAGTATTTTATTTGAATTGGATCTTAGACAAGGAAAGAGAGTGGACCCATAACGCGTATTCAGCTAACGCATATGATTTGTGACCGAATTTATCGAGGACGCCATGTTCGTGGTGGCAAACAGTGCTGATGACATCGTTATTATTTTGTGCTTTTCAGACTGAATTTGGATAAAAACTATTATGATTTTTAGTGATTTGATATGGTGGGTTGTTCTGCCTACGGCTGTAAAAGCCGAAGTGAGAAAAAGGTGCCTGGAATTACGTTTCGGTCTGGTGACAACTGGCTTCATGCTGCCTACTTATGTTACGCGTCCACTCTCTTTCCTTATCTAAGAATTGGATACATATTTTATCTTTTAGGGTATGTTGGACTTAAAAATCAGGGTGCAACTTGTTATATGAATTCACTTTTACAAACACTATATTTCACAAATCAGTTGAGGAAAGCAGTATATAAAATGCCCACTGAATCTGACGACTCTACAAAATCAGTAGCATTAGCGTTACAAAGTGTGTTTCATGAATTACAGTTTTGTGATAAACCTGTAGGTACCAAAAAACTGACTAAGAGCTTTGGTTGGGAGACTTTAGATTCTTTTATACAACATGACGTTGAAGAATTTTTAAGAGTAATTATTTTTATATCTACTTTTTTTATAATTGCATTCTATTTTTAGGTTTTACTTGATAAACTGGAAAGTAAAATGAAGGGTACATGTGTAGAAGGTACAGTTCCTAAGCTATTTGAAGGCAAAATGATATCATATATTCGTTGTAAAAATGTCAACTATACAAGCACTCGAACTGAAACGTTTTATGATATACAACTAAATATTAAGGGAAAAAAAAACAGTTTAGTCTCTTCCGTATAAGTCTAATATTCTATTACATAGTTATTATTTGTAGTTGATGAATCGTTTAAAGATTATATTGCAAAAGAAACTTTAGATGGTGATAACAAGTATGATGCGGAGGAACACGGTTTACAAGAAGCGGAGAAAGGTGTCGTGTTTTCATCGTTCCCTCCTGTCCTTCATTTACACCTTATGAGGTTCCAATATGATCCTATTACTGACTGCTCAGTCAAGTTCAACGACCGTTTCGAATTTTATGAAAAAATTTCGTTAGACAATTATCTCCAAGAATCTGATCCTGCTAATTCGGCAGGTTATACATTACATGCTGTACTTGTACATTCAGGCGACAATCACGGAGGACATTATGTTGTATTTATAAATCCTAAAGGTATGTTAACTTTTTTTTTACTATCGGCAGTACCGCGTTTAAGTCTTTATTTCGACCATACAAATAAATTTAAGCGAATGATAATATGATAGCAATGTGGTGGATGTGGGAATACAGACTGAGACTGATTCAATGTTACTGCCTATTTATTGTGTTTTTCGGAGTGGATATGCATAAGTTTATTTCACAGCAATTTATTTTCAATCAGTTCTTAAATTAACAGTGTTTTAAAATCTAAAAACTAAACATTAGACTTTTGTATCATAAGAATAGTGTTTTCAAGCAAATTAACACTTTTCTCTTAAATCAATATTCAATTTAATGTACAGTTGTAGTCACCTAAGAAGGCGAGCACGGCAATGCGCAAATGACAAATTTATGCTGCTTGTAAAATTGGCGCGTACCTACCGGGTGAATATTCCGAAACCGAACATAGGCCATTAACATGGGAAAAAGGTTTTTTGCAGATTGCTGCTCCCTCTTTTAACGTAGAGGGTTTATAATGACACCAATAGAAAGTAGATTTTTTTTGTCATCTAATGATATGCGAATTAATTAATTTTCAATTGTATTTCTCATTATTTTGCCAAAAATTTGCAATAAATTCGATTCGGAAAAACATGTTGAACCATGACTCGTAAGACAATAAACAGATTCAAAAGCCATTCAAGTGACAGATTCATTAGAGGGTTTGTCATTTATTAAAATGTATTAATGTTATTGTTGTACCTAAAATCTTCTTGCGATTGGTGTCATTATAAACCCTCTAAGTAGTCTAAGTTAAAAGGGGGAGCAGCAATCTGCGAAAAACCTTTTTCCCACGTTAATGGCCTATGTTCGGTTTCGGAATATTCACCCGGTATAAGTGTTTCCGTATATTCCGGAATATTCACCCGGTATAAGTGTTTCCGTACTGTTACAGGGATTTAATTTTTTTGTAAGCTTTGAAGATTAACTGTCAACCAAACACAACTTGAAATTTTAAATTTGAATTGTCAAATGTCAGAATTGCCAACATAATTAAAAAAAATTACTAAAACAATTTTATTATGTATCATTATTTATTAAAAATTTTAGAGGAAATTCATGCGAAATAGAAGAAATAGTATGAAAAACACGTGTAACGCAGACCTCCTTTCACTTGGTCTGCAAACCTGGTCTTTATGCGGCAAAAAGTCTCTTTGCGACACTTGTTTTTCAATATACTATTCCATACCATTCATCATTTCAGGAAAAGGTTATAGATATTTTTACTTTCTTTTATAAAAATATTTTTTATCTAGCACTAATTCTCCAGACATGACAAAGTTATATTTTTAAAAGGCAAACCATATTAGAAAATATAAGAAAATCAAATTATCTTTGAAAACGAGTGTGAAACAATAGCTGTTTTCTTTTTGGACAGCCATAGGGTTAGTCAAAGTCCCAATTTACACGTGATTGAAGTGCCTTGCGTCAAGCTTGCGTCATAAGACATTTCTGCCTCAGGTTAATATAAAGCTTTTAAAACGAATAGGGCTATTGAGAACTGAGGGAAATTATTTTTATAAAACGACTGGTGTGTTATTGACAGGGCTGACTTAAGTCAACCACAATGTGCAAAAAGAAAACACCTAATGAACATATTGTTCCATGCAACCGACTTGGTATCTCTTGCCATGTAAGATATGAACAGTAAGCATTAAATTTGCGGCATATAGTGTATTTAAATATTTCAAAGGATGAATTAATTTCAGTAAATAAGGGCCAATCTTTTCATTTCCCATTAAAATTTATTTGCAATACGAATTCCTTGCTTACAATTTACCCAAAAATTATATCCAAGGAGTTTGTCCCAAAATCTATTAAAAGAATTCAACTTGTTTTTACACTGTGGGTACAGTGTTCTGCTGTAGATGTTATATGTATTTTATGATTTATTGCAGGTGATGGAAAATGGTTCAAATTTGATGACGATGTTGTCTCAACATGTACTAAACAGGAAGCAATTGAACACAATTATGGTGGTCATGATGACGACATGAATATCGCTGTGAAGAATTGTACTAATGCCTACATGTTGGTATACATACGGGATTCAGAACTGCACAATGTTTTACAAGAGGTCTCATAGGAATTTCGTAGCCTGAAATTGACATTTCAATTATGTAATAAGTATCATTGCAACAAATTGGAACATTTTTTTGACAAACTATATTTGATCTCTCTTCAATTCGTGTACTTACGCATTTGGGTAGAAAGTGGTGCATTTGTTATTTGTAACCATAGCAGAGACAATAAAGTGGTAGATGTGCAAGTACATGTAGATTTTTGATGTCCTCCCACCTTGAAAGGCTTATCTTGAAAGAAATATTCATAATACTGTTCATCCTAGTTATATTAATGAGAGAATTAAAAAACAGTGATTACGATTAGTAACTAAGAGTAATATGAAGATAATATGTTGTTTTATTGAGCATCATTTTATAGTGGATTAAAACCAAAAATCAATATTAATTAGAGTCTACCAACTTATTACGTTAGTTGCAGTTTAATAGCAAGTATTAGTTTATGTTGTTGAGAAAACTTCCCTTCCCTAAAAAAAACTGCTAGAATGGATGCCATTTATGAATCTTTCAGTTAATACTTTCGATGACTCCCTTGACCCTTAATTCAGCCTCACACCGACGGTGCATACTTAAAATGAGCGGTCTTATCTCATATTGCTGAATGTTGTCACAAATTTCCACCGTTCGTTGTCCCTGTTCAATAAGGTTAGCAGGGGATGGATTAACAGCTCGTAGGTTTTACTCCAAAATGTCTCAGACATGTTCAATGGGGTTTAAGTCTAGACTCCTTGCTGTCCACTCCATA
Organism: Pyrocoelia pectoralis; assembly: GCA_036250285.1. Lineage (NCBI taxonomy): Eukaryota > Metazoa > Arthropoda > Insecta > Coleoptera > Lampyridae > Pyrocoelia > Pyrocoelia pectoralis. The sequence continues at coordinate 20,269,857 of CM070080.1, read as the reverse complement.
GTAGCAAAGACTATCCTTCCCCCTTAGACAGCTCATCCAAAGTGGATACTTTGATTTCAAATTTTTCATTTTGAGGTGTCCTCTAGACCTAGAGGGATCTGCAGTTGACTACAATCGTCCAAGATAATTTAGAAAGTGTCAATATGTTGTGTTATTCATTTGACCCAACAAATTTGGTCGTTTGTCAGTTCGCGTTTTTTTTGTTTTCCTGTATGTGTTATGGAAACACACTGACCTGTATCTTAAAGGACTGAGCATTCTAATGATCCCCTCCACTATTTTTGAAGCAAATTGAAAACCGGTGTTTTAAGGTGCCAATTAGTAATTTAGGTTTGTTGTGTTGGTGATTATTGGTAACACTGTAACTAATGTTTTTATTTACATAAACATAACCTTGTTTCATACGTAGTATAAACTACGTTTATGCATTGCAATAAAATACAATTTTTAATAATTTACGTTTTTAAATAATTATGAGCCTGTAATTATACTACTTTTCACCAGATATTAAGCATATAGATTAGAACAAGCTAAACTGTAACAGCTGATACCAGTACTACCAACACATTATAAACACCGAGCTACCATCATTATATAACTAACGCACTAGTTGGCACCTGAAGTAACTAATATTTAGGTGGAGCTTGTTTGCTTCAATGTTGTATTGAAGAATGCTCAGTCCTTTATGATTCAGGTCAGTGTGGAAACAGACTCAATAATAGGATATTTACTGCGTTGCCAAGGAAGCAGCACCTACTTACCTACCTATATACTTGTTTACTATTTGCTGTGGGTTAAGAATAGACATACTGTGGAATTCTTAGTAAGGGCAGTGAAAGTTAGGACGTCTTTTTGAGTTTGAAACATATCTTCAACAAAACGATCGATGCTAATGAACCCTATTGGATACATCAAAAAGTACACTTTTACTGGAATATATTATGTAGCTGTCTCACTGACCTGTATCATAAAGGACTGAGCATTCTTCAATACAACATTGAAGCAAACAAGCCCCACCTAAATATTAGTTACTTCAGGTGCCAACTAGTGCGTTAGTTATATAATGATGGTAGCTCGGTGTTTATAATGTGTTGGTAGTACTGGTATCAGCTGTTACAGTTTAGCTTGTTCTAATCTATATGCTTAATATCTGGTGAAAAGTAGTATAATTACAGGCTCATAATTATTTAAAAACGTAAATTATTAAAAATTGTATTTTATTGCAATGCATAAACGTAGTTTATACTACGTATGAAACAAGGTTATGTTTATGTAAATAAAAACCTTCGAACATATAACAAAAGGAAGGAACATGTATATGGCAAAATGAGTAACATTAATGGTTTACCAATATGGCTACCTACTGTGACGTATTCCGTCGAGTCATTGGTGTACTGTTAAGCAGGGTCGTAAATCCAACATTTGTATGTTTACGCGCCTGCTGTAAACAAAATAAAATGCATAAATTTTTTTTTAAATTTTATTACCCTTTAAACATAATTAATTTGGTATGCATATTTCTAATTTTTTGCACATTCTCTATGTTCTTAACCGTATAATGAATTCTACGCTACTGGTAATTTTTTTATTTTAAATCGACAAACTGCACGCTACACCCGTTTGACTAATCACAAATGGTTTACTGTTACGTCACTGTGACGTAAAGCCTGCGTAACTTCCGTTACATTGTACCATCTACTAAACTATAGGGATATTCCTTCCTTTTGTTATATGTTCGAAGATAAAAACATTAGTTACAGTGTTACCAATAATCACCAACACAACAAACCTAAATTACTAATTGGCACCTTAAAACACCGGTTTTCAATTTGCTTCAAAAATAGTGGAGGGGATCATTAGAATGCTCAGTCCTTTAAGATACAGGTCAGTGAGCTGTCTATGGGGGAAGGATAGTCTTTGATATAGTAGGGATGCCAACGTTTGAATTAAAATAATATGAGAGATCAGATTTGTTTTTGGACAGATATTTAAAAAAAACAAATTGTGTTTACCTCTTTAGAAAGTGAACAGTAACTATAGTTACTTACTAGTGGGCGAAGTTTAGATTAGGATTCCTAAATTCCTAATCTAAGGGGCGAAGGTTTCATTTTCGCTCACTGCTTTCGCTCACTGCTATTGTATTTTATATGTTTAGCAACGCATCCTCACGCGCGTGTGATTTTTTTAAATAAATTAATTCCAATTGTGATACAAAGTTACAGAGTCACTTAATTCACTTTCTAGAGAGGTATGGAACAAAATCAAATATAGCATTCGAGAGCAAGGTCACATTCGTTTACTTGAATTGCATCGTCCACTCGCTGCATAACGTGATGCCAACAGAAACTCAAGTATCTTTCTAATATTTACTCAACAATCTCGCGTGTGTGCGTTATTGTGATTTGTTACGCCACTGATCTAATATAGGTACAGAGTATAGAGTCCTGTAATATTGAACACAAATAGAGACGGTAATGTTGAACTTTTAGCATTATTAATAATATTGAATGGTGGTTATGCATATTGTCGATAGCATGCATTCATTATTACATTGCTGGTGTAGTAACTTCTCTCTTTAGTGGTCATAATCACTGTTATTATTAGTATTTTTATTATTATCCTGTCTCTATGATTCAAACGTAAGATGGCGGTGTATTGACAATTTATTCTGTCTAAAATTTTGAGCGCAAGAATGTAATACCTCCATTTTGTTTATTTTCTGATGTGAATTCGGCATTTAATTGTAAATGTTTAAAACTTAATTATCTACTCGTAACTCTAGCAAAATAACGGTAATATTACGTGCAGTGTTTCTAATTTAAAATCGTATATATGTTTCTTGTGCACACCCCTCGTTTAGAGGGTTTAGAAAACAGCAGACATTGGGCGCATCGCGAGTAAGCATTTTGTCAAATTGACTACCGTCTCCGGCACTAAAAATAGTTCTCATCATTTGAATAATAGTAACATTCAAACATCTGTAATAACAGATAAAAATTTAACTATAAATTCCAAGAAAAATAAAAGCTTTATTAACGGGCAAAAGGAGAAGACGGGGGCACCGGAGACGCCGCCCCTCACTATGAACCACGTGACTACCCAGGAAAGAAGGAACGAAATTAATCCACAAAATAATTTAAATGATGTAGAAGAAATGGAAACTCAAGAAGGTAACAGTTTTTTGTATTTAGTTAAAAATCAAAGAGGTCATGACACTTATGAGAACTGCTTTGTTTTAATTTTATTTATCCATCTGTCACAGTAAAGTCTCATAAAAGATAAAACTAATAAATAACTTTTAGTTACTGCTGTGGAATACATGGCAGATACTGGTGGAGGTGAAATGGATCATTCGCAAAATGGTGAAGTTATGTTTGGACCACAACCTGATCCTTCTTTAAACGTTCAAGATACTGACATGGAAGAAGATGAGGCGAGATCTGAAGCTACTTTTCGTTTTAGCCTCTCCCAATTTAGTAAATTAAAGGTAATTCATTTCATTTTAAGTATTTGTAATTTTGCAATATCATGGTCAGAATAACTTAAAGATTAAATGTAAAAATATGTTATAAATAGCAATTTGAAACCTCTGAAGTAACCCTTGCACACATGAATATTCAAAATATTGATTTTGATAGTAGATTTAAAGATTAAAGATCAATTTTAAGTTGCGCTTTTCCTGTCTTTGTGGTCTTTGTTTCATCTATACTGTCACAGCACAAAATAATCCACTATTTATCATCGACAAGGTGTTTCTAAGTATTTTTGCATGTCTTCATGTTGAATGTTTACTGTCTCACACTAAAGTTATTTCCAAAAAAGAGCATTAGACAGGTAAGCAATAAGTAATTGGTGATTATTTCGCTCATTGTTGAACAAAAGTAAAAAATAAAGCAATCCAACACCGTTTACCATTTCTCATCATCATCATCATCATATACAGTGAATTAAAATATGTGGTAGTGCTCCGAGAATAGTTATTGTAATAGATTGAAAAAGTTGAAAACAAACCATGGATAAGTTAATTTGTTTTAACTCTGTACAGATTAATTGAGCCAGGTATCTTTTGTTTTCTAGAGTCTAGTTTATTCTTTGTAAATCAACTTAAATTTAGTTCAGTTACTATACATGTTTTATGAAGGGAATAACTTTCAATCTAATTTACCAAATTTTACTGACTGTAATTAAAAACCTTCTTTCAACAAACTAGGTGTGTGCTTATCCCCTTATAAAAATTCTCTTAATAAAGCGAAAGTAGCTCCTCCTAAGTCGCGCAGCTAATGCATCTCGAAAATATAATATTAAAAATTGTTAATTAACCAGCAGAATGGCAGTGTGAATATATACCCAAATTGGTACTGAAATTTAGTAACGCTTGATGGGTACTTACTTGGGTAGGTGCCATATTACTTTATATTAATTTTGTTAAATAGGAAATTGAAAATGCATTCAGAATTAAAGACAGCTTCTAAACAAGGAACAAATTCTTAACATTCTATAATGAACAGATCGAATTATAAATACAGTAGAACCTCGCTAATCCGTCCACTATGGGACCGGGAGCATGGTCGGAACGCAAAAAAGGTCGGATTATCAGAGGAGCGCTTTTATTGACCTGAACATCCAGTACAGTATGTACGTAAGTGAAAGTTTAAGAACTGTACGTACCTTATGCTGATTTGCTCTCAACTGTTTAAAACATGAGAAATCACACCGTAAAAAATGTTCTGTTCTTAAGCAGGATGAAAAAGGTATATAAGTAGTGTTCTTTTGCTTAGCAGACGATAACCTTGATTTTGCCGTGATATTCTGCCATTGAGATGGTCGGACTAAGCGGGGAATCGGACCATCCGAGGTCGAATTAGCGAGATTCTACTGTATGAATAAAATGGTGTAAATGAGACTGCCATCCTAGATAACTTAGTATTAAAATAAATTTATATGCTTGTGCAACAATGGACTGCACAATGCTATACTTCGTGAAAATAATTAGTAATTCAAGTGAGGCTTCAATGAGTTGGTTATGGAATTTTGATGTAATGTAACTTCAAAAAATGTGCACCAGATTTTAACCATGAATTACCTTTCGAATGGTCATTGTCCAAAGAGCAAAATAATTTGACCATTTCCAATTATAGGGAATGCAGTGTTGGAAACATTATGTGCATACACGCACTACAAGTCTTTAGAAATTGTTGCAGTTTTATTCATTATAGTAATTGTATTGCAGATTAAATATTTTCCTCTGTAACTACTTATTTTATTTTATACTCTTGCGACTTCAATTTCATTTTAGAGTCGGACATTGTTCACGCTCATATGTAGTCCATACAAAAAAATATTTTGTGGTACAAATGCAGATAGTAAAAATTGTGTATTTTAATATAGGATTCTGTGCTATCTCCTCCCTGCTATGTGCGAAATCTGCCATGGAAGATTATGGTTATGCCACGTACCAGTCATACTCAAGACAGAACAACTCAACGCTCTTTGGGATTCTTTCTACAATGTAATGGGGAGAGCGAATCCAGCTCATGGTCTTGTTATGCTGTAGCTGAACTGCGTCTGTTGTCTGTTCGAGCGGATGTAGAGTCTTTTACAAGGAAAATACAGCATTTGTTTTACTCAAAAGTACGAAGTTTAAAAAGTCCTAAACATATTCTGTACCTATATTTTGTTTATAACTAGGAAAATGATTGGGGGTTTTCACATTTTATGGCATGGAATGAAGTTTTGGATGTCGAAAAAGGCTACATACGTGATGATACTATAACTTTAGAAGTACATGTTGTAGCTGATGCACCTCATGGTGTTTCTTGGGATAGTAAAAAGCATACAGGTAACTAAGATTAAGTATTTTATTCGAATTAGATACATATTTTATCTTTTAGGGTATGTTGGACTTAAAAATCAGGGTGCAACTTGTTATATGAATTCACTTTTACAAACACTATATTTCACAAATCAGTTGAGGAAAGCAGTATATAAAATGCCCACTGAATCTGACGACTCTACAAAATCAGTAGCATTAGCCTTGCAAAGGGTATTTCATGAATTACAGTTTTGTGATAAACCTGTTGGTACCAAAAAACTGACTAAGAGCTTTGGTTGGGAGACCTTAGATTCTTTTATGCAACATGACGTTCAAGAATTTTTAAGGGTAATTAATTTTATATCCACTTTTTATATAATTGCAATTTATTTTTAGGTTTTACTTGATAAACTGGAAAGTAAAATGAAGGGTACATGTGTAGAAGGTACAGTTCCTAAGCTATTTGAAGGCAAAATGATATCATATATTCGTTGTAAAAATGTGAACTATACAAGCACTCGAACTGAAACATTTTATGATATTCAACTAAATATTAAGGGGAAAAAAAAACAGTTTAGTCTCTTCCGTATAAGTCTAATATTCTATTACATAGTTATTATTTGTAGTTGATGAATCGTTTAAAGATTATATTGCAAAAGAAACTTTAGATGGTGATAACAAGTATGATGCGGGGGAACACGGATTACAGGATGCGGAAAAAGGCGTCGTGTTTTCATCGTTCCCTCCTGTCCTTCATTTACACCTTATGAGGTTCCAATATGATCCTATTACTGACTGCTCAGTCAAGTTCAACGACCGTTTCGAATTTTATGAAAAAATTTCGTTAGACAGTTATCTCCAAGAATCTGATCCCGCTAATTCGGCAGATTATACATTACATGCTGTACTTGTACATTCAGGCGACAATCACGGAGGACATTATGTTGTATTTATAAATCCTAAAGGTATGTTAACTTTTTTTACTATCGGCAGTATCACGTTTAGGTCTTTATTTCATATATACATACTAAATGTAAGTGAATAATAATATGATAGCAATGTGGTGGGTGTGGGAATACAGACTGATCCAATGTTACTATCTATTTATAGTGGATATGCATAAGTTTATTTCACAGCAGTCTTTTAACATCTAAAAACTAAACATTAGACTTTTGTATCATAAGAATAGTGTTTTCAGGCAAATTAACACTTTTCTCTTAAATCAATTTTCAATGTAATGCATGTAGATGGTGAGTCAATGTACAGTGTGATATATTTCATAGTTCCATAGTTGCACAAAGTAGTCTCAGTGAGACTGAAATGGGCAAAATTTCGAAATGCCAAATCTTACCTTCCTACATACTATTGTTGCTGGAACAACTCATTATAGTCACGGCAATCCTAAAAGCGTTGCACGTGACATATGACATAAAAACAGTACCAATGTAGTACTAATTTTTTTGGATTGTCATTAATGGTAATATTTAGTGATGGGCTAATTCGAATTAAAAATAATCCGATTATTGAAATAATCACCTTAGTCCGATTATCGGTTTCGAGTATGAATTACGATTATAAATTATGACTTTATGAGTTTTCCTCTCATGTTTTAATTTATTTATAGAACATAATAACATACATATAAATACATAATAAAACGGCAAGATTTGCGTATTTCTATTATCAAATTTCACCTTAAATAATATCAAATGTCCTGTTGAATGAATGCTGTCTCAGCGAATGTCTGTGTGAAGCTGTGAACTGTGAAGTTTATGCTTACGACGCTTAAATATAGTTAATTTGCTTATGTTATAGAGGTTATAGTCCGTTGTTACTTTTACTTTACTAAATTACTACTATTCAAGTTCGAATTATTTTTAATTCGATTTATAGTCCGATTATCGCAATCCTCGAATCGGCATATTCCGATTATCGAAATTGTCCGATTATGCCCATCACTAGTAATATTCTAGGGTAAAATAATTCTACAAGTTGGCAGCATCATAAGTAAAAGTACAATGTTGCAACCAAGGACATCTGTCATTTATTGTCTTCCATTCTGTATTTTATTCTATTTCGTTTTAAGGTAGTTCCTCCGCGACAATCTCAACCAAAAGTTTCGTCCCATGTAACCATAGTAACTTCTATTATTAACCATTTTTGTCACGCCAGTGGAAGTACACTTTTTGTTCGGACTGTCCGCGTTGTCATGGAACAGATTGCGTATACAATCATTCGCTTGCCTAAACATATCTAATAATACCAAAAACGTCATGTTTCTCAAGGCTATATCTTCAAAGTAGACGGTAAACAATTCTCAAATGTTTGCACAATATTCGTATAATCCCTCTCTAGCATTCTTTAGTTTTTCATTAAATTCTGACATTTAGTTTTGACAGTACAATTGATAATGTGTCAATACCCACATAACACGAGATCTGCAAGGGATGTCCTGTGGCCTTATGCGGACATTCAGAAGTTCTCAGAATGTCTCTCGGATGTCCCGGGGACTTATGTGGACATATAGAAGTCCTTAGAATGTCTTTGGGACGCCTTTGAAAGATATGTGCTACGTGGGCGGTGTTTTTCAACGAACTTCGTTCGTTACTGGAATCAATATTCCGTCCGTGCGTTGCAAGAGATGCGTATTGTCTACAACCGAGTTAAGATATGGATCTTATGTGAAATTTTATGCTGATTCAAGATCCGGTCCCAATTTTTCGATATCTCAAATACTTTTCAAAATATTCAACTTTAAAGTCGAAATTTCGAAATTATCAAATTTTGTCTTTTTGATAAGGTTTTTTTAATACTTTCGTTACTGCGGTATTCGAAGTTCGTTTTGTAATCCAGGGATTTCAACTAGTTGTATATGGGTTATATGTCAATTATGCCAATTTTAAGTGTAAATATCTCGACTTAGGGATGGTAAACCTCATTTAAACTCCACAGATGTTTGGATAACCCGTTTGAACAAATTCTGTCGCAAATCGTTCCGCGGAGGAACTACCTTAATCCATATGACAGCACTGTTGACATGTATATCATACTCGTGACGTGCAAACGCTTTTTGCTTTGCCCCAACTTTATACTTTCTACCATGTATGATATCAACCTCAATGAAATGCACTTATTAATAGACAAAGTAGTGTGCACTGTCAAAGAACGTAATCTGAAAATATGAATATGAGGAATTTACCCAAACCGGGGTGTCACACATTTTTATCCCTATTTTTTGATCAACACGAAACTTACAGAGATTATTCTGGGGAAATGTTTTTAAAATGGGGTTTCTGTGATGTTAGTACAGCTTGTCAAACGAGAAGTTGCACTTGAAATGCGCAGAAAAGGAAACAAGATAGCATTCAGAACACGTGAGATTCACTTATAAGCGGTTCCCTACTCGTGGAAGTACACTCAGTACACTCATTTTCTTACATTATTTACAGAACTTCTTACCAGTCGTGTACTAATCATATAAACATAAATTTGCTAGTGGGCAACCTGAACTCAAGTGCAACTGCTCGTTTGACAAACTGTACCGTCCTGTGTATATATATGGGAGGAGTGGGATGTAGTGGTATATGAAAGTAAAGCGATATATACTGAAGTTGGATATTTTGATTACTATTACTTTACCCACTGAATTAAGATTTGAAACAATAATCGTTTTTATTGAATTATGAAGACTTTTTTGTAATTCTAATTTCAAACACCACTAGATTTTGTACATAAACTATAGTCAAATTAACAGCTTTACTTCTCGAAATGTTTTTGTGAACCGCCGAGGACCCTTTCGTCGTTTTCTAGAAGAGGCGGAGTCAGTCATTTCTTAGACACTCGAAACATTTTGTGCATAAAGTTAAAATCATGAGATTGTGTATGACTCATTCCGAATAACTGCATGATTTACTTTTCATAAACGTATGTCGCGTTGGTATTTTATGATCTTTTTATACAGATTTCTGTATTACCGATAACATAATTCACATATTTATCTGTACATGCAACATTATATTTACTCCTGTCTAGAATGTGTATCGATAATGTAGCTTTGAAAAAACTGTTTTTTATGTAATATATGAAGTAAAGTGTATAAAAGGGAACTTAAACCAACAATGAAAACAAAACGTCACAATGGGAAATGTCAGAATATTATTAAGGGTTGACATACATAACACAGTCACATACATTAGCACGGCAGACTTACGTTCCTTGATTCTGTTTTATTCTAGCACACGCGACTAAAAAAAAACAGCATTGTAACAGAATTATTATCGTAACGTACCTTATCTGACTATGCGGTATTTACACACAACACATAGCAACAATCGTATCCAACGGAACGATATCGTCATCACATCCAACATTCATGCAAGTAGTCTGTTTAAAAATAAAGTTTTTCAAATTTATTTTTTCTGTTAAGTTTGCAACCGTCTGATATTCTGATTGAACTGGGTCTAAAGAATCAGGGTCTTCTTGCTTTTACTCACATATTTATATGAGCTCATCAATTGTTAGCTCCTGTTTATGTGAATCGAGCAGTTCTTGAATGTCATCACCAACCACTTCTATAGCTCGTCGTTTCACTTAAAAAAAATCCGTGGGAAAATCGTGTAACTGCCCACTGTTAATCACCAATTGATTGGCCTTCTCTATATCCCTATGCTAGGAATAAAGATGGATATAGAGTTCGTAACAACATTAAATGCTTGTATCCGCCCTCTAGACTCTAGACCTTCTATATCTCTATGCTAGGAATAAAGATGGATATAGAGTTCGTAACCACATTAAAAAGCGATACTGGATATGTGTTTTGAACGAGCAACGTCAATGTAAAAATAACAAATTAATATATGTTACCTACTTTTTCTTTCTTTTTGTTTTGTTTTCGTTTTTATTATTATTTTGTTTTTTATTATTGTGATAATGATTATATTACCTGTCTTTAGAACTATGATCAACAATAAGAATATATAAATTAAGTTACATAGTGTTTAGACTAAGGCTGATAATAGATTGTGTATTGCAAATGGTGTCATTTAAGAATCAGTTAAAACAATTAGATATTAGTAACTTGTTTAACGTACGACTACTACAGTCAATATGTTTCATTAGGTTACACAGAATTATTAATATGGTGGATTAATTCATATAATATAATAAGTAAATAAGTCATTTAGTTATTAATTATTATATTATCTTATCTGCATGTCACAGTGATTACTGGAAGGGTGGAAGATCGCTACTAAGCGAACCCTATTCCATTTGTGATGTTAATATTTCACAATAAAGCATTATTATTATTATTATTATTAAATGCTTGTATCCGCCCTATAGAGCGTAGAGGACGAATACAAGCATTTAATATCCACCTTTATTCCTAGCATAGAGATAGGTATAGAGAAGGTCAATCAATTGGTGATTAACAGTGGACAGTTACACGATTTTCCTCCGGATTCTTTTTAAGTAGAACGAGCTATAAATTTAATTTTCTGGCAAGATCGACAACTTCTCCAACCACATTACCAATTTGATCACGCCTGACACTGATTCCGCCTGAGTGTCAGTGGTGAAAAGAAATGGACACAGTGTTTTCCAGACGCCATAAGTTCTTTGTGAAATTTCATTCCAAGACTGTCCAATAAGTCTCACAGCATCTAAAACATTAAATTGTTTCAAAATTCTTTGACATTATTTTGTCTTGTAGCTTCATGCATATGCGCAAAGGATCGTCTAAGGCTTAATGACTCCCATGTCCATCGGTTGAAGCAATCTGGTTGTGTTTGGTTCCAAAAATCGACTTTCACTCATTGGTCGACATTAGTTAGAGTAGTAGGAGGATGACCTGGTGCGTTGTCGATTAATAGCACCACATTAAATGGGATTTCTTTGAATTGTCGATAACATTGGTTTTCAGATATGAGTGATGACTAAACCAGTCCTCAAAAAGGGGAGCTGTCACCCAAGCTTTAGGATTCGACTTTCAAACTACGGACAAGCCAGCTTTAGATTTATTTTTTAAAGCTTTTGGATTTTCTGAGCGATAAACTAATAGAGGTTTTAACTTACAATTACTGGTTGCATTCGCGCCAACCATCACTGTCGATCGATCTTTGGCTGCTTTAAAATCTGGAAAGGTTTTCTCTTCACGTGCAATAAAAGTTGTTTTATTTATCTTCTTCCAAAACAGGGCAGTTTCATCCATGTTAAATATCATTTGGCAAGTAAAGCCACCTTCCTCCATTGTAGCCTCGAGTTTCTCTCGATAGAGAGAGACAAAGCCCTTCTTTGTAACATTTTTATGGCTCTTTTGTGGAACCATGGGAACATACAATATGATTAAAATACTAAGGGCTAGTTGTATATCAATTGATTAATCTAGATAGATAAAGAAAGTTGATAAGAGCAATTTTCTAACTCGAAACCAACCAATCAAATTTCTTGATTAATTGGAAAATATTGACTGTAAGTTAACTAATGGATGTACAAGTAGTCCTAAGTGTGAAGATTATATTATAACACTGTCACACACAAAGATGCTCACCATTGGTATTTTGGAAACAATAAGAGATACAAAAAATATAGATAGAGGCCTTTATCTCATCTGCTCAGATTTTCTTTTGTTGTGAAAATAAAATTATCTTTGAAAATGGGTATGAAACAATGTACATCTGTTAATTAAATTACAAAAACAGTAAGAGAGATAAAGGCCTCCGTATTGTTCCATGTCACTGACTTCGTATCTCTTGCCACATAAGATATGAATAGTGAGCATTGAATTTGGGACAATTCAATTTCACTAAATAAGGGCCAATCTTTTCATCTCCCATTAAAAGTTATTTAAGTTATTTGCCATACCAATTCCTTGCTTACTATTTACCCAAAAACTATATCCAAGGAATTTGTCCTAAAATCTATTTAAATAAACAGAAAAACTGTTTTTACAGTGTGGGTACAGTACTCTGCTGTAGATGTTATATTACGTATTTTATGATTTATTGCAGGTGATGGAAAATGGTGTAAATTTGATGACGATGTTGTCTCAAGGTGTACTAAACAGGAAGCAATTGAACACAATTATGGTGGTCATGATGACGACATGAATATGACTGTGAAGCATTGTACTAATGCCTACATGTTGGTATACATACGGGATTCAGAACTGCACAATGTTTTACAAGAGGTCTGATATGTCCTGATTGCTTTTTCTTTTATTAACACTGAGTTTAATTTCTTGTGAAAATATTGTAATGGTATAGAGATATTTATTAAATTAATTTGTACATTCAGTGTTAATAAAATATTCCTAATGTATTTTGGAAAGTTGTTTCACAGAAGTAAGTAATTTTTTTTAATAGGTCACAGATGCCGATATTCCAAGTGAGTTAGCTGATAGGCTAGCTGAAGAAAAACGAATGGAACAAGTTAGACGAAAGGAACGTAGTGAAGCTCATTTGTACATGACTATAAATGTACTATTAGAAGACTCGTTTGACGGGCATCAAGGAAATGATTTGTATGATCCTGAAAGAGCTTTATATAGAGTGTTTAGAATAAAAAAAGCAGCTACGGTTGGTGAAATGATGGAAATGTTAGCAGATAGCTTTAAATATCCTCCGGAACAAATCAGACCGTGGCCTTTTAGTCATCGATCAAATCAAACACTCCGTCCTAGCTTGCTCGATTTAGAATCTGACTTGCATAAAAATGTATTGGACGCGTCAGAAAACCAAAATCCTTGGAATATATTTTTGGAGTTACTACCTCCTGATTCAGGGCAACCTTCACTTCCTAATTTTGATAAAGATACAGATGTCTTGTTATTTTTTAAATTATATGATCCAAAGCAGAAGAAGATTCATTATTGTGGTCATCATTATTTACCAGTCACTAGCAGACTATCAGATCTTGTACCTTTATTGAATGAGCGAGCTGGATTTCCTCCAGATACTGAGCTTGTTCTATATGAAGAAATACGACCAAATATGATCGAAAAAATTGCCAACATTAATGATCCACTAGAAAAGGTACTTGTATTATTATATAATGCATTGTTTCGTTCATACATTCTATAAATACTGATATTTGCAATCTATAAATTTTAGTAATTATTATATTATTCCATGTAACTGTAACAAACTAAGGGGGAAAACATCATTGCTTATGTAAATGTTTTTTTTTTCATCTATTTTCAACAGTAAGATCATAAGTGCTCAACTCTTGTCGGCAAGATTTTTATTTTGTATGAGCACTGGTTGCTTGGCGAGGGTTCTTTTCCCAAGAATTTGATCGTGTTTAATTACCTTTTAGCAATCAATGCAAATACAAAATAAAAATCTTGCCTGACAAGAGTTGAGAACGAATGATCATCGGTTGGAGAATTAACGGAATGAAGCGTTAATTTACTTTTGTCAAAATGACATTTGATTTTTTAAAATATTAATCAATACCTACTAAAACAATGAGGTAGCGGCAAGAAAAGTAGCATACATTCTTTTCAGTTAAAGAAATTTGTGATTGGTGCATGTGACACTGTTCTTAATGTCTCATTGGTCTACAATACTATGAAGTTAATTATCAACAGTAAGATCATAAGTGCTCAACTCTTGTCGGCAAGATTTTTATTTTGTATGAGCACTGGTTGCTTGGCAATTAAACGAGATCAAATTGGCGAAAAGACCCGAGCGCAGAGCGATAGGGTTCTTTTCCCAAGAATTTGATCGAGTTTAATTACCTTTTAGCAATCAATGCAAATACAAAATAAAAATCTTGCCTGACAAGAGTTGAGAACGAATGATCTTCGGTTGGAGAATTAACTGAATGAAGCGTTAATTTACTTTTGTCAAAATGACATTTGATTTTTTAAAATATTAATCAATACCTACTAAAACAATGAGGTAGCGGCAAGAAAAGTAGCATACATTCTTTTCAGTTAAAGAAATTTGTGATTGGTGCATGTGACACTGTTCTTAATGTCTCATTGGTCTACAATACTATGAAGTTAATTATCAATGTAAGTTTTAAAAAAAGTTATAGGTCGTCTTCCCAAATAGTCAATAACATATGTCGGTTGCTGGAAATGCATTTGAAATTGTTTTCATCCTTTTTTGATGTATGCTGTAATGTGTGATGGCAAAATAAACAAATTATTTAGCTAGATGCATATATCGATGACATGGGGACAATCTTTGGTGGCCGTGATAGTATAGGCTTTTCTACAAATTTTTTGCACGCTGATAAGGAACAATAACATGCAGCAGATAAAGAAAAATCATCAGCATTTGTAGATAAATTAAGAGATATTTGAAAAATTGCAATGAAATGGAGGGAAAAATATGATAACGGAATGAATTGTTATTGTCATCTAACTATTATTAATTATTCTTTATGTGTACCAAGAGTTATCGATTGATCAGTATTGAATATTTATCATGCTATTCAAGTGTATTTTGCACCTAATTAAATGTTACCTTTTAGGTCTTAGACGAGTTAATGGATGGAGATATCATTGTGTTTGAGAAAGAAGAAAGGGAAGAACTCTCAGATTTACCAACCTGTTCAGATTACTTTAAAGATTTGTTCTATCGTGTTGAAGTGACATTTGTAGATAAATCAATGCCAAATGATACTGGTTTTACAATGGAATTATCGCAGCGTATGACTTATGATCAGTTGGCAAGGGCAGTTGCTCAAAGGGTTGGCACCGATCCTTACTTACTACAATTCTTTAAATGTCAAAGGTTAGTTTCCGTTTAAATTGAATTAAATTCAAAACAACGTTCATTTATTACTTTTCAGTTATAAAGACATTCCGGGAAATCCTTTACGGTGTACATTTGATGGCACATTAAATGATCTGTTATTGCCTTCAAAACCAAAAACGCCAAAGAAAATTTTTTATCAACAACTTAGCATAAGAGTTAATGAACTAGAAAATAAAAGGCAAATTAAATGTATTTGGGTGGGATCTAAATTTAAAGAGGAGAAAGAATTAATTTTGTATCCTAATAAAGGAGGAACGGTTACTGATCTTTTGGAGGAAGCAAAAAAGCAAGTTGAATTCTCTGAAGGTGGCAGTGGAAAATTAAGGTTAGCGAACATTTCTCCATGTACATATATTTAAAGAATTTTTTCTTTAGATTAGTAGAAGTGAATTGCAATAAGGTTATCGCTGGTCCAAAAGAGGATATGTCATTAGAAACTTTGGCAATTGGTACTGCAAAAGTTTTTAGAGTAGAGGAAATTCCTGTGGATGAAGTCAGATTGCAAGACGATGAAATGCTAATTTCATGTGCACATTTCCAGAAGGAAGTTTTTTCTACTTTTGGGATTCCATTTTTAATTAAAATTAAACATGGTGAACCTTTTGCTAGAGTTAAAGGTAAAAGACTCGCATTTATTTTTCAATTTGCTAATTATAATTTTATTTAGAACGCATTCAGAAAAAATTGGCTGTGCCAGAAAAGGAGTGGGAAAAGTTTAAATTTGCTATTGTTGTTATGGGAAGACCACATTTCATCACTGATGATGATTTTATAATTAATATTGATGAATTTAGACCACATGCTAATAATAGTAAGTGTTTGAAGTTGTCACGTGTTAGAGGCAAGGTAGAAACGTTATCAAAATTTGTTGATTACATTTGTGACTGTGTATAGTTTGTGGTATAAGTTAATCCTTACCTACTATCTCTGTGTCCTTAACAGTTGTAATCTTCTGCTTCGGTAATTTGTCCTACTTTTATGATAATCAAATGTTTGCAATTATAATGTTTTATTATGCCGTCAAGGTGCACACTAAGAAATGTTGTGAGTTGGTGCCGCGCTTTTCACTTCCTTGTTGAGTTTCTTTACAGGCGCCAGTTTTATATGCCTCATTTTCCAATAAATATTCCATATGTTTGCGTGGTTTGAATCATCACTAAATTGTTGCCTGTTTTTTCTACCTTTAACATCACACATTGGAGGAATAGGATATTTCTTTTTGTCTCTCAATTTTGTTGTTCCCTCAAGCTCCTTCTTTATATTTCCAGTAAAGTCATTATTCAATGCAGTTAAAGTAACTGAAATATTAAATTTAATTGTATATTGAAAACTGCTTTCTTGGTTTCAATAATTTACTGCTTCATCTGTGTGGTGTCTTTTATTTTTCTTATAGTAACATTCACGGTTTTTACCTTGGAACATTTGCTTTTAATGCCATTAGTTCCGAAAACAAATGATATGTTTAATTGATAGACAATTATTGCCTGGTGCAACATTTTTGTATATTCTATTTTAAACAGCTAGAAGTGTGATTAATTTGAATAAAAATAAAGAATTTTTAGAAAACTTGTTGATTAGTTTTCAATGATTGTATCAGTATTAATTTGTGGGACGGCACATTTATTAAGTTGGCCAGAGTTCTAAAAATGGTTTTGACATTTCCTACATAAAACGAATAATAAGCAGATATAGGGGGTCTTCGAAGGTAATCCAATTGAAAACATTATTATTGAATTATATAATACGAGTTGCTTACACAATCTTTCGTTTTTCATGTAATTTTGAAAGTGTGCGTTTCTGTGTTCTATTATCTGCTGTTATACATGTATCTTATTTATACTATATTTTGCTTGCCAAATTAATTCTCTGTTTGTAGGTGGTAGCCCGAGACCATGGTTAGGATTGGAACATGTAAATAAAGCACCAAAAAGGTCTCGATTTAATTATTTAGAAAAGGCTATTAAAATTTACAACTGAGACTGATGCATTGTGCGAGCTTCGGCATTGTCAGCTGCAATCTGAATTACCTGAATATTGCAACCCCAATTCTATTTCTTGACTGTGCTTGAACATTTAGGTACAGTATAACACCAGTGTATTGTAAATATATGACATGCATGTTTGTATACAAATAGTGATTTTACTTGAACATGAACTAATTACTCAATTGTTAATTACTAATGTAATTTATGTTTAAATACTGTTTTTAGTAATTTTATTAAATGCCACGGTGTAGCGATATACATGTATAATTTGCTTTGAAATATAATCGTTGAAATCGTGGAAGTTTTTCTGTTTCTAATGTGTTTTATTTTTTAATATTGACTTGTAGAAATAATATTTATAATTTAAGTTATTAACAAAGACCAAAATTCCTGCTGTTCTCCGGTTGGGCTATTTACTTTTTTTATTATACATATTAAACCAAGTTTTATTTATTATCTCAACTGGTAATGGTTTGGAATAAGGTGCGTTTGTCTCAGTTTTTTGTTTGTAAAAATGTTTTATAGTGTATTGTAATTTTTTTTATCAAATTTCAAATTTATTACAAGAAAATGTAATCCACATAGTTCAAGCACATTTCTGTTAAACCATTTATATTATGCGTTAAATAATTTTTCCGGAAATCGTCTTGGAAACAACATTTTCCTGCTTACTTACGCGCAGAAAAATTGAATTTTCAGGACCAGTACTGTAAAGACTTTACAAGATGCAACATATAGTTTAAAAAGACCAATTTATTGAAACTATTAATTAAAAATATTAATATGAACTTTTTTGATTTACACGGTAATAGATCGTCAGTAGCAACAGCCGCAGCTTCACTCACATCAAATAGAATGCCGTCACAATGATTTTCGTCTTCTTTCATCATTATTTTATGAATTAACACTGTTTTCACAACACATGCACAAAATTGATGAAATTTTTTCAATGTTGTTTACTTTGTAACTGTAGTAAACTTTATTGCTGTGGAATTTGTAAAAAACAATTTTCTAAAATTTGTAAATTTCGTCTTGTTTGCGATTTCCGGAAAAATTTAATATAAAACACGTCAGTAAAATCTCTTACTTGACTCGGAGCTTTGAAATACTTCGGCAAAAAGTGCCTCGTATTTCAATTTAGCTCCTCTTCAGTAACGATATTTTCCTGACTTTTATGTAAATAACTATTGTCGAATTGTTATAATTTATTTTAATGCGATGTTTTTAGTTTTTTTTTAAGTTGCAAGTGTATGTATGACTGAACGTAGTAAATAAAAACACTGGGTCAAACGTGAATGATATGGTAATAACAACTACATTGTGATGGTTAAAGCATTTGATAGGTGCTTCTTAATTAAAGTGTGTAACAGTATTTTAAGTAAAATATATAAATATTTAATTACAATTACTCAATAATGACTAGCAGTTGTTAACTGCACACAGGTATCACTTGAATTGAATAAAAATACACGAAAATTATTTTTTGAAAATAACTGGCACTAATATTATCTTAACAGCATTACCATTTTGAAGAAGGGTGACTATGATATGATTCTAACTAATTATAAATTACTTTTTTTTTATTTAGTGTCCTTCAAAATTTTTCTTGGAACACTATTAGTTAATAAATTTGCAGAAAGATTTAATACACTGGATGGAATTTTACAGCTTAGATGAGAAAACCATCCGTAGTATTAAATGTGTTTCTCTGCTATGTTAAAACATACATTTATTCTCTGGTTACAGCTAATTGTATTTTTTAAAAACAACAAAATAAATAAATTTAAAATGATCTGTCTTTACTTTTTGAAAACAGTCTTAAATAAAAAAATTATAATTACAACCTACAACAGTAAATGATAAAGGAACTTGAGAAATCAAAATGAGAATAAAACACTTCACACTTTGCGATCTTTGTGATCTAACAGACAAATAATATTAACAATTATTTAGTAATCCCTTCCTTTTGTCCAAAAAGCAATATCTACACTTTGAACCTCCATATTTAGTTACATAACCATATATAGATAATAGAAATGTTTAAGAATGATACTTTTATAATTTTGTTCACACCAACAAGAAGATTTGCACTGTGATTACTGATTAATGTGCATAGATATGGAACTATGATTGCTAATCTATGGGTTGAATTTCGATGAATATATTAGGAATAATCTTTAGCTATCACACTTTACTAAATATTTCTTGGTGTTAAGTTAAAAATACTCTTGTCAGATTATCATATCGCTCTTATCGTATGCAACAAGGTGAAAGGTCGCGAATGAAATATATTTGTCTTCTTTTTCGTTTATACCGTCTGCAGTAAAGGTAGGTTTTTGAAGTTGTCCTTAGGAAAAATTCAAAATTACCGCCTTTTTCAAATGTTTACTCGTGCTTCATGTATAATCGCCAATAGGATTTTAAATTTCAAGGTACGTTCATTATTTGAAAAAATTTGAAATAAAAACAGAATTATGCGAGGGGAACCCGTTTCATAATCGTATTAACACATAAATTTTTTATTGAATTTACTCAACTACTTACGTTTGTAGAGGTTATCTCTGTTGACCTTCACTCTTTATTTACATTTTCATTTTATGCAAATCTCGATATTGTTACTAATTTATATTCATTATTTTGTATTAATATCTTATTTTAACGATTATTATCCACAAGTAGGTAAGTACTGTGTTTACCTAACCTTGTTCATTGTTTCATCCATGTTTTTAGAACGTAAAACAAGTAGTACATCACAGCAAAGTAACCATGAGTGGAACTGGGAATTCAAAATTGTTAACATCTAATGTATGGGAGTCTGATCCTGAGCTATTTGGTCTTATACAAAAAGAAAAAAGGCGTCAAGAGGCTGGTTTAGAATTAATCGCATCTGAAAATTTTACATCATTATCAGTTCTGCAATGTCTCAGTTCCTGCCTTCACAATAAGTACTCGGAAGGTCTTCCAGGAGAAAGGTATATTCTACCATACACAATTTGTTTTAACACTGATGGGTAATCCGCTTGCTAAAAAATTTTACACTATTATGAGTATGTATGTACACAAATATTCCGACTTACTCTCAGATCTTCAACAATAGGTATTTTGGAGTATTTCAGGGATATACGAAATTACATTGTTACCAATTTTCAATAACAATAAACATTTGTTGTTGCGAATAACTACTATACAGGGTGAATGAGACCACCCGTATCAGTCTTTTATTTAAAGAACGGTGAGTCGTAGAGAGGTGGGGTAAAAAAAGTGATTATAAAACCCATAATAAAGAATCGAATGGTGATATCATTATTTCTCGGAAAAGTCACCATTCCTCCAGAAGGCCTCCAACCCAACTCCAAAATTTTAAATGGCACCATAAGTCGAAAAAGGTGTTGTTTGAAAGATGTTACATGTGTTCTTCCCTTTCAAGAAGTACTTATTAAAGCCACTGATAGTGTACCTAGAAGAGCTCAACAGTGCTTAGCAGTAAATGGAAGATATTTTGAACACATGTAACATTGGTAACTAGATTTTAAAAGTCGACTTTTCAATGTTTCTTGTTAACAATGAATTTCAAATTTCATAACTAGTCGAATATTACTTAAAAGGGTGGCAGTAATCAAATCATTTTTCCTATAAAACTTTCTTCTTTTTTAACAATCTTTCAAACAATACCTTTTTCGACTTATGGTGCCATTTAAAATTTTGGAGTTGGAGGCCTTCTGGAAGAATGGTGACTTTTCCGAGAAATAATGATATCACCATTCGATTCTTTATTATGTAAAGTAAAGTAAAGTAATTTAATCAGTTTACACACAATTAAAGTTATAACTACGTCAACAAGAAATTACAGCATTAGCTCATATATTCACTAACACTATAGTATAGGCATTATCAATCAGCATTTGCTTAACCCTATAGATAAACCTATTCGAAGAAAGTCCCCTGACATCCAGTGGAAGTTTGTTAAAAAACTGTACACCATAATAATTTACTGCATCCCTACTTCTATCTATTCTGTGGTAATCCACCACGTAATTATGTTTGTTCCTGGTATCATACGCATGAGTATCCTGAACCCTTCTGTATTCTCCAACATTTAATTTCACATGTTTTAAACATTCAAGTATATACATAGATGTTACAGTTAATATCTTGAGTTCCTTGAATTTACCTCTAACGTCTTCTCTATATTCGCTATTAGTAATATATCGAACTACTCTCCTCTGTAAGCCAAATATTCTTTGGAGGTGCGACGAGTGCCCCCAGACCAATATAGCATAAGCGAAGATAGATTTAAATAGAGAGTGGTATACCATCATTACAACTCTGAGAGACGTTATATTGCTTAGGTTGCGTATCAGGTAGACGATTTTTACCAACTTAGAAGCCACAAAATCTACATGTGCTTCCCACGTCATCTTTGCATCCAGGATTACTCCCAAAAATTTAGCATGATGTTCAAATACAGTAGGAACATTTTTTAAAGTAAATATGATAGATTGAGTTTTCTCCTTATTCTGACTTAGGTTATTGTTGTAGAACCACTTAGCTACTGTATCTTGGGCCTCAATCATCAAATTTATAAGTACGTTGCAGTCATTGTGCGAGGTAATAAGAGTTGTATCATCAGCGAACATTATACATTTTGTTTTCTGATCATTTCTAGGTAGATCGTTGATGTATATAAGAAAGAGAATGGGTCCAACGGTTGAGCCTTGCGGCACCCCATGTATCAGAGGTTTCTTAGAAGATAGTTGTCTGTAAGGGAGACTACTTGATAACGTCCTTCCAATTAAGATTTGAACAAGTTTAGGCCATTTTGTTTAATTCCATATTTCATCAACTTCTTTATAAGTATAGTGTGATCCACGCAATTAAAAGCTTTAGATAAGTCACACATAACACAACCCAAGTTACTGCTCTCTTCAAATGCTCTGATAATCTGCGATGTTATTTCACTAATTGCCATAGTTGTGGATTTGTTCTTTCTAAAGCCAAACTGCTCCAGACAGAAATAACTGTATAGTTGATCTTTGACCAGATATTCAATTATTTTTGACACGCTCGGAACCAGAGATATTGGCCTATAATTACCAATTTCATCTCTGTCACCCTTCTTATATACTGGTATAACCTTCACCAATTTCAGACATTCAGGATAAACTCCACTTTGCATAATGTCATTAATAAGTCTACACAAAGGTGCTAAATATTTCACTATTTTAGTGTTTAACCCATATATGTCACGGCTTGATTTAGCTTTTATGCAATTGCAAGCATGTATAATGTCCTCAGGCGTAACTTCTTTAAAAACAAATTCAGTGTGGGAAGGTTGTTCATCAAGTAGATTTGCACTAATATCATTCACGGTTCCCCGATTTGGTATATTTGCCTCAATGGCTCCAATGAAGTAACTGTTAAAGTTATCAGCTGTAGTATCCACAGCATAATCTTTATTTACATTATTTCTATACTTGTTGATCAGTCTCCATGTACTTTGCGCAACATTGTTGGAATTAAGAATATACCTATCATTAGCAACTCTCTTCGCTTCTATTATTTTGTGTCTATATTTTGAGCGAATAGTTTTATACGCAATAACATTCATTTCGGTAGGATTACTAGTAGCTACTATTTTACAATACTCTACTAGATATTTAATATGGTTAAGTTCAGGTGTAAACCAGTCAGACTGAATAGTACTTTTCCTTGTTATGACTGGCTTCATTGGTAATGAATGATCAACATTGGATATAATTATGTTAAAAAACAAATCAAATTTATCAGCTACATTGAGTTTATCGCCGTACACAAAGTCCCAATTTGTTATAGAGAGTTCTCTTGAGAGTATAGTTAATCCCTTCTTTGTTATGGGTCTACACAAGATCTTACTTTGAGTAAATTTAGTGCAAAAGTCAAGTTCATAAGATATAAATATTGCTTTATGATCACTAAAAGTAGTATTTAAGGTACCAGTCACATATTTTGATTTTACACATATTCTTTTAGGTAGAATTTATTGACGCAATTTCTTTTGTACACACCAAATAAGGGGAGGGGGAATAAGATGTGTTTACATATATCAAAGTGTATATAACGTTATATACTCTTTACATATATAGAGCACCTTAAACAATAAAACAACAAAAGGGGTTTGTCGGCTATTTTGGTTCTAAAACTTGTGTGATTTACTATAAGTGATGTCTACATTGGTCATATTTTTTTAAATTATGTTTAATATCAATAATTATAAGGAAGGAATAAGGTTAATGCGCAACAATCATTTATTTTTACTAACATAAGAGACCAGAGAAAAAATTGAAATTAGATAATGATTTAATTGCATAATAAAAACAAGTAATTCCACTAATTTTTTATCTTAAATGTATTATAGATAGATTAAAATTAAACAAGAGTTGCCAAGATGCTACGTTAAAAAAATCTTTGGTATCAACCCTCTATCCACGAAGGCAAGAAATGAATGGACCTTAAAGATGGCGAATTATTAATAAGGTCAATTTGCTCATTTATAAAATAAAATAATAAAAAAAAGCTTTAAATAAAAATAAATGATTTGATAGTTTTATAATTGAACCACATCTTCTTTTGAATAGAAAGTAAAATTGTAACTCCTGTGTTGATACCTTAAATTATAGAAAGATATTTATATCCTAAGGTTGATACGATGTTGTGTGTGTTAAAGATAATATTGCCGTGCAATGTTAATATGGTGACATTATGGATTGCAGCGATATAAACAGAGAAAATGCATCAACTATTATTATTATTAATTATATTGAAGCTGGTAGTTGTATGATTGTATGTAGGATGGAAGAAGCTAAACACAGCTTATCGATTTATAGCCATTTATATAGATGCCTGATTTCATTGTAATTAATTACACTTATAATTATTACATTGACGTTTCGCTCTAAATTTATAAACTTAATCATAATGGATTTTACATCAAAATGTTTATGTTGGGATGAACTGGTTATTGTGGAGGTGTAAATTCCCTCCACGATTAAACATTATTAACCATCAGTTCATCCCAACATACAAATAATTTTAATAAAAAATCCATTATAATTAAGCCTATAAATTAGAGCGAAACGTCAATGCAATAATTTGTTATATGTGTAATTAATTAAAACAGAAACAGGTATCTACAGGGTGTCTCACGGTGACCGTCGGTTAGAAGTATATCAAGAACTGTAAAAGTTAGAAATTTGAAATTTTGCACATGCGACATGCCGTGTTTAATCTATTAAATAAAAATATTTTACAAATGGCAGCACTTCCGGAAATACCGGAAGTGAGCATCAACTTCTTTATTTTAAATACAAACTGGGCAATTTTTTTTCACATTCTGATGTGTCATAAAATGTTTAGTAAGTATGCTTAAAATAATCGGCGTATCAATTTTTATTGTTGAGAAAAAAAATTTTTTTCACTAAAAAATGTCAAAATCTTGTTTAGGAAATAAAATTGAAAGTCGAAAGTGGTAAAAGTTAGGGAAATGGGATTTTAGGTTCTCAATGTCAAAAGATTGAGACACAATTGTCTGTAATGCATAATAAAAAATTGCCCCCGGTTACGTATCTATTTGACGTTGTTTCCAGACTTAAGAAAAACTTTAAAAAGTCTCTTTTTTTTAATGTAATGCCTATTTAATTATCAGCCTATTCGATGCAGAAATAAATTTCCTTTAAATTGATATAACATGTTCCTATACCTAAAATCAATGATTACAGAGTTATTTACATTTTTCTAATTAAATTTATAATTACATACTTTTCAAAACATGGTTGGCTTTGAAAATTTTCAAAAAATTTTTATTCAATTGTTTCTTATGATGACAGTTGTCAGTTGGCTATCAGTTTGAAAGTTTACGCTACATTTACGTTTGTTATCAGTGTTATCTGTTTGAATTTTGATTTTTGCGCTTAATATTTGTTTTTAATTGGGAAATATGGAATACACAAACGCTGATATTCTAAATTTGTTTTACATTCATGGCGAGTCTGCTCGTATTACTTTTCGGACCTGCAGAACCTTTAACTATGCATTGAATAAAGAATCACTCAACACTTTAACGAA
Source organism: Pyrocoelia pectoralis (assembly GCA_036250285.1). Taxonomy (NCBI): domain Eukaryota; kingdom Metazoa; phylum Arthropoda; class Insecta; order Coleoptera; family Lampyridae; genus Pyrocoelia; species Pyrocoelia pectoralis. The sequence goes on along the minus strand of CM070080.1, from coordinate 20,244,193 downwards.
AGATATCCGCATTTACCTACAATGACAGAACGAAAAATCAGAATGATTGAAAAGAATTTTCTAAATTTGGGTGAAGTAAATGCGCCACGAAATTTGGCAAAGCCAATTGTCCCCAATGATGCTGCAGAAACCAATGTATTGGAATATTTTAATGTTTTCCCTGAAAGCTCTGTTCGTTGGGCGGAAAGAGTCAAGAAATTGCATAGATAGAACTTTAAATAATCATAAAAGCATAAGAAACATTTGAATAAAAATTTTTTGAAAATTTTCAAAGCCAACCATGTTTTGAAAAGTATGTAATTATAAATTTAATTAGAAAAATGTAAATAACTCTGTAATCATTGATTTTAGGTATAGGAACATGGTATATCAATTTAAAGGAAATTTATTTCTGCATCGAATGGGCCGATAATTAAATAGGCATTACATTTAAAAAAAGAGACTTTTTAAAGTTTTTCTTAAGTCTGGAAATAACGTCAAATAGATACGTAACCGGGGGCAATTTTTTATTATCCATGACAGACAATTGTGTCTCAATCTTTTGACATTGAGAACCTAAAATCCCATTTCCCTAACTTTTACCACTTTCGACTTTCAATTTTATTTCCTAAACAAGATTTTGACATTTTTCAGTGAAAAAAATTTTTTTTCTCAACAATAAAAATTGATACGCCGATTATTTTAAGCATACTTACTAAACATTTTATGACACATCAGAATGTGAAAAAAAATTGCCCAGTTTGTATTTAAAATAAAGAAGTTGATGCTCACTTCCGGTATTTCCGGAAGTGCTGCCATTTGTAAAATATTTTTATTTAATAGATTAAACACGCCATGTCGCATGTGCAAAATTTCACATTTCTAGCTTTTACAGTTTTTGATATACTTCTAACCGACGGTCACCGTGAGACACCCTGTATATAAATGTCTATAAATCGATAAGCTGTGTTTAGCTTCTTCTATCCTTCATACAATTCTTAATGATGTGTTATTAGCAAGGAAGCTACGAACTGTCTAAGAATCTGTATGCACCCCTAACTTCTGGCAAAGTTGTCTAAACTGAAGCATAACTGTCTACTTTATCGTCCAACCCCAGCCCCTTGAGTGGTGGAGACTAATTTATTGGACTCATCAAATATCATTTTGTCACACCTTTATAGTCGCTTTGGTCCCTTTACTGACATAGATGAAGGATAAGTGCGATTTTCATGTTCAAAAAAGCTCTTTAGGTCTAAGCATACTACAAACAACATTGAAAGAGATTTAACTGTTTTGGGCTGTATTCTTGGTTGCAAAGATTTTGGTATTATACACTTGAAAATCATACCCTAAATTGTTTGAGACTTTTCAGGCAGTTGACAAATTTGTTGTGCAATTGTAGACTTTTCTCTCCAGCTTTAAATAATGTAGTGATGCCCTTTTTCTCTACTCCAACTGAGTCTCTTCAACTTTTATCATCGTTTTATTGGACCTTTCTTTTAAATTATTCTAGAAACCTTGTTACCTCTCGACCTTCCATCGTCTAGCGTTAATTTTGTCTCTATGACATATACATATTTCGTCCTTAAGCGACTAAAAATCATGTCTACTAACTTTTACGAATATTTCCGCACCCTCACGCCACATGGCGGAGAACTGTTCAATCTTATCAACATAAATTAACAATTATCAGCATTAAATCGATTAATTTAATTCTTGCGTTTTTTGTTTTTATCGTTGCCTGTGATGCACTATGTTGCACTTGTGCACAGGTTTTCACACAACCCGTTAGCGACTAGGCCCAGATACCCCAAAACCTTCGAAATTGTACTCAATACTATAATATGCCACACATTGGCAAAATTTATAAATGTCAAGGGTTCTTGAGCCTGAATAACATTGATCTTGGTACAATGTTTTAATTGACACAATGATGCCTTTTTCAACTCAAGTTCAAAGTTAGACATACGAGCATAGCGAGGGTTGATAAAATATTTTCTTCTCATGTTGTACACAAAATGTTTTCTAAAACTGCATATTTATAACATTCCGTTGTAAATGTTGAGAGTTTACCGAAATCATTTGTTTTCCTGCAATAGATAAATGGTGTTGGCAATGTTGTTTACTTTAATACTTTCATCTCTAGAGAGGAAAATTAACTTTCTCCACTCATTTTATTAAAGAAAATACTATTTTCTAAAACTGCCTTAGAAAATAGTATTTTCATTTGTAAAATGAGTGAGTAAAATTGCATTTAAATACTAGTTTAAAAACATATAAACTTTAGGTATTACGGTGGAAATGAAGTAATTGACGAAATTGAAAGACTTGCTCAAAAACGAGCTCTTGAAGCTTTCAATCTTAAACCAGAAGAATGGGGAGTTAATGTTCAACCTTATTCAGGATCTCCTGCGAATTTAGCAGTGTATACAGGTAAAGATAGGCTATTTTGTTACAACGAATAGGATACTACTAAAAATTAATAGGTATTGTGGAACCGCATGGTCGTATCATGGGATTAGATTTACCCGATGGTGGACATCTCACGCATGGCTTTCAAACTCCTGCCAAAAAGATATCGGCGTCGTCCATGTTTTTTGAATCAATGGCTTATAAAGTTAACCCTGAAACTGGTTTAATAGATTATAATCAACTTGCGACCTCTGCTAAAATGTTTAGGCCAAAAGTGATTGTTGCAGGAATCAGTTGCTATTCTCGTCCTTTGGATTATAAACGATTTAGGGAAATTTGTGATAGTGTCGGTGCCTACCTATTTGCAGACATGGCTCACATTTCAGGACTTGTTGCCGCAGGTGTTACTCCCAGTCCCTTTGAATATAGTGATGTTGTTATGACAACAGGCCATAAAAGTTTGAGAGGACCACGGGCAGCTGTAATTTTCTTCAGAAAAGGTGTACGATCTGTAAATGCAAAAGGAGAGAAGATTATGTATGATTTAGAAACAAAAATCAATAATGCAGTCTTCCCTGGTTTGCAAGGTGGCCCTCATAATAATGCAATTGCCGCTCTTGCCACCGCCTTTAAACAAGTAAAGTCACCCGAATTTGTGCAATACCAAAAGCAAGTGGTTGCCAATGCCAAACGTTTAGCAACAAAATTGATGGAAAAGGGTTACAATATTACCACTGGTGGCACCGATGTTCATCTTGTATTGGTTAATTTACAAGGGACTGGCTTATCAGGTGCCAAAGCTGAAAAAATTTTAGAAAAAGTATCTATAGCATGTAACAAAAACACCGTTCCTGGCGATAAAAGTGCTTTAAATCCATCTGGATTCAGGCTAGGTATGTGTGTGCCAGTTAAAAATTTAGTCATACATTTTATTTGTATGTAGGTACGCCTGCGCTAACCACTAGAGGACTTTTAGAAACTGATTTTGATAAAGTTGTTGACTACATCGATAAGGCAATTAAGTTGGGTATAGAAGCTAGCAAGATATCTGGTCCAAAACTTGTTGATTATACCAAGGTACTTGATACAGATGAATCAATTGTGAAAAAAATAGAAGCGATCAAGAATGATGTTGAATCGTTTACCAAAACTTTCCCAATGCCTGGTTATCCTGATTACTAATTTAAAGGATTTATTTTATTATATATTCAATAACTTTGCTATTAAAGTTTTTATACTTCTTCCTTTTTATTATTTGCCAGATTAATTAAATTGGTAACAATAGTAATGTGCACATTTTAAGTTACAGCATGTGACTTGAGCGATGATATAATTCTTTGGTTATATTACGTTTTAACAGGGTTTCGCCAGGAGAATATTATAGATAAAAATACTATATGTGTCTATATTTACACAAGCAAAGTGAACAATGTACATAATATGTTACCCAAACCAGAGTTCCCGAAGTTAGCAACTCGACTATGAGTGGAGAGTGGTGTGCTTTCCACACAAAACATTTGCTAGTACACCTCGAGGACAAAGGCCAAACTACAATCCCTTGTGTTTTGACCTGTCAGCTTTTTTTAGTTCCACATTTCTTATAGATAATTCAGACGTACTAAAAAGAACAAACATTACCTGCAAAAAATGCTCTTATTCTGCATGCCATGTGTACTATTTGCATCCAAAGCATAACATTTTTATTTAGATCTTTTGCCAGAGTCGTTAATTTTTGTTTAAATGCCTCCTTTGTACTTGAACTTTGAAAGATTTTGTCACCCATTATACCATGGCATAAAAAGGACACCTTTTTTGAGAAAATGATGATTTATTCGCTTCAAAAATGATTAGAGTAAAACAAATTAGTAGGTTTGCTCTTTTTTATTTGTTTCTGTTTTATTTAAATCGCGTTTTTGATGTGACTAAATAAGTACCTACTGGTAATTTAGGCAACGATTTTGTAAGGAATATAGAAGAATCATTGACTTTAGTCAATGGAAGAATCTTTCTACTGGTAAAACAAATCCTGTGTGGAAATTAATTTATCTACTTACACTAACTTACTGAATGTACCTACTTTAGGTTGATTTCTAGAAGTTTTCTGCTAAACTGAAAAAGATATAGGTAGGTATAAACATCTTAACCCTTATATCGTCAAAAAGGGGACAAAACGAGCAGTTTAACCATGTTAAAATCAAATGTGGTGTCTATTTAAAAAAATACAACTTTGTCGTTTTTAGAAAATTATATGCTAGAGCTAGATAAAAAATATTTAGAAGTGTGTATCCAAGAATTAGAAAGCAATAGAATGAATATTAATGCAGTAAAAGTGCGAAAAGTAAATTAAATGACACAAAAATAGAACAGGTCAATCAATATCAAATCTTGAAATAGCAGGAAATGAAGAGTCAGAGATCAACGTGTAAGAGTAGACAATACTCTAAAACTATTTTGCTATGAACAAGCATTATTGTTATTATTATGCATGTTTGTTTTTGAGAAATATGTTTTGCTTTTCAAAATTGGAAATGTTTATATAAAATTATCAGACTTATTATATTTCGTTGACTACTCGTCTACTCTAGAAAAGCAAGCTATAGTGAGAACAATTTAATTCATTATCTTATTACTATTTAACTTACAAAAATAAATACACATAATAAAATTTAATGTATCAACAATGAGTAGTGGAAGGTCAGATTTTTCAGATTCATTAATTTCGGTTTAAAATAATGCTACCGTTGTTGTTTTCTTCGACACTACTACTTGATAGACTGCAGGTTATTTCATCTTGAAATGTGTTCGATATTACTGTTTTAAGTTGTGACATATCTAAACTACACCTAAAAAGAGATTATAAAACGTGTTTGTAGACTACGAACATATAATTCTCACTCTGACCCATTTCGCGTTAGAACTTTAAGCATTACAAGCTTCTTTAATATAGAATTTTTTGAGGGTGAGCAATTTAATACATCAAAAGGAACGGTACCATTGAAATAGGCATACGCAACAGCAAGCCTAAATACAAAAATAAATAAAATGATTTAGGTACAAAATCTAATGAAATATTACTGATATGTGCACTTTTCCTGTTTCACTTTGCTTTTTTCTAAAGAAAGAAGAGGTATATCTTGACATGCGTCGCACAAAAACATAGCGGTACTAGAATATAAAAAGCCTAAACACGGTGCATGATTAAATGAGTTACAATTGTAGCATTCAATTAACCCAATGTTTGTGAATTTTTCATTCAACTTACAAAGGCATTGCAAGTCTTTAGAAGTTATACTTATTATAGTATTGTCGAAAGAAGTATCTGAAAATAATTGCTTTAGTTTGGGGTATGAATAAAATGATAATACTATTTATTGGCAAACTTGTGTTTGATTGCTCTGCCTCTCCCACTTGCATGTCATTGTCAGTTACATGGAAAATGCTATCCAACTCTTCATCCAGAGTTCTCGTACAGTTATCTCCAAAATTAGTTGAAAGAAGCTTAAAAAAACATAGGTGTATAAGGAAAATTTGTTGTACTTCCCTTAGCTTATTTACAAACAAATTAATTAGATTGTATCTCCTCGGCACCGAAGATACGGCTATGTATAGAACAGTAGTGTGCCCTTCAGGCTTCAGTTCTGTATGGATCTGAGCTCTGGATAATGAACAAGCAAGAGGTTATGAAACTGGAAGCCTGAGAGAGGAAGATTTTGAGAAGCATTTTTGGGGGAATTAAGGATAAGGAAGGAAACTGGAAACGGCGAACAAACAAGGAAATTATAGAAGTATAAGTATGTGGAAAACCCACAATAGTACAAAGAATTAGGGCCCAAAGTCAGGTGGTTGGGACACATGGAAAGAATGAAGGCAAAAAGAGTACTGATACTTCTACGAAATGGAGAAGAGGAAGAGAGGCAGACCCAGAACGAAGTGGTTGGTAGCGGTAGAAGAAGATAGGAGTGGAGAGCTGGAAGGAAAAAACCCAGAACAAGGGAGAAGATAGTGGTGCGCATAGAGAATACCAGCCGTTAGGGCAAAGGAGCCAAGGGCCTAACTTGGCCTGGAGCGCTAAAATATTAAAGGTATTCATTTTTGTTGATCTTACTTACAAGACTTCCCTTACTGTGGCAATTCATAGAATGGAAAAATGTTGAAATATGTCCTAAAGGAATAAAAGTGTTCACACCATTTGAAATTCCATTGAGAATACTAGTAGTTGTTGCGTCATCTCTGTAAAAAGGTGATTTATATTCACTTGGTGACACTAAAAAGAAAATTTATTTATCTGATCTCCTTTAATAAAACAGACAGTAGGTGGTACCTCCTTCATTGCAAGTTAAAATAAAACCTACAGAAAACTGATCGATGTGCAATAATTCACACATTTTAAGAATATTAATTGACTGTAGTAAGGAGTTCGTCGATTCTTCAAGATTATCACATGGAATTGTTGATTTTTCGCAATCAGGAAAATAGTGAAACTTAAATTTATAACTCTCTATAACATCAGTAGGTGCATCAGTTTTTGTAAAGACCATGTATAATTCGTGTAGCTATAATTTTGTGTTACGAAAGAAAATGAGACTACAAAACGACTTACATAATTTTTCTCAAAGGCATCAACAGCACACTTAATCCAACGGCGAATCTCTTTTATAGCAGTATTATTTTTACTACTAAACGTACTGTATTCGATGCCGTTAAATTGGTGAGTATTATATGTCGTTGCATCAAAATTAGTACGTCGATGAAGTATAGTTGCAATAGTCACTGGGATCAGTCTCTTCATAAATACTTTGGATCCTGTTGGTTGCAGTATTGCTGTATGTACAGCGCGAGGAGAAAGCTAAACGAAAATGGAAAATGAATATTATTAAAAGGCCACTATGATTAATAAGAAATTAAGAATTTGGAGATACATCTTGCAGTTCTCTGTTGCTATGTGTTCATTCATTCTATATTTATGTAAGATAGATGTACTTACTAAATTACATACTTGCAGTTGCGTTCCCGACATGTTAAATTTTGATACAATATATTTGAATCTTGAATGCTACTTTTACCGGTAACATTAATGGATTGCGCCGTTGCCAAATGTCAACTTTTTGGACGGTATTGCCGATGTGCTTTGTTACACGCACAGTTACACGTGTGAGCACAGCCGTGGTTTGTGGCTGTGGCACAGACACAAACCACTAAAAATAGACTGTCCACTTCTATAGAAAAATAGTTGGTGGAGAAATGCGGGACGGCGACTTCACAAGAGGAAAAGGGTAGGTTGAGTGACGCCCACAGCACCTTATTGGTTAATGCTTTATTGGGGGAAAATTTGAATTGAAATAAAGTAAGGTTATTGTTTTAATAAAATCATATTTATGGTTATGTTTATCGCATTTATGTATCTATTGAAAATGAAATAAGACATTTAGTTACAATTTACATGATATATAACAGTGAAAACAGTACCTATTCTACAAAGTAATACATCTGCCGGTGAATTTGTTGAAATTGTACAATGCGATGCTGGCATAACAACACTTTTGGAACGTTCAGCAACAGTTTTTTCTTCATAATCCTGAAATAAATGTGGATATGAAGACTATTACTCATAAATATAATCTATTAAAAAAATAATATTGTATCAAGCTTACTTTATATATTGGAAATTCATCAATACGTAATAAAATTGTGCTGAAGTCTTTAATAAATGTCACTTTATAAAGGGAAACCCATGTCCAATTTTTAAATTCTCCATTAATAAATTCAACCCATTTGTTAAAAATGGACTTTAAATATAAATGTTTTGGGTTTTGAAACCTACATCTACGGACTTTTCTATTCCTATTCTTCCATATTACACATGCGGTGACCATGTTATGTTCTTAATTCTAACAAATAGCGAAAGTAAATATAGGTAGCTACGCAAGTTTAAAAACTTACCAGAAAACTATAAACTTTGATACACAATAAGTAATAAACAACAAAATATAAACGCAAAACCCAATAATGAACGATTATGTGACGCTGATGTACACTACTTCACTAAACGAAAAATACCGCCATAAAATCAAACACTTATCGCTTCGTTTGAATCAGCAAATGTCAATTTAATTTTATAATTCTCCAGTACCAACTAATTTTGTGAACAGGTTAACCAACCTACAAATCCCCTTTCCTCTTGTGAAGTCAACACCCGCATTTCTCTACCAACTATTTTCCTATAGCAGTGGACAGTCTATTTTTAGTGGTTTGTGGGCACAGACCAATAGGTGTTTTCTTTTTGTACGTTGTGGTAGACCTACTAAGTCAGCTCTGTCAATAATACACTCACAGACCACTAACCAATGGTCTGTGAACACACCATTCCTTTTATAAAAATAATTTGACTCAGTTCTCAATAACCCTATTCGTTTTAAAAGCTTTATTTAAGTTTTATAATAACCTGAGGCAGAAATGTCTACATGACGCAAGGCACTTTAATCACGTCATGATTGTAACTTTACCTAACTCTGTGGCGATGCAAAAAGAAAACACCTAAAAACAAAGAAAGGAGCATTGTCGATTAATCACTATTGTATCAATTGCAACGGAAGTAGGCCGTATTGACGAACCAACTATGACGTTATTTGCAAAGATTAGTTATTTGTCTAACCTAAGGTTATTTGTTTTGATATGTCTCAGGGTGGTGTCGTGTAATTAGATTTACTTCAGATTTTAGCAATATTTTTGGGTTGTATGGTATTTTTGTTGGTTTTCATTATTCTAAAAACATTTCCATAGTTTATTTTAGTTTTTAGTGAGAGGATATTTATTTATTGGAAAACCAAAAGTTTAGATACGCCATATGCAGGAACAATTTTTTGGACAATCGTCTGCATAAGTTATCCTCCTTCCTTGGTTTTCTTTATTCATTGGCACAGAAAAAGGTTGTGACCTTATTTTATTTAATAATTATAATAATTAATAGGCAATAGATAACTCATAAGATTTTTTAGTTGTACACCCTCTACTTCCAATTTTAAATTCACTCCCTCTGGATATCCGTCTCCTGAAAAATGTTAAGCACGTTCTTGAGGGAGGCTTTCCTTAAGATATTATATGCAGTGACTCATAGACGTTTCTTCCTTGCCCTCTCAACTTTTACGTGTTATTGCTCACAGCAAAGAGTATACTCTTTGCTCACAGTAATGGTTCTCTACACTGCACTTATTATTAAATCGCTCTTCCTGGATGTCTGTGTTTAGGATCTTTCTGAAGGAAGTTGTTCCCCAAGGAACTTGTGTCTTAAGGTATTATGCGTCCCAGGGACACAGTTCATGAAATGAGGTTTCTTCCTCCTCAAAACTTTTGCATATTGTTATTAATAACACACAAAATTATATGCATAATAGATATTATTGACATTGCCAACACAAATAATTTAGCCAATAGGTACCCACGCTGAGGAACGCCGCAAATAGACTGATATAGTTCAGGAACTTAAAACGCAGTGGAGAATGGGAACTGCTCTTATAGTACCCATTGTTCTTAGTGCAACCGGAGTTACACCAAAAACAATACACCACAGTTTAAACATTTTAGGTTGAGATAAAAACAAGGCAGTCATCATCAACATTTGGCACATACAAAATTTCTCAACATAAGAGATAACACACTTTCAACAAATACCACTGAAATACAAAATGAAACTACGTTAACAGAAAGTGCATTACAAACACACAACACTTTAAAGCTGACTTTATAAGTGTCGGTATCAGGAAGCAGTAAGCGGTTAGAAATGAAAACGCACTTATAGTTCTGTAACGGTAAGAGAATAGGCATGCGCATTGCGGAATCAATTTAAATTATGAGTAATGTAAAATTAAAATTTCTTTCACACAAGTTGTCGGTTCACTTCATTACTACATAATAAAAACTCATAGTCAAGTACTTTTGAAAACATCTAGTAACGACCAGTTACTGACATCCATTCTTGAATAAGTATATATTATATTTAACTAAAATATTTCTTTGACACCTGATTTGTATTGATGTCATCTCTCGTTTCTTAGCTCGTAAGCTCACCTGTTTATAAATCCAAACGACTCTCAACCTCCCCTTCAAAATTCTTTAATGAATACTATGACGATGAATGATACATTGGTATATATAGGTATTCTTGCGACATGTTTCGGGATAACTTATCCCATTATCAAACTTAAATCGAATGAAAGATTCTTAACACATATTTGAAATTTGATGAGGGTGAAAGCTAAGAGTGTATGAAGGGGTTACATAAAATTGAAAATTATTTTTACATTAACATCTAAACCGCTCCCTAGTTCGGGGTGCGGTGATACAGTTTGGGGCCATGATTGGCTCGATATTTAAGCATTAATAAACTTAGAGAAGCAACAGGTAAAATGTGAATGATGCTCACCTGTTTATACGAATGTTTACGATTCAGTAACGGTAGAAATAAAATTCAACCAATTCCTTATTTCTTACTTATTACTGTTTACCGCTTATTTCTACTATGAATGATATACAGGTTATCCTTAACACTTACATACTTCTTACCGATACAAACACTATAAATTCAGCTTAACCACTTGTGACATCTCTAACTCAACACACATTAACAGAAAACAGAAGCAAACTTTGTGTCAAGTTAAAGAACAAACACTTGGAAATTTGCCTAGTGGTTGGGTGATATGGAAGTTCAGTTCTTTGAAGTAAATAACAGTAACTGTTCCTTCCATTGTTTTAAATCCATCCATGAAGATGAGTATGTCAGGTTGGGATGTGGTAGTTTTCCGCAAATATGAATTGAGGGATGAACGAGTTCGATTGCCTTTTTACTAGGCAGTCGTTCGATTACCTACCCTAGAATTCGAGAGTAACCCACCTCAATAGCTCTGCTAATCAACAACCCTTTAGTTTTCAGGGGTAAGGCTTCTCTCTCTCACGTGATCTAGTGGAGGCAGATCCAGTAGGGTTTCCATAATGGCTGTGGAGATTGTTCGTATTAAGCCAGTGCACGTAGATCTTTGCACATGATTGAGAAGTACTATGGCTGTGGAGAGTCTGGTTCTAGGGCACCATACAACAATTGCTCCATATCAAAACATAGGTCTAATCACAGCAGTGTACAGCCACAGGACAGCCTTTGGAGATAGACCCCAAAGTAAACAGTGTAAATAAATAAGTTTATTATTACAATTTCCAAATTCCACTACCATTAAATAACTTTTTAAACATGAATTTGAAAGTACCAATCAATTCTAAACAATTTTTAGTAACACTGTAAAAAATTTGATTGCATCAATTCTTTAGCAGATCATGATATTATTGTTGTACTCTGTAAGTAAATAACTTAGTTCTCTTCAGAGATAGTCAATAGTATGAATTAGTTATGATTCAGGTTACATTAAAAAAAAAACATTTCAGTCAAATGGTAATGTACACTATACAATGAAAATTAAAACATTAATCTAGATCATTGTTTTCTGTTAAAAGTCTACTGGTGGAAGGAGATGCTTGTACTGAGTTATCTTCGTCACTGTCATCGTCTAAACCACTAAGGAAGCTATGTAAAAAATTTCCAAAAAATCCTCTTCCCTGTTGTGGCGGTGGCTTTAGGCCAAAGAATATTTGCCCAATTTTATCCAAATATTGCATATAACATGGATCCCTTTTAATGGACGGTTCATATTGTTCACACAAAACAGTAAAGGTTGATAGCTTTTGACTAAAACAATATTAATAATACACACATACTTGTATGTACACTTGCCTTTCAACAGCTTGCAATAAAAACCATATGAAATTCAAAAGAGGTAATAAGTATGGAGGACGAGTTTTTCTTATTCTCGGATGTTCCTTTGTATAATTATTAAATGTCTGACTGGCTGTTACTTTATTTTGTAGGCACAAATATTGCAAAACAACTTGAGTGATGAACAAATCTTCTTCATAACTAAATCCCTGCATTACTTGAAATTCAATAAGTAATTTAGCACATCCAAGCCCATCCTTTGAATAAATATAATGGTGCCTCGCATTTATATAATTTTTTTCATTCCAATATACTTGGGCAATTCCCTAAAACAGAGGTCACTATTAGTTAATAAATATCACTATGCAATATAGTATAATAGGTACAATAATTATCATTTATATTATGTACCTCTCTGCTCAATAGTGTCAAAAAATCGTTATTACTTGTTAGTTGTTTTTCTTCTCACCCATGGAGGTTTGCGACATATGGGATGAGTATTGACCAAGTCACCACATTGTTGTGTTCAGTGTATGGAGTTAATAGCTTTCTGTAGGTTTGTGTGAAAGTATGTTGGGAGTTGAAGCGTTTATAGATGGTAAAATAAATGTTTTTGTTGTAACATAATGTAACTTAAGGATATAGCCAAACATTGAGATTTTAAAGATATAATTATAGTATCATTTTTCTATAACAGTGCAATTAACTAATAGAATAGAATCTTACACATAAGTGACATACCTACTAATAGAACCTATCTGTATGCTGATGATTCAACATTCTTCATACGTAGTAATTCATCAGACGACATAAGGATGAAATCTCGAGACAGACAGCGGATAGCTAAACAATGGTTCACAAATCAAGGACTACTTTTGAACGAAGAGAAAACTCAAGAGTTACTATTTACTCTAAAAAATCTGAACTTTCATCATGCTAGTTCTGTTAAATTTCTAGGCATACACATTGATTCCAAACTTACATGGAATGAACATTGTGATTATCTCGCCAATAAATTAGCTAAAAACATTTTTGGCTTAAAAGCTTTAGCAAACTCAGTCTCTGGAATATTAAAATCAGTATATTTTGCTATGTGTCATTCTATTTTAAGTTATGAAATTATATTGTGGGGAACTTCTAGTCAATGGAACAGAATTTTCAGGCTGTAGCGTAGAGCGATACGTATAATTTCAAATTTACCTTATAGAGAAAATTGCAGACATTGTTTTAAAACTCTTGGAATCTTAACATTACCATCTGCGGTTGTTTTGAATAGGAGGTTCTAACCGCAGGTAAACATAACTAGTAAGACAAGGTACGAATGTCTATTTTACCTTCTCTACTTGTTGTAGGTGTTTAATCCAATATCCCTCAGCTAGAAATGAATGAACTCTAGTGATTTTACTACAAACAGTGGCGACCAAGAGTGGTATCGATTTTTATTGGCTGTGGTACACTTTGCCTCTTAGACTTAATGGCGGCCAGACTAATCATGTGGTAGTTTACCATTGATCAGCGTGTAACTTTTATTTGGATTTAGCAAGTTGCTAGGATATCACCGTTGAGTTCATAAAACCCGCCCACAGTCGGCGTAGTGTCCCTAGTCGGCGATATGGGCCATCAAAAAATCGTGTCGGTGTTGTGGGCATTCGGCGTAGTGTCCCGGGCCCAAAAATTTAAATAGTATTTAATTCTCAACTTGAACACTGTCCTCTGTTGAGACGTAGAAAAGCAGTTGTAAAGTGTAAACATAATCACTTGCAGATTTCTGAAATTCCAAAAAAACGTATGTCTTTGTTTGATGAAACTGAAGTGTAAAGAATTTAAGCTGTATGTGTTCATTTGATACCATAATTTGTTAGAACTGCTACCTTGCAGTATTTTTTAATCTCTTATTACAGATGGTTACGGTTATTATCTAATTTTAATTTTCTTTACAATAAATTAAGTCATTAAATGTGAAAAGATTGCTGGCAATAATAAACTATGTACCTGTTACCTACATTTAGAAACAAAATTTACAAAAGCGTACAAATACAGAACGAATAATACCTATTTGACATCTTTACGATTAAATAATATTAATAGTATATACAGGGGGCGCATAATTAATTTACAAAGTGTGCTTAAAGAACTTAAAAATATGCAAAAGCTAATAAAATGCCGTTGTTTTCCGTATTTTAATACGTAGCAACCTTTTTTAGAAAAATTGTCGAGAAGAGTGTTTCTCTGAGACGTTCATGGTGTAAAACGCATATTCAAATTTTGAAAACCAGGGATGAATTCACGATAATAGAAGTTAAAATAAAACGCGTGAGCCGCCTTTGCATATTTTTTTGAAAATTTGAAATTCCAAATTATAGGTAGATAAATTTTATTAGTGTTGCAAAACCGTAATTTTTAAATTTGATTTCACCGCTAACGGTTTGGTTTTAATAGAAACTCTGCTGATATCCTTACAGTCTGAAAATATCTTAGCAGTAAACAAAATGTTCACCAACATTTTGATATTTTCCCCAGCGTAGGCGGAAAAAAAATCCTATGGAAAAATATCCTCAGAAAAAAACTCTGTGGAAAAAATCCCTCAGAAAAAAAATCCCGTGGAAAAAAAACCTGCCACATAAAATAGGTACCTTTACACTTACGCTCTTTCCTGCGCGATTGGAGCGCCCCGTTCCAGTCTTCCGCGAAAGCGTGCTAGTGTAAATGCGTATAATCGCACGGTTCCAAAACGCGTTCAAACCCGCACGCAAATCGCCAGCGATTTTCGTGTAGTTAAAAATTTTTGTTGAATTATATTTTCGCGCGGTTATTTTGCGCAGTTTTTGCATTTTGCAAAAGTTGATAAATTCTATCCTGGTATCTTCATCTGGATTATAATTTATTAATAGCCTTCGGACCCGTATGCACTTAAAAAGATTAAGATGTATGCATTTTATTAGAACCTAACAAAAAAAAAAACTAATAGAATTTATTTATGCCTATTATTCCTAAATAAAATAATAACAATCAGGTAGATGATATTGCCACATTTGTTGTTGAAAAAATTTGAATTAAGTAGGAAACAAATGACCACCTTCCGCGTTCAGGTAATAAAACACTCGTTAAAACTGTTGAAAGTTTCAACGTTCCACGAGCCACGATTATCACGCGGGAAACTGGACACTTTTCGATTTACATTAACACTTATATCATCTGACGTTCCACGACACAGGCTAAAACCGCGCGATAGGACGTTGCAATTTTTAGAGAAAAATATTTAAGACGCGACACTCTTGACTGCGCGAAAATTCGCGTGATTGGAACGGGGCGCTCCAATCGCGCAGGAAAGAGTGTAAGTGTAAAGGTACCTAATGTCATCACAAGAGTGCTCTTTTACTATAATAAAACCATATTTAGGGGACTCCTTTTAGAGGTCAGTATGCCCCTTAAAAATCGAAATTGATTAAACTAAAAACTACGTAGGTAGGTATAATACCAATATTTGCACTAGCGAACGTAGTTTCTTCCAAGTTTTTACACCTGTTGTAAATCACCCTGATACATTATAATTTATAATATACGTAATCTCGAATATATAATTCTTTGTTATTGACATAACCATAGAACAATAAAGATATCTCTATGACATAACATAAATTTACTTCTAATAGTTATTTATGTACCAAGGGCATTAAGTAGATGTTTATGCCCGCCGAGGACGACTGGCTAGTAAGTCGCCCGAAGGTATAAACATCAAGTAATGCACGTGGTGCATACGTTTTATTTTTCACTTGAATAAAAATGAAAATTCAAAAAATTTAGAAAAAACAAAAAAAAAATGAATAGCACAGAATGAATGGCAGTCCATGACGCCGTCAATCGCATCATTTTTGTTGATGGATTTTTAGAGTATCCCCCTTTGCGAGGGATAATGGAAAATAAATTTTCAATTCCATCTTGATTAGCTCTTGATATAATTAAAAATTCCTTTCCTGCTACTTTCTCGTGTTCGTGTAGTTCTAAAATAGCAGTGATTGTTTGAACTAATCCGTCAAAACTCGGTGGACGTGTTATATTTTCATTTTTATGTTCTATCTTTTGAATAGTTTTAAATACTTATTGCGCCTCTAAAAGAACGTTGAATTCTTATGGATGACTATCTTTTTTTATTGTTGATTTCTTTGTGAGTAAATACATCGTGTTGTATTTTTTAAGTTTTTTTGAAACGCTAAGTAGGTAGATACCTAGAAGTTGAATCAATAAAACGCACAACTTCCCCTTTAACCAAACTTTAATGAAGTAATAGATGAGGCGAAAGATGATTACAGATTATGTATTTTGTTTTTTTAAGTGCTTAAACTGCTCTGCTCAGCAAAAAAGCAGGAAATATATTGACGGTAAAATATGCATAAAAATTTCTCAAATTTTCTGTCCTGTTAGAAACAAGATGTAATTAGGACTGCATATTGTATGATAATGATGAAAATGATGGACTTAACACATCTTATAAAGGTTAAACAAAAATCACATATCAAAATTTAAATTTTAAATAAATAACAAGGAAGGCCTTGTGTTGACAAAAAAACGATATGTGAGAAACGAACCATCTTCCAACATGTCTCTATATAGGTACCTATTTGGTGTGGGCTAGTTACATAAGTTTTATTGTTCGGCCTATAGCTTGAAAGGTTAGTGCAATATTTACTGACTAACTTCAATGAACGTATAACAAGCACGTGTCTCGATTCTGTCCATTTTACCATAAATAACAATTACATTCCAAAAATCTTAATATGAAAAACCATTGCGATTATTTCGAACCATTTTTTGATTATTGAAGTTATTTAATAAATATGCAATACCAAAATATGCCCATTTTGATTCTCTATCAAATGCAATAGTAAGAAAATGGTCATTTCATTTAAAAAAACCGACTTTTTAGTCTTTGAATTTTCATAAATGTGGAGCCGCATAGGTGAAGGTCATACGAAACTTAACATTTTTTTAAGTAAATCAAAATAAATCCCTATTCTTCCTCTATGAGCTGCTGAAATTCTGTTGCCATACCTACAACGGTTTTCAAACAATGAATTCTCAAAGTACCGCCTGCATTCGCCATTTTCTTAAATAAGTGACAGTAACTTAAAAACCATACATTGTAGATATTGACATGTGTCAAAAGAATTGAAATTTCACGTACAATCCAAAAATGGAATGAAAAATAGAGATTGCCGTTTAAAATAACGAAGTTACTAGCTACTTCCGGTATTTCTTTGATCAAAAGTACACAGAAAATGTCAAATAAAAATTGAAAGGGGTTCATAAATAAA
Source organism: Pyrocoelia pectoralis (assembly GCA_036250285.1). Lineage (NCBI taxonomy): Eukaryota > Metazoa > Arthropoda > Insecta > Coleoptera > Lampyridae > Pyrocoelia > Pyrocoelia pectoralis. The sequence continues at coordinate 20,226,733 of CM070080.1, read as the reverse complement.
ATGAAATTTATCAAAATTCAAAACTAGGGACATACGAGGTCTGTTCAAAAAATATCGCAAATGTGTTTTTTCAAAAAGTATTTACTTATTCATTAATATCTATTTTATCCCCCCAGTAATTCCTCTAGGATATAATACATTTACTTATGCCAACGTTTTTCCCAATCCTCGAAGCACTTAAAAAATCATTTTTTGTGATCTTGTTCATCTCCTCCTTCGATGCAGCCTTTATCGCTTCAATCGTGGCGTAGCGCCATCCTTTCATGGCTCTCTTCTTTTTTAGAAACAGAAAAGGTCATAGGGGGCCAGGTCTGTTAAATACGGTGGCTGCGACATCAATACGCAAAAAAATGTTCTTCCACAAATCCGGGCGTTTCTGGCGGATTGCTTCGCGGAAATTGCGCATAACTTGTAGGTAATACATTCCTTATTAACTGCACAACCCTGTAGCAAGAACTCATGATGCACCACGCCCCTGCAATCTAAGAAAACTGTGAGCAAAACCTTCACATTTGACCGAATGTGCCGCGCTTTTTCGGTCTTGGCTCATGCGGCAGCTTCCATTGCGATGATTGAAGTTTGGTTTCCACGTCATAACCATAAACCCATGATTCGTCACCAGTTATGACCCTCTAGAGGAAATTTGGGTCGTTGCAGACCTAGTCCAACAGCTCTTTAGCAATTTTAATGCGATACTGTTTTTCTTCGCAATTGCGGCACGAATTTCGCGGCGACTAGTCTCATGCCCAAATCATTGGTAAAAATCGAATGGCACGAGCCAATCGATATGTTTAGGTCCTCAGCAAACTTTGAGGAGTTGTTTTGGGAAATTAAGTAAAATAAATAAAAATATGAGCCTTTACCGATCTAGATTGTAGTGTCGTCTATCATTTATTCAAATCTCTATCTGTTAAGTTGAATATGTACTTACGAAATGGCACCTTTTTGCGAACTCTCGAAATTGCACTTGCACAGTAAAAATGAGCGGTGGATCCCTAAACATAGTCAAGCGCCAACGAGACACGACGCATAAATGAAAACAAAACATAATCAAGCGTCAACAGACTTTTTTAAATTTTCGTTATAAAGACATAAATAAATTTACACCCAGAACTTTTTAAATCGCACTTGTATCGTATAATCTTTATATAAATGTATAATATTGTGAGAAATCCAAAATATAAACGTATGTCATTTCTGATTCATATGTTTTAAGTTCTTGAACATAGTATAATTTATAGAAGTCTTTATTTTTAAATTAACGACATCTCTAAGGTTCATCTGATTGCTAATGAATTCCGCGCTTTTTAGATGTCGACACAGTAAATCGTATCTTTATAAATGTTACCTAAAATTCAATTGCAGTTGGCTTACTATAACATATAAATACAATGGTACTACCATCATAGTCCGTCCTTTTCTCGCGCACCCACCTCAGCCGTGTGTATATGTTTGCAAGCCTTCTGTCTGTTCTAGTTAGTATACAGTTCAATGGTTTCAGCTTGCTTCCCGTGAAATCAAAAGAAAGGTATAATAACATCAAATTGCTATGCAGTAAAATGCTTTTATACTAAACGATTTGGTATTTATCAATGTAGTCCATTACTGTGCAAAATGCGAAAAAGTAATATACACTATCGAAACATGTAAAATGATGATTGTTCCCTAAATTTTTATTTGTAATATTACATAATATGTTAGGCAACACATTTAGCAGAGCATTCTTTGGTGTAAGCATTGAATAACTAATGTGTAAGGCAGTATTAACTACCATCACTTTAACTACACTATAACAAAAAGTGTTCAACGAATATATGTGAAAAAGCCTATGCTGTTTGTTAATAGGTATTCTTTGATATTAAGTATGTAAATGTTACTTTTAGTGTATTATTTCAATTCTTGCAATAGTTTAAAAATATTTGGCTAAGACCAATTATTGCTATCCCACAAAAGATTTATTATTATCCAGTGGCGTGTCGTGAGGTTTAAGTTTGGAGGGGCGCAAATCGAATAAGCGCGCTGCAGGCGCCGGTGCCGCCGCAGCCCGCAGGCTAAAATTTTGGGGGTGCCACGCCGAAAAAAAGTCAAAAGTTGCTCGTTTTAAATAAAAGTTGGAACAGCGGAATGGATTTTACATAATGTCATAAAACACTTCACTTCACAAAATAAAGTCTACGGCACTGTCTAAGTAGAAAAATGAAAGAACAAAATATTTACACAAATTAAGCAAAATAAAATAGGTAGGTACTTAAGTCAACATCGGACAAAATGAAGCTACTTCGTTTAAAACGTCACTGGGAATTTTTTTGCAAATTCTGAATATTTGTCTTTGTTAAAACCGGAATGACCCCGAAAAGAAAAGCGATCCTTCATCTGAGTTGTAATTATTCTTTAATTTTAAGTTTATCGACTAACGGCAGCCTATCAAAATTTATTTGAATAATATAATTTACCGTATTCATTATCACAGCCCCAACAAACAAAACGAACACAAAAAATATTATTGTCCACAATACGGCAATCGCGCACTCGGCATGAACATACATACACAAACAACGGCAAACGATATACTGCCTCCGCCGGGGCCGCTAAAATGACGCGGCCTCATAGCACGTTACGATCGTGTATCATCCTGTGTGTTTCGGGCTGTTTCGTATGCTTTTCAAATGCTAAACTGCCGGGCGCTGGTTTCGGGCACCGAGACTTATTCTTATTAGCAAAGTAATAATCCTGGGTGCGCGAAACGATTATTAGATGAATGAGATGATAGAAGTAGACTAGATATTTAGTTTTTTGTTGAAATTTAGAAATTTTATTTGGTTTAGTTAGTATGTATGTATCAATTTAGAAACATTTAAATTGTGGTACGTTATTAACAATCCTTAGGAGGGGCGCGCGCCCAAGCGGCCTTATAGAGCAACCGCCACTGTTATTATCCTAAACCACCACCATTAACAGCCAAACCGTTCCTGTCTATTATCTATTTTGATAAAGCAATAAGTGGTAAACAAATTGCTTATCATTTTGAATTGTAATATAGATATAACAATAGTATATTATGGCAATTCTTACAAACAGAATTAGATGTAATTTAAGACATAGGTACATCTTTAATTTATTAGAGTTAACATTAAACATAAACAAGACATTATTATAACTCTGATGGGCGAGAGAGACAATCTACATTTGTTTACCTGAAGGTTTAAAAAGTCACATTATAAATCTATTATTCTGTTTTATCAATATTTGTTAGATGACAGTTACTTAATAATTGCTAATTTACCTAATTACTCATACCTGATGAAGGAATGGATGTCCTTGCATTGCACCTCCTTTTGCCGACCAACGTATGGCATTTGCTATAAACGTATCTCTTTCTGGATATGCAGTACTTATTTTAGCAAATATTTTACACAACTTTGGAGTCCATTCTGTATAATTAGCCGAATCTGACTTGACTAGAACTTCAACTAATAATATTGCCAAATCAGCACCACTAATTTGCTACAATAAAAAAAATATGACTTCAGTACTACCACTTCGTTGATTATACCTGATCACGATCTAGGAATAGTAAAGCACCTTTAAATAGCATATCAAGTAATTCTTCATACTTTTTTTGAGCCAAATACCTAAAATATTTAGGAATATGAAAATTCTTTTGGCATTTATATTAAAGATGAGGTTAAAAATGACACGTTATGTTTATACCTGAAATATATGGTTCTGTACATTTGGTGTGCCTCATAATAATTTCCATCTTTAATAGAATTTTCTAATTTTTCGATTACTCTAGAAACACCTCTAACAGCATGTGTAGCCATAACTAACAAATGTATTAAATAAAACAAGTTTTTTTATATTTTTACTTATGGTGATTTTGTTGACGGCCGAATAATGTTGGTAATAATGGTAATATTGGTAATTCATGGTAATTCACCCTAGCGACAAAGTATCCAATGAATAAATTTCAGTACCACAGACCCTTTGGTTAGTGGTCTGTGATCAGTACGTTCTATTTCTATAATCCTTGGTACGTGACGACACTGTACAAAAAGCCATGTCCACAAAAATCAGAAATCCTATAATCTATTCATCAGGGACTGAATCATTTAGGGGTTATCACTGGTTATCACTCACTTTCTTTTATTCATTTTTATTTTATTGGTTTTTATTTTTGAGTAGGAGAGGTTTCAGCCAAGGCTACTCTATCGAGTACCGACCTAAAGTTGGGTTTCCATTACAGCGTTTTGCGTTGTGCGGTGGTCATACCTCATTGGTTAATTTGAAGTGTTTGCGGCGGACCCAGAACATCAATTGCACGTCGCATCAGCTGAAATTTGTCAAACTTTTTGCGACAAAAAGAACAGAACGACGAAATTTAAAAAGATTACCTAAAGTATATTAAAGAGTAGTTTCTAATAAAGAAAATTACTTTGGATGAAACTGAAGATTTCTATCAATATTTTTGCTGGTCTGGATCTTAGAAGTGGTGATGATTCCAATGAAGGAGAAGGAGGTGGATGGGTAGTTTAGATCCGGATAGCTAGGCGAGGATGACGTCGGTGGTTGTCAAAGAGGTGCTGGAGTGATCTCTGTGAGTCACACGAAAACGAATAGGGAGTTTGCAGAAGGCTATATGAAGCAATGGTGGCTGGCGTTTCCGTAAAGGGCAGTGGTCTTATTCTTTGCAATCGGTTGCTCAGGCGCATATGACAGTTGGAACGCAACGCAAACCTTCAAAATCCTGCTCGTAGCTGTTGATCCATTTTCAGCAGCCCTAGTCTATTGACTTGTACTGCTTGTCGGTGCGCCTTCTCTTTTTGCGGGTTTGGTGGCTCGCATTTTCGGGGGGGGGGGGGGGGGCTCCTTTTATATCTGCGGTTGGTGAGATGGCTATTGTGTGGTATGATTCTCGGTTAGGGTTAGAATGTGTTCTTGACCGCTTCCGGTTTTCTTTAGTTTGATTTCCACCCGCCGGAAGCATACATTAACAGGGGTCTATTTTTGTATTAGTGAGAAGGTGTTGGGGACGCCATAAGAAGAAATAATTCGATAGAGTTACTAAGAAGGTGAGTCCTTAACGACTGTGTGGAAGCAAAAGCAGCTTCCTATATTTGCCCTACCATAATTGAAGGAGGTTACTAACCACTCAAGAGATTGTTAGTCCCGAACCCCCTCCAGATAATTTTGTAACATATTCGCCGCTTATCCAGTGGATTGTTGGTGACTATAATTGCTCCCCTGAGTTGCATTTTAGCGACTGTTTTGTAATTGCAGTTGCAGGAACCAGGAAGGTACAGATTTTGCGGATAGAAACCCGTCGTCGCGGGTTGGGGCTGCGGTTGGCTTTTTCTTTTCTTATGTTGGGATGGAATTCCACTGTCCTACTCCTGCCTCTTCTTGAACTTGTCAGCACGTTTGTCTATCTGGCGGCTGTTGGGTTCTGCCCCTGGGCCGAGGTTGAAGAACAGGAGGTGGTTGGATTGGAGGATGGAACCTATATTTACGTCAACCTGACTTTTTCTTCGACTATTATTCTGTTTGCTCTTACCATTCTTTTGTTGTTGAGGTTCGACGACCTGAAATTGAGATTGAGGGATATCCCGGAGCTCTCCCGGTTTATCGTCCATGTTGAATGGTAAAGAGGTTCATTCTTGTAGCTTTCCATCCACCACGGTGCCCATAACAAATAAGGAACATCTATCCAATCGTAGTCAATTTGTTACCACTCAGCCGGCAATTTGACTTGACAACACGACCGACATTCATCGTAGTCGATTTTAGTCTCGATTTTCCGTCCTAAGTGGAATTCTGACCAAAGTGGTGTGTTGTTATTGCACCTATTGGATAGATCTTATTTCGCCCCAAGAGTAACTCAATTTCCAGGATCCCATCAACTAGATCATTTAGTCTGGATTCTCACTTGGGATCGTGCAAGGAAATTAAAGAAGTTAGGCAATTAAAGGAAGTTCAAATGTGAGTCAGCGGTTCACCCCTCAGTATGACGAAATTTAGGAATGTAAGAAATATAATAAGGCAATTGGCCATAATATAAATTCAGTGGAATAATTTTCTGCATGATAATGGTGGTGATGGGAGTTTATAAATAAAACTTTTTGGATTAGAACGATTCCCATCTCTACATTTAATTTTAAGATTGTTTTTAGTTTTAAATGTTCGCGGTAAAACGTGATAGACATGTTTAATTCGCAATTTTGTATTATACAAGAGTTTAATGTGCTTATTTACATTGGTGAAAGTTAGAATAACAATATTTAAGATGAATGTCTATTATGACTTTTATGTTGATGTGTCAAATTCATAACTTCTGTCAAAAACATGTGTTTGTTTTTGAATAACTTGATGTTCTAGATTTGTTAAGAGAAACGTGGTTTGTGTAGTGTAGTATTATAAAAAGGAATTTTAAGGTAAGATTCAATCATTTTTATTGCTTTGTTTGAGTAAAATATAAGGAAATCTTATTGATTCATAAAAAATCGCCCTTCACGTTTACCATTTACTTTATACCTACTATTTTACTCCAATAGATGGCGGAAGCATTACAAAATTCTACGAACCGGTCCGCCATTGTTGCGAGTCTGCTTTATTGCCTTGCCTAAAATATTTTTGAACATTATTTTTTTGTGCATATGGGATTCTACGCAAAAATTTAGGTCTGTTTTTGTGTATTAGACGTATTGCTGATTTGATAAGTTTCCTAGATTTAGGATCACAAAGCATGTATCTGCGACTTAATTACACACATACACTTTAACATACACACGAAGTATATTTTTCAAACATTGATCTCAATTTTAATTACTGTGAACTGTTTAAACTATTTCATAATGTTACCAATTATTTTTGCCATTAAAGTATTTTACTATTATTTTTAATAAATCCACAAATTGATTATGATTTCTATATGGGTATAAAATTTCTACATTACTTATCCCATTTTAATTGATGAATCAAAAGATTTAAAAACTCTTTGAATTTTATTGCGCGAATTTCTATTTTACTATTATTAAATAAACACTACCTCAATTTCATATTTAATCACATTTTTAGAGACAATGTCATATTTGGACCTTGCAATTTTAATAGAACAGAATTTTTATTGGTGATCATTGTTATTTATTGAGGTTAACAATAGTAAAATAAATGGGTTTTGCATTTATCATGGACATAAAATGTCAGGTATTTAAAAAACCATTTAATGTTTAAGAGTGAGACACTTTTACACTGTTACTCTCACCCATAATTTGCAGATAGGTATTTTTCATCTGCTAATAGGAAGCTTAGAAGTTTAATAAAACTGACTGCTTCATTTGAATTTATTTTTACAATAATCACAAATGTAAAGTGTAGTTTTATTTATTTACTTGTTAAATTTGTAGGACACAAAAAATTGAAGCTGTAATTGTTACAGGACATGCGAAGAAACCACTTCAGCAACTACATAGCAAACCGATTTACGCACTTAATTTAATCGCATTTATAGTCATGCTTTATATGCCTAATAATTTCATTATTATACCTATTTGAGGAGAGATCTAATTCAAAGATAATTTTGTGCCAAATTTTCATTTACATTTAAGCATTCAATGATGCCACCTGACAAAGTAAAAGTGAAAAAAATCGACATTTTTTAAAATATAGAATAAATCTTTGTAAGATGTCTGGAGGTCCACCTCATCACTCTCACTCCAGGCAGCCACCCTCCCCCAATACGGCCTGGAATCACTTACAGGTAGGCATTGTGGTAGTATATTAACAATGTTTCGTATATATTTGTATTTTAGGTACCTAATTATTATCCAAGACAACCACAGCATGCCCACATGTCAAATGAACATCCACTACTGCACCAATCAACGTGGCATACTCCAACAACTGAACCTGTAAAAGCAATGCCTCATTCTCATCTGTTTAACTTAGAACAAATGATATCAGAACGACCATATCCTCGTCACTCGCCAGGAGTCGATTTAAGTTTACAAAAGAATGGAAATCAAAATGGGGAACTCCCAACCACCCCTATTAGCCTTAGTGTTCGAGATGCAAATAAAATAAATAGTCTACCAGTCGGTGCTGTGGATATGCAAGCAGTTGAATTAACAAAATCGATCAGTCCAAGTTTAAGGTCTGTTAAATCTAGCAGCCCCATTCTTAAGATATTCACTCCTTCTAGTCCTTCACATCCTATTAAACCGCCAATTAGTCCAAACATCTCAAGTTCGAATATGTTAGAAAAACAGGATAGTCCAAAAAGTTTGAAAAGGTCCGCAAAACGAATGGATTCAATAATTGAAAGGTTAAATCCTATTGTAGATAGAGAAAAACAAACTTCTCCTGAAAAAGAGAAGCATTTTTCAGAGCCTGCCGATAAACCGCATTCTGTGATTGTGCAACCAGTTTCTTTAAGTTATACAGAAGAGTCATCAGTTGCACGCACCTCATCAATACTTTCCAAGGAAGAGGAAGTGACGTCTCCTTACAGCAATGAAGATAGCACCGATAGCAACAAATCTCGAAGGAAACGAAAACCAGCAAAAACTATACGAGTATCGAAAGACATTGAAACACTAGATATCGGAAAAACAAATATCACCACCCATATTGCTTCAGAAGCAACACTTGAAGAAAATAAATGCGAACAAAGAAGATCGGGCAGTGCACCTCCCGGTAGCCCAATTCAACAGCCGAGAATTCGTAGAAAAACTTCGTCAGAATCTGAAACCATAGCAAATATTGCAGCCATGATTGAAATGTCTAATCCTGAGAAAGAACCGGATAGCTACACAGATAAAGTGGAATTGCAATCTCAAAGTATCCAAAAACCAATTTCTGTAAGTGTGATAAAGAGTAAAGAAAAAGAAGTAACAACTAGTCCTGTTATTCAAACTCCTGCTCAAAAAAAGATGACAGATACCAACTCTTTTGTAGAAGTGGAAAATAAACTAGAAGAAATGTTTGCCGGAATAACGGACGATAATATTGATTCCCCAAAAATGGAGTTGAACTATGAAGATTCCAAAATGTTAGAATTAGACGAAACTAAAACTGAAGATACTCTCGTTAAGTTAGATGTTAATGTAGATACTACTAGTGGTTTAAATGACAGTGTTACCTCAACGTCAAATGACTTATGTACTCAAAATTCACATAAACGTGTTATAAAACAAAAATCTAGTAAAGCGAGACGGTCAAGTGAGTCAACAACAGATTTTTCACCAAAAAAGAAAAAAGGTATGACATATTTTCATAAAATACTAGGTGAAACTATATTGTCAATTAACTATATGTGAAATCAATTTGTACAAAATAAGAGAGAGTAGTGTGAAATAACCTTTTAAGTACGAATTTACATTTTATTATTAATTTTTATTACATATTTGTACTTAAAAACGTACTATCAGAGTAAAAAATTTTGACTTTTTTGGGAAACAGGAGGGGCACAATGTATTTATAGATAACTTTCAAAATTTTACCAGTACCTATTTTTTTGATATTTCGCAATGAATTCAAGACAAAAAAACTTGAAATAAGCTACATTTTCTGATATGACCAACTTTTGACCGTGAACGCTAACTTACTTGTTATGTCATGAAATTTGGCAAATCTTTATGCGATAAAGTTATATTATTAAACTACAATTTGCTTCTTATTTTTGTTAAAATTTGTTTAGTTATTAATGATTTAGGGAAAGATGCACGTATTGGTGCAATAAATCGTCGCTGACTTGCTAAACAAGAACTATCATAATTCATAACTAATTTCTTATCTTAAATGTTTTGTAGCTTGATCAAGAATGATAATAGATAAAACATTCATTACTGACACAAGTGCCCAATCACGGTTTAACTATACCAAAAGTTGCAATTGCTACATTTCATATTTCATTTCAAATCTAAAGCAATAGGTTTGTTTACTTTTGGTTAAGCGTCTATTTTGTGTTCATGTTTGTAGTTTTGTTAAATTGACAAAAATTGTATATTTGTAGTTGAAAATGATAAATCTTGTGTATATGATCGAAGGCGAGGGGTTAACCACACGTTAGATATGTGTACACTAAAATCGCCAATCGCTAACAATTGCTAAAATCGCTATAATCTCTAACAATTGCTATAATCGCCAGACAATTGCTATAATTTCCGCACAATTGATTTTCTATTGTTAAATTTTGTGCAACTTGATGATTCCCGTTGGGATCTAAATGGTCACCTTCATTTTCGTCTTCAATACTAGGCCCAACTGCAATGTTTTGAGGATTTCGTTTTTTGCAGATTTTTTAGCTTGGACCATTATAATTTTGTGAGCACTGTTAATGTACTTTATTTACTCCTTTCATAAATTTCGGTGTCCTACAAGAAATTTGAACTTTTCGGGTTTATTTTTAAACAAAGGACCAAAATATTCTTCATACAAATGATCCTCAGTTAAATTCTTCAAGCCTTCAGGAACAAATTTCTCTACATTGTCAATGTCACTTTCACTTAACGACTTTATTCATATCGAATTTGGCAAACCATTTATAATTAAAATGTTCTTCAAAAATATTTTCACACCAAGGTCTTTCTCAACACTTAAAAAAAATTGTCTCCTACGGCGTTTTTCTCAGACAGTGAAAATCGAGGTGAAAATTGAATAAACCCACGAATGAAAGCATAACTCGTAAAGTATTACATGTTGTATTGCCTCTACTAGCCACAAGTAAAGAATAAATCGATTGCATTTTTCAGGTACTTAACTTAATCCCTCGCTTGATCGCGAATGGACAAAATTGCAAATCTTGCCACAATTCTGAAGTCAAGTACAACCATTGTTAAATATCCTCTCTTTACATACTTATCTTGGTTTCAACAAGTGTTGCATAGTAAGGCGTAATGAAATACTAAATTTCATTTACATATAATGAAGGTGCTTTTTTCTCCGTAATAACTGGCTATGTGTGATTAGAGTACCTACTATCAGAGTAAAAATGCAAGGCCTCTGACTTTAAGTGGTCATAAGGGAAAAACTTAGGGGTGAAATTTCTTCATTTTTGGGCAGTACATTAGTCATTTATATATGTTCAACATGTGTAAAAATGAAAAAAATTGGAATCAATTGTTTAACTTTTATTTTAATTAACAGCAATAAAAACGCTGTATTTAGTATTTTCCTGGCTGACGGTCAGTTTTAACTTATCATAAAATTGTTATTGTTTCATAAATTGTTACCAAATTTACAAATGTTGTAGCACACAAACTTCTGAAAAGTCGACAGCCAATAAATATTGATTATTCATATAATTAACTGGTTTTATAAGCCCTAACCGAAAATGTGCTATTTTGCGATATACGGATACTAAAGAAAAAATTCTTGTTTTAAATGCTAAATTTGTATTACTCAATCAAGCTGCATTATTCCCTAATTGAAAATAAATTTTGTTTTCTTGTAATTCAAAGTAAATGTTATAATTATCGCGAAAGAAAGACGCACATATTCCCGCGAGAGGTAATCTACTACATCGTAAATCGTGAGCGGCAAACCACAACAATGTGATTATTCTTTAGCATTGTAGAAAACCATGCGCTTCACAGCAATAGTGTACGACACCATCTTCCACCCCGTACTGCACTTCGCCGCGCGAACCCAAGCATCCATCCTTTTTTCCAAATTTCTTTTAAATAAAATATGTATACATGGCATTATTTTTGTGAATCGTGTTAGACCACAATGTAATTGCTTTAACCTTGTTATGTTACTGTCAATATTATTAATATCAAACGTTCAGATAGTGAGTTACACAAGATGTCGTTTTTTTCATTATAGCTTTAAGACTAATAAACCAATTGGCCTCAAAAGCATCTCACACCGACAAAAAAGTGTACATTTGTCAAATATATAAGTATCTACCACTCAGTTTCAATAATATAGCTGTAATTAATTTTTACAGCCGAGCGCTTGTGCGATTTGAGTCATAATTAGCACTTTTTCGCACATACATTAATACAGAAAATTAACGATGTGTTGCAAAAATCTAAAACTGTACACTTTTTTGTTGGAAAAATGATCTTTAAAATGCACTTTATTTTATTAAATTAAGATTGCTAATTACTGAGATACAAGCTTCTAAAGCCAGAGGCCTTGCATTTTTACTCCGATAGTTACGCAGATACATCACAACCAGGGGTTGGACAAATCCCGGATTACATTAATCCAAAATCCGGGATTTGGATTACGGATTGCAATCCATAATCCGCAATCCCTACAATCATAATTGACCACGTAATCCATAATCCATAATCCCGACAATTATATTATTGACCACGTACTTAATCCGTAATCCAGCTTTTACTAAAATTGCGGATTTCGTGGATTACATTCACACATTCTACCAACACGAATAAAACAAGTGATGTTAAATTGGGAAATCATTTGAGCGTGGTTTTTGTCTCACTTTCCCCCCAGACCTGCTTAGTCAGAGCAGTGCAGTGGATTGAGCAAAGCAGAAATAAACAGTTGCATTTTTAGTGAATGTACCATACTCCATACTATATACGTTCGTTGCGGTGCGTTAAACTAAATATAATAAAATGGCCACAGTTGTAAGTATAATGTATACAATTGTTTGATTATTCACAGTATTTACTTTTTTGCTTCACCCAAGTCTATAATCTGTAACTAATTTAACATGACGCATGACGCTAATTGTATGTGTAATCCGTAATCCTTAATCTTAATCCAACGCGAACCTAATTATGTGTGTAATCCGTAATCTAACATGAACCAAATTTATGTGTAATCCGTAATCCAACATGAACCAAATTTATGTGTAATCCGTAATCCATAATCCAACATGAACCAAATTTATGTGTAATCCGTAATCCAAACGCTAAAATCTTGGGATTACCAACCCCTGATCACAACTGATCATGAATTATCATCGATTTAATTACTTCTCTATGAAAAAAGAACAATTCCTTTACCAATCATTGGTTAATTATAGCTAACGAATTTATGCTGATTTTCGAAACTAACCATGTATATTAATTGGCCTGTAAGGTCGGCGATAATGTTTCACAAATTACCACAGTTTTTATCAACAATTTTATTGCTCTAAAATCGCTGAATAATTGCTACAATCGCTTGGAAATTTCTAGAAAATCGTTACAATTGCTAGAAAATTTCCAAAATCGCCACAATTACTGCACAATCGCTGTAATTACTGGACAATTGCTACAATTGCTGAAAAATTGCTAAAATTACTTAAAAATAGCCACAATTGCTAAACAATCGCTCAGACTTGTACACCAAAATCGCTAAGTGATTTGGCCCTCGATCGAAGGTATTGTAATTTATCAAATTGATAATTTTATATTTATATGGTTTTTATTATTATTTTATTGGTTATTATTTCACCATAATCATGTAGGTGATATAAAACTATTTATTTTTTTAACCGCTTCAAAGAGATCTTCAATGTCATTGATTTTCATTTCTGGCAGTTTGTGACATCCACATTCCCCAAGAACACCAAATGATAAAACAATCTGAAAATGTAGGTGATTTAATACACACTGCAAAATAAAGCATGATAATTTGTACCTTTGTCCCCATATTCTTCTTATCTGGAGCATCAAACTGTTCTTTGATTAAAACTATTGCTTCTAAAAATCAAATACTGGTACACTAATAAAAATTCTGGCAAGTTGCCACGATATTTCTCTCGTATTAACACTTTTTTCAAAAAATAAATATAGCACAATGTATATTGCTGAATTCAGAAAAAAATACTTTTAAACTACATTAAAAAACTGCAACTTTATCTTATAAAAAAAATGGTGCCGCCATTTTAACTTATACCGGAAGTGACGTCACTAATACAATACTTCCTTTTTACTTCGTAGTCGGGACGTAAAACCAAGACATAAATATATTAAATATTTGTCACCTTTAAGAGTTTAGTTGCTCCCACGACCACTTATGGTGCTATTTTCATTAGCTGGTAGTATATAGGCTTTGTACCATGATTTATTTATGGTTTGGGTACACTGTGTTATCGGCAGAACAAATTTTGTTATTATTAGCAAGAATAATGATAATTGAACAATTATAGCCAATTAATGACAATATTAAATTACCTACATTAGTATGTTGATGTGCTCTAAATGATTATTTATGGATAACTTATCGATTAGCCTAGAATATAAAGAAATGACAGTTGTCACTTTGTTTATATCCAGGGCCGGATGCTCCGGTGTTCAGATTTCGTCAGACCGTGCGCATGACGTCACTTGTAGAGTGAATTACATTTGCGGAATACTCATTTGATGTGTTTTTCGTCTGTACCGAGTTTATTTTTCGAGATACAAAAAATTTCATAAGATCAAATATGCTCCTTATGATGTCTTTTATATGTTAAAAATAATAGGGCAGCTCAATCTCTCTCAGTTAACCCGAGAAATACTTGTATAAAGTAGCATAATTACATCTGATGGTGTTTGCGCCGCGACGGCACAAAAACGGTGCTAGATAGAGGAAAATTGCACATGAACAAATTTGTAGAGCACAAAATTTACTAAAGAAAAGTCCGCGAGAGGGTGTCACGATCTTCGATAGTTTAAGAGTTACAGGCGTCCAAAGTGATGCAAACCTTATTCGCGCAACTGTCCACACCGTTTTTTCCCAAACTAATGGAGATAATTACACCCTCTCGCGGACTTTTCTTTAGTAAATTTTGTGTTCTACAAATTTGTTCATATGCAATTTTCCTCTATCTGGCACCGTTTTTGTGTCGTCGCGGCGCAAACACCATCAGATGTAATTATGCTACTTTATACAAGTATTTTTCGGGTTAATATTTTTTTTATTGGTTCCCTACTTTACCTTTTTTTATTGGTGCCCTACGTTACCTTTTTTTATTTCACCTTTTTAAACTACGCCTCGGCCTGTTTAAATCGCACTTTCAAAAATGCGCGTGTTTTGAAGTGGCCACGGCAACAACCAATTTAAAAAACGTGAAATGACAATTTTTTGATTATTGATCTGACAACTTACTGCACTTTGTAACGTCAAATAAAATATTAGGTACCAACATGTTCGAAGGTACCAACAAATTCAAAACCTTTATTCAAACATTATTTAACAATTGGATATTAGAATTCATTTTTTGTAATTCAGTTACGAAATGTCATAATTTTGACATTTTAGTGAACTAATTTTTATTTTGTCACTGAAAACTATCCAAACTTCACATCTAGTGCAAGAAACACGTTCATTTTGCAACTAGTTAGGTATATAAATAGCTATTTAATTATTTAAACACTTCGGTAACAACGAAATCAATCGTTGACGAGATTTTGCAAATTGATTTCTGTTTTTCTCATTTCGATGATAACGAAAGGTTATAACCTTCGAACATGTTGGTACCTAATATTTTATTTGACGTTACAAAGTGCAGTAAGTTGTCAGATCAATAATCAAAAAATTGTCATTTCACGTTTTTTAAATTGGTGATGTTGCCGTGGCCACTTCAAAACACGCGCATTTTTGAAAGTGCGATTTAAACAGGCCGAGGCGTAGTTTAAAAAGGTGAAATAAAAAAAGGTAACGTAGGGCACCAATAAAAAAAGGTAAAGTAGGGAACCAATAAAAAAAATATTAACCCGAAAAATACTTGTATAAAGTAGCATAATTTCACATTACGAATTCAACCATTTCACATTATTAGTTCTTATTTCCATTTTTGGTAGTAATAACACCGGCATTTATGATTTCAAAGTGAACCAATAAAAAAAAATGAACCGCGTATGTACGTCTTACAACGAAACTTACAGATGTTTGTCCTTTCCTAAAAAATAAACTATTGTTGATGAGAAAGCAAATGAATTTTTGTCGCGAGATTTATTATTAACAGTAATTATTAAAAAATGTTCAATAGCAAAGTTGCTCAGCTTAATACCCTGTATAATAAAGCCTCTTGCATCACATTACCATTAACGAGATATGCATACCTACCTACTATTGTAATTACGTCTATTGTAACAAAAACTATACTAAAAAATGTTATTAGTTTTAAGCTGTGTTCAGTAAATAAATAAAACGGTACATTTTTCCATCTTGTGTTATGGTGTTCATGTTTGTGCAGATCAACAGGTAACCATTTTTTTAAATGTAAATTACCACAAGGTGTCAAAAAAATAGAGTTAAGTGCGAAATTGTCTTGAATCCATCAATGAAATCACCCAGATCTAACGCTTTCTCCTCGAACGCTGCGAAAACCGCTATATATTTAGACAGAGAAAAAATGAACTGAATCAATTTTGTAATGCACAAAATTTACTACAAAAAAGTCCGCTGGAGGGTGTAATTATCTCCATTAGTTTGGGAAAAAGCGGTGTGGACGGTTGCGCGAATAAGGTTTGCATCACTTTGGACGCCTGTAACTCTTAAACTATCGAAGATCGTGACACCCTCCCGCGAACTTTTCTTTAGTAAATTTTGTGCTCTACAAATTTGTTCATATGCAATTTTCCTCTATCTAGCACCGTTTTTGTGCCGTCGCGGCGCAAACACCATCAGATGTAATTATGCTAATTAATACAAGTATTTTTCGGGTTAACTGAGAGAGATTGAGCTACCCTATTATTTTTAACATATAAAAGACATCATAAGGAGCATATTTGATCTTATGAAATTTTTTGTATCTCGAAAAATAAACGCGGTACAGACGAAAAACACATCAAATGCGTATTCCGCAAATGTAATTCACTCTACAGGTGACGTCACGCGTCACATTTGCGGACCGCCCACCATGCGCAACATCCTATCTTTAGTATTTATATCGTGGTTTATATCTATTATGTGAAAGAAAGATTTGTCAGAACTTTAAGGTACATAGAAAAATTTCAATGCACTTGACCTATAAAGTTAAGTATAAAATATGGTTAATTGACAATCAGTAGCTCCTTGTAGTGTACATTTTTATTTCTTTTTTGTTGTATATAGGTAGCAAAAAATTAAAAACTGAAGAAACTGTAGGCAAAATAAAAATTAATTGTAAAAAGATTAAAAGCAAAGTAAGTACAAAACCGATTCTTACAAAAGCTGACTTAGTTAAAGATGTATATGCGTACGATTCTGGAAGTAACGCAAGTTCAAGTAGATCAAGGGGTCCATTCATTCAAATTCGTGGACCCAGAGAATCACCTATATCAGTTAATGTTGTAAATACTCCTACAAATGACGAAGATACCGAAAAGAAAGTAAATAAATCAAAAAAATATCATGACGATACAGAATATCGACATAAAGTGAGATCAAGAGGTTTACATTGTAGTACATTAAGTAATAAATACGACGCACAAACACGAGATGCTACATGGATTTGTGTCTTTTGTAAACGGGGACCTCATGCTACTGACCCTCATTTGTCGGGACCATCACGTTTTAATGCAAATATTCAGATTCCACCTCCAGGTGACCTTTTTGGTCCTTATATAATTACTACAGATTCGTCTGAATATCAGAGAAGATTAGACGATCCCTATGATCAGCAATTTAAAAGTAAAAAGGTGTCTCGAGCTATTAGTTCAGTCACAATAAATAAAGTGATAAGTAAAAAATCTAAACGGAAACATTCCGATTCTTATGATAGCCGAAGCTCTTTTGAAGGAAATGAGGATGTTTATTTAGGAATTACTGAAACTAAAGATAAAGTTTATGAGGTTTGGGCACACGAAAACTGTATTGTGTGGTCTCCAGGAGTTTATTTAGTTGGACCTAAGATAATTGGTCTGGAAGAAGCAGTGTGGACTTCGTGTAATGTTACTTGTATTCAATGTCGATATAGAGGTGCAAATGTGTGTTGTATTAAAAGGGGTTGCGTAAGTGTAGTGCATGTAGGATGTGCAGTTTCTGCAGAATGGGATTTAGATGAGGATAATTATAAAGCTATGTGTGTGGCACATAAAGTTCCCTCACATTGAGAAAGACTTTGAGTGCTTGACATTTTATTCTTAACTTGATTGTGATTTTGTATTATAGTTACAAAAGTTTTAATAGTATTATGTAAACTTATAAAAGGATTTAAGTTAAATGAGTTATTCTTAATGAATAAAACCGATGTAATTTAAAAGGTATGTGAAATTCTCTAAGGGACAAGTCATAAATTTCAGAACCAGAAAAGCATTTTTCAAATTGTGCACAGTGAAATTTGTTCAAACCACTTATGCTCTCATACATGTCTTGACACAAAAGCATTTTTCTAGTGTACTTTGCTTAATTTATTGCGAAGTTAGTTTGCTTTCTTTGAAGTACATATTTATGCATATTTCTAGTATGGATGACTATAGTGAATGCAGACTAAATGACCTTATTCAGTAAATTAAGCAATTTAATTTTTACACAATGAGATTTTAGTGGGAATATTGATTCAATTTCGGAATTATGTTACTTACCACATTCTGTTCGGTTCATAGCAATGCCAATGTGTCGTTATTTCAAAAGAGGTATACTCTCAACTCGATGTGTTTCATCCATGTTTGCAGATTTTCCTATATAAACATTTGTGTGGTTCTGAAATTTGGATTTCGTCCTTAGTAGCCCACTTTTACAATCCTGAAATTTTTATTACCATATCACAAATGTAGATTTCTTTATCGTGTAATTTAAAATTTTATTGTAAACTAATTTTTTCAGGTATTTTTGTACCATTCTTAATAGATTTTATTGTAAATAACGAAGACAATTTTAATTTTAAATTGGCATGATTTGTTAAAGCAAGATTTTGTGCAGCTATTAACAAAGTTAATTTTATCACAATTAAAACCCCAAAATAAATGAATGTGTAATAGTTATTTACATATTCCCATTGAGTACAGTATGTATTTTTTAAAATATTGACAACTAAGATGTCACGTTTTGTAGCAGGTTGTTTGTCTAATGGACACATAAGAGTAACATATTTCGTTATACCTAGAATTTTGTATTTAGCAGTATTGTTTTAAAAAAAATGTGATTTTTATAATAGTCTAGGTTAGCAACGGAAATTGTAAATATTTGTTATCTAATTTGTCATTGGTAGTACATCTGGTTTGGACTTTTAGGATTGAATCACTATTACATTTGTCCATATTGAAATGGTGAATATCTTCACGATATTTAAACATTTTAACCATTAATACAAAGTAAAATTTATGGTCATTCAAGAGATATTTAAATATTAATAGTGTTAAAACTATATCACTTCCTGAGACTGTGTGACACATTATTCCTGAAATTTGATTGCATGCACCGTTAAATTGTCACTATTTAATTAATTGTTTACAAATTAATCACTGTTGGTTATTTGATACCCTTTGCAACAATATATGTTGAAAATTGTATAGTGTACATTTTAGATAGTAATTCTGTATATGTTTAAATTTGTCTACACTAATTTTTAATACAGAGTGTTTATAGGAATTAATTAATTCATTAACTAATTACTGGTGCATGTTAAGTAAAACCAAACAAAATTACCAGGAAATTTTCTATATGCCTCACCAATCAATACATACAAGTTTATTTGCAATATCATTACAAATAAATTGATTAACTGTATAATGTACACCTAAGAAGCTTTAATTACCTACAAATGCACATGGTTTGGTATCATTTTAATAAATAACTGTAATTACTGGTGTGCTCAAATAATTGTTGAACAATTTTGTTACCCAATAATATAAAAATTTATAACTATTATGTACCATAAATTATTTTATAATTTCCGCTGTAAAATTAAGAATGCTTAGTTATAATTTTATGAAAAAAAAGAGGATGTAGTAATAATCCTATGAAGAAAAGTACTGTATTTATTAGATCTTTTTCAAAATTGTAAATATATGATGCATATTTACTATATAAAGGTGTTTCCTTTATGTAAATTATTTTCTTGTCCGTTGTTGATTAATGTATAGAAAATTCTTTTTGGGGTACTTAATTAATTAAAAAAATTCTGGCAAGTTGCCACGAGACTTCCCTCGTATTAGCACCTTTTTCAAAAAATAAGTAGAGCACAATATATGTATATTGCTGAATTCAGAAAAAAATTCTCTTTTAAACTGCATAAAAAACTGCAACTTTATCTTATAAAAAAAAATGATTGCCGCCATTTTAGCTTATACCGGAAGTGACGTCATCAAAGGTAATATCAGAATTTTCGTCCTTGGCCCGAATGCAATCCATTGGCGAAAACCGCATTTCGATAACTTTAATAGTTTCTGAGTATCGAGCGTTGCAGTCATTTTTTGAAAATTATTTTTTTTAACACTGTTTTCAAAAAATAAGTATAGCACAATATATATAGGTCCTCTTCACTTTTTCCACTACATTTCTCCATTCATTTCTATTTCTTATAGAGCTTACAATACTGGAATTCCGCGATTTTGAAAACCGGGATCCCGGAAAAAAATTGATGCAGTATTTAAAACCGGTATTCATACTATATACCTACCGGTATTTCGGTATTAATTTTATTGTCTTTTTAGTAGAAAATATTTTGGATTAATGATATTTATTTATAGTGCAAAATATTGTATATATACAGGGTGGGCCAATAGTGTGTGGATGGAAGTGTAGGTTTATTAACGAAAATTTCGTTCATGGGATATGGTAAGCTACAAATCTAAAAAATTTTCACTTGAATCGCAAAGTTTATAGAGGATGATTACATCAATGTTGCATTTTTTTAAATGCAACGCTCTGTATATTTCTTGGTCAATTCTTAGTGCGACTTTATGTATCGCAGTCCAAAAAATTGAATATCGCAGGGATCACAAAGCTTAGAAGGCCGTGACGATGCGATATTACTAAAACATGAAATTTACTATCGTAAACGACAGTCAAATCCAAAATCTTGTGTTCGGAGAAATTACTACGTCAATTGACAAAACGGTAACTTGATTTTTCAAATGGCACTACCAATTTTTCTTTATTAATTTTTGAACTATGAATTTACAGAATTATAATTGCGGGTTTATTATTTCCAATTTCAATATTGAATTTAATTTAAACTTTTTAACTTTAAGTAGCAGTAATATCAAATTATAATTTAGGGTTCATTAGCATTAATATTTTGAGTTTCAATTTTTTATTTCAAATTTCTATTTTGAATACGACATTTTTGAATTTTTTGTGGATTTTTTCAATTTACATTTTATATTTACATCTTTGAATAACTTGAATACTTACTTTGAATTTGGAATTTTTAACTTTGAATTTCTAAGCTATTCGTTTTTTATTTTTCTTCAGTAAAAAAACTCAATACCGGGATCCAGGGATTCACTTGATTGAATACCGAAAACCGGTATTCAAAATTTCTTCCAGTATTGTAAGCCCTAATTTCTTGTATATTCTCCCCAATTCCTTATTCCTAGTGTTCTTAAGTCACTCTCTATTTCTACCCGTTTTTTCTTCGGTCTACCTCTTTCCATTAATATTGTAATATTGTAGTCGTACAACATTCATGTTTTGACCTCCAAATGTGTCCTAGCTATCTTATTGATACTGATTTAATGATGTTTACAATATCATCCTCCAGTACATTATATATTTCCTCGTTGGATCTATTTCGTAGGTATCTCATTATTTCCATATTTTACAGGTCCTAATATACCTAGGTACTTATTGTTTTTCTCTGTAGGATTCTTATATCGCGTTCTATTTTGCTGTAAATCATTGTCTCAGCGAGACAGCGACGTGGGCGTATAATTTGTATATTTTAGTTTTAATGGTGATGGACTACTTAGTTTTAAGAAGTCTGCTATGGCCTATGGGCATAACATGCTCTGTTCGTTGCTTGTAATTTTTCACGTAGTACCTCCCGACATATATTATTTTCAGTGATTATCACCGTTCCCACACATTTATAGTTTTGTTTTGGACCTCCCCGAGTTCAAAATTGCCTACTTTAGTTTTCCTTGTCTGTCTTTTGCCTTCTATTCTTAGTATTTTTGTTTTTTCTATATTTATCTCTAGTCCAATCTCGTGACCTTCCTTTACTATTTCTTCTAAGATGTTTTCTAGAATTTTTCTTTTCTTGGTGATTGCCACTATATACGTCGTCCGCATACGCTGTGATCTGGGCACCCCTTGTTCTTGTAAATCCAGACATCTACTTTCCTTAAGTATATAAGCAACTGTCATGTTGAGTAATGTGGTGAGTCCCCTTGTCTGATACATTATTGTTGAACGTGATAAAACTTACTCCTACCATATTCGCATAGAACTGTTGTTGTCGATTAATGTCATTCTAATCAAGTTTCTAAGTTTTCTTGGTACTCCCAGTTCTAATTCTTTCTGCCTCTTGATCGAATCTAAAGCTGCTTAAAGTCAATAAACATTAATTTGAGGTTCGTGTCCTTTTTCTACAGTAGGTACCTAGGTACTATACAAAGCCACATTAGTATTCTCCTATTAGGTATTTCTTTATTGCCATTCCCAACCCAAACAATTTAGCCAATTCTACACATATGCAGAGAAACACCGCAAATATACTGATATAACTTTAGCTCAGTAATTTCAAGCGCAATATATTGAATGGGAATTGCTTTTAATGCACCCAGAGTTCTGAGTTATACCAAAAATAATACACAACAACTTACAAACTCTAGAGTCTAGAGGCTTAGATAAAAACAAAAGGCAGTGCAAAGGCAACACTTGATATATAAGTATAGGTACATATTTAGATACTTTCTAAACATAACGAAAGACATCACACACTTTCAACAAATACCACTCAAACACAATTGAAAGATTGAAACTATGTTGCATAACATATATTACAGAAAGTAGGTGGGTACATTACAAAACACATGGAGAGAAATCAAAGACCCCACGAAGAAACTAATGCGGCCCCCTCCCAATGTCAAATTTACTTTATAATATCCAGCGACCAGCGCCGTCCTTTAAAATGTGTATACCAAAAAAGAAAGGTTTAAGGTTTGACTTAGGCCCTTGTCCCACCAAAGCAACGCAATAGCGACACGATTTCGACATGACACAAGCAGGCGACATGGAGTTGTCCCACCAAAGCAACGTGTTTTCTACATTCAGTTTAGTGAATAATGTCATCAAGTGAATTGTGAAGACGACGATCTGATTGCAATGTACTGGTACATATTTACAAAATAGAAACCATTCTAAAAAGTCTAAGAAAAGGAAATGGTGGCGGTATCCTTTTATTGCAAGAAACTAAAAAAACAGAATGTTTGTTGCTGCTAAAGAACTCGATAGACACCCAGTGAAATTTAAATTATTTTACCGGATGTCAAAAGAACTGTTTCTTGAGCTGCTTGAAAAAGCGTTGATTGAAATATTAATAAAGATAGACAACCTTACGGTAATATACGACCCCATTGTCGTACAAGGCATCAGGGGTCGTTGCGGTCGCTCGTACTCAAGTAGTGTGTAACCTGACTTTTATGATAGAATTCTGTAATTATGCTAGTAAATTCGTGTACATTCTTAACAATGTTGCCAGTAAAAGAATATTTCAACCCGGGACTTTTAAATGAATAAAAATAAATATATAGTAGTAGCGCGTTATGCGACTTAAATATTTATGTTAGGATTTTTCTTTATATAAGTATAACTTTATTTTCTTTTACAGGAGAAATTATATATGATATCATTGATATCCTCACCCGACGCGACAGTTTTAATTCAATTTCAAATTTCAACCTACATAATATAGATTGTTACCACGACCAAATTACATTTTTTAATTTACTATAAAAGTACTTTGAACTAGTTTTGTGTAAATAATTTTTTTTAAAGGCCGTATCATTGATTGAAATATACCGAATATTTGCATCAACGGCAGAATCTAATGAGTCATAATATTACTTGACCTTAGTGCTTAGTAATGCAAATTCCGAACAATTATGATGACTTTAGAGTTTTCGTGTCTTTATTTCACCGTTTCTGTCACTTGAATAATTGTTTTCTCCACGACTATATAAAAATGCACAAATTCTTTTTACATATTTAGCTAAACAAAGACATAAATTCTTCACACCGACACCAGTGAAGAATGAAAAAGAATTCACTCTCGTTAGGCAATCACATTCTATGATTATCAGAAATCACGGTAATTTTCGTAAATAAATGTGGTAAATACTAAATAGCTCAGTAGTAGAGATACTTGACGCGGGACATCGACGTTCGATTCCCAATGGAAGAATTTTTTTTATGCATAGTCGTGGAGAAAGTATAGTCTTTTACGAGGTCTTTTACTTGTGTACTAATGGCTAATATTCACTAGGATGATTCCAAAACTCACTCGCTGCGCTCGTTTGTTTAGGGCGGCAGCCCAGCGTCATTTTAGGTATAATAGCCCAGTAAAATAAAGAAATTTGGATGAAAAAATGGTTACAGCTTTGAAAATTTGGAAACAGGCTTGTTTTGTGTTCGCTTTGAAGTGTTCAAAACTCCCCACCCGTCCCCCCCCCTCCGAGAGAAATTGTGGGCCAAAAAGTGTAAAAAAAACAGGTTATCGTAAATAACTGAAAAAGTATTAATTTTATCAAAAACAAAAACGTTAAGAAAATT
This sequence comes from Pyrocoelia pectoralis, assembly GCA_036250285.1. Classification (NCBI taxonomy): domain Eukaryota; kingdom Metazoa; phylum Arthropoda; class Insecta; order Coleoptera; family Lampyridae; genus Pyrocoelia; species Pyrocoelia pectoralis. The sequence continues at coordinate 20,202,148 of CM070080.1, read as the reverse complement.
GTAGCCGACAAAATTCCGCACATTTTCATGTTTTATTTTTGTCTCTGCGAACAATAGGAGCTGAGATAGATTTTTTTAAAATGTAGACTGTTTTGCGGCGAAACAGTAACACGTGTGTGTGCGCATCGCGCGTATTTCGCTTGTATCTCGAGAATGGCCATTTGTATCGCAAAATGCTTCAAATAAAAGTTGTAGAGAATTTAATTACGAACAATTTTCGTTTTTAAACATTTCTATACGATTAATATTGACAGAGATATAATCATTTAAACCTTTTTCTAAGACACAATCGCTGCTCGTTTTGCATAATAAAATCAATAATAAGTCGAAAACTATTGATTCTACGTACTTAGTGTATATAATGAAAGTTGTAGAGAATTAAATTTTGAATCTATATGTATGCACGAAATATGAGTCCAGTGTCGGTCTGGCCAGGTCGGCTGGTCGGCGATCGCCGAGGGCCCGGGTCCGAAGGGGGCCCATCGAGCCCATATTAAAAGTATGGGGAAAAAATTACAAAGATATCGAGAACAATTAGGAAGGATATTGAGAACAATTTCGAAAGATATCGAGAAAAATTTAGAGTTATCGAGTCGCCTTTAAAATAGTATTTTTTTAAAATCGGACAGAAAGTAATACTTTCCGGTTTATTTTTAGGTCAGAAAATCTCATTTTGTCGGACCGAGCCAGAAAGTTATTGTGATAGTCCGGTAAAAGGTTTTACCGGACTCATTTTTACTTTCCGGCCTAGAACGGTCAATTGTTCTGCCCGTTTTTAAAAAAATATTGTACGTAATACGTCCCAAAAGTGCTTTTAGTGGACTCGCAGGCTTGCAGGACTCGCCTGCGGCTCGCCCTGTAATTTGCCTACTTGTCCAGTAAAGGATCACTTTCGGGACTTGTTACGTAAACTACTATTACTTAATCAAATGCGAATCAAATATGAATATGAAACAAACGTTTATGCGCGCGTGACTGAGCATACGCCGAAACATTATAGTAATCGGTATTCGGTAGCAGTGCTGAACAACTAAAAAAAAATTATTAATTTCATCAATTTCTTTAAAACTTTATTAGTTATGAGGCCCATCTAATTTATATTTTATCATGTTTATTGGTAACTATTATGTAATGATTTAGTGTTTTTTTAATTTGACAGTAAAACAAAAACGAACATTTATTGTTTTGTATTTTTATTAATCATTATTCTTTCATTATAATTTATTTCTAACATTTTTGGTTTAAATTTGAATATTAAGGGGGTCGAAATTTGAAAGTAAAGTTTTTTGGTGGGAAGATCGCTATTTATTTTTTATCGGAGGAAGGGGCCCTCGAATATTGCCAGCCGAGGGCCCGAAGGGCCGCCAGAACGACACTGGAAATATCATTTTGGTAATCCTTATAAGGCGATGGAGGAAGAAATAATGAAAAATTCTCATTTTCAAGCGTTGCTTTGCAAATAAAATAACTATGTTTTGACTACTTGTAGACAGTAGTGTCTTATAGTTTTTTAAAGATAATTAATGTACCTGTAAAATAAGCGTCAGGAGAAGTTCGTACGACAAATAGTTCGGTAGTTACAGCTGTTTGAAGATATACTCAAAAATTGACATTTTATTAAGAATCCCGATTTCAGCTAAGAAATGGCCGTTAACTTTTTGTTAAAAATTGGTTTTATCCTATTTACAGTAGGTGCTTTAGCTTTATATACACTGTGTCCGTAAAGTATGGAACAAATTCATTTTTAGCTAAACAGACCATTTTTAGAAATAATCCTGAAACACGTCGATTTTTGATTTTAATTTACCGTATTTTAAAATAATAATCTAATATACAGGGTGAACTTCTTTCGAGTAATGACGTCACCGCCATTTTTTTTTAATGGAATATCCCTATTTTGTTTCAATTTTCGGATTACTCTAGCTGAGCTGATTCCAAAAATGTATCACATGTTGATTCCAATTGGTACAGGGTGGACAAAAATACAATAGTTTTGTGTGTGCTCAAGTAACACATAACATTCTTTATTAGTTAAATTAACAATATTATCAAAAATACTTGTTGTCTAGCGGCAATTGGTTTAAAGGTAACACCCTGTAGTTTGTTACATTTTTAGATTAATAAAATTGAGCTGTTTCCAAACATGTTTGGTACACAAAACTATTTATTTTTGTCCACCCTGTACCAATTGGAATCAACATGTGATACATTTTTGGAATCAACTCAGCTAGAGTAATCCGAAAATTGAAACAAAATGGGGATGTTCCATTTAAAAAAAATGGCGGTGACGTCATTACTCGAAAGAAATTCAACCTGTATATTAGATTATTATTTTAAAATACGGTAAATTAAAATCAAAAATGGACGTGTTTCAGGATTATTTCTTAAAATGGTCTGTTTAGCTAAAAATGAATTTGTTCCATACTTTACGGACACAGTGTATATACAAAGGTAATACAATACAATAAATCGTTCGCAATCGCAAGTTGTACTTTATTGTAAAAATACATCTTTGAAAACTACCTATATATTTTCACAGAATTTAACTAAAATGTATATTTGTATTCAGTTTTTCTTAAATATCTTCGTTTCCATTTATTTTAGGACAAACTTTTATATAAACTAATTGAAAGCTTACAACATTTCCTATAAAAAACACTTGGTCGCGTATGTTTTTCTGTAAACAGCGACGAGAAACTAACGATTGAAGATGCAGGTAATGTTTAATTTTTACAGAAATTGTAGCTACTTTTGAGACGAAGAAAAGGTAGTATAAAAAATGTGATCCTATGATAAATTTACTCAGAAATGTTCAGAGAATAACTTCCGATACTTGGAAAAGTAAAAACAATTTTTTATTCTACCATTTCTTCGTCTTATGTGCGAATCATACTACGTTGAAGATGATGTAAAATATAAGAGCATAAAAATGGTCGCAAGTTCTGAACCTGGGGATAACATGTTCAAATTTGTGGATAAAAAATCACTGTTTTAAAGTGATTTGAGCGCGTCTGTAAATCTGTAATTCAGGTTCTTGCGTATGTCACGAAAAAAAAATTGCAGACAATTCGGATGGGTCGTAGCTCTGGCGTTTTTTCAAGATTTGGTATAAAATTTATTTTTATTTTTAATTAATTACTTTTGCCTTTTTTCTTTTTCCCAGGGGGGCCCCTTGGCGGCGCGCTTGTCGGACAGGTGCACCGGCCTCAAAAACGAAGAGAAGCGAAAAGTGCATGATAGGCGAAGAAATAATAAAGCACTGAACCTACCACATTTTTTTAGTAAGACGGATTGAGATTCATTCGCTTCCTAAATTCAATAGGAAACTTTGTACCTACTTTTGATCATGTTTTTTTTTCCGAAATTGCATTTGTGCAGTGGAAAAGCCATCCTGAAAAATGCATTTTCATAGAAAAAATTTATACCTTTGTTGTAAACTTCTACAATCGAGTCAATTCGGGTTGAAGGGGGTTTTCGAGGTAGCTGATTCCGAATATGACCTCCAAATTGGCTCACCGCCCTTCTGGAGCTCAGCATAACTGAGCAACGTACCATCTGCACAGCTTTTTCTCAAATTCACTCTCAAATGATTCTAGACATTTCATCCGTAGGTTTTTGGGTTGCTGATTCCAAATCTGGGATTCAAAAGGCGCAGCGACACTGGTGATGCTAACAAAAATATAACCGCTATTCCAATTTCGACATACTTTTTATCGGTGTGTGTGAAAAGCATGTCCGATACCGATACCGTACCGATAACACAACACCGATAATATCGGTGTGTGTGCAGCCGCCCTGCCGCCCTAACACCCAATACAAGTAATATTATAATAAATTTATACAGGGTGTCCACGGCTGAGTGGGACATATGGAGAATACACACAAAACCGTTTTTTGGTGAATATTATCTCCGTAGTACTACCTCATCCAAATTCAATCGCCGCATTACACAACTGGCCTAACAATGAACAATTCTAAATAAAAAAATTCGTTTTGTAAAGCCAGAAAATGAGGTTTTGTTGTTGGTTTTTAAGGATGATTGTTTACGATTTTATTCTGCCTTTTACAACTTCACTAACATGATAGTAGGTAAATAACAGAAGAATTAATTCAATTAAATAAACAATTGGAAATTAAGTAACATTATTAAGACCACCTGATCATTTTTGTTATCTTAATTCTCAAAAACCGATTAATTCTCCCTATGTTCCACTCAGCCGTGGACACCCTGTATACAAGATAGGTACGACAGCGACGTAGCGGTGTCTAACTTGAAAAAGCCAAAATTTGCGGTTTTCCATTTTGTACAATCAGAAACACTTTACTTCCGTATCTCATTGAAATACATAATTTCACTTATGTTTTGTTTATTACGTACTATACTACTTATGAAAGAATGTGCTGTCTAAGTTGATTCGATGTGTAAAAGAGCAAATCCTTGTCAGCAAAATGTGACTGGAAAATGGAAATCCGCATGAATCCCATAAGCAGTAAGATTAAATGTTATTTCTAATGTAATTTCTAATGTGAAATTCTTGGCGTTATTTATATTTCTTACTGAGGGATTAAAGCACTTGTAAATTATTTTAAAATAAATTATGAAATTGTAAAAGCGAATCGTTCAATAAATAATTTTGGGGGGAATAACTAATGAAAATAAAACGATGTTTATCGTATAGAAATTTTATAATAAAAATTAATTGCTTTTTATAATTCTTTAAGTTCTAGAGTAGAGTAATTTTTATATATTAATTAGTGGTTAAATGTTGCAACATTGCATGACTAACAGTAGCTTTCACTTGTATTTTCGAAGCGCCAATTCTAATTTGCGGCGAAAATTGAACTATTATTCATAACATTTTGGCGATGGCGCTACTTTACAGTCAAAAGAAAAAAACAAAAACGCAACTACACATACATGGATGAATTGCTCTCTTAATGCATAGGTTGCCCATCTTTATTAATATTTCAATCAACGGAAAAAGTCATTCCTGTTCATTATGTTTTGCAATGAAATTAATTTTCCTTTTCCTTAAACCATCGCACATTAAGGCCGTTGTCCCACCAAAGCGGAGCAACAGCGACGCGACAACTACACGACGTCGCTAGCGTGTATCTTTCATGTTTAACCCATGGTTTCTATGCACCGTACACACACCAACGCTCCGGTAGAGAAACATCCAAGCTACGTGTCGGCTTCTTGTTGCCGAGCGACTCGACAGGTCAGTTGTGAAGCGACACTGTAGCTGTATGTGCGATGGTTTAAGGAAAAGGAAAATTAATTTCATTGCAAAACATAATGAACAGGAATGACTTTCTCAAGCAGCTCAAGAAACAGTTCTTTTCACATCCGGTAAAATAATTTAAATTTCACTGGGTGTCTATCGAGTTCTTTAGCAGCAACAAACATTCTGTTTTTTTAGTTTCTTGCAATAAAAGGATACCGCCACCATTTCCTTTTCTTAGACTTTTTAGAATGGTTTCTATTTCGTCAGTATGTACCAGTACATTGCAATCAGATCGTCGTCTTCACTTGATGACATTATTCACTAAACTGAATGTAGAAAACACGTTGCTTTGGTGGGACAACTCCATGTCGCCTGCTTGTGTCATGTCGAAATCGTGTCGCTGTCGTATCGCTGTTGCTCCGCTTTGGTGGGACAACGGCCTACAGCTACAGTGTCGCTTCACAACTGACCTGTCGAGTCGCTCGGCAACAAGAAGCGGACTCGCAGCTTGGATGTTTCTCTACCGGAGCGTTGGTGTGTGTACGGTGCATAGAAACCATGGGTTAAACACGAAAGACTTCGAACATTTTGTTATATGTTCGAAGACGAAAGATACACGCTAGCGACATCGTGTAGTTGTCGCGTCGCTGTTGCGCCGCTTTGGTGGGACAAGGGCCTTAACCGGAATAACATCGTAAGGTTTTCAAAAAACGAGACAAATAGTAGGAAATGTTTTTTAACCTTCAATTTTAAACTATTTTAATATTTAATTTGATTATCGCCGTGTAGGGGCGTGCGATGAATAACCTAACCGCAGGGGCGCTGCGTATTGTAAAAGGCGGCTAATCAAAAGCACAAGGAAGGATAGGCTAGCGCTAGACGCTAGACTGTTTGTGGAGCGAGTGCAGAACGTTTAGGCGTTTTTCTATGTAGGCGGTTTAGGACAATGCACGGTGCGGTAGGTAGGTAAAGGTATAGAATCTTTTGGTGTCCCTAATTTGCGTAAAAGAGACTGAGAGATTAATACCGATGATGACTTTTTTTACTTAATTTGGACTTCTTGAAAATCCCAGGCGTTGTGTAGATTTTGGGTCGGGTTTGGAACCAGCGTCGAAGTCTAACAGGATGTAATTTTTTTTGCTACCGAATAGCTTATAGCGTTGAGTGAAAGATATTGTTTATTCAATGATTATAGGCATTACCTTTTTTTGTGTTTTACCATTCACTCAACAGTTTTACACAGTTTATTAAACGACTATAATAGGTGATTGATACGTTTTCAGATACTTTATGTGAATTAGAGGTTCGCTCTGGTAGGTTTTCCGTTTTCGGCGATGAATCTTACACGTATTGAATGAAATGGTCTTCAAATACTCTTCGATATGCATTATGCCAAAGAGTATTACTCTTTGATTATGCATATGTTCGGTTATATCATTGAATAATTAACCCTTCGTTAGTCACGTGGTCTACAGTCGTAGACCACGTTTGTTTGCAGTGTGACTATTAATTGTTGGGTTAGTTTGCACATGTACACCCTTGAGTAGCTGTTGGTTATAGTGCCTACTATGCAGTTAGTATGCTAAATGCCATCTGTGAAGGTTGTAGTGTGTGTTTTCGGGAATCAAATACGACTGGTCTACGACCGTAGACCGCGCGACTATCCGTGCTAAATTTTGCGACGCGCTTGAATTTTTTATTTTTGTAATTTTCATATATTTTCATTTTCATTTACATGTACGAGTTGAAATAAAATAGAATTTTATTTGTTTAGCTTTAGTTATAAAGTTTAATACTGTCAATGTCAATAAACCTTTAAAAACGTATATGCGCATATTTATTTTTTTTGCGAGAAGGCATCTATATATCTCAACATAAATTGTATTTTATATGGAAGAGCAGACTTCCTTAAACCCAAATTTTATACAAATTTTTTTCAAAAATTCAAATTGGCTATTATAGACAACAATTAAAATGGTCTACAATCGTAGACCACGCGACCGAACTCGTGACTAAAATTGACGTGACTAACGTAGGGTTAAGTAAGATCATATTATGGTTATATCAAAGAGAATTATACTCTTTGGTTATATCATTGAATAATTAGTTATTAATGGTTATAATCAACCAACTAAGTAATAAGTACCTACCTAACTAAAAAAGTAAAATTTCATTTTAAACCAATTTTAAAATAAATTTTCATAAAACGAATTAAACCATAATCGCCAAACCTCCAGAATTTAGCCCTACTTGCCCACTCTCTTACTGGTACCACAGTATATGTCTTTAAGACGTATACTGTGCTAGTACCTGCCTACCTGTTGCTATGTTTAAAAGATTATTTTTAGAGCTTTCGACAGAATTATTTAAAAAAAATATTTTTCTATGTAAAAAATTAAAATGAACTAGGTACCTACATTTTACTGGAAACTGGAAGCTCTAAAGTTAGTGGAGTAATGTCGTAATGATGATACATTTCTCACAAATATGAAAGCCTTTTACAAACTAAAACTTTGTATAGTATAAAAATTTAGGAATAGTCAGCCAGTGATCAAGCAAGTGCAAGGGTCATTTTTAACCGAAAAATCGTTATTATATTACCACGGCACAGATAAAGACATTACCATTGTATTTATACCGTGTGACAAGTTTCAAAGCGGGACATAGCCGAATAGCATGGGAAATCACATATTTGCAGTTTGTTGCTCACCAGTTTCATCTACACGAACGGTAATGATGTCTATCGAAAGAGCATTATTTTCTGAGCCTGTTTATACCAAATTGTTTGGTATACTTACTAATTCACTGCTTTTTTAATTAAAAAATAATTTTCAAAAGTTAAAAAGTATGAGCAGCCATGACATGTCAAATTCAAATAATGTTTAGTCTGTGGTTTAATATTAATTTTTAGACCTGTTGCCTATTTAAACACTCGTTCCTTGTTATAATAACTATTATTATCTATCATTATTCATGGTTCAATTTTTCAGGAAAATGCCATATTACATAATTGAAAATGTTTGATTTGATAATATTCAAAATTATTCGAATTTGACATGTCATGGCTACTCATATTTTTAACTTTTGAAAATTATATTTTCCTAATTAAAAAGTAGTGAATAGGTATAAGTACCAAATATTTGGTATAAACAGGCTCAGAAAATAATGCTCTTTCGATAGACATCATTACCATTCTTGTAGATATAATTGGTGAGCAGCAAACTGCAAATATGTGATTTCCCATGCTATTCGGCTATGTCCCGCTTTGAAACTTGTCACACGGTATGTTAAAATACAATGATATTACCTAAACCTCATATTACTTTCATTAACGTTTAAAAATGCAGATGCAGAAAAGAGCTTTTATTTTATCACTAAAAATGGAACATAATCTGTATGTATATTTTTATGTTTTACCGTTGACCTCAATCAACGGTTTTACCATTGAATAAATAAGAGAATTTTCAAAGGTTGTACCAATGTACCTACTTCTCAAGACGATACACATTTGAATCTTAGTAGGGAACACGGTGTATAAAACAGACTCAATTTTGGGTTCGATTTATGATCAAACCGAAAGTCGTCGAAGGAAATTCAATGTACCGTTCTATAATAGATAGCTATTGGAATTTTAACTTATGATTTGGGTAGGTCGATAGGTTGAACCCCCATGTTAACATTTCTGACAGGGTATGTGACTTGCAATGCTCAACTGTATTTATATTTGACTACCTACGTGTGACTTTTTTATAAACACTATTTAAAATTTAAATGTTGATTTTTTATTTTTTGAATATATAGTACGCAATAGTTTTGTTACACATGTTATTCTAGCACACCCTTAGTTTTCGGTCTACTATTCTAGTAACTAACTAATAAAACATTCAGAAAATGATGGGACACCCTTTATAAACGAGTAGAAGGCCCTATTGGCCTATTATGTTAGTAAGTACAGCACTAGTACTGCAAGTTCTTTGTCATACACAGAATTACGACTACAACAACCACGGAGTTTATTTCATCGCCCCACGAACCCAATAGGGACATTTAGTCGTGACGTCACACATAGGCGGCAATTTAAAACGGAGTCATAACTTTAAAACTGTCAATTAAATTAGCCCTTATTGTATAGTAACGATAAGGGTCACTTTTTTTAGCGACCACTTTAAAGTGCGGCCATACGCTTACAAAATCAAAATAAGAAAATCGAAGATACATTTGAGAAACTATCATGGTTTTTTTACACATTTCAGTCCTGAAATTTAATTTTCTTTCTCAAATAATTTTGTAAATCGATTATAGAAAAGTTGTGGTGAATTTTTTAACGTTGCGCATGCCGTTTATGTTTATGCATTTCCCGTCCTCTCGACCTTAACCTAACTTATTACTTGTGTGTATAATAAATACACACTAAGAAACTACTTAAGATACTATAACAACTTATATTAATGATTAAAATAGAAATTTAGTAAGACAGCAAGCAAAGAATGGAAATTGGGTTAATATTTAATAAACAAAACACACAAGTAATAAGTTAGGTTAAGGTCGAGAGGACGGGAAATGCATATAAACGGCATGCGCAACGTTAAAAAATTCACCACAACTTTTCTATAATCGATTTACAAAATTATTTGAGAAAGAAAATTAAATTTCAGGACTGAAAGGTGTAAATAAAACATGATAGTTTGTCAAATGTATCTTCGATTTTCTTATTTTGATTTTGTAAGCGTATGGCCACACTTTAAAGTGCTCGCTAAAAAAAGTGACCCTTATCGTTACTATATAATAAGGACTAATTTAATTGACAGTTTTAAAGTTATGACTCCGTTTTAAATTGCCGCCTATGTGTGACGTCACACTAAATGTCCCTATTGTCGACTGTCGTCCGCCTATCTCTCTTTCACGGAAGAATTCTTGTCTAACTCGTATGGTCCCTCCGAGTAACCAACCATTGACTAATCAGTTCAACGTTGTACGTTTTCCGTTCAACACATTCTAACGCATTACTTTTATAACGGCGTCTCATAATTAATAGAAGTTAAATGAAAATATTGATGTGCGTTAATTTAAGTGAACGTTATAATAATTATTTTTAATATGGATATATCATGTGTATTTTTGGCGACTTCTTGTATTCGTTACATCTTTTGTTTCTCATTGTTCAATTAGGAAAATGCCAAACTTCTAATTTTACTGGTAAGAAATTAATTTAACAAAAAAAGTACATAGGTACATCTGTGATTATATTCACCCATTTCTTATGTATATATGTGTGTGTTGTTTATATTTCTCATGCTCAGGTTGAGATGTTACGTCAATGTAAACAAAAGATTGTGGTCAGGTGTTGTGCGAAGATTATCATATTATCGATAAAATTTCGCTTTTGTTCGAATGGACTATATCTATAAATGAAGCATTCATTAGCATCTGTAGTTTTAGAAAGCAGGAAGCCAATGTTTACATTTCTGTTTATTTTATTTGACTTTTAAAGAAGCGCTTGTTGGAATATAAGTAAGTATAGCGGTTAAATTAATTTGACTCAAATCTAAGTATCGGTTAAGCTAAAATTAGAATTAAATACCTAAGACGTCTCCCAAGTCGATCGCGAATTGGACCAAATTGTCTAAAATGACTATAAAAAAACTTTTTTCTTCCGGAAACACTTCATTAATATTTTTTTTCTACAAACGTTCAAAAATGACAAGGTTTGTGCATTGATAATAATACGTGAAGTGACCCTTTTACCCTTTTTTTCACTTTCCTACGTTACCATGACACCGTGCGCGAAATGACGACGCCGTACTTCGCGCACTGCATGTAAACTATATGGGAGTTTTGAATTATAACGTTGAAATAATTGTCAACTTTTTCACGTGTGTAGAAAAAGTTTTGTTTGTAACTCGTGCGCGAAATACTCTGATGATCTCGGCTATTTTTTTAACTCAGCTGCGCCTCGTTAAAAAAATTTTGGGAAGTTGCCACGAGACTTCCCTCGTATTAACACTTTTTTCAAAAAATAAATATAGCACAATATATATTGCTGAATTCAGAAAACAATACTCTTAAACTACATAAAAAACTGCAATTTTATCTTATAAAAAAATTAGTGCCGCCATTTTAGCTTATACCGGAAGTGACCTCATCAAAGGTATCAGCATTTTCGTCCTTGGCCCGAATGCAATCGATTGGCGAAAACCGCATTTCGATAACTTTAATAGTTTCTGAGTTTAGAGCGTTGCAAGGAATGTGTACGGACAGACGAAGTAAAAGGGAATAGTATTGTATTAGTGTTCCAAAAAAAAATTGACCTATGCAAATTTTTACATATCTTTGCGTTTCTGAATACGTAGATTCAAAATATGAAAAAAAAAATTTCCGTCTGTCGTCTGTAGTCTGCACTCTGCAGCAGTGGCGGCTCGTGACTTTAGAAGTAGGTGACGCAGAATTTATACAAACACACAGACACAATCATCTCTCACAATAATGTACATTTAATATTAAAGATGATGGTAATATATTTAAGGGCGTTATGCAATCCGTAAATCTCCGCTTCACCTGCGTCACTTGACGAGCCGCGACTGGTCTGTAGTCCGTCCATACACATTCCTTGCAACGCTCTAAACGCAGAAACTATTACAGTGATCGAAATGCAGTTTTTGCCAATCGATTGCATTCGGGCCAAGGACGAAAATGCTGATATTACCTTTGACGGCGTGACTTCCGGCATAAGCTAAAATGGCGGCACTCATTTTTTTATAAGATAAAATTGTTTTTATGTAGTTTAAGAGTATTTTTTTCTGAATTTAGGAATTTAGCAATATGTATATAGGTATTGTGCTATATTTATTTTTTGAAAAAAGTGTTAATACGAGGGAAGTCTCGTGGCAACTTGCCAGAATTTTTTTTCATTTTTTGAATCTACGCATTCAGAAACGCAATGATAGGTATGTAAAAATTGGCATAGGTCAATTTTTTTTTTGAACACTAATACAATACTTTCCTTTTACTTCATACGCGGGAAGTCAAAATCAGTTCTCGATCACCAAAGTGGCATTTCGCGCACTAGATACAAAAATATCTATTTTATTCACTGTGCGATGAAAATAAGCATAGATTCAAAAAATGGAAAAAAAAATTCCGCCTGTTGTCTGTACTTAGTCTAGTCTGTCCGTACACATTTCCTTGCAACGCTCTAAACTCAGAAACTATTAAAGTTATCGAAATGCGGTTTTCGCCAATCGATTACATTCGGGCCAAGGACGACAATGCTGATATTACCTTTAATGACGTCACTTCCAGTATAAGCTACAATGGCGGCACTCATTTTTTTATATAATATCATATATAATATCTAAAGTTGCAGTTTTTTATGTAGTTTAAAAGAGTATTTCTTTCTGAATTGTGCTATTATACTTATTTTTTGAAAAAAGTGTTAATATAAGGGAAGTCTCGTGACAACTTGCCAGAATTTTTTTAAAATGTTACCGTACCGCTTTTATGTGTTCCTTGCTACATGTACTGTATAAAATGCTTCGTTTCAGGGGCGTGCTGGTGCTGGATTCCCCAATGAGGGAAGTGGATAGACCGGTACAGGGTCTCGCACACGGTAACTCTCCTTCTAAATGTTTTGAATGAAAACATTTCCAGCAATTTTAGAGTGTGAATGACAAATTTCGATTACAGAATAATGACATTGAAATTTTAAATGGATTGTACGATACCGGGTCCGGGTGTTTAAAAATAAAGCCGTAAGAGAATCATTGATATAAAAAATATAAGAGAATACCTCGGAGAATACTTTACGCATATGAGTTTCTTTCCTTTGAGGAGCTCCGGAGGTCGCAAAAGTGTGGTTCACACTGAATTCTCCGATTCTGACTTTAGCAAGAAACTGATGAGACGACCTCATGTCTCAAATCAAAATTTTTCTTGGGAAATATTATTCGTTCCAAATTTAGACGTAGTAAGCAATTTAAATATGGAGAGAGTTGAAAATAATTTGTGATTAATAGCGAAATTAATAACCCTTAGAAACAAACATATTTTATTAATAAACATGTGCCAAAACCGTTACATTTATCGTTATTTTTGTGAACTAAATCTTTGAATATAACATTTGACTAAATTGAATGTACAGTGTGTCCAGGATAAAATGAGATACATGTCTATATCGGAAACGCTTACGTTACTGAGATGCAAGGCGAAAAAGACAAATGTGCGTTTTCTAAACACCATATTTTATTTATTGTATCTATAGTTCACCACATTTTTAGGGCGGGAATAATGGGTAAGGGGACTTAAAAAATGATCTTCCATTCTAGGTCTACTAGATTTTACGCAATCGTTCGTAACGAACTTTTGTTTTTCTTATAAAATTTTTCCTATTGGATTTTAAAATTTTTGAAACCGTCATAAAAACGCTACGGTTGGGCACACCGCATTGTTACTTTAGGTCCGATCGGTAAGGACGAAAGTAACAGACTGTGAGGACAAAAGTAAAATTTTTGGTTTTTCAAAAATTTCAAACTGATTGGCGAATATAAAGCTCTGAATCCACATAATTATATAATTTTTTGCATTTAGTATTAAAAAATATAAGCTTAACACGTAGGTACAAACAAAAATAAAGTTTTCTGGCGTACGAATTCAAGTACTCAAGCCATTTTGATAAGCAATTATTATAATTCAAATCGCTTTTTCCATGTGAAAGCACCTATGGCAGTCTAAACATCGATTCTACTGGTCATCAGACTAACTTTTGCCGTTGATTGAGCTTTAGTCAACGCTTTTGCTGAAAGGCTCAAAACAAAAATGGTCATCACCAGAGCAGATAATTCAGAGTCGTGCATTCTCTTTTGAGAGTCCTTTTTTGGCTTTATTTCTGTTTCGATATTCTTCTTTCAAGTCATTATTCTGGAGTGCTTGTCGGAATTGCAGTTTTTATATTTTTTTACGCCGCTTGTTGTTTTGTATCCAGTTTTGTATTCTATGGGAAAGGTGTTGTGTGATTCTACGATTTAACTTACATGAAAGAATGAATGGTTTTCTGATATGTTACAGTACCGAACTATCCATCCTATAAATGATCTAAATAGTATATTGAAAAACAAGTGTCGCAATGAGACTTTTTGCCGCACGAAGACCACGTTTGCAGATCGAGTGAAAGGAGGTCTGCAAAGGGATGAGTGCGGCAAAAAGTAATTGTGACACGTGTTTTTTATACCTACTATTTTTTCTATTTCGCATGAATTTACTTTAAAATTTTTAATAAATAATGATACATAATAAAATTGTTTGAGTGATTTTTTTAAGAATTATCTTGGCAATTCTGACATTTGACAATTCAAATTTAAAATGTCAAGTTGTATAATAATGGTTTGGTTGACTGCGAATGAATACGGCGGATTCGGCCATCCTTTCTAGTTTATAATCCTTGAGCTGTAGCTGTACGTACAACATTTATCGGCAATAATAGCCAGAAAGTGCATAGTTCGAAAAAATAAACCTTTTCCGTGCAACAAAAAAGAAGTTACCAAAATAAGCAAGTGTGAAGTAAGTAATTATTTTTTGTGGAAATAGAATAATGTTCGTCATTAAGTCAACACTGTCACTTCAATCATCAAGACAATAATGAGAAAATGAACAAGGTTATTCCGTTATAAGTGTTCGTAAAACAAACTCGCAATTGTAATTTTAACACTCTTGTCGGTTAAGGAACACAAAAAAATATGAACCTGTATAGGTAGTCGTAGTCGTAAACTACTTCCAAGAATTCTTGCACACCTGAGGACGCAGTTGAAAAGAATTCTAGTGTACAGCAGGTAAAATTTGTGAAGGTACATAAAAGAAAACAAATGGAGGGACCTTGATCAATGTCATCGTACAAAAACTGGAAGTAAGGGTAAATATTCTTAAGGAAGTGAAATTTTTTTTAATAACCGTGAAGTGTGAAATCGCGGACATACCGTTTCCGCAAATTACCTACAATTTTTCGTGAGAAATATCTGTATTTAATGACAGAAACCGACAACATTACACTTGGGGAACAATGTTGATTACCATCGACAGGGTGCTTTCTTTTATGTCTACTAAACAACGTTTTTTAGGTGCAAAACTCATAAGTTTTCAGGGTTTTGTTGGTCTATTGTAGGTGTTAGTTATTTTTAGCGTTTGTTGGTGTAAGCATATTAATTACAATTAAATTAGGGTGTGAAGTTAACCCCGCAATTTTCAAAATTTACAATTTTCTCTTATTTTTTTTTAAACGATTTCTGATCGCTTTATGTGTGTTTGTTGTCCACTATGTTAAATAAAATAACACTTCTGAACTAATATCGGAAAGTGTATCAAATTTAGTATAGTTAGCAATCTTGCCTTTAATTCGAAGAACATCATTTTTCACATAGGATTCCGTCTGTGGTGCGGCCTTTTTTTCCTCTTTATGTTGTCATTTCATCTCCTTGGCGTTTTATGTATAAGTAATTAAAAAACTATGTCCAAGTTACCTATGTGATTTTCCTTCAAATTAAAAATTAATATGATAAATTGAAAATGAAAACCGATTTAACTGTTTTTTATTAATTTGGTGGCTGTAATAAACTGTGCATAAGATTATTAGTAGGTAGGTAATACCTACATTTATAAATTTATGTTGTGTAAACAATGCTATTGCCGTTGAGTGAAAAATATACTCAACGCTATTGCTATTGATATAATAAATGAATTAGCATTTTTTATATGTTTAATAAGTGTAAGAATACAAACTTATCCATTACGGTATATAAACTAAAATAAGTCAATATTTCTTATTAACATGGTAATAGCCAACAAACGAACCTACAAATTATTTTCGAAAAGAAGTAAAATGATTGGAAATAACCCAAAGGTTGTTATAGTAATATAACGAAATTGTAATTCTTAAGTTTATTACAGATATGAAAACCCGATAAACGTTCAAAAATAGTCAACGAACACCTACAATCGATTGAAAGCAAAAAAAATTTGAAAGTTGGTGGGTTTTACATCGGTCTGCTATCTATTCTTTTACCAGCGATTATTATCTTGGTTCTATTGTCTAAATGAATTCTTGCTTTCTATTAACAGGACTGCGAGTCCGCAAAATGCGATTTTTAGGATAAGTTTCTCTGTTTATTATCATCTTGAGTGTCTGTCAGATTTGTGGAGGTTGAGCTTAATACATATTTTTCGCAAAACTAGGCTCTTGACACTATTGAGCTTCGCTACATTTTTTTGCCTTCAAAGCATCCCGTCAATTGAGCAAGAGAGGATTCTGAAATAACGAGGTAACCATAAATGCTTTTTGTTCCTTAGTTCTGAAATAGAACCATATCCTACTGCAACTGGTGTTTTTTTTTAAATTATACTAGGTTTTCTATTCATGAGAGATCGAAGAAATCTCAAATGTAAAAGGGCTCTCCCCTTTTTGCTGGTAGGGTGACCATAAGTGATTGGAAAACAACATCCTTCGATTTTTGTTGTATTCGCTGCTGGCTTATGGCAATCAGTTCTTCTAGGGAAATGTTCGTTTAAGGAGGCCTTGATGTATTGTCTGTGCAACAGTGTCCTTGATGTACGGCAGGTATCTTTCTGGAAGCAAATTGTGTTGAGGTTAATACGTCGACTTCTTAATTTGGCAAGAAATAATCACACAACATGTATAAGGTATTACAACGAGTTTTCCAATGCACGTCACAAAATTTATGACGTCATTTTACTACAACGTTGACAGACATTCTTTGTACTATTGGAACTATCCAGTGACAGTGTAATTTAGGACAGAAAAGTAAGCAAATTCGAAAAATCGGAATATATAAATGTACGTAAACAACGAAAGCAGAACAGTAATATAACCTTAAATTTACAACGCGAATATTAAACAAAGAGTTTGGCATCGTTGGTTTTCAGTACCAACACTAACGTTGAAAAATTACTTTTTTTCACCATGAATAACGTACCTGATTACGATTATTATTTTGGTATGTCATTTTATTTCGTTAATGACGTGCATTGGCGAACTCGTTGTATTACAACCTATATTAGCCGGTACTATTCGTATGTCCCATGTAAGCCCCTCGTCCAATTTACAAATAATTCTCTCTCTTCACACAGAGTTGCATAAAAATGTGCCCCTCCTTGATATAAAAATCGATGTGTTTTTGGATTTTTGTTCAAAGGTTTATTTTGATGGTGGTCATCATAAAATAATGGAAATTTAAAACCTTTCAATTTCCATTATTTCGCTTCACGTTTTAACATTTGTTTGATGATCGCCACTTTCCCAAGGTGAAGGATGTAATGGTCCCAGATGGTTTTTAAATAAACCCTGGTATTCCTTTTTCAAAAATTTTAATTTGTGAGTTTTGCATTGGCTCATGTTTTAACATCTGTATGATGATCGCCACAATCCCAAGGATGTAATGGTCCCAGATGGTTTTTAAATAAACCCTGGTATTCCTTTTCTCAAAATTTCAATTTGTGAGTTTTTCATTGGCTCACGTGTCAAGTTCTTCGGCGCCTTATCTAAAAAACATAAAAACGCCATCTCATCTCATCGTCTATCATCACACTTTTTTACTACGTAACGTAATATTGGAGATTAAATCGATATAAAGGGAGGCTTCGAGTCTTTTTCTGAATTTACCTGTTTGATGGTGGTATAAATTTTTCTACAGTATGATAATGCATTTCGTTGATAAGATGAAAAGGTTTGTAATTTTGACGTTGCAGAACACTATGTTCCCGACCCCGAGCGAATCTATTTTCATGCATGGGCAACAAATAGATTTTAGACTACATACTTAATGTCCACAAGTAGGTACTTATACCTATATGAAGAAAAGTTTTTGTTAACCATTGTTACTTTTCATTATTAACCCAAGGGTGCATGCATTAGAACTCCCAATGGCTTAATTAAGCTCATCCACACACAGCTAACGACTACCTCTACACTCAGTAGTAACTAAATGTTGTACCACCATTAGTGCTTTCAGCTTTGATCATCTCTCAGTTCCGATATTATCCCTTGTTATTCCTGTGGCGATTTTGGAAAGAATGCGTACATATAACAGTGAAACTTAGAGAAGAAGTCCAGGATATGCATGTTCGCCTTAAAGAAGTAGGATAAGGTGTGGTACACTGAATTAAAATTCTATGTATCTTTATCCGACATATTATAAATACTCAGTACAACAGATTACAAATGATCATCCTATACTTATATGATAGTAACAGAACACTAAAACGCTGTGAAAATGTTGAGACAAAATTAACAAGCAGACATTAATCTAGGAAACTTAGTAAGTAGATAAGTAATGTCACTACTAACCCAATTTCTATTGTTTTCTTGTCAAGGTCACTTCTATGTGCGCTACTAACCCAATTTCTATTGTTTTCTTGTCAAGGTCACGTGCGCTACTCAATTTCTATTGTTGTCAAGGTCACGTGCGCTACTCAATTTCTATTGTTGTCAAGGTCACGTGCGCTACTAAATTTCTATTGTTGTCAAGGTCACTTCTATGTGCGCTATTCAATTTCTATTGTTTTCTTGTCGAGGTCACTTCTATGTGCGCTACTAAATTTCTATTGTTTTCTTGTCAAGGTCACTTCTATGTGCGCTACTCAATTTCTATTGTTTTCTTGTCCAAGGTCGGCTATTCCTCTGGTTTTCCTGATCGGTGTTTCCGGTTGGGAACTTGGCTAGATGTTTCCGGTTAAGAACTTCACTAGACGTTTCCGGTTATGAACTTGGCTAACTCGCTTCAAGGTCGTGGTTCTTATTTTGGATATATATCAAATAATTGGTGTGGATCTTGGCTAATCAAGATCAAACGGGGAGGATGAAGGTCATATTTGACGAATCACGAAATAAAGTGCATGTAATGATAGTGTGGTGTTTTGCTTATACGGAAGCAAGAAAAGGGCCGTGGCAAACTATGGCGCTGGATAGATATCGTTTTCATCGTAGAATAGAACAATTGAATAGAATTCTGTCGCCCGTTTTACAAGAAAATCATCGCGCCGAAGTATATCGTAAGAGATTTCAAGGTCATGCATCGCCTGCTTCTTAAGGTGTTTTCAAGGACAACCGCAAGGTTCAAGGTCACCCGATGGCAATATAAACGGCGTCGACGAAGCGCTAGGAGCTCAGTCTGTAACACGATACCGAAATGGATCTTACCAAGCTAAACGCCAGTACCTTCTGCAAGAACTTCAAGAACGTTAAAGATATGGAAGTGGGGGAGAAATATAAAATTATCGGGATCGATACAATTAATACTAAGTATGGTGACCGAATTGTGTTGGAAATGGAAAATTTCAAATGCGTGTTACCATTGAGATTTTACGAGTACTTCAACGAAGATAATCAACTTGAAACATTCAAGCAGTCCTTGACGCAAAAGGACGTATTCATTGCAAGCGAGGGATTGGTTGGAAAAACGACTAATTTAAAATTTATTTAAATTGTAAATAATGTAAACAACATTGGAAAATAAATATTTGATATTTTCCTCTCTCTTTCTCATTTCATTCTAAACCATGAACCCTACGATTTCAAATAAAAGCAGCTGCACAGTAATGATCGTCGTCATAGTCATCGCTGTTGTTGTTGTTATCGTTGTCGTTGCTACGTTGAGAAACATGGAGAAGAGTTGTTGTTGTTGTTGTTGTTGTTGTATGTGGTGTAATCAAGACGACAATAATGTAACTGCTCATCCCCCCAATGAAAGTTTAATCGATTGCAGCGCTTATGATTTATGCGATTCGAAATACGTTGAAATCGGATACAGTACACGCTATGACCTTGCACCAGTTCTACGAATTGTATGTGGTGGTGATGCAATAGTGATGGAAAGAGAAGATTGGGAGGCGCTTCTCAAATGTCAAACGGAGATAGAAATGAAAGTTGAACGATCGCAAGAACTGGAAAGTTGGATTACTTGGTCCGATGTTAACGAAGACGAAGATATCGAATGGTCTGAGCAATTACTTAGTAGCAAAATGATCGTGAACTATAACTGGGAGTCTGTTAAGGGCATGGAGAAAATGTTAAAAAGTATAACAATGGAAAGAAAGGACGACGACGACGAGCATTTTTGCACGCTGAACAGCAATGAGATTGAAGAGTTGTTTAATCTAAAAGATATAATTAATTATCGATTTGAATTTCTGGAATCGTATAATCTTCCCAGTTTCTTTCACAATCTCATCGAGCAGATAAAGAGCTATCGACGTTTTCGCAAGATCCAGTTTGATGACGAGGACGACTACGAGGACGACATCTATAGTGACTTTGAAAATTGGTTAAATTATAAATACGATAGAAATTCGCACAATATACTTTGCATGATGGAACTTTTACATTATCGACCTGCTTATATCATGTATCACATTTATGAATAATAAAAAAACAATAAACGATAACTGTTTTTCTTTCCCCCGCTCCCTATATATATATATACCGCCTCTACATCAATTTCCAGCAATGCTAATTCAGAAGCGGAAGAGTTCGGGTGGTAGCGGTCTGTTAAATAGACTTATCAATAGCCTTCCATTTGAGATACATCTTCCGGGATATCAGTATTGCGGTCCTGGTACTAAATTAACTGAAAGACTTGAACGCGGCGATCCCGGTATAAACCCCTTAGACGCTCATTGCAAAGAACACGACATTAGCTATAGGGATAATAAGGATTTAGAGAGTAGACATAGGGCGGATAAAATTTTGGAACGAGGAGCTTGGAATCGTTTAAGAGCATCCGACGCAACGATAGGAGAACGAGCGGCCGCTTTAACTATTGGCGCTATAATGAAAGCGAAAAGAAAAATGGGGATGGGGGTTAAGAGAAGGGGGAGGAGGAGGCTGACACGCAGCAGTTTATTAAATTTACGTAGAACAATTGCTAAAAAAATGGGAAAGAGCAAAAACATGCAAGAATCTATAAGGTCGGCTGTAATGGCGGCAAAACAGGCCGTGAAAAGTTTAGGCGGAAAGGCAAATGTCAACGTTCCGAGAGTAATACCTGTACCGAAAGAAGGAGGCGTTTTACCATTTCTAATACCACTATTCGCCGGCTTATCGGCAGTTGGTGCTTTGGCCGGTGGTGCATCGGGAATTGCTAAAGCTGTTAATGCTTCGCGCGATGCCCAAAAGATGTTAGACGAGGCGTCGCGTCACAACCGCACGATGGAATCGATCGCTGTAGGAAAGAAGGCGAGCGGTGGCCTGCTATACATGAAACCGTATAAAACTGGCGGTGCATTACACTTGAGTCCCGCAAAAAAAAAAAAGAATTAGGAAAATTGCCAAATAGACCGCTGACGGATGTGGATCTGCGGAAATATGCCAGGGCGGTACCCTATTTCAGGGACGTATTCATGCGCGATAATTTGCCCAAATTGCCGTGGAAGAACGAGGCCGGTATAATTAATTTAGATAGTCAGCGGGGCGGAGGTACGCATTGGGTGTGTTACAAGAAACGTCATGACAAGGTGTGGTATTACGATAGCTTCGGAAATATTCGGCCACCGAAAGAGCTCGTAGACTACTTTCGCGGATGTAAAATATATTACAATTATGGGCAAGAACAACAATTTGGGAGTATTAAGTGCGGACACTTGTGTCTTAAGTTTTTGCATAAATAACACGTAGGCGAGTTAGTCGTGCAGTCATGTCGACAACATTCAGCATAGAGGGTGTTGGTAACATAGCCAGTCACGATTTTTATCCGCCCATTGAACTTCCCTCGGAGAGACAGTACGTAATCGCGGTGGTGGGGTTTTACGGCTGTAACAGTATAAGAAACATTCACGCGGGGAACGACAAATTTTACTATATGAAAAAGGGGGAGGAGGGGGGATCAATTACCACATACATAATTCCAATCGAAATTCCTCATGGTGCATACGAATTGGAAGAACTGAGCGCCTATATAAAAGCACACATTCCTACACGCAAATTTAGTTTGAGGGCAAACAACAATACGCTCAAGTGCGAGCTTAGGTGCGAATTTGGTATAGATTTCACGCAAAGAGATTCCATTGGGCGCATGCTCGGATTCCAACCGCGAGTATTGGACGCTAACGTTTTACATAGCTCAGCGCTAGATATACAAATTGTTAAACATACAAACATACATATCGAGTGCAATCTCGTAAAGGGGTCGTATCGTAACGGGGAACCCGCCAAAGTTCTGTACGAAATAGACGTTTCCGTTCCCCCCGGCTACCGCTTAGACAAAATTCCCAGTCATCCCCAATACTTGCAACTAAACACAAACACCATTAGCAACATAACAATTAAGTTGACCGATCAAACGGGCGAACTCATCGATTTCGGAGAAGACGAGCCATTTACTGTACGATTGGAGTTGAAAGAGCATGGGATTAAGAATTAACCAACGTCCGCCTATAAATAAGGAAGACGATGACGACAAATGGCATACTATCAATAGCCAACCACGCTCGAGGACAGCTGCTGAAGAATTAACATCTGCAGAAAAACATTTCTTGAAATCTATTGGATTAGTAGCGTGCAATGACGGCCATCGATCAATCACTGAACATCTTTCAAAACGCACATTTTGACGAAACCATAATTAAATCGGATATTCACACCTACCTCCCGTACGGATCTTTCAATTACGGACTCTCCGATGAAATTCGTATACTAATACAGAGTCAAGATTTGATAACGGCCACATACGACAGTTTTCTGTATATCGAAGGAAAAATCCAGCGCAAAAATGAAGACGCGGGAAAATCGTGCGCTCTAACAAACAATTTCCCCGCTTTTCTTTTTGAAGAAATCCGCTACGAATTGGGTGGGCAGAAGGTGGACGTGTGTAGGAATCCCGGAATTACATCTGCACTAAAAGGATACATATCGTATACGTCTAGCGAAAGTAAAGGATTGCATCATTGCGGATGGGCACCGAACAACAACGATGATGAACCGCTGCAAGTGGAGTACATTAAGAAGGCGGGTGATTTGGAAAAATATTTTGCGGTGTGTATACCGCTAAAGCATATTTTTGGCAGTATGGAGGATTATCGACAAGTTATCGTAAACATGCGACAGGAATTAATTCTGATTCGGTCTAGAAGCGATGCTGATTGTTATGCGGGTCAAGCCGACGCCTCGATAACCTTAAACAAGATTCAATGGAAAGTGCCGCACGTGACACTTAGCGATAGCGCTAAACTTGCTCTATTCGAGCGAATCAACAAAAATACCGCCATTACAATACCGTTCCGTCAATGGGAGCTGTACGAATTGCCCGCTTTGAAACAGGCACAGTCCGACGTATGGCAAATCAAAACTTCTACTCAACTGGAGAAACCTCGATGGGCGATCGTTGCGTTTCAACGCGGAGCGAAATTTTCAAAGGAGGCAAAAGCGGCGCACTTTCATAACGTTAAAATTCGCAATCTAAAATTGCATCTCAATTCCGAAAGTTACCCTTACGAAGCGATGCAGTTAGATTTTAATGCCAACAAGTATATAGTGGCCTACCAGAATTATATAAACTTTCGACGCGAATATTACGCCAAAGAGGAACAAGACGCTCTATTCGATTATTGGCAGTTCAAAACATGCCCAATATTCGTAATGGACTGTTCGAAGCAAAACGAAACGCTCAAATATTCAACGGTGGATGTCAAGCTGGAAATGGAGACGGTAGAAGCAGCGTTCGAACCTGGAATCGTCGCTTACTGTCTCATTCTTCACGATGCCTTAGTACAATATAATCCCCTTACCGGGGAAGTAAAGAAACTATAAGTTGTTAGTAGTAGTAGTAAAGTATTGTAGAATTTTTTCTATAAATAAAAGTACATTATTAAAATTTCGATAGTTTTACTCAAGACATGAAGGTAGTTGTTCAACAAGAGAAATTACCAATTCAAAATCATGATAATCTTGCGGGAGGGGGGGTTAACGACAAGCATGGCAAGTTGCTTCCCAATACTGTACGCGCTATACTATGCGGTCCATCGAATTGCGGAAAAACGAACGCTATGCTTAGTTTACTAACAGAACCTAACGGCCTTAGATTCGAGCATGTGTACGTCTACTCAAAATCTCTAACGCAAGATAAGTACAGACTGTTGGAGAAGATTTTACAGCCTATGAAGAATATAGGTTACTTTACCTTCACGCGCAATGAGGACATTATGGAACCGGCGCTCGCAAAACGAAATTCGGTTTTTATCTTTGACGATATCGCTTGCGAAAAGCAAGACAATATTCGATCGTACTTTTCAATGGGGCGCCATAACGACATCGATTGTTTCTACTTGGGCCAGACGTACACTAAAATTCCCAAGCAGCTGATTAGAGACAATGTCAATTTAATTGCGCTATTCGAACAGGACGATCTGAACTTGAAACGCATTTACGACGATCACGTCAGCCCTATGATAAGCATGCAGTCGTTTCGCGAGATGTGCGCTGAATGTTGGAAGAATCGATATGGATTTCTGGTGATCAATAAGGATGCCGACGTAGAAAAGGGACGTTTTAGGAAAGGCTTCGACAACTATATAATACCCTAAACACACGCTTGACATTTAGTAGCACGCACGCATCAGGAAACAGCTCATCAGCTTTTTAAACAGGGGTATAGCCGTTTTGCTGTTTATCTGTTTTTTTACCTGTTCAATACCTGTTTTTTACCAGTTCAAGACCTGTTTTACCTGTTCAATACCTGTTTTTTACCTGTTCATTACCCCCCGTTCATATTGTTCACTTACAAGCCGCGCAAAAATGGATAGCAAGGAAATGAAATTGAAAAGGCGTATAGTGCAGGCTCGTAAAGCTATACAGCAAAAGTATAACCTCCTTAAGGCGAATCGATTCACTAGAGAATTAGAGTTTGTACAAACTTATAAACCCCTAATCGAACCTTTGACTAACATTCAAAAAAAGTTTGAAACCAAGCGCAAAATTAAATCCGAGAAAATGGTGAAAGGGGAGGAGGAGGTCGAAAAAACACCAAAAAGACGTTCAACCCCAGCTGCTCGACCTGTATCCCCCCACATAATACCACCCCTTAGTCCGATATCTTTACTTCCGCATTTTCAAAGGAAACCTCCGTCTTTCTTAGACACGACGGTAATCGGCGAACCGGAAGAAGAGGAGCCGCCAAGTAAAGATTCTTCCTTACTCGACGAGCCCGGTTCGGCAGCGTTCTTAGAACAATACGCACCACTTCCGCGTATATATGTTGAACGTATGATAAGAGATACTCGAAATACCATCGACACTACTTATGGCATTCATTACGACATTGACACGGATAAATGGACAATGGGTAATACGCCCGTAGACATACAAGGGGAAGATTTAATAATTAATGGCGTGCGGTACAAGGGTACGGAGGGCCTGTATGAGCTCATCATCATGAACGAGCCGGACCCCCACCTAATCACCGAACAAGACGAAGCGAATTATAGACAAATTGTAATTGGCACCAATGCGGCACGACGTTCCTATAACCCAGGCGAACAGCTAAGGGGTACTAGAAGCAGAAAATATACGCAGATAATTAAGCCCTTATTGGCAGCTTCTGGACGTGGTTTATTCAAGGAATTAGGTCGACCGGTTGAATTTAAGTATTGGAATAGTATTCATGAACTTATTCGCGAATTAGAAGTCTTGTGGGCGGAGAAGATGGCCGGTAATACCGGACTAGTGAACGATATAATATCAATCGTGGAAGAGCTATACGAGGACGGATACATAGAGAGACCTACTCGAAAGTTTTTAAGTAAACTATAAATAGTCATCCCCGTTTTAACTAGCAGTTTATACCTAAAATGGCCATGGATAAGTTTGGTCATTCTCATATGCGCGTGCAGCTAAATAAAGTCGTTAGAACGCAATTGCCGCAATTCACGATCGACGAAGACGATTTAAACATGGGAAATAGGCGATTAAGTAATGTCGGCGACCCCGTTGAAGCTCAAGATGCTCTAACGTTACAATACTATCGTGCGACAAGGTTCAATCTAAAAGGAAATCGTCTAACTGAATTGGCCGATCCAGAGGACGATGACGATGCAATAAATAAAGGTTTTCTAACGTTTCATCTTCAGATGGTACAGGCGCCTTTAGGCGATCTTCATAACAAAGTGCTGTTGCTAGAAGAGGACTTGAAAGCGACCAAAGAAGCTTTACAAGAATTGGCCAAGAAACGCGCAAGAAGAAAACTTGAGGGCAAAAAAAGCTTTACAAGACGAAGAAGCAATAAATAAGGATGTCCAAGCAGCAGGTGGTGAACGAGTTACATAAATCGGCACGCAAGAATTTCCCCCGCAGACGCACTATTATTAAAGGTTACGATGACCTTTGGCAAGCTGATTTAGCGGAACTTATACCTTACGCTAAACTGAATAAAGGCTACAAGTACATACTGGTAGTTATCGACTGTTTCTCCAAGTATCTATGGACAAGGGGTTTGAAGACAAAGACTGGCGAAGAAGTCACAAAAGCTATGCAAACTATTTTTCGAGAGCGCATACCTAAAAATTTACAAACCGATGCGGGAAAGGAGTTCTACAATAGCCATTTCGAAAAGTTGATGAAGCAGCAGCAGCAAATCAATCACTATTCAACGTTTAGTACGATAAAGGCGAGCGTTGCGGAGCGTGTGATCAGGACCCTTAAAAATGCTCTGTACAAAAACTTTAGTCTTCGCGGTAAATACGTGTGGATTGATATGCTCGAGAGTATAACAGAGGACTATAATAATCGTATACATCGAACGATTGGAATGAGGCCTAGCCAAGTGAATGCTAATACACAGCTCGACGCATACACTCACCTGGCACTGTTCAACAAAAAACGTCGCTTTAATGTCGGCGATGTGGTGCGAATTAGCAAATTTAAGAGCATTTTTGCAAAAGGATACACTCCTAACTGGTCTAGCGAATTGTTTAAAATTGTAAAAGTACGCATAACGAATCCAGTTACGTACCTATTGGAGGACACGAAGGGGAAACCGATATTGGGAGGATTTTACGAGCAAGAGCTACAAAAGGCCAAGTATCCCGATGTATATTTGGTGGAAAAGGTGTTGCAACGAAAAAATGGCAAGGTGTACGTGAAATGGTTAGGAATAAATGAAAAATCTTGGATCGACGAGAATAATATAGTTGTTTAATCATGATGTAGCTATAAAAGTATTGTAAACAGTGGTAAATAAAACATAAATGATGCATATTGTTTTTATTTTATATAAAAATCACCATACAAATGCTTTCTTAACCCTATTTCCCCCCATCATTTTTGAAATTAGCGCAAAAGTTTTCTTATAGTCGCTTAGTAGCGTTGATGGCCAAAATTGGCCGTCTGGCCCACACCTCCAGCCAAGGACAGTAGTGGGGTCGTCGGCGGCTTTACGAATATTCTCCACAACCCAATCGTAGACTTCTTTATGGCGGATGTTTTGGTGTGGTTGAAAAGTGTACTTCACCGCTCTCTCAATACAAATATTATATACAATTTCTAGCGCCTTAAAATTAGCATATTCTATTGCAACGCATACAGTTTCATCAATCATATACAAGAAATTCTTATAATTATTACAAACAGTATCTACATTAGGCTTAACTGCTAAATCGGCTATGTACATTTTGAAACGTAATGGTAAACTGTCGATACAGCCGCCACTATTACATATATGCACAAATTGTTTTATTAAATTGTCCGTTTCCACTTTTTTATCAAACAACAAGTTCATGTTATTCGAACACACATTCGGCGATTTCGCGCACCAGCTGAAACATTCGTCGGGCACAATAATGTTTTGTAGTATGTCACTTATCGTAATATAATTGTCAATCGACGACGAAACATCCAATAAAGTACTTCGTAAATGTTTTATATACACGGGGTGAGTAGCGCGAAACAGTTCTTCCTCCAATTGGGTCTTTTTACTTGGTAGACTGCCGCCATTCATGACTGAAGTGTGCTATCGACCTAACTACAACTAATATTTACAGTTTTAAATGCGCGCTTCAGAAAATTTAGGTAAAACCCCAGGGGCGAGTATTAGTTGAACCGAATTTTAGCATTCTCTTATCGTCGTACGGATTAAGAACCACTTTATTCAGTTTAATTGTATGTACTAAATGTTTCTTTGATCTGATTAACCGTTGGCTCCGCTTTGTAATTTTATAATTAAATAAGGTCTGCTTATAATCATCTATTGTGATTTGTTTGACGCTGGCCGCCGTTGACCCCTTAGACTTTTTTGTTACTTTCCCCTCAACCGAGTAAGCGTACATTTTAGCGCGCAGGCCGACGAATTCGAGCATGATCTTGCCATTGTTCTCGTCCTTCATCAAACCTGGTACTTTCTTATTGACTAAGGGGAGCCCATACACGTTATCACGCTCATAATCTGAGGTATCGAACCTATCGATATCTTCTTTCATGCAATCGTATATGTCGGGAACGGCGAAAGAATAAATGAGGCTATCGGTGTCCGTATACAAGAGTTGAGCATTGTTTTTGAATTTCTTTAAAATGTAGTTATAATGGAACTCGTAGAGAAATGTTTTTGAAAGATCTAATACTGAAAACCCCGCATATATTGGTTTGTTCATAAAAACTTCTAATTTGTTCATCTCAATAATGATCATATCTTTATCAAAAATTGTGCAGCTATGGAAATTGGGCTGGGCTATCAGAGCTCTAGCACCGAAACGGCCACTCCACTTTGTAACTAAACGCACTTCCTTATACTTGCGAACATTTTCCATAAGTTTTCCGAATACGCTGTTTATCATCAATTTGTAAAAGTTTTTATCGAATTCGTTTTTCGCCGCTTGTCTGAACGTTGTATTCAAGTCTATATATTTTTTTAGCCACGGCGACTGTTTGAAACGCAAAACTTGATTTACTTTAACTAATTTTAAGCCCTGTTCTAAATATAATTTCAAATTCCTATAATGAAGAATGTAATTATGTTTTGAATATAATGTTAACAATAATTTCTTTAACTTAGAATTTGAGCTCGGGGGTGTCATATGTTCAGGTGCTAAAGGGAGATCGCTATGAGACTCGTGCAACTCTGGGGGATAGTCTAAATCGCAATCTACGATGTAACCGATGTCTGAATCGTCCGGATTATTTAATATAGAGTCAATATTCGGCTCGTCGACAAAGGAAAATTCGCCATATGGCAAAAATTCGCCCATACTTTTTCCATACAAATTGTTAATGTCAAAATACATTAAATATGACGTTGGGGCACTAGGATCGTGGTCCATATATTTGTTATTTGCCCTTGCGTAACGGTTGGAGCATTGTGCAACTCCTCCCCTAATACCCCTTTCGATAAACATTGCCATATCAATATCGGTCAGCAGTTCTAATTTTACTTCTGTAATTTTAAGCATGGCGTCAAACGCTAGTCCCGGGGCAGTGAAATAGTGAAGCGGATCCAATTGATACGCATTTAAACAGGTTAAACGGAAATTTTCAAAAATGTCTGCCAAAAGAAGCACGTCTGTTTTCAAATATAGATCAGAGTATTGTCCCAGTGTTTGTACATTGAATGTAGTCCAAACTTTATTGGCATGCGTATAGCTTTCATCGCTAATGCCTTCCTCATGAAGATGACTATAAAATGCCTCTTTTGGAGGTAAACTGGATTCGTTCAGTTTATCCCAAGAGTCGATATATTCGTAAGGGAAGATGCCTTTGCGCACCAACAAATTAAACTCCTCATCATTCCTACAATTCTGTTTAGTGATACTCTTTTTGTCGTTATCCAAATAACCAGATAATTTATCTATACTGCTAGCCATAAATCTAAATGAGTCGATAAATCTAAGTTTTACGCTTGTATTCTCCACTGACTTGGTAAATGAAATGTATTTCTCTTTATTGACGGGCAAAAGGGACATTTGGCCAGGTATATTCAAGGCTAACTGCCGTATGATAAAATGCGAATCGTATCCACTCAAATTGTGAAAAACAACAGGTATAACATGCGTATCTTTATAATTTAGATTACACGCATTGTGGCTAGCATTTCGAAATTTAGAAGTAAAGTGTGAGTGGTCTCTAACTTTAATTTCGCCCGGTTGAAACGGTTTGTTACAAATATGACAATGTGTGGCGTTTTCAAAACTCTCAATTTGCTCTTTACTTAAAGCTTCCATTGGCACAACTGTATTAAAGATCTCATTCGTCCAATTTGCTATACCTTGTAGTTCTTTAACAAACCACTGAATACAATCGTTACCTCTGTATAAACGGAATTTGGATAATGAATCATCATATG
This sequence comes from Pyrocoelia pectoralis, assembly GCA_036250285.1. Lineage (NCBI taxonomy): Eukaryota > Metazoa > Arthropoda > Insecta > Coleoptera > Lampyridae > Pyrocoelia > Pyrocoelia pectoralis. The sequence continues at coordinate 20,171,607 of CM070080.1, read as the reverse complement.
AGCATTTCAGGTAGTAGGCAATACTAAAAGGTACATGTTTGTCACATAAGCGCGTATTAGCGTTTTGATTATCCGGACATTTCTCTAGAATACTTTCTAAATCGGCATACAGTACAAAGGGTACTTTTTCCTGATATGAAAAATGCTTAAATTCTAAATACTTGTTCGTTTCGTTCGGTAATCTAGTAGCGCATTTGGTAATATCGTTACAATGCTTGAGATGCTTTTCTAGGTAAGCATTCGAGGAAAAGTGATTTAGACATCGGTTACAAATACATTTCTTATGACGATTTTTCGACAACTGCTTTGAAAACAATGCGGACATGTTCTTTATCCACGTGAAATGTAAATATGTGTCGTCTCTTGCGCTCTCATTACAAGCCAATGCTAACAAATTTATCGGTTCTCTGTCCCGGTTCTCACTCAATAAAAATGGCACTACATTTTTACCCTTTAGGCAGTACAAGTTGATTCTAAGATTGTTCAATTTTTCAAACTTTTTAATATCGCTAATTTTAATTGGAAACTGAATTGAATCGTATTTTAAAACCTCACTATAATGGGGATAGCTTGAAGTTCTATCCCCATGTTTTTGCGCAGGGTAAAGGGCTGAAACAACGGCCCACAGGAAACAGCAATTGTCATAGTTTCGGACGTTAATTACTGCGCGTTTGATTGCTATAAAATGTGGCACTTTAACGTACGTCGACAAGCCTCCTTTCAGAGGAATATAACTGTTGATATTAATTTTCAAGTGCATAATCTGGTATAAACTCCATCCGCTATCTTTTTCGGCAAATTCTTCCAATTTATTTTGAATCCGATTAATCACATGAGTATCGTACCACTGGTCAAGATCGGTGCCCGTATCGATAACCTGATTTTTTGTCGCAAAAGATTTCAAATCTATAATTTGGCTTTGGGGCTGAATAAACTGACATACTAACACTAAATTGGCCTTTATCATTGTCTCTCTCAGTATAGGTCTAACCTTTGTTGCAAAATTTTTAAATGCCTCCTTCAAAAACGATAGCGGTTCTAAAATATTCGTATTAATAACGACTCCGGTTAGGAGTCTATTGTTAAAGCAAGTATCAACGGTTTGCCAAACTAAATTACGACTAGTAGAGGTCCCACCACCTATTTTCTCTGAAACGCGCTTTAATTGTTTTAATTTAACCAAAAAAGATTTCAATAGAGCTAAATTACTTTCTAATTTTAATTTATTTTCGTTTCTATCTAAATCTGTTTTCATAAATTTCTCTAGCAGACGAATGTTCTTTCTAACTATACAAATATGTCGCACAATTTCTACTTTAGTTTTTAACAAGGGGATCGCCTTTGTTGTTACCTTTACAACTTCGCTAGTTAATGAAGAGAACGAGTTGGAATCCATTGTTAATCCTGTAATTAAATTGTTATCCAAAAATATCTAACGCCCACTCACAAAACGTACCGTAAAATAAAACGCACAATAAACGATAGCTTTAATTGCAGTTACAAAGGAAATTGTAGACCGTTCGATGCAGACTAATTAAATAGTTTAATGAGTTCGGTTTTTATAGGAAAATTTCAAGGTAATATGTAAACAGATTCCTATAATCGACGGTTTGAAACAGAAGTTACATGCTTCCGGTTTAATCAAGGCCGGAAATGCCCAACCGGAAGGGGCTCCGTTATAAAACGAATGGTGTGTAAGAGCTGACAAAATGCAAAAAGAAATCACCTAATGAAGCCACGCCCCGAAATTTCAGTTACAGTTAGCGACAGTCTATTACAATCTGTTGAACCATCAACATCTACTGCAGTCTAAATGGACAAATAACGCTTAATTCTCTATTAAAACATATTCTATTTTTTACGTGTGGTACGATTCCAATAATCTTTACAATCATTTTTTCTTTAAATGCATTTTACGATTTCTACTTCAAAAATTGTAAATATAAGACGGGAATGCGCGCGTGACTGCCGCTTTGGTTGCTCAAGTGTCGCCACACTTCAGTATCTTTTTAGGAAGCGACATGTTACCCTGGAGCTCGTCGAAATCTATTGTTTACATAATATGCTTACCTTTTAAATAAAGGATTGAAAGGAGTGTAGGTAGGTTCTATTTTTAGAGGCTAGTTAAACGCGTAAAAAATACAAATAAACAGATCCCAAAACCGGAGATGACGTCATGTTCATAAAACAACCCTGAATTTTCCTCTTATGTAGTTTCCGGTTAAAGTTATTTACGTAATCGCTGTGACGAAGCGGAGATGATGTCATACAAACTTGAAACCCTTTTTTTAATCGGATATGGCGTTACTAAACTACACGTTTCCTTTAATCAAACCGAAATCACACGAGGTTCGTCTAGTTTTCGATGCAGACAAGGTCGGCTTTTTTATAAACTCTGCATTTACAACAGGAAACTGGGATCTCTCTCTGTCTATGCCGTTTTTATCTCAATATCTCAGAGGTACCTACTTTTTATTTTGAAGGAAACAGAATGCTTAGATAAAATTAGAGAGAGAGAGACGAGAACGTTCAAGCTTTTTCGTAGTTTTGTGTTTAGTAAACGTCAACCTATCAAAACGGAAACATGCCTCGTAGATTTAATTCTCTTACGTGAATGTAACACATCTTTCAATAACATTTTATTTTTTTAGTTAACGTACTAGATAATTATCGCTACATTTTGTTTTTTACATATCTATTAAAAATTACTTAATTTCTCAATCTGAACGATTCTTTTCACTTCTTCAAATAGGTATCTCACTGATTGTAGTGGTAACGATTGTGCAACAGGAAACTCTCTCTCTGTCTATGCCGTTTTTATCTCTTAATAGCTACTAATCAACGCCGTGATACTTTTTATTTTGAAGGAAACATATGGTAGAAATTTTTTTTCTATAATATTTTTTTAAATGGGGGTGAAAACTAACCAATCATAAAAACGGAAATGCTTTTTTTTCTCGAGCATCATCCTTGACAGATTATATTGAAGTCGGCTTTTTTATAACTCTAATGAAATAGCATTTCAGTCATGCGCAACAGGAAACTGTGATCTCTCTCTGTCTATGCCGTTTTTATCTCTTAATAGCTACTAATCAACGCCGTGATACTTTTTATGTTGAAGGAAGGTAGAGATGTTTTTTCTATAATTTCCGTGTTTTTTTAAATTTAGAAATGAATTTATAACGCATATCTGCTTGACCTTTCACATTTAAGACACGCTTATGATACGGGAAAGGGGGTTGTCAAACTGATGTTAGAAATGAATTTATAACACATATCACTGCTTGATCTTTTACATTTAAGAAGAGCGTTTCCGTATCCGCTACATTTTTTACCACGTCTAGAGTGCTATATGTAAACAAACTTTTAGGTGAAGGGGTTGTCAAACAGATATTAGAAATGAATTTATAACGCATATCTGCTTGACCTTTCACATTTAAGGCACGCTTATGATACGGGAAAGGGGGTTGTCAAACTGATATTAGAAATGAATTTATAACACATATTATCACTGCTTGATCTTTTACATTTAAGGAGAGTGTTTCCGTATCCGCTACATTTTTTACCACAGTCCTATATGTAAACAAACTTTTAGGTGAAGGGGTCAAACAGATATTAGAAATGAGTTTATAACGCATATCACTGCTTGATCTTTTACATTTAAGAAGAGTGTTTCCGTATCCGGCCAAACTTTTTTGTTTAAATTTCCGCTTAGAGTAATATGTAAACGCACGCTTATGATACGGGAAAGGGGGTTATCAAACTGGTATTAGAAATGAATTAAAATTTATCAATTTTTTAAGGTGGGGAAACTGTATTTCACATTTTTTTTTTGCTCTCATGTAATTTTAAATGCTTCATGTTTTATATAAACATATATTTGATTAAGTTTAACAATTACACATACATTATTACAAGAGAGATGTGCATACAATTAGTAGATTTTGCGTCGTCCTGGAATTCTGTTTACTACGAGGAGTAGCAGGTTTGCGTATCCAAAATGCCTCCTAAAATTTTTTTGAAAAACGTGTTGTTATATAGTATTATACTTACCAATTATAGAGCATTTTTTAAATTTACGACTCAATTCAAGCATCTCTATTTCACATTTCAAATTTTTAATCTTTTTAATTAAATTATTTATTCTTTCGCGACGCATACTGTTTATATCTCTAGCGTTTTGGATAGTCTTAGTCATGACGTTGTTTCGCAATTGGATGTCTTTTGCATCTCATCGCTCTTTTTATAGCACATTTACTGACCTCGGTTTAACCGCCGGAAATGCCCAACCGGAAGGGGCGCTGTGACCTCGACAGTGGCGCCACCGGAAGTTGGAAACAGGAAGTGGTCCGCCGGAAGGGGGCCCGTGACCTCGACAGTGGCGCCACCGGAAGTTGCAAACAGGAAGTGGTCCGCCGGAAGGGGGCCCGTGACCTCGACAGTGGCGCCACCGGAAGTTGCAAACCGGAAGTGGTCTGCCGGAAGGGGGCCCGTGACCTCGACAGTGCTGCCACCGGAAGTTGCAAACAGGAAGTGGTCCGCCGGAAGGGGGCCCGTGACCTCGACAGTGGCGCCACCGGAAGTTGCAAACAGGAAGTGGTCCGCCGGAAGGGGGCCCGTGACCTCGACAGTGCTGCCACCGGAAGTTGCAAACAGGAAGTGGTCCACCGGAAGTGCCCGGAAGGGGGCCCGTGACCTCGACAGTGCTGCCACCGGAAGTTGCAAACAGGAAGTGGTCCACCGGAAGTGCCCGGAAGGGGGCGCGCATGGAAGTGACCTTGACAACAATAGAAATTTAGTAGCGCACGTGACCTTGACAACAATAGAAATTGAGTAGCGCACGTGACCTTGACAACAATAGAAATTGAGTAGCGCACGTGACCTTGACAAGAAAACAATAGAAATTGGGTTAGTAGCGCACATAGAAGTGACCTTGACAAGAAAACAATAGAAATTGGGTTAGTAGTGACATTACTTATCTACTTTAGTAGATGAATTAATACTGTGAACAGACATTGGATGTCGACACAAAACACTCATACTAACCCTTTATGGGGCAAAAAGTGCTAAAAGGTTAATTATTGTGGACATTTGGCGTAATTAATGTTTTGGTCACTGAACGTGAATCTGCAGTGAAGAAGAACACCAAGCCTCTTATTTTCATTTTTGTGTGTAACTTTAAGTTTGGTAAAGTATTTACGGCGTTAATACGATACCTGCTGCACCCTAATCACCATGCGTACACATTAGAAAGGTCTAACGAAACAGCCCTGCACTCAATTGCAGCGCGGATTGAGTTAACAGTCCACCCTTAGTCGCGTCAACCGTTGCGGAAATGGGGATGATGCTGGGAAAGTGGTGCCAAAGGTCGGATCGGGATGCGGTTTTCTGCATTCTCTTCCAAAACGATTATCACGAAATGTACCTCGGTAGAATTTTCCCTCCCACCGAAAATTGCATCGCTGCAGGCCAAAGTGCACGCGAAAAATGCATTATCTGGGAGGCCTTTTGGAAGATTTTCAAATTTGATAAATAAGGGTCAGAACTGGCCCGGATCGGGTACTCGGGGGTTTTCGAGGTCGCTGATCACGAATATAATGTTCAAATTGACCTCCGAGTTTGAGTTGGGTTGAATTTGATCTGAGTTAAATAAAAAGTTTTTAATCCGCAATTGTATAAATAATTGACTTCTTTATTTACTTTATATTAATTTAATCAATAATTCCACAAGATGTAAAGATAAAAATCCCAGCGCGGCAGGGGTCGAGAAGGTTGGTTTGGACGTGAAATTCGGAACCACCGTCCCACACAACTGCCCTCTCATGATTTTCGGGTGGTTTTTGGCAGTCTTCTCAAGAAAACTCTCGGAGATGACGTTCTAGCCCGGGTTTCGGTGCACCAGGTGCCAGTGGGGTGCTCGCCGATGCCAGATTTGGATTCAACGGGCCAAAAAACCCCCCGAAATTATTTTTGGTTGACCTTCTTTGATTGTGTCAGGAAAACTCCCGGAGATGACGTTTAGGGTCAGGTTCTGGTGCACCAGGTGTTCGGAGGTCAATTTGAACATTATATTCGTGATCAGCGGCCTCGAAAACCCCCGAGTACCTGCGAGTACCCGATCCGGGCCAGTTCTGACCCTTATTTATCAAATTTGAAAATCTTCCAAAAGGCCTCCCAGATAATGCATTTTTCGCGTGCACTTTGGCCTGCAGCGATGCAATTTTCGGTGGGAGGGAAAATTCTACCGAGGTACATTTCGTGATAATCGTTTTGGAAGAGAATGCAGAAAACCGCATCCCGATCCGACCTTTGGCACCACTTTCCCAGGGGTTCGCAAGGGTTGACGCGACTACCTGGGAGCATTGATAGACTAGAAACTACTCCCTAGGCCCATCTCACGTACCTACTTGTTTTTATATCAATTTGACTGCCGAAAAACAACTTCATTTTGTACTTAGATATGAAAATAAACAAACGAGTGACACCCACTACATATGTATCTATCAGGTGAAACTTTCCTAAAATTTCTTACACTTTAAATACTTATAAATATTTCTACTTTCACTAGAAGCGAAAGTCGGGCCGCCTTTTGTTTTCTTCTCAGCAGTGATTAATTCTAACGTGCACAAAAATTTCAAGCGTAATTACCATGTTTCATCATTCAAAACGACAGGAGAGAGAGATGGAGAAAGCGTAATTAAGATTAATTATAACTTGGTTGTAGGTATATAAATATCTTCTTTTAATATAGCAATAAAATTGCAAGATTTTCTAAAGAAATGATAGTTGATATTTAATTGTCCATGAAGTAAACTAGATATCTGTAGGTATTATTGGAGTAGTTTGAAGGCATTTCCTATTATTGCAAAATAAAATTGCATCTACTCGACAAGGTTTTGTTTCATGTTATAGATTTGTTTGCAGTTTGTTGAGTAAATAAAATGTCTTGTTATACACAACCATTTATTTAGCAGTAAGTGGAGTACGATTAAATTCGCTGTACTAAAAATTAAGGTCAAATTTGTTGTTTTAATTATCCATTTGGTTCATTAATAGAAAAAGCAATGAGTAGAAGTTTTAACCACCCACGTCTTGTCCATGACTTGTTTCTTATGAGGTAAGATCTGTTATGAAAGTTAAATGTAGGCACCGTATCTAATAAGTACACCAGGAACTGTAAATTTACACCTTGGAAGAATAGCTTTTTTACCATTTCTTTAAGATTCCTTCTCTTGTCATTTTTAATGCACATGTTGCCTTTGCTGTAAAATTTAGAGGACCCATAAATGTTGTATGTTGTTTTATCAAGTAAAGATTGGTACTTATATCATAACTTTAGTCTACAGAATGTTTGTAGTTTTGACGATGTTTTGAAACTGTTCTAAGTAGATCGATCGAAAATCATAAATTACCTATACTTACGTGTGGTATTATTTTTTGGAATAGATAATCGCATTTTACCTAATTAACAAAACAAAACCTTTTGAATGAAAATACCGGAGAATGATCCGAATTTTTACTTAAAAATCATCTTCAGTGGTGAACAGTTGTAATTATTTTTTAGCTATCCCGTGAACGCAGTTACGGTCAACGGAGTTTGAAGAAAATAACTTGATACTGCTCCAAAGCTGTTAAATAAGTATTCAGACTTATTTTTAGCACGTTCATTAAATAGGTGCCTTCAAAGGAAGAACGAAAAATATTTTATTGAAGGAACAGAATGATGATAGTAGGTATCATATCTACTAATATTCATGTGCACAAACTTCTTTAAAGTACTATTCCCTTTCCCTCTTTAAAGCACTATTCCCTCTCACTTTTTTTTCTCTGCCACTACAAACTTTAATCTTGCGTTTCATTAAGCATAATGGGCTATCCTGAAAATCAGCTATGCTGAGGATATAGCCTTTAGAGTGCAATAGTCGAGGTGTAGGATTAAGAAATGATAGTTACAGTACTTTAGATGCTAGAAGCATTACTTGTAAGAATTTGTATTAATTGCACTTCTAATAAATAAATAAAAAAAAAAACGACAAAAGTGAATGGAATTACGCCCGCGGTTCAGAAAGGCGGAAATTAAACTAAGTATCGGAAAGAATCATAAAATAGGGAAATGACGGATTCTCAACACGGCGAAAAAATTGTTGTGGACGAAGAAACCAACACGTCATAAAAGTTTCGGGTGATCTAACGCAGAAAATGAATATATCAGTGTTGAGGCATATTATGGTGGAAGATCTTCAAAAGAAAATAGACGCTATCCAAGAGGAAGCGTTTCGACAAGAAACGAAAGATCAAATCGATCCAATTAAAATGAAATTAAACCGAAAACAAAATGAGACAATAAAACATGCGGAGAAGCGATAAAAAGCAAAGAGAAGTGACAAACAATTGCGAGTATAAGATATAGGAATAACACAAGCTGACGGCCAATTAAGGCTAAATGAATAAAAAGTAATCGACTGTGACCGCAGGACTACCAGAAATCAGCGCCGGTTTAACCTAACTTCGGACCCTGGGCGCTGGAGATTGATATTCGTTGTCAGTTTTTTACAAGTAAACACATGCTTTAATTATTAATGTGTATTGTAAAAATTGTTTTAAAATTTTGAAAAAAATAAAGCATATTGATGACAGCTAAGAAAAACAACTATAGAGATTAACAATTTGTCAATTAAACAATTTACGATTAAAGTTTAATATTTGTGTTCTATCGATCGAACTTAAGGAAATTTCTGGGGGGCCCGGGCCCACAGGCTCCCTCTCTAACTACGTGCCTAGGTACTGGTGCCGTGAAGGCGAAGGCGAGAGCATCACGTGCCTACGATCGCTCGACGCTAGATGCATAGAACATAGGCGTACGCCGAGCCGCCCGGGGCCGGACGTCTATATCGTATAAGGTTATTTCTTAATTTATATTTTTTATCATTATTTTTTAATTGCTATGAGATCCGGGCCTCTGGGCGCCCGCCCCAAGCGCCCATAGGATAAACCGGCGCTGCCAGAAATGAAGGTGTGATCGTTGATTTGAAAGAAAAAATTACAGAGGAAGTGCTAAACAACCCTTCAACAATAAGAAAAACAACAGTTCTAAATAGAACCGAAAATATTTTGTGGCAGAAACCGAAGAAACTTCAACAGATCTATCCGATATCTGGACTCGGTGAATTTCATCAAATCATTGGAGAACTACTATCTCAATCTCAATATAAATGAGGGAAATAAACTCAACATAGCAGGAGAATACCTGGAGGGGAGCGCCAAAAGGCCTGTGCAGATTTATGGGACAAACTGAACCAAGTTTGGAGACTTTAAAATGCAATTTCTTGGGCAATTTTGGTTGCGGGAAACACAGAATAAAATTCGACTGCGGCTTAGCAGAAGCTACCAAACAAGGAATGGTAGCTGTACGGAGCACGTATGGTAATGGATGCCAAAAACGAACCCCTTCAACTGTTGACAATTGTGTTCAGATGTAAAAAATTCATGGATACTGGGATATTAGGTCATTGTATGCACTTATTACTTACTTATTCACATTGGAGCAAAAGCTGGCACGAAAAAATGTTTGACGTTTTGTTTAAACTTAATCCCTTGGATTTTATGAGAAGGTTCGTGATTGTAAATGTAACGTGGATTCACCGCTATTGTTAAGAAATAAAAATAGCAATTCAAACAATGGACTGCCAAAAGAGAACCTGCACCGAAGAAGGGTAAAACACTTTCATCGTCCAGAAAATGTGTTCTTTTTGTTGTTTACCATAAAAAGGTAAAACACGAATGGAGGATACTGTGCTACCCTACTTGAACTCCTTCAGGAAAAGAAACTTAGATTAGCGAAGAAGAACAAAAAACTGTAGGTTAAATATCAGGATAACTATCTGATTTGATTCCGATTTGTACTATTAGGTACACAATTTGAGTTCAACATAATGGAGCGCCTCCTCATTTTGCGGCGGAAGTCTGTCAGTTTCTTAACTTTGGTTGGTCTTGAGAAATGCATAGGACGACGAGATGTAACAGAATATCCACCGTGTTCACCTGACAACATATTTTTGCGAGGTCACTTTTATCGAACGTGCAGCGCAAAGCATATTGTAGGTAGGTATATTCGAGCGAGACAGTGCCAAATTGTAGGTGGAGAATATTTATCATGAATTTTGTCGTTTAAACTCTAAAGTGCGTTTTTCTTAAAATAGGTTACGGCGCGGCGTTAACCAAAAACGTCATATTACAAAACCGAATTTTGTGTGGAATTCTGTAGTAGATACATAATTTTGCAACTTTTTCAACCAACTAAATTCTTCCCCCATTTAAACCTTTGATCCACTAATATTAATATGTAAGACGTTAACTCGCTCCTTCAGTTTTTTAAATTTTGTAACAGCATTCGATTGTAAGCGGAATGCTCATCTGTACCGATGAGATTCTTTTTAATTATTTCCGGCTAATTGAACCGTCCCCTAACCGAGTTCGAAATAATTAATATTCAAAAACATGTCACTATAACTGGTGCATTGTATGAGAACATTTCATATCTAAATATTATGTTAGGGAACTTCTTTTAAAAACACCAGACGTCACTTAAAATATGTTACATATTAACCATATGCAAGAAACCAGATGTATATTAATTAAATAGGTACACCTTGTTTCAGGATGCAAGCAAGAAGCATCATGCCTTAAGTGTGGTTCCGCCGGATGCATTAAATGCCCCCACTTGATAGTTTACTCCACTCGAAAGTGCGTTGACAGTTGTCCTTCTGGATACAAGATACAATGGAGCCAGAGCTTAGATTATATGGGACAAACGTGTACACAAACCAACACTCTTATAGGTCTTTCACCTGTAAATATATCAATTTTAATTGGGAGTTTGTGTGGTATTATTTTTAGTGTTTTTATTGTGACTTTTGCCGTTATTTATTTAAGACGTAAACGTAATTATCTACATTACATTATAGAAACTAATTCGGATGTAGATGATACACCGGAAAAGCGAGATTTTATAAAACAATTAGAAAATTTTCGACCATATGCGAAAACATTTTTAGAAATGTTAAACGATACCAGAAGGCAAGTGAGAGAATTACATTCGGAAGCTGATAACACAGCGGCCTCTGCATATAAACCGGTCATCAGAGATTTAGCTAAAATACTTTTACTTTTGAATAGACCTATTGAACTATTAGCCGTACCTGATGACTGGGAACGTTTACACAGGTGGGCAGAGAAACTCTTACGAAGACACGGACAAATGAGCGATGTTTCACAAAGTCAAGTTAACCAATTAATAAAATTCTTACAAACGCCTTCGATATCAAACGATCCAGAAGAATATTCTAGGGCCAGTACAACGATGTCAACTTTTAAACCGGATCAAACTTACGGATCTTCGCCTAGTTTAAAGGGACAACCATTAAAGAATTTTAGTGATAATGATAGCAATCATTTCACTTCTCCGTTAAATCCTCAGTGGCAATTTAATTACCCCGTTACGAATAACAAACATTTTAATTCGTCCCAGTTTATACCATCACAATGGAAAAATAGCAAGGAATACCTCAACAATCCATATCTCTTAGAAGACGACTTTCTTCAGTTAGGTTTTCGACCACAAGATGAAATTACAACTGAATTATGACGTCTTTTCTTTCACCATACCGCACCACTAGTCACATGTATTTAAATAAGTAGGTAATAATAATTTATACGGACATGTACCTATTTGTACATTTTCGAATTTTTGTATATAAAGCATAGTACCGAATAACTGTGAGGCAATAAAGTGTCTAAACTTTTTAATGATTTCTCATCTATCTCAAAACTAGCAAATTCATTAATTTTTTACAAGATCCTTAACTAATATCCACTGGAGTGTGTGCAATTTAAAATTTTCAATATTTATGCACTGCGGCTGCTCAAAAATGTTGAAATTTTGAACTTTTGATTACCCAAAAAGCAGTTTTATAGATAGCACCCTATATTAATTTTAAATCTTTTAAATTTTTGAATTCTCGGACTTTCATGTAAGTATAGTATCGAAAGTACAATTTCAAAATGACAAATCAGCGATCGTGTATTGTTTTAATTTGCAATTAGCAATCCAAGAATCCAAAATTATTACTATTCTTAAAATGCAATTAACGTTTATAGAAAATGCACCATTTTGCTTTTCCCCCTGTATTATCTTTCGAACGGAGTATATTTTTGAAAATGTAAATAAGGCGTTTTTTCTTCATTCATCACTCTTGTATCTCATCGTTTTCAATCTCGTAATACAGGTAATAATTTTAAATTGGAAAACTGTAATTATAAGCAAATTATACAACTATTCTTTGGTCAATAGAACCAGAAACTCTTCAAGTTTTTGTTATCAAAACAGCATCGCATCGCTATGTTGCCGCAACGATTAGAATTAATTGCATAGTACCCGTAACCATAAGAAGTAAGTAACAAACAGTCAATATGGCATTAAATAAACGTGAAAACTCTTTTTCCGTTTTAGAATAGGTACGCAAGAACATTCTCCGTTGTTACTGTACCACGAGGATTTCGAGCACAATTCAACAAGGAGCATAAGAAGATGGTATGAGACATTTAGGGGTGAAGGCTGCCTTTGTATCAGTCATCCACCAGGAAGTCAAGGATCGAGACAAGAAACAATGGATCACGTAAGACAAGCGTATGAGCGTAGCCGCCAAAAGTCCATTAAACGTGGAAGTTTACAACTTGACCTCTCACAAACAAAAGTTTGGCGAATTGTCTGTAAGAAGCTTTACACCCGCACAGGCTTTTTCCGACGAAGCTACAGTTCATATGTGTCCGAAGAAGTACATCGGCACAATGTTCGCCTATGGTTTTCTGCGCAATTTCAAAGATGAAGGTGTGCGTACTGTTTTTCTTCATTTAGTGCACCAAAACATAATATTCTGTACGCTAGTCCCAACCTGACGTATTCATCATCACTCATCACAGATGCATCTAAAACATTGGAAGGAACAGGTACTGGTATTACCCGATGAGTTAGCCTGACTGACCTCAAACAGGTGTTTTATGGTCCACAGTCGGCTCTTCCACTTACAGAATAAGTGTAAACAACTTAATAACTCAAGACATCCAATACCAGCACAAGGCTAGATGGAACTTGATGTTAGATTGTCGCATGCGAGAGAGGTCTTCAGAGGACCATTTCGTAGCCTGGCGTATTTTTGCAAAGCTCTATCAAGAAAGAACCTGCGGCTACTTTTGGGCATTCTTTCTGGTCACTATACTAACTAAACAAGCACAAGTGAGGCTTACGTACGCGTGGACTATGTTCACCTTTCCATCGCAATCCAGAAGTATGCTAAGTGTATTTGCACAAGGGCGCCGCTAAGGAGGGCCATCGCCCCCCCCCCCCCCCTGGGAAAAGAAAAAAGGCAAAAGTTATTAAAAATAAAAATAAATTTTGTACGAAATCTTGAAAAAACGCCAGAGCCACGAACCCCCAATAGTGCGTGCCCCCCTGGGGAAATTTTCTGGCGGCGCCCTTGTATGTGCAGCTGAAGCAACGGCACAGGTAAGGCAGTTGAGTGGTGTCTTCTAGATATTAAAAGATTAAAACATAGTCTTCGATTAAAATCAAAGACAGGGAAATGGTAATATATATTTGGTATAACCAAAGACCATATAATAATTGGTCTTTGGTATAACTATAAGGATAGTAGTGCAGTTTATTGCAACCCCTAAACACTTAAACACTGGAGTAATTATAATGTTCTTGGATTGAAACACGTGCTAATAGTTTTCTTTACAGATTTGAACGCTCAACAAAGGTGATTATTATTATTATAGGTGGAGGAAGGTAGTATTTGATATAAAAGATTGTACTTCCCAATCCAAAACTTTATTTAATTAAAGAAATAAGAGAAAATGAACATTAGATTAATACTATTAATATACATTCAATAATTACTAAGAGATCTTAACTCAGATGAGCTGAAATGGCAATATCTTCAATATGGTCAGGAAAATCTCTCGTCAAAATAGAATGATGTGGCAAAAGTTGTGCATCACACATGACACCTAAAGTAATATTTTCTCCATATTGATTGTAGCATAAAGATATGCCTAAAAGTATGAGATTAATTTAGTCATTAACGAATGTACCTATATATAAAAGCCTGCATTCATATATATAACATAGTGAAATCAAATTTTTATTTTGTTCACGGTTGTAAAACCAGATTGTCAGACAAAACTAGTATCACTATTCCTAGATATAAATCTGAATTAATGGCTAGACAAGCAGTCATAGTGAGTCTAACGTTTCTAAGAAATTATCATGTGAATCCTGACAATTTTGCGACGGTCTATAAATTAAAAAAAAATGTATATGAAAAATTGCTGCAAATTGGGAAATGATTAATTAAACTTAACTACTTAATAATGCTTTTTTTTGTTGATTCTATATTAGGACTAGATATAAGATTTTGATAGACAGATTAAGTGCTTCTGTTGAGGTGGTTGCTCTTAGACACAAGCTTTAAGCTTACTTAAGAGCACCACTTCAAAGAATATAGTATTGAATAGCTATAAATATTTTGTAAATTTGTAAATTTCTGTAATGACAGTGGCATATAAATAAATAATAAATAAATAAATAAATAAATATATCTTACTCATGTTAGCTTGTGGAGGCCTCCAGTAAATAACATTAGTAACCTCTTTGCCCCAAGTCGTTCGTACAATAGTATTATTATAATTGTTTGTTATTTCTGTTATGGAGATTGTGTATTTTCTTGACAGGTATCTTAAAAGAACCTGAATTAGGGTGGCTGGTAGAAAATTTGTTAATATTCCATATTTGGTTTGTAAAATTGTTAATAGGTAACTAATCGCCTGCGAATCCATTGCTTTTGTAAAATTATGTTTAACCACACCCAAATTTTCTAAAAATGTTTCATCTTTTTCGGATGACAACACAGGTAGACGTACACCAATCAAACCACTCACACAATTTTGTGGTTTAACATAGCTTCTATTTAAAAAAATGTAGTTGGAATTAACATTTCGTATCGTTACAGGAATTTCACTTGGCGTTATTATTCCTGCTTGAGCACAGTACCGTGCAATTGTAGTGCTTATAGTAGCTAGTAAGATTTCTGTTTCACTTACGCCTGTGCTTTTAGCGATTTTGCGAATAAAATTTACATTTACAGGTTCTGACCATGATACAACTTTCCTTCCACAAGGTGGGATTGTTTGTATGGTTTCAGGTTCAAAAACAATTTGTTCGAAGATAATTGTCGGTGCTTGTATTAACAATCCAAGATAGTAACAAATTTCCTTTGTTGCATTGTAAAATAATGGAACATATCCATATAGAAATCCGGTAATTGTATTTGAATATCCACAATATTCTGCTTTATAGCGTGAATATAATGTCATTAATTCTTGATATATTAATACAGGAATTTTGACTAATAATAATAATGACCAATACCACCAATTAAGAAGATCTTTGATAATATTAATGGGGTGGATAGTTTCAAAAAGTGCATTTAGAAAATTTGAAAATGTTACTTGCCTTCTATTGGTCTCTTTAACAAAAGTTGCGTTCAAGTATCTTATTTTTGATACTGTATCATGTTTAACAGCATTATAACCTTTTTTAAACTCTTTACATATAGCAACTGTTGTTATTAGCATTATTCCAAAGTACTGAAATAATCCTGGATTTGTTTTCATGACCTTAGTTTGCTCTAACGGATCACAAGTGGAGACAAATTCGTTCCATAGATTTGTGAAATCTTCTAAAAAACGTTCTTTTAGAAGAGGTATATATTTTGGTTTCTTCAAAACATCCAGAAGAGGTAATTTACTATCGGAAGTTCTAGAAGTAAAATATAGAAAAATGTGCCTAGGACAGAAGATAATCTATTACGGAATGGAATATTGCATTGGTTGTACTATGGGAAGTAAGTCGGCTATATTTACACCTTCATTTATTATGGCATGATGTACACGTAGTAAAATATAATGTTGAACATCAGTACAAGGAATTATTACCATTTGCCATGGGGAAATTCCAATTGGAAGGTATTTTAATACAATATCAGTGATGTAGTCCTAAAATAGTCATACAAACTCTAAACTTAAAGAAAATAAATTACCTGTATGTTAATGTCAGAAATTAATCGTCCTCGATAATTTTGGGATGCAATTAAGAAATTTTGATCTAAGTCGAAGTCTGTTTCAGTCCATGCATACTTGCCAAAGCGTTTCACTAATTGCTGACGCAACCTTGGAAATGTTAATTGGCCACGTTTATCTCTTTGATTTATAACCCCCTGTAAGATAATGTCAATAATCAAGAAATTCTGAAACAATACAGTTAGAGGAGCTGAGGCTAGGGAAATTGGCAGCGCTTTTGAAGCAGAAAAGTTCTAAACTCCACCTACTTCTGCTGTTATAACTCTGTTTCTTATTCCACTTCAGCAGTACAACCCTCTCCTGACATACTCCTTTCTCAATTTTTGTTACCGACTTCTTCCTTAGCTACATATTGGAAGACTTATCCCAACTATTCCTGTTTGGGTTGCCATGTATCTGTCTCTTGTTCCACTTCAGCAGCATCACCCTTTTCCGAAGTATTTCGTTCCCAATTTTGGTTGTTGACTTCTTCAGCGACACATTTGAGGAAGAATCGTCCAAACTCTTTTCTGTTTGGGTCGCTATGTATCTGCCTCTTATTACACTTCAGCAGCACCGCCCTTGTTCTAAGTATTTCGTCCCCAATTTTTGTTGTTGACTTCTTCTTTAGCGACACATTTGACGAAGGATTGTCCAAACTCTTTCTTGCTTGCATTGCCCTTATTCCACTTCAGTAGTACCACCCCTTTCCAAAGTATTTCGTCACCAATTTTTCTTATCGACTTCTTCTTCAGCAACACATTTGAGGAAGGATCGTCCAAATCCTTTCCTGCTTGTGTTGCTATGTACTTGCTTCACTGTTATTCTACCTTAACAATACCATCTCCTAAGATATTCCTAAATTATTGCCGCCTTTATTCTGAGCAACATATTGGAACCAGGGTCGTTAAAACCTCTTCCTTCCTCTTTACCATAGTAGTAACATCTCTCTCCAAGATATACACTCTCGCTTTGTTTCAGAGGAAGGATTGTCCTGCATCTTGAAATCTTTATTTAGAATGAAACTTACTGAAAAATAACTTAATATTATTCTCAATGTTTATATCTAATAATATCTTCCTTTCAGTACAACACTGCGAAAAATTCTGATCCACATTTGACACAAAACTCATTAAGAATGGATCATGGATATTGTGTTCAGAAGGGTAAAAGCATTGATTTGTATCATATTGTCAGATTTAATAAATTACCTACCTTCTGTGCATTAAGATTTGTTTCCAATGGGCAACCAGCCATCGATACTACTTCTTACCAACTTATTGTACTGATTATATAAATATACTTGAACATGAGACATGAGTCTCTCGTTTTACTTATGACCGCTATAGAAAAATAGGTCTTATGCACACAAACATGGCCACATTGTGGGAGGAGGAACAATTCATAGGTACATCTTATAAACATCTCGTGAATGGAATGCTGTTCCTAATCAACTTCAATGAACTTGTGAACAGATTTGAAATTTACTTTTGATTCAATTTTCTTATTGGCTATGAATATTACATTCAAAGGTTACGCGCCAAGTGAGAATCTGAACGTTTCACAGCATTATGTCAAAAAAAAGACATTTTTAAATGTAAATGTTGAAAATAAAAACTACTAGTTAGTTTTCCGTGAATTCTAAAAATGCAATAAGAATCTCAGGAAGGAGTGGCATTGTTGAGACAGAAGGTGGGGTTTAGTATATTCTTGCTTTAAGTGTTGCCGATTTCCCTGCTTTCATATATGTATACGATTAGGGTGTAATAAAATATTTTACAGAAACTATAATAGAAGTGTGAGAGGGTGAACAACTGTGTAGGAATAACAATATGCTCTGAGTTACGTTATGTAGAGAAGTAATAATAATATAAAGTCAAATTTTTGGTTTTATTGGTAGTACCATTGTATTTATTAAATACAATGGTAGTACCAAAGACCATATAATAATGTAGTACCTATGTATTAAGAAATCTCTATTCTAGACTTCTTTAGCAAACTTAGGTACTAGCTTAGATTCATAGTAACATTCCAATTACGATTTAATACTGAACTGCAAAAAATGGCTTTTGCTGGAGGTCAATGATACCCATATAGCCATTGATTACAACAATGCATTAAGTGTTCAAGAGTAAGGGGTGGTACATAAAATTGATATTACAATACTTTGAGATGTAAAAAAAGGAAGTGATATAACCCCGTAAGAATATACAATAACATCACAAATATTCCAGAATGTTATTAAAGGCTAAAGCATAGTTGATATACGGGATATACCTTAAGTAGTAGACAGTGTACCTGTAAATGGCGACGAACTGATTCAGGTTGAGCAGGTCCTTGAATATTTAGTAGTATTGTAAAAATGCCTTGATTTCGAGGAGTATCAACCAAAGATCGTATTGTAGTTTCACGTAAAAATTCACACTCTGTATTAAATACCGATATGCACCACAACCATACGTTGTTAAATATAAGTAATCCTAAAATAGGAAATGGAATACAAAGGTTACACACACGTTTTTTAAATGACAATTGAAATAATAAAAAAAAGTAACTGTACTCACCTAAGTAGCTTATAAAGAGAAATGGACTGCAAAGTAGCATAAAACAAAATATACACCATGTCCCAAACATATTTATAACATTACCATTTGTATCTTGCATTATGATTGTTGTTTTACATTTGTTTTTAAAATTGTCTGCATCACACTACTGGTATTACAAATGTTTATGTCTCATTCAGCTTTTAATTTGTTGTATTAGGCAAACTGCTCTCAAAGATCTTTTATCAGAAGACCTTTGCACTTCTACATTTAGAATCACAGAATGTTGTCCTATCAATAAGTATTTTGTACAATCATCAATTTTACTTGCCCTTTGATTTTTTATCTACAAATCCCAAGGAAGATTACCTTTTGTACCTTACATTGACATCATTATGAGAACAAAGTGTTTAATGATATAATTAAAAACACTTATCAATAACAAATAAAATATTATGACGATCATTGATAAATTAGGTATTACAGGAGTAATGTATCCAATTACGTATTTCAAGATAGCGGCACATGATTTACTGTTATTATCGCTGCATTATACAATAATGTATTCTCATAATTGTACATAAATTGTACACCCACATCTTTTCAAGCAATGAAAATGGAAATATTGCCAAAATTATTTAGCATGGACAAATTTTAGAGAGCAATTAATATATGACAAAAGTTTTGTGTTTAATTTTGCTTTACATTACTCAAACCCATTTTTTACCATTATAGCTATGTCATAGACCCCATTGTTATTTTTCAATTTTTGAAAAACCTAGTATAGGTTGTTTACTTAATATCTTCAAAATACATTAATTTAGTATTTAATTAATTCAAATCTTGTAGTCACATTTCCAATTTAAAGTGATCAATAAAAAGGAAAGCTTGATCAGCACAGCGATTCATCTAACTTGCGAAACTCCTGTATAGTAAATTAATTGTTTAAATAACAGGTTTTTGGTGTTTCCAAAATCTCTAAGAAACCATTTTTAAAAGTTAAACAACATTGATGTTAATTAAAAGTTACAAATTAAAGAATTGAACTAAATCTCAAAATAAATAATTATGAGAAAAAAAAGGTCAAGCATAATTTATATCAAAGCAATTGACATTACACACTAATCAATAGGAATTATCTTTGATACCAAACAAAAAGGTCACTGAAAACAGTATTAAATTTTCCCATTAATATAGACTAATTGAAATACGACAGCAGAAAATTTGGTAGGTGTGATCCATGATCAATTGGTACAAATTAATGAAATATTCTTTGTTTTTTAAATTGCATAAAGTGATAAAACAAGGGAAACGCATTACACCTTGGCGCTAATCACGTGACATTGAGTTTTTATTTTCATTAACCTGCAACAATGTTGTCATTTATTAATGATCTCATATGTGGTCTCCAAATCTTGTTCTTTGTCTGAACAATTAACAATGTATTAATCATAATAATAAATTATATTCTAATAGCATATAATCATATTTTCACGGATGATACAATTTGTTCCATGTAACAAAACTAAACAATGTTAAGGATGGAAATATGAATATATAGAACACAATATTATGAATATAATCACTTTTTTATTGTATAAACACTACTAACAAATATTGAAAACAAGTAAAGATATAAAACTATAACTTTAGATAGGTACTTACTTAAATGGAACAGATAAGAACATCTTATTAAGGAAAAACCTTAATTATATAAAAATACATCTAATATGCAAACAATAACTATCACACATTTAATTTCTTGCACTTAAATAGAGAGCAACAATATACAACAATTCCAAGAAAATTTTGGGGCAAGTAAAATGTACCTGCCATTATTTTACAGCATTGCGTGCATATTTTAAGATGCTGACAAAATGTACTATAATAATAGTACATTAAAAAATAGTAAGTAGAACATATAAAAAAACAGATCAATTTAAACATACTACAGGTATTCAAACCAGATGACGTGAATCACCAACAATACACAATATGAGCATCATACTAAGTATATAAAAACTAATGTGAACAACTATGACTAAAATACTCACAGAGATCAAAGTCTAACATTATAACATAAATATGCTCATACAAGCGTCATCTGACATACTACATAACTGTATGTACTATAAGAAACATACCCGCATATTTTCGCTTAGGCTAACTAATTGTTTTAAACAGTTTTAAACAGTTTTAAACAGTCCTGCTACAAAACATGTAGAATACAAAATATTTAATACTGTAACCCTGCACTGGGATGTTCATTTATTCAATTTTTAATTTTTTTGGTGGCGGAATTCCATTACTTGCATGTTGACATGAGGTTGTATTGTTTTTCAATAGTTGCTTCATTTCTTCTAGCATTACTTTATCCTGATGAAAACATAATGTAAACCACTTCATATTTGAAAAGCAAAACAGATAATAGAGCATACCCCACTTAGAACTAATACATGATTCTAATGGATCACACTACACATGTTAGCTAAGTTACTGTGATTGTTCATCAGGACATCTTGTGGATAAAAATTTCACGAGGCAGGAAAATGACTACTAGCAATATCCAATTACAGGTTTGGAAGTTGGGGAAAACGTTAGACTTTATCTAAATAAATAAATACAAATAAGTTGTGCGCGGTTTGGATAGATGAATGATCTCTGATAAATTTCATTGACAGTTGACAGTATATGTATTTTGATTTTTAGGTTTTAAACTGTTTTGGGATAGTTGATACATATATCAACTTCAAGAAAGCTACAACAAGAACATAATATACAGGATTAAATCATATATCAGCAAACTACGTGATCAGGCTAAATTGGGACACAATTTAATTCTGGTGCTCTTACTTGTACCTCTTATAATTCCTTCATCAGCAAAAAAAGATTTAGATTAAATGAATTTATTCATTTTAAGATTCCGACAGTTAGATGATAACACATAATCACAAAATTAGGAAGTATGGATCCGATTATTACCTTTACATAACGATTAACTTCCTGCAAAATTAAATTAAAACCAATGACGTTCACTTTTGAATTTTTCTACTTAACAAAAATCAATAATCTACCAGCCATTAACAAGTACAATGAATATGGTATGTTATGATGAAATGCCCCGTGCATAAAAATTCAACCTACCTTTGTCAACCAAGGATGATCTGCAACCTGATGGATAGTTAATCTATCTTCTGGATTCCGCATCAGCATTTTTTTAATTAAATCTTTGGCATTACTGGAAACAAATGACCATGGTGCAGATGTCATACTGAGTTCACCAAAGAGAATCAATTTTCGAGTATCACCATTCTCAGTTGATCTATAATAATGGAAAGTATAAATCTGACATTAGCTCAAGAAAAATTACTTAAAAGGCAATTCATTAGAGAGCATGGTATATAGAACCACACCTAAACTCCATACATCCACTTGCTGAGTGTAGGGACCATAACAAGGATCAATCACTTCTGGGGCCACAAATGCCAATGTACCACAGACTGTGTACATATGTGATGTACTTTCTATCAGTTTACTCAGTCCAAAATCAGCAATTTTCACAATAGCTGGTAATTGCTTTGATTGCAGCAAAATATTTGCTGGCTAAAATACATAACTAGTTTATGTTTTATTAATGGTGTAGAAACATACCTTTATGTCTCGATGAGTTATATTACGTAAATGCAAATATCTAATACCTATTAAAATTTGGTAGAAAATTGGTTTCACTATATTTTCAGGTAACGGGCTATTGGACGCACACATCAAACTATTTAGTTCACCACCGCCCATATACTCTAAGACCATATAAACAGCATCATCGGAATTGACAACTTCCTTTATAGATATTATACACGGCTGTACAAGTCAAAAATAAAAACAAAATTGTGCACATTTACCTTTATACTTACGTGCTTAATTGATTGAAGAATTTGAACCTCACTATCAATTCTGCAGGAATCATTTGGTTTATTTTCACATTTTTTTGTTACTTTCTTTATTGCATACTCTTTGTTGGTTGTCTAGAATTGAAGGACATATGTTTTAATCACCTTATGAAGATTGGTGGACAGGAAAATATTTCTAAGAGCAAAACTCAAGCAGTAGAGAGAAAACAATATACAGATAGTGAACCAAAAGAATGAAACTGGTGCAAAAAGTAAAGTAAGAAAATTGCAGATTTGTAACTTAAAAGTACTAGATTGGATAGGATACCATTATGGCAAATATAGCCAAAACCATACTATAGGAAAGTTTGTGTTTCACCCACAAAAAGATAATAGGTATACCTACTCATCCCAAATGCTTTATCATACTGTGCAGAACAGCAATCAACGCTCATACCAACATAACATAAAACTTTGACATTAATGGAAATTCTCATTGGATTTTGCATACTCTGTGTTGCAAGTAAATGTGCCAATAAACCATAAAGTGCATCTGTTGTGCAGCCTCCTCTCGTTTACCTTATTTACAGTGTACATCACAGAACTCAGTCCTCTAATCATTAATTTTAAGAAAGAGAATTTCAGTGTTTCAGACAAAAAAATTAGATTCACAAATGATATGCGTTGAAGAAAGTAATATAGCTATGCCAATACTATCTCAACATAGGTTACGAGTTCAATAACCATCATAAGGTCAACCAATCCAAGTTCAATAATTACAAAAGACAAATTGCAATAACCACAGCGTGAACGACATCTAATTTCACGCTCGCAATCTCAATATCGCCACAGTCAACCAGTTTTAGCTATCTTAACAACTTCCTTGATATACAGAAAGCAGAGTCGTTAACCCATAAGGTAAGGATATACCAAAATTAAGGTCAGAAATCAGTTTCTTAACTAAATGCTTAGATTTTACAATGGTTTATTTTACAATAAGCACCTAGCATTGTTATTGACCAACTCAATCTCAAGAAAATTAGTAAAAGAGAGAATTAGATATTAATTTTATTGTAAATGAAGGTCATTGAACTTAAGGTTACTGAACTTCATGTCGTTGACCTCAGAATTGACGTCATTGAAAGTGGAAATATTAGGTGTTTTCTTTTTGCATTTTGTGGTAGCTTTAAGTCACCTCTGTCAATACACACCATTCGTTTTATAAAAATAATTTGACTCAGTTCTCAATAACCCTATTCGTTTTAAAAGCTTTATTTTAAGTTTTATATTAACCTGAGGCAGAAATGCCTTATGACGCAAGGCTCTTTAATCACGTGATAATTGTGCATGTGCTCAACCCTGTGGTGATGCAAAAAGAAAACACCTATTGAGCTCGAGGTTGTTATTCTCAGGGATGCCAACTTTGGAATAATTGAGCCTGGGTTATTGAACTCATAATATATTTTTCCTACATGGGCCACAAAAGCATCATAATCTGTTGATCGAGTTAGTATCAGCATGGTATTGTATTAATTCTTACTTGAGTAATAATTTGAGTTCGAATTCATGTGATATTTATGAGACAGGGGATTATCTAGTGAAAATGAATATTTATAATCAAACAACCACCAAGATTTTCGGACAAAATATAAGCAACCGAGACAACATTTTTATCTTAACATACCTTCTTTCTGGAAGAACAGAACACACCCTCTTTCATCTACTATACAAAGGTTAAAACCTAAAGACAAAATAAATAGATGATTAGGTGCAGTTTATTAATTATGATGCAAGTATTTACTTGGGAATTTAGCTGAAAGAAATTAAGTATATTTAGCTAACTATAAGAAAAGATTGACAAAAAAAATCCGTTCACTTAACTGCTATTGCAATGAAGATTTTGTGGTATAATTTCCCAAACGCCTCGACAAACAATACTTTTGTGATAATAACAGCTTTAAGAAATTTGCAATACAAGTTTTGCTCTCATCAAACTTCCCTCCACGCGCTAGAATCATTTCGACATTTTTCTTGTTTGAACTGGGTGACATTCACATATTTGGATAAGATTAATTACTTACTGTGTGAAATGCAAGCCAAACTTCTCCATAACTCCCACTTCCAAGCTGTCTCACAATCTTATAATCTTTTAACTGCAATGGTAAATCGAGCAATTTTTCATTTTCTTTATAAACGTAGACTGAAATAAAAAATTATTTATTACCCAATTTCCAACATATTTAAGGAAGTAGAACACTTACTTCTCATAGAGGTAGTTCCAATAGCAATTTGATCACCATGATATAAAGCATGTTTTAATCCTTTGTCGATACGCTCAGAATTGATAAATGTTCCATTCTTACTTCGATCGGTTATATAAGCACGGTCGTCTTTGTCACATGATAATTCAAAATGATGTTTACTGACAGACTTAATGCTTAATGGTGGAAAATTACTTGGATTTATAACTATATCACAATCAATAGACCTTCCTAACAAATAACTGGGTTTATCTAAAACTAAAATAAAATTGTTAACATACATATCAGCATGAATGAAAGCTCAAATTATAAATCACAATTTTTGTTAGGGAGTGGGCGAAGTTTATGAGATCACTTCTACATAAAGTCCGCAGAAATGTCAAGAGCCAACAGAGTAAATACTCGTCACAGTTATTTGAAATGTAGATTAGAAACAATGAGGGGCAGGTATGGGGCCTAGGGGAAAGGTTAGCGGAGGCGGTTAATACAGAAAAGGAGTTGCCTTTTCAAAAAGATGGTAAAAAGTGTATCATATGGGGCAGCACGAATTTAATCTAGTGGGTGGTTATTGTGGTTTAACTCAATTGTCTACTATGCACAGGTCAAAGATATAAATGTTGGGCATCATTTTTTTAAACGAAAAAAATCAATGGAAAGTTCTTGTAAGTACATTTATGAAGATCACAAAAATAGTTAGGTGGCAGACTCTCTTATGAAGATGCTTTACAAGAAGATTCAGACGTGTGCTAAAAGTCGAGGTTTGAATACGTTAAATCGTTAAATAGAGGTACTGTTGGAAGTATTTAAGGTATTCCTAATTCTTTACAGATACCTGTAAAAAATGTGTATAAAAAGTAAGTTTTTTCTCCCGCTAACAACCATTATGAGATTCACTTAGTATAAATCGAAGAGAAAATGAAGGCCAATCTAGTGACTTTTTGATGAACGGCTTAATTTCAAACAGCTTGTGTACAAACGGGTATAGCTATCACCTGTTCCAGTATTAAGTCGTTCACCGCTATACCCGTTTCTAAAAAAACTGTTTGAAATTAAGCCGTTCATCACAAAGTCACTAGATTGGCCTTCATTTTCTCTCGATAAAATATAGGATAGCTTTCAACCCAAAAAGTCACTAGAAAAGTCACCAGATCTAGTGACTTTTGGGTTGAAAGCTGTCCTACTATACTACTATTCAGAATTGACCATACAAACTGCATATCATTGGAAAGCTTATTCAAAACTGAATCGACTCGTGAACAGAAATACAGGGTGTTCCATTTATAAAAAAAGAGTTATTCGACCTTTTGCGTTTCAGCGCACTCTGTATAGTATGTGCATACATGGACCAAAAGTCGACTATTTATTAAAATTCCAAGTCATTCTAAAATTTTCTGTGGCAAGTTTGTTGAAAAACATCCATGGCCTACTGAGCAGTGATCCATCAAATATGAGCCTTTTTTCGAACAAAACGTTGAATAACGCCGAAACTGCGAGAGCTAGACCCATAGTGACTTATACAAAGTTCCATTATTTTTTCATGTAAAAACTAATAATGTAGAAATATACAGGGTGTCCCATTTAAAAAAACATAACTTTGATTTACCACCCTGTATAGGAACATCCTTCATATAATCAAAATATTTTTAAAATGTGCAGTGTAAGTGTCTTTACTTGCCAGTGAAAACCGCATGTCGATATCTTTAATAGCAAGAAAGTTATGGCCCAAGCACACAGCCCTGGGTCACCCTGTATAATTACCTCTCATAAGCTGGCAGGACCAAATCGGCAGAATCAAGTCGGACGTATTTAATTATTTAGTACTTATTTTGTACTAATTTGTACCACTAATAAAAATTTTGTACTCTGTGCCGTTTTGAAAAAAACAGTGGCGCTGCTAGCTTCATATTAAGCTACCCTCTATCACTTTTCGGCTCAAGAGTGAAGTACCCTTTGTCACGAGCAGAATCAGTTGATACTCGTACCATCGAAGCAGGATAATTTGTACCTCTCAAATATGAAGTTTCAAATTTCGTACCCTCCTCCTTCCTTTGGAATCTACCCCCTATCACTTTTCGGCTCAAGAGTAAAGTACCCTTTGCTACGAACAGAATCAATTGATACTCGTACAATCGAAGCAGGATAATTTGTACCTCTCAAATATGAAGTTTCAAATTTCGTACCCCTCTCCTTTCTTTGGAATCCACCCCTGATCACTTTTCGGCTCAAGAGTAAAGTACTAAATATGTTTACATTGATGTAATAATCATTTTATTCAATTTCCAGGGCCGCTTGCACCATTTAAATATTATTGAAAGATTACCCTGTATAAATATTGTAGTTCAGAAGGTTATTTCACGTAAG
The DNA here is from genome assembly GCA_036250285.1 of Pyrocoelia pectoralis. Taxonomy (NCBI): domain Eukaryota; kingdom Metazoa; phylum Arthropoda; class Insecta; order Coleoptera; family Lampyridae; genus Pyrocoelia; species Pyrocoelia pectoralis. Next base: position 20,144,379 of record CM070080.1, on the reverse strand, counting down.
TATGTACTTTTATAACAAAATAATTAGTAGAAAACGCGTGTAAACATTTTTATTAAGTACACCAAGAGAAATGGGGGAATAAATTTTAATCAAAAACAATAAGAATCAAAAGGATAATATTTGACTGATTTTAGTAATATGTAATTTCAAAAAAGAAATTACGAAACTGTTTAGACTTAAAAAACATAATAATTATTCAACAAGCGTTAGATAATAAAAATACTTTTTAAATGAAATAGTGGAGTCGACACCTTTGCATCATTTTTAAAAGATTAAACCTATCCTAAGATGTTGTGACAATATTATGTATTGCACGAAGTGATCGGGAGTAGATTCCAAATGAAGGAGGAGGGTACGAAATTCGAAACTTCATATTTTAGAGGTACATACAAATTATCCTGCTTCAACTGTACGAGTCTCAACTGATTCTGCGTATGGCAAAGGGTAGTTTACTATTGACCCTAATAGGCTTCATATCATTTGGGTGTTGTCCTACGGGAAATGTTCAATTTATTTTGATGGTACAAATTAGTACAAATTCAGATCTTTGCGTATCTGCCTTTTTTTGTTTCTTTTATTTATTTTTGTCTTTTGGTCCTGCTAGCTTAAGATGAGGCTAGCAGCGCCACTGTTTTTTTCAAAACGGCAAGGAGTACAAAATTTTTATTAGTGGTACAAATTAGTACAAATTCAGATCTTTGTGTTTCTGCCTCGATCTTTCCTGTTTTGTCTTTCTTTCTTGTGGTCCTGCTAGCTTAATATGAAGCTAGCAGCGCCACTGTTTTTTCCAAAACGGCAAGGAGTACAAAATTTTTATTAGTGGTACAAATTAGTACAAAATAAGTACTAAATAATTAAATACGCCCGACTTGATTCTGCCGATTTGGTCCTGCCAGCTTATGAGAGGTTATATAATTATGCTGATAGAAGTTAAGGTAGTTACAGCTGTACAATTGCAGTTTGAAATTATAATTGTTCAAAAACAAAGCTTTAATAGCACTGAATGTGACTGAGTGCAATTGCACCTTCATTTTAATTTATTACTTGATCAAGTGACAAGGTTTTCTAAATTTGTGTTTAGTCTCCCCCGCTTTGTGCTTAGTAGAGCTGCCATTCGTCCTGGTTTCTCCATATTAAAAATATACAATTATTTTTCTATTTAGGTACACAGTCTGAAATGAGTCTCTAATGGACTTCTGTATCGCAGCTGACACAGAATACAAATAGTTACTTTATCATTCAAAGACGCGCTAGTTCAATCTTTTTCCAGCTATTGAGTGACTGTTGAAGCTGTATCGGCCACTCGAGGACTAATTTGAAACTTAGGAAATCCGCATTTGCACACCACCTCACAACCCTAACATAGAGTATTTTCCCTAATCACTCAGCAATGGACAAAAGAAGAAACAATTACAACAATAATCAAAACTAAATATAATTTCAAAGATGACCTATGACTGTGAAAAAAAATTAGAGGCTAAATGTGAAGAATTTATTCTTTAATTTTCAAAACATAATTCTTTTTTTTCTAGTGTAGTTAGTTGTGGTTTTAATTTATTTTTGTTACCCACAGAGAGAAGTTATATCCACCTATTTAATTTTGTTTAAAAAACTAATGACCCTGTATAATTTCCATTAGGTATAACAAATTATTACTATGTTAAAGTAAAAAATAATGTTTTCATAGTGTCTGGAGCTTAATATCGAAGATACGAGGTTTTTGGTCTTCTTGTCCTGGATTTGTAATTTTGTTGATGGCGCCCTAACGCAGTATATATGGAAACGATTAGCTACTAAATTATTGAATTGACTGGATTAACCGAATTTCATTCCGAAAAGTTACCTATGGTAGCTCATAATGAGACATTTTTAGGTTACATGTACTTTTCGGCAGATTAAGTAGAGAAATACATTGTGATGAAGGATACTATTTTGTCACTACGGGTAGGCAGAACATATACAAAGTTCCTTTATATTTTCTAGAAATAAATGGAGAAAAGGGAAGCTGCATCGCAGATTGTTTCAGTATCAGCATGGAGAGGTTCCCTGTCTATCTTTTATTTAAATGATAACCTTTAAATAAATAGTGTCGGAAGATAATAGGTTTTTACAAGAGTAGAGTTAAAACGAAGTCAAATGACAGCAAACTAAAAGATAACATGGTTTCAGACGGGCTTTAAGTACACCTTTGAGAACTAAGCAAAAACAATTTAAAGGTATAACAATATGATTTTCAAAGCGTGAATACCAAAATTAAAATTTAAAATTAAACAAAAATCAATTTTCATACATCTTACCTATAGAGTGAAGGTACACTGTGCAAGAAGAAAGCCTTCCATAAATTTTGGTAGCTTTTTGGATTTCTTGTGATTCGAAGGGAACACAATCCAGTGGAGTTTGTGTATCAGCTGTTTCTATTCCGCTGGTAGTCATTTTTTTTTGTTATAAAATTTTACATTAAACGATAAACTACTTATTAACGGTTAAAGACGTTAAGTCACATTGGCTTTGGCGGCAAATTTCTAAAATCTAGGCACTTATACAAAACTGCAAGGCTTACATGTATCACTAAATGGACCAAACTGCACACAGGCACTGTATCGTGTATCTTATTCAGCAGGTTTACAAAACAAGTGCAGGTAAACGAGACCCTTTAAAACCTGTTCCAGTTATTTTCGTTTCAAAATCGGCATTAGCACGCTATCTTTTGTGTTTGACTGTTTGAGTTTGACAAAATAAAGCGTTAACGTATTTCAAGGTCATATCGCTACATCCCATACAGGACCGTCTCTACTCTCCATTCTATTTAAAATTTTGATGGACAATTCAGGGGCGTGCTGACCTCTTAAGACGCCCAATTGAGCCAGTTGTTTTCAAAATCTAAACAATATAATTTTAATTGCTATTATAAAAAGATTTTTTCGACGTTTCGATTATATTTTATATGTTTATTTATTTGTTTATATACAACTACAATATTAGGCGGAAAACTTAATTTTCGGGTGTGCTAGAATAAAACGATTACGTACCTACTATACAGGGTGACGCAGGGCTGTGTGATTGGTCCATAACTTTTTTACTATTCAAGATATTGACATGCGGTTTTCACCGCCAAGTAAGCACACTTATACTGCACATTATAAAAATATTTTAATTATATACAGAATGTTCCTATACAGGGTGGCAAACCAAAGTTGTTTTTATAAATGGAACACCCTGTATTTCTGTTCACGAGTCGATTAAGTTTTTTATAAGCTTTCCACTGGTATGCAATTTGTATGGTCAATACTGAATAGTTACTGAGATTTTCCGGAAAAACTATTGTAATCATGAAGAAGTTGTTGATTTTTGCAAGTCTACAACAGTTCATTGACTTTACATAACCGTAGTAAAAGCGTCTACCTGCTACCGTACCCTATCCTGTCAATTATTACTTTTATTTTAAAATGCTATTCGCACACGACTTTTACTGTTTTGTGTAGGTATTATCCCCCCCAAGGTAAATAACATTATATAAAAATGCATTCGCTAATTTCACCCCATAGTATCCTCTAGAAACTTTAACCAATGCCTTAGTATTTCTTATTTTCATAATTGTTATGAAAAGAATTCAGGGTTTACCTGCTCTCATTGTTCGAAATGTGCGTTTCCCGTTTTTGTAAGGGTAGGTACCTACTACCTACAGGTGTTGCTGCATCGCCAAGTGTTGTCCAATTGTCTTCCTTTACTTTTTTTTGTTACAGTTCAGTAGGTATACAATAAATCTTACGCTGGGGGTTGCTAGAAGACTTTCAATAGAAGTAGGACAGTAGGAAATGAAACAACAGTAACTGGGATATTTGTTAAATCTGAAATAAAGAACGAAAGACTTTTTTTCTATGATGGAACACAATATGAACGAAATAAATATTGTTTATAATAAATAATAAGAAAAATAATGTTTAAATATTTTTTTAATATGTATTTGAAGAATCTATCGGTAAGATAATGAACCATAGATAAGCTGGTCCTTGATTATCCGTTCATCAGAATTGGATACATAACAAGTAATATTTTAAATTTTGTTTCTAAAATCGTATTATACCTATAACTATGTATATTGGGATGAAATGAAAACTACGACAAATTTTTAAAACCTTGTAAGGCATTAAAAAATTCTTTGAATATAATAACTAATAAGCACCATGTCGACTTATTCCTCTCAGCACATGTCATTCTTTTAATATCGTAGACAAAACGATATGCCTGTAAGGCTGTAAGCAGCAACTGCAGTTCCGTTGAAGAAGTAGGTACCTATACTCTTAACTGTACCAAAATAATTTTCTTTATTAAAAGTTGCAAATATAAATAAAAAGTTTACAAAATTGTGGACTTTCATTGTTCTTTGTTTACGATCTTGGAATTTTGTTTGCGCTTCGTAGTTAGGTTATTATGTCTCTTATACTCCTGCAAAGCAAAGTAATACCTATATAATTCGATAACGGATCGAAACGTTCTTACCTCAATTACACGTTCAATAGGCCATACTTGCCTATTTTTCCTTTTTGCATATGCAATTACCTCCTCGGCGTAATCGAAGAATCGTTTATCATCGTCCTCGTACTTTTTTTGTTGGTTTTTAAACAAATCATCAGCTTCCTTTTTTTCTTTCATTTTTACTTCTTCATTGTCGGCCTGAAAAGTGACTGTTTAAAAGATCAAATCGCAGAATTTCAAGATACCGACAATTTGCTCAAATAGCATTTTTCTATATTTGAGTTTATCCTGCCATAACTTTTCTTCCCTCTTCTTATTATACACTTCTATCACTTCATTTTTCTTAAAACGATTTAACATTTCCCATTTCACAACTTCGCTCTTTTCAAATTCCCTCTCCTGCTCCCTTTTTAAGAATTTTTCTCGATCTTCATTTCTATCTTTTATTAACTGTAGTCGGGTTTGTTCTTTTAATTTGCGTTTTTCCATCTCCCTAACATCTTTGCATAAATACGTAATATCGGCGTTAATAACTATTCCTTACTGTCTTTCGAGTTCTTCAGCTGCTTGTTTTGCAAGCCGAGCTTCATTGTCTCCCTTAGCCTTGGCTTCGGCGATCGCTTTTTTAGAAGCTGCATCTCGTCTCAGTTGCATCGCTTGTTGCATCTGTAACACAAGTTCGCTTTAGGTACATGAATCATTTTACCTAAATACCTACATCTCTAACTTTCTTCTGCCTTAAACACTCAATGCCATGTTTAGCATGTATAATAATATTTACAATTTCATCTTGCTCTTTCTCCTCTTGTTCCATAATCTCCCTTGTGCGAGCTTGAACAATTCCAAATTCTATGAATTCCTTCTTTATGTTATCTTTTTTCATTTTAGCCTGTAACAGATTCGGTCAGGATTATCGTGAAGAATGTAAAAGTGTGTTTTGTACTTCTTCGGCCTCATTTTTCTTTATATGCGCAAATTCTTTTTCCATATGAGCGATATCTTTCCTTTCTCTATCAATTCTTTGTTGATTCAACAATTTGGCCATATTTTCGTGCTCAATAATTCTAGAAAAAGAAGATTATATCTCGAAACAAAAACGGTAAATGAAGAACAACTTACTCTCGTAGGTATTCTTTTCCAAACTCAGTATTTTTTTCACACACCTTCCTATTTTTCTCCTTATTCTCTTGCGCCTCTTTAATTGCGTCATCTCGTATTTTCTGAGTCAGTTTTAAAAGCTCTTCCTCTTCGTGTTCCTTAATTTTTTTATCTAATTCAAGTTGCTTTTCTCGTTCGTACATAACTTCCGAAAGTATCAGCGCGCTGGTTAACGCTTTAGGATGTTCTTGAGTAAGGTAAATCCTTTTTTTGGCGTCTGTAATGTATTGTTGACGAATTCCTTCTTGCTCTGATCGTAATTTAAAAAAATTTTCCATCTTATCTTTTTCTTCCTTTTCTAGTCTTGCAGTGCGTTCTTCTTCTTTGCGTTTTCTAATATTCTTAACATTATTTTTATAGGATGTACAAAAAGTAATAATCATAACTTACCTCAACTGAATTGTCCCAGTTTGCAGTCATGTCCGTTGAACCTTTTTTTAACGCTTCCTTGTAAGCCCTTTCTTGCTCAATAGCTTCTTGAATTAGCCGGTTTCTATCTAAATGAGCAGTTATTTTCTTCCATGCATCTGCCGTGACGTGTAAGGCACGTCCTCGTTCATTAATTTTTGCCGTTTCCTGCGTGTCTCCAGGTTTTAGGTGCCACCGTGTTTCCATTTTTTCACAGTTGGTGTTTATTTTAATTTAAGAAATGACTAAAGTGTTTTGATGTAACGTATAGACACTAGACTGTTAGGGTGTATAAAAAAAGGATATTTTAGGTCTCTTAGCAATGGATACATATTATTCGATCAAACGTGTCGCTATGGTCACGATGTAGATAATTTCTCATTGAAGTAAGAGACGGGACAATTGTTGTCTACAATTGAAGCTGCCACTGCAATAACACTTTGATACTGAACGTGCATCTATCTATTCGAGTATTGTAAATCGCTCTCTTTATTAGCTGAACCCATGCCACTAGATCCTATGCAATGCGTACCACCTATCCTCACATACCTACCGTTCATTCGAGTATCAATTACCGTTTTACAGCGGGCGGCAACTCTGAAAGATTCCACGCTGCTGCACGCACCTAATCTTCTATGAAAATCTAACTCGTTTTCAATCGCTTCTTTCCATTCTTGTAAATTACAGACTGTGCTTCTTTATTGAATTTGGGACATCTTCTGAGGCAGCAAATAAACATTGTGCTGTGTAAACCTCGTGATATTTAATATAACCAGGCTGTTTAACATCTCTTATTGCTTTTCCTTTCTTTCTTCTCCACTTGGCTCTCGCGTTTTTTAATGGTTTCATTATTCTTTTCAATGACAAGATTTTTATTACCTTCTTGCTCGTTCTCAATCCATCCTTTGGTTGTTTTTTGTTCATTTTCTTTATGAATTCGAGATATTATACAGATCTTATACTTCTGATTCTTTTACACTTTTTGGTTCTTCAGTTGGTTTTGTTATGTATATTCCGTGATGGTCTCATCCCCCTACCTCCGTCCCACAGTATCCAACCATATCGCCCCAAATTGCTCTAAGATGTTTGTTGTTGATTGTGTTGGAAGTGCACCCACCATGGACGGACACCCCAAGTAAATCTTCACTGGTTCAAACTCTTAATTGTTTATTTGCATTTTTATCTTACATTTAAGATAACCGAATTCACAGTTGTTAATTTGTACGAAATTTATAGCGTCAAAATTTACATTTAAACTCTTTCAGCTTCAAAGGTTACATTACATTTACAATTAACACCTCTCGAAAGTTACATATTAACTGTCCGAAGATTACATTTCAACTCTCCGAAGATTACATAACAACTCTCCGAAGATTAGATAACAACTCTCTCTAGTTTTCGTTTTGCAGCCCTTTTATCACTTATGCGTGGGCGGTGGCATTAAGATACAAAGACTGAAAGTCCGGAATGGCCCTAAAAATGTAACCCGTAAGGGTTGAATTATGAGGAGAAGGCGATTGTATTCATTGAGATGCAATAACGTTCAGTTATAACAAAATGTCAATGAATATTACGTACATAAATTTGCTGTAAAAAGGGTTTTTTACGGATGAATAGATTTGTAATTTTTCGAAGGCATACAATTTCGTTTCTTAATCTAGTACACATGCTACAAACCTATTAACTATACAAAAATGACGTTTTAATAATATAAGGGCGCACGGGCTTGTCATATTATCACTTGACATGTTGATTATTTACAGTACCTACTTAAGTCATTCTTTTTACACAATTCTAAAGTTTATGAGCAACCCCTGTTACTGCGTAACAATATTTGATTCACTAGGTTCCCGAATACACCCAAAAACTCTCAATTGATTCAAATTATGCCTTCTATTCTTAGAATGAGTTTTCCCACGAATCATAATCATAATCATATCATAATCTTTATTCATTTGTTAATAGCATAACCACAGATAACTTATCTGTGGCATAACTATTATAAACACGTCATTGTAGAACAATATATCCAGGTACATACAAAAAAATAAATATTTGATACATATAACATAAAGTGGTATATAAATAAAAGTCAAACATTAAAAGATTTTAAGAACGAATGGTACAATTAAAATATCACAAAAATCAGAATCACAGTCATTCATTTAATCTCATCGTCGATGTTACTGTCTAGAAACTCTCTCACGGAGTAAAAAGCCCGAGTTTTTAAGTAATGACCCATGCAAGACTGCAATTGTTTATATGAAAGCTGTTTTAGTCTATTGGGCAATTTATTATAGAGCTTTATAGCATAATAATTGCTACTGTTTTGAGACGTGGAAAGACGTAGTTGAAGCAGGTTTAGGTCCCTTTTATTTCTTGTGTTGTAGTTATGAATATCAGAAAATGAATTATAGTGCTGGTAATTATTTTTCATCAATAGTATGCAGTTTAAAATATAAATACAAGGAAGTGTTAATATACCCTGATTGATAAATTGACCTTTGCAACACTTTCTGAATTCTAAATTAGTAATGATTCTGACCGCGCGTCTTTGAATTTTGAAGATTTTGGGCATACATGTAGAATGACCCCATGCTATAAGTGCATAACACATAATTGAATGAAAATAACCGTAGGTAATATGCTAACTTAACAACATTTGCGGAGACGGTGTTCATTAAGTTCCTTAATATGAAGCAGGCTTTTGATAATTTATTGCTTAAATCTTTACAGTGCTCCGCCCAATTTAATTTCGGATCTAACGTCACGCCTAAGAATTTAATTTTTCATCAAAGCGGATGTTGGAGATCTATTTATTTCATAGACAGAATACCTACTTAAGCACCTCCCCCAATTGACTTTAAAAGTCAATGGTAGGTATCTGATATTTTTGCACGAACTTTATCAAGCAGTATTCTATTTTTTTTTGACTTCCCGTTCATTTGAGGTGACTTGACAGAATTATATTTAATATAAATTACATTTCATTCCTGTCTGCGAAATCTACAAACAACGAGTACCCTTTGCTATACTATAGGTAAGTATATTCGCAACAATTAGTTGTAGACGTTTGACTTTTATTTCAAATTCTGCTTTAATTTTCCTTATATAGGAAAGCAAATTATCAGCAGCTTCGTTTTTTGTTTTCAATAGCTTTACAACTACAAAATGCGAAAATTCATACAAGATAGCTTGCAAGACATTTCCTCCAGCTATGGTACCGGGCACAATAGGGCCAGATACGTCACTAAAATGTAGATCACCTACTTTTTTCATTTCGCTATACTGCGAAAAGGCAAACGTGTTGCCTTACATTACATGCATGAAGTACACATTTTTGTAGGACAAGGAAGGCCAAGTTGCACAAAACCATCCTCACCAAGGTGATCAAGCTACATCATTGTCGATTGTCACATGACACGGTGTCGACGCTTAGCATCCACACATCATTGCGTCTTTCACAAGAGAGTAACTTAAAACTTTGACCAAATATTACCAACACGATTGTCTTGAATAACAATTTTTAAACCTCTAGATGCTATTTTCAAGGCAGAAAGCAATTGTGCTATAGCTTAGGTACCACAAGCCGTTCGATTATCAACCTTTTGCCTTGAGGAGTTACGGTGAGTTCCACTTTTAGTGAAAATTTGCAATGTGTGTAGGTATTCAGATCAAACTTTACAACTTTTTCCTATGTACGGTAGTCTTCTTTCAAAAAGTAATTAGATTCAGAACGAGGGCATTCTCTGGTAATTCAAACTTATTTCCCATCTCATAACATCATCGTTGGCTAAATTGAAAATTACTCCTGCTATACATATGTATATTCATCGCCTTCCACGACCTCTAATTCCTCTATTATAATTGTTTTTTGGGCAATTTAGTTAATATGTGTTACTTTCACGAGCCGTATGTGGCGGACCTGATAGCAAAGTTGTTGGGTCACCAACGGAACATCATCCAAAAGATCTGACATTTATGTTCTATAAATTGTCGGTATCGTGTACCTGTTTTAGACGATCTTGAAAGATTGTCGATGATTCCGCACCACGCGTTTACAGAAAACCGTTGGTGAGCATGAGTTTCAACTGTTGAATGGTGAGTAGGTAAATCAATTAATAGACGGTTATTGTGGCTCTATTCGAATCGCAACAATGCATCTCTCGAGTGGGGGTGTTGCACAGTTTGCACTTGATAAGGATGTAAGCCAAAACATTGAAGTGTTCGATCTTCGATGCACTCTTAATGCGTGGTGTATGATGGCGCAAGCTCATGTGACCTATACTCGTAGTAGGACTACGTGCTGTCATTCTTGAATAATGTTTTCCTCTTCATTTACTTGTTGATGATTTTCATACTCTGATGAGATCTGAGCGCTGGGTATCATACCGCACTGACGCAAAGCGTAAATAAACACTATCCTAGTAGGAATTCGTCAATTAGGGCATCTACAGCGATACTTGGCAACGAGAGCATGGGTACTTGCATTACAAAAACCCTATATGAACACCATATCGGCGTATTCGGTATTTGGAAACATTTTTGGCATGATAAATGGGAGAGGTAGATCTACTTCTACAAGAACGATAATATTCAGTGCTATTCCGGTGACACTTGAAAACTTTTCAATATTGTTACTTATTCAAGAAAGCAGCCGACCTACTCAACAATGTTACGAGAATACCAACATTTTTCAACAAGTCACAAATTGACAATTTATTCATTTCTTATTAAGGTAAAACATTCTGAAGTGTCTTGATTCCGTTGCAATAAGTTGTAAAATTGGTCTGGATAACCAATGACCGAATCTTGAATAGTCAATTAAATTTGAATGAGATGTTACTTGACAAATCGTGTAATAACAATTTTTTTTAAATAAACACTACAACTCATTGCTGTTTCTCCGAAACGGTTGAAAAGAGATATTGTTTTAAGCATTTTAGAATATAATCTCTACTTCACTATCCTCGAATATTTTCTCTTTCCCCCTGCAACACCCTGTATAAAACTGTTGTTAAGAACAGTGGCGGCTCGTAAACTGCGTAGAAGGTAGTGCCAAACTGCCCCCCCCCCCCCAACGGTTTTATAATTACAAATCTTTTGTTTCCATATATTTGAAAATTAATTTTAATCCTAAATATCTTTTCTTAATAAAAACTTTCGATAATATGGTCAATAATGAAGGTACTTACAAAAATTATTTTTATGATAAACCTCGTATACGACTTTAATCTCTGATGGTTGGATTTTGGGTTTTAGAACATGCGGAACTTTTTATAAGGAATTAATTTTTTGGATAAAACATAATAAAAAAGTTTTCCATATGTACAATGTACCATGTACCCAACTTTAGTACGTAAAATGCATGGAAAAAGGTTTACTTTAGTTAGGTACATACTTACTCAAAAGATTGTTTATTGTATTTATTTTACGTAGAAATTAGTCCGGTGTAAGTAAAATAGAAAAATTTATTTGTACTTATAACGAATGAAACACGGAAATGGCAAAGTCAATCACATAATCACAGAAAATTGTGCTAATGTGCCAAAGTTCTGATGGCTCAAGTTGCACGTATAAAACGCTACACCAGTTGGCTCCTCCCACCCCTCCTCTCTCCGCGCGGAAGTCCACACTTGCTAGAAAACCGAGCCAATAGACCGCATTAGTGTGACGTCAAAATTGTTTGGGAAATTTAAAATTTTGGACAACTCGTATTTTGACGTCGAGAAATTGACCCTTATTGCCACGTTGTTAAAGTTTAGAATAAAAAGGTCTAAGTTTGCGTCATATTTGTGGAGTTATTATAACGAAATAAGTGGCAAGGGGTCTTGAAATGTTAACTACGAAGCTTTTACTTGTGTGTTATAATAACATTTCAATGTTAAAACACCCACAATTCTTTTAATTTCGAATTGACGATGAGGATGCAAACCACGAAAATTCAAGTTAGTTACGCCATGCGTCGCTTTGTTATGATTTTGCATTTGCCGTGCTTTCCGAACTACATAACCTCCAATATTACCACTATTAACCTAATAAGTTAGTATACAACAATTAACAAAAAAACGAATATTAATAGAAGGTAAAGAACGATAATAATATCTAAAGAATAACGAGAGTAATTTGAAAATAAGTAATATTGGAGGTTATGTAGTTCGGAAAGCACCACAAATGCAAAATCATAACAAAGCAACGCATGGCGTAACTTACTTGAATTTTCGTGGTCTGCATCCTCATCGTCAATTCGAAATTAAAAGAATTGTGGGTGTTTTAACATTGAAATGTTATTATAACACACAAGTAAAAGCTTCGTAGTTAACATTTCAAGACCCCTTGCCACTTATTTCGTTATAATAACTCCACAAATATGACGCAAACTTAGACCTTTTTATTCTAAACTTTAACAACGTGGCAATAAGGGTCAATTTCTCGACGTCAAAATACGAGTTGTCCAAAATTTTAAATTTCCCAGACAATTTTGACGTCATCACTAATGCGGTCTATTTCTATTTGGCACGGTGGGACACGTTAATTCCACCAAAAGCTTCTTAGTAAATTATCACTTATAATTGCACAAGAGGTTTGTATTTTACCGAGTAAATTTGGGTTGTTTAATAAGAATCTGTTGCCTAGCAATTAGACGAGAAAAACTGTCAACTAATAAAAATGCGACACCGAAGGTGGAGCATTTTTAGGTTGACAGTTTTTCGAGTCAAATTGCTAAAGGAAACAGATTAGAATTTAAACAACACAAATTTACTTGGTATAAATACAAATCTCGAGTGAAATTCGGCAGGACAATTTAACGAACAAGAAATTTAGAAATCCGTTCGTAAATGGACTCATTCTTAAAATAACACAAACATCATGCAATAAATTATTCGCAAATGTCAAACTATGTATTTATACGGCGGGCACGGATACTGCGATAGTTGATTAGAATTTGAAAGTGAAAAAACCACTAGTGTAATTGTCAGTATAATTCGTTCCTAATTGGTCGAATGATTCAAAATTGTGCAAACTAATTGGTTGAAATTTTCTGAGTTGAATTGTCAAATCAATTACTTTTTTTTGTTTTAAAATATATGTTGTAGTGAACAAAATTAAAGATGTTAATTATATTTAAAGAATTGATAATTAGCTGATTTGTTGAGGTGGTGCCATGGCTCCTTGGCTCTTTATAGAGAGCCGCCCCTGGTTAAGAACACTCAATAAACTACTTTTCTGTAACCAAAGATAAATATTATTTTTTATCTGTGAGTTACAGATTATTTTTTAATCAAATTTACTTCAAATTTTTCAAGTTTTGATCTGATCTGATGAGATTTATTTCAACAAAAATACGAGCATACTGTAGGTGTTTTCTTTTTGCATCGCCACAGGGTTAGGTAAAGTCGCGATCATCACGTGACTGAAGTGCCTTGCGTCATGTAGACATTTCTGCCTCAAGTTAACATAAAACTTAAATAAAGCTTTTAAAACGAATAGGGTTATTGAGAACTGAGTCAAATTATTTTTATAAAACGAATGGTGTGTTATTGACAGAGCTGACTTAAGTCTACCACAACGTGCAAAAAGAAAACACCTTGTATTATCATTGACTTTGTATAAAGTCATGTATTATGCATCTAGAAAGAGCAGCTGTATTCTGTGGTAGCTTAGGAAAGACTAAATTATCTATGGTTGCTATGACAGTTGCAGTTGTAAAATGTGAGTGACTAAAGCAACGACGCATTTTAATATCTTGCTAGGGTTTTTGATTGTGTAGCAATAAGGTATACGAACGGAACGTCAGTCTTTCCTAAATTGTATAAATGAACTGGAAACTTCCTATTTGACTCGTGTGTCATTCCTGTCATCTAAAAATTCTAATGTAAAATGTCATTATTTGTAGGTAGTTCATACAAAAATTGGTTGTTTAAATATCTGTGATAAAAATAAAAATTCTAAACGAAGTTATTTTCAAAAATAGTACGTGAATGTGTGTTTCAAGAATAATAAAAATTTCATTTCTGAAAACTGTTATTACGTCAAACTTCCTCTATAGTGGTTGGCTAGTAAATATGGCCGCCTAAAAAGCGATTCCCAGTTCATATATGTCTTTTGTTGATTGAATTCAAGTAAATTATTTAGGAATGGAACTTCGAGTCGGTAATAAATACAGACTCGGACGAAAAATAGGGTCCGGTTCATTCGGCGACATATATTTAGGTAGGTGAACGTTGTTGTTTTTCTTATCAGGTGTTGATTTGTAAACAATAGATTGTCATACTTGTACTTGAGAACAAATTTTGTGTCGTATTAATTGAGAGTTTTCTCTTTTCAGGCACAAATATTTCAACAGGGGAAGAAGTAGCAATTAAATTAGAATGTATAAAAACGAGACATCCACAGTTACACATCGAATCAAAATTTTACAAAATGATGCAGGGCGGAGGTAAGTAATCGTAAATTCGTTAATAATTCGGGAATTTATTATGGTTTAATTTTGTAGTCGGAATTCCCCAAATTAAGTGGTGTGGCTCGGAAGGTGATTATAATGTGATGGTGATGGAACTATTAGGACCCTCTTTAGAAGACTTATTCAATTTTTGTTCGAGGCGTTTCTCATTAAAAACAGTGCTACTATTAGCTGACCAATTAATTACACGTGTAGATTTTATTCATTCAAGAAATTTTATACATCGCGATATAAAACCAGATAATTTTCTTATGGGATTGGGTAAAAAGGGTAATTTAGTGTATATAATTGATTTCGGACTAGCTAAGAAATATCGTGATGGTAGAACACATCAACACATACCATATCGGGAAAACAAAAATTTAACTGGTAAGCAGTTAGTGTTTTTCTTAATTCAGTTATTTGAAAGCATACATTTCATTATTATTTGATTACATGTACTAAGGGGGTTCTTCAAATAACTAAGGAACAAGTAAAAAAGTGCACATTCCTTGTTTGATTTAAAAATTCTGATGAAAAGACACATGCAAACTGGCCACATAAATTCCTTCAGTATGTAAATTACCTACCCTACACAGAAAGATTCAGGTCAAAGGCTATTTCTAGAAAAATTGTCTTAAATCCTACTTCAAGACAAACTGAAAAGTACACTACAGGCGTAGTCACATAAGAAGGCGAGAACCGGCGCAACCCGATTCATGACTCCGAAAGCCGAATACTGTACAAATACAAGTCAGTTGCGTACCATAATAAATGCATTCACACACGTGCATTTTTTCCAGTAACTTATTCGAATTTCATTATATATGACTAAAGTATGTAATTATCCAGTAATTATAATTCAATAAATAACATTAATGTTCATATTTAGTGATGAATAAAGATATCTACAACAACAAAATGAAACGACACTGACTTATAGCTAAGCGAAATTTTACAAGCAGCGTAAATTCGTCGTTTGCGCATTGCCGCGCTCGCCTTCTTATGTGACTACGCCTGTACAATAGTAGATTTCTTTTAATTCTAGTGTTTCATTAAAAATGTCTACCTCTCATATAAATAAAGAATAAACAAAGGAAACATCACAACACATATTTTCTAACTATAAACTATACACAAATCTAATCATGCTTTAAATAAATGTCTTTGTTAAAGTGATGTTTATAAATTCAACTGTAATGACCTGTAACCATTGACATTTTTCTTTTATTTCTTGTATCTATATTTCGCAAAGGTTAAGTAATTAATTTATAAACTATATTCATGATCACATGTAATCTATTCCTACAGGAATCATTTTGACCAAATAAATGTATGGCTTTCGAAAAATGTAAAAAATGTTATGTAGGTAAAAAAGGATGTACCTACCTAAATACTACTAGTTTAAAGTACACTTATATATTTCTTAACACGCTGACTGCCGTGGCGTTTTTTTTGTATTATACGTTTGGGCCAAGGGGCATATCAATATTTTCTTCATTTGGGCCGTAATGCGCAGAGATAGATATCCATAAATAATGAAGTCCACGAAAGAAATTTTCAAATATTCATCACTCCTGCTAAGAAAATCGAGAAAATGTGTCTCGGGAGCCAGCGCGGTGTGAAAGGTAGTGAATGTTTTACGCGGGCGCCGTCAATTGAAAAATTTTACGCAAGAATCGGGCGCGACGCAGCACTTCTTCTAGGCCAGCTCGGTCAATTTGCACAGTCGAAACAATTTTATGCCGAGCGTCTGGCGTGTGGGATGCGAAAAACTGGCTCGGTCATATTGACCGAGCCGGCGTGGAGAGCAAAATTTTTCGCGGTCACATAGACCGCGTCGGCTTGGAGGAATGTTATTTTCTCGGTCATATTGACCGAGGCGGTAGTCAACGTGTTCACATGATTTCATAAAATTAAATGAAATTAAACTTTTCAAAAGTATTAAAACGATTGCTCAGAATTGGCAGTTTTGTATTTGTAAATGTCATAGTATGTTACTGTGTGTTCTTACGAACAATAAGTACATTCTTTACTTTGCGATTATTGTCCTGAAGTATGCCGCCAGAGGAGCTTAGTAAGTGTATTGACGGATCGAACTGCCCCAAAGGCGGGAGGGAGTGTAGAATTACAGCACCAACCCTACTTTTCAATCATAGTCTCTTTTGCAGCTGTATTGGCGACCTAGGGACGGACACAGCTCAGATATAGAACCTCGGCTCTAAACTAATTCTATTGAACTGCAAAGTTTTATCAACTTAATGATATGTTCGAGTTGACATTCAGACCAGATCAAAACTTGCTGTTTTTTTTATTTTTGTACCAATTCTTACGATACACGAGGGACACAATCATAATCTTAGAAGCTGAACGGTTTATTCTTTACTTCCACTTCATTGTATCCTGACGTCTAGATTTGAATGACACTGCTCTGTACTGGGATGCATATAACATTTAGGCAGTTCATTACTGGTTTTAATGTCACTTTAGTCTCCCGAAGAACCTTTAGTGCTGCCTAACTAACAATGTGTTGGTTACACTTTAACTTATAAAATCCTTCCGAGGTATTTAACATCCCCATTTTGTCAGATCACCTTAAAGATCAGATGACTAAACCTCTTCTGCTTCCTTTCGTTTGTACAGTAAACTGTTATTATTTTCCAAGGGTTGATTGAGAGACCTATGTGATATTGAAAGCAATATTGGAGCTGGAACTTTGCGCCATATTATGATCCTTCATCATGAAGTTTTGATCTTAACTTCTCTATACCTTGGTTCAACAATAGAGGAGATAAAACTCCTAGTTATGGGCATCCTACTGCCACTCTGGTTCTATAATTTATATCTTGCAATTGAGTAACAACTCCATCCATTCTTTGAGCCCTGTGCTTCTACAGCTAGTGATTATTACTGAGAATGAGGCGTTCCTCTAACAATTTTCCAACACAACTTGTTTTCGATTTGTGGCTGGCGGTATAGGCATTTTGGTAGAAGATTGATCGATGTACAATAAGTACATCCTCTACCAGCTTTACAATCGTTTTCAGCATAGGCTTGTTCTTAAGATTCTCACTAATCTTTTTGACAGAAATTAATTTCCATGCGGCAACATCTCTGGACAAATTGTATCAGTGTCTGATGATTTATTAGCATTAAATGAGTGTGCTACTTGACCTTGTATATGAAGTTATACTTTTTGCTCCTGTCCAGTCAATTATTCGTTCCCTGTTAGTCAGTTCTGGCACCATTCAAAGCAATTTTAAGTATAGGTTATCTAAACAAGTTTCCTTATTTAAAGACTTTCCCGTTTCGATGAAGCTACTGACATAGGTAGTAACTAGTGTTATGTCAATAATTTTCTATCTATTGTGTGTGACAAAAGTAGGTCTGTTTCCATAGTTCATTATGTGTCCAGTATTACATTAGATAAGTGTGACTCATTTGTTCTATTACTTGAGGTTGGTATGTATTAGCATCACACCCAACAACCAGATCAGTGATCTATCCATGTCCACAGGAGTGGTATGTGTGTGTCGTCATATTGGAAGTATATTAACTTAATTATTAAATTCCTCAAACCTTCCCCACTTGTTGCTTCAATGGTACAGCTGCCAGATCCCTATTACACAGATCATTGAGTTCCAGTTGTTTCATACCTTTTTTTTGGCGGTATCCACGCTTTTGGAGTTCAGTGTTGTCAGTATATATTAGTTCAACACCTAACTCCACCAAGCATCTTACTTGGACTTTAGAGGTCCACGTTTCTTGGAGGGCGATCTCACAATCTACTCCATTACCTTACAGAGCAACGCAGTTGTCCCTACTTGATGTACACTTACTTGAGTCACATCTTCAACTATTCCATCACCTCTTAGATTCCTCATACATAAAAGGCTTTAAAAGTCAGTTTGTGAAAGACTTTAACACTTAACATCTTCTCTATGACGCATGGGGTTCTAGTTTGCAGTCCATATCGTTACACATGCAACTGCCAAACTTCAATGTTGAGCATAATGCTCAACTTGACCACAACTTTGAATGTTACCTGCATTGAAAATAAGTTTATGCTTATCCCAAAAAAAAACTTGAAAATTGAATTGGGTTAATTCGATTAGTTTAAAATATCATAGAAATAATTTGTAGCCACAGTAATTTTTATCAACCTGGTTGAATTTTCAAAAAAGCATGCAAATTTTTAAAATGTTATGAAAATGTATGTCGTTTATTTTAATTATTAAAATTTAAATACAGAACAAAGCATTACATTAGATTGATTAGATAGTAAAATTGACACTGAAAGATTTTATTTGTTTTAAATGTTTCTCTCACAATAGCTTTATGTTTATCACATTTTATACAGATGGAATAACTATGATGTGAAGTTGGCCATAGATTTTAACTTGTGTTATACTTATAGGCAGGACATGATACTTAACACGTTCGCTGCGTTAGTATATTTGGGCGAGTTTGTCTTAGTGACGACGCCAGTCGAATCCGACTGGTATCATCGCTTTGTATTATTAATGTTACCAGTCGTTTTCGTCTGGTACCAGTCACCCCAGTCAATCTCAATTTATTTACATAGGGTTAGAAAAATTGGTTTTGTATAAATTACTTCTATGCATTACCAGTCGAAAACGTCCAGTATTCGATTATAGTGCTATCTTATAGGACATTTTCTAACAAATCGATAGGTATCTGTAATGTTTGTAAGAAGTTCAGCATTCAATAGCTGCAACCTTCCCAAGTTGCGTAAAGTTCTTTTACGAGTGATAGTACAATATGATTTAAAATGTTACCAGTCGATTGCGACTGGTAATGCAGCGAACGTGTTAAAAGTCCATACCAATGACACAACTTAAATAGGCTACAAATGAATTTTTGCTTAAAATTAATTCAATATTGTGACGGATAAGTAACACCTAAAATACATGTAAACGTTCCCATCCAGAAAAATTCAATTTTCACAAAAAAACCACCTTTAATTTAAAATTCACTTTTCAGCACCAATAAACCTTATCTGATAACGGAAAAATTCGACTTTGGTGTCACCATATATGCACTGCACATGTATGCTTTAGCTATAAGAATTCAACTTTCACAAAAAAAAAACTCTTAATTCAAAATCCCAATAATATCAACTGAAGGTGTGTCTTATTTTGTAGTCAGTTTACCATTAGTTCACATGAAGTAAACTTCAGCCATTTTTGCAATATCACGTAATAAAGTTTTTATATCCTCGCCTTTTTTTGAGAAAATATTATAACAAAAGTTGTGGAAAATTTCTTTTTGAAATTCGGCATTTTCTTGAAAAACAAAAGATGCTCTATAATTAATAAACCAAAGCCCAAAACGAGAAAAAGTTATGGAAAAAATATGTCAGTTCTGACCAGATCTACACCATGTATAGGGTGCATTGTCAGGAGAAACACCCTATATGTATTTATAGTTAGTCAATGCTTGTGGACAATTCGGAAATCACAAATTGGGATAAGAAAGTGGTGCTATTTAACAATGAATGGTTTATTTGTATTACGAGAAACCTTTCCGCAGTAGCCCTTATCATAGTGGTGACTATAATCGCTGGTGTCCATCTCTAAAATCTGCTTTCTGTTTCTAACAAGCATATTCTAATTTTCAACTAGCTCAGTTTGTCACTGTATTTGCTCTGTCTGTATGTTTGTGCATTAGAAATGTTGTTTAAATTTTAAAATGTTGACTTTGGATGAAAAAGTAGCAATGCAAAGTGGGCTTAGTTTTTATTTACATCACTTCGGTAAGTTAATCAAAATGGCCTGATGAAGCTTCTTACAAATGTGGGCAAAGCGTTCAACTTTGACAGGGTCCATGTCCAACCCAACAAATCGATTTTATTTTAAATGCCAAATATCTTTCTTGCTTATCAATTGTACAATTGGGATTATGTTTTCAGCAATAATGAAATTAATAAGCGGGGAAGCTATAATGTTATACAGATACAGATACAGTGGATGGGTATTTACTGGACAAATGTTCAGATGCTAATGTATACACCACTTTTATTTAATTTTGAATTTCCAAATTATAAAATGTGTTTTGTTAATTAGGATCATTTACAGAGTTTCAATAAAGATAATTTCCAGTTAATCAGAATTATACATATAACCATACTTCATTATAGATAGGTTGGTTGAATAACAAGTACGAGCAATCATTTTCTTAAATATTTTTAATAACACATCTAGGTTATTCTTATTACCTTTTTTACTATCAGTAGATAGAGAAAACCGAAAACCGTAACGGTGACTACCACATCAACAGAAATAAATTGTCTGTAAAAAAAAACATTGATAAGCGAATCTATAAAATAATTTGTCAATTGTTTGAAGAGCAAAAATATTTGTTCAAATCTGACCTTCATGTTGTGTTTGTAAAAGCAGTCATCAACACTATATAGAGTGCTTTTTACTTCCTGAGTATGAAGTAAAAGGTAAGGTATTGTATGCATTAGTATTCAAAAAGAAATTGACCTATGCAAATTTTTATCTTTGCGTTTCTGAATACGTAGATTCAAAAAATGAAAAAAAATTTCCCCCTGTAGCCTGTCCGTACACATTTTCTTGCAACGCTCTACACTCAAAAATTATTAAAGTTATCGAAATGCGGTTTTCGCTATTCGATTGCATTCGGCCCAACGACGAAAATGCTGATATATATTACCTTTGATGACGTCACTTCCGGTATAAGCTAAAATGGCGGCCCTCATTTTTTTATTAGATAATGTTGCAGTTTTTTGCCAGAATTTTTTATTTATTATTTTTACTTATGTTATGTTATGAGATGACCTATTGTACAGTAAATCAGTGTGGCGCAAATTGAAAAAAAGACGTAATATACACTAAATTATGTTATTTTGCAATGCAATAGAATTAATCAGTAGTTTCTGTGTTATTCCTATGCGCAGCTCACAGCTCTAAGTAACTGCACTCTTAAAACCCAGTCATTTTAAGTGTGAGATGCCGAAAACGACATGCATTTTAGTTGTGTAAATTACTTTTTCTAACGCATTTGATACAAAAATTCCTAACCACCATACCAAATTTTGTTATAAATATGTTCTCAATAATTATCATGCATTATTTAACCATTCTTTCTTCCTGTACCTCTGGTGTAATGAGCAGTCTTTTATGAACATAGTTATTAACGGATAGTGTATGAGGATGAGGGTCTTATTGGTTCAATAATTACAATATGTTGCATCTGTTCATAAGAAACACTTGAATATAAGATTACATCACCAGATCGTGTTCTTCTAGTGGGCTGCTCCAAAATAGGTAGTAGCTGATCTCACCAACAGTTATTTAACTTTGTACTCCGCATATTAATCATGTAGTGTATGTAAATATTTAAGTACATACATACTATAAAGTATAATTTCGTTGATACATTCTATCATTTATTCTCTACTGGTGTCTGAACTCGAAGAATAAATTTGCTTCAAATGACTTGCAGTTTAGGTTAAATTACAATTAAATACTATGATTAGCAATCTGTTACAGAATTACTTTTCAGAAGGCGAATGTGAGGATACTGTACTTATAATCTCGTGTAGTTATTTCACATTATTAGTTACAAATTGATTCTTGACATCGACCAGCGTTATATTTCAAAAGAAAGAAATGTACCTACTCTGTCATTTTTACCTTTGAAGTGATTTACTGCACATACGTAAACATGTGACCTTAATACTGTTAGTACACCCAAATTTGATCGCTATTTGCAATAAGTATATATTGCAATAAGTTAAGGATGCAGGAACTTGCAAAATAGTCTTTATATTTATAATGAACACAAATTATCTAGAAGGAGACAATTCTATACAACGGGAACGTTATTGTAACACACCTTATTTAGATATTGTTTAATTTACATTATGTGATATTAACAAATATATATTAATATACTATTGTTTCTTTTTTAATGAAATAGTTAATAACAGCAAATTACGGAATTACGGTGAAAGCATAAATAATGCAATTATTATATGAGGTCAGAACCATAGTATCTTGTTTTTTAGATATAAATAACTCAAGGTTTTAAGAAACAAACTTGAAATTTAAATTTAGCAACTTGTTTACTTTCAAGAAGTAATGCTTTGTTTTTAATTTTCTAATCTAAACCAATATGAGTAGTATAAATCATGCAATATGTCTTAAGTGCTCTTATAAGTAATGTAACCTGTTGATTATGCTAGAATGGTGTATGTCATACCCATTTCTTGAGTTGTGTATCTCAAAAGCTTCAAGGGTTTTTAATGCCATCTGTCCATGAGCACTTGTCTGAAAAATTAAATCAAGTAAATGTAGGTGTTGCAAATGGTTCTGTTTATATCTTGTACCATTTTTTCAACCGTGAATAGTGTTGTATGTTGAGAGAGAAATAGTGTAGACATTATTTACTTATAATTTAATGTAATTATCTATGATGTACATATTATTAATACTTGGGCTTGATATGTTAAAGATGTAGATTTTAAACAAAATGTTTGTCATATAGTGTAATATGGTCGACTGTTTCAAAGCTGGTTAGCGAAGTCAAAAATTTATATGAAAGAACTCTTGATATTTTTATAAGTTTATTTCCATTAATAGCGGAATTAGAATCAATATCCAAAATTTTTATCTTATAAGCTCACACTGTTTAATTATATGTAGTTCTTTTTGATAAACTTTGTGAAAAATATTTTAAACAAAGATTTTGTGTACATAGTGATATACCAAACATCCTTGGTCTTTTCATAGGTAGTAATAAAACATCTGAATTTTTAATAGAGTCCATAATCGTTGATGTTGGTGTGAATCTCCAAATGGGGGAATTGGGTTAGTTCATAAAAATAAATTTCAAAATAAACATAAGATTCTGCTTTTGAATCGTGTTTGTAAACTATTGCAGTTCAAAAAAGTTAAATAAAACGTACCATTTCCGAGAAAAAAAGAATTGAAGTGTTCAAACATGAGCGTTCGCGCTAAATCAGTTTTAAACAGATAGTGACGTCACGTACTGGGAAACGCCCACTGTCATTCGGCTATCGTTGCGTTTTTGAAACTGATTCTTACGATGGTGGATGCAGGTTATTTGAAAGCTATGTCGGATAATCTTCCTCGAGTAGATGTTTTTATGTTGGCCGAGTTCTTAAAGAAGGATGATCGATTTAATACTGCAGAAATTCGTGGAGCAAAAGCTTGAATAAAACCTAACAATGTGAAATTCGTTTGCTTGACAGACTCTTACTACGCAGATATTTTGCATATTGCATTACTTTACTCGTTTACCACGTCTCATGTATATTTATTTTTGTCAATTACTTAAACATTTAGGTTTGCTTAGTAAGTAACTACATCTTACATCAAGGTGATCCTCGCAGCAGTAGAAATCCGAAGAAGTTATTTTAGAATAATCTCTTCTAACTGCTTTGAACCACATTTTTCGAATTTTTACGTCTCGAGGCATTGTCAAAAATGTCTTTTCAGGTGTTGTAAAAGTCGTATTAGTGCACATAGGCACAAAACACCACTTGTAACACCTTTTCGACGGCTCCATGATCGCCAAACAATCATTCGTAAATACCAGTTTAGCTGAAACACCAGTATATGACGTCATGCCGTAGTCGGAACCTGTCGCTGAGTTGTCGTGCAGTTTCGACGCTTCGCGATTTAAAATTTGAAAAAAAGCTGTTTAAATTATTCTAACGCCGCTTATTTTTGCAATATCGAAGACATCTGACATCTTTGCATTTATTAAGCGTATAAAAAAATTATGTGAATTAACCCAATTGTAATTCTCGGATACAAAATCACAAAATCTTCCCCATGATGAGTTATTAAATTATTAAATTATGTTACAAAAAAGCGTCAATTTGATTGCTTTACTTAATTTTAGCTTGAAGATGACAAGTTGTTTGTCGAAACATGTAGTATCCTAGCTTTAGTCTTATTAGTCTTATTCAATTATGTCAATCTTTCATTAATCTACCTTTCTCAATTAATTCAACTCTTGCCATTTACCAAGTAATTAATTTAATCCCACCCGTTTAAATTCAACTTGACAAAAATTTAATAATTTAGTAAATGATCATGGGGAAGGTTTTGTGATTTTGTATCCGAGAATCTGAATTTTTTCTTTAACGAGGCAAATTGAGATTATTAGGGGCGGATTTTAATTTTTAAAAGAGTCATGCCAAACTTTCTTGGAATAGAACCTCCTATATTTTATATAGTTTTTGTATTCTACTGATAAAATTAGAGCAGATTACTTTAATATACCCTTCATTTAATCTGAGATAGTAATTTTATTTCTTTTGCAGTAACTAAAGATAAATGCAATATACTAACTGTTTTCTTTGTTATCTGTCATTCACTTTAGTATGAATCCTTCTTTTCTCGCGTACATAATATATCTTTGACGACAATTGATTTCAGCTTGACCGATGAAGCATGCTCTGAGAGGCCGATGATCATATACAACTAGGATCTTCAACAGGTTGTGGAGACAAATTCTAGTATAGAGTCAATATGATGAAACCATTCGTTTGCACCTTCATCAGCCGAACCATTTCCTGATTTGTTGTTTATCTGCAATGAAAGTGGATATTATACTCCAATTCTAAGCTTCTGTATCATTGGTTGTCGCCTACTGATTCGATACCACACACTCCTAATGTTTCCTTGCATCCACCCAAGATTTTATTGTGTATTTGGTGGAGGGCGATAGGAATGGCCCCGTTACAAATTTTTAGAAAGGGGTCAAACGATAACTTACTGCGAACTTATATTGTGAACAGCTTCACGAGTGATAATATATTATTGTTTGTTGTTAAATATTTTTATTTTACCATAAAAATCCCACTTTGGTTATTTGATAACAATAACAATAACTTGCCCTAAGTTTTATTAATAGGATTTAAAAATAACATAAAATGTAGAGGGTTTTATTTAGAAAAAATATATTTAATCTATATCTATAAAAATCAATGTCACTTTTCGTTGTAATTTTATAACTCAAGAACGGGCTCAACTATCCAAACCAAATGTTTAGGCTTTGTTCGGATTATTTAGTAGATGGTTTATGTGAAGTTTGCACTAAATCGGTTGAGCAGTTCTTCATTTATCACATTTTTTGTAACAAATGAATTCAATAAATGGCGGATCATTTTGGCGTTAATTATTGCATTGTATTTATATTTTTAAACATATTGTTGAGTGCATTCATACAAACGGTGAGTCTAATCGAGTATTCACACCGCGAAATAAGAAAATACGAATTTCCCAAGACCGCGGGCAAAGCTGCGGGTAAGCAGCTAGTATAAAATATAATTTTGAAACAAAGAAATTCTAAACATTATATTATTGCTCATAAAGAGGCAGAGAGACTGTATACTTGTTAGTTGTAGACTGAATACATGTTGTTATTGGAAAGTGATGGTACATGAACTTGTTTTAGGTACAGCACGATATGCAAGCATAAATACACATTTAGGGATAGAACAGTCAAGGAGGGATGACTTGGAATCTCTTGGTTACGTTTTAATGTATTTTAATAGAGGTTCATTACCATGGCAAGGTTTAAAAGCAGCCACTAAGCGACAGAAATATGAACGTATTTCAGAGAAGAAAATGTCTACTCCTATCGAGGACCTTTGCAAAGTACTCTAAATTTGAGCCCATTTCAAAATGGAAATAATTAATGTACTTCTTTGTTTTAGGGTTATCCAATAGAATTTCCTACCTACTTGAATTATTGTCGACAATTACGCTTTGGAGAGAGGCCAGACTATGGATATTTAAGACAACTATTTAGGACATTATTTCATAAACAAGGTTTTACATATGACTATGTATTTGACTGGAACATGCTTAAATTTGGTAATTAGCTCAGAACGTTTTATTGGTTTTACAAATTTGTAATTTTTAGGTGGATCTCGAGGTGGTCATGTCGAGGATGGTGCTCGATCAGGACAAAGATATGGATCGCACGCCGTAACACCAGGTGATTCTACACCCTCAGCTCCACAAACAAGGACACGGAGGCCACATGAACGAATGGAAATTGTTACTAATAATGCTGCATCTGCTAACCCTCTGGAAGATGTTATTACGAGTAGTAAGTTTACTCTTTAATGTAACTCAAATTCATATTGTTAATATCAATTATTGCAATGTAGAACCAATAGAAAACAATTCTGTATTTGTCATTTTACATTTTTTGTGTGTAAAACATTTTCAATAAATTACACGGAATTTGTAACGTGTAACATTAATTTTCAAATTTGATTTAAGAGATTAAAATGTTAAGACTTTTCTGTTTTGTTTTCTGTGTTTGAGTTCGTATTAAAATGTTTTATCTTCATTTGGTACATGTAGTAATTTAAATTTACTTTACTACTGCCGATATTTGTTGCTTTGGAAAATAACCAGCATGGTTGTATCATCTCTAAGAATTGTTGATATTGCTGTTAAAAATACTGACTCTGCGACTATCAAATCTTGAGATTCTTTTTTGTTTAAAAACTAATATTCAATTCAAAAAAGTACATCATGTAATTTAAATATTTTTTTGACATTTGAGTACAATGAAACAATAACACACTTGACAGTCCTTGTCCACAGTGTTGTACAAACTATGTGACCTTCAAGAGAAATATCAAAATCTCTGAATATTGAGACTTGGCGATAATCAATCAACTACAACATTTATTTGGAGTAATGGTAATTAGGTAAACTTCAAATAGTGGAAATGTTACGAGCTGAAGGTGAGACACTTGAAAAGTTACGGCAAAGAGTATATAATAGGCAAGAGAAGCAATGTCCTTTAAAAACAGCGTCATGGTGAAAGTTCGCCGCTTTAGAGCGCTACTGTCGGCCCCCTAGTAGAGGACTAACAAAGTAATGTAACTCGAAAAAAAAAATAGTTCCCTGTAAAATTTTACCGTTTTGTTGTGACATTTACCTGTCCATTCATTTGATTTCCTTGCTTTAACGATAACTCGTTTGCAGACTTATTGTTTTGGTTTCAAATATATCTTTTTTATTCAAAAGAAATTTTGTCAAGTGTATGCAATTCAAATCTGCTTAATCATAAGGGATTAACACTCAAAGATAATTAGTCCAGTCAACGAACGGCTGAAATCGAAATTTTTAATTACCCCTACAAACCAGATATTTAGATTTAGGTAGTACTCCAGAATTAAATCCAAATTTGCAAGAAAAAAAACGTCCGGGAAAGGTGAAAAATAGATAAAAAGGTGTGGAAATTCCTGTGTATTTTGCTTCTTTCACTATTATTTAAACAACGGTAAGTTATATCGAAACATTTTCAGTATAAAAGTTGTAGAGCGAAAGATTTTACGTTGGAATAAATCATTATGTGATAATTTCAGTACGGTATTTTCGACTAACGACAAATTTCCCGAACTGTCGCCTTAAAAGCGTACTACGACCGACGACTCCAAAGTGACAACGGCACTACCCTACTGGACATTCTATCCTTTTCGATTCGAGGGTTTTTTCTCGCTTCTGCAAACAGTGGCGTATAACGTATAGAAAAGGATAGAATAATGTTCGGTTGCCGCTTTGGAATTCTCGGTCGAAGTACGCTTTTAAGATGATAGTTCGGGAAATTCGTTGTTACGTACCGTACTGATATGATGATATAATGACTTATTCCAACGTAGAATCTTCCGCTCTACAACTTTTATACTGAAAATTTTTTGTACATACCTACGAAAAAGCCCATTACTGTAGCTCTCTTTCTATTATATACTCGTTGGTTACATTGTATAATATATTTTCATATATTCAGTGCAATGCAATATCTAATAAATGGTATTTATGTGTCACTCGTCCAGTTATTGCTCCATCCATGCTACTGCAGAGTAACCAGTTGAGGTTTGAAGGTTTTTGTGTTTCGTAATTTCTTTAATACTTAGTCAAATGAATACTTTACAACTGTTTAAGAAATGTTATATCATAATAAAACTAAATACAATTGGAATACCTTTTCTCATTGTATGACACTGAAATATTGTAAATAATACAATATTCAAATCATCCAAAATATAGTTGGCATCAAATAAACTCACTTGAGGTTTCTTTATATACAAGCGATGTAAGTATTACATTAAAGAATACATACCAATATAGGATTCATATAATCAAGTTTTCTACGAATTTGAAACGGTATTTCATTGCTATCCTTTGGTCTGGTTGATTTCATTTTAAAAGCACTTTGGTAGGTACCTTGTAAAAGGCAGGACCCCTTTACACCATTATATTAGTTTTAAAAAAGTGTGGAATTGACAAATCAGGATATAGTCTTAAGTTGTTATCTGACGGTGTGAAGTGCTAATTGCATTTGTGTATTATATAACTACATTATTTATTTATAAACAAAATTTTGTAAATTGTTGATAAAACTAATTACACTTAAATGCGCATTTCCAGTTTTTTTGTCCGAGTATTGAGCAACAAAACAATTCATTTTATAGATTCACCTCGAATTTTTGATAGTCAAGAACGAAGAGTATCAATGAGGTTACGCGCTGGCCAGGCTGCACCTAATGCTTCAACTTCCGATCTTAGTAATTCAAAACAAGCCAAGTGAGTATTAAATTATTTTCGTCATTTTAATCTTTCACTTTCATGACATTGTTTCTCAAATTAATTTCATTCATACGAAAAGTTGATTATTTGTGTTTGTTTATTGAGAAGTAGGATATAGGAAAAAATGTAGCTTTGCTTTATATTAGGCATTCATACTGCAATTCAATATTTCAGTTCTGTACCTACAGCAAATGCTAAGAATTTACAGTGTGATTACAATATTACAGCCTCAGGGGCCAAATCAAAAGATTGACACTTTGTAGGTAACATGCTTTTCTGATTTGTTTCAATCCACTGAAAACAGTATGAATGGTGACAGTTAGAAACGGTGCTAAAGGACAAAATGTCGCTATTTTTAGCCCTTTTTATGACGATTTAAAAAATGTAGAAATCCAATGAGAAAAACGTACCATATGGTTGCGTTAAACTTAGTAGAATGTTTTCCAGATCCCCATCACCCATTTACCCTTGCTCTAAAAAATGTGATTAATTTGTTGGCTACTTCCTGTTTAATAGGAAATATCTTCATTTACTCGTTCCAAATGGGATACCCTGTACATTTTTTATATTTGAATACCAATAAAAAAGTGCGTTCAAAAAGTATCAACTAGGTTCAAGTCCATGTCTGTCAAGTATTTAAAAACATTAATAAATTACTTTTTTTAAATTGTAGGGGCTTGAGGGCATTAACTATTAATACAATGATTATTATTCTCACTATACACTTCAAACATGCACGTATAGGGGTGTTTTACACTAATACGGAATTGTCACAATAAGCTAGTTTTAATATTAATCTAATTATAGTTTTGAGTCAGGTGTGAAATAGTTAAACAATTCCTGATATCTAACTTATATTACTTTGAAACGTTGTCTTCCTTTTACTAGACCTTGTGACTATTAGGTATACTTTCTTCTACCCTTATAGGTTTGCTGTTCCTGGAATGAGGAAGTTCAGCTATTAGCTCATATTTTTGGTGGTCTTCCTGGTAGTCATGTATCGAGTTTATTCTTCATTGGTTATTTTTGCCATTTTTGTTATATGATTGTAATAGTCCCACATTTGCTTGTCCATCATACTATGTCTAGTGATTTTTCTTAGAGTTTTCATTTCTACTGTTCTGAGTAATCTTTTGTATTTGTCATTTTTTAATGCCCCTGCTATTCTGTTAATTTTTTCGTCACTTGGTTTCTTATTGGTTTTTGTCACTTGTGGTTTCTTAAGTACATATAGACTTTTTCCAACCGCAATTTTCGCTTAAAAATTGTTTTGTGGCGTGTAGTTGTTTGGGATGGAGTGGTAGTGAGGGTTGGGGGGCGGTGTAGTATGTTGTAGGGGTTTTTGTTACATTAGTATTTGGATGTGATTGTTTGAAGTTGTTACAGTGATTTGTTATTATGTTGCAAATTTTGGAACGGATTGTATGTTGGGTTTCGGTAGGGAGTTCGTTGACACGTGTTTCAATCGAGGCGATAATAATATTATTATTTAGGAAACATACATAACAAATAAGGATGGTTTTGGGGAAAATTAGTTGGAGCTATCCCAGCTGGTGGTTATAAAATTACGAGAGTGTTTTGACGTTTTTAAATTAAATCAATAAAATTTAAACTAAATATTATAAACAAACATCACCGAAACGAGACCACAAAACACATCGATTCACTATTCACAACCGTTCAACGATGCAACATTTCAACCTAAAATTTATCAGAAACGTATTCTTAAAAATACATATGTAATCTGTTTTATACCGTAACACCAAATAATGTCACAGTCTGAAGAAGCTAACAATGATCAGCGAAACGTTAGAATAAAATAAAAAAATTGTATAACCACCAGCTGGGATAATAGTACATAGTGTATCGAGTAGGAAAAGCGTAACATTCCCGGACGATGTGAATATCCCCCAGCAACACAGAGTCGGGGAATGTTGCTTTTCCTACGAGCCGCTACGAGGTACACATACTATTTTTCCGCCGATTGTTAAAAAACAGACTGAAAACATGGAAAATCTAAAAATTATTTTATGAAGAAAATAACAAGCGATGCCTTGAAAATAACGAACATCGGTATCCATGGAGAAGTACCAACATTGTAGCTATCATCTGTATAACATATTGTTTCCATTTTGTTTGATCCCAGTTTGTATGGTGTTTGCACTGTTTAATGTGTTAAGGTATCATATTAATTAGTGTGCTGGAATGCTTTGGGCAGATCCATTAAGCACATGTACAGTAAACGCCAAACAAAATCCGTTGCACGTCAGCAATCAGCTGATAATTGACGTCCCTGCCGTAAATGTAACGGCACAAAAATCGTGAAAATTCGACCTGTAAAAATTAATTTCATCAGAATTTCATGATCGCCACGTTGGTAACAATGGATTGTTTTCAGCAACGTTGCCAATGCCAATTCCATAAGGTATCAATTTTGTAATGTTTTGTTGTGGTTATGTTTTGACTGTCACAATTTTTAAGTTTTGATTTTGTTTTTTATTTATTATAACTAAAGTTACGAGTGAACTCAGAAGTTTTATTTGCGTTACCTTCTTTCAATTACAATCTGGCAACATTGCCCCCAATCTACGTCACTCACATTATATGACGTGAAACTGATTTTGTTTGGCGTTCACTATAGAGTGGTTTATTGCTAATTCTCATATTATGAGTAGGTACATCTATTGGTGATACTTTTTTTGGAAACACACTTGTTCTTGCCGAATTTATTTTCTTTTTCAATCATTATATTCAGGATGCTTAGTGAAGGTTTTCATTACAGTACTTACAGAGTTATTTCCTGAAATTTTCTTTTCTCCTTTTTTAAACATAAGGATCGTTACACTTGGTTTGGAGCTCTTTAAATTGTTTTTCCAATGTAATGTTAGTAAAAAGCAACTCTTTGCTATTCCGTATTTTCCATAATTCAACACATTTACACCTCTCATTATTTTTGAGCATCGAATCGATTTCATTGATATTCACAGACACGTCGTGTTACATTTCTATAAAATGTTACATAAATATGTATTGCTCCTTAGAATATGGTTTAAAGTTTTGCATTTCTATCACTGACGTAATATGTACAAAGTGAGAACACTGTTGTAATTAAATATGTGAATGTACAATTGTTTTGAACCATTGCTTTAAAAAGATCATTGTTTTAAATTTCCTTTTCTTATTATTTTCATTCATGTCCATTCATTCATCATCCATCATCCTTGCTGTGGTTCCAAACCTATGTGTGATGTTTATTTGTATTGGAAGCGCCTCCGGAGTGGCAACAGTGGCCCCAACACAGGCAACTTGGCAGGTTGTGCCACCTAGAAGAGGCAGTGGTTCTAAAGATCCTCCTGCTAGGCTCAAAAAGTAAGAACGTGGTACTCATTTTTGTATCTTATTAGAAATTAAAAAAAAACATTGTGATGTTACTTATTTGGAATTTTGTTCACTTGGTTTATTTGTATATAACATTTTCTGCAGCAATTATTTATATTAATTCAATACTGGTAGTGTTCATCTATAAAATTATGATTCTTATGTGCAATTTTGGTTGTCGTGTAAATTGAACAAAAATTAAAATCTGATTCAATACTCAGTGTATGTGGAAGTGAAATTAGTGAATGAAATAATTTTTTGTATTTATAAATTTATAGAGGAACATAAATACAACCAACTGTTACAAATTTGCTTACTTTTTTTATCTGAAAATATGTAAGTGTATTATACTTTTTGTAAGGTTTTTTTAGGAGTAGTAAAGCACATCATACAACATAAAAAATTACACTTTCTATGTTATTTAAGTGTGATCGAGATTGGTTAGTGCTAAGATTAAGAACGATTCTTGTGAAAAATTTTGTATATATTGAGACTGATTTGTTTGTAATATTGTATTAGTGTATAATATCTACACATGTGTATAGGCACATCATTATTACTAAGAATCCTAAATACATTTTTAAAATTAAAAATGTCCAGATTGTTATTATTTTAGTTTTAACTTCCGCTAATACACAATAATTGCATGTGTATCATTACTAGTATGTTAGTAACAATACCTAGCAGGCTGTCATGTGGTACTGCTAATGTGATTATTATAAAATTTACACATACCAAACTATCACTAATTAAAATATAGCATTGTAGTAACTATTATTTTCGTAATTCATTTAAATGTGTGTAGCAGCAAAGAGTATAGACATATTGTTTTATGGAAGGTCATCAAAAGGTATGCCTTCTTTTTTTTAACAGCAACCTCAAATACAATAAATATTTACCTACCCTATGTACAGTGAACGGACGGTAGCTTGGCCTCTAACCTCGAGATGCACACTAGCGAATTTTTTACTGTTGTTACTTTTCACTTGATTACTTCAAACACTGTTAAAAGTAATACTTCATTTGTTATTATTAGGTTTATTTTAAAAATGTGTATTATAAGTATGAAATTTTTGTTATGACTGTTTAATAATATGCTTATTATTCGCTTGTTTTGCATATATAATAACACCTATTACTTACCCATGAGTAATAATTAATTCCTCATTTGTTCAATTAATAATATGACTCATGCCTAGTGACATTATTATAAGCGCTAAAGTTAATAAAGTTATTCTTATTAATTAAATAACATTTTTAAAACGATTAATATGATCAAAAACAGTAAAGTTAAAAAGTGCCTAAATATAAAAAGAAAACCTAAAATCACTAATGAACAGTAATAATTATCACGCGATTGGTGAATGTATTTTTTTTTTTAAATTTTTAATTTATAAGTTGCTAGGCGGATCAAATGCAGATATGGAAAAAACGTATGTTGTGAAGATGCTTTTGACAACTAACAATATTTTAATTATTATGTATTTAAAATTTAAGTATTCAGATAAAATCGTAAAAGGCACTGTCAAGCTGCATTCTGTTCACTGTACATATAGATGCTGGTTTTATTTTAGTAGATACTACTAACCTCCTGAACCCAAAATTGAATCTAAACAAAGTATTGTATAATAAAATGTATATGGAATACTTACTTTATGTTAATGTGAGTAAATGTAGTATGCATTTTTGATGACCTTGAATGCACAAAGGGAGGTTTTAAAAAAGCAAGTACTATACCTATACTGTTTTTTGAATTATTTTAGTTAATGTTATTAATAAAGAATTATAGAAAGTGTTGATTCTGATATCATTTTGTATAACAGATTTGTACTGCTTCCTTTTGTAACAATATATTTATGTTTTTCTTACAATTTTCTTCCTCAGTTGACTTGCAAATTACTGGTTCTTTATCATAAGACTGTTCAAAGCTAATGTGTGTGGTACTTCGAATGAAAAAAATGTCAACCTTCCTTTGTGGTATAAAACTATAAAATGTACCATTTTTATTGAAAAATTATTTGTTGCTGTATAGCTGAACTTATCTTTTTTAATTGTCTATATAATGTATGTTACTCTATATCCATTTGATTACATTGACTGAGTCTTTATGATAATAGAGTGAAATAATAACGATGTTGTTTGTAGTTTTATAGAAAACTGGATTACCTACTTAATATATAACTCGTCTCCGAATTTTTTATATGCAAAAATCTTATACAATCAACATTTCATGTTGTTTGTTAATTTTGTATTAATAATAAAATAACCCGTGTAGAACTGTAAAATGATTGCATTTTAATGAAACATCTTTCATTTTCAAGTTTGTTAAAAGTTAAGTTTTCATGTTATTAAATATTGTAGACCAATTAACCCTCGAGTACATGCACTTAAAATCGCTAGCACACACAGAATGGTGGATTCCACCTCAATGCAAAACCTTTGTTTACTGACGCTCTGGCCATAGTCAGTTAATAAACCGTTAATTGTATAAACCTGAAACAATAAAGTTTTCGTTTGTTAAGTTTAGACATAAATTCTCTACAGAAATATATTAAATTCAACAAAATATGCGACTATGAAAATCTAATTTTTTATGTGTACAGGCATACGCAA
This sequence comes from Pyrocoelia pectoralis, assembly GCA_036250285.1. NCBI lineage: Eukaryota > Metazoa > Arthropoda > Insecta > Coleoptera > Lampyridae > Pyrocoelia > Pyrocoelia pectoralis. The sequence continues at coordinate 20,109,267 of CM070080.1, read as the reverse complement.
ACATTTATTCGTCATATTCACTTTGATCCATTTTGTCTACTGTTACCAACTTGTCTTGACATAATTATTTCTGAAGTTCTTATCAGAAAAACATTTAGTATCTAAAACTTCAAATGTATAATAGCACACGCCTTATGGTGGATTACACCCCACTCAACTGAAAAGAGGTGTTTGGCAAACTAAATTAAGGTCACAACAATGAAAAAATGTAGTAAACATGTGGCCCAAGGCATACTGGGAACAATAGCAACTGAACTTAATGCCTGTCAAAATTTTCCTATACTCTTAAAAAAAGTGCGGTGGATTCTACCAGCTAGCTTGTACTGAAGGGTTAATTAAGCTTCTGTTAAAGGTCCTATCTAGTACAAAATCGGCATTTAAATAGTTGTTCCTGCAGCGAGTAATCAATAACAATGTAATTTATTTGATTATATATTGCAGATAACATTTAATGAAAGCTCTGGTTTATTTTTGTAACTTTAATTTTTATGAACATCCAGCCTATTACAATAATTAAAATTGTTATAGCAGTTATGTAATGCACAAATGGGCAGTTTGTAATTATTAAAAATAGGCAATACCACTAGTGTGCAACTTATAAATACACACTATTGTGCTCCAAATAAGTTCCTTTTTTAACACTTTCGCTGCGATTTTTTACGACTGGTTATATCCCCGGAGCGGCACTAATTGAAGGCTCCTGCATATTTTCCCATCTTAATGACAAATATTAAAAAAAACGAAAACGGCGAGTAAAAATGTAAATTACAAGTCCTTTCGTAGACGCTGACCAAAAAACGTGCAGTTACAATCAGTGCTAAGTTCATACAGTCGATTTGAATAGCAATACTTTCGTGGCTCCTATCGGAGTCATGAGCACATAGGTAAAAACGGGCGTGTCTCCGATCGGAGCCATGCGCAGCGAAAGTGTTAAAGAGTTCCTGTCGCAAACGGAATAATTGTACACATTTTAAACGACTTTGATTCGAAATTAAATTTTTTGTGTTAAATTCATTCATTGACTTACTTTGTGTTACTGGAAAAAACCATGTTTTAGTCTCGTTTGCTTTAAGCATCTACAATTAAGTGTTGTTAAATTTGACATACTACTTAACTGTAGAAACGAAATTTTTTGGGTGTGCATTATAATAGACATTAAATGATGAATGTTTACTTTTTATGTGTTGTTTTTCTTGTTTTTCCCATAAAACATTAAATAAAAGTAATTCAAAGTAAGAAGCTGCAAATAATATGTGGAGGTCAGAGTCAGTAGATTAACAGAGTACCGCAACCTCCGCCATTTTTAGTCCTTTCCGCGCTTCACTCACTACACGCTCAGTAAAGTAGATGATGTTTTGACTAAATTTTTCGGAATATAATAAAACAAATACACTTAACGGCACAAGAACACGGCATTTTATTAAAAATTACGCACTTCGTAAGTCTATCTTATGTATATGGACTAAACATGGCCGCCAGGGCGCATTTGTTGCGTCAAAGGCTTGCGTTACTCTGTTAATCTACTGACTCTGGTGGAGGTATGCTGACGCTGCCATCTCTGTTATTCAATAAGAATGATATTTTTTCAGTCGCCTCACTAAATCATTGTGCTGAATATTTTTAGAGAAAATTATGGTAATTACTGATCTGTGCTAAAACAATGCAGCCTTTTTATGATTGGAGATAACTTGGTGTAAATATTTTAATAGTAAACCTGCTGCTTTCTTTGTGCGGAATATGAGATGAAAACAGTGAATATGGTGGAAATTGGTTACGTGGGGAATTGTTTCCAATTGGCCATAATTAAGGCTCGTTGCAAACCTCACGAAAAGAGGAGGGCTCATTTGGATACGGCTGTAGAATAATAGGCTTTACAAGAAAATGTAATTAGAGTCGACATGCAAAATTGCTCAACGATGATTGTAAATAATTTTTTATTGCTTATTGATCTTTTTTTAATTTTTTTTCTCCAACATTTTTTCGTGATTTACAAATTGTTCGTCACCCTCTCCTGTCCCATCTCCCTTAAGGGTGGAAAGAAAAACAATGACTTATTTGTGCAGAATCCTGGGTGCTTGTGTCGGGGGGGGGGGGGGGTACTGATATACATATTGTGTCGGGGGGGGGGGGGGGGGTACTGATATACATATTGTATAAGTATATGCGATAATTAGTTACAGATTTCAAGTTGGTTTTAAAATTCAAATCTATAGTAGTGGTGGCAATTTTTTTCGAATATTCGAATGTATAATCGGGAATTATTCTAATACTTAATAATACCACTATTCGAATTAGAATAAAAGCGAATAAAACGAATGGAACGAATAAAACTAATGAAACGAATAAAACATATAAAACGAATAATGGCCACAACAAAGAAAATTGTTAAATTAAGAAAAAAGAGAACTTCGTTGGTTTATTATTGAGAGATGACAGACGGCAGGTATGCCTACTACTTTTCATTTCATGGAATTATTTCCCATTTACAAATTTCCTTCGAACGACAATATTTTATGAATAGTAGATAAAACGTTGTAAGTACGATATTCGTATTGTAAGTAGCTATTTCAGCATTTCTTTTCTGTCAGCTTAAAGTCATTCACTATTCAATAACACCCTTTTAGAAGTCGTAATGAACTGTAATTTATTGTTGCTTAGTGTAAAAGGTTTTCGGTAAATCAGTGAACACGTTTCTCTAAACATTAGGTACCTACAATAATCCTCCCTCAACCACGCATGGTGATTTTAACTGGAATTATTTTCATGGTATTGTGAAGCTTGGACTTAGTTTATTTAAGTTTATACTTTTTACTCGCCTTTGATGATAATTTATTCCTTTAAAGGGTTATCTAAGCATTTAAATATAAATTTTTACTTTAGTTCAAATTATTTCTCAGCCTAGACGACTACATTATTGGGATTTATGAGTAAAGTGTGGAAATATTTCGTGAAGAGTACGAGTAGTGATGCGGTAGTTATTTGCAAAATTTGTAATAAGTGTCTTAAATTTAATGCACCAACAACAAGTAATTTACTATTCAAATGTTTATGCTTAAATGAAACTTCCATTGGAGAATGCTCTACTAGGTAGGTACATAGTCCAACGAATAAAAGGAGTAAAACGATAAAACGGATAAAACGAATACAACGAATAAAACGAATTTTTTTCTGACTGTTATTCGAATTCGAATAATTCTATATTCGAATATTTTTTTAACGAATATTCGTATACGAAAAAAATTAAATTTGCCACCACCAATCTATAGTAGGTTTCACGAGTAATTAGACCTCTGCAATATGGCCGCCATTTAAATTTGTTACCAAATAAAGCGCGCGGTAGCACTCATTGGCGTAGTACCTTTTGTCATAAAAAAAAGTGAAAACTTATTTCGATAAATTTATTATTAATAAATTCGCCATCACTACGCTCACCTAGTATTAATTAACTATTTTAACACAAATTAAAAAAAATTAACAAGTAAGTAGTAAATTTTTTTATTGATAATTATTGTGTAATTAAAAATGGCAGAATTATAAACATTTAAAAGAAATTGTCTATCCACTCATCGTCTAGGTCCCATCGTCTTCTGGTGACAAACATATATTTAAAGTAATGTCACTAACATCAAGCACTCGTTCGTTTTCCCAGTACCTACTCTAAAATAATTTTATTAACCTAAGCTACCTGTCCGCGTTATACGCTACGGCTACTGAGTAGACAAATAATATTTTAAGACTTTTGAAGGTCGTATTTGTTATTACTTATTATATATGTCTTTTGCTATATAACGTTGGTAGGAAAGGATGGGAAATGCGGTTCAGGGTAGCCAACTGAAATATCGCTTTTATTACAACGTTACACTTATAGCATTTTAGTTATTTTGTAATTGGATGTTGTTCATAGTGGAATACTGGAATGGGATAGATCATATGGTCTAAGCGTGAAGCCCACCCAAGTAACACAGCGAGCTGTAATTTGGTCATTACAACGTCATGGCAGCTACACTGCACAGCCAAGTTGTCTAGCGCAGTAACTGTGACAGCGCTGTGAAAACGTCCTCGTTGCTAAAATGGCGAGTCATAATCAAGCTGCTAGGACGTCATTGATGCAGCCATATGGCTGTGTCGATTGCAGCCAAAATGTATAGCTGTAAAAACGTTGTGATGACCAAATGGCAGCTATTTTGGCAGCCAAACTTATCAACTGTCGCAACGTAGTTTGTGCATAATAAAAAATTAAAGAAAGGGAAAAATTTATTTTTACCTGCAAATTCTTGCACCAATCCGTTTTTACCTGGAAATGTGAAAGCCGACATTTTACCTATTATGTTATGGTATACTTGCTTGAAAAACTTTCCCTTAACGGATTCGAACCTATGGTGGGTAGGTGTGTTTTAAATTCGAAAATCAGCAATTCGACATAACCGCTGCGCTATCTGTAACATTTCTATTTTTCATTTCGTACTTCATAACTTCCCGTTATTAGTTTAAATTTTGTTTGATTACTTATACCTGCCTTTTTTATGTTAAAAATGACCAGGATTTTTTGATATTTATTTTCTAGGTACGTATGTAGAAATTAGCCGCATTTTATTCGATACGGATCCAATTAAAGGTACCTAAGTGAATTACAATTTTTGGCGTGCCTATACAGGGTATACCACGGAACCCGTTCATTAGAAGTTTCTGGGGTTCCTTACTACTTATGAATTTGAAACTTTCAGGTTAAGGATAACCCATAGCCTTCTTTTGTTTTAAAATATTGTCGATGTTGTACAACTTCCGGAAAGACCGGAAATCGCCATTCATCTTGTTATTTTAAATGGAACACCCTGTATATTATTGCATTTTTGGATTATACAATCGATTCTGCGTAACATTGTATTAGATTATCCTATACCTATCTTCAACTGTTTTTGAGATATTATGATTTTTTTGAAAAATTTGCGCTTTGCGGAGGGATGTTTAATTGCCCACCTTTTGCTCTTCTTTGAACGCAAAACATTCATACTTTACAAACACGAAGTAAAACCATAAGGGTTCACAAAATGCATTTGCAAACCTATCACAGATTATACAGGGCGTTCAAAATTAGTGGCAAAGTTAAAAAACTTCAAACACCAAAAAGTCATTTTTTTCAAATGGAACACCCCGTATATTTTTACATATTTGGAAGGCTATTTAATTTACGCATCGATAAACTATAGGTATCCCTATACCTATCTTTAGCGGTTTTGTAGTTATTAACACTTTTTATCTAATATTGATTAAAACTGCACTTAAAACCTATGCACATTTGAAAGCAGGCTGTGAGTATGACAACAGGAAAAACAATTACTTTTACAAAACGAATTTAATGATCTTATTTATACAACAAACAAATAAAAATGACTTTAATGGATATAAAATAAATTCAAAATATCAGTATTGGAATATGCGTTAACTGCTTCCATTTTATAAAATTGTTTACTGTTTACCACCTTTTTGCTTTAATGAGCATGACATCCAGATAAACATTCGTTTGTCTAATCATACTAATAATAATAATAATAATAATAATAACACTTACTTGATTTCGATCCGTGCGGTTAGTTAACCAGGCTTGGCCTAAGTATCGATAAAAACCGAAGTATAATAATAATAATACCTTTTATTGAGAGCAAACTATTAAATTACATAAGATTGTTCAAAATACGTTAAAACTGCACACTTGTTCTCAAAAGAAGGGAGTTCAGGTGTCTACAAAAAAAGTAGAGACCTGTTCTTGCACTCAACCCTGTTAGACGTTCATTACCGTATTTTATTTTCGCATACTCACAGCCTACTTTCAAATGTGCATAGGTTTTGAGCGCAGTTTTAATCAATATTAGATAAAAAGTGTTAATAACTACAAAACCGCTAAAGATAGGTATAGGGATACCTATAGTTTATCGATGCGTAAATTAAATCGCTTTCCAAATATGTAAAAATATACGGGGTGTTCCATTTGAAAAAAATGACTTTTTGGTGTTTGAAGTTTTTTAACTTTGCCACTAATTTTGAACGCCCTGTATAATCTGTGATAGATTTGCAAATGCATTTTGTGAACCCTTATGGTTTTACTTCGTGTTTGTAAAGTATGAATGTTTTGCGTTCAAAGAAGAGCAAACGGTGGGCTATTAAACATCCTTCCGCAAAGCGCAAATTTTTCAAAAAAATCATAATATCTCAAAAACAGTTGAAGATAGGTATAGGATAATCTAATACAGATTAACGCAGAATCGATTGTATAATCCAAAAATGCAATAATATACAGGGTGTTCCATTTAAAATAACAAGATGAATGGCGATTTCCGGTCTTTCCGGAAGTTGTACAACATCGAAAATATTTTAGAACAAAAGAAGGCTATGGGTTACCCTTAACCTGAAAGTTTCAAATTCATAACTAATAAGGGACCCCAGAAACTTCTAATGAACGGGTTCCGTGGTATACCCTGTATACATTTTGATTCTTTCCTTGTATATAAAAAAAACTTCTTAAACAAATTTGAGGTGAAATATATTAATTATTAAGCAAATTATGGGGTTAGGTAATGATCAGCTGATTTTTGGTGCTTAACACCTACAGCCAAATCGCTGTTATATGGTCATATTCGTGGCTGTCATGGACGATGCGGCAGCTAAATGGCTGGAATTGCCATATAGCTGTATATTAGAATTTCATTTGGCTGTAATGTACTCCATCACAGCCAAATGGCATTCTCAGCTAAATTGTCTACGTGAAAGCGCTGCCACAGCGAAAATGTAAAGCTATTATACAGCTTGCCAAAATACAGCCATCATCAGGTGCTGCCATGACGTTGTCGCAGCCAATTTTTGGCTGTGTCAGCTAAAGAGCCAGTCTTGTGTTACTTGGGCACTCTACCACAGAAGCGACACTTGTGGCGGCACGTTTGATGTTCGTTTGACAAATCCGGGTGACCTTCGCCATGTTGTTGTTAGTACTTTACGTGGGAAATTTAAAAACACTTTAGTTTTCAGCATTAATCTACTTCTCTAGATGGCAACCATATTTCGCAAATGTGAACTTAATTGTTAATAGTTTACATTGGAATAAAAACAAGTACTTACATACTTTTTCAAAAGTATTTATTTTCAATACAATAAGTACTCCTATTATTTTAAACTAAAGATTACACAAAATGGTTGATTTGAAATTTCTTTTTTCAGATGTTTTAAATTCCCTATTCGCAAATTTTATACAGCTAAAAATCTGAAACCTAATCAACAGCTTTAATAAATAAAAGATATTTGGATATTTCGTGTAATATAAATTTAAGTATAGTCTGTCTCATAGTAGGTATATCGTCTTGAAATTGCCCTGTCATAAAATACCTAGAGGTCCCCTTTGTTATCATAATCAGGTAGGCGTTTAAAACATGTTTATCCACTAACAATGCAGATTAGAACATAAATCCTTATGAGGTAAATTGCAAGATGATATACTTTGAGACAGACTTTACATGTTATCTTACCGTTATGATGAACAAATTGTACCAAAGAACGGTATATAATACCACAGATGAAAAGTATATTTCCATCTGTGATAATCACTGAAATAATAGAGTTCAGTGGTGATAATACGTTCTTTGATTGTACCAGAGACTTAATGTATAATAGATACTTGGCCGCAATAATGCATTGGTCAACTGTACTCTGTACTGGAAAGCAAAAGTAGATGGCGGACATATGGATTTAAAAATGAGCGGGAGGTAGGTATAAACGTTTTCATTTACTTTCAATTAAGTTTTTATTGCTTTTAATGAAAGACAGTATTAAGTATGTGTAATTTATTAAAAAAATATATACTTAATATCCATACTTATACATTAAATGAAAATTATGCATTTTTTCGGCTTCTTCTTTGTGCACGCCGCCACGCACTAAACATAATGTTTTGGGCAGAGGTGGGTAAAATGGTTTTCAAAAAGCATTTAAGATGGAAAATATTAGATAGGTTAGTTCAAAATATTTAAAATACAAAATAGAAATAGAATTGTATGGAACGCCGTTTTACTTTTTATTACTAAAGTTAATTTCGTCCCATTTAAACAAACTTCAATTTTTATTATGTAAATTTGTATGACTCTCTATTTATTTTAGTATATTAAAAATGTTTGTTAAAAAAACTTCACACATTTAAATTGTTAGATGAAAATGAGTTTCTTGATTGAATATATTTCACACAAAAATTTGTAACACTCGTTTTAAAACCTTTCATTTAAATTGAGAAGCAAAATATATGAACAAACATTGGAATTCGTGTAACATTTTTATTTAACAAACAAAAAATAGCAACTAATTTAAATGAAAGAATTAAAATGTATGTCGAAACAAAATTTTAGGCAGAATTGTATGGAACGCCGTTTTACTTTTTAATGCCTCTTTTGCTAGACTTTCTTTAAATATAACTGTAATCTAATTTTCACTATTTAAAAATGTTGTCATGATAAAATTAATGTTTTAAAAATATCATTCATGATAAAATTAATTATTTAAGATATCGGTCATGATAAATGTAAATATGTAGTACCATTGAATAACTATAACTAATATGAATAAAGAAGTTCAACTGCAATGTTAAAAAGTGAAACCAATTTAGTAGCCCGACTAGTAGGCTGGCCCTCTCTTAGAGGGGCTACAAACGTATGTTATGTTAGAAAAGTCAGAACTACGAAGGTTTTTGCAGTTTTCTGTAAACGAATAAAAGGCAATGTTGTCAAATGTTATATTATAGCATTGAATTAGTAAGAGATACCGCGCATATTTGGAGGTCTGTCTGGGGCAGGTGGCCCCTTATCTACTATATTCAATGATTATAGATAACATTGTGTCTTATAATTTTATTATATCACAGTATAGTATATTGTGAAATTTAAGAGCGAGTGCTATTTTCAGTTGTTACGAGTAATTTTTCTTCCTTCCATATTAAACGCGATTTTGAAATTAATAACTTCAATAATGTCGTTTTGTGTATATTTCGATTGCACAACAACACGTAAAATTTCCAATGTAAGTTTCTTTCGGTTTCCCAAAGATTCGTGTCGTTATACTTCATGGGTAAATAATTGTGGAAATCCTGCTCTTTATGACCTAAGCACGGAGCAGTTACGGGAGAGAAGAGTGTGCGCCCTTCATTTTTTGGATAAAGATTTTGTAAATGACAAAAGAAACAAACTTGTTCATGACGCCGTGCCAGTTAGTTATAACAATTCTATAACGAAAGTATGCCAATCGCCAGAGACATTATCGGTAACAAAAAGTGGAAACCCTAAAGTTTACGGAAAGGCGGCTACAATTGTTTCGGGAGCTTCGATGTCGTTTAGAGACTGTTCACCCGAACATACTTCCACTTGTGTAGAGGTAGAGGATGACCTCTTACTGAAGGTAAATAAACGTTGATTAATGAAAACAGTAGGCATTTATTATCTGCCATCATTTTTTTCGTGTTTCTTCGGAAATGGGTTAGGTACCATGCAACTCGGTATTGTGATTAGACAAGTGTGCTGGTCTGAACAAGTTCAGATGCGTCGAAACGAAACATCATCTATCCATAATAATTTTGTCAAATTAAACATGAAAAGAGCGTGAACGCTGCATCAAATGAGGTATTTTTGTTTTTTGATATGTTTGTTGAATTTGAAGTTGAATCATCAATTTGTTACCAAAACAATAAAAGAAAGCAGAGTAGTTTCAAAATCTTGTATAGTAGTTATCAATGAATAAATAGTGTCATTTATTCATTGGTAGTTATTCAATGGTGGCACTCAAGATGCGCGGCGGGTTTTGAAACAATTTCGAAAAGTAGGCACGACGTTACATGTCGAGAAACATCGGTAGGTAAAATGCCATCCTAAACATGTAGAGTAAATAAATATAGGTGTAATTAGTATTTATGGAACTTCAAATTAGTATCGTTGTGTCGCGCTTAAATAAATGCCGCCGCGCTCTCGAGTGCCACGAGATTTTTAAACCACTCTAGTTGAATGGTATTGAAAAGTTGTCTTACCTGGTGATAGTTTTTGTTTGTTTTGAGAATGACCCGGTCGTCTAACGAGGTCGAAAACTTGGAATTAACAGTGCCTTTACATTACAAACAACATATAGTTTGTCCCACGAGAGCTCGAGTGTGGTGTGTGAATTAACGGAAATTATTAGGTTGTCTTTGTCATACTTACAAAAAGTACCTAATGGAAAAGAGAGCGAATATAAAAAATATATCTTCTAACATTGGCATAGTAAATTACGTAAACGTACGTTGAGTTTGTATCGTAATGTCAGCTGTTAGCTGTCAAATTGATTGTCATTGTTAACCTAAATTTGCTTTATAATGTCGCTTACCAATAAATTGTTAAAAAGTCAATCGCAGATTATGCTATGAACGTACTCAAGTATTTTGAGAACGAACGCGATCGCGGTGGATGAAATTTACCGTTAACATGAATAGTTGAGGTAAATAAGAGTAGGTACACTCAATTTATATTTTGGTACATTTGGGGTTAGAACATTAAAATGCCCTATAGAAGATAACGAAGACAAACGTTTTAATTTATATCGTTCGGATAGTTTTTAGGTATGAGTCACACTCGAGCTCTCGTGGGACAAACTATACCTATCAAAAAACAAAAATACCTGATTTGATGCGGCGTTCAATGTTTAATTTGACTGAACTATAACGGTGACATGCAAGTAGTTGTTATTGATAACCCTCTCAAAGGACCCAAAGTACGAATTTTATTTGACGGCTACACCACTGATTCATTATACCCAATTATATGTTGATTAACCCATTTTCGTAAAAGACATAGAACATTTACAGAAGTAGAAATCGCATCCTAATTCTCATTTAATTGTAGGGAATACGCGACGCGCCAACCCCTACAAGAAAAAGAAAGATGGTTCAACGTACTCGTACTATAAGTTACGAAAAACACATACTTTTAAAAAAAAAAATTAAGTCGCAAAATTTAACGATTTTCCGTTTAAGAAAAAAAATTGCTAAATTTAGAACTTTTCAAAATGTCCCCTTGTTAACTGCCAAGTCAAAAAGCGTGCGGGTTTTTGTAAGAATTCAGCTTGCCCATAAACGTCACCATCCATGGAGAGAAGATGAAAAACAGTTAGCCTTAAGCATGTACTACAAGTCCCCATCTTTGTATTTATACATGAGAAACGAATTGAAATTCGTACTTCCGTCTAAGTCGACAATCTTCTCCTGGTTGAGAATTTCTCAACTTTCAACTGGCACCAACACGGAACTTTTTAAAAAATTAAGAACAAAGGTGAATGGCATGACATACGATGAAAAACAATGCGTGCTCTTATTTGATGAAATCAGCATTAAAAAAGGTTTCGATTATAATATCCGTCAGGACTTAATTGAAGGTTTTGAAGACTTGGGTCATCTTGGGCGATCGAATAGAATTGCAACACAAGCCCTTGTATTTATGGTAAGAGGACTTATTCAAAAATGGAAAATTCCTGTCGCGTATTATATGTCATCGTCTGCTGTTAAACATAGCGAATTACATAAACTAATATTAGAGGTGATTGAACGTTTACACAACATTGGACTAAAAGTGCGTGTTATTACTTGCGATCAAGGTGCCAACAATCGAGCCGCTTTTCGCACCTTAGGAGTAACAGAAGAAAACCCGCATTTTTTTGTGAATGGGGTAAAGATATACGGCATGTATGACGTTCCACATTTAATTAAAAGTCTAAGAAATAATTTAATGACAAAAGATATTTATGACGACTCTGGAAAAATAACCTGGAAAGATGTAGAACAATCCTACTTTATTGATAAATCATCAGAAACTGCAAGAGCTGCCGTAAAAATTTCCGATGTACATATAAACCCAAATAGCTTCCAAAAGATGCGGGTAAAATACGCCACACAGATTTTTTCGAACTCCGTTAGTGCTCTAGTTAGTACTGCTGCAAAAACGGGACAACTTAAAAGTGACAGCGCCCTTCATACAGCCTTATTTTTAAGTAAAATCAACAATATGTTTGACATTTTAAATAGTCGAACATTGTACAGTCGAAACCCCTATCGTTGCGCATTATCCACCAAACACAAACGAAACGAAAACTATCTTCAGGAAACACTATCTTGGGCGAAAACATGGCGGTCGTATGGAAATAATAATAGAATAAAAGAAGGAATATTTTGTTTTAAAGGTTTTGTACTTTCTTTAAAAACAACCTTGCTATTATGGACAGATCTTCAAAATGAAAACTACAAATTTTTGTTGACAAGCAGACTTAATCAAGACCCCCTGGAAAATTTATTTTCTGTAATTAGAAGCAGAGGAGGTTATTGTGCACATCCTAGTGCAAAAGCTTTTAGACAAGCGTTACAGTTTAATGTTTTTATTAAACTTCAAACGCCTCCAGAAAACGTGAACTGCGAATTTGACGAGGATGAGATTATTATATTAAATGATGATGACATTGCCACGAGTATAAATACCAGCGACACTGAAGACAATATAATATGCGATTTACCAGAAGTTTGTGTATCAAATAAAAACACAGATATTTTCGATAATGAAGAAAGCGTCGTAGGTGTGTGTAATAATGATAGTGAAGTGAACGGTACTGTAGAAGATTGTGCGGTTGTGTATTTCGCGGGATACGTGACAAATAAAACTATTAAAAAATTTAATTGTGCAAAATGTATCGTTACATTGGTAAACAGCGATTCAATTATGAATGACAAAAATCAATTATTGTTGCTGGAACGGGACTTTTCAAAAGGTGAACACATTGTCCATTTAAAAAAACCGGAAGAAACTACAATTAATGTTGTTAAATTAGTTTTAAAGTGTTTTTCTATTCATTTTAATAGTAATAAGTCTGCGCCTAAGTTTAAACAGAGTTTGTTAAAGGCATGCATGTTTAATGTAAATAAACATTTTCCAAATTGGTTAGATGAAGATGACCAATGTTATCAACATCATTTATTTTTAATTAAACATTTAGTGCTGTGTAAATTACACAAATCCTTAAAATGGATGTCACAAGAAACGCGATCGCATTGTAGTTTAAAAAGAAAAACTATTTTATCTAATGCATAATAATTATATGTACATACATAGGTAATCACATTCTTGTTCTTTTGTTTTTTTGTTGTTGTTTTTCTTCTTCTCCCTTCACGCCTTGGATCTAAATCCGTTGCGTTACTACTTTAATTTATTGTGGTTGCAGTTTCTCTTTGCAACGTTTTCGTAGTCTGCCTATCGATGTTCACCTTTTTACTCGGTACCTGTAATATCTCTTCGGTAGTCTATCATTTTCCATTCCTTGTAGATGATTGTGCCATTTCTGTCGATATTCTGTTATTTTGTGTTGCATATCATACATGTTGAGTTCTGTTTTTATATCTCTATTTCTTTTTCTGTCTATAAGTCTATAAGCTGCTTGTTTGTGTTTGAATAATGTTGTTTATTTATAATTCAATTAATTATAATTAGTAATTAAGTACTATACAATTGGTAGATATATTCCGTGTAACTTTTTTTTTGTATTAATAGCTACATGTATTAAACTAATTTATTACATTTTATAAAACTATTTTCATGGTTAAGATGGCGAGGACTATCAATCAAATAACAGAAGCTAATAAAATTGGTGTTAATAAAGCACTAATGATTCAACCCCAATAGACTTTCGTTGTAAATATGTGTTTAAGAATTTTTAATTAACGTGATAAACGAAAATAAGTAGAGTGAATTTTGGAAAAAGAGGCTGATCTGGATAATAATCGACACTAACTCAACTCATTCAGGCGCTGCCGAACATTTCCAGCCTTTGCTACCAGTAATGACCACCATTCAAATGAATTCATTCCAAATATTCGATTGCGTTGATTGTTTCAAGATGTGTCGATTCTCTCCAATGCATTTTGTTTTCGTAATCTGAATCTAAATAAGTAGGTACAACAAATAGGTAATCGGTTTGAACAATCGAGTCGAGTTCACACAAAATGAGATATTTACTCATTTTACTGGTAACCAAAGAATTTAGATACTCTTTGCTGGTAACTAACACGAATTTCATGATCTCACGTTCAATGATGAATTGTTACTAAATTTGTATTTTGTATCTAATAACTGTTGATTTTAGATTATATTTTATGGATAAAACGAATTACTTGTTTGTAGTAATTAATTGTATAATTGAAAAAAAAATTAAATAAAAACAAACTGTTAGACTAGGCATTTAAGAAATTTAAGCGTGCCAAGCATTTTCAAAATTGAATTTATTTTATTTATACTACAGACTTTCTCCCGTACTCCCGTCAATATATTTTTATAAAATTAACTAAAAATAAATGGTTTCCATGAATATGGCTATTTAATTAACATACATAAATCCTACTTTGTATAACAATAATATAATAATGCATAGGTACTAAACCGAGACGATTTTTTGAAACGGGACACCGACTTGTTCAAACATTCAATACGAATGCGCGAAATTGAGGAAACAGCATCTTTTGCAAAATAATGTGTGCGGCCCGCTAAAAAATTTCAAAATTTGGATTGGCCCGTTGATAAAAAAGGTTGCTCACCCCTGTATCTAGTTTGTTAACTGATTTGGGTTGTTAACTTGTTATCGATAAATTTAATAATATTTTCACCGGAAGTTACTAACTTAGGTACTTACGTAATTGAGTTTCGAGATAATTTAATGTTTTCGTTACCTTTATTAGGTAAACTAGGTACATATATTATTATGCAACGTTAACCTATCTTGATAAATACGGATTTAAATATTTTAATGTACGAATTAGTACGATCATTGTTCAAGTTAATAGGTATCTATTTTAATTGAAAAGTTAACTTGTGTAAAAAGTCTTAAAAAAATCTGTGATTATTGAATTAAATAATTCATTGTCAGTAACAAAATAAAATTGAACAGAGCAGTTTCCATTCAAGAAATAAAATTGAAAGTTAAGGGACGTTGAACTTTCGTGCATTTGGTAGAAATTTGTTTGTTTTGCCGATGTTCGTATATTCATATTCATATTAGTTATTCAATGAAGATGGTATCAAGTAAAGTAAAAGCGGCAACGTTGTTGGGTTTAAAAACAGATAGAAAGGAAACTACACATTTTACCAAGTCTAGTTTTAAACACTCACGTACGGATTACTTGTAAAACTTGTAAAAATTACAAAAAGATGCGTATGCAACCCAAATTGCGCGATTTCACTTATTTCCATATGGTTGAACTTCTTTAGTTATTCAATGGTAGTACAATTAATTTTATCATGAGTGATATTTTTAAAACATTAATTTTATCATGACAACATTTTTAAATAGTGAAAATTTGATTACAGTTATATTTAACGAAAGTCTGGCAAAAGAGGCATTAAAAAGTAAAACGGCGTTCCATAGAATTGGTAGGAATAACGCTTAGTTCAAGAAAATTTTCATGCTGCTGCCTATCTTCACATTCGGCACGGAATCAAAGCGAAGCTATAACCATTATTATGCTATAACTCTTGTTAGATTTATTTAAAATATTTATTTAGGTAGATTAGGCGCATACAATTTGATAGCGCTTGTCATCGCGTGACGCGAAAATTTATGTTCGTCAATTTTGGTTCTTGTTCATAATCATAAGTAGCGAAATGGGTGATTTGTGCAATCATTACAATTAATAAAAGCGTTAGAATCAATCTTTCGTTCCCCATTTTGCGTATATATGTTTTTTTTCATTTCCCCCAAACCGGGCTTACCCAAAAATACTGCATCGCCCTGCAACATCAACTATAGGGGTAATTGGATTGATGATAATTGTTGTAAAATTAGATCAATTTGAAATTAATACAGTCCATTGCAAAACCAACTCTAATTAAATCTTTTTTTCTAAAAGGAAACGACTTAGCAGAGAGAGATACTAAATTCCTTTGGACACAGGCAACAATTTGTCTGTGCTTTCGAATAATTTTTAAATGACATGGAAAATTATTTTTATTATTGATCTATTTACATTACTATAAGTAGTAGAAATAGGAACATTAATTACCTATATGAAATTAGGTTAAATTTATATTGTAATATAGATTTATTATCCAAACGGAATAATTTAAGAGTGGTGGTTCAAGCGTTCATAGGCAACAAACGTGGTGTGATTACAAATCAACCAATAGCAATTATGTTTACCTACCTAAGCTACATAAAACCACCCTTTTAATTGATTGACCTTTTGGTATATTATGTAAACCACTTTGCTTTACAAAAAATATTTCGTTTTTGAACAGTGCACGCGCACGATCGCTAATCAAAATGTACTTTTTTTTAATAGAAATTTGTCTAATCGGCAGTGTGGTCGGTTCTGTATTGGAAGTATCTGAGTTGAATATAACGAAGCTTTGCCTTTCAGATGTCATAAACCGTAATTTTGCTAATTCGACATTTTTAAATATAATAACGGATAACAGTGACACTTGCAATGAATTCATGCTAAACTTGGGGATGATACCCCGTACAGTACTAAAAATAGGTGAAGAGTTTGAAAAGGGAAAGAATTCACTTTATGGTGACCAATTTGTGGTTTGTTCCAATAACGAAAGTCGTATAGAAGAGGATCTACGTATTGGGAGGGGAAAGATACCAATAGTGGGTAATGGAATTTACTTAATAGTTGTCGGTGAAGGTGACGTAACGAAAATATTTCATATGTTTTGGGAAATTGGTGTTATAAACGTTTTTGTATTGGTTAATGATAACGAAAAAACCACTTTATACTCATCGAATCCGTTTGACGAGGAAAATGAATGTGGTCAGATCACGAAAAATATCGTTCCGCATAGTTGTGATTCTCAATGGGTATTACCTAATAAAACATTATTAAACTTAAATGGATGTCCTATTAAATTTAATGTGTCAATAGAAGAAATGTGGTCAGTGTCAGGTATTCAATATATCCTTGTTATTTTGAGAAATTTGGCTCAATACTACGGCGGCTCCTTAGACGTTGGTTCACAAATACCTGGTAGGAGTAATGGAACAAACATTATTATCTCTTTAAGTGAGGCTCCAAACGACAGATGTCATGATGTTACCATGCCACTTATAAGTGATTCTGTAATTTGGTTGGTCCCCAAAGTTATACCGATCTCGTCACTGAGTGCAGTTCGACATACATTCCAAAATGAAGTATGGTATCTAATATTTGTGATTTTTATGATAACTTCCATCGCTTGGTGGTTTATTATATCACATAAAATGGGCCATTTTACATTTTTTGGTAAATTGACAACAGCAATCATTATTGTGTGGTCTCTAACATTTACCGGAACCATTAGAAATACACCAACGCGGTTTACGTTACGGTGCATTTTATTTACTTATTCCATTTATATGATTCATATTAATTGCGCATTTACATCAAATTACATTAACATATTAACGGAACCTCGTCATGATTTCCAAGTTAGCAACTTACAAGACCTGGCAGAATCCAACCTTCCGATATACATTGATCAATTATTTAAGGACGACCATTTTTCCAAAAATGACACTAAATCTAATCTGTACACGAAACTTCAGGATCTGTTAGTTCCTCGCCCTTTTGATGAATACATGACTGCTTTACAAACATTTAATAACCATCGCAATTTCGCTATTATTACCATGAATGAATATTTAGATGCGGTAGGCCCTTCAGAGTTGCGTTACAATTCTAAAGAAATTAAGGATAACACCATAATAGGTGATGTAGAAACGCGGTTGGTCATAGACAAAAATCATTACTTTACAGAATTTCTAAATCGATTTCTACAGAAAATTGTGGAATCGAGAATTGGCGATAAAGAATTGGATATGATCAAGTGTGAGACTGAGATGGAGACCAGCTCAAATATTACGGAAAACGACGGCAAGGTGGGGATATCTTTAATTCATCTTTCCTTCGCCTTCTTTTTCTTTGGAATAGGATTATTGGCATCGTTATTGGCGTTTTTTATGGAAATAATAATACATCGGTATTTCAATTAATAATAAAACGCTCACGACATTAGCACAACAATTGAAAATAAATGCACTGATTTATAATTAGCAATTTTTACTATTACTACATGTAAAGGCAAGAGATGCTTATTAGTAGATGTGTATTTCGATGTACATTCAATATGTTTGTAACACAATGTTTGCCAATTTTCAACTGTTAAATAAAGATTTTAGCACATATTTTTAATGCAATTTTATACCTTTCCTTACTATCTAATGAGTAGATGAAAATTAAGTGTTTTTTGGCAGTAAACGTAAAGAATCTTGCACATCCCCCCTTTTTGTTATCAAAAATATTATGCGATTAATAATGAATAATTAATCCTTTTGGAAATTTTCAATAAAAGATGTAACATTTAATTATTATCTAATGTAAAGCTTTGTATAATTATGCGACAGTAAATAAAAATCGATTATATGTATAGATATGTACACACACAACCTTTATAAGTTAGTAGGTACAGTAGATATATACCATCAATGTGTAGATACATATTTATTTAACAGCAACCATTAATTAATTTGACATTTACTCAATGTATTTTTATCATTCGGAATATGAACTAAAGGTCATACAAAAGAATTGTATTACCCTTGTTTATAATTGTTCAGATCCTTGTAGCAAAGACTATAGGACTATACATTATGTTTGCTTATAGGTAGGTAGGTACCCACCATTGACTTAAAGTTCTATCTATTTTATAAATTTTTGATAGATTGCAAAATGAATAAACTCAATACACTTAATCGTATCTTCTATTAAGGTATTTTTTATAAAAGAAATACTTTCAGTAAGTACATCTCAACTCAACGAATTACTAATTACAATACATACAATCAATTTACGTATTAAATACCTACTCCACTGAAATCATCGCGATATGAACCTAATTTGTGACGTTTTGACATTTAACGTTATTATAGTATAATAATTTATACAACAAGTTTATAATCTTGGTGTTTATTGCACGAGAGAATGTTTAACGTACGAGGGAGCGCAGTGAGCGAGTCACGCTAAATTTCCCGAGTGCATTTAACACCAAGATTATAACGAGTTTTATAATTACGCTATTTTTTTTATGCTAGGATCATAAATTTGAAAAATTTTATTTTTAAACTGACTGCTTGCATGAGTGTTGGATGTGATGACGATATCGTTTCGTTGGATACGATTGTTGCTATGTGTCGTGTGTAAATATTCTACCGCATATGTCAGATCAGGTAAAGATGACGTCGTTGTTTCTATGGTAGTTTTATTGTATGGGTGCGATAAAACAGGAAATTATGAACGATTTCTAGTTATCAAAAGAACCGTTTATGATGCTAATGTTAGCATAAAAACAATCTAAATTGTATAGGATCCACTCATAATATCGTACACAAACTAAATTACACCAAAGTTTGTGCACAGTGGATTCGTTTTTTGTCTTTTTTGATAACCAAAAATGCTTTTTCAAGTTTTCAATGCTTCAGGCACATTCAGGGAACAAACCCGCTAGAGCTGTACCCACGATATAAAAATACTAAGATAGGATGTTGCGCATGGTGGGCGGTCCGCAAATATGACCCGTGACGTCAGCTGTAGAGTGAATTACATTTGCGGAATACGCATTTGATGTGTTTTTCGTCTGTACAGAGTTTATTTTTCGAGATACAAAAAATTTCATAGGATCAAATATGCTCCTTATGATGTCTTTTATATGTAAAAAATAATAGGGTAGCTCAATCTCTCTCAGTTAACCTGAAAAATACTTGTATAAAATATCATAATTACATCTGATGGTGTTTGCGCCGCGACGGCACAAAAACGGTGCTAGATAGAGGAAAATTGCATATGAACAAATTTGTAGAGCACAAAATTTACTAAAGAAAAGTCCGCGGGAGGGTGTCACGATCTTCGATAGTTTAAGAGTTACAGGCGTCCAAAGTGATGCAAACCTTATTCGCGCAACTGTCCACACCGCTTTTTCCCGGCTTTTTCCCAAACTAATGGAGATAATTACACCCTCCCGCGGACTTTTCTTTAGTAAATTTTGTGCTCTACAAATTTGTTCATATGCAATTTTCCTCTATCTGGCACCGTTTTTGTGTCGTCGCGGCGCAAACACCATCAGATGTAATTATGCTACTTTATACAAGTATTTTCCGGGTTAACTCAGAGAGATTGAGTTACCCTATTATATAAAAGACATCACAAGGAGCATATTTGCGCAACCGTCCACACCGCTTTTTCCCAAACTAATGGAGATAATTACACCCTCCCGCGGACTTTTTTGTAGTAAATTTTGTGCATTACAAAATTTATTCAGTTCATTTTTTCTCTGTCTAAATATATAGCGGTTTTCGCAGCGTTCGAGGAGAAAGCGTTAGGAGATCTGGGTGAATTCATTGATGGATTCAAGACAATTTCGCACTTAACTCTATTTTATTGACACCTTGTGGTAATTTACATTTAAAAAAAATGGTTACCTGTTCATCTGCACAAACATGAACACCATAACACAAGATGGAAAAATGTACCGTTTTATTTATTTACTGAACACAGCTTAAAACTAAACATTTCTTAGTATAGTTTTTGTTACAATAGACTTAATTACAATAGTAGGTATGCATATCTCGTTAATGGTAATAGATAGAGAAGTGATGCAAGAGACTTTATTATACAGGGTATTAAGCTGAGCAACTTTGCTATTGAACATTTTTTAATAATTCAAACTGTTAATAATAAATCTCGCGACAAAAATTCATTTGCTTTCTCATCAACAATAGTTTATTTTTTAGGAAAGGACAAACATCTGTAAGTTTCGTTGTAAGACGTACATACGCGGCTCATTTTTTTTATTGGTTCACTTTGAAATCATAAATACCGGTATTATTACTACAAAAAATGGAAATAAGAACTAATAATGTGAAATGGTTGAATTCGTAATGTGAAATCAGTATACCTTTCGTTATCATCGAAATGAGAAAAACAGAAATCAATTTGCAAAATCTCGTCCACGATTGATTTCGTTGTTACCGAAGTGTTTAAATAGCTATTTATGCTATACCTAACTAGTTGCAAAATGAACGTGCTTCTTGCACTAGATGTGAAGTTTGGATAGTTTTCAGTGACAAAATAAAAATTAGTTCACTAAAATGTCAAAATTATGACATTTCGTAACTGAATTACAAAAAATGAATGTTTGAATAAAGGTTTTGAATTTGTTGGTACCTAATATTTTATTTGACGTTACAAAGTACAGTAAGTTGTCAGATCAATAATCAAAAAATTGCCATTTCACGTTTTTTAAATTGGTGATGTTGCCGTGGCCACTTCAAAACACGCGCATTTTTGAAAGTGCGATTTAAACAGGCCGAGGCGTAGTTTAAAAAGGTGAAATAAAAAAAGGTAACGTAGGGCACCAATAAAAAAAGGTAAAGTAGGGAACCAATAAAAAAAATATTAACCCGAAAAATACTTGTATAAAGTAGCATAATTACATCTGATGGTGTTTGCGCCGCGACGACACAAAAACGGTGCCAGATAGAGGAAAATTGCATATGAACAAATTTGTAGAACACAAAATTTACTAAAGAAAAGTCCGCGAGAGGGTGTAATTATCTCCATTAGTTTGGGAAAAAACGGTGTGGACAGTTGCGCGAATAAGGTTTGCATCACTTTGGACGCCTGTAACTCTTAAACTATCGAAGATCGTGACACCCTCTCGCGGACTTTTCTTTAGTAAATTTTGTGCTCTACAAATTTGTTCATATGCAATTTTCCTCTATCTAGCACCGTTTTTGTGCCGTCGCGGCGCAAACACCATCAGATGTAATTATGATATTTTATACAAGTATTTTTCAGGTTAACTGAGAGAGATTGAGCTACCCTATTATTTTTTACATATAAAAGACATCATAAGGAGCATATTTGATCCTATGAAATTTTTTGTATCTCGAAAAATAAACTCGGTACAGACGAAAAACACATCAAATGCGTATTCCGCAAATGTAATTCACTCTACAGCTGACGTCATGCGCACGGTCTGACGAAATCTGAACGTCGGAGCATCCGGCCCTGAGCTGTACCTAATGATTTTCTCTTGGCAATCGTTGGTGGCGAGGAAACTTGGTGACATTATTTTGAACCATTCAGTAAGTTGACATCGATGCAATGGAAACATTCAAATTCACATCCGCCCTTCGAACATTTGTTATATGTTCGAAGCATCCGCCCAAGTACCCAAGTTGTATGAATTTGTCAATTTCAATTTATTTTCCTACAATATACAACACTGCATGTTCGGTAGGCTACCTTTTGGTTGTTGTTCATGAAGAACCTTCAGTTGAAAATGTTTCTTTGCTCGCTTTTATTTTAACTTATAAATTAATATTTTTAATTAGGTAGGTACTGAATAGTAATAGTTAAAAAATAGTCGAGATCACCAAAGTATTTCGCGCACGAAAATTTTTTCTACAAACGTGAAAAAGTTGACAATTATTTCAACGTTAAAATACAAAACTCTCATAGCAATGCGCGAAGTAAGTATTTCGCGCACGGCGTCGTCATTTCGCGCACGGTGTCATGGTAACGTAGGAAAGTGAAAAAAAAAGGTCACTTTGCGTATTGTTATCAATGCGCAAACCTTGTCATTTTTTGACGTTTGTAGAAAAAAGTTAATTGTGTTAAGTTTTGGCTGAACTTTAAAATCCGAAAAAGGGAACATTGATATTTCTTTCGACTTGTTGATAGAGTTTAAACAACTTAAAATAAATCGAAAACGTCCAGGAATACGTTCACGTGGTGTTCACTAACTGGAAAAGGTTTTATGAACATTTATGAAATAAGATCACCAACCAAAACGAAATGCCTTCTTTGAGGTTGGTACCTTTGATTATACGTCATCAATTTCTTCGAAAGTTGTCGACTGTATTTCTTCGCTTAGTTTTCTCATCTTCAGAATAAAAAAGAGACAGCGTCTCTGTAATGCAGATTCACATTGGCGGACTGGCGTTTTACGATTTTGACCTCATCTTGAAATCTTCAAAACTCTACTCGGTCTAACGGATCCAAAACCGCGTTCTTCATATTTTTTTCGCCCTGGTCAGGTCTCGAATAGACAAAGGATGCGCATCATGAAGATCCTCAGTAAGTCGGATGTTGACACATCTTCTTAGTTTTTAATTTTGTTTCAACCACTTTTCGAGATGCAGTTGAGACGTCTGGATCCTAGAACCATGAGGCTGTTTGATATAGGCATTTGAAGTCTCCTGGATAGAAGTCTAATCGTCTTCGACTTCCGGAGTATCTGCTACCTCACATGAATATTCCTGAAAATTTTCAATTCCCTTCAATCACCTTTTTAAAATGTTGTGAATAACTACTATCACATTGAAATAATATGTTGTTTTTGGTTGCCTCTTAATTTCGCCGAACAGAAGAGCGTGGAAGAGCAGTTTCGCGAACTTTGGAATTTTCCAAATTGCGTAGGAGCTATGGACGGTAAAGACATCGAAATCATCAAGCCATTTAATTGTTTTATTTTACTGGTACTGCTACTGCTAGATGTTGTAACTACGAATTATTAATTGCCGATGGAAGAACAAATGGGCGTAATCCTGATAGTGGTATTTTGGGATACACGCGGGCCGAAGAAAAGTTAATAGAAGGCACGCTTGCACTTCTTCACAACGAACGTTTGCCTAATTGTCCCAAAAGTGTACCTTATGTTTTCGTAGTTGTTGATGCTCTTCCTCTGTTTCGTAATATAATGAAACCCTACCCGCGTGGTAGCCTTATGAGAAACGCATATTCAACTTTCGTTGCAGCAGGGCTCCACGCATTTCAGAAAATGTATTTGGCATAATGGCTGCAAGATTTCGAATTCTTCGTTCACCTATAGGTAAGTACTAATTCCTCACTGCCAGTCTGGCTTTCGCAAAGGCCATAGTTGTACTACTACAGCCCTCTTAAATATTACCGATGGCATATTGCAAGCGACCGACAAGAACTTAGAAACTATTATAACACTATAAACGGGGGTACACGCGATTCTCGCGTTTTGCGTGCTTTGGGGGGAGGGGGTATCTGTGATTGTAGGTTGTAATAGCTGTTGTTTTAAAATATCACACCTTGTTGAGCTGGCTTAGTTGCTTGAAAAAAGAAAAAAAATTTACGTTTTTGTACCTTTTCAGATTTTTGACCCTGTAGGTATCTGTAATTTAGCAAGTTATTAAAGTAACTAAAATAAAGGATTACATTTGACGTAAAAATCACAAAAATGGGTTGATATTTGGTAAAGATATACGAATTCGTTCCTACCTACTTAAAGTAAATTTTTACCAATTATTAAAAAAAATGTAAAATGCAAACTTTTTGGAATAGATTTGAGACCAAAAATACATAATGGCCCTTTCACAATGTTAATTACGTCTTTGCACATAGTCTTTGCCCAAAAATTAACGAAAATATAACAAATTCCGTGTGAACTTCATAAGGATAGTTTAGAATGAATTTTGAATGTAAAAGAACTCAATTTGGACACTGGCAACTTTTTGGGAATACGAATGGCCTTAGGGAGAACGTTTTAACGTTCATCTTTAACTATAGTAAAACTAAAAATACCATAAAACATAAAATGTACAAATAGAAGCTGGTCTAACGTTGCATAACATCTGTTTTATTGAGAGACCTTCTCTACCTTAAACAGTTTCAAATTTTTGTTTTTTTCACTAACTAAAGGCATCATTTACACGCATATGTGCAGCATTAAATATGGATTTTACTTCCTCTTAATTACAATATAAGTTGTATATTTAGAAGTGTAGTGTAACGTAACCATACACTTGCCACCTACTTTCATCAATATTCAATATTAATTAAGTTAAATATGTAGACAAAAACATTTTTCTCGGTGAAAACATTCGACTATATATGTTACTGACGACATCGTCCATCGTTCAAAATCTCTAAATTCGAAATAAGCACACAAACATGTACATTTCGAAAGTTACCGAAAGAAGGTATCGGGACACATAAATTAGTCTACGATGAATGCTGTTGCTGCTTTTTACATCATTTTAACGATGAAAATGTAAACGCGAGGCATAATAGAATCATTTTCATCATTTGGATAACTTTTCAACTTGAAATAATTAAATTTCTATGTTACCGAGAAAAAGTTTCCGATACTTGTCATTTTGAAAATTTTCACGAAAATACTTTCTGGCATTGTTTTAATGTTCGAAATGGGTTAAGGACCTCGGACAGACAAACTTTGCATGTTTACACAAAATTTTTACCGAAAAATAAGCACAAATAGCGAATTCTATTTTACACGTAATCTCCATAAGGAAACTTTGAACGTATTTTCTAAGTAAAGAAAATATATTTAGACACAAATACCGCTTGAATAAGATGACAGACTTTTATACTAAATGTTTAAAACTTACTTCGAAAAAAATATTTAGGTAAAGGTTTGGGGGGCATCTGTAATTCTTAGGTTAAGTAATTGTAGCATTAATTTGTAGGTTATAAATTTATAATAGCTTTGGTTTTAAAATATCACATCCGCATTCGTCAGGATTCGGCGACTGTCGGAAAAGTGTACAGCAACACAAACATATACACACGTCTCGGTTATTATATGTGATTAGATCTCACCAAAGGTACCATAAATCATTATTCTTTTAAATTTTGTCGGTTTTCAGGTATAGCAATTTACTTATTAATCTTGCTATAATAGTTGAACCTCATTTTCCAGGGTTGACTGGATATTGTTCTTTTTTGCATTTTTGGCGAAAATAAATATAAAACCTTCATCTTTCGCTTCATATAAATTTTTGATTTATTAAATATCATTGTCTAAGGGGAGGTTTTAAGTTGTTTTATTAATTCAATCACTACCCCTTTTTGAGCCTCTGACTCCACCATGAACTTAAAGATTTTCTTAACGTTGAATAGCAATTGCTGAGAGCAATTGTTTAATTTTAATCTGTTCGCCTATTAAACTGTTAACTTAAACATAAAAATCTCTAATTTAATAATTACTTCATTTGGTTCCTATTCCTATATGGTAGGTATTAATGGAATGGGCCGAGGTTTCTTAGTCTGTCAGGAATTGCGAAAACGCATCGTAGAACCATTTTGTTGATACTTGCCGGGTGTTACTTTTTTTCGGCTTTGATCTAAAGTTTGTGCGCATCCAGTTACCTAAACTTTTTTTTGATGTCTTTCTTTTTGCTTCTTCTGTTGCAATCTTGCAATGGGGTGCTTTCTTGGTAAACCACTAGTAACTTAATGCACGACTGAGCCTTCAATTCTTGTTTCTGGTAGTCATCTGACTCAAGGTCGTAGCCAGAACAAATATTCGGGGGG
Source organism: Pyrocoelia pectoralis (assembly GCA_036250285.1). NCBI lineage: Eukaryota > Metazoa > Arthropoda > Insecta > Coleoptera > Lampyridae > Pyrocoelia > Pyrocoelia pectoralis. Next base: position 20,082,842 of record CM070080.1, on the reverse strand, counting down.
GGGGGGGGGGGCGGACCAAATTTTAACAATTACACGCCATCCGATGTAACTACAAACTACGTAATGTAATTTACATTTCGTTTAAGAAATTGTTATTTTCCATTGAGTTTCGGGGGGGGGGGGGGGGGGGGGTCTGACCCCCATTGATCCAACTCCCCTGGCTACGGCCTTGAATTCTGACTTGACCTTCCATATAGCAGCGACCTGTACATTTAGAACAGTAGATATATGTCTAGGACAGGTACTCGAGAAAACAAGTATGCATTTCAGTCGTGTTCTTTTCCCTTCTATTGATTCGTTCTCTTTCCATTATCATCCATTGTGCAAATCAAGAACCAGCTTAAACCGTACACGGCAAACAGTCAACCCAGAATAATGAAGAATTGTGCAATATGGCAATATGCACCTATGGTGCACCATCAGAATTAAACCCATATTTTTACTGCTTAGAGTACGGGTCCGGGTCGGGGGGGGGGGGGGGGCTGCCCCCTCTTTCCCCTCCTTATGGGCACTGATTACGATATTGTAACGAAGAAGGAAGAAGTAGAGTAGAATTGCATAATCGTTTCTATGTAAATTTAATTGATTGAAAAATATGCGAGTCTCGTTATGTTGGCATTAATACAGTTCCTTCTAAAGAAAAAATAACTTACATTACCATTACACATACTTTAAAAATTACTCTATCGTTTAAATCATTTAAGGACCTTTAATTGCGTTCATGAACCCGTTGCTGCATATTATCTTAACTTGATTTATTAAGAGACATTTATTACGGTAAATTTATTAGGAAAAATAACATACGCGTCTCGAGGCCTTATATTTTCTTAAATGAACATTTATTAGAGTAATTAGAATAGTTATTTGTGCATCAGGGTAATAAAATTGAATGTGAAATGTAGACCAGAAATTTTCTTTTCTTTTGGAGAGCTATTAGATCGGTACTAAACAATAGATAGGTAAGTGTTAAGTGTATACAATTCACAGTTAAAATAAATACCTACCGTTTTGAAAGGGGCGAATAAGAAAGGTGGTTGCATACGGGTATTAAGTATTGGATAATCTAAAGATTTATTTATTTTGTATAGCAATTATCTGCTGTGAAGTACGATTGAAAAGCGATTTGAGTGTTTACGATCTGTCTGTGAGGTAGGTTTTCACATGAAAGCACCTTTTCAAAAGAACACATTGGCAGGAAAACTAAAACAGTAGGAGGCATGCCAATGGCATTATCTGGCTTGAATAAACTTCTATTCAAGAAGCTACTTTCGGCATCGGACTCTTGCTTTACTGTATCCAATCCAAATACGCTGTATCGTAGTATTGGAAGTGCCGCTGCCGAACTGAAAGTAAATCGTTTCGTCAGTGTGTCTTCGAACGCTGTTATGAGTGAGTGGCAGTTGTTTTCGTGACACTTTACCCACGTGGTTTTAAACTGTCAGGCGTGACAATGTTATTAACTGTTAAACGTGACAATATTATTTATGTGCTTTTGTTGATTATTACCGCCAATCCCGTACGGATAATAGCGCAAGGTAGTTGAATGTACTTTAATTTTAAAAATTTAATCTAATGGAAAAAAATATGCTTTCGGTGACTAAAAAAATATGAATTTAAAACACTAACAATTTAAAACACCGAATACACTATTAAGGCGTGTTTTAACAACTCTTGTTTAATTAACAATGTCATAAATAAGAACCAATTAAAGTCACTTGTCAGCTTGTCTTTAATTTGTTCAATTAATTCCTCTTGTTCATATTTGTTCAAACAAATAAGTAACTATATTATGAAAGAATACATAATTGAATCATAGATGATTGGGTTTTGATTAAAAACTACATTAATTAATTTCATCCTTCATTTATGACGGTTACACAATTTATTTTTGTGTGGAGTAGTAATAAATATCGCATATTGATTACGAGACAAAGAATCAATTAAAAATAGAAAATTACACAATTAAGAGAAAATTAATGATAAATAAAAGTAATAATTCACAGGATATGCCTATTTTATTTTAGGTACTATTTTCTCAAATTGAAAAAAAATTATGGGAAAATGTCAATTTCACACAAACAAAGCTGGATTTTGCCGAAAATATTTAAGTATAGCGTCATTTCGAATAAGTTATACCAATATTAGACAGATTAGATAGATATTTGCTTTTTGGATTAGTTCCGCGCACTAAACTAGTATAATGCTAAGAAAAATTACATAGAACTGCACAGGGGAGGACAAATTCAAATTCATTTGTTCTTTCTTTTACGCAAATTCAGATAAATTCACCTCAAACTTAGTGATAATCCCAGACTTTCCGCATAATTTTCATCGGTCCTTCATTGGAAAATGACATGTTACATTTTTTACTTCCCGAGTACGAGGTAAAAGGGAAGACGTATTGTATATTTGTATCTGTGGTATTAGTTAGTGTTCCAACAAAAAAATTGACCTATGCAAATTTTTACATACCTTTGCGTTTCTGAATACGTAGATTCAAAAATGAAAAAAAAATTTTCGTCTGTAGTCTGTCCGTACACATTTTCTTGCCAGGACGAAAATGCTGATACTACTTTTGATGACGTCATTTCCGGTATAAGCTAAAATGGCGACACTCATTTTTTTATGAGATAAAAGTCGCAGTGGCAATACTTGCCAGAATTTTTTTTAAAGTTCATTATTTGCCAATCCGTCACTGATTCGACGCCGACGGGGTGATAGCAAAATTTTATTTGGTATGGTGAATGAGCAACATTTTAAGTTAAATCACAGGTATTTTTTTAAAAGTAGAAAGAAAAACATTTCTATTAAAAATGACTTACATGCACATACCTATTATATAGATTTTTCACTCATAAAAATCTATATTATTTCAAGGTATCCATATAACAATAATTACGTTGAATTTAAAGAAAATGTACACAACATTTTAAAAGTAGGTACCTATTACATTCAATAGTTACACACTTATTGTTTCAGTTGTTTCAAAAAACAAACTAAACCTAGGTGTTCGTACCTACACAAAATTTAAAGATTGATTTTTAATTGATCATTACTTCATATCTCATAAATCACCGCGTCTCTCAATGAATTATAGTGGCGTACGCCGTGAAATATCCAAGTACCTACATTAACAATACTAGCCGCTTTTTCAGCGGGTCTTGCTCTAGGCTGGTAGAAAGCTTCCAAAATCCAAAAAAATTCGTTACACTGTTAATACCATCACTTTCACTTTTGGGAACTTTCTTATGTAAAGCGTCCATAACTATTTTCGAACACACATTTTGTGCAGAACGGAAGTAAACACCAAACGAACCCTCCTGTTAATCTTTGTTGAAGTACGGGGCACGGTGGTGGGCCATCCGCTATCTTATTAAAATACATTTGCGTGGTAACAAAGTATTTGGCCATTACCCCGTAGGTAAGCATAGTTTGATTTTTCATTCCCTAAAAACCATTTCTGAGTGGTGGACGGTTCTTCGGTCATATCGCTTTTAGTCGCTGGCAATCCTCTCCAGTCGAATGGCATAATAAAGCCAACGATTCTGTTTTTGAACAGTATTGAATATGACCTGCAAATATATGATTTAATAGCTATTTATACATTATTTGTATGGGGATCTCGGAAACTATAAGAGTTACACATTTGCTTAAATGGGGAAAGATTTGCTTCTTTGGAAGACTAATCCAGATACACTTTTGTTGATTTAAGAAAATGCACGGCTTACTAGATATTTGTAAAAAAGTAAAATTCTCCAAAATCGTTTCAGCCCTTTAATTCGTTTATTTCTAAAGATAGATAAAAATTGTTCAAATACAATTTGTAGATAATTTAGTGCCGAATATCGTCACCGTACCAGTTTTTGAATTTTGCTTAGCATTTTGAGGTTATGAAGCAAAGTTGAATTTTTTTGAATGGAAGCAATAGTTGGCTATGACGTATTTTAATAATGCATTTTTTTCTGATTGTAATGATGTAAGGGTTGTATCACTTATTCTAATAAATAAAGGCACAATACACGTTTTCCTATTATTAGGTCTACCAAAAATCACATCCTGCCATGGAAAACAAAAGAAATTTACAGTAAGTGTTCAAAATGTACACAATTATTATCGACACACCTTTAGACTTTTTTGCATTTGGAGGAATAAAAGATGCAGGAGCTGCAGGAAGTTGTTATTAATGCGTTTAGCAGACTAGATGTAAATGGGCGTAAAATTGGGAAAGCTGTTACCTCCGTTTTTAAAAGGTGTCACAATGTGTGTCGATAATAATTTCTTTTGTTTTCCATGGCAGGATATGATTTTTTGTAAACCTAATAATAGGAAAACGTGTATTGTCCCTTTATTTATCAAAATAAGTGATACAACCCTTACATTATTACAATCAGAAAAAAATGCACTATTAAAATACGTCATAGCCAACTATTGCTTCCATTTAAAAAAATTCAACTTTGCTTCATAACCTCAAAATGCTAAGCAAAATTAATAAACTGGTACGGTGACGATATTCGGCACCAAATTATCTACAAATTGTATTTGAACAATTTTTATCTATCTTTAGAAATAAACGAATTAAAGGGCTGAAACGATTTTGGAGAATTTTACTTTTTTACAAATATCTAGTAAGCCGTGCATTTTCTTAAATCAACAAAAGTGTATCTGGATTAGTCTTCCAAAGAAGCAAATATTTCCCCATTTAAGCAAATGTGTAACTCTTATGGTTTCCGAGATCCCCATACAAATAATGAAAACAAACTCACCCTGTATAACTAGAGGTGAAAGCGATACTTTTTATCACCAGACGTGAAGATCCGTTGCTATGGTTATTTATTTCAATAGCAATCTAGACATCCAGAATATCCGTTGCTATTGCATTGCAATTTATTTCTATAGCAACGAAAGTAAAAGCATTTTATCACTTGTTACAAAAAGTAAAAGCAATTTATCACTTGTTACAAAAAGATTGACTTTTCAAAACTACAATGACATTCAAAAAGTTGACATTTTGCAATGAAATGCGAAAAAAACATATTGATAACAGACTGAACAGATTGCAGGTGCAGCATCTTTTTTCAATAGCAACTGAAAGTTGTTGAACCTACATGTTATTATACTACACTATATCAAATGACAGCAGGCTACACCACAGTGCCGATAACATAGTGATTATGGCACGTGACAGATTTGAAGAGGCAAGTTGATATGGATCAATAATGGCACTGTGTAGGTGTATATAACTATTAAATTTCCGAAGCAAGTTGCATTACCTACATTTCGCTAGTGTCCTTTTGACCTCATTAAACATTCTACTCAACTTATACTGTGCCCGTCTAAAGTGTACCCCCCCCCCCCCCACTGATTTTTGAAATACCTGTAATAATGCAACGCAACACGATTTGGAGCGCTTAAATAGGAGATCAAAACCTACTTTTTTATGAAAAAATGACAGTTAAAAGTTTCAAAATGGCGGATTAGCGTCATCTTGAAATATTGTTTTTAAATAGAACACCCCGTATATTATCAATTTTCGAAATCTGCTCGTAATTCTTAACAGTTTTCTCTAATAGGTACACTTTAGTTACTCTTAAATTTAATTTTTTTCGAAATATTAACGTTTGAAAAGTGATAAGTAGGGATGTATAAATAAAACAATCTCGCCGACCCGTTATAGATATAATTTACTTAGTAATTTAGTATAGGTACCTACAACACGATTTTAAATTTAAAATTTCGGTATGGTGTCAAATACATAATATGTACAGTCAGGGCCGGATTAACACCTTCAGGTGCCCTAAGCACTTAAAAACATTAGTGCCCCAATGCAGATATAAATAAATAAAATTATTCTACAGTGAGGACCAAATGTTTGGAATAATGGATTTTTTTCGTTTCCTGTCAGAAATATCAAAAAACTATTGGACACGTCAAATTGATTTTGGCCATGGAAAACATTTTGCGATCATTTTCAATTTTCCAACTCCCACCCCTTCTGTGCAGTGACGTCATCAATTATTTTTTTAATGAGAACACCCCACTTTCTTAACGGCTTTCGATAAATTATAAAACGACGATTTCAGCAAATATACACATTCTACCTTTTAAGTGCAGATTTCATGAAATATTAATTTTTTAAAATAGAAAAACGAGAAAAACATCAAATAGCGTTGTCAACAAATAAACAAATTTTATTGTAAAAATAATGTTAAATGGTTTTTTTCTTTTAGTAACAATAATTATCCTAAACAATAATTAGAGTAAATTTTCAAATTGAAACGCATTTTCTTCTTGACAGTACGCCAATCGCGCTTGAAACTCTGTGCAACCATTTTGCAAAGTTTCTGGTTGTATTGCAGCCATTTCCTGTCTTAATTTTTCTTTCAAGTCTTCGATATCATTCGGTCGATTGAAGTAAACTTTACTTTAATATATCCTCATAAAAAGAAATCCCGTAGAGTCAGATCTGGAGACCGAGTCGGCCATTCAATAAACGTTCTTTTTTGATGTCTTTCTATTTTAAAAAATTCTCTCTCTCTTCAAATCAGAACTTAAAAGGTATAAAGTGTATATTTGCTGAAATCATCGTTTTATAATCTATTGAAAGCCGTTACACAACATTCTCAGGTGCCCCTTTGTCCCTGGTGCCCTAAGCACGTGCTTATTGTGCTTAATGGTTAATCCACCACTGTGTACAGTGTGTCTAGTTAAGTTGGCAACATATGGGAAACTTTTTTATTATTAATTTTACGAAAAAAAGTTATTCTTTATAAAAAGCTCTGCATGTTCTAAAATCAAAAATGCAATCATCAGATATTAGTCGTGTACGCGGTTTGTCAAAAAATATGAATTTTGCTCAAGAGTAAAGTACCCTTATTTTTGACAATATCGAAAATTGTTATTAAAAAAAGTTAATCAGAACTAAAAACTACGTTCAAATATGCAATTACACCCTGCTAGTTAAAAATTTTTTTTACAACTTTTTCTCAAATTACTACCTACCGGAGAAAGTTGTAAAAAAACATTTTTTACTAGCAGGATGTAATTGCATATTTGAACGTAGTTTTTAGTTCTGATTAACTTTTTTTAATAACAATTTTCGATATTGTCAAAAATAAGGGTACTTTACTCTTGAGCAAAATTCATATTTTTTGACAAACCGCGTACACGACTGAATAAATTTAATATCTGATGATTGCATTTTAGATTTTAGAACATGCAGAGCTTTTTATAAAGAATAACTTTTTTTCGTAAAATTTATAATAAAAAAGTTTCCCATATGTTGCCAACTTAACTAGACACACTGTATATTCAGTTTTAAAGAATTTTCACATATTTGCATCTACGAATCGGGTATTAAATTACTAATGTAGATACTAATTGTACGAATAGAAAGTATATACATACCTACATTTAACTGTACGATCTAGATTAAAATCGTTCGAAGGCTGATGTGTGTGGCCAGTTTTACCTGACAAAACCCATATAATATACTTTAGATAAAAATCTGAAAATGAGGATTATAAATCGGAGTTACCTATAGGTATTATTCTTAATGTGTCCGTTCTATTTTTATTTGGTTGAAATATATAAGAAATATTATAATCGCGTAACGTTGTTATAAACTAAAGTTTAAAATGGCAAAAAGTTACGAACGTAAAAGATCTCGTTCAGCAAGATTTCATTTCAATTTATAAACGATAGTTATTGGAAAACCTACATAATACTGATGATTTCAAGATAAAACCTACATACCTACCGAATTTGAGGAGGGTGAAGTCTGTACCACGCCTGTGTTTGGATGTGGTTTGGATATAGAGCAACACATTCCCCATTGCAAAATTGTCAGTTAAAAACGGTCGAAGTAGGTACTTTTAATTTTAATTAATTTTTAATTTTTGATCACTAGTGTTAGTAGTGATGATTAGTTTATACCTATTTTTAACCATGGTATTATTATTATTATTATTATTTATTCTAGGAATGGTCCCAATTATTAGTTCCTACACTGCGACCTTTTGGTCTATTGCGCTCCCGCTTTTGTCCACTCTTCGAGAATACCTGTATCCTTTACAAAGTCCAGGTGTTTAATAGGGCGAATCTTTGTTACTTCCTCTTGTGTAATCTTTTCATTACCAAGTAGGCGTTCCCTTGTCTTTATGTATGCCACACATTGGCAAATGACGTGGTATGGCGTTTCTTCTTTCTCACCACAACCCCTGTATAACGTACTGTCCTATGTTGTGTAAGTGTTTTCTCAGACACCAGTGGCCTGTGACCATTTCTGTTGCAGTTTTATCTTCATCCTACTTAGCATTAAGACGGTCATTGCTAAATTTTGGTTTTCGAGAAAGATCTTGAAAGGATTCTGTCCTGGAATTTTCGACCAGTGTCTGCAGTGCTCTTCTGTGAGTATTTCCTGAATCTCCTTTTTGGCTGTGTTATTTATATGTAATCCCACAGGCCGGTTCGAGTCCTATGACTGGTTTCGCAGTTACTGTCGTAATTGCATATACCTCGGCTTGAAACACGGTCGCTTTTTGTCCCCGTTTGTTCTCGCACGCTCCAGACCCGGTGTCCTTAGTGGTTTTCGAGCCGTCTGTGTAATACACGATTCCATTCAGCTTTACTTTACTGGAATTATTCTCCCAGTCGTACCGAGTGGAGATTGTCGTCTTAAACAGTTTAGTCGAACAAGCTGTTTTGGTTATCCTGTCAATTAATTATCATACTGAGGTTTTTATCTCTGGAGATTTCTTTCGAGATGTGCCCCACTGGCGTCCGAACGTTCGGCAACAAGCTTACAAGCATTTTGCGGCTCTCTTCTCTAGGTGTGTTTGAAGGTCAACCGGCCTAACGTTATGCCCATTGCCCAAGTATTTACCTTCTCACACTACTTGTAGCTTGGAGCCGTACATTGCTATGTCCTTTAGCTTCGTCGGACCTTTTCTTCGTGAGAAGAGAATGAGGTTGGTTTTTGTTGGATTAACACCATGCTTCCACTAGATTTAAAGCTCCCTGCATCACAATTGATACGCTACTTTTACGATTCTTGTAAAATATCCATTCAAACTGCTTTGACTATCTACACCCCTAAATCACTTAAATCGTTACCAATACATAAAGTAGATCTTGTTTCAAATGCTAAGGCTCTCGGGCGATTTGTTTTTGTATGAATAGAAGAGAAAACCTTTAAAACGTACAGTAACCTATTATGATTATGGATAGATGGAAAAAAGAAGTTTTTGTGATGACATGAAAGCTGTCAATTGTAATCCATTTGCAGCATGTACCACTAAGTGAAAGAAATTTCAAATAACCTTTTACTATTTATCATTACTCATTAGTTATTATAATTCTAAGACATAAATAAATTCTGACATTTGATGAACTTACAGTTGGAGGTCAGATATCACCAAAACGGACCTGATTGTTAATTCAGAACCTCACAACGTTGACTTACATTTAGAATACATTACGGAGCTTGTGTTTTCTTATGCATAATAATTAATTACAGTTTGTATTTGTGTTGAATTAAAATGTAGGCGTGACCAACCCGCGACAATGAAATAATATTAATGTGTACATTTTTCATTAAATATCACGATTGAGGTGTACATCGATTTACATATAAGGTATGTAGGTACTTAAAGAAAAAATTGCACGATTTCCGTTGCAGAATTTTTTTCCATGATTAATTTAAAGCCGTTTACCTCAACCTAGTAAGAGTAACAACACGTATTTTGAGGAATCTGGATTAATCCGAGTATTGTGAAACCTGTTCTTGTTATAGGTACTATCTTATCTTCAATATTTGCATTGAATAATCATTAGGTATATACGGTGCTGTGCTACAACATTCTTTCTTATTAATATTATTAATTTATCTGGCTAACGTTTCTGGCACATTTCTTTAAACCCACAGTTTTTATCTAAGTAGTCACATAATCAACTATATCTCAATCTCTTTTTGATTGACAGATTGCTTTGGCGCTTTGGCAAACACAATAAATTTTCTTTTTGTTTAAGTTATGGACGAGGCACATCTCTCACTCGTGTGTAGAATGTGAATAATAAACAACCCGAATTAAACGAGTTTCCCCATTGTTTTTTTGGTCAAATGGTTAAATTTTTTGGAATCGTTGCCATAGGGCATAGATTATTCACCTTTATCTACTATGTATTGTTAATGACGGACGTTTAAAATAATTTTCTAAAGAAACACACCCTAGCGAAATAAATGAAATTACATAGTTATTTAAGATTGAAAATAGGTAATTAGCTAGTTAAAGTACCTATAAGTGTTTTGATAAGTACAACCTTAAACATTAAACATTAAATGATAAGTACAATGTATAACTACTTTATACAATGATCAGCTGGCGAGCCGAAGAAGTGATCATGATCATGCCAGATCACAGAATGATAAAAATTAACCGCAATAGGATTATCCTCGGGATTATCTTAACCCTATAAGGCCATAGATGTACTATACAAACGTCTCCTTGGAGGAAAGCTTAGTCGTTTGAGTCTTAGTGGGAATCTGTGGTAGTGTAGAGCGCTCGAAAAAGTAGAATATCCAGTTGGGAAAATTGTTCAATAGAGCAAGGAAGAATAAAATCAGCAGACCGCGAGCAAACCGAAGACAATATAAGAAGCGTATTAGCAAGTGTCAGCTCTGCTGCAATTTAGACGGGCTGCATGGTTTTCAGGTTTATACCAAAACAATGGAGGAAAATAAATATTGTTTGTATTATCAAACCATCACGTCCAATTACTCTAAGGTCTTTCCCTTCTTAAGACACTTGTGCGACAGATAATTTTGAGATACTTGCCCCCAAAGAGAGACTCTGGCGTTCTGAATTACGTACCGTGAAAAGAAACCTTTAACTCGCGTCAAGTGCTAGTCACCGTGTTGAGAACGGGATTTATTGTGCTGTTGTGGTGGACCAATTACAAAAGTGGACGTTCGCCGCGATATTTAAAACTGATAATACCAAATACCACATGTATCAAACCCATCACAAACACTTAGCTACAGTGGAAGGTGAAGGCAACGAATGCTCGAAAACGGCCTCTAATCTGAATTTTATTTTCGTTACCGTATTTCCCTCCCGATGAAAGTTCGAACTTTTATTCATTCTTCAAAACCCACGCAAATGATCTTGAGTGGTTACCAAAACCATTTGCTTACCTACTGTTTTATCATTTTTTAATCCTTATGAAAGGGTTTGACAATAGCATATATTTAGTTAGGATTGAATAACATTTTGTCGCATATGGAATATGGGATATTTTTTGAAATTAACTTACAGTTTCGCAAAGAGATCTGTGGAATAGTTTGAAATGTTTGCCGTAGAAATCAATTGAACCATTTAACATACGGACGTTTGCCTTTTTAATAATTCAGAATAAATGTTAAAAGGTACTATGGACCGTAATGAAAAAGGTTATTGAAAAATGATGATTGAACACAAATATTATTTTCATATTAATTGGCAACAACTCTATATCATAGCAACTGCCTTTCAAAGGCAACCAAAGGCAACTACTATACATATTTATACTATATCCAGTCTATTAATAATTCTTAACAATAAATAAGTAAAAATAATAAATAGAATATGTTATGATGACCAAATCTGAACGCCACATTTTCCATGTCACGAAATGAATATACTTTAGACGACTCTTCCTTATCCATGTAAAGGAATATGAACTGTAGGTACACAATTTGTTTGTACAACGCAACGCATACATTATGTGAACGAATTTTGGAAGGACCTGTTGTAAATTTAAATTTTTGAATATTAAAATTTGAAATGTTAATGAAAGAAATATAATGATAGTTGTTTGTTGCAGAGTGTATGTGCTGTTCACAAGCTACAGGATATTGCAAGACGATATGTGAAAAGGTAAGAGATTTACATTTATTCATCACTGCTTCATCCTTTGGGAAATGTAGCCTTTGTCTAAAAGACAGATAGTTACACATTTGTGGCTGTTAACAGTTCCAGATGTTTTCCGCACTTATATAATCGTACGATCTCATTTAAGTTCATTGCCATGTATGTTTTTAATCTAATGGAATCGTAATAACAATTTTAATTGTTCTATTAATGCTAAGTGTGAAAATAAAGTAAAAATTTGAGGTATTTTGACCTACGGAAATTCTTTTGATTGTTGATGTTCTAATCAAATTGCTACCGCATATTTAGAAGATCTAAGAAGTTATTTTTGTGGCGTTGATAATCAAATTAATATCTTTTACACACTTTTTTTCCATCATCAAAGCGAATCCATAAATCTGATAAAGTACATTAACATTTTGATGTTGGTTTTGTGGCACTACAATAATTTTATTCTAGTTAAAGCAGCTGTCTTTATTTTTCATGTTCCCATATGAAAGAAGAGGCCTTCGGAATTAATACGATTTTTTTTTGTTCTAAATTAAAAGTTGGAAATATAACTTTACTGGAGGCTGGCCAACGTCGTGCTTGATGCGTCGCCAAATCGTTCCTTTTTTTTTGTTATTTTCGTTAAATCGGCTTTTCAGATCCATACAAAAATGGTTTGCTGTAAATAGTTTTAATAAAAAAACTACTTACCGTCCTATAAATTTCCTTCATTTACCGTGTCTGTTCCCATATTTTTTGACACCAATTGGACGTTAATTTAACCGATCTACCGAAGAGATCTTTATCATAATCATAGCTGCAGGGGATTTAATAAGATGTTGTATGGTATGTATTATATACTCTTTGGTAAAAGTAATCAAGGTTTGTCAGCTTCTAACCTCCTTTTACAGTCATTTCTGTTGTAGTGAATTATAATAAGGAGTGTTAAATACACATAAATTATTGAGCTCGTAAGAATTTTTAGCAGGGTGAGGTTCGTAATGCTATGTCGATTTCTCTAATGGAATGATTATTATGTTCATGTACCTGTGAATCATGGCATTGTCATCAGGTTCTTATTATCGATATGTTGTAATTTAGCTTGCAATAATGACATTCATATGATAATGCATACATTACTTAGTTCCATTCGTGCTTATTCTATGAGGTCAGACGGGCCTTTTGTGATTTACTTCTTTATTTTAAACCTACTATAATGAGTTATTTTACATAACATGTTTTGTAGAGATTGATCCTAATCATAAGTAATTCACTGTTTGCGGATTTCTAAGTATAATAAACATGTTAAAAAGGCAACCATAAAAGTGCAACTCCATGTTATCAGGTTTTCTCATTAATAAAATTAAATTACTAGCAATATTAATGAAATGATCTTCGAATTTTATTGATGTTGTAGATGTAAAAACTTGGGTGACAAATTTTGCTCACCTCTTTGTATACCTACCTACTAGTATTGATTTTCGGTAAATAGGAAAGTAGGTACATAATCAAAACAGTGTAATTGTACCTAAGTACGAAAAGAATAAGATGGATGGAAGAGGTAGAAGAAAGAAGAAGGATGTAATTTGCTGGTGTGGGAGGGAGTGCAAACGTGTAATATGTAAGAATAAGAATTCATTTTGTAAAAAATTGTAAATATGTATTTTATAACAAAGTTGTAAGTAGAAGATACATACAGGTCGACATGCGAGAAGTTGCGGCTGAGAATTGAGGAAGATGCGCGACCACGGGAGTGAGAAAGTATTCGGGTAGACAGAGATAAAATTACGTACTGCAGAAAGTGCCTCTCTAGCCGCAGTTTGTTGTGCAGGGCCGTTCGTTGTGGTAAATTTTTATTCTTCTTAAGTACCAAACTACAAGGTAATTGTTAGTCACGGTCACAGTTAATTACCCACAAATAATATAATGAATTAGGTTACCGTACTTAAGGGTCGTTAAAGCGAAATCTTACTTTTAAGCTGCTGCTGTTTACTGCGCAACTGTGGACGGAACTAACTCAGCCGCAACTTCTCGCATGTACTAACAGGAGGCCCATGGCTAAAAACGGCACTGGTTGCACGTTGCACGTTTTAAACATCCCGGACCACCATAACCCCAGAGATAATCGGTACATTTTGGTCATTTTCAATAACCAAAGATTGAGTATTGAGGAGGTAGTATTTCAAGAAACCGCGTTCAATTAGGTATGTCCAAGCTGTCGACAACATGAGGGTTGCGGTGGGTCTATATCACAACGGCCACTGATCATAACGGCCACCCCGGTTTTTGCTATTTCATAACGGCCACCTTGATCACAACGGCCACTTATATTATTCGATCATAACGTGAACAAGGTGGCCGTTATGATCAAATAGTATTAGAGGCCGTATGTGATCAAAGTGGCTGTTATTAAATAACAATAACCTAGGTGGCCGTTATGATCAGTGGCCGTTGTGATCAGGTCCCGTTGTGGTTATTGAATTTAGATCAAATATGTGAAAGTGCACGAATTCCAATTTGAAGGTTTTTAACAAAAACTCAGCCGAAGTTTTGCGTCGTTTTGTTACTATTTTGTTACTTTCTCAAAAGTGAAAAGATCGTGGCCGGAAAGACGATTGCCACAATTTTTTGGGTTGCGAAGGCGATACTACGACTGTGCTACGACATTGACTATCAGGACCCATTTCTATGCAGAAGCAAAGAGTAAGATACTCTTTGGCAGAAGTTATTGAATGGCTTAATTTCGTAGTTTTTACTTCCTAGTTCTTGCATTACTTATTTCTAAACTATTTCTTTGATCAAAGGTGACAATATATAGAAACGAACTATTAGATCTATATTTTCTCTTCGTATTGTAGGTGATTAATTTTACAATTTGTCAGATGTTCGATGTTCTACTAAGCCCTTTGTGTAGTAAACGATTTAATTTCCTTATATTCATGCGATGTCACCGGTACCTGCATGGGGTCTTTAAAAACTATTTAATACGTCACTCAAATCTGTCGGCATACAAAAAATTGGTAAAAGCGTGTGTTGAAAATGGATTCCATTCAGTATTAATGCTCCTTGCGAGGATTACCTTAATGTTCCATTGAAATATATATCGAGACAGCTGCACTTTATTTATTTCCTCGACGCGAATTTAATACTTTTAAATCTTTACATTGTTAATATTGTCACATCCCTCAGACCCTCACATCTTTGAGTCGTTGAAAAAATTGTTTGAGATTTAAGCATTCAAGTATCTACGTAGCTAAAAATCGTTTAGATTCGTATTTATTGAAAGTGTATTAGTTGGTTAAGTAAAATGTTGATCTATATAATATTAGTTACGAGTGATTATAATATAATTTTCTGAAAACTTGCTTGTTGACGTAGGTCCCTAACTAAAATTTTTATATGGCAATAACGAAGTGAAACAAATTTCTTCTTGGTTAATCTGGCTTCTCTTGAATGTTACAGCACAGTGTGGTTGTAGTTTATTTTAGTTTTGTTCTAGAAAAATACTGTGATCATGACTATAATATTTCCAGTATGCGGAACCATTTTTTCTATATTGGGAGCAATTTTCAGTTCTCAACATATCCATAAAAATCCATAATTTTTTTAAATATCACGATTACTGCTTTATGGAATAGAGATATACATGGAGCAAATGAGAAAATTAACATTACTCGTTATGAGCCTTCATTTTTAATTTGTTTAAGAGCATTTCTTATATTTTATATCAGTTGACTTTCGCTCTTGGAACAACCTCTAGTCCAACTTTCAAGTAGGTAATTATCTAAATCCAGTCGACAGTGGCAAAGTTCTTTTTGAATTTTGAACCATAGGACCTATACATTTTCGCACTAACTGTCTGTCAGACAAAATTCTTCACACTGAAAATTGTAAAAAGGCATGCAAACGAAAAAGCACTTATAAAGAGCCTTTATATTCTTGATTCTTTTATTACATTTTTAGCTCAAAAAGTACAATTAGTTATGCGTTTTTTATTTTTCTTTTAGTTTTGAGGCCTTATATTTTTTTGCCTTAATATATTTAATAATTACATAAAATAGGGAGCTCCCCACCACAAACTTACCATGGTGCGGGAAACATCATAGAAGTTAATTTTGAAAACAACTTGTACAGGAAGTACATAGAAACTAATCCTGCAACGAGAACCTGAGCCATTGTTTGAAATATAAACTAAACCAACACCATGTTTCAATGCGGAAAGTCCTTTGCATCCATGTTGTTTGAGAAAGAACCAGAGGATTTTTAGCAAGAATGGAATTTGTGTATTCTTAGGAAGGCATCGACGTGATGAAAATCATTTCTACGTGGGTCTACACTTTACTGATGAAATTACTTTTTACAGGGATAACTATTTCAACTAAAAACCAGAAGACAATAGAGATCTTCTGAGAATCTGTGGGAGGGCATTTGCTTAGATCCTACATTTTGCTATAGCGAATTACAATTTTTAAGCTATTCACTACTCCATAACGAATAATTTCCAAACAGATGGATTGGTAGATATGTTCCAGTGCCGTAGCTGAAAAGGTCATCAGATGCAAAGATATAATATTGCTTTGTGTGATTAAGTACCTGTAGTTTTACAAAGATTGTCCAACTTATTGTTAGATTTAATTTTCTCCATATTTACTTGGTGGAACTCTATAAGTAATTAATTATAATAATAAAAGCAAAAAATTACACCTTTTTTTAATTTTAAGTTCAGCCCAGTGGCTTTCGACACTATGTCTCATCATCCAAAATATTGACACATAGTGTCGAAACGTGTGGAATTATTCAATTATTTATTATTATTATTATTTATTCAATTATTCAAAAATTCATTTTTACGTTTTAAAAAGGCGGTAGATTTTCGGTTCTGATATTATATCAAAAATTTTTGGGATGTTACAATTACATATCACACTTCAATAATTTTAAAAATTTATTCTATATTCACTCGTATACGCAACGATAACTTTTAGAAAGGTCACATCTTTATGGGATTGTAATTTAGAATAAATAATAAATCAGATAATTAGGTCAGCTGATGCGATTTATTTTGTTATGGAGAAGATACCGCTCCATCCTCCGCAATTAATTATTAAAAAAATCACGCATTTTTCCCGAAGAATCCCTAATATCTCTATCGCTGCTTGAATTTATAACGTAACATCGATATAATAACTATACAATGTAATATACACGATACAATGCACAAATCGCCAGTTTTCTGGTACATTCGTATCCTCTACCTACTTGGAAAATGGAGCTCTACCATTATAATTTAGTACCTACTTTCATCATTGAGAATATATGTACCTACTTTGAAATTAGCGTTAGAAACTTCGACATGAACTCATTTAATTTATTAGGTTATTAATATCGAACGAAATCGAGAACTGCAATATTTTAAGAATTATTCCTGTTCGTGACCCTTTCATGTAGCAAACCCAAAATAGATTTAATGCAATTATAGAGTCTTCGCAGACTTCCCGACTTTTCCGGTATTATTTTCAAAACTTTAATCTTAAATTTCATAGACGTTCTCGATGTAAATGATGATTGATATATATATTTATCTCACACGTAGGGATAAAATCTCACTTAATTTGTTAGTTAAAAGGCTCGTTGCCAAATGTTATTGCCTGAGACGGTCACAACCCAGAAGTCACAAGCTCAACTTTAAAATGATTGATGGGAAACAGATTGTGTACACGCTGATTTAAATCATTTATTTCGTTACCATTTCACTGATTTCAATGAAATTTCCTGAGTGTTTTGTAACTCATTCGTTTGTTTTCTGTTCGTTAATTAAGGGTTTCTAATTATATGTATATAGGAAATGTCGGCATCGTTAGATCTATAGCATAACAAAAATAATTTAACTTTAAATAAGAGTGTAGACTCGCTGTAGAGATTTGGCACTACTTCGTTAGTGCTACAGAAGATATTAAAAAAAAAAGAAATTTGTTTTGATAGGTGGATATAAAATAAAATTGTTGTAGTTTATTTCCTGCAGAGTTCAGGTTGTGTAATGTCGTCGATAATTTAAAATATTACTCATGCCCTCATGCAGCGCACCACATGATATCGTGATTCCTTGAACACCATTGTAAAATTACCAACAGTTCTTTGTTACTTTTTTTCAATTTTGTGCAGTGCATATATTTTACATAAACATACTTTTTTTGTTATCAAAATTTGTTATTATTTTCTTTTAAGTTAGTAATTTCGCCCATAAACATTATATCTTAAAAACCGGACATCTTGTGGCTTTATTTTATTAATATTTACAAAATTAGTGTGTGCAAGATCGGTTAGTTGTTAGAGAAAGGCGGAAGGCAACAGATAGTCGTCAACTGGGCACATGTACAGTTATATATTTAAATAAATTTAACACCTCCTTTTTGGTAACGCTACAGGACACTGTCACGAGTGTGAAAAAAAGCAATATATTTCCCAGGAGAGTACGTAAAATAATGAATATATAAAACGATCAACACCTTTGCAGTATAGTACCAGTTGCGTAGTGGAAGCTTTTACAAAAATATTAGATACGATCGGTAATAGTTGTGTCGATTATTTTGTATTTGTATTGATTGGAAATCAAAAGAAATAGGTGATCTAATTTTCAGCGACGTATGTGGCCCTGTTGTGCCTAGAATCATAGATGGAGAAAAATTCTTTCAAGTACCTATGTAGTCTTGTAAAAAAATTACGCATTTTGAAGAAGAAGAATGAAGCTGCTGGTAATTTGATTTCTTATATTAGGGAAACTAAAAACACAACTTAGAACAATAGTCAAAAGTTTACGACTACTTAGATAATGGCGGCGAATTTACTTATACCTTTTAAAAGACAGAAATTATTTATTGCAAGGATAAAAATCGAATGTAGGACCCTTCAGTGGCGTACGCAGACTACAGCCTTCGGAGGGGATATAAAAAGTGCGGTGTGAGCTACCAATTTTAAAAAACATTTGTTTTACAGAAAGTTATAAAATAAATATTATTACAATACAAAATCCAATCCCCTTGGCTGTTGTGCAAGTTTCTCTATTATATCGTCTCCTGATATGGGTAGTCCCCTATGAATTGACATCATTGCACTGGCCATTTAGTCTGTTCTGTTGGCTTGTATTTCTAAGATAGGTCTTTTTTAAGGATTTATAAGAATAAGCCTAAACTAGCGAATGGAAGGGTTGGACGTTTGGGGGGGGGGGATATATCTACCTATATCAAAATTTTATCTAACGCTTCACGTTTTGGAGGTCACTGCAGTTTTTAATGATATATGTAAATGTATTTAGGTGGCGCATGAACAATTATCAAAATATACGAACCGGGTCTAGGTAAATTGTTCGAATTCAATTGTTCGAAATCAATTGTTCGAAATCAGTTGTTCGAAAATCAATTGTTCGAAAGTAAATTGTTCGAAATCAATTGTTCGAAAAAAAAGAATAATTTAGTTGGGTTTGGGACTATTCGCCGTCGCCGGTTCGCCTTTGCCGATTCGCCGTCGCAAATTCGCCGTCGGGACAGTTGGCCGTCGGTCAAATTCGCCGCAGGGACGATTCGCCGTACAAATCGAAAATTGAAACTAACTTTTAATCTTGAGGGACTGTTATCAATTGAAAAAAAATATACTACACCTACCTCTAACCTAAGCGCCTGAGTGGCAATATACGTTTAGGTTGGCATTTTTTTAGTTTGAAATGCAGTTTAGTATCATATTCACCTTTTTGTATCAATTGAACAAATAATAGTAAACATTAATTACAAAATAAAAGAACCCATTTGATTAGCTATAATAACAGAGTGAAAATACAAATAATAATGTATATTTAATTAACAATTAATTTCATAAATTCCTCTAAATCATTCCCCGACGGCGAATCGTCCCTACGGCGAATTTGACCGACGCCCAACTGTCCCGACGGCGAATTGGCGACGGCGAATCGGCGACGGCGAATAGTTCCAAACCCAACTAAATTATTCTCCTTTTTTTCGAACAATTGATTTCGAACAATTTACTTTCGAACAACTGATTTCGAACAATTGATTTCGAACATTTGAATTCGAACAATTTACCTGCACCGATACGAACCTCCTACATTTGAACAAGTAAATTTATTCCAATGCTCTACCATGAATGCTTGCAATATTTGCAAGACGTTGATGAAAGGCGAGATGAATCTGATTTGAATTGGAGCGATAGTAATAAACGACATATTATTTTTCTAAAAAAATCAAACTCAATGCGCATTTATCAATTAAAGCTCCTTACTCCTAAATGAATAGTTATTTTGTCAAATAATTCTAAAAACATCGTAGATAAAAATAATAATGCTTAATCTGTTTTCGCTATATTTTCTGAGCATTCTCTTTTTGTCTGCCTACCATAAATTACACAAAGAAGAGCAACTACAGGTTATTGGATGACGGTTGCCTATGCCTTGGTTTCAGATTGTAAGGCAAATTATTGTGGCAAATCTAGAACAAAGATGAAATAGACTAACCGCTTGGTCCAAGAGTTGTGTTGTTTTTATTCCAGTATTTCTTAATGATAAAAATGTGTTTTTTTAAACAGTTACTAGGGAGTTATTGCACACGTTATGAACCGTTCCCCTTATTAAGGCAAGCCTTATTTTAACATGAACGCGTGCGCAGAAGGTTTTATTAAAAAAGGTAACCTTAATAAAATACTGCCTTCCCTTATTTAGGACCGAATATGGTAAGAAATTAAGGTAACGTTATTTTCCTTATAGCGTCAGCTGTTAATAATCCTAACCTCCACAGTTTGTTAACATTTGCTTTTGACAGGGAAAACTTACGATATTACATAATAAAGAAAATCAACACGAGCAGCGGAAGTACAAAAAAGGGAGATTAAGATTAAGAAAAACTCAAAAAAAATTTAAAACGTAAATTTGAGGTTAAAAATAATGTAGATCACCTGTTAACCTTAACTATATGTCGTGGAATAACTCAATTTTTGACGTCAAAATTAAGGTCTTGCCTTATTAAAATAAAGCAGTATTAATTAAGGCTTAACCTTACAAGCTGTTTTGCAATAACTCCCTACTGAGAGAGCCCTCCCTCCTCGTTTCCAGCAAGGGATCTTAAACGTGCCGAACGTCGCATCGAGGGTTTTACCTACTTCCTTTATGAAAAGAACTCTTCTTTAGTTTTTCTCAGCTTTATAAAAAACGGCTACATAATCAGGTTCGCTTCACGCCTCTATAGGATTAAGATTGTGTTGCCTACAGCTGGAAGATACAGCGAAACGTTACTTTTGTTACATGCCTATAAACCTATACAGGGTGATTCATTAAGAATGTCCAATCTCTGAATTGTAGATTCCAGACCTCAAAATATGATGATTCTGCCCAACATGCCTTATACAAATATGTATTGCTAGTTTCCGAGATACCGGGCGTTTAAAGTTTAAATATGAATTTTGATTTTCGCAACAACTTTCTATTTTTTCACAATTTCTTTTTGAAAATTGGCAGTTTTACCTTTTTTTGAATGAGGATTGCCAATTAATTAAAATTAATTAATTAAAAAACAAAAATAAAAAACTTCAAAGTAAATGTTCAAAATGTCCACCATTTACTTCAATACACTTTATGATCCGTTTTCGCAAAGATCTCTTCATATCAAATAACCCTTGTCTAATATTTTTAATCACATTAATTAATTAATTGTTATTGCGAAAATCAAAATTCATATTTAAACTTTAAACACCCGATATCTCGAAAACTAGCAATATTTGTATAAGGCATGTTGGGCAGAATCATCATATATTGAGGTCTGGAATCTACAATTCAGAGATTGGACATTCTTAATGAATCACCCTGTATAATGGTGACAACCAACATTTGCCATGATTATGGGTACTAACATTGACTATAGTGTACTAATAATTCAGAAAAACCTTTTAGTGTTTCATAAACTGTATTTACACCGCAATTTGAAATCAGCTTTTGGATTGTATGCATGCAATTTCTAGTATGTGTCTATAAATCACTCGGTACATAATTTTGCAGATGTCAAGAATGTACATTTTGACTTTTAGCAGGTGTATGTCTTTCCATTAAATTATCCTATTTATAAATTTGATTAGTGGAGTATCAAATGAAATAAACAGCTTTCCTCTAAAAATATCACAGAAGTTGTTGGCACTTTTGTCTAAATATAAATATCTTTCAGCGTACACACTAATTGAAGTCTGCAAAGCGTGAGTCATTTTAATTAATTTTTTTTTCGTTGATGGAAAAAATCGAAATAACGTGAAAAAGTCAATATCTCAACTAAATTATAATAAAGGAAACGACTCGCATTTATCTATCAACGTTCCCAAAAATAACTTTGTGAAAGGTTAGAAGCATCTGCTATTTCAAGATGCAACATTAAGGATGAAATGAAAAATTGTTATTTTACTGGGTGTTCGGAAACCGCTTTTGATTTTGTTATTTAAAATGAGCGCGTTTCTATAAGGTGTTTTTATCTCAGTTCAGTTCAAAATACATAATACGAAAGTGTAGTAGTACCATCGTGCAAAAACGGGACATTTGAGTACACAGTTAAAGTAAATTGTTGGAAACGTTCATAAGTGAACGATTTTTTACGTAGGTACAAACTTTGACATTTATTAATAGTTTGACACATTTTTTAATAATCCTTGATAAAGATAACATAAAAAAGTACCACATACGGTTTAGTGTTTTATTTGTATCTGAAGTTATAAAAACAAGTGTGTAACGGAACGGACATAGACAAATACATGTTAGTAATGCACAGCAGGACTGACACCCCAGAGTGAAGCTCCCACTAAACATGGATTCGTTCATCTGTCAAGCCATTTCAGGTCGGCTGCATTTTTTTTTCATTCTTTCATAGTTTTCATGTTGCATTCCCGATTATGTGGGATGATTCAATTATTTAAATCCGTTTCTTAGAATTGTTTGATACGTTAATTTTATGGTTCAAGCACTCTGCTCTGCCACTTTAAAACGATTAAAATTTTTTTGAATTTTTATACATTTTTAATTAATTACTCAGCCTGCGTGCCTCTATGTTTATTGGCGTTTAAAGCAATGAGTTTTATAATGGATTAAATTAATTAAATCAACACGTTTTATGGAGGATGATATTTAATTTGGTTTTTATTATCTTGAAAAGAAGAGGAAACTTCCTTTACTTACGGGTTCATCATTTTTCATTCAATTTACCCCGAATTGTTGGAACCAATTTTTATTGATAGAAGGCGATGTTTCCTTTTTTTATGCCCAAGGACCACCTTTCGCCAGGCGATTTTGTGTAAAAAATTTATAACACAAATACCTTCGCAAATCGATAAATATGTATACCAATCGAAGACATAAGTGGATAAAGGTGTCATGTCACATTTTTAATGTTTTGACTAAACTGGCATAATATCAGCATAATATATATTGAGCTGGAACTTTTTTATTTAGTTTTTGACTTAAATGATTGTAACCTCGAAAAATAGATACAAATGAGACATGAGAAAGTTACATGTATATCATAGGTGCCCAAAAATTGCATAAAGTTACTTTGTGAAAAAATGTGACATGACACCTTTATCCACTTACGTCTTCAATCGAATAGTTTCTTGTGTAGAAGTCAAAATGACTTTTTTTACACCTCAAACAATGTGGTTGATTTATGAGAAGCGGAAAACATCTAATTTATTACTACAAGGGATGGATACTGGTTTTGATAATTTTAGTGAAGGCTACTCAGTCCTCTGAAATACGTGAAGTATTTAAAAAAAAGTATTTTTTCCGTCCAACTAGCTGAAACCCCAAGGCACGTGGTCGTCAAGCTACAGAGATCGGAAGAGTAAATTTTAATTTAAAAAAATACTTCAACAAAAAACAGGGGTTGGCCCTCTCAATTTAAGTTGAGTTAGAGAAATTACTGACAAACACTATTTGAAATTAGCTCTGGGTCTTCTATCACTCATTATAAGAAGGAGAAAAGAGCTACAGAAAACCCTCAAGTATTTCCTATTTGCTGCCACTTACTTATTTTAAAATTTAAAGAGTGTAACAATGGGCTCATTTAATGAACCGTGGATATGGCTCAAAATTGTTTTACATATAAAGTCCTTAAACACTAAATAATCCTGAAAATTTCAAATCAATCCGATAAGCCGTTCACAAGTTATTACATTTTAAATACGAGCGCTTCTCGGTACAGACGCCGAGAGTTGTGACGTCACAAAATGTTTGACCGTGAATCGTCGGCATTGCAACTGTACATTTTAACGCATTTTCATTCTCACAAGCCATCGTTTTTGTGCCATTTCGAAGCGGTTTTGTATTTTATAATAAATTGTTTGTTTTAAGAAACATGTCTGAAGCAAATTTTATTAAAGGTGACTCTTCAAATCTACCGGAAGTAGACTTATTTATGGTCATGCAATATTTTAATAAAAGTCACGATTTTATAAGTACAGAAATGAGAGGAGTTAAATAATGTAAAACTAAGTTAATATTTTACATATTATTATGTCACAGTTAAAGCTGAAAATTAGATTTCTTGCCCCGTAGTAAATAATGGCTCCACGGCACCTCAGCCTTGCAAAGTTGTATATAATCTTTAAAAAATATTCATAGCTGCATAGGAGTTAACATTACACACAATCTAGTACATTTTTGGAGTTCTACGCTATCTACTCTAGGGCTACATCAACGTAGGTATGTAGTTAAATTTTGACAACATGAGAAGGGTCCATTTCCCCAGCACACCCCACTCCGAATTTCGAAATGAAAATTTGCACACGAATTGTGCTCGTTTTGTGCTCAATTGTGCCCTTAAAATTTCGTTTTGTGCTTCACCCCTTCCAGAGATATCATCAATAAACTTTGGGCGGTGCTGGGGAAATGCGAGCACACCCCACTTCGAATTTCGAAATGAAAATTTGTACACGAATTGTGCTCGTTTTGTGCTCAATTGTGCCCTTAAAATTTCGTTTTGTGCTTCATCCCTTGCGGAGATATCGCCAAAAGTATGGGCGGTGCTGGGGAAATGCGAGCACACCCCACTTCGAATTTCGAAATGAAAATTTACACACGAATTGTGCTCGTTTTGTGCTCAATTGTGCCCTTAAAATTTCGTTTTGTGCTTCACCCCTTCCAGAGATATCATCAATAAACTTTGGGCGGTGCTGGGGAAATGCGAGCACACCCCACTTCGAATTTCGAAATGAAAATTTGCACACGAATTGTGCTCGTTTTGTGCTCAATTGTGCCCTTAAAATTTCGTTTTGTGCTTCACCCCTTCCGGAGATATCATCAATAAACTTTGGGCGGTGCTGGGGAAATGCGAGCACACCCCACTTCGAATTTCGAAATGAAAATTTGCACACGAATTGTGCTCGTTTTGTGCTCAATTGTGCCCTTAAAATTTCGTTTTGTGCTTCACCCTTTCCGGAGATATCATCAATAAACTTTGGGCGGTGCTGGGGAAATGCGAGCACACCCCACTTCGAATTTCGAAATGAAAATTGGCACACGAATTGTGCTCGTTTTGTGCTCAATTGTGCCCTTAAAATTTCGTTTTGTGCTTCATCCCTTGCGGAGATATCATCAATAAACTTTGGACGGTGCTGGGGAAAGGCAAGCACCCCCCACTTCGAATTTCGAAATGAAAATTTGCACACGAATTGTGCTCGTTTTGTGCTCAATTGTGCCCTTAAAATGTCGTTTTGTGCTTCATCCCTTCCAGAGGTATCATGGATAAACTTTGGGCGGTGCTGGGGAAATGGGACCCCACTTTTTAGTATTTACAAAGTAAACCTATTATTTCCTGGAAACCCCAAACGGGGACCTAGCTACGTCCATCTTAAAGTTAAGCAGGACGAAGATAAAACTTGCGACAGAAATGGTCACGGGCCACTGTCGCATGAACAAACACCTGCACAACATGGGACTGACTGAAAGCCCGATATGCAGGGGTTGTGGTGAGGCAGATGAAACGCTCCATCACGTCATTTGCCAATGTGAGGCATTCATAAAGGCAAGGGAACACCTACTTGGAAATGAAAAGATTACACAAGAGAAAGTAACGAAGATTTGCCCTACTAAAATCCTGGACTTTGTGAAAGATACAGGTATTCTTGAAGGGTAGACAACACCGGGGAGCACAATAGACGAAAAGGTCGCAGTGCGGGAACCTATTGGGACCACCCCCAGAACTATAATAATAATAATAATAAACCTATTATTTTCATTATTTTTTTGTTTGCGGTTTACTGTTGTGTATTTGTCAAGGGTGGCCCAACGAAAAGGTAACAGGCGGGTTTCTCGCTAAAATTTTTTTTTGAGAAATACAAAAACGCGTCAATTGCTATATCGAAGGGGACAACTTTTGTCATACTTTCAATCTGCAATGATTTCATCTCTTAGCGCTGTGAGAACAAAACTATGTCATTTGAAAGGTCTTTCTTTTCTGAATTCAGTACACTAGTTTTTTTTATTTTTAACAAAAAAAGCTTCTGTAATAAAAACAATAGATCTTTCCGAGCTTTTTTTAGTTTTTAAATGCATCAAACTCTTTCCTCATTTTCCATGTTTGCAACTTCAACTTTTTTGTTAAAAACAAAAAAACTAAAAAAAATTAGTGCACTGAATTCAGAAAAGAAAGACCTTTCAAATGACATATCACTTACCTCATCATCTCTATCTAAATGATAGGGGTTGTTCTCACAGCGCTAAGGGATGAAATCATTTCAGGTTGTAAATAATGAAAAAAGTTGTCCCCCTTAATATAAATATTGCTATTTTCGAATTTCTCAAAAAAAAAATTTCTACCCAGAAACCCGTCTGTTACCTTTTCGTTGGACCACCCTGTATATTATATTACCTTGTTATTTTTTAGTTTTTTTATTTTATTTTGTGATATTCATGGGAAACGGTCTTCGTTTTGTTTTTATTTTTTTATTTGGCTTTAGCTTATTTTGTTTTTCTTCCTTTTTACATGTATTGTTCTGTATATATTGTGTAAATATTGTTCGAGGTTTAGTTTATTATTTTCATTTTATCTCATTTTATTTTATTTGTATACATTTGTGGGGTTTCTGTATATTTATTTTTTTATTCTATTCTATAGGGTGTCCAGAAATGAAGGCGCCAAACGAAAATCCCAGTTAATAGACATTATTTTACGTCAATTTAACCCAAATTACCTTAGTCCAAAAATGTATGTTAAGTGAGCTGGAGCTCCTTATAGATGGTGTCATGAAGTACTTTTTTTTGTAATATATATTGAAACAGGTGGCTGTCATCTAGATCACTTACTGTAAAATTTGTTGTTTTTTATATAACTTGATATAAGAGTAATTAGTTAAATAAATTAATAAATTAGTAATTTATTTAAATTTATTTTTCTCGAGAAGGGTGCATCCTAACGATTTGAAACAAGAGCACATTATTTTTAGAAAAGACGCTAGAGAATTCGAATTTGACACAAAAAATGTCAAAAAAATAAATGTAAAAAAAATACAATCCAAAATGTCTGCGGCCCCTCCCACATGAGACGCTAATGGCCGGAGCAAGGAAGTATTATTTACAGCGACCGATATGTGATCAGAAGGTAAGTCATTGTGCAAAGTTTGGACATCTTCGATCGAAACGTTTTTGAGATATTACAAAAAAAAGTACTTCATGGCACCATCTATAAGGAGCTCTACCTCGCTTAAGAAGCATTTTTGGACTAAGGTAATTTAAGTTAAATCGACATAAAATAATGTCTACTAACTGGGATTTTCGTTTGGCACCTTCATTTCTGGGCACCCTGTACTTATTCTATCTATTTACACTGTAGAGGGATCATTTTTGTTTTTATGGTGGTTTATTTTATATTTTATATTTCATTTTATTATGGTTTTATTTACTAAAGGACTGGTTGTTTTTTTATTTTTTAGAAAATTCCTGTTTATATTTTGTTTTATTGTTAACTTAGAAGATATCTGTTTTTGTTCTGTTTTTGAGATTTCTGTTATTATTATATATTATTATTAAATATTTTCTAATTTTTTATTATTAGTGATATTGTTATTATCATTATTATTATTACGGGGTATATGCACGGATGATGCCTGGGTAGATCACAAAAAAGCAGGCCTACCGAAGGATAAGGTGCAAATGTCTGGCCAGGATTCCCCCAATATGGATCGTCTCAGTTGGACAAGTGCGAGACACTCACAAAGTATGTGGTGTGCCGTCTCGTCCTTACTAATGTTAAGCACTTGAATTTTAAAAGCTAACTTTTATGAAAAATGAATGCTTAACGCATCTCACCCAAACTTTTAAGAGTCTACTTTAGGGAAAGGTAGGCAATAGAAGTATCAAAGTATGCAGCATAAATGAGTACAAAATACAGGGTAGACCATTTTAAGGGCGAATATCTCGAAAAGGAGATTTTTTTTCAAAAAATGTTTCAGGTGAAAGTTTTGTGGCTTTGAGGGGGAAAGATGATGACATTATCAATTTAATTGTAGATGGCGCGACTTAAGAGATTTCATCATGACGGCTATTTTTTTAAATGGGAGTTGATTTTTCTTTCCAAATGAAAGTTGTAGCTGGCAATAAGACGAATACAATGGTTTTTGGTTTTTTGTAATCTAATCATTTTTCACTGAGTTAAGTACGGTGTTCCAAAATTTATAAATTAAGTAAAAGCACAGGTAAAAGTTTCCACAATTCCACCCCCCTTAGTGTACGTATTTTGTAACTCCACACCACTCTGCATTTCTCTCCCCTCTCTGTGTTGTTCCTATCCGTTATCTGGATCGATTTTGTTTGATAGTCAACCAGGTCCAGGCTGATTGACACGCATTTTCCCTTGCTTAGCATTACCCAGGATGAACGACGTGGACGTGACGGGGTTTTCATCCCTTTGGGGTGCTTGATTAGCGTGAGTCCCCTTGCCTCTTACTATTCGGAGTACTTGAATAGTGCGAGAGGTGCAGAATTACAAAATACGTATACTATGGGGCTGGAAACTTTACTTAATTTATACATTTTGTAACACCGTACCTCACTGAAAAATGATGCGATGAAAAAACACAAAAAACTGTTGTATTCGTCTTATTGCTAGCTACAACTTTCATTTGGAAAGAAAAATCAACTCCCATTTAAAAAAATGGCCGCCATGATGAAATCTCTAAAGTGGCGCCATCTACAATTAAATTGATAATGTCATCATCTTTCCCCCTCAAAGCCACAAAACTTTCGTCTGAAACATTTTTTGGAAAAAATTCTCCTTTTCGAGATATTTGCGTGTATCACTTAAAATGGTCTACCCTGTATAGTATATATATAAAAGATTGAGACCTGTTTCAATTAGAAATTCCAGATAGAAAGGGCTTCCATTTCGACAACTTCACCCGTAAGTTTCCGTAATATCTATTGAAAGGTGAGAGCACTAATGATGGTAATTTGTGCGCAATGGGGCTGCCATTTCCACTGCCACCCTTAATATCTGTTAGGAGGAAAAGAGCACAAAACGAAATAACGGCACAACATGAGCACAATTGGTGTGCAAATTTTCATTTCGAAATTCGGAGTGGGGGGTGCTCGCATTTCCCCAGCACCGCCCATACTTTTGGCGATATCTCCGCAAGGGATGAAGCACAAAACGAAATTTTAAGGGCACAATTGAGCACAAAACGAGCACAATTCGTGTGCAAATTTTCATTTCGAAATTCGAAGTGGGGTGTGCTCGCATTTCCCCAGCACCGCCCAAAGTTTATTGATGATATCTCTGGAAGGGGTGAAGCACAAAACGAAATTTTAAAGGCACAATTGAGCACAAAACGAGCACAATTCGTGTGCAAATTTTCATTTCGAAATTCGAAGTGGGGTGTGCTCGCATTTCCCCAGCACCGCCCAAAGTTTATTGATGATATCTCTGGAAGGGGTGAAGCACAAAACGAAATTTTAAGGGCACAATTGAGCACAAAACGAGCACAATTCGTGTGCAAATTTTCATTTCGAAATTCGGAGTGGGGTGTGCTGGGGAAATGGACCCCATGAGAACGTATTTGTCGGTAAAATACACTCACTATTAACAAACAAAGCTTAGTAGTAAACTAATAACTGCATTGAAACAAATCCTTGCAGAATAGTATAATCTAACCAGTAAGCCACCCCGAGTTATTTAGACCTTAGAAAATTTTTCTTTAACATGTAAATAAGTACTAAACAAATTGCAAACCTCTCAAACGGTAGGGTACTACAAAGTTGTTTAGATTTTTATAATGTGCAGGTAGTAATTTTACGTGGGAGAAAATTTAAAATGTACTAGGCGCTAAGTTGAAGTTATTACGAGTTTTGGGTTTGATGAATACAGTATTTGCTATTTATAACTATTTTCTTCTTTCGACGTTTGTTAACAACCGTATAACGAACCTCACGTATCGTATGCTGCCGAACTATGAATTTCCATGTAGTGACGTCACAGTGCAATTTCGCGGCGAAGCTCGAGCGTTCAGGTTTTTATTATTTTAAAGTTACTTGTACGTCCTGAAAAATTTTTGTTTTTTGCAGGGACTCATAAAATTGTACAATCTTTCGATTGAGCCAATAAAAAAAAAATCGTAAATGAACCCATTATTGGTAGCCTTCTGTCATAACCCCTCAAGGAATAGATTGACTACGGCTATTATGGTGGTGGAGGATAGTTTGCAATTACATACAAAATAGCTTGACTTCCGATCTCCGACGAATACTAACCTATGTACTGTGCTCCATAGAAGTGTGCACATTAAATAGGAGATCATGAATTATCCTACCGCCCTAAATTAAAGGTTAAATATCGGCTTTAGACAATCTATGATATAGCGAATCGAAAATCAAATATCTTACATCGCGAACAAATGATATTCAATTGCAAATCTATGCTCTCATACACAAAAAAATGTTACGCCCCATAAAAAAATCGCAACAATAATTACACAATAATTTGCAAAAATATTGCAATCTGTCGATTCTGCATGTTATAAATAAAATACAATAAGTAGTGAGATGTGGGCATCTTTAATCTTTGCAGCAGTGTAATGTAACACGCCTAGCAGCTTTGTAGCAAGTAATTCCACTTAAACGTCAGAGTAAGATCCAACTGGAAGTCCCCAAGTAAGGAACAGGAACAGGTGTACTTCAGAGCGGTTTTTTAACATTTTAACATTTTTATTAGTTTATATTTTTTTAATTTTATTTATTTGTTTGATGTGCTTTGACTACAGTTAGTACCTAGTAGCTTAGCACTAGTCATAACTCATAAGTAGATTACACAGATTACAATATTTTATACAGCAATAAAGATTACTTACAATAGTAAACATAGGTGAACAAATAGACCTAACGTAAAACTACGACTAACAAGACAGATCACAACCAAAAAACAAAAAAGTTAGTGCTGACAAGGAGAAGGGAGCATGTAAATATTCCTCTATCAAGTAAAAGCAGTGCTTAAGTACGTGTCTTCTTAAAAGCTGTTTGAACCGTGAGGTTGGTGCGTCACTTACTTGTCTGGGGAGTGTATTATAGATGTTAGTGTTGAGTTTATTGTTTTTAGACATGGTTACGGGTTGGCCTATATAGTAAGTACTTTGCCCGCGTGTGTTCGATAGTGCACCTTTGCGAGTATTTTGACCGCCTTCTTTTGCAGTGAGAAGGCTTTATGGCCCTTGATGAATTACCCCAAAGAGTAACACCATATAGAAGATGGGATTGAATTAACGCAAAGTACTGTGAAGATGATGCATCGTTGTAGATTATGTAGCACAAAAATGGCTTTGGCCAGTTTGCTGGTAAGGTCGTCAACGTGCTTGTTCCAATTTAGCCGGCCGTCTACGTGAATACCCAGCACCTTGGCGCTAATGCCGGACGTGAGCTTCGGGTTGGAGGAGAACGTGTTGAGTCCGTTTTATCTTTAACTTTATAACTTCATTAAATTTTTTATGCGAAATGGGTACCATTGAAAAGGGCATGACAAGAGCTACTATAAATTATAACAGTAGATAATTAAAGATGGTCGCCATAAGAAAAACAAAAGTTGATGCGCACAAAAGGCGATCGAATATTAAAATTTGTGTAAATAAGTTTTACTTAAAAAAGTGTCTTAATTGTGAAAGTTTTGAACATTTTGAGGAAAAACGACAATTTTTGGTTTTTCTCCAATTTTTCAAAAACTGTAACACCAGACTAGAACAAAATAAAGATAATTTGGAACCGCCATAAAAGTATGCAAAATTTATCTTTCTGGCTCTTATAATAGCTGAGATGCCAATGTCGACAGAGTGTATAACCATTGGAAAGACAATAACGTCAAATTATCCTCAACTTCTTCACTATACAGTTGGAAAAAGCTGAGTTTCTATTAAATCTGTCGTCAACATACTCCTTATCTTATAGTATACTCGTTTCACTACAAATTAAATTATGAAACATGTACCTACGGGTCGCGTTTCTCATGTTTATATAGCAGTAGGTACTGTATGTAACACTTTGTAACAGAAAATATTATACGGTTAAAGTCATAAACTAAAGTATACAATTTGATCGTAAACCCACGTTTTTATGTTTAAAATCTCTATATCATGTTCTTAACAATACATTTTAGACCAGGGTAGATAATATTTGAAACCAAAAAAAATTATAGTAGGATGAAACCTATTAGAAAAGGAAGGGAATACCCTTAAAATGAAAGGAAAAATAAATTACGGGCGATCTGAGGTTGGGAAGTGGTAGGGGGTGAGTTTTTAAGGGTAAAAATCGTTTAATCTCGATTTCCGGCAAAACTACAAGTTCTATCGAAAAAAGTTAAATGACAAAGTTGTAGGCAATAAAAAGATCTACAATTTTTGTATTTACACTTTTTCTCCTTAACCTCAAAATTCATGAGAAAAATTCAAAAAACCACATTTTTGGTTTTTAATTTTTATTTGTTACAAAAAAAAATTTTTTTTCATGAAACGTGGTGAAAACTTACCTTGTTATGTCCCAAATATATTGGAATTTTTTTGATTTAAAATAATAAATTTTTCATCTTCTTTTAACTCGATTCCGAAAAAGCACCCTAATTTTTAATCGAAAATTCTCACGTCAAAATATCTGATATTTCAGAAAAGTCGGTGGGCTTTTTGTTCGTTGAAATCTCTACTTTCTGATGGTGTTAAAGAAAATATACATTACTATGAAAAATCTTTTCAGAAAATGCAAAAAACCGAAAAATGCTAAAATTCGAATTTTTTTTTTAATCTTCATGTACAATTTTGAGGTATTTATTAAAATTTTTACTTTAATTACTCGGAAAACGTTAACTTCCATGGTAGATTAATAAACCAAAAAATTACAAATCCATCGAACATGAATATCACAAAAAAACATAGTTGTTGTAAATATAAAGAATAAGATTTTATTAAAAAAATGTGACTACGGCTATTTTTTCCGGTAAAAAAAGTTGATTTATTCAATTTTCATTACATTTATGTAATAGAGAATCTCATTAGATAAAAATATACACGTAAATCGTACTATTGAGTAGAAATATTTTTTAATGATGAAATTTAAATCGGTTGGTTTGAAAGAACCCACCCTATTACACTATTATAATTTTACATTGCATATTAGTGCAATTGATTCATTTTTCCCCACATTATTTATGCTTGATGCTATAAGGTACCAATTTAATGATAAATCACAGGGCCATTAAAGGTTAACAATAGAAAAATGTCAAATAAACTACTCATTTTATTACAAAAAAATACATTTCTCCAAAAATATTTTCGTAAAGTTAACACAAAATACAAAATATGAAATCAACTATATAATAAAAGAATGTGAATAGGATTTTTAAGATACAATCGAATGACAGCAGGGCACACACACATAATAAAAGTTACATGACCAAGAGATTAACATTACAGCACAAAAAGTTTGGCTTACAATAAACTTACTTAATTTAATTTGAAAAGTTAATTTTATGTCATTTTCAAGCAGAAAGTTCTACATAAAATTCAAATTCAAATAATTGTCATACCTGATAAGTCAAGCGTTGGAACACAGATCTCGTTTGGATCCGGTTTTTACAAAGCTGCTACGAAATAACAGTTAGTAAGGCCCAGACCCTCCTAGCCCATTCCCCACTTAACGTCTCTACTCTCTAGCCCATTCCACCCTAACTTCTCTATGAAATACCTTTTGATGGGCTACAATTTTACGAAGGTCACACCACAGATTTCTAACCATTGGTTAGAAATCTGTGGGTCACACAGACACACACTCAAAATAGAAATAAATAGGCATGTACGCATATTATTTAAAGAAAATTCTACTAATTTCTCAAAATTTTGTTGATGACATATTAAATATTAATATAAATATTAACTCATTTAGTTGTTAGTTATAGTAGTACATTTCGACTTTCAATTTTTTGGTTTATTAATCTACCATGGAAGTTAACGTTTTCCGAGTAATTAAAGTAAAAATTTTAATAAATACCTCAAAATTGTACATGAAGATTAAAAAAAAAAATTCGAATTTTAGCATTTTTCGGTTTTTTGCATTTTCTGAAAAGATTTTTCATAGTAATGTATATTTTCTTTAACACCATCAGAAAGTAGAGATTTCAACGAACAAAAAGCCCACCGACTTTTCTGAAATATCAGATATTTTGACGTGAGAATTTTCGATTAAATATTAGGGTGCTTTTTCGGAATTGAGTTAAAAGAAGATGAAAAATTTATTATTTTAAATCAAAAAAATTCCAATATATTTGGGACATAACAAGGTAAGTTTTTACCAAGTTTCATGAAAAAAAATTTTTTTTTGTAACAAATAAAAATTAAAAACCAAAAATGTGGTTTTTTGAATTTTTCTCATGAATTTTGAGGTTAAGGAGAAAAAGTGTAAATACAAAAATTGTAGATCTTTTTATTGCCTACAACTTTGTCATTTAACTTTTTTCGATAGAACTTGTAGTTTTGCCGGAAATCGAGATTAACCGATTTTTACCCTTAAAAACTCACCCCCTACCACTTCCCAACCTCAGATCGCCCGTAATTTATTTTTCCTTTCATTTTAAGGGTATTCCCTTCCTTTTCTAATAGGTTTCATCCTACTATAATTTTTTTTCCTTTTTCATTATTTTTAGCAGCTTCGGCACTGGTCTATTTTAACCACCCACAGAGAAAAATATACAAATTTATTTATCGCGACTTTTTTATTACTTAAGTTGTCCTCTAATACCAATTTTCTGAAGCATCTTGCGATATTAAAATTTCGCTTAACTGTAAGACCTTTTATCAGTTTGTGTGCACGATATTTTTGATTCGTTCATTTCATGCACGCGAAAATGATACCACCATTGTACCATTTAATAATTAAACAATTATTACCACCCACCGTAGAAGTTTAATTGAAATCATAGTAATTGGGATGTTCAATAATGTTGCAGTTACGTGACCGGATGTCGACTTACCATAATTTATAAGGGTTCCGGTTGAATATGCATACGGCATATGAATGATTATTTATTTATTATTTAACTACGTTAACAAGGCACGTTCTTTTTTTTTCTTTCTGGGAAGTATTCGTGCATTCGTTACGAATATTGTAATCGAAAGGAAATATCACATTTTTCTAATTTTTTTAGTACACGTTTTCACTCACATTTCATTTGATGAAAATTTGCCAGAAGAAATTCGTTCCAAAAGAGTTGCAGCAAATCTTAAATAATTTACGTTTGCTGTTGTTTTTTGTGTGTTATTTTATTAGTTTGTGCGTGACAATCTGGATTAGACGTAATGGTTTAGTGCAGTAATGAGGGTATATTAGATGTGCTCGTAATTATATCCTCAGCTATATACAGAGTAATTATTAGAATTACGGATTGCCTACACTGCATGTCCCATTTAGCAAAAAATAGAAGTTTATGCAATTTTTCTGAACGAGATGAGAGCATTATATAGTAGGTAATGAAATGGAAAAAGATGTCCAACGAATGTAATAATATTTATAAGAACCGTAACGTCCGTCATTATACTAGATTACAAAATACAAATTACATATGTCTATTATAGCTAAATGAGGAAAATGGTAGGGTTTTTATTTCACCAGCCACACTGACCAAATGTTAAAATGTGCTAGTTACCTATTTGTTGTACAGGGCGAGTCGGCGGTATAGCTCTCGGATTCTAGCTCAGCAGGTGAGATGCGCAGACGACAAACAAGGACGCAATATCAAAGATAAAGACACATCTATATGAATATGTTCCTTCTTTCCTTCCTAACGTACAATTCACGACAAAAATAGTAGTTGCAAGATTTAATATAAAAAACAACGTTGAATATTTCATTGTTGAATTACATACTGGTAATACACATTTTTAAAATAAACTTAATAACAAGCTGTAAATAACAAAATCGAAAGTCAACATTAATAAGTGAGTAGAGTAGGACGCAAGATTTTTTTTGACTGGTTGTTGAAACGAGAAAAAAATTATTTGTTAACTTTAATGATAGACGACAATTAATTAATAGAAATTTATTTCTTTGGTTATTTTTTTTAAATTAGTTATTCGCAAAATTATGAAATAATTATTTTATGTACTGTAATGCCTTTTTTATGAAAAAAGTCGCTAATTATTAACCCCGAATACCTAATTCAGCAGAATTTGTAGTAAGGTGACTTAAATGTTGCTGTTTCTTTGTTGTGATGCTAGTTTGTTTTTCTTCAATGATTGATTGTTAAATACCTTTAGTGCAAGATTTTCTTGCTAATGGGTATCAATCTTAATATGATCTAAGCATTCTAAGCCATCTAAGGTATTAATTCGCCAGGGATCATGCTTCGGCCACGAACCAATTCCAATCACACGTCACACCTCACAACACAGTTCAATATAATTACAGAATTTCCTTACTAAGATTTCTCCTACTTTCTCGCAAAATCGAAAAAAAAAATACAATTTCTAACAGTAGTGTTTTGGCACAGAATGTTAGCAAGCATAGACCAAAAAAAACATCATCGATTAACACAGTACTTAATGGATTTCATTATCAATGGGAACAAAATTTGAATCAGCAATGAACATTTGTGAATTATTCTCTCCAATTTTAAATTTCCAGAGCTTTGACTGTGATGAACTTACCTCATAAGTTACAAAACTTGTAAGTACATTTGAAAAAGATTCCTCAGAAGAGCTATTGCATGAAATACTCGATCTGAAAAGTCCCATTAGGCTTCTAAATGCCATTTACGACAAAAATGTGCAAGGTATATTAATATTTGCCAATATCTGTCTTGCATTAAACTGTTTTGCATAGTACCGGTCACTGTTGCGTCGGCCGAAAGATCATTCAGCAGACTGACAAATTCATTAAAAACGTGATAAAGAAGCACAATCTGTCAAGAGAAACCCAATAATTTAGCAGTTTTGTACATTGAAAATGACTTAGTGACGTCATCGAAACATTTGCGTCACAGAAATCCAGAAAAACTATTTTAAAATAATTTTGTTGCCAAATTAAGTCTAACCCTGACCCTGTTTTATTTTGAAATACAACTAACGTTTTTGTGTCGTGGTTTGTGCCAAAGTTCTTCACTTTTTATTACTTTCCTTGTCCACATATCTTCTTTCCATCGCCGATTCCAACGCTTTATCTATATCTTAATCGTATGGGACCATGCTGGTGCAGCATACACACAGCAGCATTAAGGCGGCTAAGGACAGCTCCGCCATTTTTATTACTAAAATGACCATAAAATGATCATTTTGGACGTAATTATCTAACAAAAATTAAAAAAGCGATGCATACGTCAAATTCTATGTAGCATAGTTATCAATTAATGTAAACCTTCTGGTTTCAAATTAAATATTTAAGTTACAATCTTGGTCGAAAGTTGCGTAAATGTAGTACCTCTCCTTCAGAACTTTCGACCAAGATTGTAACTTAAATATTTAATTTGCAGCCAGAAGGTTTACATTAATTGATCACTATGCTACATAGAATTTGACCTATCACTGCCTCCTGTAAAGTATAGGAGGCAGTGGACCTATGCATAGTTTTTTTAATTTTTGTTAGATGATTACGTCCAAAATAGCAATTTTACCAATTTGAACTACAGAGCTCTCCTTAGGAGCCTTAAGTGGATTACCGCCCTAATGCTCTTCTTTCAGCAGTTTTTTGTTCCCCTACGTTGCACATGTTTGTTCTGCTTTTCCCCTGATGTATTCCAAGGTTTATTAATAAACCTTGGATGTAGTCAACATGTTTACGGAAATATTTTGGATTTTGTGCTATTTCACTCGTTACGATAGTTCTCTGCTAATAGTAGATGTTTACTGCCTACTTTAAAATAAAATAACTCAATTTTAATTTAACAGTTTCCGTTCAAAAAGTTGTGGATTGAAGAAGTAGATCCGGATCCGGTATATATGCCGCACAAGACAGGATTTCATCCAATTAGTTCAACTTTTGTGAGATTAGGTAAACTGTATGTGTATACCTTGTGCAATCGACTCTCCAATATTTAACTATGTATTGTGAATTAATATGGCCGTAGACTGAAGCAGTGGATATATTTTTATTTTTTACTTCATCAAATTTCCATTAGATAGCAAAGTACTTAGTTCATGACCAACTTCTTCAGTTCCCATCTTGAATTTCTTGTTTATAACAATTCGAACAAACGGTCCAAAATAATATACAGGGTGGCCCAACGAAAAGGTAACAGACGGGTTTCTGGCCAGAGGGAATTTTTTTTTGGGAAACGCAAAAATACGTCAATTTTTGTATCAAGGGGGACAACTTTCGCCATGATTTTCAACCTGAAGTGATTTCATCCCTTAGCGCTGTGAGAACAACCCCTAAAATTTAAATAGGGATGATGGGGCAAGTGATACGTCATTTGAAAGGTCTTTCTTTTCTGATTTCAGTGCACTAGTTTTTTTATATTTTTTTTATTTTTAACCAAAAAAATTGAAGTTCCAAAATGGAAAATGAGGAAAGAGATTGAGGCATTTAAAAACTCGAAAAAGCTCGGACAGATCAATTGTTTTTTTCTTGGAGAAGCTAGGTACTTTGATATTTGACAACAATGTTTCACCCCTTGGGTACAGTAAACAACCCTTAAATTTTTAAATAAAAACAAGGGTTAATTTTTTCTTGTGCTAATTAATAAAACCAGTTTATGCAAATTCAACCCTTATTTTAATAAATTTTCGAAGTGTCTGCCTTCAGCTTCCATGTAATAATACAGATTTTGATTAACTCGTTCCTCCTGATCTCACCCCATTAGATTTTTTTTATGGGGCCATGTAAAGAGTAAAGTTTTTTCCACTGGTCCGGAATCTTTGGAGGAGTTACGTAACCGTATAGTACATGAATGCCGCCTGATCACTCCTGAAATGTTGCAAAATGTACGGGAACGATTTAATGAAAATTTGTACTATTGCATAGAGCTGAAGGCAGGTACTTCGAACATTTATTAAAATAAGGGTTGAATTTGCATAAACTGGTTTTATTAATTAGCACAAGAAAAAATTAACCCTTGTTTTTATTTAAAAATTTAAGGGTTGTTTACCCTGTACCCAAGGGGTGAAACAATGTTGTCAAATATCAGTAAAAGTACCTAGCTTCTCTAAGACAAAAACAATTGACCTGTCTGAGCTTTTTTGAGTTTTTAAATGCCTCAATCTCTTTCCTCATTTTCCATTTTGGAACTTCAATTTTTTTGGTTAAAAATAAAAAAAAAATTAAAAAAACTAGTGCACTGAAATCAGAAAAGAAAGACCTTTCAAATGACGTATTACTTGCCCCACCATCCCTATTTAAATTTTAGGGGTTGTTCTCACAGCGCTAAGGGATGAAATCACTTCAGGTTGAAAATCATGGCGAAAGTTGTCCCCCTTGATATAAAAATTGACGTGTTTTTGCGTTTCCCAAAAAAAAATTCTCTCTGGCCAGAAACCCGTCTGTTACCTTTTCGTTGGGCCACCCTGTATAGCACCATAATGGAATAACTGTTTATGACATGAATAAACAATCTAAAGCTCTTAAAATTTTTCTTGAATTTTGTTAAGTAGAAAGCAGCTATTTGTTTGCATCAGCTTATGTTGGATATTACCTTTTGCTGACTACATTTCAAAGTGTGTGATTGCTCGTTCCCAGCAATAAATTGTCTTCGTATCCTTTTGGAGATAATATTTTTCGGTTACTTTGAAGTTCAAAGAACGGTAGCGCCAGCCATTAAAACACATAAACTACTAATTCCCCCAGACGTGTTTGTTTACATTGAAGTTGCTCGTAAAATTTGTAACCGTTAAATTAGTAACGTCCTCGTGGCAAAGCTTTAAAAATTAGAGAATTTATGAAATTCATGAAAGGTATTCAATTAACGCGTAGAATGTTGATTACATTATGACAAGTTTACATACATTAAAAATATCTGTTGGAAAACGGGTGTAAATATTAGCGCCATAATTGTTTATTCACATACCTACCATCTGGTTCTGTTTAACATCGGATGTAGTGAGAGAAGCCGCCCTTTACTGACAGCGCTTCATGTAAATAAATGTCACTCACATAAATTACTTACAGTAGGTACTATGGCGTGATCATTCACAGCACAATTAATTTAGTGGATACTGACCGAACTATAACAAGATATTCCTATAAAAATAAATATTATTTTTACAGCGCCGAATAATAAACTTAAAATTTTCATTATTATTAGGTAGATATTTAGTACCTACAATTTCCTTTCTTCACAAGAATGTTAGATGTTTAATACATTCTGAGTGTTATTGTGACTGTTATGAATTATGATTTTAAAAGTTTTTCCAGAATTCATGCTGATGTAGATACACTTTTTTAACTTGTAGGTATCCAATGATTTAAAAAAAATGTAGGTATAATTTGCTTTTAAAAGAAAACCTTATCATTAAAAAAAAACACTTTTACAAGACATACTTTATCTTTATACTTACCTACCTAGAACTGTCACTATTTTTTCAGGTTCAATTTACAGATCAGTAAGTTTCATTCGCAGTTACAGCTGTAATTTTCTGCATTTGAAAGGGTAGGTTCGCTAAGTTTTTAGTTATATTCAAGTCTGTGACTGTGGGATGACCAAATGTCTAAAACGAATTAATGATCTGAAAATTAGGAAATTAAATTTGTACGTAAGCTTTGTGAAAGGCGTAAAATAGGTTAAATTATTCGACGTGACTTAAAGTTAGATCTAGAGCTATAACTATAAAGGTTTTTGTCATGTTTTATTGCACACTAACGCACGTTGTGCTTGTGGAGTTCTTCGTTGGTTACGTAGCTAGTGGTAGATATGCATTTGTCACCAAACGGAGGATTTTGTTTAGAATTTTAGATTACGTTGTACTGATTATTTGTTGCTTGAAAAATTGATGCAACGCCACAGATTGGTTTAATTATATACTGGCAGTCTTTGGAGTTGAGAGTATCTTCCGATCAACAAGTACATTTTTCTCACAGTTGAAACGCGCCTTTTTCCATAGTAGCCTTAGAGTGTTAGAACACTGATGTCTCCTTTACGGTATACTCTGAACTTTACTTTACTCTATAAGTCTATACTTACAATTTACTCATTACCTAGATACGGCCTTGAGCGCCACTCTTTATCAAACGTTTGTGAGACATCTAGAAATACTACAGTAGGTACATGCTGTTTTCTGAACCCAAATTGGAAATCAGGTATGTTACCGTTGACGTTGACATACGGTAGTAGAACACCGGCACCTTCCGCCATCTTGGATTTTTACGTCACTAACCCCACTATACGCCCACATGAGCGACATGTTTTTTATCCTTAGGGATGATTCTGGATGACGTGTTTTATCCTTAGGGATGATTCTGACGTAATTTATCCTTCGGGATGATTCTGACGTAATTTATCTTTAGGGATGATTCTGGATGACTTTCGGGATGCTGGATTCCTTTCCTGGTTTCTGGATGACTTCCTGGATGGCTTTCCTGGATGCCTTTCTGGAAGTCCTTTTGGCTTTCCTGGATGGCTTTCCTGAATGACTTTCTGGATGCCCTTTTGGCTTTTCCGTATTAGTCCTTCAGCTGAGGGGGGGTCCTGTATAGAAGGTCGCATATAGAGCTAAACTCTCCGGAATAATATAAAGGACCCCTACGGCTTTAAAAAAATCCAGGGTAGACATTTCGTAACTGGTCAGATTTTTTGGAAATGACGTCACAAGATGGCGGCCGTCGATAATCATAAAAACCTGCTTATCTGGGGAACCGCTTAACCGATTTTAATAAACCAGCACTCGTATGAAATATATTTAAATTCTACATAATTCATATAAAATACCATCTAGTGAAATATTAAATAGTTTTAGAGCTATAACCAAAATTCGTTAATTGCACTTCGGTGGTTCGTTGGGTATTGTCAAATGGAGCAGGAACTATGGGATTTACCAAAACATTGTTATGTCAAATCAAAGAGTAATACTCTTTGGTCAAATATTAAAGAGTTTGAAAAGACCTTTAAAATGTCTACTTACCCATTACTATATCTGTTTCGGTTTTGGAGTTACACCCCCCGGAAGTGAACATCTGTGTGCGTTTCGAAGGTCCTTCATAAAGTGATTTTCAAAAACTGTACGGAAAGAACTCAATTTATCGCAACATTTTATTTTTATTATAGACCTTTAACTACTGTTTAAGTAGGTACTGTAGTTGCTTGATTTTACAACGATTGCATTGATAATAAAAACTTTGTTTTATAAACACGGAGATATTTTCCATTTTTAGCTAGTCGTTGTTATAGCAATTATGAATCGATATTTCATTGATTGTATCGATTAAGGCGCATGCTCTCCGAACACAGTGTAATCGGATAATATCAATGCGTTATAAAATAATCGATTTTATGTATCAAACTTTCAATTACACGCGCATATTGGCCCCTAGATGACACTACACCGCCACCGCTAATACAGTGACTCTATTACAAACAGTGACGACAAGCAGCTATTAGCTCCGCCCATCCGCCATTAGGAGGCAAAATTTTGGGCGGGTTTATATCAACTCAACGGTGGTATCCTAGCAACTTGCTAAATCCAAATAAAAGTTACACGCCCATCAAAGGTAAACTAGCATGTAATTAGTCCGGCCACCATTAAGAGGCCAAATATACCACGGCCAATAAAAATCGATACCACGCTTGTCGCCACTGTTTGTAATAAAGTCACTGTAACCGCTAACAGAGTCAGTAGATTAATATTAATACATACAAATCTAACGTCGCGCGACTTTAAGAAAACGTGTACGTACGATTAGTAAGTTTTGGTTTGTTCATATTGTGATTGGTAATAAGGCCGTAAAATGGAAGGTGTTTCGCTCGTTAGGGGAACTTCCCCGGAAAGCGTGAAAGAAGAGAAATGCATAATTTGTCAAAAATGTAAAGAAAATAATCTGCAGGTAAGCAGTTCGAAAAATGGTAGGAAAAAAGTAATCGAAGCGGCCGGAATTCGTAAAGACTAAGTCTACGAACGGTTAAAGTCTGTGAATCGCAACAGATTTGTGTATCATGTTGACAATGAGTGCTATAAGCGTTATACGCTCGAAAAGGACTTACTAAAGTTTGAGATACCTGTAGCAGTTGAAAACCAGACCGAAGAAAGTAGACAGCCAGTGGATAGTGGTGAAAGTATCGTAAGACAATAACTACTCGCCAATCAGCAATACCCAGAGAGGCATCTGTTGGCGCTAAGGCAAGTGAAATCAACGTTAGGGACCGTTTTTGTGTCATATGTTCTTCCCAGAGCAAAAACAAAAATTATACTAAATACCGAATTTGTGAAGACAATCGAGCGAAGAAGTTTCTGCAACCAGTGGCGCACTTCCAGGACACTGTTTGGCAACGTGTATGTGACATAGAAGATACAATGGGCGTTTTCGGGGCTGACTTCTATTACCGTTCCGCTTGTATGTCAGCCTACTTTTTGAAATATGAAAGGAGCGTCGGTGCGTCTGGTCAAACCAAGTCAACTGCCGCTTCAATTAGGAAGAATGAGTATACAGAAATCATTACGAAGTACGTACAGCCTGGTTTTGTTAGAGAGAATGGATTCACACTAACAAGAATTATAGAGGGAGCTAATGGTAATTTGCCTTTGCCTGAGCCTAGATTTACAAACCAAGAAGTCAAGTTTGTTTTTGCTCAATCACTTCGACGACAAGATAAGGTTTTCGGAACCAAGGGAAGCAAATAAGCCTGTAATGGCTTTCTCCAGTTCCCTTTCTGTTGAAGATATTGCGGACAAAGTTCGATATTTTGATGCGATTCGAACATCAGCATCACCACTTAAAGAGAGGCAATAATGGAAATGGATTTCAATCTGCAGGACAAGTTTTGCGATGCCAAAGAGTTGGCATCGTCGTGGGAAGATATTCAAATTCCAGAAACAGTCGCCTCGTTCATAACTACCCTCTTTAATATCGATCGTAGTAGTGGGGAAAAAAAGTTGATGGTGAGGACAGCGATAACGACAATGAAGACGGCGTAGGATCCAGAAGTAAGTCCGGAAACAAACATAGAAAGAATTTGTCGTTAGTTCAAGTTACGT
Source organism: Pyrocoelia pectoralis (assembly GCA_036250285.1). Classification (NCBI taxonomy): domain Eukaryota; kingdom Metazoa; phylum Arthropoda; class Insecta; order Coleoptera; family Lampyridae; genus Pyrocoelia; species Pyrocoelia pectoralis. The sequence goes on along the minus strand of CM070080.1, from coordinate 20,038,290 downwards.
ATTACATTTTACACAGTGGAAGAAAACGCACCCCTCTACATATGATGACAGGTTTATCAGTTCACGAAATCTGCAAGAGTAGTAAGTACTTTGATTACAATGCTAAACCGATTTGGACTGAACTGAGCGTGAGTTACGACGAAGTCCTATACCACGATAAGAATCTCTTTTTATACGTAGTAAAGTCTGCTGAGAATAAAGATGTTCCTTTACCGTGGCATTTGGATAAAAATGCGTTCACAGTGGGGGTTATATGACCAATGATGTTAGAAAATTTGAAATCATAAATAAACAAATGTGTAATTAAATAGCTAATGGCCTGTAATATAAATAAAATGTTGCGGAAAAAATTCCAATAAATTGAGTTCTTTCCGGTTTAGTTGGTTTCCGGGGGTGTAACTCCGAAACCTGAGCAGATATAGTAGTGGGTAAATATACATTTTAAAGGTCTTTTTAAACTCTTTAATATTTGTCATAACATAACAATGTTTTTGGTATATTCCATAGTTCCTGCTTAATTTGACAATATCCAACGAACCACCGAAGTGCAATTAACAAATTTTGGTTATAGCTCGAAAACTATTTAATATTTCACTAGATGGTATTTTATATGAATTATGTAGAATTTAAATATCTTTTAAACGAGTGCTGGTTTATTAACATCGGTTAAGCGGTTCCCCAGATAAGCAGGTTTTTATGATTATCGACGGCCGCCATCTTGTGACGTCATTTCCAAAAAATCTGACCAGTTACGAAATGTCTACCCTGGATTTTTTGGAAGCCGTAGGGGTCCTTTATATTATTCCGGAATGTTTTCCTCTATACGCGACTTTCTATACAGAACCCCTCTCAGCCAATGGATTATATGATTTCCTGAATACATTTTTGGCTTTTCTGGATGTTTTTTCTTAATCCCCTTTTGATTTTTGTGAATGTTTTTTCTTAATGCTTTTTGGCTTTCCAGGATAATTTCCTGAATGCCTCTTTTTAGTTTTTCTGGATGTTTTTTTCTTAACGCATTTTTACCTTTCCCGGTTGATTTCCTGAATGCCTTTTTGGCTTTTCTGGATGACTTCCTTAATGCCTTTTTCATAGAGGTATGTCCACGAATCAAAACAAAGGAACAGGATGTGCAAAACATTTTGCTTTCTTAAATGTGAAATAGAAATTTCAGTAATTGACTTTCTGCTATTAGAGGAATTTACCAGGCCGTGACGTATACGATTTCTAATTACGGTCATTACCTTTGAGTTTTTGCAATTCTATTAGAGTGATTTTCGATGAAAGGAATGCAATTTCTATTCGGTATTACATATTAAAAATTTCCTAAACGACTATTGGATAAAATCCCAAACTCATAATGGCTCTCATAATGACTTTTGGTGCATATAAATACAGTCTTGCGGTTCTTATATCTTACAGTACTAAACTACTACATTCAGAAAATGGATCATTTCTCAAGAGTAATGGACGTCGATGTAGAGTTTCGATTAGAAGTTTTAAAGAAGACACGGGAGTTGGAAAAATTAAAAATAGCGAAGCTGGTACGCCGCGATCGCGATTATACCGACTACATCGAAGGTCGCGCAGCCCTAGAGAGGGTTGAAGCACGGATAAAGTGTATGGAAAGAAAATCGCAGGATGAGACCATCGATGGGGGCTCCGGAGACACCAGCAGTAGCAACAGCCATAAGACTCCGAAACGGTCATTGGGGCTCACCAGTGTCGGAAGCAGTAGCAGAGGGCTCACCAGTATCCATGAGATGCCGAAGTGGCCGTTGGAGATCATCAGTACCGGAGGTAACAACAGCAGCAGCGGTCCAAGCAGCATCCATAAGATCCCGAAACGGCCGTTGGTGACCAGAAGCAGCAGCAGCAACCGTAAGATACCGAAACAACAATTGGTGACCGTAAGCAAATACAGCGGCAAGATCCTCTTCTCGCGACAGCCCCCAGCATGGATCCTGACAAGATACCGATAGACCACCCCGAGATAATGAAATTAGGTCCTACACTGCCTAATCTGAATCTAGATTCATGCCAGGCGGTGTCGCAAGAAGCATATTCGCGTAAGGTACTATTACGGACGTCTCCGGAGGATGCGCCGTGAGGAGTTTTGCTAATATCGGAAACTCCATGCTCGGCGATGGGTTGTCTCCTTGATTAATTTTAGCACACTTACCCAGGGAAGGCTGCTTCGACATCGAAATACTTTTTCCCTTGCCCATACCAGGGGGAATGACTTTAATGGAGTGGATCTTTATCCTTTTTTGTAAGGGTACTGCGGTCTGCTATTGCTGCTGCTGTGATCTCGAGTCTCTCTTCTTCCTACGCATATGCCGTGATGGACTATTTTTTTTGTTTGTTAGCGACTCGTGTGCCTTCTCTTCATCACCATCACACATGACGACGATGGGCACTTCCTCCTCCTCGTTATCATCAGCAATTTGATTTTTAATTAGCTTGCCGCTGTATTTGCTTACGGCTGTTATTGTCGTTTCGGTATCTTACGGTTGCTGCTGCTGCTTTTGGTCACCAACGGCCGTTTCGGGATCTTATGGATGCTGCTTGGACCGCTGCTGCTGCTGTTGTTGTTACCTCCGGTACTGATGATCTCCAACGGCCACTTCGGCGTCTCATGGTTACTGGTGAGCCCCCTGCTACTGCTTCCGACACTGGGTGACCCCCAATGACCGTTTCGGAGTCTTATGGCTGTTGCTACTGCTGGTGTCTCCGGAGCCCCCATCGATGGTCTTATCCTGCGATTTTCTTTCCATACACTTTATCCCTGCTTCAACCCTCTCTAGGACTGCGCGACCTTCGATGTAGTCGGTATAATCGCGATCCAGCTTCGCTTTTATTAATTTTTCCATCTCCCGTGTCTTCTTTAAAACTTCTAATCGAAACTCTACATCGACGTCCATTACTCTTGAGAAATGATCCATTTTCTGATTGTAGTAGTTTAGTACTGTAAGATATAAGAACCGCAAGACTGTATTTATATGCACCAAAAGTCATTATGAAAGCCATTATGAGTTTGGGATTTTATCCAATAGTCGCTTAGGAAATTTCTAATTTGTAATACCGAATAGAAATTGCATTCCTTTCATCGAAAATCACTCTAATAGATTTGCAAAAACTCAAAGATAGTGACCATAATTAGAAATCGTATACACACGGCCTGGTAAATCCCCCTAATAGCTGAAAGTCAATTACTGAAATTTTGAAAATTTAATCAAAAAACATGCATCTGCTAAAATTCCTTTTTTATTTTTATAACTGTAAGGCTTTGTTGTTTTTAAAAAAATAGTCTAATGTACACAGAGATCCAAAATGTTTTGCACATTTTGTTTCTTAATCCTGATTCTTAAGCCAAGCTGGCCCATGAAAGATTTGCTTTTCTCGTCGTAAATTCTTTTCAGGACACATTACTTTCAAACTTACCTACTGCGCAATTTTTTTTTGAGCTTTTTACTAATATTGGTGATTCTCCCTTATGATATATGTGTATGTACTTGTATCTTAATTTTAGCTATACGACTGGTTTGATTTTAGGTATACAAGCGTGTTTTATTTTTTATATATTTTTTTTACCGATTTTATTTGTATTTGTTATATTGTACATTGCACGTCACACTTGGTACGAATAAAATACTCTCGTCCTATATTTTTATGAAATTAGCAGTGAAATAAACTTTTCCGCAATCTGTTGATTTGTGGACATTCTTCTAATTCATGAAATAAGATTTGTTTTCTCAGTGTAAATTATTTTCAGGCCACAAACTTTACCCCAAATTTACCATGCATTTTGAATCCAGGACTAGATATGGGGCACAAATTTAAATCTAATATACGATGTATTTAAAATACAGAAAAGGAATTTTCTAATACTTTCTTTTTACGTTATTATAGTGGATTTTATCAAATAGTCGTCATCGACAAAATCACTCTAATAGACTGCAAAAACTCAAGGATAATGGCCGTAATTAGAAATCATATACACACGGTCTGGTAAATTCCTCTAATAGTTGAAAGTCAATTACTGAAATTTCTATTTCACATTTAAAAAAGCAAAATGTTTTGCATATCCCGTTTCTTTGTTTTGATTCGTGGACATACCTCTATGAAAAAGGCATTAAGGAAGTAAGGTAAAAATGCGTTAAGAAAAAAACATCCAGAAAAGCTAAAAAAAGGCATTCAGGAAATTATCCTGGAAAGCCAAAAAGGCATTAAGAAAAAACATTCACAAAAACCAAAAGGGCATTAAGAAAAAAACATCCAGAAAAGCCAAAAAGGTATTCAGGAAATCATACGGAAAAGCCAAAAGGGCATCCAGAAAGTCATCCAGGAAAGCCATCCAGGAAAGCCAAAAGGACTTCCAGAAAGGCATCCAGGAAAGCCACCCAGGAAGTCATCCAGAAACCAGGAAAGGCATCCAGCATCCAGAAAGTCATCAGAATCATCCCTTAAGACAAATTACGTCAGAATCATCCCTAAGGATAAATTACGTCAGAATCGTCCCTAAGGATAAAACACGTCATCCAGGATCATCCCTTAGGATAAAAACCATGTCGCTCACGTGGGAGTATAGTGGGGTTAGTGACGTCAAAATCCAAGATGGCGGAAGGTACCGGTGTTCTACTTACGGTTTATCGGTTTTTTTCAGTATCATTATTTGGGCTGTTTTGAAACATTCTGGAATATTTTAATCTAAAAAATAGATTAAATAATTATGTTAATATAATGACAGTTTCCGCACTAGCTCTATCAGCAAGTCAGGAGAAATTTAGTTTCGTTCCAGGTTCCAGGTGTGCCTTCTTAGGATTGAGGTGGTCTACTATGCGATTTCGAGTTACTAACCGTGGTAATGATGTGCTGTATTCATCTGTAGATTGAATATTGTTTGACTGTTACATGATGATTTGAGAAAAGTTCAGATTTTTCATTATTACGTCTTACCCATTGCTCTTGTGCGTTTTTGATATGTGGATTACGGAAGTTGCTGGTTTCAATCTGCGAATTTCTTTGCATAATATGTAGTCCTTATCTGTGCTCAGGGTTAGGTCACTCAGATATTTTTCTAAGCTACGGCTTTTTATATTCTTGGATTTTCTCGTTTGTTTGGTTACTTCTTTTTTTAAATTCTATTCTGTCTGCAGGATGTCTGATATCCTTGTCAAGAGGATAGTTTACTTTGTGTTCTGTTTTTCCTTTTGGTAGTGGAGTAGCTTCTTTCGCTACAAGCGAATTCATTCTATTATTATAGATTAAATGTTTACAGTTCCAGATCTTTTTTCGTTTTTAGTTTGATAAGGATGCTCTGCACTTGTCCAGATTAGTGGCTTGTTGGTAAGATTTTGTTTCTATTTTTTTATAACCGTTGCATTTATAGTTAGCAGCATTGGAGTGTGGTCAAATGTGATGAAATTCTTCTGGAAATGAAATCCAGCAGATAAGGCATCTTATTTTTATCGGTGTCTATTTCACTGTTCTATCTCAAATAGTTTCTGAGTTATGGCCGGCTTCCTTATTCTTAGTTGTGCAGCCTGTACATTACACGGTAATTGCTTTTGTTTATATTAGTTGCTTAATTTAAATTTCGAGTTGTGCGAGGGCTTGCTTGGAAACATTACAAATATACAATATTAATTTACAAGTAGGGACGTTAAACATACAAGCTCGCGCTTAAGTTAGCTTTTGGGAAAGAAAATGTATACACCTATAGGTAAACTATGACTTTAACTTTTAATTGTTAATCAGTGTTAAAAAGTCAAACTTAATTAACGGATACAGATACACTCACTATGATATCGTGATTTACCCATAAAAGACAGTGAGTTATAATACTAATAAAATGTTACGACAATTAACGAAATTCTATTAGGAAAGTACCTAAGAGATTTGTTAAATTGTACAAAAATAGATTTTGTTACAATTGAATTATTTGTTTCAGATCTCGTTGGTGGAAATAGCATCGGATGCGAATGTAAAAAATAACACATTGCAGGAGATACAAACGTATTGTTCATCACAACTGGTAAGTCAATTTCCTTCTGCATTTAAGAAATATTTTTAACCAAAACGACGTCAATTGTTTCAACTGAGTTAGTGTTATAAAATACCACATGCTGGCTAGTAATAACAACGACTAAACCGACATTAAAGTAAAAAAATCTCGAGCGTTTTATCTGTTAGCCATCGTATCCATTTTATCTACAGTAATAAATAACTGTAAGAAATGTACAGGTACCGAAAACTACCTACATCCAAATGAATAACATCTTACTAGAAATAAACACTTGAAAATGTCGGTTGGCTGAATATTGAATGGGAGTTCAACTGTCTTGCTTTCAATTCCTTACTGGTTACGATCAATCAAACACTTCATTCACTGACAGGCGACATAAAACATGTGAAATGTTGTACAAGATGGCTTTATTGGAATCCTGTTACACATTCGCTTTTTTATTATAATGCTTTTACACTGAAGTGTCTTTGCCATACGTTCACGTTTTAAATCGTTTTTTTACAAGAAGATTTTTTAATATTTAATAAACTAAATTTTATGGCTAGATAAAATAAGTAACATTAGATGTATCATTCAAATACTTTGTTTTATGGACTATTCTGAGAAAGGTCATTTTATGTTTTTTCCTCCCAATTATTATTATCGTACACTCAAGTAGGTATACGTAGTTACTTATTTATTATTTCATCTACCTACTTCTTTAACTCGCTTCTTCTACATTTCTCCTTTTTCGAAGTGAAAGTAAACTAATAAGTAAATTATAGTTAACACTTAAGTGTACTGCGGATGAGCATTTCTACCGTTAGAAATTATTCTAATTTAACTCTGTACCGTTGTTTCTTCTTCCTACATATTACATCATATGAAGTGTCTCTCATTAGTTATGCAATACCTGTAGCTGGATTTAGCTGAAATGAAATATGTAAAACTGGAGACGCTCTTACTGCTCTCAAACGTGAAATGATCGTCCGCTACTCCTCAACGGTTGCTGTGTTTTCGAAAATTTAGAATGGAATTGCCAACATTTTGTACCTAGTTGTGAGATGAATGAATAATTTTATCCAAATATTGAACCTTTATAGATGATTAAGCAGCATTCGGGAAGACCGACGATGTAGCTTCGTTACAATTTTAAAACTGACAGATTCAAATTTTCTCCCTAATTTAACAAATTGATGGCCACTGCAAAACACACAAGTATTATTTGTGTGTTGTGTGTTTTGCAGTGTCCATCAATTTGTTAAATTAGGGAGAAAATTTTGAATACAAAAATCAAACCCCAAAATACGAGCACGTCCGATCGTAGAAATGGTCCTTAAAGTGTACTTAAAAAAAAGTTGTTGCACGTAAACAACGTAGAAATAAACATGCTTTCATTTGACACAAAGTCCATTCGAATCGGCTCAATGGTTATTTTTTATTCGGCTTCAATTGCTTCAAACTCGCTAGTGATTTTGGCTCCTTCAGACTTGTACAGATGGCGTGGATATGGTAAAATCAGTGATGCTTGCCCATGCCAAAGACTACCCAGATATCGACAAAAGGTTGAGTGACTATCAGTTCATAGAATGTTCCAGCAAAGATGAAAATGACATCTGTGTCTACAGGCATAAGGATACTCTTTGCACCTTGCTGTAGTGAATGGAGTACATTAACCACAAGCCTCGTGTCTGCCTCTTTATAAATCGAGCAGAATCTTATAAATTTTACTTCCAGTCGAAAGTTTTGTTATGTCCTCATTCTGTATTCTGTCGATATTAACATCCACCAAAAATACTCTCTACTAAGGAAATAAGCAATTAAAGGCATTTATAACTTCTGAAATAGTGTCAGTAAAAATATTTCTTTTGCATTCAGTTCCAGACATGTAAGTATTTATCGTTTGTTTTCTTTTCTGGCACCTTTAGTTTAACTATAGAACGAAAATAGAAACACCCAAACATATAAAATGTTAAGTAGTTCAAAAATCTCCATACATTCTTAGCGTTGCATTTTCGCCTCTTATTATTTTAAAGATAATAATTAGCTCAACCTACTTTTAAAATCTTAGTTCAAAGAAACCCTCGCTTTGTAAGATTTAAGTAGGCATGCACAATTTGTCAACTTGTAACTTAATAACAACCTTTCAAAGGAACTTAAAAGACAACTTTTAGATGACAAAACTACCTGTCGAAATTTATTAGGAGCGTTTGATCGATCGACTTCTTTGATGTTTGAAATCAATGTTTGCCAACTGTTTAAAAACTGTCATTCTTGTTTTCAGAACTCATTTTGGGAGTGCCTAAATGCTACTTTTAAAGGTGAGTTGTTGTATGTAATGATATCATTAAATTAATTAATATACATAGGTAGGTATATTTAAATTGAAATGAAATATTTATATAATGTGTAAGATAAATTGCCCAGTTTCATCATACAAAGCTTTGTTAAACTTGTGCGAGTAAGTGGAAATATTATTATGATTGTAATTTAATTAATGGACTTCCGCAAGATAAGTGTAGATAAAAGGAACTATGTATTTTGAAGTACATAATACAGGGTGTTTATATCACGAGTATCATGTTCATGTATCACGAGCGTCTATGACGTTTATAAAGAATAACTAAACTAAATGATAAGCTTGGTATTAAATTTATCAACACTCCTTATTAAATGAAAGATGCACTCATAGAATACACACGCTATGTACCTATTACATTTTCGATTTTCGACATCGTTCGTTATCGTCTTGTCGGTCTTGCGGTGTCCAGGAGTTTCTGGTTTTTAACATCAATAAAAAGTCCGTAATAGGCCAGGAAATCTACACCGAGTATGGGTTTCGGGATGTCTTCGATTACAAATTTCCATAGGAAATTTCGCCGTAATAGTCCAGGCAACGAATGCTGAAAAAAAGGTATAGACGGAAATGCTTGGAACACAATTTTTGACTTCGTAACTTTGTTTGGACTAGTTAGGAGGTGAACATATCAAAAGTCCCCTCCCGTAACCCTTAAGCCGGGGGGGGGGAGGTTTGAAAGTCCCATTTTTCGGTTTTTTGCTTATATCTCGGAAATTATGCGTCCTACCAACATGGCCATTCTATACCAAATGAAAGCTGATTAAATTTCCTACAAGTTTTATTCAGTCAAGTTTTTCGATATCTTGTATAGTTTTCGAGATATCCGCTCTGTAATCTTGGAAAGACAAATTTTGCTTCACATTTTAACTCTTTTGACCGGATAACTCTTCAACGATGCACCGAAAACCTAAATGCTGACCATAGGGTTTTACAGCATTAAATTCTCTTCAATAATATACAGGGTGAATGAGACCACCCGTATCAGCCTTTTATTTAAAGAACGGTGAGTCGTAGAGAGGTGGGGTAAAAAAAGTGATTATAAAAGTCATAATAAAGAATCGAATGGTGATATCATTATTTCTCGGAAAAGTCTGCATTCCTCCAGAAGGCCTCCAACTCCAAAATTTTAAATGGCACCATAAGTCGAAAAAGGCATTTTTAGAAAGATTGTTAAAAAAGAAGAAAGTTTTGTAGGAAAAATTATTTTATTACTGCCACCCCTTTTAAGTAATATTCGACTAAAGTCATTTAATTTGAAATTCACTGTTAACAAGAAACATTGAAAAGTCGACTTTTAAAATCTAGTTACCAATGTTACATGTGTTCAAAATGTCTTTACATTTACTGCTAAGCCCTGTTGAGCTCTTCTAGGTACACTATCAGTGGCTTTAATAAGTACTTCTTGAAAGGGAAGAACACATGTAACATTGGTAACTAGATTTTAAAAGCCGACTTTTCAATGTTTCTTGTTAGGTAACAGTGAATTTCAAATTAAATGACTTTAGTCGAATATTACTTAAAAGGGGTGGCAGTAATAAAATAATTTTTCCTACAAAACTTTCTTCTTTTTTAACAATCTTTCTAAAAATACCTTTTTCGACTTATGGTGCCATTTAAAATTTTGGAGTTGGAGGCCTTCTGGAGGAATGCAGATTTTTCCGAGAAATAATGATATCACCATTCGATTCTTTATTATGGCTTTTATAATCAGTTTTTTTACCCCACCTCTCTACGACTCACCCTTCTTTAAATAAAAGACTGATACGGGTGGTCTCATTCACCCTGTATATTACTTTACTATTTTATCTATTTTCCTTCAAATGTTAAAGCATAGTCCTCTTGATGGCTGAAGCTGATGCGCATAAGGACATTATTTTCATCAAGTCTGGACGTGGGTGGACAAGGAATTCTTTATTATTGTCCCAAGAGCTTCAGCAACAAGGTTTCAAGGACGTACTGTTTTTGCACGCCTTTACTGGATGCGACACAACATCTTCCGGATTTCAGAAAAGCAAGGTCGCATTTGCGAAGTTGTATCTGAAGTCGCCAGAGGTCCAGAAAGCAGCACCGGTCTTTTCAGACCCTTCCTCCACCACCGCCCAAGTACAAAAGGCAGGTGCAACCTGCATCTTGAGGTGGTATGGGGCTCCAGCGAAGAGGTCTCCCTCAATGCCTACAGGTCATTCTTGAAATCGGTGGCCACCATCAAGCCTGATACCTCTTCTCTTCCTCCCACCGAGGGAGCAGTAAAACAGCATTATCTCCGAACATTCCACCAAATTCAGCTGTGGGTGGGAAATGACCTGCCTCCTTAGATGTATGGGTGGAATATTGAGAACAACTGCCTGGTCCCAGTGCACAGTCAGTTAGTAGCTGCACCGGATTCACTTTTCTACGTTAATAAACTTCGTTTTCATTTAATGGTTGTGTTTTGTAAAACTATCACAATGTGTTATAGACACTCACATATGCACAAACATGATCATAGCAAAATTTCCCATTAAAATGGTCTAGATCTTCTTTAATTAAGTGTGAGGAACCTGGTCAGCGGGCCTACAAGTATATATTCTAAAATGAGTATCTGTGTGCTATTTAGACATCCAGTACTGAATATCTGTATTGTCTGTATGGTGCATATTTCGGCCAATATGTTGACCGGAAATGGTGAGAAATTGATAGATTTATTAGTCGACAGTTGTCGCAAAACTTCAGATTTCACGCTCAACACTGGAACTGCTTTAACATTTGAAAAAAAATAGATAAAATAGTAAAGTAATATATATTATTGAAGAGAATTTAATGCTGTAAAACCCTATGGTCAGCATTTAGTTTTTCGGTGCATCGTTGAAGAGTTATCCGGTCAAAAGGGTAAAAATGAGATGCAAAATATTTTTCCCAAAATTACAGACCTTCAAGAGCGGATATCTCGAAAACTATACAAGATATCGAAAAACCTGACTGAATAAAACTTGTAGCAAATTTAATCAGCTTTCATTTTGTATAGAATGGCCATGTCGGTAGGACGCATAATTTCTGAGATATAAGCAAAAAACCGAAAAATGAGACTTTCAAACCTCCCCCTCCCCCCCGGCTTATGGGTTACGGGCGGGGACTTTTGATATGTTCACCTCCTAACTAGTCCAAACAAAGTTACGAAGTCAAAAACTGTGTTCCAAGCATTTCCCTCTATACCTTTTCGTTGACTGGGCTATAACTTGAGGTTCAGGTTTAAAACTGTTGCGCCGTATGTGTTAATCGCTGTGCCGTTCCCGCATATAGAGTTTGAATGATTACGTTTGACGTTCCTTTGTTCGTACAGAACGTGCAAACTTCTACTCCGGTGCCGTCTAGGAATTCCTCAGAAATCTGTAATAAACACTCGGAGAAGTTTTGTTCCATGTCGTTAATCGCTTCTAATGAGAGGTCTGATCGTTTCCCTGGATTTGTTTGGATGGAGGTCTGTAATTCTTCGGTGTCGATTTTTCCGGGAGTTTTTTACATCTCCTGGCCACAACAGCGAAGTCTCGGGATATAACCACGATTTTAGCACTTTTTGACACCTAAAGAATTGAAAAATGTCGGTTTGGTCCCAAAGATAAGACATATAAATAAACAATAGCGAATTTTGGCATATCACATTAAAAGAAACATTTTGCCCAATGTAATTTATGTAGGTAATGGTGTCCATCGTTGTTGTTGAAATCTCCAAATGGGGTGATGTGTAGATAGTAATAAGTTTAACAATAACAATCAGCCTTCCCCATGATGGTTTTATTCTTGAGTCTGTCAATTCCCATCCTAAGACCTGCGCACTTCTTGCACATCTGCTTCATTTAACAATGTGTCTTAAAAATTTGAACCACAATGATTATTAATACGTAATAGAAGAATGTATTAGTTTGCCAGTTTTTCTTTCTCTTTTTTTCCCCATAATTTTTACAAGATGTCAACTTAACACATGTCTTAAACAAGTTAAGGTACACTAATTTCATTCTAAAGTTTATATATGTAATCGTCTGAAGATATGGCTAATTGCAGAAACATATGTAACGATTTTTAATTTTTCAAATTTCAATCTTAACTTTCATCATATTATAATCAAGAATAAAACAATCATGGGGAAGGTTGAGTGTTATTGTTAAATTTATTACTATACAGGGTGTACCAATCTTACGACATTGTTCGGTATATGGCTTATTTCAAGAGATATCAAAAAATGTTGTTAAGGAAAATAGTAGATGTCTTTAAGGACCATATTTCTAAATTATGTTGAACTATACAGGGTGTTGCATAACTCCGTTACAAACCAAACACATGATTTTTTAAATGAGAGCCCCTGCATATTATTCCAAATTCGGATTGCCCACATTTTTTCGAGTCTTTTGATATAAGGTTTTGTTACGTTATACAGAGTCCTTTAAAAGTTATGGGCACGTTTATGTTAAAATCGTAGCTAAATCAACGCCCTTTAGCTTACTGTACGTTACAGAAAAAGACAATTTCTTGGCTAATCGAGTTTCGTAATATGACGTAATATCTCCTCATTCGATTACATTTCAATTATTTTCCCTCTTTGTGTACAGGGTGGATCGAAACTCGGATCTTTCATTTTCTTTCTTCTTTTAAATGGAACACCTTGTATTTTATTGCATAAATAGAATCTTTGATTACGTAGCTAGGAGTTCCATGGGTACTACTATCTTCCTTCTAGAACCTAGAATGTGTTGTTGGATAAAATAATTTGTATAACTTAGGTACATATCTACAGGACTGTTAAAGATGCTGCGATTTAATATAGTCCTGAATAAAACATTACCGCTTAGTTAAAGATATGCAACTTGTAATCGAATTCAAGGTGGGTAGGTTATAGAAGATAAACTGCACAAAGATCGAACAGGGTAATAAATTTCGATGTGGACATACCACGATGCAGTTCAAGTAGCCTCGTATCGCACATCTCCGCATTAACTGATCGCCGTTTTACCACACACGAAAGTGGTGTCACATTGTTTTAGCAACTCGTGTTCTTTATCAAATTTATAATCATTAGCCCGAACGCCATTAAAATTCGTATCGTATAAAATGTATAAATAATTAACGAATTTACAGATTTCCTCTCCTTCACATCACCTTGTGTGAACTATATGAAGTTGTGTATCTTCTATCTTTATTCAAACATTTTTTTTGTCTTAATTGAAAACAAGAGGTATTATACTACTTTCGGATGTAATTTGCATTTTTTATAATGAGGCAATAAAAAGAAAAATCAATGAAGTAGTATCTGGTAACTTTTTCTCGCGCATATGGGTTGGAATGCAGTTCCGATGTTGAAGTTTAATTAAATTTGCTTTTTATTTGTATGCCAACGTCATTGTGCGAGAAAAACGATAACCATAATTATAATGATTTTCCCCCTTTTACCAATTCGTTCATTTCCAAAAATCACAACAAAATAAGAAACGTTCCCCTTAAAAACAATAGTTGGAGTGATTGTGTTGTTGGATAAAAACAAAATTATAGACATATCATATTCGAACTGCTTTTACATTTGTTTAGTCTTAATTGGAACTGATTTTACAAGTTTCTAAATGGACAAGGGGTAGCTTTTTTCTCTTATGGAGACTACTAACCCATACTTACGATGCAGCCTCTCCATCTGCAGGAATTATGGCTCGGTGGATGATGGCACCAACTTATTTGACATTATTATTGTTAATTACATCGTTGCATGTATAGATACAATTACCTGTGTATCAATGTGCAGTTGAAAATTAAATAGTTTTATGTAATCTAATTACGTTAATACTTATAGTCCAGTCAACAAAGACCTATAGTGAGCATCACCTCCGAAAAAATCCACTAGTTTTGAAACTTCACATACTTATTTGTAGGTGTCTAGTGATAAATATGCTAAAAGTCCTGAAGAATCCGAGGCGAGCTCTAGCGGCAGTGGCCGGAAACATGTCACTTTTTTTGGTTTTTCGTTAATATCTCCAAAACTATTGATCAGAGCTAAAACGTGATTATATACAAAATTAAAGCTGACAAAATTTGCTACAAAATTGGATATATGTATTTTTTTTGTATTCCTAAAGTTGACCGAGTTATAGGGTGTTGAAAATTAGTGGTTGTTTCCAAAACCACGTTAGCGCTGTATATTAACGGTTTGCATACAAAGTATCAACGCAAGATTTCACCTTAAAATTATTCAAACATTTATTCTCAATTTCGTCATTACCCCTCCCTTAGGCAACCCTCCCCTCTTTCACCCTTCACCCCTTGGATTAATAGTTAATACATATTCGCATTAATGCAAGAGGTGGAATAGTATATTGTACAAGTGATACGACTAGACTAATAAACCTGAGGTCATGTCTAGCGGCATATACTGAAAATATAATATTTCTCATCATCCGTTAGATATCAAATTTTCTCAAAGTAATATTCTCATTTTCCCCCCATTAGTATGAATAAATATTATCATTTAGGAGAAAACTTAAAAAAATAGTTACTCAAGAAAACCAATTTAATGTTATAGAATTTAACAAAAAATTATACCCTTTTCTTTCATACCTCTTGAGGAAACAAATGAATCAGCACCATTTGAGCATCAAGAGGTTGAAGGGGCAGGACCCTCAATTAAAAATCAGGTAAGATTGACTTATATTTTTATGCTTCTTTCATAGGATTTTTCACAATACCTAATTTGCTATGCTCTATTTTAGGCAGATAATGCAGTAGATGGACACAGAGCCGCTGCTGACATAAAATCATCGGGAAATTATCAACAATTTCAGCAAATTCTCACTGATCCAAATCTGGTACCAAAATAATCACCTACAATTCAAATTTTCTTTTAGTAAAATAAACACTTTAGATAAGGAAAAAATTTGAAAATAACTTGAAAATGTAATTATAATTATAAGAATTGGTATGTAATAGACATTGTTAATACATTTTGAAAAGTTTCAAAATTTTTGCTTAGGGGTTACTCTGAACGCCGAATCAATGTAAAATATTTTCAAATGGCAGCGGAAATGCCGAAGTAGCTAGTAACTTCGTTATTTTAAACGTCAACCCCTACTTTTTATTCCACTTTTGGATTCTACGTGAAATTTCACTGATACCCACATGTCAATATCTACAATTTATGGTTTTTCAGTTATTTTCACTTTTCAAAAAATTATGGAAGATGTAGACTGTACTTTGGGAGTTCTATAGACACTTGAAAACCGTTATAGTTATGGCAGCCGGGTTTTCACCAGCGTATACAGGATGAATAGGGATGTGCTGCCGTTTCGAAAATATTTTACATCGATTCGGCTTTCAGAAGAAACATATCTACGTTCAAATTTCATAAACCTATCTATAAAACTTTCCCAGAAATGTCTAACTAAAGCTCCCAAAAAACACCTTGTATAACCCTGTTAACGAATACATTAGTTTTTTAATTTTCATTTTTGAAAGTTTTTTTGAATGAAATTATGAAGAAAGCCCTTGTGGCGGCGCCCTTTCTGTAGCGGCGCCCGCCTGCGCCGCATCCCTTGCAGGCCCGTTTCCACCGGCCCTGGATCGACAAGAAGATCATGAAATTCGAACTGCAGGACCCTTTACGAGGAAGAGACTGAGAGTCAAGTGATTTCATCTATTGTACATAGTTCTCTCTATTTATTAGTTATTGTACATAATCACTATTTTGTTTTATTATTGTACATTTCTATTTTTACTTTTTTTACCCTAAAATGCCGTAGGTATGAAAAGTATCTCGATCGATTTATCTTTAGTTCCTGTAAACGATTTTTTTAAAATAAAATTTGTAATGCTTTATTTAAATTTTTGTATTATGGTAGAAAAGTGTATAATTTTTTGTTAAATTCTATAACATTGAATTGGTTTTCTTGAATAACTATTTTTTCTATTAATGCGAATATGTATTAACTATTAATCCAAGGGGTGAAGGGTGAAAGAGGGGAGGGTTGCCTAAGGGAGGGGTAATGACGAAATTGAGAATAAATGTTTGAATAATTTTAAGGTGAAATCTTGCGTTGATACTTTGTATGCAAACCGTTAATATACAGCGCTAACGTGGTTTTGGAAACAACCACTAATTTTCAACACCCTATAACTCGGTCAACTTTAGGAATACAAAAAAAATACATATATACAATTTTGTAGCAAATTTTGTCAGCTTTAATTTTGTATATAATCACGTTTTAGCTCTGACCAATAGTTTTGGAGATATTAACGGAAAACCAAAAAAAGTGACCTGTTTCCGGCCACTGCCGCTAGAGCTCGCCTCGGATTTATCAGGACTTTTAGCATATTCATCACTAGACACCTACAAATGAGTATATGAAGTTTCAAAACTATTGGATTTTTTCGAAGGTGAAACTGTTAGTTGACTGGACTATTACTCGCATGGTAGTCGTTGAGGAAAATAAATATTTACAGGAACGCTAATATCAAAATAATTCCACCTAATTAGCAAGACCCTAATGAAATGAACAAATACTAGTCGGTAAGAGTGCGTGTATTACTATTATCCTTATAAATCAATATACAAATAGGTACCCTATATGCTAATGAATGCTTATAGCAAAGAGTATATAATATACTCTTTAATTGCTTATAGTTAGGCAATCCAACGTTAAAAATTGGAACAGGTTTTTTTACAGACGAAAGCCAGCTTTTGGTGACGGGCACTAGAGGACCAGATTACATTATTTATTCATACAATTAAAGTAAAGGAAAATAATTTTCGAAACGTTTACAATTATTTTTGTTTTATTAAATGCTGGTAATTGGAATGTTTCAGTTTCCCCCTTTTCCCTGAAGGGTTCTGATTTAACTTTTTTCTTTTTCTGAGGAGAATAACGTTCTAATCTTCGAATACCATCGATAGAAAGACTGAAGATAAGCACCATACTAGTTGTGGTGATGAGTCTTTGGGCAATGAGAATGTCGATGAGTTAGCCGGCTCTTCCACTTACAGCATTAACTGTAAACAACTTAATAACTCAAGACACCCAAGCCCAGCACAAGGCTAGTGGAACTTGATGTTAGAATGTCGTCATGCGAGAGAGGCCATCAGAGGACAATCTCGCAGCCTGGCGCTTTTTTGCACAGGGCTATCAAGAAAGAACACTTTCGGGGCACTGTAAACTAAACAAGCACATGAATCGCATTGGCTTGGTAGAATCGCCATGTTGTATGGAATGCTACACAAACGACGAGATAGCGCCCCGCATAGTTTGTGAGTGCCCTGTACTTGTTCAACTGAGAGAATACATGTAAGGGGAATCCATTTGGAAAAGGATGTTACATAGACGACGACACCAGATACATTGTAAATGTGTCCCATCTGTCCACCTTAGAGTGGGAATATCCTGACCGAACATGGTTACGATTAGAGTCGCTTCCCGTTCCAGCATCCTCAGGTTTATCTCACGTGTGGGGTGGCTTAAGTGAGGTTGAGGGGTCGGATGACTCTAGTCAAGGAGGTAGCGTAAAGGGCCCGAATGTGAGGCCTACGTGCGCTTGGTCTATGTCCACCCCCCTATCGCAATCCAGAGTCTTCTATGTTTTCATGGAAACAACTACAGAACCGGGACATTTCCGGTTCACAGGGGAGTGGGGTGGGTGTTACACCCTACTGTATAACACCTAGCACGTATAAAACCGACAACCCATACGTGCAGTAGCTCTGGAAGTAGTCGATAATACGTACTCCCACATCAGTGTGATCCATATCCGTTTATGAGCCATCGGGGCAAGAAGGTTCAGAAGTCGTAAGCACTGTCTTACGGACATTACAGCAAGGATAACAATTTACTGCATCACATTTACCATTTCGTTATGTTTTTCTCTTTGAGGAATTGATTTAGTTTTAACAGTTACAAGACATTACAAGGATAAAATATGATAATTCGGTTCTAAAGGACCGAAAATCGGAGGAAAAGTTTTTTATGAAAAGTGTTTCGATTTTTGTATTGAAATGCCTTCAATTCTATAGAAATTACACAATTTTAATGATTTAGCAAATGGCATTTCTAAATTTACAGTTAATATTAGCATTAGCATGTTTAGTTCATAAAGACAACATCTAACTATCCATTCGCCTAAATTTGAACGTACCGTTCTAAAACGGCACATTTTTATTAATACAAAACGTGTCCAATTTTGAAAAGATGACCCATTTTAGTTAACAGAACGTAGGTGTTTTACATTTTGTTGGACCCTTGAAGCCTGCCAGAATTTTCCTAATAAATTGAAATTAAAATCGATTTCTACAAATAGTTTGCATTATCCGCTATAAAATATGCGTACAATAATATACATACCTACCTATAGTAGAGCAAAAATAACAATGGAATGATATTGTGTTTTTTATTCAAAACTTATATGTTCAATTGTATATTATACAACTGTATAAATATAAGCAGCATGACATTATTTTAACTTAAGAGAATATGTAGATTGAGCAGATATACTTGATCGAATCTTAAATGAGAACAATGCAAGTCGTGGTAGTAACAGAAGCACTAAAGTAGCATTCGTGATCATCTCGCCTTTATAAATGACAACGCGAACCTTACTCTTTCCACAATTAAAAATTATTGTAAAAAGATCTTTTGTATGCTTGATAGTTATTTCTTCACGGGAGATATTTTGAACTGTTTTTGTTGCAGAAATATCACGTGGAGAATTGTGGTCTGGTCGCGTATGCTGTACGTTACCTTTAAGCGAAACATGCAAGAGGTCGTGTGTGACTGCCATATCTGAATATGATTTATATCAAGGGTGTCGCCAAAGCGATGAAATTGACTTCTTCAGTTGCATTGATAAACAAAATCAGGGAGAAAGCTGTTGCTCACATGCCAGAACCAATGACTGTCGAAATGCTTGCACAGAAATTTTTAAAAACCATCTGACTCCCTCGAAAATTCAAAGAAATCAAGTTATTAGTCAGTGTGAATACTCTAGTCCAAAGGTATTAAATTGTATAAAGAACTTCACGAAAGTGACTCCCGCAACCAATCTGCATAAACGTAAGTTTATTGTTCACTACAAATACATAGTACCTATGTATTGTATGTGAATTTATTTTGCTTTAAATATTTACATTTTGAAAATATGATTCTCATTCTCACACCGTAAATAAATTAACCACAACTTATTTCCTTTTGCCCCAAATTATACATTTTTGCTTGCGCCCCCATCTATAATCCTTCTTCTTCTTCTACCCCTCTTCCATCCATCTCATCCCCCCCCCCCTAAAATCTCTCCCCAAGTTCTTTACTTCTTCCCTTATCTCCTCGCACTCACCGAGCATGTGATCCATGCTCTCCGACCCATTACCAAATAACCTGCATTTCCTCTTCTCGTCGTCGTACCGCAGTATTTATTTACATTCTGTTCATTCCCACATCTAAACCTCGTCACCATTTTCTTCCTCTTTATATTCAACCTTCCGACCTTAATTCTCCATACATTTCGTTATATTTACCCTCAATTATCTTACACCTTCTTTCTTAAATCTGTGTATCTACGCCCCTTCTTATAATCTTCTCTCTTGTGCTCACCCCCATCCCCTTTCCCTTCTCCTTTGTACCTCCTCCCTTGCGCATCCCACCCTTTTATAATATCTACCCCTTTCTATTATCTTTCTGGCTGTATTTTATTTTCCCTTCTTTCACCTCTTTCCAGCACCTTTGCAGCCCCCCCCCCCCCCCCCCAACCGTCCGTTCCCCATATTTCATAGCCAATTTCCTCTGCTACTCTGCTATATCTATTAGCCTTTCCTCCATCTCCTAATACACAAATACTTCATATCTTGTTTCTCTATCTCCAATAACATGATTCAAGACCGCATTGCACGGATTCAACACCTTGATCGCTTGATGCATGTAATCCGTACGTTACTTTTACCATAGGCTAATAAATACATATTAGCCTATGCTTTTACTAAAAGTTGTATACGTAATAAAATCACTATAAAAACTTAGATAAGTAAGTAAAATTAAAGTTGTCGCTATCGAATTTTCAGAGATTCATTGCTGCGACAAGTCCAATAAAAGTAAATGCCGAGAAGCTTGTAAAAATGCATTACTTACTACAGTAACACACCAAGAAGCCATTGATATGTTAGAGCTTGGAGGTTGTGGCCTTCCATTACTACAGGTAACCAACTCGTTAACTTATAGAGAAATTATACGAAACCTTTTAGGATCAATTTTGGCAATGCTTTTTTAAATCGGACGATACAGTAGCTACATCAGTTGAAGTATCACGAATAGAGAAGGTTGGAATGGATTCTGCCAAATGGCACTGTTGCCAAAAAGCCACAACCACCCATTGCAAAAGATTGTGCTCAAAAACATTTAGAAAGGATTGGTCTACATCCTGGGAACAATTTCATCTCAAATGTCTAAGTCAAATATCGGAGGAACCTTTACGTAATTGCATTGATGAAGGTAATTAGGTGAAATAGTTACTTGACATTTACTTAGTGTATATTTTTTTAGTGGAAGAACCTTGTGAATTGGGTTGCGATGGTCTTAGTTTTTGCACTAACTTTAATAATCGACCAACTGAATTATTTCGTTCCTGTACACCACAGGCCGACGAGGCCGCCAGAAATGATGTCACCATATGGAACAGCCAAAATGATTTAAGTCTACCTGGACTAAATTTACCACTGAAAAATATTTCAGAATGTTCACCTAACACTTGGAAAACCGTTGCATGCACCCTCCACATCAAACCATGTTCTAGACATTCCCATGCCAATCAAATTTGCCGCGATATTTGTCTTGAAATTATATCACTTTGCATTGACTGGACAGCTGTACCATTAGAACATACCCCTGAATCAATTTGTGATAAACTTTCACCAGAACATCCAGATGTCTCTTGCATATCACTACAAAATTATCTACGCCCTGCAGACAATACGTACCAAACAGCCAGCGGGCAAGTATCTTCTCCGTGTAAAGGAGATCCATGCACGTCTGATCAAGTGTGCATAGTTAACAGAAATTGTATAGGAAGTTCCTGTTCACCATATAAATGCGTGTCGGGATGTAAATTAGGGGAAGTATCTGAGTATATGGTACCTGACGGTACTTTTGTAAGAATACCAATGCCAAATAATCCAAAGGGATGTTTGCAAATTTGTAAATGCACCAATGGACGAATAGAAGCATGTCAACCACTTCCATGTGTCCCATTAAATCCGTGTGTAATTGGCAACAGTGAATATAAGGAGCATGGATCAGTATACAGTAAAGAGTGCAACACTTGTACTTGTTTTGCTGAAGAAAATATATGTACAAAAAAGCAGTGCCAAGCGAACTTTGCCACGGGAAAAGATTCTACATTTACAACGTTGCCATGCAATTATCCTCCACACTACATACCTGTTTGTGGCAGAAATGGGAACACATATCCATCATCTAGTTTAGCCAAGTATGTTGCCTTTTTTTATTATACATAATTTATAATCATTTCTTACTCCAGCCCCCTGTTATACTTCCCATGTTTCATTTAGCAGCATAATTACAAGAGATTATCGTTAGGCCTCTTATCTTCAAGGTGCGTATTAAAAAATGTTTTGAGTGGAGGGTTTACCTCACTTTTCACTGCATCGTCCAGTTGCTGTTAAAAATATTGAGTTATCATTTGTCAATGTTGATTTTCGATTTCTTCTTGCAACTTATATTAAGTTTAATTTAATAATATGTACCTATGAAATTTCTCTTATGCTTTATTTTCATATTAAACCTTACCTCTAATTTTGCCGCGAATCATACATTATACAGGGTGATTCATTAAGAATGTCCAATCTCTGAATTGTAGATTCCAGACCTCAAAATATGATGATTCTGCCCAACATGCCTTATACAAATATTGCTAGTTTCCGAGATACCGGGTGTTTAAAGTTTAAATATGAATTTTGATTTTCGCAATAACAATTAATTAATGTGATTAAAAATAATAGACAAGGGTTATTTGATATGAAGAGATCTTTGCGAAAACGGATCATAAATAATAGTTTATTGTTGTTACACATTTAGAGAATAAATTTTTTTTTAAATTAAAATTTATTGAACTGTTTAGAAGCAAATAACTCGATAACTGATCGAGTTACACGAATCAAACAAGAGTAACTTTTTTTTGTAGAATCTAACGCTTTTCCATATTTTATTATTAGTTTGCTAATAGTTCAGCCGAAAAAAATTTTTGCTTAGATTTACTAAACACAACCAAGTATAACTAGCGCCCTCTATTAGCAATGCTAAATTAGAGTCCAAATTGGCAATCCTCATGCAAAAAAAGGTAAAACTGCCAATTTTCAAAAAGAAATTGTGAAAAAATAGAAAGTTATTGCGAAAATCAAAATTCATATTTAAACTTTAAACTGTATAAGGCATGTTGGGCAGAATCATCATATTTCGAGGTCTGGAATCTACAGTTCAGAGATTGGACATTCTTAATGAATCACCCTGTATAGATGTGTTTTTAGATATGTCCTTGTTTATCATCTGCTCATCTCACTGGTTAAACTACAATCTCTTGGCTGTAAATTACTTTGAGGAAGGGCATATTTTCTAATAAGTAAAAGTAGTATTTGCAGAAAATAGAAATAAACAAATATTCATCCTTGTGCCAAATTTTTGAAAATAGTGTGAAATGTGTGTGTTGTTTTGTATCTGCGTGATCGTTTTTCTTATTCTACCTGGCTAGTACACCCTTGCCCGAGATATCTGTTTTCAATTTTTTTGTTACAATCTTTCTCAGCATCACATTGGAAGCAGCATTATCCAAACCCTTTTCTGTTTGTGCTGCTTCACTCTGCTTCTTATATTCCACTTCAGCAGCACCACCAGTTTCTGAGATATTTCCTTCTCAATTTTTGTTGCTGTGTAGCTTTTAGAAAGATAGTTAGGAAATCATTCAGTTCTTTGCTCTCTTAGTATTCTCTCGTTATTGGTGGAGCATCTTAAGTTTTGTGTTCCTCTCCAAAGTCCAAAGTAAATAATCCTAACCTCTGTCATGGAATGGTATTAGTTGAAAGTAAGTGATGTGGAGTATCTTCAGTTATGTTTAGGAATGTTCTAACTATTTCGCAAGTGTTGATGATAACTTGCCTTTTGTAATTGTATGTACCTATATGTTCTTATCTAATCCTAAAATGTGTAAACTCAAAACTGTGGTGTATTGTTTTTGGTATAACTCCGGTTGCACTAAGAACAATGGGTACTGTAAGAGCAGTTCCCATTCTCCATTGCGCTTTAAGTTCCTGAGCTATATCAGCTATATATTATTATTATTATCTATTATTATTATTGACTAAAGTGCCACTGTAATTTCTCAGTCTCCAGTGTTTTTGTTAATAGTCTGTATTGCTTTATATTTATTTTCATAACTTCGTTATTAATTACCTACTTTACAGTTTTCAACTCCTTTAGTACCTAATGAAGAAGTAATACTTTGTATCCCGATATTGACCACAACTGGCTCTTTTTTGGCATCAGTTTTCCGTCGCTGTTGCATCTCTGATCCACTCGGTTTTTCTGGACAATCCTTTCTTATGTGTGCATATTACATGTAATATTTGGTTTTTTGTGACATTTTTTCAGTTCAGATTGGTATATTGTTAATTTAGCACATTTAACTTAACAAAAATATGTGTGTAACCCTATTAAAGGTTTGTAAATAGTTATAAGGTGAAATTATCTTTTTTTGAGCTCAAATAAGATAAAAACACTACAAAAATTTGAAGTGTCTTTTTCATCTTATTTTCTACACAATGATCTTGTTAATATTACTCTCAACAAAACAGATTCCAGTGTTTTGAAACATTGTTTTGTATTTTTCAGATGTGCAGGATTAAACGATTCAGATATTGAATATGGTGCATGTCCAGATCCATGTAAAAACAATCCATGCGGCATTGGTCATAAATGTGTACCAGATACCCAAGTGTGCTTATCTTTGAATCAGAAACCTTGCATGCAATATCAGTGCAGTAAGTATCTCTCGCTTATTAACTGCAGAATTGATTTATTTTATACCTTACAGTTAATGGAACCTTGAATTGTAATGATTTACCTAAAGATCCCGTTTGTGATATTGACAATCATGAATATAAAAATTCTTGCTTTCTGGCGCATCACAACTCTAAATTTGCATATCAGGGACCTTGTCTTTCCGGTTGTAAATATACAGGAAAGGTGTGTGGCATTAATGGAAAAACATACATATCAGAATGCGCAGCATGGGCTGATTACGTGAGCGTGGATTACATAGGTCCGTGTGTTACTGTTGGATTAATAACAAACAGTAACGCTAAGCAGTGTGCATCTATAAAGTGTGGCCCATTACCAGATCTCAAGTGTATTGGAATAACTCCGCCTGGAGCTTGCTGTCCCATATGCGGTGGTGCTATAAGATTACTATACTCATCTCGACAAATAGATCGAGCACTTTATGCGCTTCAGAACAAATCTACATCTCCTATTTCTTTAAATGGGGTTTTGAAAGCGCTACAAAGACATATACAAGTGGCGCAATGCACTTTACGCGGTTTTTTAAGTGTTGAAGCTGATATTTTTGTTGTAGTACAAACAACTGAAAAGTATCCTTCCCAGTTACAGTTAGAGGCTTGTGTAAGAGAAGCAGAAAAATTGGCTAGTTTAGTTAATAAGCAAAGTCCGAGGATAGTGAGCGAATTAAGTTTAAGTTGCTTAACAACAGCAATGACTGTTCATTCACATTCCTCTGTAAATTCGTTTAAACAGTACAACGCAGCAATAAGTGTGCATATATTTACACAATTTGGATACTTGTTGAATATATTGATTATATTTTTTCTTGTATCATGATGAGTGCAGATTTGGCAGAGAGAGAAGTTTGTAAATACAATGAAGCCAGTTTTATTGTTGTGAAGACAAATTTAATCTGTGATAATTCCTGTAACTATTGAATCATTTATTCTGTACATTTTGTAGTTTTTTATTGTATTTGTAATAATATGAATAGTTTTAAGAAGTTATTAACTGTTACCAAAGAAATAGTATTCAAGTCAAAATTCGCTAAAAAGACTATCATTATGTAAATGTGCCTTATTAGTGTATAATATTAATTTTAAAGATGTGTTCATAATGCTCGTATATTGCTCATTGAATCTAAAACTGTATGGTTTACATCCTTAGATTGCTTGTGTGTATATAAACTTCCATTTATGTGCCAAAATGAATCCAATGATTTCGAAATTGATTAATTGCTATGTAACTAGTCGAATTTACATTGTTTTGTACAGAAATGATAAATATATGCGTAATAATTTGTAACATATTTAATGATTTCCTTATTTATGTCAATAACGTTCGGGTATCCTAAAATTCTGTAAACGATATGTATGGTAGAAACAAGAGGTGTATAGATGGCTTGCGGCTCTAAAGATCCACATTACAATCCATCTAGCCTCAGTAAAGAGCATGTTTCCTGTATGGAAACTTTTTAGAGACAATTGAGGTGCTGAGAGAACACCACTACCGCCATACCTTATTTGGGAAAAAGAAGTCTTCACTCCCTTCGAGCTTATTTGCTGTTCCAAAAATACCTTTAGTTTTCAGAGTCGGTAAAATACCTAGACAATGCTTTTGACAACAAACTGAACTGGAGTAAGGATATCCGGCTTAATGCGAGAAAAGCAAACAGGGCTTTCTGGTCAGTCGCCGCGCGATTGGAATACTTTGGGGCCTATTGTCAAAGGCTGCCCTGAGGCTGAGCACGCTGTGGCGACCACATGTGATCCCGGTACACAGTCGCTTACGTACTGAAGAGCAACGATTGATTCCCATTGGCCGACCAATGACAACGCATCGACACCGGCCAGAATCCATTATAAGCGAACGCTGTTACCCACAGAAGTCAGTCAGAAGTCATAGCCGCCAAAGAAAGCAGCCAACCCCAGCCAATACCCTGGAGCTTGTGTGAGTTAAATGGCATAATGGAACAAAAGGCAATGAAAAGCCGATGCGTTAGGCCGACTGGCCTCAAAACAGGTATTTTATGGTTCAGAGCCAGCACTTTCACTTACAGTATCAACTGTAAACAACCTAATAACTCAAGACATTTAAGCACAGCGTAAGACTAGGGGGAAGTTGATGTTACACTGTTCCCATGTGAGAAAGGCTCTCAAGAAGGTGCGCTTTCTTTGTTGGTACACTTTCTGGGCACTGCAAACTAATCAAGCATGTGCACCGTATGTCATGGGTGCCCCTTATGGATTTTGTTAAATCTTTGTCTGTTAGACTGTACTTAGATTGGTTTTTTGTTTTCTTATTTTTATTTTCTTTCAGACATATGAACATCGAGGGGAATGCTTGTAGGTTTCTACAACCCTATAGGGTTAGGTTTTAAAACCTTCCCGTGAAACTATTGCAGAGGTGTACTGGAGTGGGAACGCGTAGGAACGGTGTTCCCACTCTGCTTTTTCCAAGAATCCTATATATTAATAGGCGACCCGTGTTTCTGACATTCTGGATCGCCCGATGTTACTCAATTCTCAAAAGATGGTGAGCGTTCCCACACTGCAAAATTTACGACTACACCACTGATCTATCGAGACGTTATGTAATCTTTCATTTTGCAAGCAGGCTCTGAATTTGATCCAACATTGGTTTGATGTTACAAAATTTATCATTTGCTCTAGTCTCCTTGGATACTGAATCGTCGTCAACAAGTTTGAGCCGCGTTTGAAGAATAAAGAAACGATATCTTGTGATATATTATCTGAAGTGATTGGTACCCTGGTGGTGGATGCACAAATGCTGTTGTTGTAAGTACCATACTTCAAATTCAGCATTGCACTTACGGGCTGCTGTATTGCCAAACCTACGCCTCAACCGGGTTCTATTTCAACACAAATCTTTCACTTTTATGATATATATATAAACCTCTTGGCTTGGGCTTAAACGAAGGTATTAGACACGGTGTTTACACGTTTGAGAGCCTCTGGAAATCAGTAATTAAAATTTGCTTTTAAAATAGCGCCTTAAAAGAAGAGTGACAACGCTGTGTAAAATTTACCCATAAGAAATACATTGACCTATCACCTATGCTACCCGTGCTGAATTTGAACCATGGTACAGACTATAGATACTTATTGAAATAGCTATAGGTAATAGGTTTAGGAGAATTGTCAGGGTTCATTGATCACAGGGTAGGTACATATTTTTTAAGTTGTGGTTCAAAATTTGCTCTCTCCATTTCCTCTTCATGTTCCGCGGAATCAAATTTGATAACAGAAAATCATCATCTGAACTGCTACTGGGTTGGGCGTCAGCCTCTGCGTCATCATCACCACAAAGAAAGGATTAATAGTTGTTTCCCGTTTTTATATGTACCCACGATACACATAAACACGGTATGCTGATGCGCACCGGCTGCATATTTACATATACTCCTATACAATGGCACCAGGGTGCTGAAATCTGTTAGTCTTTGTGGCGTACAATTGAACTACAAAAGCTCATTGATTTAGGCACCTCTCCGAGAGCTGAAATCACTGCAAGCGTGTGCATACATACACCATACCTATACGTTAAAAATTTGGCCGTTATATTTCCGTTCCTAGTCGTTAATACATATCAAAGTGAGTGAAGTGGACGTTTGTTATTTATACGCCACAATGGAAGAGGAATATATATGTTACAAACATAAAGTCCCTTTTACATCGTGTTGATCCAGCGTGTAAGGTCGTGTTAAGTACGATTATAAATGAAGATAAATATACTGTGAAGGTAAAAACAAAATTTTCTGACGACTATGAAAGCGAATGCAAACATTGGATACAAAAATACTCTGTAGAAACCACTGAACTCAATAATATAATAGAGTTCAGTGGTAGAAACACGTACTGAAAAAACTTGATTTAAAAAGTTCTGCATGATCTAAAACTTTCAAAATGTAACCATCAGGTATTAATTTTTTTCAGTCGTATACGAGGTTGGTCAAAAAATATGAATTATGCGCAACAGTAAAGTACCTTTATTTTTGACAATATTATTTAGAATTAAAAACTGTTTTAAATATTTAACCATGTCGATTTAAGTAACATTTTATCATCAAATATCGTTCTAAAATAAAACTAAAATGTAAGTATAATAAAATTATTTAATACAAATGGATATGATTGCATATCTGAACTGAACGTAGTTTTCAATTCTGACCAATTTTCTTCACAATCACAAATCACATTTTTTGACAAACCTCGTATTTCGAATGAAAAAAATTGATATCTGATGGCTGTATTTTGAGTTTTGGACCATGCCGAATATTTTATGTAGAATACCTTTTTTCCTTAAAATTAATAATAAAAAGGTTTTCCATATGGTTTCAACTAACGGATACATAGGTACATAGTGTATACCATACAATCTCAGTAATATATTTTTTAAATAAATAAATAACTAATTATTTCAACATGTGTTTATATTATTTTACTCTGGCTGCTTTATTTCACCTGGAAGTGTTAAAATAAGTTAAACAATTCGCGGAGGTGCCTAAATCAATGAGCGTTTGTAGGTCAATTGTACACCACAAAGACTAACAGATTTCAGCACCCCGGTGCCGTTGTATAGGAGGATATGTAAATATGCGCACCGGCTGACGTCATCTTCGATGGAAACTCACGTATACTATTTATAAAGCATGCAAATTGTGGACGTAAAGTGGGACATCCATATACCTACCGAATTATATAACAATAATGTCACTGTAGTAAAATATAGAAAAGTTATGCTCGATTTTATGTGAAAATTGACAGTTTCTGGTTTTTTCGATATATCACGTTAAGGGTTGACTTTTGAGAAATTTTCATACCGACATAAAATGCTCAAAAGATAATTGTCTATAATATTTATTCACATGTTTTTCCTCATAAGTTACAAATAAAAAAGATACGAGCGATTTCATACTTAAGGGTTGCTTACTTTCAGAAATATCGAAATAACTTGTTAAGGGTTGCTTTCTGTGAAAATATTATATATATCTAAAATATTGATCATATTAATATCTACATATTTTACTTGAATAATTTTTCTGAGAAACGATAAACAAGAAAACTATGACCGATTTTGTAATGAAACTGCAAAAGCAGTTTTTTCCATATATCTCGATAAGGGTTGATATTTGTGAAAATTTTATTCTTATATAAAATGTTCCTTATAAGAATTACTAAAACTTTTATTAATATATTTTTTCAAAAAGTTGTAAACAAAGGAGTTATCGTTATTTAGATGTACCGCTACGACTACACCGAACGCCGTTACTTCTCGGGTGACGTCATGCGCTAAGCGAACGCCTTTGATACAAATACTCAGCATACCGTGTTTATGTGTATCGTGTATGTACCTATACATGACCTTTTCAGATTAATTGGTTGTAAATGAATGGTTTAGTTAGTTAATTAGCTGGTAGACGTATTTAGTTACCCTTCGCTGGGGCGACGCGGGCTCGAGCCCGGCTAAGGTAGCCGTTTTTCAAAAGCGGAGAAAAACTGAAACGCCGGCCAAACGCCTCTTCTCGGATAGGAAGCAGAATGGTAGGTAGGTCCCGTGTCGATGCGATGTTCAGCACGATAAAGATACCTCGTTGACGGTAAAATTCCTTTACTCAAACAAAATTCTAGTAAGGGTAGTGCTAATAACCAAAGCAATTGATGTGCGGAGAAATGCTTGGAAATCCGTTGTTCCTAGATCTCGGCCCACAACATAATACGTCATATAATGAACAAAAAAAGGAAAATGTACAAAGTTATCAACCATAATATGAGCTATTATCGTGTCAAACATTTTTTCAGAATTCCATGGAGTAATGAAAATTGATATCCAGCGGCGTACCATTTTATTAAACACTTCAAATTCATTCTTTGCCAATGCGAATTCCAAAGAATTTTAATAGACAAAATGGTGATACGTTGCTGGATAGTTCCTGTCGGTCATATATCCCGAAACCATAAAACATGGGTAATCCGTAATCGGTTTCAAAACTGTGGCAAAATAAAAACATTATACGAGGAGTTGACTGGTATATTCATTATCAAACACATATAGGAAATTCCGATCATCTCCCACTCGAGAGAGCAGTCTGTTAGGCATTCGGGAGTTATTCTTGTGTTGCACGTCTGCATTCTGAAGAGAAAAGAGGAGAAATAGGTAATATTTCTGAGGAAAAGAAAATTATTTTCATTTGATTTTCATTTTTTTCTCTCAACTGACAATTTGCAATGGAAATTTTGTGTAGGTACTATCCTTAGTCCTTCGACCTTTAATACCAATAAAAAAGGTATTAACAACAGCTAGAATGATGTTATGTTGTAAATAAATTCTGGTAGGTAAATGATTTATTAATCATGAAACAAAAGGATCAACCCTAACAGCAACTCTGGAATAAAATGAGCTTGTTTATGACGCAAACGGCAAAACTGAAAAAAACTTATTTCTATCTGTCGATCCTTGGCAGCATGCGTGGGCGTAGTTATCCATCGCACCCCGAATCTCCCGTGTGTCGTTTAGCGATGGGCATAACCGACTAATTTCAATAACCGACTATTCAGTACCTGAATGTTTTTAAAAACCGAATGGCCATTCGAATTATCACTCATATAATTTGCAGTTATTTTCAAGCGAGTGGTTTTTTCGTACGCGTAGAACTTTCAGTTCAGTATTCAGTTGAATGAAATGTGAATCCTTCAAGGGCGATCCTCATTTCCTCAATTGCAGAATTGCACATTCCTTTCCTATGTGTCATACAGTATACACCCGTAGTCAATTAATTGAAAATAAAACTACTTCTACTTATAATAATTTATAGTCTAGTTTCGATTTGACGATTTCGATAAAACTTACAAAATGTACTTACTGAGTTACTACTTATATGTACTTACATTTTCGTTAGATCCAAAATGTAAATAATAAATAATTCTTTGAAATTGTACAAAGATATAAAACAAATAAACAGATTTTGTAATCGTGAAAGATGGTGGTGAAAAAAAATAAAACAACATCTGGCAAAACCTCGATAGGGCAATTTACTTTAGATTTAAAATAGAATACTGTCGGTTTTCGGTTTTACTTATACCATTGACTAAATAAGATTCTTCAATCAACGCTTATACTGAATAGAAAGAAAGAATATAGAATAGACTCAATAGAGAATACTGTCGGTTACGGTTTTCGTGGTACTGAATACTGTACTGAATTGAATGCTGGCGCAGGCGCAGTTTTCGGTTATTTTCCATTCGAATACTCTAATTAAAAACCGAATGGCAACGGTTTTTTTCATAACCGAATGATCGGTTATTTTCCATTCGAATTGTCCCATCACTAGTGTCGTTTACTTGCTTTTCCTTGGTTGCCGTGAACGCGTCGCTCGTGCCTGTGATTTCCAGTTGTTTACGAAAGTTCCGCAAATCCGAAGTTCTGTATTTCTCATAAATATTGATGAGGTTTGAAATGTCGCAGCATAAGATATTTTATCCTTTTTTCGGTAAGTTATATGTTTTGGAACTGAAAGTATTAATAATTCTCACATGTTATATATATTCAACCTATTTCAAACAGGATATTTACTTTTTACGTCAAAATCGCTGTATCCGACAAGATTATAGATTACCAATTTGTATTTCGGCATAGCTACTTACTCTTTTCAGTCTGGAGCGAAACTTTTAAGGAGACATGTTTTATTTTGTTTACAAAGTTTCAAAATGTAGAAGAATTTATATGGTAGAGATTCCGTAACTATTAATGCTATACCTACGTAGGTATGCGTTTGAATAGGTATACTATACCCTAATGTTCAAAAAGAGACAAGTTCACCTGAGTCCCTTCTTCCGCTTTAGGTATACAATTTTATTAATTCAAAACTTTAATTTAGCGGATGATATTTAGGGAAAAGGAAATGTGAACCTTAATTTCGCTTCCCTAATAAAATTAGAAAATGTTAAGATTAAACAAAAATTAAATTGTTGCATTTATTTACATATTAATTCGGATTTCCACTTTCTTAACGCTTTCCAGTCATGAAACATAATTTTTCTCAACTCCCATTCTTAGAATTCTCAATGTG
Source organism: Pyrocoelia pectoralis (assembly GCA_036250285.1). Classification (NCBI taxonomy): domain Eukaryota; kingdom Metazoa; phylum Arthropoda; class Insecta; order Coleoptera; family Lampyridae; genus Pyrocoelia; species Pyrocoelia pectoralis. The sequence continues at coordinate 20,005,786 of CM070080.1, read as the reverse complement.
TTTATATAGTGGAAAGTATATATCAATATTTTCTCTGTGATCGAGTTTTTAAAAAGCAACTATGTTTCACTTTTAGCAGATATATTAGTCCGTAAAAAAGAAATTGTGGTATCTGCGGGAATTGTTTTTTAAATTTTTTCAATTTCAAACAATAGGTACACATATTAAATTAGGCTATACGAAATAGAATCAGAAAAAATGTAATTTTTTGTTTCATAAAAATTGTTGTTTAAGGTGCCAACAATAAACTCTCTCCCCCTCCGTTTCGTTAATTTATCGATTTATTTACAATTTCGTCTGTTAAAATAAAACATTTTCAACAAAACAAATATTTAGTATGTGCGAAAGAATTAGAATAATTATTCTCTTAGTCAAGCCAATAAGCTAGTAAAACTGGATATTCCATTATTACGCCCTATAAGCAATTTGAATTCAAGAACGTGACTTTACTTCGCGTTCATGATTACGATTATTAAGAAAATCGTTTGAGTTTCAAACCCTAGAAAGGTTGTGGGTTCTATAAACGGCTTCAAATCAAGACAGGGCAGGGGCAGCATTTTTATAATACCTACCTTTTGCCATTTGTGAATATATGATTTCACCAATTGATGCTGTGTCTGGAAATTATTGGCTTTTGTCGATAAATAAAGATGGAGAAACTCGAATCACAAACTTCGAGTTGGCCGTAGTTTAATAATTTAATTCGTTCTCAGTCAGAAAGTTTTCCTAATCCAATAATAACAACAATTTCAATTGATGACACTCCCAACTTGAGTTTGTCCCAAATATCGCAAGGCAATTTAGTGTCTCGTATTAATAGTGGTTTGCCAAGTTTTTGCTGTTTATAACACATATTTCTTACTGTTAATGATTATGTATGGGATTTCCGTACCGGCATCCCTCATTTTCCGTTCCAGAGTCCATTTCCTTAATATGGAAATGTTCAGTATAATAGAACACGACATACAGGACGGCCTATGAGATACTGTAAGTATAGGGTTAACAGTGCTAAATTCTTAGTATGTAATTATTGGATTATCTAATTATTAAGTGACGAAAGCTTGAAGTACTTTGTCTAAAGCTATTAAGCCAATTTTGGACGTGGCATAAAGTGTGAAGTTTTAGTTTTATTAAAACATTCTTTATGGATAGAAGTTGTTCATTACGAGTATCAACATTTTAGACGCCCCACGGGTATTTACAATTCAACGAAGGAAAGTACAGGAGATTGCAGTAAGAACTTTCGCTACTTTGGGATACCAATACAAAAACACATAACATTGATATATCGTATGTCGGGGTAATAAAATTTTCATATTTCAGACGCCATTTTCTGAAGAGTTACGGTGGGCGGCATCAAACCCTAAGCTTACTTTTCGATACTCTATCTAGATTACTTCATCATCATCTTCGGACAAAAGAGGAGAAGAATCAACCTACCGTACTACCGTACGTGAGAGGTACAACAGACAAAATTGGAAAACTCCTAAGAAAGTACAACATAGAAGCCATCTTTACCACCAGCAAGAAGTTAGGCAACCCGAAGACGAAAATTCCACTTGAGGAACAAGAAGTGTACAAAGTACCATGTGGAGACTTTCCAAAAACATACGTAGGACAAACTAACCGGCGCATCAGCGCACGAAAAGATCACCGCAACGTTGTACAGAAAAATCAAGTAACATGTTCGCTGATTCAACATGTACAAGAAACTGACACAAAATAGATTTCCACAACATCAAGATGCTAGCCAAAATTCAAAATGAAACACACCGAGTAATCTGAGGAGCTACTAAGATCGAGAAGCGACAATTCAACATAAACACCTAAAAGTTTCTCCTGAAGAAACATACAGCAGCTACCATCAAGAAAGACGCCCAAACAACAAAAAAGGAAAAGTCAAAAGAGAAAGAGACTACAGTGAAAGTGGCATCTCAACGACTAATCACACGAACATCGAATCGAAGAAACAATACACATACCAACGGAGAACCACCAACATTTCAGTTTGGTTCGAAAGTTTGGTACAAGAAGTAGAGCACGAATTACCTGAAAATGTCTGGTGTGATTCGGCCGAAATGTTGTAATGGGATATGGGAGGAGAAAAAACAACGTGGGAAAAAACCCGGAAAACCTACAACAATACGGGTGTTTCAGAATAAGATGCTGATCCTTAAGGGTGTGAATCCTTATGTGATTTTAGGAAGAAAAGTTCAAATAAACCTATGTCCTAAACCTCTTAACTTTTGAGCTACAAGGTGTTAAAGTTTTGGCCTCCTTTTCAGAAATCATAGGCACAGCGGCATGAGCATTAAATGCTTTTTATTTTTTTTATCGGAAACCGTTCGTCGCACGAAAAAAAGTCAAAAAGTCAAATTTACCCTAAAATGAATTGGAATTTTAAAAATAATTTTTATTTCAAGAAAAAGCAGTGGCGTGCATAATATTTTTCCAAAAATATCTAGTTCACATCCTGTACGGACGCCACTGGTTAAAAAATTAAAAAATCTTTTTTATCAAAAAATGGCTGTTGATGCTTAAGAGGGCATGTGCCAAATTTGATAAAAATATCTAGGAAATTATTAAAGATACGATAAAAAAACGATTTTTTTCTTAAAACTTAACACCTTGTAGCTCAAAAGTTAAGAGGTTTAGGACATAGGTTTATTTGAACTTTTCTTCCTAAAATCACATAAGGATTCACACCCTTAAGGATCAGCATCTTATTCTGAAACACCCTGTATATGAATGTCAGCAGTAATAAATTAAAAAATCTAGATACCGTTAATAATAAATAAATTTTTCTTTAGTTTTATGTATAATTTTAAAAAGAATAGAAAAAAATTCTTTTTGTGCAAATAAAACAATGCGTTGAGCACATTAATATTTTACCTGATAACAAAAATCCACATTCACAATCTCCAGCCATCCGACGTCTTCTCCAGCACGAACTCCAGCGCCAATTTTACAGACAGAACCGATTGATACAAACAAAACACAACGTTATTCCAGCATCTTCAACATCCTGACGTAATTCATTTTCGACAGGGGAGTAATATTAATGATATTGATATGCGAACACAATTTAAAAATCTCGTTAAGGTTACTGAAAACGAGTAATCATAGGCTAATCCTGATCAAAATAGGTATATTTACAAAACCGCAAGTATTGCGTCCCATATCCATATCGAATTTCAAGTATATCGTTGATTGAAATATCATATTTCAATCAACGGTATAATTGATTGCAACGTTATTATAAGAGGCCTAGCAGCCTATTTTAATCCCTAAATAACAAACATCTGTGTTAAAAGAAGGGAATAGGTAGTTATGGCGAAATATGTACCTACCTACCTATTTCACGAGAATGCAATATAAATTCAAGCTATAGGAAAGGTTATGACAAAACGTATATTAAATAGGGCTTTTAGATTCAATATTAAAACGAAAGGGATTTTCTGTATGAAAGATTTTGCGGTAAAAATATGGAATTGTAACCCTTATAAGCACACCACCGGCTATACGTGTAAGTACCTATCGTAGTAAGTAGGTAATGAAAATATCGCGTACACGATGATTTTCCATCCAGAAGCATTACCAAACCTATATTCGAAGTAAAGGTGGATTAAACCTTTGAATAAAGATATCGTTCACTCAACGATTAAACGTAGCATGTCATTTATAATTTTGGTGTTGATTAATGGTTGATTGAATAAATAGGTGTAGCTGTAGGTGTAGTAGTTACGCATGTTTATTTTGTTTGATTCGCCTAGCTCATGTGTAACGTTGTGCTCTGACTTCCTTAAATGAACAGCAACAATAATACAATCGACAAGAAATTGAGAACGAAAACGAAATGACCAATTCCTTAAATAATATGGTTAGGAAAATGTTTGGCAAACCAGCTGTTGCGTAATTTAGAAAGATATCAATTGTGACTGTCAATGTATTTCAACTAAGCTGAAAGAATTATACAGGGTGTCTCACGGTGACCGTCGGTTAGAAGTATATCAAGAACGGTAAAAGCTAGAAATTTGAAATTTTGCACATGCGACATGCCGTCTTTAATCTATTAAATAAAAATATTTTCCAAATGGCAGAACTTCCGGAAATACCGGAAGTGAGCATCAACTTCTCTATTTTAAATACAAACCAGGCAATTTTGTTTCACATTCTGATGTGTCATAAAATGTTTATTAAGTATGCTTAAAATAATCGGCGCGCGTATCAATTTCGATTGTTGAGAAAAAAATTTTTTTTCACTGAAAAATTTGAAAATCTTGTTTAGGAAATAAAATTGAAAGTCGAAAGTGGTAAAAGTTAGGGAAATGGGATTTTAGGTTCTCAATGTCAAAAGATTGAGACACAATTGCCTGTAACGGATAATAAAAAATTGCCCGCCGTTACGTATCTATTTGACGTTATTTCCAGACTTAAGAAAAACTTTAAAAAGTCTCTTTTTTCAAATGGAATGCCTATTTAATTATCAGCCCATTCGATGCAGAAATAAATTTCCTTTAAATTGATATAACATGTTCCTATACCTAAAATCAATGATTACAGAATTATTTCATTTTTCTATTTAAATTTATAATTACATACTTTTACAAAACAAGGTTGGCTTTGAACATTTCCAAAAAATTTTTATGCAATTGTTTCTTATGCTTTTATGATTATTTAAAATTCTATCTATGGAACTTCTTTAGTATACAAGGTCTCTTTTCGCCGAACGAACAGAACTTTCAGGGAAAACAGTAAAATATCCCAATACATTGATTTTTTTCTGTCATTGTAGGTAAATGCGGATATCTTTCGTTAAAGTGTTGAGTGATTCTTTATTCAATGGTTAAAGGTTCTGCAGGTCCAAAAATAATACGAGCAGACTCGCCATGAATGTAAAACAAATTTAGAATATCAGCATTTGTGTATTCCATATTGCCCAATTAAACACAAATATCAAGCGCAAAAATCAAAATTCAAACAGATAACATTGAATGATAACAAACGTAAATGTAGCGTAAAGTTTCAAACTGATAGCTAATTGACAACTGTCAAATAAAAATGAAAACATAAGAATCATAAGAAACAATTGAATAAACATTTTTTTGAAAATTTTCAAAGCCAACCATGTTTTGTAAAGTATGTAATTATAAATTTAAATAGAAAAATGTAAATAACTCTGTAATCATTGATTTTAGGTATAGGAACATGGTATATCAATTTAAAGGAAGTTTATTTCTGCATCGAATGGGCTGATAAATAAATAGGCATTCCATTTGAAAAAAGAGACTTTTTAAAGTTTTTCTTAAGTCTGGAATTAACGTCAAATAGATCAGTAACCGCGGGCAATTTTTTATTATCCGTTACAGACAATTGTGTCTCAATCTTTTGACATTGAGAACCTAAAATCCCATTTCCCTAACTTTTACCACTTTCAACTTTCAATTTTATTTCCTAAACAAGATTTTCAAATTTTCAGTGAAAAAAAAATTTTTTTCTCAACAGTCGAAATTGATACGCCGATTATTTTAAGCATACTTACTAAACATTTTATGACACATCAGAATGTGAAAAAAAATTGCCTGGTTTGTATTTAAAATAAAGATGTTGATGCCCACTTCCGGTATTTCCGGAAGTGCTGCCATTTGGAAAATATTTTTATTTAATAGATTAAACACGGCATGTCGCATGTGCAAAATTTCAAATTTCTAGCTTTTACCGTTCTTGATATACTTCTAACCGACGGTCGCCGTGAGACACCCTGTATAGGTAAATGCAATATAAGACCTGAAATGCGTCAAGTAAAGGCTTTGGCCAACTGTAAATGAAATGTAATTAAAATAAAATAATGATAACTGTGACAAGCAAATTTTATTCAACAAAAATTTACTCCTTACGTTGATTGAATATTTCAATCAACGCTCCTTATTAACGTCAATTACATACTTTTATATTCAAATATTTTTTATAACTAATATTAACTGCTGTACGTAAATACGTGTTACATAACGATTAAGATCTACGAAATATATTATTTCTATTAATTTAAATAAGATTAAACCCAATTTTTTTTTCTATATAGAATTCTTGAAGAAATTACCTACTTCAATTTTCATACTGATTATTTTTGTACCTAATTGTAAGTCCTTTGTTTTGTAGATTTCCTTCGGGTTTCGCAGTACTTACAACTTCTGCAAGATAATTAATTATTCACAATAACTCTGAGCTGTCACTTCTTCAAAGTCAATAAATATTCAAATTCTCATCCGATTTTACGCTATTATTGTTAAAACAGTTTCAAAGGACGTATTTTGAATTCTTCAAGAGTCTAAAAAGCTATTAATTCGAAGCAAAGAGATTGAAGGCAGTTCTATTCAATTACTTCTCTTAATTCAAGAGCTTTACGTTCACACATTTTCCGATCGCTAGCGTAAGGGCGTATGCAAGTTGTGTATACGAGGTATGATAGAAAATAAATCGGACTGATTTTTATTTGGAGCATACTTTTTATTCTTGTTCAAATAATAATATCCCTTTCCAAGTATGTAGTTCCCTTGGATAACTAGGAACCGTTGTTTCAATTCTTGGTAGTAGCAGCATAGCAAACGATCGACATGCTAAGGAAAACGAACACCGACCTCATGGACGCAATGAAGGCGAAAGAGGATGCAGTCAATGAAAAGGTGACAATTTAATAAAACAATAACGCCATTATTTTGCAGTAAAATATTCAATTGGATTTAAAGTGGCAAATACTAAACGTCAATACAACTGCTAGGAGGTCGCTCCTGCGACTTCTGATTCTTGTGGGTCTTAGCACAGACCATGGCTTCACACACTGTAATCCATACGATATAGAGATCCGGTAAATAGGGCGGTCATTCGGAAGATGTTATAAAATCTGGAAAATGTGCGTCTTTTCTTTTCTGTTTTTCACATATATTATTCCTCCGTCCAAAGCTCCCTTGAGGTATCTCATGATCCTCTTTACTCCACCCATGTGTTCTTCACTTGGATTTGTCGAGAACTGGCTCATATGTAAGGTAAACATTTTGTCAGGTCTCGTATTGGTGGCCAAATACAGTAAGCTCTCAATCATTTTTTCGTAATTATTTTTCAGTCGTTCGTTACACTCTTAATTTATTTGTATACTTCATTCCGGTTTCTAACGGTGTTTTTACCGATTTACACTCTGACAACCCAAAATTTTCTAGTACACTTAATGCGTAGTCCCGTTGGGGTTGGTCAATCTTCAAATATTCGATATCTCGTTTAATGTTTACTGATAAAACTCGCTTAGCCTTAGCTACTCCAAATAGATCTTTAATTTTAAAATTTTCCCGTAACGCCTTCTTCAATTTTTCTATTTCGTGTTTTACTCCATGCAATAGCATGTCGTCTACGTACAGGGTGATAATCTGATAATTAAAGTTCGTTCTTCGTTATAATAAAGATTTGTGCAAAAAACCTGTTTTTGATGGTTACCCACAAACCCACAACATACTAGATCGAATTCAATAGATCTCATAAAATAAAAATAATTAACTATTAACTCCGTTATTTCCTCGCATCTTGTGTAAACGCTACATAATTATGCATCAAGTCAAGCCGATAGTTATATTTGTTTTGTGCGCGTATTTACACTTTCATTCTACTTTCTGTTTTATTTTGTATTCACTGTTGAACGCAAAGTTAAATTGATTTTTGTTTCTATCCAAAATGTTAAAAACATTTATTAAATAATTGCGCAAATAATGAAAGATAGTGACTTAAAATTGAAAAGTAACGTGGTTATAAAATCTAATTCTTCTCTAATTTTTTTCTTCTATGTTGCGAAATTAAACTCCTTGGAAGTTTAAAGACTAGGTATTTAAATAAGCGCATGATATAGTATTGACGTCACATTAATTATTTCTGATTGAATTATTATTTTTATTAGGTACTAATCAAACTTGGAGAGTAATTGCATTTCAATTTTAAAATGCCTACCGTTTGATTTTAAATTAAAGGAGAGACTTTCAGATTCAAAGTAAACGGAATAATTCAATATAGAAGCATCGGTAGATTAATTGATTAAAGTTTTTTCAAAGTTTGAAGTTATTTTCGTGCAGTAATGGGAAGGAAATGTACTTCAGAATATCGTCCTGAAAATTTCCCTCTTATATTATTGGTTTTTAATTTCAAGGGTAAAATTTATACTGTGTGGGTTGATAATTATGGCATGTAAATTAATAACTTGGGAGTTGAGATGAGCATGTCGAGACGAAAGGTTATGTTACAAGAAATAATTTATGCGTCCATATCTTTTCAGACATTTCTGGTTGGCTTGCGAGTTAAAAATATTGACATACATGAAATATTGGTGTTCCCTTTTCGATGATTAAAATGTAGTATGATGTCAATAACAGAAGTTGTTATTTGAGTTTATGACAAGTTTTACACGTGCCAACGGCGCTACGTTACATGTAAAATTCTCTCTACTATTGAAATGCTGTTTTATACATATATACCCTACCCACATTGGATCGCGTTTAACGACTTAGGGTTGGATAATGAGTGAAACAAGTAGATTTGTATGTTGTAAATTACGTTTTTCTAAGGCATAAAATGTAGGGGTCGAATAACAAATCTGATTTTTTGATTAACCCTGTATTTATAGCCCATAGTGCAGATGTATCACAAATGAAGAAAGCATGAAATTTGGTGGAGATATAGTTTAGAACTTCAGACCATAGGGAACTATCCTGGATAAGAGCCACCTCGAATTTTTCCGTGGGCACCCTGCTGGAACCCGGAACTGACAAACAAGAAGTAACACGTAATTATAAGAAAATCGCTATATCATATAAACAGCTTGAAATAACGAAATCAATGTTCTTATAAAAATGTCAGGTCTCCAAATTGATACATCACATGACCAGACGTAACCTTACATGCAGACATCTTAGGATTCTTAGGTGAGTGGTTTGAAGCTCACAATAAGGGAGTAGAATAGGTAAATTCAAATAATAAGACACAAAGTTTAATAGACAATTTTGTTTCGTTGGGAAATGGTATGACGAAGGATGAAGAGATTTGTTTTATGTTTTTTAGATAAGGTGCAAAGCACACGAAGTAAAATTTGACGGTAAATAAAGGAATGCCAGGGTTTATTTAAAAACCAACTGGGACCATTACATCCTTGCGATTATGACGATCATCAAACCACCCCCAAGAAAATAACATCAAAATACGTCTTCTTGATATAAAAATCGACCTATGTTTGCATTTTGCGTACAATTAGATTGTTTCTTTTTAATTTGATTATCGCGAATAAACCTTACTTTGTACGTTGAAAATTCCCGTACCAGTCTGATATGGTGCAAAATCACTATGATTTCATGGAATCCACTGTAATTGGCTATTATTGACCGTGCAAAAATAATATTAACAATCGTAATTGAAAAAGTTACGAAAACTTTTCTGAAAAGAACTGAAAGTTTGTTTATTTCAAAATATCTCGCTAAGGGTGAGTGTTTGTAAAAAATTACCCCTTACTCATATTTTCTACATCCATATACCTACCGAATTATATAACAATAATGTCACTTTAGTGAAATATAGAGAAGTTATGCTCGATTTTATGTGACAATTCCACTCAGAAAATTTCAACCAATTAGTTTGCACAATTTTGAATCATTCGACCAATTAGGAATGAATTACACTGACAATTGCACTAGTGGTTTTTTCACTTTCAAATTCTAATCAACTATCGCAGTATCCGTGCCCGCCGTATAAATACATAGTTTGACATTTGCCAATAATTTATTGCATAATGTTTGTGTTATTTTAAGAATGAGTCCATTTACGAACGGATTTCTAAATTTCTTGTTCGTTAAATTGTCCTGCCGAATTACACTCGAGATTTGTATTTATACCAAGTAAATTTGTGTTGTTTAAATTCTAATCTGTTTCCTTTAGCAATTTGACTCGAAAAACTGTCAACCTAAAAATGCTCGTCTAATTGCTAGGCAACAGATTCTTATTAAACAACCCAAATTTACTCGGTAAAATACAAACCTCTTGTGCAATTATAAGTGAAAATTGACAGTTTCTGGTTTTTTCGATATATCTCGTTAAGAGTTGACTTTTGAGAAATTTTCATACTCATATAAAATGCCCAAAAGATAATTTTCTATAATATTTATACACGTTTTTTCTCATAAGTTAGAAACAAAAAAGATGTGAGCGATTTCATACTTAAGGGTTGCTTACTTTCAGAAATATCGAAATAACTTGTTAAGGGTTGCTTTCTGTGAAAATATTATATATACCTAAAATATTGATCATACTAATATCTACATCTTTTAGTTGAATAATTTTTCTGAGAAACGATAAACAAAAAAACTATGATCGATTTTGTAATGAGACTGCAAAAATCAGTTTTTTCCAGATATCTCGATGAGGGTTGATATTTGTGAAAATTTTATTCTTATATAAAATGTTCTTTACAAGAATTTCTAAAACTTTTATAGATATAATTTTTTCGTAAAGTTGTAAACAAAAGAGTTATCGTTAGGGGATGGAAAAAACTAAATACGGGGCACTTTTGAAAACTAAGGGTTGAAAATAGGGGTGCTGCGGGTCAAATCGTTTAGTTTGATCGAATTAATAAGTGTACCTAATTAGTAATTTGACACTTCCCGCACAATTTGACAGACATTTAGATGTACCGCTACGACTATAATTATGTATAAGTATTGAATAATCTTCTACATTAAATCTTATGCAAGAGTAAAAAGCCGTTTTATAAAGCACGATCAATAAATTACGTAACTACCTACACTTTTTAAGAAAATCAGTGTTAATATAGGATGCATTAATGAGCAGTTTGCTATTCCTTGGTCAACCTACGACTATGAGTACAATAAATTTATCACACGATAAAAAAGTTATCTATAGGTACTTAAAATTCAGAATGCGTACTCATATTGAAAAATGCCATACAGAATTTATTAGCTCCTTTGGGATATATAATCCGAAACCAAAAAGTTCGTTCGCACCTTCGAACTGTAATTTAATGTAACCTGTCAAACCAAAATTAATATTGATGCCATCTTTAGGTAAGAATAACGTGATGTTTTCTAATCTGTATGTGTAGACAATATAATTAGAAGAATTTTAGACGTCAGTAAAGGTTGCGTACAGCGTACGCAATCATAAAGCTCCGTTAAATCCGTTTCCATAACTATTGACTTTTTCTATCAAAGAGCAACGGGAATATCTTCATCGATCGAAAGAGCATGTACAATTTATATAGCATAAATCCTATGCTGACACTTTTTCAATTTGTATGCAATTACCATACAAGTTTAAAGAACAAAGGAATCTAAAATTGATATTTATGTTGAGAAGTTCGTTTTTAAGAACGACTGACATATAAGGCTACCGATTTGGAAAATATTGCCTTATTGAGAAAGGAAGCAAACAAATCATAAAAATACAATCCAAGCTACGGTTTAAAATTACCTAACAAAACCAAAGCTGGTAAGAAATTTCAGATTTCATTTTGGTACACACTTATAGCCCACATCAGTATGTATCATATTTATTATAGGTGTTTCGTCTGTAAAAAGTGTATGTAGGTCATCTAAAAAATAAATAATTAACCCATAAACTCATCAAGTGGAAAATTGATGATTGTTAAAGCACGCTGTAGATTTATGTCGCATCTACAATCAGTTTTGACACTAATTAAATCCTTACATTGTGTAGGCAAAAATAATGAGGCGTCGGCATAACTTCGAATTATACATTTTTAGAGGACATCGTGATGAATTGATGACTAATAAAATGACGGTTCGAGTAAAATTTTCTTAACAAATGGCATATGTCCTGTTCCTGTGATCGTGATGTGTGACCGAAACGAAGTATGGAGAAAAAGAGGTGTAATTACCATCTGTCAGGGTTGTTTTAGTGTTATATAGTATGTATTGGATTTTCCTTATTTATCAGTAAATTTGTATCGCACATTCGAGTGTATTTCTCAAAGTGAAAGATTATGTATTTCCCTATGGGAGAGAATGAAAACGATATTCTTTTATTCCCGAGGTGGCAAGGTACGCAACGGTAAAAAGAAAAACTTCATACATACTATTGTTTGTAAATTGTAATTAAGATTTTGAGCAAACAAGCACGTGTAATCAAGTTATAAATAAAAATTTCGCGTACTTATTTATTATATTAGGTATACCAAAATCCGGCGGTTCAGTGGTATCAGTAAACATCTGCTACTGTAGTAACTGAGCTGTCTTTGCCGTTATATTCGAAAAACTACACAATTTCGAAGCGCATGCATTAAAGTAGATATACAATACATGTATTGTTGTTTAGGCTTCCACGAGTTGAATTATTTAAATTATTTTTTTTAAAATCGGCCAGAAAATAGTAGTTTCTGGATTATTTTTAGGCTAGAAAATGTCATTTTGACGGACTGAACCGGAAACAGCCGGAAAGTCATTGTGATAGTCCGGTAAAAGTTTTACCGGACTCATTTTTACTTTACCGGACTCATTTTTTACTTTCCGGCCTAGAATGGTCAATTGTTCTTCCCGTTTCTGGACGATTTTAAAAAAAATATTGTACGTAATACGTCCCAAAAGTGCTTTTACTGGACTCGCAGGCTTGCAGGACTCGCCTGCGGCTCGTCCTGTAATTTGCCTACTTGTCCAGTAAAAGGTCACTTTCGGGACTTGTTACGTAAACTACTAATTCATGTCTGGATTTTCTCGTGTAATATTTTTAAATAACGTTCTACGTTTCGAAAACTGCCTCTGTTTTCTTTTTCAAGATATTGACAAATTGTCACTGGTGAAACATGCCATCTATTATATTTTCAATTTTGTAACGTATTCATACGTGATCTACTACGTGTCATTGGTCCGCTGGAGGTAGATGCTTGAACATTTTGAACACTTATTGTAGTGGGTTGGTCTTTGGAATTCATATTAGTTATAATTCTTTGTAAAGGTGCATTTTGTTTTTTTATGACGATTTTCCAAATGGGTGAAATTCTCGAAGTATCGTCCCTTTTGTTAAGTGATAAAGGTCTTTTTTTTCTATTTCTATGGCTTCTCGTATGATACGTTCATTCAATGTGTTAATAGCAGCGAGTAATTTAATATTGCTTGTATCTATTTTGTGACCAGTAGAGGGCGGATTATATGCAAAATGCATATTGTTGAATATTGATGCTGTAAAAATACCCTTCCGTATCTAGGTGAATCACATTAATGCGAGTTATATGACACCAATTTAATTTTGCATATTTTGCATATCTTTGCAGCAATGTTCATATTTTTGTAAAATGTGTATATTATTGCATAATTTGCGCATTTCTAAATAAATCTGACATTTTACTAAAAAAAATTTCTCTCATCTCCTCAAACGAGCACAGTAAATGAAACTTTTTAAATAAAAAATTAAAATCTAAGAAAGAAAGCCTTTAGAAATTCCTGTAGAAGGTAAGCTGCTTAAAATCATTGACAAGAAGCACCACTGCTATAATTTCGCAGTAGCATGCGATCATATCGAGATTTAGGTGGAGCTGCCTTGCATTCTTACCGAGATTTCTCAGTCGCGTCCCTATATTCACTCGATCGAACGGAGATTTTCAATTGTAGTTAATATTAAACAAATACATTGTTATTATTTTAATTACTTAATTTTTTTAATTTCATTGAGAACCTTTTTCACATAACAGTTTTTATTTAATACAGGTTGTTTATTATTTCTTGGTACGCATATTTTGCATATAATGTTGCATATTTTAACAAACTGACTGCATATCTTTTATATATTTGGTGCATATATATGCGCATATATGTGACTTTTTATGTGCATATTAATCCGCCCTCTAGTGACCAGTATCCATGTAATGGCAAGCCAAGGAAGAAGATGTATTGAACTGTTTAACCGCTAAATTATGTTCTTGTGCTCTTACATTTAGTCTACGATTTGTTTGTCCAATATAGGAGCGACAACATCCAGAACAAGGAATCTCATATACTCCCTGGTTCTCACCAGGTATGTGGTCTTTAGCGTTCCTTAACAATTGTTGTAGAGTTGTAAACGGCTTAAAAATTTTTCGGAATTTATCTTTGGGAAATTTGTTTGCAATTGAATCAGTTACACCTTTTATGTACGGTAGAATTAATGGTTTCTTAAGTTCACTCTCAGTGGTTGGTTTTTTAGTAAAATTGTTGCAATCTTTTATGACTCTGTTAATTTGTTCAGAAGAGTATCCATTTTGATGTAATGCTGTTTTTATATTAGTTAGTTCATCTTCTCTGGATTCGTCATCAGTTAAACGTAACGATCTTATTATTAGAGACTTAATGACAGCGTTTAGTTGACTTGGATGATGATGAGAGGAAGCATTCAAGTATCGATTGGAATGTGTTGGTTTTCTATATAATGTAAAATTAAATTTACCATCAACACGTTTCTTTATTAATGTATTAATTAATTACGTAGTAGATCACGTATGAATACGTTACAAAATTGAAAATATAATAGATGGCATGTTTCACCAGTGACAATTTGTCAATATCTTGAAAAAGAAAACAGAGGCAGTTTTCGAAACGTAGAACGTTATTTAAAAATATTACACGAGAAAATCCAGACATGAATAATAATTTAAACAATACATGTAGTATACATATATATAGATTTATCCAGCTATCTTTGTGACATCCATATGCAAAATTTCTGTCGACTCTTTGACATCCGCTGACGTTGTGACATCCAAAAACGGATGTCACAACGGAATTTGATGTAAATTATGTCTAGTGGATGTCACGACGCTGTTGGCGAAAATTCAGATGGATGTCAAAATGTCGTTTTTTAAAATTGATAGGTTCTTCTGTATATCGTATAGGGGGCGCATCGGAGAGTTGGTTTTGTATATTTCATTATTATGCACCACGGTATATGTGACATCCTTCTTTTTAAAGAGTATATTTTTTCTCATGTGGTGTACTTTGTGACGACATAAACTTGACAACAGTGTTAGTGTTATGTTACATGCCTGTGTTGAAGGTTAAAGGTCATTTTTCTCCATTTGAATAATAAATTTAAAAATGCTGATAGGATAGAACTGATATTGGACAGGATACGCACTTTTATATTAAAGAATTGTACCTAATTATATTTCTATAGTTTTGAAAACTGGTGGTTTTGTTATAAATAAGTATCACAATTAACGACTAGTATTTATTATAAGTGGGCCTTAGCCTTTTTCCCTTGTATCTTTAAAATATAATAATAATCGTCTTTATTAAGGTTCTGGTGAACATGAATAACAAAACAAAATATGCTCATAGAACATAGATGATACGCAGAAATTCAAATAGACATGAAGTAACTAAAAAAAAAACATCACAAATACCACAAATACATGAGGCGAAGTTTAGCAATAAGCTATTCTGCCACTGCCACTGTATCAAAATGTACATTATTTTGAAAAAAGTAAAATAAATTTCATAGCTTTCAGGGTGTTCCGTTGGTTGGGGCGATATAAAAAAATAAAATTGATGATGGTTCCTCGGAGACGAAACGTCGAATAAAAAATTGGACAACGCCATCTAATGGAATTCAAAAAGTGGCAATGAAGAAGTATCTTTGGTTTTTAAAAATCTTTCAAAATAAAGGAAGGAATTACGAAATAAGAAAAACCCAAAAATCGCATTTTGTTTTAAATCTCGGAAACGATAAACAATAAAGAACTTTTGCAAACTACATGTGAACATGCCCTAAATTATACAACTTTTTTTCTAATTTAACGACCTTTGTATCTCTTACGGTTTTCAAGATCCCCATGAAGTTCATCCTTATCTTGGGCACGTTGTATTTTTAAGTAGTCTTCAAACCATCATGTTTTTTCCCTAAGCCTTCATTTAATTTCCATTGTTAATTTATGCTTGCAAATGAAACCAGTAAGGTTTTCGAAACATGTCGCCATTACCCCCATAATGTAACCTTCAATTTTTCAATTTTGGTTTATAATCATACTTTATGATTTATTTTATTTATTATTTTATTTATGGTTTATCTCGGTAATTTATGCCACTCGCCTGCGTCTCGTGGCCATAAACTTACCTCGTGAATAATAGCCATTATTATACGCTCGTTGAATAATATACTATTATGATTGAGGTTGCTCGTCACAGTAGGCTATCATTGGATAAGCTGTGACGGCGCCCACAATTTTCAACTTTTTATACCTGCTTTTTGTTTACGTGACATCGGGCGACTCTTATGATTATGACCATCGATGATATGACACAAAATCCTCGATATCTCGTTCTAGTGAAAAACGACCTCGACCGCGAAGGACTCGGTTCCTTCTAAATCCGACTATCGACTCTCCTTTTCAATCGCACCGGTCGGGATCGCGGGGGTTCATCCGTCTTCGACCAACATCGTACATAGCTATCGTATTTCTTCGATTGAACACTTCCAAAGATTTTTCGTCAACCGCCACCCGCCGAAACTCTTTGTTTCCTTCAGCGACGTCAACCTGTGAAAAAACCTCGGGTCCAGCACCTCCCGAATCGGAGAAGATACCAGGAGCTCTTTTTCAATCAGAGTGACAGAGTTTGCATTTTTTTTCAAATCAACTATACAGTGCTCGCCAAAAAGTCGGCACCAAAGGGACTTTTTTTTAATTTTTGATTTTTTAAAAAAACTTTTCACGGCAATAATTTGTGCTAGTCTGAAAACCTATTTAGCCCCTATCAGATATACCGAGTGATTTTTACTTAGCTAGGAAATGGCGTTTTTCGAATTTGTCCAAATTCGAAAGTGCTATTTTTTGTAAATTAAGCAAGTTGTCCGACCTCCGCAACGTCACTCAAGCCATCCCACACGTGAGATAAACCTGAGGATGCTGAACGGGGAAGCGGCTTTAATCTTAGCCATGTCCGGCCAGGAATCTCCCAACATGGATCGTCTTAATTCGACAAGTACGGAACACTCATAAAGCCATATCTCTTTGAAATCAAAAGTTTTTTACTGCATTTTCGAATACAACCTATTTAGTTACGAAAATTTCCCAAATAACATTTTTTGCTCAAACGAAGTTTTTAGCTCCCAGCTCAAACTGTCGCCATATCTCTTTGAAATCAAAAGTTTTTTACTGCATTTTCGAATACAACCTATTTAGTTATGAAAGTTTCCCAAATAACATTTTTTACTCAAACGAAGTTTCTAGCTCCCAGCACAAGCTGTCACCATATCTCTTTCAAATCAAAAGCTTTTTACTGCATTTTCGAATACAACCTATTTAGTTATGAAAGTTTCCCAAATAACATTTTTTACTCAAACGAAGTTTCTAGCTCCCAGCACAAGCTGTCACCATATCTCTTTGAAATCAAAAGTTTTTTACTGCATTTTCGAATACAACCTATTTAGTTATGAAAGTTTCCCAAATAACATTTTTTACTCAAACGAAGTTTTTAGCTCTCAGCTCAAGCTGTCGCCATATCTCTTTGAAATCAAAAGCTTTTTACTGCATTTTCGAATACAACCTATTTAGTTATGAAAGTTTCCCAAATATCATTTTTTACTCAAACGAAGTTTCTAGCTCCCAGCACAAGCTGTCACCATATCTCTTTGAAATCAAAAGTTTTTTACTGCATTTTCGAATACAACCTATTTAGTTATGAAAGTTTCCCAAATAACATTTTTTGTTCAATCGAAGTTTCCAGCTCCCAGCACAAGCTGCCTATATCTCTTTGAAATAAAAAGTTTTTAACTGCATTTTCGAATACAACGCATTTAGTTATGCAAGTTTCCCAAATAACATTTTTTGCTCAAATGAAGTTTCTAGCTCCCAGCACAAGCTATCGGGACTTTTTTTAAATTTTTGATTTAAAAAAAAACTTTTTAAATTAGAGTTTTTAGACGCCACGTAAGTAGATCTTCATTATCATTGAAAAACATTAATTCCCCCACAAAGTATCTTGCACCAAAAACGTAAAGATTATGCAACAATATTAATTATAATTGTTGTACGGCAGATGGGTAATTATTTGGTGAATAAAGGTTATACGTAGCTGCCAAATTTGGAGTTCATAAATTATCGTCGAATATGGTGACGTTCTTGTAAATCTGTTTGTGATGTATAGGTTTACAAGAACGTCACCATATTCGACATTTTAAAACGAACCTACATATTTTGTTACAGACTTGATAAAGCCAAATTGGCGAAACGTTGTCCACAAAACTTTTATATTACGACGAATAAATACAAATAATGTAATTTATGAACTCCAAATTTGGCAGCTACGTATAACCTTTATTCACCAAACAATATTAATTTTCTGTAAATAATAATAAACCTATTAGCAATTTCTATTGTTTCGTCCAATTATAAATCAAAAAATTAAAACTATAGTTTTAGCAGAAGTTAAAGAAAAAAAATTTTTCTGGTCTTGAGGTTGTTCGGTAAGCTAAAACTGATAGACGATGAAAAAATCTCATTGAAATCTTGCTTAATTTACGAAATCCACCAAATTTAGACAATTTCGAAAAACGCCATTTCCTAGCTAAGTGAAAATCACTCGGTATATTTGATAGGGGCTGCATAGGTTTTCAGACAAGCACAAATTATTTCCGTAAAAAGTTTAAAAAAAAAATCAAAAATAAAAAAAAATCCATTTGGTGCCGACTTTTTGGCGAGCACTGTACTATAACAGAACGAGAACGGGTAGGTTGGTTTTCTGTTTGTTCACATCGTTAACAACTGTGATTTTTTACAATTGTTTTCGCATAATATTTTCAATTTAGTGGTTCATTTTGCGCTTTGAAATTGATTCCGACAACAAAAAACGTTACAAATAATGTCGGAAAGGTGACGGAATGCGCGTAAGCGGGTTTATATTATTGAAATAAATAAATATCATAAGTATAATTATTATTTTATTTATCACTAATAACGTCATAATCTAAAATATTGGTATCGAAGAGTTTTGAGAATAATAACTTCCATCACATTTATAAGGGTATGGTATTCGCAGCATATACATTCCGCAAATAATTTAGCAAAAAAAACTCTCCGTACTAATATCATTGCACTGACAAAATACAGGTCAGTCGGTCAGTGTATCATTGTGAGCGGTCTCAAAAAAACGGCAACACCGTAAAGATGTCGTAACGTATGAAAGTTATCTACGGATGTCACGTAAAACATGAATTAAAAACGTATATCTGATATATTTCGGAGCTCACAAAGATAGGACGAAAATATACATTCGTTCGTGTATGGTTGAATTATTTTTCGTCCATTAGAAACCATTATTGATATCCAAAGAGTCATATTTTTAATTTTCAATTATTTTTATTTCTAAGGGGGGATGTCGAAACGTCGATATTTTTACTGGATGTCACAAGATACGTTGGTCGACTATATACAGGGTGTCCCCGGATGGGGTTGCGCACTCTTGTAAACTTTTTTATTTTGGAGTTTTCGACAAAATGTTATTCTTCATAAAAAGTTTTGCTTGTCCTGAAACTTACTTTTAGCCTACTTTCGATTTTTTAAAATCAAGTAGGCCTTTACAGTTAAGCAAAGACTATTTTCATTTTAGGTAAAGTACCTTTTCTGTTCACAATATGCCAAAATATTGTTAAGAAAAGTTGTTCAGAATGAAAAGTTATGGCCATATGCAAATTTTCAGGATGATAGTCCTACTTTGATAAAATTCGAAAAGTTATTGAGTTAGGTATGTAAATTTTCGTCGCAAAATTAATAATAAAGATCTTTCTGCTATTGTCGACGCGATATTGAGTATTATCAAAGTACGGTAGGTCAAGTACTGCTATTTGAACGATATTATAAAATTGCATAAACTTCGCATGATGTAATGGAAAAATAGAACGAACTTAGTAAACAGTTGCAGTAACTGCATATGTACTTCATATCTGGGATATTTTATTCTTTAATGCAACATAACAAAAAACAAATTAAATTCTAAACATTGAAATTATTCCACGTAATATCCTCCTCTTAGTACACCTTCTTCTATTCGGGTTCTAAATTTTAGGTAGGTCGATGAATGCTGTTGGCACGTACCCTAACAAACTTGTTTAATGTATTATTGTTATACCTCAACCCCCGCTCCGGCAGGTAGGGAGGTAAAGTTCTAGTTTTTAGGAATTAATGTCACTTGACAAACTGTACTCTTCTCGTTAGGTTAACACCAAAATAAATTCGAGCGAAAAGAGAAAATACTCGGTGGTTTTAATTATGAACCGCGCAACATGGTCCTTCGAACCGAATTATTTATCGCAATCGTATTAATTAAAATTTATTAAATCGCAATGTTACAAGTGCACGCAGTGATACCACGCAGAAAAATCATCGAAAGAATAAGTAACCATCCCTCGACAGCTATTCAATTCACGTAAGTAAGTCTCGTTTCCTTTATTATTACATACATCCTCTCGTATATATTTATATTACACGTTCTCGATTCTCGTACACGTTCTGTGTTATACATCTTCTCAAAATGTCGGAATTAAAATCATTAATTGCCAAACGCGGTGCTGTAAAAGGCCAACTAACTAGATTTTCCACATTTATAAATGCCTACGACAACTCAAAATCAACGGAATTAAAATTTAGATTCGATAAATTATTGGGAATTTTAGATGAATTTAACATTGTACAGGAAGAAATTGATGTTTTGTGCGAAATAAATTCCAATGTCGATGAGTCATCTAAGAATTTCCAAGAAAGAGAAAGTTTTGAAAATGAATACTACAAACTCGTTGCGTTGGGTAAAGAATACTTAGAACCGGTTACAAATTTACCTAAATCTCAAAATAACCCTATTGAATTCAAAAGCAAAACCTTTAAATTACCTGCTATTGATTTGCCTTCCTTTAACGGTAATTACGACCAGTGGTTGTCCTTCTACGAAACTTTCAAAAGTTTAATTCATAATGACAATTCTATCACAGATATTCAAAAACTTCATTATTTAAAATCCTGTTTAAAAAATGAAGCAGCTAAAGTAGTAGAATCGCTAGCCACAACATTCGAAAATTACGCGATAGCATGGGATTTACTTGTCAAGCGTTACCATAACAAAAAATTAATAATTAAAAATCACGTTAGCGAATTATTTGCATTACCTACCGTTACAAAGGACAATTCCACTGCAATGCGCCAATTAATTGATAAGATAACGTTAAATCTAAAGGTTTTACATAGTTTAGGGTTGCCCACCGAACAATGGGATGTTTTAATTATTTACATAATTGTTAGTAAGTTAGATTATATTACCGCTCGTGATTGGGAAAATAACAATACCACAGATATTCCCGCGTTAGGTGACCTGATTGATTTTTTAAAACATAAGTGCGAATTGTTAGAGTCGTTGCAATTTGATAAGGGAAGTAAAGTTACCTTCAATCAAGGCTCAAAACCTACGTATCAACGCTTTGTAAATAATGCGGCGCTTTCAGTAGAGAAAGCAACTCAAATTAAATGTTCTTTTTGCAACCAACCCCATTTCATACACGCATGTGAAAAATTTAAAGAATTAACCATGGAAGATGCTTTTCAAGAAGCAAGACGTTTAAAACTTTGTACCAATTGCTTACGCGAAGGCCATAGTAACATAAATTGTAGATCCAGTGGATGCAAAAAGTGCCATAAAAAACATAATACGCTATTTCACGGTAAAAAACCACTTACGGAACCCTCCATGAGCGCAAACCTGCAAGATTCAAATACGACCTCTTGCAATCATGTTGGAAAAGAATTTAATGACCAGGTGTATACGCTTTTATCGACCGCGTGTTTGCACATTTTAGATTCTACAGGCCAGTTTCACACATGTAGAGCTTTACTAGATGCAGGTAGCCAGTCAAACTTTATTACCAATGATCTCGCGAACAAATTACAATTACCCTCGAATCACATTGATTGGAAAATTATTGGAATTAATCAAAACGTATCGTCTGTTAATAAATTAGTAAACGTTACTATCAAATCAAAATTTAATAATTTTAAATCAAATATCGACTGCTTAACATTACCCAAAATTACGGAGCAATTACCGAATTTCGATCTTGATCGCAGTTTATTTAAGATTCCATCGGGAATCAAATTAGCGGATAATAATTTTAATAAAGCGTCCCCTATCGATGTACTGTTGGGAGCAGAGATTTTTTGGACCCTTTTATGTGTAGGGCAGATCAAAATTAACAATCAACCAACGCTTCAAAAAACACATTTAGGTTGGATATTCGGTGGGAATGCCTTATTATCAAACACCTCAAATCATCGTACAACCCGTACTGTAAATCAATTAAACCTCAATATGCTCAATGACAACATCAAACGTTTTTGGGAATTAGAGGAAGTGAAAGACAGTCAGTGCACTTACTCGTCAGAAGAACTAGAATGCGAAAATCATTTTTTAAGCACTTATTCTCGAAACACACACGGAAGGTTTATAGTAAGGTTGCCGTTCAAAACCAATCCCTCAAAATTAGGCTCCTCAATTCGAAATGCTCAAAATAGATTCTATAAGTTAGAAAAACGCTTTCAAAAACAACACGATTTAAAAATCAAATACACGGCATTTGTAGACGAATACATTAACTTAGGGCACATGAGTTTAATACCCGAGGGTTCCACAAGTAATAACATCGATTCCTTTTATTTACCGCACCATGCAGTCGTAAACGAGAATAAAGTCACTACCAAGTTGCGAGTCGTATTTGACGGCAGCGCAAAGTCAAGCACTAGTGAAAGTTTAAACTCATTACTTCACATCGGGCCATCGCTTCAACAAGAGTTAGTTTTGATTTTATTACGATTTCGCACTCACAAATACGTAATCTCGGCCGACATACAAAAGATGTATCGGCAAATTGAAATGCACCCCGACGACAGACAATATCAGCGTATCTTGTGGCGGCCCAACGATACCAACCCTTTGTGTACCTATGAATTAAATACCGTGACGTACGGAACAGCCTCAGCACCATACCTCGCAATACGTTGCCTAAAGCAGTTAGGTTTAGAAGCAAGCTCGATGCCTCTGGCCCAAAAGGCAATCCTTCACGACTTCTACGTTGACGACTTATTAACGGGAGCTGATACCATAGAACAAGCGGTGCAATTGCGAACCGAAATCGATGAAATACTGAAGGGAGGTTGTTTCCATTTAGCTAAGTGGGCATCAAATGATCAAAGGGTATTATCAAACATTCAAACAAGTACGTGTAGCGATATACAATTAGACAGGCAACAGGAGACTAAAACGTTAGGGCTCCTGTGGAATTGCGGAGAAGATATTTTGAAATATTCTAATCACTGTCACATAGCCAATAAGCGAATCACTAAGCGAACAATTTTATCGGTAATTTCAAAAATTTACGACCCCCTCGGCTTAATCGGTCCAATAATCGTAACAGCAAAAATATTACTCCAAACATTATGGCAATTACAAATCGGCTGGGATGAGTCGGTACCCTCGCACATTTTCACGTCTTGGCAACAATTTTGTAAAGAACTACCTATAATATCCACTTATTCTATACCTAGACGAGTCATAGAATCTCCGACCTTTAGATTCGAGTTGCATGGTTTTTGCGATGCGTCACAAAAGGCATATGGAGCGTGTATATATATCAAATCAATTTCAAATAATCAGTTAGTTACTTATAGTCACTTATTGTGCTCAAAGTCTAGAATCGCCCCGTTTAAAACTATAATGATCCCGAGACTCGAACTATGTGCAGCGTTACTTTTATCTCGCTTGGTTAATAAAATCATACACGCAATAAATATAGAGTTTAGCCAAATCAAATTATACACCGATTCGACCATTGTGGTGGCTTGGATAAATACTGCTCAGCCCAGGTTAAAAACTTTCGTTGCAAACCGCGTCTCAAAGATTTTAGTGAGCACTAAGACTGAGATGTGGAATCACGTATCTACCAAAGACAACCCTGCTGACATTATTTCTCGGGGCAGTTTGCCCAGCGAATTGGCCAAATTACAATTGTGGTGGCACGGGCCAGAATTTTTAACAATTCCAAATTTTGAAACTCCAAAGCAACCGGACGTTTTAAAAGTAGAAAATATACCGGACCTAAAATCACTTAAAACGACATGTTATATAACTAACACGATAACACCATTAGATATTCTAGAAAAAACCTCTTCATTTAGACGTTTATATCATGTAATAGCATATTGCAATCGATTTATAAACAATGCAAAAAATAAATTATCCAAGCAAATTGGAAACTTAACAGTCTCAGAAAAACGTCACTCTGAAATATACATTATTCGAACTTTGCAAAACAATGCATTTCCTAATGAAATTAGACGGTTGAAGGAAAGGCGAAACATCGCCAGTAATAGTCCTCTTCTATCTCTAAACCCATTCATAGACGAAAACGATTTGCTGCGGGTGGGAGGGCGACTACGTAATTCTATTCTACCGTTTGAGTCGAAACATCAAATAGTTTTACCAAAACATAATCTAACGCGCGCACTGATCCGCGAAGAACATATACGACTGTTACATCCGGGTCAATTGACGACCTTACACTCGCTTAGGAGAAAGTATTGGCCCATTGCAGGGAAAGAGCAAGTTAAGAATGTACTAAGACAATGCGTAAAATGTTACAAAGTAAATCCTGTTGCTTGCGAACAACTTATGGGGAACTTACCCATTGATCGTGTTACGTCCGCACGACCTTTCATTCATTGCGGAGTCTATTATGCCGGTCCATTATCGTTAAAGGAGGGCAAAGGGCGTGGCAAAAGGTTAATTAAAGGCTATATTTCATTGTTCATTTGTATGGCCACCAAAGCGATTCATCTGGAAGTGGTTGGAGATTTAACCACAGAATCGTTCTTGGGGGCAGTTAAGCGCTTCATTTCGCGCAGAGGCCACGTAACTGATTTTTATTCTGACAACGGAACCAATTTTGTAGGAGCAGAACGGGAATTTAAAAAACTTTTAAGCTCCGAAGCGTTTAAAAACTCACTGATATTGAATTTAACAGCACAACACATCAATTGGCACTTTATTCCACCAAGGGCACCTCATCAAGGTGGTCTGTGGGAAGCTAGCATTAAGCTAGTCAAGCAAAATTTAAAGCGAATAATAGGCAGCGCAAACCTCACTTTTGAGGAGATGTACACAGTTCTGACGGGAATTGAGGCGTGTATAAATTCCCGACCAATAACCCCTTTAAGCAACGATCCTAACGACCTAAGATCCTTATCCCCAAGTCACTTCCTTATTGGAGACTTGCTTACGGCACCAATAGAACCAGACGTTACACATTTAAAAATGAATACGTTGTCACGATGGCAGCTAGTGGAACAATTGAAACAGCACTATTGGAAGCGCTGGAAACGGGAGTACTTGAATCAGCTACAACAGCGAACTAAGTGGAAGATCGCGCGACACGATCTCTCCGTTGGAGACATGGTGATGGTGAAAGAAGATAACCTTCCTCCATTGCAATGGCACTGTGGACGAGTTGCAGAGCTACATAGTGGGAGTGATAATAAAGTTCGTGTAGTTTCGGTTAAAACTAAGGGTGGCGTAGTAAAACGTGCAATTAACAAAATATGTGTATTACCGCTAGATGATGTAAAGGACAACAGTGTAGGCTAAGTGTGTACCGAGTTAAGTTTAATTCATTTCTAATGTTAAGTTTGTTATTGTGTTCACGTTTGTATATATGTTTCTTGTCTTAGTAGTTAAGCAAATCAACGCACAGTAGTTGGATGGACATTTCACTTGTAATTAATATTTCATTTTTTTTGTTAATTCTAGCTAATTATTGTAATTGTATAACATTTCTTTACATTTTTTATTTTTGAAAGAACGAATACTTTCAAAGGGGGCGGCATGTTGGCACGTACCCTAACAAACTTGTTTAATGTATTATTGTTATACCTCAACCCCCGCTCCGGCAGGTAGGGAGGTAAAGTTCTAGTTTTTAGGAATTAATGTCACTTGACAAACTGTACTCTTCTCGTTAGGTTAACACCAAAATAAATTCGAGCGAAAAGAGAAAATACTCGGTGGTTTTAATTATGAACCGCGCAACAAATGCATTTCTTCATTCACACTAGCAACAGCTTCTACGATTTTTTGTTTTAAAATCGTCTTCTAATTCGTTTGTGTAAGCCTTTTCCTTTAGGTTGCCCCATAAGAAAAAGTCCAGTGGGTTGAGATCTGGAGATCTCGCCGGCCACTTTAGTGGACCAAAGCGTCCAATTCACCGACTAGGAAGAAATTTATCAAAGTACGACTATCATCCTGAAAATTTGCACGTGGCCATAACTTCTCATTCTGAACAACTTTTCTTAACAACATTTTGGCATACTGTGAACACAAAAGGTACTTTACCTAAAATGAAAATAGTTTTTGCTCAACTGTAAAGGCCTACTTGATTTTAAAAAATCGAAAGTAGGCTAAAAATAAGTTTCAGGCCAAGCAAAACTTTTTATGAAGAATAACATTTTGCCGAAAACTCCAAAATAAAAAAGTTTACAAGAGTGCGCAACCCCATCCGGGGACACCCTGTATATATATATATAAGGTTATAACGTTGGTTGTCATTCTCGACAGACTAATGACTGAATTGTCAATGTCACATGTTTTATAATCATAATTTAATATATATATATATAATTTAATACATATAGAAAATTTACACACCGCGGCCGGGATTCGAACCCGGGCCTCCACCTCGCTAGGGTGATGCTCTACCAACTGAGCTACCTCGGCATCTCACCCCGACAACGGTTCAAATTCTCTATATGCATATAATATTAGACAAAGGACGATTTTTAACCTTTGTATCAAGTTAGCTTCATGGTTTGTGAAGATTCAAACTTGAAAGGCATTTTTTGTCCTTGTATATGTTTATGTAGCATTCCGCTAGGGGATATATATAATTTATAAGGTTATAACGTTGGTTGTCATTCTCGACAGACTAATGAATTAATAATTCAAGTTTGAATCTTCACAAACCATGAAGCTAACTTGATACAAAGGTTAAAAATCGTCCTTTGTCTAATATTATATGCATATAGAGAATTTGAACCGTTGTCGGGGTGAGATGCCGAGGTAGCTCAGTTGGTAGAGCATCACCCTAGCGAGGTGGAGGCCCGGGTTCGAATCCCGGCCGCGGTGTAAATTTTCTATATGTATTAAATTATATATATATATATTAAATTATGATTATAAAATATATATATATATATATATATATATATCTACTTTAATCCCATGTCTACTTTAATGCACGAGATTAAAGTATAATATCTACCTTTTTGTTTTTTGTTACGGACGAACAGGACACCCGTTCATTCGCAATTATATACAGTGAGGACCAAAAGTTTGGAATAATGGATTTTTTTCGTTTCCTGTCAGAAATATCAAAAAACTATTGGACACGTCAAATTGATTTTGGTCATGGAAAACATTTTGCGATAATTTTCAATTTTCCAACTCCCACCCCTTCTGTGCAGTGACGTCATCAATTAATTTTTTTAATGAGAACACCCCACTTTCTTAACGGCTTTCAATAGATTATAAAACGACGATTTCAGCAAATATACACATTCTACCTTTTAAGTGCAGATTTCATGAGAGATTAATTTTTTAAAATAGAAAAACGAGAAAAACATCAAATAGCGTTGTCAACAAATAAACAAATTTTATTGTAAAAATAATGTTAAATGGTTTTTCTTTTAGTAACCATAATTATCATAAACAATAATTAGAGCAAATTTTCAAATTGAAACGCATTTTCTTCTTGACAGTGCGCCAATCGCGCTTGAAACTCTGTGCAAACATTTTACAAAGTTTCTGGTTGTATTGCTGCCGTTTCCTGTCTTATTCTTTCTTTCAAGTCTTCGATATTATTCGGTCGATTGAAGTAAACTTTACTTTTAACATATCCCCATAAAAAGAAATCCCGTAGAGTCAGATCTGGAGACCTAATCGGCCATTCAAAAAACGTTCTTTTTGATGTTTTTCTATTTTAAAAAATTAATATCTCTTCAAATCGGCACTTAAAAGGTATAAAGTGTATATTTGCTGAAATCGTCATTTTATAATCTATTGAAAACTGTTAAGAAAGTGGAGTGTTCTCATTAAAAAAATTAATTGATGACGTCACTGCGCAGAAGGGGTGGGAGTTGGAAAATTGAAAATTATCGCAAAATGTTTTCCATGACCAAAATCAATTTGACGTGTCCAATAGTTTTTTGATATTTCTGACAGGAAACGAAAAAAATCCATTATTCCAAACTTTTGGTCCTCACTGTATATATGATGATGTTAAATATTGTGCCATTCTTGGGAACCTTACTACTCTAGTAACTTTATGATATCTAAATACTGATACGATCGCCAAACTGGGGCCAAACACCTCCCAGCACCTGCCACTATATTAACGATTCTTTCTAACTTGGCGAACACTGTATGATGTTTGCAATAAACTGGAAACGGTAGCATAAAGAGTTGTAAAGAATTATCACTACGGAAAACTTCACCATTCGAAATCCCTAAAAATTAAAAGAAAACGTCGGAACGAAATCCTTAAGCAAGCACGACAGCAATCGTGTATAATAAGACAGACAATTCAAAAGATACGCAATAAAATAAAAGAAAAGGGTGTCGAGTGAGGTTCTAAAAAATCACACGTCATGCTATAAAAGTATAAACACTCATGGGATAGCTGAAAAAGTAAATGTCAAAGAAAGGTCTTGTCAGATCCCTTCAAATTTTACCATGAATCGTATTTTAGGGAGGGACATATAGATGCTTTATCTTTGCTGTTGTGTCCTTGTTTGCCGTCTGCGCACCTCGCCTGCTAAACTACTTTGCGCCCACTGTATATTGTGGAAGATGCACCTTAAATAAATAAATGTATAATTAAAAATTTATTAAAGAAGTTAATTACACAAATCTGGAACGGTGGAACTGAAAGGGCCACGAAGGTCCGCCCCCGTCAATATCTAGGAGCAAGGAGTCAATCACATTACTATCATGACTGGAGGCTGGAGGCAAGGACACAGAAGACATAATACAGAAGCGACACTTGTGGCGGCACGTTTGATGTTCGTTTGACAAATCCGGGTGACCTTCGCCATGTTATTGTTAGTACTTTACGTGGGAAATTTAAAAACACTTTAGTTTTCAGCATTAATCTACTTCTCTGTATGACAACCATATTTCGCAAATGTTAACTTAATTTTTAATAGTTTACATTGGAATAAAAAACAAGTACTTTTTAAAAACTATTTATGTATTTTCAATACAATAAGTACTCCTATTATTTTAAACTAAAGATTACATAACATTTTTAATTTAAAATTTCTTTTTCCAGATGTTTTAAATTCCCTATTCGCAAATTTTATACAGCTAAAAATCTGAAACCTAATAATAAACAGCTTTAATAAATAAATGATGATTCGGTCATATAAATTTAAGTATGTATAGTTTGTCTCATAGTATATCGTCTTGAAATTGCCCTGTCATAGAATACCTAGAGGTCCCCTTTGTTATCACAATCAGGTAGGCATTTAAAACGTGTTTATCTACTGCAGATTAGAAAATAAATCCTTTTTATGAGGTAAATTTCAAGGCGATATATTTTGAGACAGACCCATGAACAATGGTGAGTTTGTAAGCCGAGATCTTTAAATAAACGCGTTACTTGTTCGACTCCTTTTTTTAACATAGGTACTAGAGCACGATATAAATATACTAAAGATAGGATGTTGCGCATGGTGGGAGGTCCGCAGTGAATTACATCTGTAAGTGCGAAATTGTCTTGAACCTATCAATCAAATCACCCAGATCTCCTAACGCTTTCTCCTCGAACGCTGCGAAAACCACTGTATATTATTTAGACAGAGAAAAAATGAACTGAATCAATTTTGTAATGCACAAAATTTACTACAAAAAAGTCCGGTGAGAGTGTAACTATCTCCATTAGATTGGGAAAAATCGGGTTGGACAGTTGCGCGAATAAGTTTTGCATCATTTTGGACGCCTGTAACTCTTAAACTATCGAAGATCGTGACACCCTCTCGCGAACTTTTCTTTAGTAAATTTTGTGCTCTAGAAATTTGTTTATATGCAATTTTCCTCTATCTAGCACCGTTTTTGTGTCGTAGCGGCGCAAACACCATCAGATGTAATTATGCTACTTTATATTTTTCGGGTTAACTCAGAGAGATTGAGCTACCCTATTATTTTTAAGATATAAAAGACATCATATGGAGCCTATTTTATATTATGAAATTTTTTGTATCTTTAAAAATAAACTCGGTACAAACGAAAAACACATCAAATGAGCACGTCGTAAACGAAATTTACTCTGCGAGTGACGTCATGCGCACGGTCTGACGAAATCCGAACGTCGGAGCATCCGGCCGTGGTACTAGAGGAAGCGCTTTCCAAGGCCGCCAATAGAGGGAGAACGACCTACATCACTCCTCGTTGCAGCATTCCATTGCCATTCTTACACTACTTATGAGAACGTTCAAGTAAAACACTTTTCAAGATTTCTTTTTCAACCACCACACGATTCTCAAGTTTAGTATTTAATATTTATCAATGTTATATGTTTTTAATCATATGTTCACCAATAAGTACGCCCTTTACATCTCGAATAATGTACAATAAGTATTATTTAATCTCATTTTAAGGCATTAGAACAAGTTATACTACCACAATGCAACCCTCTAATGTTTATACCAAATTGTTTGGTATACTTACTAATTCACTGCTTTTTTAATTAAAAAATAATTTTCAAAAGTTAAAAAGTATGAGCAGCCATGACATGTCAAATTCAAATAATGTTTAATATTAATTTTTAGACCTGTTGCCTATTTAAACACTCGTTCCTTGTTATAATAACTATTATTATCTATTATTATTCATGGTTAAATTTTTCAGGAAAATGCCATATTACATAATTGAAAATGTTTGATTTGATAATATTCAAAATTATTCGAATTTGACATGTCATGGCTACTCATATTTTTAACTTTTGAAAATTATATTTTCCTAATTAAAAAGTAGTGAATAGGTATAAGTACCAAATATTTGGTATAAACAGGCTCAGAAAATAATGCTCTTTCGATAGACATCATTACCGTTCTTGTAGATGAAGCTGGTGAGCAGCAAACTGCAAATATGTGATTTCCCATGCTATTCGGCTATGTCCCGCTTTGAAACTTGTCACACGGTATACATATTTAACATGTTTAAAAATCAAAATGGTAGAATCAATTGTTTAACTATTACTTTAATTAACAGCAATAAAAATACTGTATTTAGCATTTTCCTGAGTTTTAACTTATCATAAAATTGTTGTTGTTCCATAAATTGTTACCAAATTTAAAAATGTTGTAGCACACATACTTCTCAAAAGTCGAAAGCCCATAAATGTTGATTATTGATATAATTAACTGGTTTTATGGGCTAACTAAAGAAAAAATTCTATGCTAAAATGCTAAATTTGTATTATTGAAATCAAGCTGCATTATTCCTCTATTGAAAACAAAATTTGTTTTCTTGTAATTCAAAGTAAATGTTATGTTTATTGCGAAAGAAAGACGCACATATTCTCGCGAGAGGAAATCTACCACATCGTAAACAGCGAGCGGCAAACCACAACAATGTGATTATCTTTTGCATTGTACAAAACCATGCGCTTCCGGCTTCATAGCAATAGTGTACCACAACAGCTGCCTCGCGCACTGCACTTCACCGCGTCAGCCGAAGCATCCATCCTTTTTTCCAAATTTCATTTAAAAAAAACGTTGTATAATGACATTATTTTTTGAATCGTGTTAGACCATAACATAATTGGTTTAACTTTTTATGTTACTGTCAATATTATTAATATCGAACTTTCAGGTACTCAGTTACACAAGATGTCGTGTTTTATTATAGCTTTAAGACTGATAAACCAATTGGCCACTAGTATCTACCACTCAGTTTCAATAATACAGCCGTAATTAATTTTTAAAGCCGAGCGCTTGTGCGATTTGAGTCATAATTAGCGCTTTTAATCCAGTCAACGAACGGCTGAAATAAAAATTTTTAATTATCCCTGCAAACCAGATATTTAGATTTAGGTAGTACTCCAGGTATTAAATCCAAGTTTCCAGGAAAAAAAAACGTCCGGGAAAGGTGAAAAATTGATAAAAAAGTGTGGAAATTCCTGTGTATTTTGCTTCTTTCACTATTATTTAAACAACGGCAAGTTGTATCGAAACATTTTCAGTATAAAAGTTGTAGAACAGAAGATTCTACGTTGGAATAAGTCATTATATGATAATTTCGGTATGGTATTTCTGACGTAATAACGAATTTCCCGAACTGTCATCTTAAAAGCGTACTTCGACCTAGAATTCCAAAGCGGCAACTGAACATTATTCTATCATTTTCTATACGTTATACGACACTGTTTGCAGAAGCGAGAAAGAACCGTCGAATCGAAAAGGATAGAAGTCCAGTAGGGTCGCGCCGTTGCCGCTTTGGAGTCGTCGGTCGTAGTACGCTTTTAAGACGACAGTTCGGGAAATTCGTTGCTACGTCGGAAATGCCGTACCGAAATTATCACGTAATGATTTATTCCAACGCAGAATCTTCGGTTCTACAACTTTTATGCTGAAACTTTTTCGATATAACCGTTGATTCAAAACTCTTTAGTCAATGATATAACTTACCATTGCTTAAATAATAGTGAAAGAAGCAAAATACACAGGAATTTCCACACTTTCTTATCAATTTTTCACCTTTCTCGGACGTTTTTTTCCCTGCAAATTTGGATTTAGACCTGGGGTCCTGGGGTACTACCTAAATCTAAATATCTGGTTTGCAGGGGTAATTAAACATTTCGATTTCAGCCGTTCGTTGACTGGACTATTTTTTGTACATACACGATGTGTTGCAAAAATCTAAAACTAGACACCTTTTTGTAGGAATAAAGGATCTTTTAAATGCACTTTGTTTTATTAAATTATTATTGCTAATTACTGAGATACAAGCTTCTAAAGTCAGGGGCCTTGCATTTTTACTCCGATAGTAGTAGGTGCGGCAATAACCCGAGGATTTTTATTTTTATATTTATTTATTTAATGTTGCTCTATTCTTCAACGTAATAGCACATCGAAAAGTAACACGTATGATAATTATCTTCATTGTAGTTATTTAAAAATTAAAGTTGACGGTTTCAGTTAAAGTTTTAAAGATAAGAACTCCATCAAAGTTTGAAATATTATAACATAACATGATTATATTGTTATTCTATTTGAATGCATGATTTAAATAGAATTTACGTACTTAGTTATTCAAGCAGTAGGTATAATACAGTATTTCCTTTGTAATAATTAAAAGAAAATAAGTATTCCTTGTCCATTATAAAAAAAAATATTGTCATGTAAAAGTAAATTAGAACTTTTTGGCATTGAGGCTTGTATTTTAAAGCTTCTTTGCAGTCTAATTTAGTTAGTAAAGTTATTATTTATAAGTTAGATCAAAGTTTTAGTAAAGTTTCATTTTAAAAGGAAAAGGAAAAATGTTCAAGAGACGTTTAAAGTTTTCTTATTATACGTATACAATAAAATCATTATTATTATTATTATTATTATTATTATATGTACTTCGATTGTTATCGATACTCAGGCCAAGCCTGGTTAACTAATCGCACGGATCGAAATCAAGTTACGATTAGTCCTACTAATACATATATCTATACAATATAAATTTGAAGTTGCTGTTAAAAAGTGAACATACTAAATATTATACACATATTATGTTCATTAAATTAAATGACGTTGATAAAACCAACGCTGATCACATTTTAGATAATGTATTTGTTTGAGAAGCCTCGGTGTATTTGATCCCAATTTGTAAAAGCCACGTCCCGTCGACCCTCTTTCCGCGAAGGCATTAACATGAACGCAGCGTCGCGCATCAATAACAAAAAGAGACCCTATATTCCTAGGCTTCTCCGTTGGCGTCACTTATTCGTGACTTAGTGACTTTTATAGAAAAGAAAAAAATGAACATAATATGTATGTTTTGAAAAAGTGTTATGATTATTGTGTAAGCGTTTTTTGTTGTTTAGCTCGACGCATAGGTTGCACTCGAGTGGGTAATGTGTTATTTGTGTTTTGTGTTAATTGCGAATTCTGATACTGTGAGTATATTGTGTGTTTACGTTTGAGTGCATGAGAACGAGTCAGAGGTGTTACATGAGTGATTGTTGAAGTGTTGTGTGTTGGTAATGGACTTTCTATAATGTTATGTTGTGTATGCAACAGAGTTTCAATTTGTGAAGGGAGAATTGAGTGTTGTGTTTCATTTTGTGTTTGAATGGTATTAGTTGAAAGTGTGTGATGTGGTTCTGAGTGATGTGCGGTATCTTCCGTTATGTTTAGAAATTTTCTAACTATGTGACAAGTGTTGATAATGACTGCCTTTTGTAATTGTATGTATATGTTCTTATCTAACCCTAAAATGTACAAACTGTGATGTATTGTTTTTGGTATAACTCCGGTTGCACTAAGAACAATGGGTACTGTAAGAGCAGTTCCCATTCTCCATTGCGCTTTAAGTTCCTGAGCTATATCAGTGTATTTTCGATGTTTCTCTGCGTGTGTATTGGCTAAATTGTTTGTGTTGGGAACTGCAATATCTATTATGTATATGATTTTTTGTGTTTTATCTATAAGTGTTATATCTGGCCTATTGTTATATACAGTTTTATCTGTGAGTAGTGTCCTATCCCAATATAGTTTGTGTGTGGTGTTTTCAAGTACAACTTGCGGTGTATATTTGTAATAGGGTGTGTTATCAGTAGAAAGGTTATGTTTTGTGGCGAGTTTTTGGTGTATTATCTTAGCTACCTGATCGTGTCTGTGTTTGTATTCTGTTTGTGCTAGACGTGTACATGCTGATATAATGTGTTGTATTGTTTCTGGTCTTTGCGAACATTGTCTACAAAGATCATGTGTAATTGTCCTATCTTTAATTATGTGTTTTCTGTAATTTCGTGTGTAAATGACCTGATCTTGTATGGCAAACATGAAACCCTCTGACTCTGGGAAAATATCACATTTGGTTAACCAAGCATGCGTTGCTATAATATCAACACAGTCTTCGTTAATCTCCTGTGGATATCGTCCGTGTAAAGTCTTTTGTGTCCAAGTTTGTATTATTATTATTATTATTATTATTATTGTACTTCAGTTCCTATCGATACTCAGGCCAAGCCTGGATAACTAACCGCACGGATCGAAATCAAGTAACGATTAGTTCTAGTAATACCTACATATACCTATATAAAATAAATTTAAAGTAGCTGTAAAAAAATTATGTGTTTTGAAATAGTATTATGTTTATTGTGTAAATGTTTGTTGCTTATTATTATTATACAGCATAGAGATAGAAGTCTATTCGTTTAAAATGAGTAGGTAATTAAATGTAAAGTTAAATATAAAGAAGCGCTGGCTGGATAACTTCTAATCAAATCGTATGTATTATGTATGATGTATCAATAAGTATTAAATATTAGCATAATATTCCATATAACAGCTAAGTTAAACGTAAGTTGAATGCTCCATTTGGAGTCTTTCATACATCAGTTGAGAAAACGACTTAATTTAATTTGATATTTATGTGACATGAAATAAATGCTCAGCAATCGTTTCGTGCAAGGGTGTCACGCTACGTAATTTATTTTCTGCATGAGTAACACGTCTTTTACCGGATTTTAAATACAATATCTATGAATTGGATTTTACTAGTTACTGTTAACGTTATTACTTAATACGGAGTAATAATAATTTTTGGAACCATTCATGTAAAACTGCAAATGTAAATTTGTACCTAGGTACCTACCTATTTTTATACGTCTGATGGGCCATTTTTTTAATAAAGCCGTTTCTAAAAAACCTGGGTGGGTGAGGTATAATGTATTCGTTGCAACTCTGTGAAAGAAATAGGTGTTAATCGTTTGTGAAAAGCAAGATAATACTTGTTGCTGGTATTTCCATTAGCGGCACAGAAACATCATATTTTTAATCGCAGTTCAAGTATTTCACACAACGCACCGGCCGACGGGTTCGAAAACTTGTGCAGTGATCGAAAAAATTCCAAACTTGCAGTCTGCATCATTTTATTCCATTTTGGAAAAGATGACGATCAATGGAACAACAGTATTCGCCATTGCTCGTGTGCATCAGTTAAAACGCTCCTGTAAACCCTATTTTCAGACAGATCAAAAGAATTTCGTAGTGACGTTAACACGCCAGTAAATTTGCAAGCTTCCACTTAACTTGGATAGAACGACTTTTCCTTTTGGAGTGGTTTAACGGCTACGCTTATAAATTATGTAGGTACTCGTTTCCTTTGATTGTGCTGTGCTCTCTACGATCTTGTACCTTTATGTGCGCTTTCTACGTTGATTTTTCCTACACCATGAAGCTCCCACATTCTTCCCTACAATTACAGAAAATTCGCTATTTTCTATAAACGGGGTCTTAGTTATGTTTTTTGTTTGTTGTAATAGTGTTTTACATGCACACAACACACAATTACTATCGGAGTAAAAATGCAAGGCCTCTGACTTTAGAAGCTTGTATCTCAGTAATTAGCAATCATAATTTAATGAAATAAAGTGCATTTAAAAGATCATTTATTCCTACAAAAAGGTGTACAGTTTTAGATTTTAAAATTTAAAAATTAATTACGGCTATATTATTGAAACTGAGTGGTAGATACTTATTTATTTGACAAGTGTATACTTTTTTGTTGGTGTGAGATGCTTTTGAAGCCAATTGGTTTATTAGTCTTAAAGCTATAATGAAAAAACGACATCTTGTATAACTCAGTACCTGAACGTTCGATATTAATAATATTGACAGTAACATAACAAGGTTAAAGCAATTATATTGTGGTCTAACACGATTCACAAAAATAATGCCATGTATACATATTTTGTTTAAAAGAAATTTGGAAAAAAGGATGGATGCTTGGGTTCATGCGGGAGGTGCAGCACGGGTTGGAAGATGGTGTCGGACACTATTGCTATGAAGCGCATGGTTTTGTACAATGCTAAAGAATAATCACATTGTTGTGGTTTGCCGCTCACGATTTACGATGTGGTAGATTACCTCTCGCGGGAATATGTTCGTCTTTCTTTCGCGATAATTATAACATTTACTTTCAATTACAAGAAAACAAATTTTGTTTCCAATAAAGCAATAATGCAGCCCGAGTTGAGTAATACAAATTTAGCATTTAAAACGAGAATGTTTCTTTAGTTACCGTATATTGCAAAATAATCAAATTTTCGGTTAGGGCTTATAAAACCAGTTAATTATATGAATAATCAATATTTATTGACTGTCGACTTTTCAGAAGTATGTGTGCTACAACATTTGTAAATTTGGTAACAATTTATGAAACAATAACAATTTTATGATAAGTTAAAACTGACCGTCAGCCAGGAAAATACTAAATACAGCGTTTTTATTGCTGTTAATTAAAATAAAAGTTAAACAACTGATTCTACCAATTTGATTTTTACACATGTTAAACATATATAAATGACTAATGTACTGCCCAAAAATGAAGAAATTTCACCCCTCAGTTTTTTCGTTATGACCACTTAAAGTCAGAGGCCTTGCATTTTTACTCCGATAGTAGGTAAATGATTTATCTGAAATGTATTAGTTTAGCTAAATGAAGCCAGACTTTAATGAAACGTTGTGATACGAAAATTGTTTTTTAAACTGTACAGGGTGTACAACTAAGAAAGGAGGCCGGCCACAACTCGGAAACTATTTGAGATAGAACAGTGAAATAAAAAATCTTATAATAAATGTGGCCAAGAGAAAATGCTGGAAATTATTTTCAATTTCCTACCATTGCCGCCAGAGGGCGTTTCACTGATTTCAATTTGAAATTCCCATTTTTTGGGCAATTTTCCTCAGTAAGGTATTTAAAAAAATATATTCATTGTAAACTAGTGATCAATATGTAAAACTTTATTTAATGAATTTTTACTATTGCTGTCAAAATAAAGGGAGGGGGAAGTAAATTACGTCTTACTGGAAAAAATCGTGTAACTTCGAAACGGGTTGCTTGAATTTGTCAAGATTGGTCTCGATATAAAGAGAATACGTGATATTACCAAAAAAATCCAAAACCACAACAATTTCTTATCTTCGTCTACCAATAGAGGGCGCAACTTGTTGAAGGAACAAAACGGTCGACTTTTCTAAAAAAAAATTCAAATGGTACCAAATATTTTTTTCGCTGCTATTGGAAGGAAAATAATAAGGGAGTAATTTACAAAAAAAATTATGTCAATAGCTCTTATAGTACCGAAGATATAGTCAAAAATGTGGTAATATAAGAGGCAATTTGAGGTATAAACAAATGAAAACGCTTAAAATGAAAACTTTATGTCAAAGCTGTAAACTAGATAACAAAGTGACATTATGTGTATATTTCGGTTGTTGTATTATAAGCAAAAATGCTAATTTCCCATGGAGAAGCATTGCAGCATATTTTGAATGCATGCAAAATGCAACTGTTGCAGGACCACTGAAATTTTGAAAGAAATAAAAGTTCTCATAGCCTACTTTATTTATATTAAGCTCACGATTTGTTTATACCTCAAATTGCCTCGTATATTACACATTTTTGACTATATCTTCGGTACTATAAGAAAAAATACTATAAAAAAAAATTTGGTACCATTTGATTTTTTTTAGAAAAGTCGACCGTTTTGTTCCTTCAACAAGTTGCGCCCTCTATTGGTAGACGGAGATAAGAAATTGTTATGGTTTTGAATTTTTTTGGTAATATCAAGTACATATTGCCTTTTCATCGAGACCAATGTTGACAAATTCAAGCAACTCGATTCGGAGTTATACGATTTTTTCTAGTAACACGTAATTTAGTTCCCCCTCCCTTTATTTTGACAGTAATCGTAAAAATTCATTAAACAAAGTTTTACATATTGATCACTAGTTTACAATGAATATATTTTTTTAAATACCTTACTGAGGAAAATGGCCCAAAAAATGGGAATTTCAAATTGAAATCAGTGAAACGCCCTCTGGCGGCAATGGTAGGAAATTGAAAATAATTTCCAGCATTTTCTCTTGGCCATATTTATTATAAGATTTTTTATTTCACTGTTCTATCTCAAATAGTTTCCGAGTTATGGCCGGCCTTCTTTCTTAGTTGTACACCCTGTACAAAGATTATTAAGTAGCCAAAATTTCTTTGAATATGTAAAAAATGGCAATAGTTTAATGTCTTAATAACATATCAGCCTTTTCGTTATTTGTGAAATTCAATACCATAGTGATCGAATAATGACAAAATAAATCAATGTACCGGTTTGTTTTCATAGCATCCGATGTTAAAGAAATCAAATATTTCTTCTATTGTTTTAAATAAATTCATATCAAAAATTGAAATTTATACATTGTTGAATTCAGAAAAATTTTCTCTTTTTGAAATTATAAAAAAATTGTTGTCGCTATTAAAAAAAATTTTTTTTTGTTCACCAAAAATGGCTCAACAACAATTTTTTTTTGCCCTATAATATAGAATACGTAATACTTACTTAATAACTTTCAATTTAAACGTTTTTTCCTAATGTTAGTAGTTTAGGAAATATCGTCTGGACATTGCAAGCCAAACCACCCTGTATGCTATTCAGTTTTAGAAAAAGCGTTAGACAAAGTGAACAGAGAATATGTGTGAGAAGTATTGGAAAGAAAGGAGTAAGTAAGTAAAAATGTAATAGCAACAATAAAAGATATATACACAAATACAAAAAATATCAAAAGAACAGGAAATGCAGAATTGGAAGGATTTATAACAGTGAAAGGACAAAGTGAAAAAACAAGAAAGGATACAGAAAGTTAGTGAAAAGAACCGTTTCAGAGTGTGCTGTCGCAGATGATTTAGCGGTATTTGGAAGAACAGCAACAGAACTAAAAAGGAATCATCACATCACAAAAACGCAAAAATGACAGTATACAAGACAATTATACTAAATTGAAACGAAACATAGAACATAACAAAAAGACAGGTAAGCCAACTAACAGCAATGAAAATATAATATTTAAGAAGAGTTGAAGGAATATCAAAAATAGACAGAATTAGAAACGAAATAAAAAGAGAAAATCTGAAGATAAAACTCCTCAAGAAGATAGAAGAAAAACAATTGTAATGGCTGGTTACAATAATTGTAATAGCCTAAGGGCTGTATTTTATTGTCCTGTAGTATCGATTTATTATTTATTCAGAGATTTGTCCCTTTTGCTTCTGAAGGCAAGCATATCTATTTTGCCTTTAGTTAACTTTAAAGCAGCTGCGACCCTTTACCATATTAGAAACAAGACCGTTGAATGTTGGAAAACGGATAGAAAAAACAAAGCTGCCGAAACCTTGACTTGTTTTTTAGTGTACAAGGAATAGTTCGTGTGAAAAAATAAAACGCGAATCAGAGTGAAATGTTTGTTTTCATAATGTAATATGGAACGGAAAGTGAATTTCATAATACATTTTTAATTTACAAGACTATCTCTGCCAAAATTTCTCCAGTAACAATAAAATCCTTTTAGATTTCATTTAATTGTTTAATAAAGAAAGTTATGCTTTACATAATAAGTGATTTTTTAATGGTAATGTGAACTTCAACTATGTCGATCAAACATTTATGAAATGTAAATTTAGGTAACTCCATGGCATTGACATTAATGTTGTCGTATTAGGAGTTTTTATTAATAAGGTAACGCTGCTTTAAATCTTATTAAACCAAAAACTAAACTATTCCCATGATTTCTGTCTCTATAATAGTATTTTTCCTTTTAAAGTTCCTGATTTTTATGCTTTTAAAAGACCGTATTTTACCTACAATCTAAAGGTCTTCATCGCGTCAATTTTTATTATTGAATATCATTGGTAAGGAGACATATTAATATCATAATATTATATAACATTTGCTTCGATTAAACTTGGATTTAATGAATATTCATAAAATCTTAATTTCTGAAGGTTAAGTATTTTCTTTCTAAAATTTAAAATATGCAAAGGAGACCAAACTTGTGCTTGTTTCCATCAGAATTACAAGCGCAATTTAAAAATTTTCCTGATATAATTTATATAAAAGTTACACACAGGGCGAGCTGCAGAATCCTTATATGGTTATAAAAGCATGGGACAAAAAGCGATCGTGTTCCAAGCCGAGGTATATGCAATCATGACAGCGACTATTCAGATATTGAAACAGAACCTTGCCAAAAGGAAAGTCTTTATGGTTACAGACAGCAAAGCAACGATTGCAGCAATTGATTCATATGTGGTAAATTCAGGGCTAGCCCTTGAATATAGGTACGCAAATGCTAAACGCCCTGCTGAAGCCACCGAAACGGGAATGGTGAGAAAGATATAACATGCGGTTAACATTTCGTTAAAACCGCTGCATGAAGAATAATTTCTTATTAAAATAAGTTCGGTCAATTCCATTACCGAATTAATCGTGGATAAATTGTTTTTAAAACATTGGCGAAATGACAACAGTTGAGAGCAAATGGAGTTCGAAATATCTTCCGAATATTTGACGAATAACTCCTGGCCCATCTGATATAATTTTGCATCGGAAGCATGACATAACACATTTGGGGTAAAAACTTTAACAACTGTACAAAGTTCATTTAGGCTAGCATTCCGATTTTTTAATTGAACTATTACAATATGCAGTGTTTTAAATAACACATTTTTGTACAACTGTCATTAAAAGTGACAGTTTTAACGACTGTCAAGAGTGTTAAAAAATGACGTTTACATAGTAGCGTGTTAATAGTTATTTTTGTATCTAGTGCGCGAAATGCCACTTTGGTGAACGAGAACTGATTGAAATAGTCGAGATCACCAAAAGTATTTCGCGCACGACTTGCAAACAAAATTTTTTCTACAAACGCAAACGAAACGTGAAGAATTTGACAATTATTTTAACGGTCATCTAACACGCCCACTTCACAGCAAATTATCAGTTTATAGAAATATGTATTAAATTTTTCTATTTCGCTATCAAAATAGAACATTTTGTATAATATTTGTGTTAAAAGTAACTTTTATTTTGTTCGTGAAATTGCTCCACTCGCTTCGCTCGTTTCGCAAACTTTCCACTCACAAAATAAAACAGTACTTTTAACACTCATATCATAAATAGCTATTATTTTGAACCACTCCTCATTCAACTGGATTTGAAAATGATTATTTGTTTCATCAAAAAATCTTTTTGGTCTACATAGCCTTTTCTTCTGTGCTCGTTCCTCATTCCCCAGCTAAATTAATCGCTTTATTCTTTATTAATTGAAACTCGTCTCGCATTTGTCTAACACTTACATATGCAGTGTTGAACATGGTTGGTGCGTGTTCTATATTTTGCTGTCTGCTTTGAAACAGTATCGATATTTTTTAAAACTTTTGTTTCAAGAATAATTAAAAACACAGTTTCGAATTTTTCCAGCTGATCAAATGTGTATTGCAATTATTTCTTTTACGTGTCGCGTCGGGTCCTTGAAGGCCCGGGCCCGTGTTCCGCGGAACACGCGGAACACCGGTAGTTACGCCACTGAGCCAAGATGCCAGACAGAGAAACGATATTTGTTTGTCTTTAAAGGCGATCTGCACATGCGCACTTTAAACCAAGTGTTCAATCTCCGAATAGAGAGAGTGAGTGTTTGGTTGTGAGGGGTACGCCGTCACTCGTAGAAGCCGATTAAGATGTAAAGAGGTTTCCCAATTCTAACGTATCTGTATTTTGGGTTTAACCGTCGGGTGAATTATTCAATGGTTTAACAGATAAACCTGTTAACCGACAGGCATAGGCGCAGGTTACGAGCTTGCTCTTGATGAAAGTAATATTTGCTTTCTCTGTCATTCAAGCTGGCACAAAATAAAAAGCTAATGGTTGATCTACGGAGTTTATGATCTAAGGTAACTGGACAAAAAATCGAGGTCAGCTGCCGCTATACAATTGGAGAGCTGTACTTTTTCCGGAAAAATTAAGGACCAAACTTCAGATTCGTGTCACCACTTGCAAAACAGTACCTACATAATCTATTGACAAATCTTCCTTGCAAGGCCACTTGTGTTATGTGTCATCCTCCAAGGTCCTAATTAAAATAGTCTTTCTTGATTTTCTTTTTAATATCTATTTATGTAGGTAAGTAGCTTGAAATTCCAACATGCGTCAATCATTTGTCGATTTTAAATTGATAAATTGCGTAAATACAATGAATTCTTAATTATTTGTTGCCGTGTAATTATCTTGCAATTTTAATTACTACACGCCTACATATTGCACACACTCGTTACTGTCTTACACTCTTACTAGTAACAGTTAGTAACAGTAGGTATGTACATGGTTTTATCCCTCTTGACGTTTTATTTGAAATCGGATTATGTACACGTCGTCAGTCAGCGCCGTGGTTTCAAACCGAAACATGAATATAAATTATTTCAAATGTACGTGTTCAACGAATGTAACACCTTGTAGATTGAAAGAAAACTCATTTTTTCAGTAAAGAGATTTGACAACATTGTAGACAAGTGTCACGAAGGAATGTATACCTATAATGGGAAAAACTAGACACTTGAGTACATATAAGAAACATTCGTTGTAAACATTTGGGATAAATATATTATTACAAAAATGTCGCTGTTAGGTTAGTGTAGCAGGATAAAGGTACAAAAGAAGAAATTTTATGTTATTTTATTCCGAATCCGAGAGACGCCTCCGCTTTTCTGAGTACCTTATAAATTGAATAAGTTTCTCGATTGGCAACATTTTGATAAAATGATGAGATTGAGTTACTTTTCTTTTAAATGGGTTGTAAAATATGAAATAAGTTGATAAATAGGTGGATTTCGTATATTATAAATAGGAAATAATACATTTTCGATATCTGCTCGATTCGCATCAAATGGGTTTCTATCATATTACCTACATATAATGTTTGAATTGTACAAAAGCTCTGTAAATGCACTTACGCTCCCTTATGTATACGATTTTCAGTTTTCTGAAAAGATTTTCAGTGCTCAACAATTTGCTATATAAATATAATATGTGAAGTATCACAAAGACCTAATGAAAGCTTTTAGCGCTTTTTTTTAAATATCTATTCATGAGTCAGAATGTTCTGGTATATTAAAGAGTGTATTAAGTATCACCTTCAAAGCTAGAGCTTTAAAATTGAAAAGCTTTATTTTTAATAGACTGCGAGATGTACATTTCCGTAGGTGTGATATGATCTACGCTGAATGTATTTCAAATATAAACTCCCACAAAAGTTAATGGTTGTTACAGTGTAAGCTGCATCTTAATTGAGTTGAGAAATCTGTCAC
This sequence comes from Pyrocoelia pectoralis, assembly GCA_036250285.1. Lineage (NCBI taxonomy): Eukaryota > Metazoa > Arthropoda > Insecta > Coleoptera > Lampyridae > Pyrocoelia > Pyrocoelia pectoralis. The sequence goes on along the minus strand of CM070080.1, from coordinate 19,961,279 downwards.
GGTTACAATGAACGTGATATCTAACAATTAAGTTCATTTAGAAAATTGTTATAGATAACCTCCTTTCTAATAATAATTCTGTTTACACCGATTTAATTGAATCGGTATAATTATGTTTAAAATAATTTAAATTGGTAAAATAGCGAATAAATAAATATACCGTATTTAATTAACAAATTTAGTAGCACATAAAAGTATGTCAAATTATTGTTAAAATTGTTGCTTAAAAATTAGTAAGTAAGTACATATTTGTAAGTGAATTTTGGAATTTATTTGAACAAAAACAGTTTTGGGGGACAAATTCTCAGTGGCCCCATTATCTTGCAACATCTAAATTTTAGCAGCGTCATTAATTAGTACCTAAGTCATTTGTAAGAATTTGTAATTAAACGGTATATCTCTTACATACGGCTAACTTCTCGGGAGCCGTACCACTTTGAGGAACAATATTTTTTTAAAATCAATATAATTAGTACCTAAGTGATTTGTAACAATTTGTAAGCATAATCTCAAAAGTTGTTAGTCACTTTATTATTACCACCTATAGCCCAAAAAACGCTTTGGGGGCTATAACTTCACGAATGTAGGTACCAAAATTAGCAGCAGATTCGGAAACAATAACATTGTTGAATAGCCAATGAAGAGACCTATTAAATGAATGATGTATCGCATGATCCAGATGGTTTGAGGAAAACAATGTCATACCCATACCTCATACTCCACGTTCATTAACATTAACATTAGAAAATTGTGTGAAATAAATGGTTAAATTTGTTTGTATCTCTAAATGGTATCATAGACTAATCTATCGTAGTAATTACTAATTAGTAAATCATATGTAAGTGCTAATTTGTATGCATATTTTCACAATTTGTAGTCACTTTATTACTATCTACACTCCATACCTACATAATAATTAGTAAGTCGAATTCTTTCTCTCTCTCTCTCTCTCTCTCTCTCTCTCTCTCTCTCTCTCTCTCTCTCTCTCTCTCTCTCTCTCTCTCTCTCTCTCTCTCTCTTTTTCTTTCTTGCTTCGTTTCTTGCTCCGTTTCTTCCCTCCATCCTTCCCTCGTTCCTTCCCTCCTACCTTCCTCCTTCCTTCCCTCCTTCTTTCCCCTTCCCTCTCTCCTTCCTGCCCTCCTTCCTTCCTTCCATCCGTCCATACAACATGGCGTGGCTAACTTTGGCAATGTGGTAAGATATACAGGGTGTCTCACGGTGACCGTCGGTTAGAAGTATATCAAGAACTGTAAAAGCTAGAAATTTGAAATTTTGCACAATGCGACATGGAGTGCTTAATCTATTAAATAAAAATATTTCCAAATGGCAGCACTTCCGGAAATACCGAAGTGAGCATCAACTTCTTTATTTTAAATACAAACCAGGCAATTTTTTTTCACATTCTGATGTGTCATAAAATGTTTAATAATAATAATAATAATAATATAATAATATTCATTTATTGTTAATACACAATTGTGTTTACAAACGTCAAACGTCACTTACAAGAATGGTAACTAAGAATTATGAGCTGGTTTAAAGTTACTATACGATAGGTAGACTACTTGCCAAATCTCATGATCCTGCGCGAACAGACCAAAATATGCTTCTGACGTCACCAACTACAATCACGTGACTATAATACATTTGAGTTGTATGTTTGGGCGTCCTTTTCTACAACTGTCTCACTCCCGGCGGTGCGCAATTCGCGGATCATGAGATTTGGCAAGCACTCTACTATCTAGAAGTATCACCATTGAAGTTTTAATTTGGATTTTTGTTTAAAAATTCCTTTATGGTATAAAATGCATTTACAAGTAAGTATTTTTTTACTTGTTGTTTAAATTTTTTGTGATCTAATGATTTCCATAATGGTGGTAAATGATTGTATAGTTGATAGGCTTGGTAGTTAATACTAATGTGAGATTTATTTAGTCTTTTAAAAGGCAAGTACAAATCATCTTTATTCCTAGTATTATAGTTGTGGACTTCTTTATGTCTCAATATAATATGTTTGTAAGCATATAGAACTCCCTCCAGAATATATGAGCTGGGCAGGGTTAGTATGTTTAGTTTCCTAAAAGATTTTCTACAATCCTCCCTGTAGGGGATATTATCAAGCTCCCTGACGACCCGGCGCTGGATGGCAAAAATACGATTAGCGGCAGGAGACCCTCCCCAAAGGATAATACCATATATCATAACAGCATTAAAGTGTCCATAATAAGCAGTTCTCAATGTATCAATTGAAACTTTTCTTTTTAAATTTTTTATCAAGTAAACTGTTTTGCTCAGCCTACTAGCAACGAAACCAATATGACTGTCCCATGTAAGCTTAGGGTCTAGATGAACACCGAGTAGCTTAAACCATGATAGATGCTCTGCGTTTTGGCCTCATTGACGGCGAATAAGTTTGAGTTAAACCAATTTTTTATTTGTATACTAGTATCATTAGTAAGTATGCTTAAAATAATCGGCGTATCAATTTTGATTGTTGAGAACAAAAATTTTTTTCACTAAAAAATGTCAAAATCTTGTTTAGGAAATAAAATTGAAAGTCGAAAGTGGTAAAAGTTAGGGAAATGGGATTTTAGGTTCTCAATGTCAAAAGATTGAGACACAATTGTCTATCATGGATAATAAAAAATTGCCCGCGGTTACGTATCTATTTGACGTTATTTCCAGACTTAAGAAAAACTTTAAAAAGTTCCTTTTTTTAAATGGAATGCCTATTTAATTATCAGCCTATTCGATGCAGAAATAAATTTCCTTTAAATTGGTATACCATGTTCCTATACCTAAAATCAATGATTACAGAGTTATTTACATTTTTCTAATTAAATTTAAAATTACATACTTTACAAAACATGGTTGGCTTTCATGGTTGGCTTTGAAAATTTTCAAAAAATGTTTATTCAATTTTTTCTTATGATGACAGTTGTCAGTTAGCTATCAGTTTGAAAGTTTACGCTACATTTACGTTTGTTATCAGTGTTAAATCTGTTTGAATTTTGATTTTTGCGCTTAATATTTGTTTTTATTTGGGAAATATGGAATACACAAACGCTGATATTCTAAATTTGTTTTACATTCATGGCGAGTCTGCTCGTATTACTTTTCGGACCTGCAGAACCTTTAACCATTGAATAAAGAATCACTCAACACTTTAACCAAAGATATCCGCATTTACCTACAATGACAAAACGAAAAATCAGGATGATTGAAAAGAATTTTCTAAATTTGGGCGAAGTAAATGCGCCACGAAGTTTGGCAAAGCCAATTGTCCCCAATGACGCTGCAGAATCCAATGTATTGGGATATTTTAATTTTTTCCCTGAATGTTCTGTTCGTTCGGCGGAAAGAGACCTTGGATAGTCAAGAACTTGCATAGATAGAATTTTAAATAATCATAAAAGCATAAGAAACATTTGCATAAAAATTTTTTGAAAATTTTCAAAGCCAACCATGTTTTGTAAATTATGTAATTATAAATTTAATTAGGAAAATGTAAATAACTCTGTAATCATTGATTTTAGGTATAGGAACATGGTATATCAATTTAAAGGAAATTTATTTCTGCATCGAATGGGCCGATAATTAAATAGGCATTCCATTTAAAAAAAGAGACTTTTTAAAGTTTTTCTTAAGTCTGGAAATAACGTCAAATAGATACTTAGCCGCGGGCAATTTTTTATTATCCATTACAGACAATTGTGTCTCAATCTTTTGACATTGAGAACCTAAAATCCCATTTCCCTAACTTTTACCACTTTCGACTTTCAATTTTATTTCCTAAACAAGATTTTGACATTTTTCAGTGAAAATTTTTTTTTCCTCAACAATCAAAATTGATACGCCGATTATTTTAAGCATACTTACTAAACATTTTATGACACATCAGAATGTGAAAAAAAATTGCCTGGTTTGTATTTAAAATAAAGAAGTTGATACTCACTTCCGGTATTTCCGGAAGTGCTGCCATTTGGAAAATATTTTTATTTAATAGATTAAACAGTCCATGTTGCATGTGCAAAATTTCAAATTTCTAGGTTTTACAGTTCTTGATATAGGTACTTCTAACCGACGGTCACCGTGAAACACCCTGTATATGTACCGCATCTCAAATTTGAGTCGTGATTAAAAAATGATAAGCATGATCGGTACCTACTCCTTCTCCTTGTAGCTTTATTGCAGACTGAACTAAGGACAGTAAAGCTGCATGTTTTTTCAAAAATGCTTATTAACTCGTTTTCCACTTCTACTTTCTAAAGTTTTTTATTTTATTGTCATAATGGCATTCAGTTTCGATTTCTAAGATAAACTTTTTTATTAAAAAGTAAACTTTTTTATTAAAATATTTTGATTCTAAGTAGTGATACGACATTTACATGTAAATTTATACGAATATTAAAATAAAGCGTTACTCCCAATAAATACACATTTAAAAGCGATCGAAGATTTAGATTTGAAATGTTAATGAAAACGCGAAATTGCTTGTTAATTTCTAACTTATCCACAAGTTTATAATTACAATATCCAACATTATTAATTGTTTAAAATGAATTTTGTCCCTCTAAGTTCTCTTCAAATGTAGTATGAACTATGAACGTCACTTAAACAGCTCGTAAACGAGAAAGCATTATTATGATTTATGTTGATATGTGGGTTACGTAAATCCATTATACCTGGTCAGTATTGCACTGTTATAAATTGACTTTTAAATTGGACTAAGTCTGCACGCGCTTAAAATTGATTTGCATGACATACCTAATTAACTATGAAAATATTTTGTGCAAAACAACGTTATTTCGCTATTTAATTTTCATTCCTTCATTTATATTGAAGAAGCTTTTAGCGCAGTTTTTTGTTGACGCCCCATTAAAATTTACGTCACACAATGGGCAGTTGAACATTGAGGGGATTCAGGAATGCAATCGTTATTATTAATTAAAGCGCATCTTTGACCTTAAGAAATTTAATTAATTCCGTTCACCAAATTAAATGAATTAAAAGGGCGTTTTACAATTTTTTATACCGGGTGTCTTTTCAGGTGGGGGATTCTATACATATACCTACCAAACGACGAAACACCTATAGAGGTATGAAATACATACATACGGACGAAAATAAGAACTTATAGTATAGCTATAGGATAAAATCCTGGGCAGGATTAAGGGGGGGGGGGGGTCTAGGGGAGGCTATAGCCCCGGGCCCCGTTACATAGGTGGCCCCCATTTCATAGAGGGATACCACTTGAGCCTACAAAAAATAAATACCGTAGTAGATTTTCGAAATGCATTTTTACTTTCCCGTGCATATGCAACACATAGGGAAAGTAATGTAATCGAAAAAAAATCGATCTCGACATTATGATGAATCTCGACGTTTTGAGTCCCCCTGAGTCCAAAACCACCATCTTTGAAAAATGTTTGTCTGTGGGTGCGTGCGTACGTTATGACTGTAGAGCCTAAACTACTAGACCGATCTTGATGAAATTTAAGCTAAGGCCTATCAAAAAACTTCATCGGTAAAACAAGCGGGGCGTTATTTTGGGAACAAACATTCAAATTTGAACCCAAACTAATCTCCCTCGGTGAAAGTTAGTAGACATGGTTACAAGTAAAACGCCGTTTTTTGTTTCTTTCTAAATTCTAAATGGCGGCCAATATAGCAATTCTCCAAGTTTTTACTTTTTAGGATGTAGCTCAAGAACCGTTTAACTTAATTAAGATTTGAAAATTGGAAATTATAGCCAAAGGAAGACCAAAACTTTTACTTATAATTGATAAAGAACAAAAATATAACGTGGCCAATTTATTTGTGGGTCAAAAATTAAAAATCGATTTTCTCAAAATCTGCTCCAAGCATTTTTTTATTTTTTGAAATGTAATTCATATAGTTCATGAAAAACTATTGGTACTACATTTATTTCTTTTTTCCCATAGGGGAAGGGGGATGAATTTTTGAAGTTGAAAATTTTAAAAATTCATAACTTTTTTGTTAACAAAGATAATGAAGTAAAATTGTACAGTAAAGTAGAGGACATACGACTCTTTTAATCGAGTATATTAAGTATAGCAATTTACAAAATATTAAAAATATTTATGACATACCCTGTGTATTATTTCAGGAGAAAATCAGAAATCGTTTTCTGATTACAACTATACTACACACTATATATTTATTTTTTTATTTTTTTGAGTTATTACGCAAAAACTATTTTATTTAATATAGATACGTCATTGTAGTAAACACGGGAAAGTTGTGTGCCAGTTTACTGGTCATTTAATTTTTAACTGCAATAAAATTCAAAAATAGAATAAACTACTCAAGCAGTCAGATTGTCCGCGTGCCGGTGTCGCATTGATAGAACAGTAGAGACGTTTTCGATGAGTTTAAAAAAGGGCCCCTTTCACGTAAAGAGTCCCGGGCCCCTCAACTCTTTAATCCGGGCCTGATAAAATCTTTCAAGAAAAAACTCGACAGAAGAAACAGCGAACGCGACGAAGGTAACATGGACAAAATGCTGTAGTAAAGGGCCACAAGAATCTTGCGAGGAAATAAAATTGCTACAACTAAGAGGAAAGGACAAGCTGAAAAATGAAAATAAAAGTACAAAGGAAGATTAAGAGTAAACCAAGAAAGAAACAAAACAAAAATTTTATCGATTAGATATACTTTTTTATGGGAACTCCTCGTAGGTATATAAATACTTTTTTATGTGAAATTTTATGTGAAATGTTATATTAAAATACAAAAACGTCTGTTTTCCTTTTCTTGCTTTACATCCTCAAGAAAAAATGATATGTAAACCTAGCACTAAAGAGTCAATTGTAAAAATCTTCAATCATGCACAAAATCGCTTAGGCATCTATTTACAAATTGGAAAATTCTTTTCCACGAAAAGTTGCCGCAAATAACATTGTAATGTCACAAACAAAGTAGGTTTTTCTATGCTCTCCAAATACTTAACTCCAATTTTGTTTTCCCTAATATAGATAATTTATATAGGAAGTTATGTTTCTAATTTAAGATTTAATATAAACGAACAAATCATACCATTTTCCTCAAGCACATAATTATTTGTCGAGATAAATGCATTAAAAGCAATCTCAAAATTAACAGCTGTACTGGTCGTACGGAGAAAGATTGCTTCGGGTGCGCAGGTGAACTTCGTGTATTCGGAAGCGATCGGCATGTAAACTGCTTTTTCCACGTTTAACACTGGCGTTGCTTTTTATGAGGAAATAAAACTCGCAGTGTTTTTAAATTTATATTTTAGTAACAAGTAAGAAAAAATACGTGTACATGTAAAATTAAATCACATATACTCATTTAAGACAAAAATCTTTTTTTTTTAATATTCAAGCCAGATGTTACTAATTAAACGGAATTTAGCGGCGACACCACTGGTATCATATGATTGCCAAGCTTGGAAAATTTACAATTATACGAGTGCGCATCCGACCTTGGGGCAATCTTTCTCCGTACGACCAGTACTTTATTGCGCTGCAGAAACAGTATTTTCCGTAAAGTGAGCTTTTTATCATAACATTACCATTGAATACAGAACATACCTTCATTATGTCTTCCTTACAGTAAGACTGAAATATTTTGTCATCTGCATGTTAATCTTAATTCGCACAAGTACGTAGTTGTAAATGAAACAATGGTTTTGAGTTAATTAGTTTTAGATCCATTAGTTAAACTTTCCAAATAAACTCTCTCAAAGTTTAACGTAAAGTTTATTATTGTAACTCGATTTTTTTGTGTTAAAATATAAATTTAGTTTTAATAGGGTAAGTTTATTGCAAAAGAGCAATTACTTAGGGTCTAACTTCAATCGATAACGTTTACAGAACAATCCCCTTACACTACATTGATTGAAGTGCCCGTTTAATAACATTTCGAGGAGAGCTTTAAAAAAATTCTGGCAAGTTGCCACGAGACTTCCCACGTAAACTTTTTTCAAAAAATTAATATAACCATTTTAGCTTATACCGGAAGTGACCTATCAAAGGTAATATTAGCATTTCGCCCTTGGCCCGAATGCAATCGATTGGTGAAAATTGCATTTCGATAACTTTAATAGTTTCTGAGTATATAGAGCGTTGCAGTCATTTTTTAAAAATTATTTTTTTAACACTTTTTTCAAAAAATAAGTATAGCCTATAGCACAATAGATACTGCTGAATTCAGAAAAAAATACTCTTTTAAACTACATAAAAAACTGCAACTTTATCTTATAAAAAAAATGAGGGCCGCCATTTTAGCTTATACCGGAAGTGCCGTCATCAAAAGTAATATCAGCATTTTCGTCCTCGGCTTGAATGCAATCTATTGGTGAAAACCGCATTTCGATAACTTTAATAGTTTCTGAGTTTAGAGCGTTGCTTTTTTTATTTTTTGAATCTACGTGTTCAGAAACGCAAAAGTATGTAAAAATTTGCATAGCTCAATTTTTTTTTTGGAACACTTAATACCCTTTTACTTCGTACTCGGGAAGTAAAAGAAGAATAAAACTATAGGAGAGAAATAATTTCACATCAAAATTATTTAAACTTAATAAGTGTAACATGTCATGTCACTATAGTGAGTTTGTGAAACTTTTGATTAAAACTTATCTAATAGCGACTGATCTAAACTCCAAAACCCGTCTGGAGAATGTGATCCTATTATGTAAACGTGTATCGTTATACAGAGTTGCCCATTGAAAACAGTCCAGCTTACGATTTTGTATACTTACTTTCATTTTTAGGCTGACATATTTACACATTAATTCCATCACTGAAACTTCAACCCCTGCAGGGGAGCGCAGTGGCGTACGCAGACTACAGCCTTGAGAGGAGATATAAAAAGTGCGGTTTGATCTACCAATTTTAAAAAACATTTGTTTTACAGAAAGTTTTAAAATAAATATTATTATAATACAAAATCCAATCCCCTTGGCTGTTATGCAAGTTTCTCTATTATTTCGTCTTCTGAAATGGGTAGTTCCCTATGAATTGACATCATTGGCAGTCCATTTAGTCTGTTCTGTGAGCTTGAATTTCTAAGATAGGTCTTTTTTAAGGGTTAATAAGAATAAGCGTAAAATAGAATGGAAGGGTTGGACGCTTGGGAGGGGATATATCCCCCTTATCCCCCCCCCCTTGGGTACGCCACTGGGGGACGGCATCCACCGTTATTTTTTCAAATGGGAAGGGGTATCTTGTCACGGACGATCCGACGACCTTACCTTTAGGGAGGTGTTGGGCTAAAATTGCCGACTGTTGATATAGGTGCTCCAGAGACGAGGTACGTATACCTAATACAGTAACATCTATCATGGGCGCCGCTACTAAAGGGCAAGGGAGGGCCCGGGCCCCCCCCTGGAGTTTCATGAAACGCGTATAAATCCATTTTAGAAAATGTTAAAAGCTCACAATATAACCACTTTTGGAATATAATGTTCTATCCCATCGGTGACTCTGCGTAGCCTATTGAGTTACTAATTTAAAAATAGGTAAAAATTTTCAAGCATTCTAATTTCTACTTGAAAAAATGTAAGGGCCCCCCCCTAACAAATTTTCTTCCGGCGCCCCTGACATCTATTTAGTTTTGAGTAGAGGCATAGAACAATAAAGATATGCTCTAGCTCTATGGTAGAGTATTGAGTTGAGTTGTTGAAAAAATTGGGTTATTTCCTTAGACCATTCTAAGGTTATATCTATGGTGTAGAAATTTGCAGACATTGAATTATTGAACACAAATTTATTTCTTTATTTACGGATAGGAGGCAAAATACATAAATTTAAAATAATAAAGCATAAATAATATGAGTTATATTATGTTTCACAAATTACAAAGATATCCGACATTTCTTCCACTTACTCCACTTGCTAACTAATTCAGATAAGTCAAGATGGTCGCCTATTTCTTTTTCAGAAGAAAGAAGAATAAGCGAATTTAATCGATCGTCCCTGATTCGCGTCCGTAGAAGGTTTTTTTACTAATTTTAGCTTGCTGAAATTTCTTTCCATTTTGAAAAAGTGTACCTATTATAAATAATACAATTACCTGGCAACAAAAAAGAAAGTAGGTAAAATGTCATAGGTATTTAAAAATGATATAGGTACTATGAACTAAAAAAACTTCCAGTTCTATTATATGAATAAGAACTAATTATGTATAACGGAAATTTGTTAAATTCCCACATTTACACGAAAAAATTTGGCGACGATAAACGTAGCACATTGGATTGGGTGATAGCATTTCGATTACAGTGCTTTATATTTTTATATAAAATTCACAATCGAATGTATAAAAAAACCATTTCATCTTCGGGGGAAATTTTATATATTATCCCTGTTGCGGACATATAAAACTTTGTGGTTTTGTCTTATATGTCCTATAATTATACAAATATAATTATGTACATGAGTTTATTGAATTTGGATTAAATGCTGGTTTTTATATCAGAATGATGGGCCTTTCATTTCACCGTGAATCTCTACGCGACACCAATTGTGTCGGCAGCTAATTCACAGGAAAGCTCGTGAAAGACTGTCTACGAAAAATACATGTAATAGTTACTTCATCCCTATAACGACTTACTACAAAAAACTAACGCGCTTGTTCTAAAACAATGCAAGCATTCATGGTTCTAACACCCTAACATAAATTAATTCAAAACCAATGTATATAGAGCGGCAACATGCCCCCCGCCTTGAAAGTATTGAGGTACTTTCAATGAATGAAAACACTGCAAAATACAATTACAAATACTATAAAAAATACATCGTACAAATACAAACACTGATCGAACATTTTCTTCTTGTGGTTATGCAGTTACTAAAGTACCTATAGCTATAAACAAATGAACAATGACACTTTGTCGTCTTAATCTAACGAAACATGTGTTTCACACGCGCACTCTCACTCACTAGTGTCAATGGGCAGTGGGCAGATTTTGCTGAAACTACGGCGCAACGTTCCATTGGCCGTTCTTACTGTGGCTACCCGAGCGATGCCGTCACGTCCTGGGTGAAGTTGGGTCACACGTCCGAGTTTCCAATGCAATGGTGAAGTTCCATCTTCCTTAAGCAGGACCAGTACACCTAACTTGAGTTGTGACTGGTTGGAATGCCATTTTGAACGCAGTTGTAGCTCAGAGATATATTCTTTATGCCAGCGAGCCCACAGTTGCTGTGTTAGCTGCTGGATACGCTGGTAGCAGCCCAAACGTTGGTCGGGTACGTCAAGCAGGTTCGGATCGGGGAGTGCGGTTAAAGCTCGCCCGATTAGGAAATGGGCTGGAGTCAAGGGTTCCAAATCATTAGGGTCATGAGACATAGGAGTTAAAGGGCGGGAATTGAGGATAGACTCAATTTGCACTAGTAATGTGTATAATTCCTCGAAAATAAGCGAGGCATTGCCTAATACGCGTTTTAAGTGATACTTGCAGGACTTTACGCCTGCTTCCCATAGACCGCCAAAGTGCGGGCTATAGGCCGGTATGAAATGCCAGTGGACTCCCTCGTTTTGCGCTTCGTTAGTGATACTCGCGTTTTGCTCTTTTAACGCGCGTCCCAACTCGCGCAGTTCTGACTTGGCTCCTACGAAATTAGTCCCGTTGTCGGAGTAAATTACTGAGGGCTTGCCTCGACGCCCTATTAAGCGCCTTAACGCTAAGATAAAACACTCGGTTGAAAGGCTAGTGACCAGTTCCAAATGCATTGCCTTCGTGGCGAAACAAATGAACAGACAAACATATACTTTTGTGGTTTGTGAACCGCGTCTCTTACGCTTTTTCTTGGTGGGGACGTGCCTCCATTCAAAATCTGAGGTGAGTTGCTGAAGATCTGCAACACGGTTGCACACAAACGTCTTTAGTAGAGTGGGCCTTGTTTTTTGCCATCCTAACACAATGGTCGAATCGGTCCACAGAATCCTGCGATCTGGAACCATGCTCAAAGCCTTTAGTGCCTGAGTTGCAAGTTTGGCCAGAAGAACAGCACCGCAAAGCTCAAGCTTGGGTATCGTTAACGGCTTCAAAGGTGCGACTTTGGTTTTAGCACAAAGCAAAGATGAATTCAATTGGCCCTCAGGAGTCCGCGACACTAAGTAGATCGCGGCTCCATAAGCTGTATTAGATGCATCACAAAATCCATGAAGTTGCACTGCAGTGTGCCCTTCACAAAGAACATACCTAGGGATCCTCAACTCGTTAAGAAGAACGAGTTCTGTACGATAGGAACTCCATTTTGTTTCAATGGAATTTGGAACTTGGTCGTCCCAGGACAGCTTTTCCATCCAAAGCTGTTGTAAAATGACCTTGGAAATTATAATGCACGGTGCTAAGAGACCCAGCGGGTCGAAAATCTGAGATATTTCGGAAAGGATTACGCGCTTCGTCACCTTTCCAGGTACGGAACTTGATAATGAATACATCAAGTGATCATTTTGAAAATGATAGGTTAGACCCAACGTGTGAGTTCGCTCACAAGCGCCTAGGTCAAGAACACCAGGGTGAATATCCTTCTGAGGGATATCACACAGAATTGAAGGGTCGTTCGTGAGCCACTTCCTCAGCTTAAAACACCCTGTACTCAGCACTTCGGTAAGAGCAGTGCATATGAATCGCGCCTGCTCCTTACTGGCAGCACGTGTGAGAAGGTCGTCAACGTAGAAGTCCTCCCTTATGATTCTGGATATCTCAGGGAGGGACCTCTCGCATTCTATGCCCAATTGAGTTAATGAACGTATTGCAAGGAATGAGGAAGACGTAATTCCATATGTGACCGTATTGAGGTCATATTCTTGGATGGAAAAACGCCATAGAATTCTTTGAAGAGGCCTTTGGTCAGGTTCGACCAGGACCTGCCTATACATTTTCTCGATATCAGCAGCGATAGCGATTAAATGTTTTCTAAATCGTATCAAGATTTGAAACAAATCTTGTTGGATAGTGGGACCTACCATCTGAATGCTATTCAGAGATTTTCCAGTGTTGGTTTGCTGAGAACCATTAAATACCACGCGGAGCTTGGTAGTGAGGCTGTCTTCTTTTAAGACACCATGGTGTGGCAAATAGTATGTAAATTCACCTTTCTTGGGCGTGGTCGGAGACATGTGACCTAGGTGAATATATTCAGCCATGAAATTGTTGTAAAGAGCTGACAGGTTGGGATTTGCCTGTAGCCTTTTTTCCATTGAAAGAAAGCGTTTTTTGGCGATTGGGTATGAATCACCCAAGCCTTCAAGAGATTCCTTGAATGGAATCGAAACAACAAACCTCCCGTCAGAATCTCGCTGGGTGGTTTGCTTATAGTTTTGCTCGCAAGCATTTTCTTCTGGGGAGTGGACCTTTTCAGAAGGGTAACTTTCTATTTCCCAGAATCGTGACAGCAAGTCAGCGTTGTCTTGGATTGAACCTAAATTGCAACAAACGACACTAGTTGCAGCGGCTGTCGTGGGGCCTGCAACCACCCAACCCAGACGTGTTTTTTGGAGTATGGGAAGGCCAGGACCCAACCGTGACTGGCCTATGCAAAGGAGTTCAAAGAATGCGGGTGAGCCAATGAGAAGATCAATGACTCCTGGTTCCCCAAAAGAGGGATCGGACAATCGAATGTTGTCCGGTATCTTGAAATTGGCCCGGTTAACAGAGTAACCCGGGATTGTACCTGGGATCTCATTCAACACTAGACATGAGAGGGATACCTTGTAAGGAGTGTGACGAGAGTGCAGTTCGACGTCACACCTGGTTCGTATGGGGGTTGCGGTCTTGCCTAGACCAGAAACAGTAGTATTAACTTCGCGAGTAGGAAGTTTCAACCGTTTACACACATCTAATCTAATGAAATTTGATTGGGAGCCTGAGTCCATCAAAATTCGAACTGAGTGACGCTCGCCGTCACGGGAAATGAGATCCGCTGACGCAGTGGGCAGCAGGGTCATTAGAGCATTAGAACAAAATGCGGAAATTGTGCTTGGATTGGCTTCAGCAAGGGTTCCAACAGCCGTGGAAGTACTTGGCTGAGTAGCCGAAACCTTTTCTTTCTCTTCGTGCAAGAGTGTATGATGCTTTGCTTGACATTTTCGACATGTCCATTTGGAGGTGCATTTGTTTGCGAAATGCCCCTTGTATAGGCAGTTGTGACAGACACGCAGCTCCCTTGCCTTGGAAATTTTGTCATTGATGGACAACTTGATGAAATTGTCACAATGGGACAAGGAGTGGGCCTGATTGCAACCCGGGCACGTTGGCGTGTTTGATGCGAACGCCTTGGTATGTACCTTAGCTGCCTTTATTGTTGTCGCAGGCTTTTCCTGCTTGTATTCCAAATTCTCGAGAAAATTGGCAGTATTTTTCAAGAAACCTTTGAAATCATCCAGTTTAGGCAATTCTTGGCCTGAATTAACCCTTTGGAGTTCCCATTCACGAAATGTGGTGGGATCCAATTTCTTAGAAACAATGAAAATGAGGAACACCTCAAGTATTTCCTCTGGTTTTGCAATTGAAATCAAGGAATTGACATGTTTGAATAGCACGTCATTGATTTTCCTTATTTTAGCTGCTGATTCCTTGGCACAGGGTTCAAGGTCGCAGATTGCTTTGATATGGTTATACACAAGCATGCGAGGACTGTCATACCTCTCACACAGAGCCTTCCAAGCTAATCGGTAGCTTTCGGGCGTAAATTCCAAAGATTTGACGACTTCGGCTGCGTTTGAGCGAAGACTTGCTTTGAGGTAATGAAGTTTTTGTGTTTCGCTGAGTGAAACATTATCATGAATAAGGCTTTTGTAAATTTCGCGAAATTCCAGCCAGTTCTCCACTTCACCACTGAAGTGGGGTATTGAAATAGTGGGCAGACGAAAAGGGTGCTGCGAATTATTTCGACCCTCCGTTTCCGCACTACTAGAACCGTTCGGTTCAGCATATAGTTTAAGAATATTTTTGGCATTCACTATTGCCGCAAAATACGAATCTTCGAACTCACCCTGTAATTTGAATTCACGTTCGAAATTATCAGTTAATTCTAAGATTTTTGAATGAATACGATCGTATTCTTCCAACAATGCATTTGTTAGGTTTAACCTTTCTTGCAATTCCGCTAATTGCCTTTCATCGCATGTAGATACGTTTTCCAACGTACCAACATAATTAACAAATCTCGTTAATTTTCCTTTTATGGAACCTCTAATTCGGTTTAAAGATTCCATTTTTTATTAATGTGAACTTCGACTACGGTACTTATTCGTATTTGGTAATTAATATAAATTATTTATTTTAAACGCACGTATTCATAACAAGACGCGGGGAACAAGCATTTCACCCGTGTCCAAAACAAATAAAATGTAGTTTCTGTTCAGAATCACACACAAGCGGCGTACTTACTAATTGCAAATGATTACATATATCAGGAAAGAAAAAAAAGGATAAACGACGTACCTATGATTTGTAGGTGAACTCTTCAAGACCACTTCCTGGGAATTTGATGAGCGTTGTAACAAACCGTGTGAATGCGAATCACTTTCGCGCTTTAAGCAGCTTCGTATCACTGCACTTAAGTAAAAAACACTTGCATTAATCCGGCGCGGAAGGACCAAAATGTTGCGGACATATAAAACTTTGTGGTTTTGTCTTATATGTCCTATAATTATACAAATATAATTATGTACATGAGTTTATTGAATTTGGATTAAATGCTGGTTTTTATATCAGAATGATGGGCCTTTCATTTCACCGTGAATCTCTACGCGACACCAATTGTGTCGGCAGCTAATTCACAGGAAAGCTCGTGAAAGACTGTCTACGAAAAATACATGTAATAGTTACTTCATCCCTATAACGACTTACTACAAAAAACTAACGCGCTTGTTCTAAAACAATGCAAGCATTCATGGTTCTAACACCCTAACATAAATTAATTCAAAACCAATGTATATAGAGCGGCAACAATCCCTATGAATATGTAGGTACGTTAACGTTCGGATAAAGTAGGATTAAGTAAAGCCTTTTTTGTGAAACGTGCTAATCTCAAATTTTTGCGCCTAAAAACTGAAAGGAGAAAATGTGCGTATATTAAGTATTTAAAGTGACCTTTTCCATAAACAATGCGTCATGAAAATGGTTATAATAACAATCTAATTCTAATGCCATATAAGAGACATTTTTATCTTTCTTTGAGCGCAGTTTCTCTTTGATTTCATTGTTCAGCGAATAATGGCAATGAAAGTAGTTTTATCACTAATAACGAAAGTAATCTTCTCCACCAATAAAAGAAGGTCGTGTACCTGCTAGTAATAATGATGTCAAACGATAAGGTTTTTATTTAACAACTTAATAATAATTTCGAATTGATGACGTTAACGGTTGAAATTTTATTAAGTTTTGCTTTTTTAGATATTGTAAACGGTAAACCTACGAACGTGGTAGTTGGTGTAACAACATCGTGATAGCAATATTTGGACCACAATCCAATTTTGTGCTATTTTTTCCTCACAATAATAAATTTTGTACTGCAACACATTATGTCCATTTTCGGAATGGACTGCCGACCATTTTGTGCAAATTTTCTTCTGTTTGGTTATGGGTTCAATAATGGAAACGTGCTGTTATATCTTATGTAGTTATGTAATCTTTTATATACAGGACTGTTCGATAATGGGAAATCGGGGTTTAACGTACTCAATATTAATTTTAGAAAAAAAAAGATATTAGTGTCACTTATACAGGGTGATTACCGGGACTGTGGAGGGGAGCGTTTGCAATTTCAGTTGTAGCCGTGGCCGTGATGTGAACCTTGAACATCGTACGTTTGCGACGCTAGTCAGTAAATCAGACACAACGAGACGTTCGTATACATTTTAACATTGCGCGATATGGTGCGATCCCTGATCACAACACAATATTGCGTTGGATACACTATACACAATGTGATTACGACAGCATTGCTGTTGAAAAGAATCCCCCAGGTCCGCCAAGGACAGTTAGTACCCCGAATAATGTTGATTGAGTACGAATTGCAACGGTGCAGAGCCCTAACCGTTCGATAAAAAAGAGAGCAGCAACTCTGAGACTTCGCCCGTCCACTGTGAAAAAATATTAGTCACGGATCTTCAATTCCATCCATACAAGTTTGCAGTATGTCATCAATCGAGACTGCCAGATAAGACAGAATTTTGTCACCGAATGATGGAAATTTTAAATGAAAACGACGGAGCTGTAATCTTTATAAAGGATGAGGCTCTTTTAATATGGACGGTGCTGTAAACAAACAGAAGTTTCGATTTTAGTGTTCAGCAAATCCACGAATCGTGAGTGAGTGACCTCTACACAGCTTACATGTGACTGTAAGGTGACAAGGTGTGCGATTAGTGTTTTGAGGACAACAATGGTAATGTACAACGGTACGTGGAAATGTTGTAAACTTATTTCTTGCCTGAACTGCGTCGTCGCCGCATTGCAATTAGTGATGTATGGTTTCAGCAAGATGGGGCAACAGCCCATACTGCTCGGATTTCTATGGACATTCTCAAACGAACATTCCCTCGAAGAATAATTTCTCGTTTTGGTGATGTCACTTGGCCCTTCCGTTCACCAGGCCATACAACAATTCCAGATTTTGTTCTATGGGGAGATTTAAAATCTCGAGTCTATGTTAACACGTCGCACACTATACTGTGACTAAAAGAAGCTATTCGTCCAGAGATCAACAGTACCTATCGCCTATCCTTAGAGAAATTCAATTCCTTTAAAGACTTAGTTATTTTAAATTGCACATAGAAGACAGTGCGCAACTGCCAGAGGATTTAAAAACATTTATGCGAATATATCGATTTTACGACTTCTGATTCGTATTTCGCTTTTGATACTGATATTTTGGTGACTATAAAATGTTCCCAAAAATCTATATGTCGTCGAATACGTTGCAATTTGTCTTGCAATTTGAAGCGAACTCACCGTAAATTAAAAATCGAGTTGCAAATATAAACGGAGCTGAAGGATGGGGAGTAGACCGATTTAGAATCTAAAAGCACAGATAAAATGCTGTGCTAAAGTATAGAGACAGAGTGTTGAGCACGTGATGCAGGATAGACTAGAAACTAAACTTAAAAGCTTTTAAACTACCTATCCAAATTTCTTAAAATAAAGAAACATTTTCCCTCGGACGTAGGATTTTAGCACTCAACGATTCCGTATGCAGAAAATAGGGTAATCTTGGCCCCAGAAAGCATGAAGGTTACTAAGACAATAAGTTCACCACATTTTGCATTTAGTTAAAACTTTTGAAATAAGAATTTCTTATTCTTTTCGTGTTTTTGTTCACGGAAGTGGAAAAAGCCATTCTTATTTCCCCGAGGAAGATCAATAATTGCAAATACTTTTATTGCATATTATGTCGTAAATATTGGCATTGAAAATATGTTATTGTTGACACACGTTAATAGCTTACAATGGGTGGTCATAAAATTTATATCTCCGTCGACATATTAATTTTGTAATTAAATTTTTGGTAATTACTTATCATAGTAAACGTATAGAACCAAATATAATTTTTTACTGCATTGCAGCAATACTGTTCAACGTAACTATTCATAAATTCATATCACTCTCACCGCTATGCATTTGAGATTGGGTTATAAAGTTTAAAGATATATCTATACTGTGTAGTGTACTAAAAGTTCGGTAGCACAGTTATCGAGGTGGTCTCAAAGTAAGCGTGTTTCTTGGATAGGAAATAAAACCATCCTGTGTAGATTCAATGTGCGACACGTTAAAGATCTCTCGCAGTGGGTGGAACTCAGTCAGTTAAGGCACAACTCTAGTATGGAGGGTCGCTAGTAATCAAATTAGTTGATGAGCATAATAATGCTTGGAAATCCGCTATTCCTCAATCTTGGCTCATAATAGAGATACAAAAGATACTGCACTGGTCGGGAGGTACAACTTCTCAGTAGACATGGATCTCTAGAATGTTGACTATTGTATGTTTGCTTATAAAACTTCTGCAGAAACAGGTCGTTCGACAGTTACAGTGAACATTCCGAATTTACCTTAACGTTTGACGACACGTAGTCGTCAAGGAACACAACTTTCATACATCTTGACATTTGAATAATTTTACAATAATATACCAACTCAAGTAAAAATAGGAATCATACCACAAAGCAAAGAAGAAGTTACAACATTTTGAAGATAAATCAATCAAACAAATCTTTATTTGTTCAAAATATAATTACCCCAAATAAAATAAATAAAATTAACATTCTAACCCTCACAATACACAGGGCCGGACTGGGTTCAAAAAACGGCCCGGGCGAAACTTCTCTACCGGCCCACCGAACCGAAGTTTTCCATGTTAGTCATGTTACATAAATATAATGACGTCTCTTCCATTAAAGTATGTACTATGTATATTCAAATTAATAAGAAGTAAAGCAGAATTGAGTCAAATATGTAATATATACAGGGTGTTTTTTTGGGAGCTTTAGTTAGACGTTTCCAGGAAAGTGTTATAGGTAGATTTTTGACAATTTGTACTTAGAGGTTACTCAAAAAGCCGAATCGATGTAAAATATTTTCAAAATGGTAGCACTTCCGGAATTCTTGTTCGCCCCTCTATATAGATTAACTAAGGTGGGGTGTGTTGGTTAGGAAAAATCCTGAAACACGCCACTTTTGACCTTTTGAATGGCACATTTTCAGGATTTTTCCTAAACAACACCCCCACCTTAGTTAATCTAAAGGGTGCTTTTCATGGGGGCGAAAAAAAAATTGAATAAAACTAATTTTCATTCATACTGTCGAATAGAGATTAAAAGACGCTTCAAATGAGGGGTCGCTCGACTCCCTTTCCCTATTTAAATTCTTGAGTTAGGTGTTGCTGGGGCTAGGGGGTTGACCTGACAAAGTCAAATTTGACATCAAATGTGCCAGGTCAAAGGTGGCGTGTTTCAGGATTTTTCCTAAAAAACACCCCCACCTTAGTTAATCTGGAGGGTGCTTTTCATGGGAGCGAAAAAAAATTGAATAAAACTAATTTTCATTCATATGTACTGTCGAATAGAGAATTAAAAGACGCTTCAAATGATGGGTCGCTCGACTCCCTTTCCCTATTTAAATTCTTGAGTTAGGCGTTGCTGGGGCTAGGGGGATGACCTGAAAAAGTCAAATTTGACATCAAAAGTTGTCACCCAAAAATAAAAAATCGATGTGTCCGAGGGTTTTTTAAGAAACTGGTCTAAGTGTCCCAAAACAGGCGTGTTTCCTTTTCAATGGCCTGCCCTGTATAAGCCAAGAATGCTATGCTAAGCGCTACCTACGCTTTATATCTACTTACATTTATCAAACACTTATTCTGCAGGCCAAATAAGAAAAGTATTTATCTGGTAGTTTTTAGGATTTCTTTCAGCAACAGAATAACAGAATAGTTTAATAATATATTAACTATAATACTCAATACTTAACCGAGATATTCTACCCTTTTATGCGTAAACTGTACCTACCTAATTGCAGCGCGTGCAAAGAATAATAACGTAGAGAAAGAAGCGACCGCGTGTTGGCGGGATCTTTTAATTTCTAGTGTGCCGAATCACCAACAAAATGGAGTTTTCAAACAAACACAGATAAAAACTTCTCTCTCTCTCTTTTTAATCGAGCTACTAAATGACCTTGAATAAAACCAAATGTTACTAAAAAGTTTTGGTTCTGGCGTAACCTCACTTATTCCACAGCTGTTGTAGTATAACTTTTTTAAATACAAAGTACAAAGTATAATTTCTTCATATTTTTAACTGTTAATATTAAGCCGACCGGCCCGGCCCTTCAGAGCTCCGGCCGATCGGGCTGACAATACATCCCAACTTATATCCTATGGATTTAACAATAACATAACCTCAAAATTATCTACTCTCCCTATAAAGTCACTCTTCCTTTCTTACTTTTGAAGATAGAGTCACCAAGGTAACCAAACAGTAGCCCCATATCAGTACATTGGATACAGACACAATAAGCACACATAGAAGACACAAATATACTCACTGATAAACAAATACGGTGCAGGAAACACAACCAGTCAACCAGTGATCAAAGTTAGATTAATAATAATTATAGACAATAGGAATAGGTATAGTTAAATCAATGAAATCTCTACATATGCATTATGGATTATAAAAAAGCATACAAATATTTGGTTACCACACGCTCTGGAAGTATACATAATACCAACAGTACAAATCGATAAAACATACAAAGCGATGGTACATGCCAACAAAAACTACTCCCCACCAAACTTCAATCAACCGCAACAACTTAGGGGAAACGTGCCTATGATGGACCTTCCCCAATGATGGAGCAAAAGCACAGTCAGGTAGATTTGCAACCGGTTTCATGATTTACGAATAGGGCTTCCTTCCTTAAGATACTGTATGTGCGATAAGGTTTTCTTTTATCAAAAAATATGCATTTATCTTAAATACTATAATTCCATATTCTTCATCCCTTTTGGTCTTGGATTTTTATATTATGTATGCTATATATTTAAATTGGAGAAACGAGAACAATCAAAATTATTGTACCTATTATGACAGATTTATATGTGTTTTTGTACATACTACATGTCTCTTTTCATGGTTTGCATAAATATAGATATTTATTTGATAATTTCAAACAGTTATGCAGTCCATTCGTAAGTCATTTTGTACAGTAAACCTGCGTAATCGAACCTGTTTGATGCGATCAAGTAATGATAAAAAAATATGTAATAATATGTAAAAGCTATAATAAACAATAGTTTAAAGTTGGCATTGAGTTGGCTTAGCAAAGAGTTGACCGGCATGAGTTGGCATGGCAATGACATGGGACATGGCGGTAGTGAGTTGGCGGCCATGAGCTGGCGGCAATGAAATGTCCTAGACTAGACCCACTACGGGGGGAACGTTCGTACTGTTATATTTCATACTGTTATATTTTGGTGCAGTTTCTAATGAAAACATCTATAGTATATTACGTGGGAAAAGTCCTTAAACATTATCGACCAACGGAACTGAAACTTTTCTATCTTCGTAAGAAACCAGGGTGTTGGTCTTTTGTTTTTCCTGATGTGGAAGATATCTACACATTGTATATCGGTGACGTTGCTAAGATCGTCTCTGATCCTCAACAACGGTCGCATTGTACAGCAAGAAGGTCGAGACTTTTGCAATAATTAATTTAAATCTACTAGTTATGTCACTTCACTTCCACTTTAAGTATGTAGTATAATTAAAAATAGAATAGCTCACTTTTCTCATCTAGTTTTAGAGTTCGCTGATGTCGGAACGCGTTTATTGTAGTTTTTGGTGTTTTCAGTGTTGCGTAATGGTTAATAGATTTAAGTACAATTTTTGTTTCCAAAGCTTCTGTTATCTTAAATTGTGATTAAATAGCGATACTTTTTAAGAATTAGACACAATCCGCCTGGCAGGATCCTTTTCTATAGTTTTGAAGTAGGTAATATTGGAGGAATTTTCATATAAGAATGAAACTTTCTATTTTATGCCATAGGTATTAAGTATGTACCTATTTCGAAAAGAAATGCGCCTAATTTGGACATCCGATGTGCACAATCTGTACTTTTTTATTTACAATGGTGGATGCTGGCAACATTTCAACATTTGATGATGTAGGTGCCATTGCCATTGCAGGGTTTCTGATGTAGATTGTCATCAAAAACACTTTCTAATAAACTCCAAAATGGCACTTGGGAATTAGTTACCAATACCTATAGTAAACTTTTATCTAAACATAACTTTCCTTATTTCGGTGATTTTGGTTAAGTTAAATTTTAGTGAGATACATCAACTGCGGATTGACGGTGCTAGCGCAAGTGTGAGTTTGATCCTTTTGTTAAACCACGAGGCATCTAGCAAATTTAACAAGTCATATAGGTAATAAATTTTTTGGATTACACGCAAGAGGAATCGTTGACGGAACATTTAATTTTTACCTTAGTTGCGCTGTGCAAGAAGGGTCGTAGAAAATGTTTTCAGAATTTTTCTGCTGTACCAGTACTATAGAAAACCTAAAATTTTGTTAAAACGGTTGTTATGGTATAGCTTGTTACAAACACACTACGAAGAAATTTCTACGAAGAAGGCGATCACAATAATCTTATCCCTTTACCAAAAGAATTTACATAAACAACTGGAATACAGAATTATATGTAGATATAAATTGATGCATATTGAGCATGAGCACCCAGTATATTCGGTTAGTGCCATTGCAAGCTCCTGATAAACATTAGTTCAAGGTACGGTATCTTATATTATAGCTGCTTTTACTTTATTGTCACGTTTGAAGATTACAATTGTCTAATCTTGTATAACTTACAACTTAAGCAGTGCATTAAAATATTATCTTAATCCCATTGCTCGTTTATGTCATATCGCTAAATGCAGAGATTACAGGAGTTATATATTGTTTGCGACAGATGCGTGGAAGCTTAAATGTAGATTATCCTCAAGCAAAACTTTGGAATTTTCCTCATTTTATAGATAACTCACGCATTTTAAAGCATTTAAGTGTCGTATATACAAAATTAGACACCTTCGTAACTACTAAAACACAATATATTCCTCGTTGAAGCGATTTGTCTCAGTTTGATTTAATTATCTCTTCAGAAGTTCAGAGGATCTATTTTTCAATGTTATAGAGTCATATTTTCATTGTATCTATTAAAACGTTCTTGTATGTTTCATTCCTACTGAGGAATTATAATGGATTTTAAGGCACCTAGGAAAAAAGCTGAAAAATATTCGTCGTTTCAAATGGTATCTACGTATTATAGTATTAGTCGTAGCGGTACATCGAGAAAATCGCAAATGTCTGTCAAATTGTGCGGGAAGTGTGAAATTAGGTACACTTATTAATTAGATCAAAATAAACGATTTGACCCGCAGCACCCCTATTTTCAACCCTTAGTTTTCAAAAGTGCCCCGTATTTAGTTTTTTCCATCCCCTAACGATAACTCCTTTGTTTACAACTTTTAGAAAAAATTATATTAATAAAAGTTTTAGGAATTCTTATAAGGAATATTTTATATAAGAATAAAATTTTCACAAATATCAACCCTTATCGCGATATGTGGAAAAAACTGATTTTTACAGTTTCATTACAAAATCGGTCATATTTTTCTTGTTTATCGTTTTTCAGAAAAATTATTCAAATAAAAGATGTAGATATTAATATGATAAATATTTTAGATATATATAATATTTTCACAGAAAGCAACCCTTAACAAGTTATTTCGATATTTCTGAAAGTAAGCAACCCTTAAGTATGAAATCGCTCATATCTTTTTTATTTGTAACTTATGGGGAAAAATATGTGAATAAATATTATAGAAAATTATCTTTTGGGCATTTTATGTAGGTATGAAAATTTCTTAAAAGTCAACCCTTAACGTGATATATCGAAAAAACCAAAAACTGTCAATTTTCACATAAAATCGAGCATAACTTTTATATATTTCACTACAGTGACATTATTGTTATATAATTCGGTAGGTATATGGATGTAGAAAATATAAGTAAGGGGTAATTTTTTTACAAAAACTCACCCTTAGCGAGATATTTTGACAAAAACAAACTTTCGGCACTTCTTAGAAAAGTTTTCGTAACTTTTTCAATTACGATGGTTAATATTATTTCTTCGCGGTTAATAATAGCCAATTACAGTACGTTTCATGAAATCATAGTGATTTTGCACCATATCACACTGGTGCGGGAATTTTCAACGTACAAATTGTATGGTTTATTCGCTGTAATATAATTAAAAAGAAACAATCTAATTGTACCCAAAATGCAAACATAGGTCGATTTTGATATCAAGGAAGACATATTTTGATGTTATTTTCTTGGGGGTGGTTCTCACCTCCAGCGCTTCACAGGGGGTGACATTGAAATTTCGTCGCGGCGTATGGTTTCGCTCGGGTGTCGCATCTCCTTTTTAGTCTTCTATTTGGTTGTTCTCACTGAAATATGAGATGTGATAATACTAACTTGTTGTTGAAGTGCTTACCTTTTATTTTCGCATGTAAAATGTCTAAAGGAGATGCGACACCCGAGCGAAACCATACGCCGCGACGCCCGCTACGTAACGAGCTCGTGCACTTAAGCCAAATGTGTTTAAATAAATATTTCAGTATTTTACTTAGCTACTGATAGAAATAAAGTGAAAAAAATGCAAAAATGATAAGGCCAAGGAATTAGCTTTCCAATGATGTATCACATGACCCTCCTTCCTATTTGAAATTTGTGAAGCGCTGGAGGTGAGAACCACCCCCAAGAAAATAACATCAAAATATGTCTTCCTTGATATCGAAATCGACCTATGTTTGCATTTTGGGTACAATTAGATTGTTTCTATTTAATTATATTACCGCGAATAAACCCTACACTTTGTACGTTGAAAATTCCCGCACCAGTGTGATATGGTGCAAAATCACTATGATTTCATGAAACGCACTGTAATTGGCTATTATTAACCGCGAAGAAATAATATTAACCATCGTAATTGAAAAAGTTACGAAAACTTTTCTAAAAAGTGCCGAAAGTTTGTTTTTGTCAAAATATCTCGCTAAGAGTGAGTTTTTGTAAAAAAATTACCCCTTACTTATATTTTCTACATCCATATACCTACCGAATTATATAACAATAATGTCACTGTAGTGAAATATAGAAAAGTTATACTCGATTTTATGTGAAAATTGACAGTTTCTGGTTTTTTCGATATATCTCGTTAAGGGTTGACTTTTGAGAAATTTTCGTGCCGACATAAAATGCCCAAAAGATAATTTTCTATAATATTTATTCACATGTTTTTCCTCATAAGTTACAAATAAAAAAGATACGAGCGATTTCATACTTAAGGGTTGCTTACTTTCAGAAATATCGAAATAACTTGTTAAGGGTTGCTTTCTGTGAAAATATTATATATATCTAAAATATTTATCATATTAATATCTACATCTTTTATTTGAATAATTTTTCTGAGAAACGATAAACAAGAAAAATATGACCGATTTTGTAATGAAACTGTAAAAATCAGTTTTTTCCACATATCGCGATAAGGGTTGATATTTGTGAAAATTTTATTCTTATATAAAATATTCCTTATAAGAATTCCTAAAACTTTTATTAATATAATTTTTTCTAAAAGTTGTAAACAAAGGAGTTATCGTTAGGGGATGGAAAAAACTAAATACGGGGCACTTTTGAAAACTAAGGGTTGAAAATAGGGGTGCTGCGGGTCAAATCGTTTATTTTGATCTAATTAATAAGTGTACCTAATTTCACACTTCCCGCACAATTTGACAGACATTTAGATGTACCGCTACGACTATATGTACCCGCAATATGTACAACTTGAGTTTGCGTAAATGTAACGATAAATTGCAAAACTAAATACAAACGTAAGAAATGAAAAGGCTCAGGAGTCAGGACCCATCTTAAATAGGAATGAGTCACCTGACGTAGTGAACTCGTCACTCACTACATCACGAAGTCACAATTGGAAACCACGTAAAGGCGGTAGGAGTCAAAACTGGTTTGATTTATTGGCTAAATTGAGGTTCTTTCCGAAATTCAAGCTAAAAGAAATAGGATGCGGGATTACTTAAATTAGAAGTTAAAATACTGTTGTGTGTCGCTGGCGCCAGGGGCGCGATTATGTTTGCCGCCCTTAAGAGTGAGTGAAAAATGCAATCTGGAAACAGCAGAAAAATACAAACTCTTTACAATCTATATTGTACGTGCATACTTTCCACGAAGCAGTTAGTTGTGATATCATTAAAATCAAATTAGTAAGTTTAGTAAGGAGACTGGCCTTGACACTAACAGAGGTTTTTTCGATTCTTCAGCCAGCAGATCACATGGTTTATGTATTTTGTATAATAAGAACTCTTTGCTTTAAAGACAAGAAAAATAAAGAATATTATGTTAACAGGCTTTCCTACGAAATATAAAACACGTTATTATTACGTTAAACTGGAAAGTTTTAGATTCGGCAAAAAGAAGCGGCATTAGCTGCTTCCTCACAACACAGGTTACGATTTTGTGGTGGGTGCATTGAATAAGATGAATAATGACTCTATTTTATAACCTGCCCTTTCTTGTGTAGAAAATAAAAAGGATTGCGGTTATTTTTTGTAAGCAGTGCTTTATGTGTGTTTCAATTTAATTTCATTGTGAGAAATGCTTTGCGATGATAGTAAATGAAAGCATTTTGTGGATGCAATGAAATGAGTACAAATTATGTGACATCAACAAAAAACCGAAATAAGTATCATAACCAAAAAACTCTAATAATATTTCGTTTTTACAAACAAATACCTTTGGTGAAAGTAAATGTATTTATTGAAATGTTTGCACACATTTGTCGAAGAGAAAGTCACAAACACGATCGAGATAAACACGGTGGAATAAAATTTAAAATGGAAAATCTAACAAAAAGTCAATTGAAATTACATTACATTGCAGCTGTCTCGAGTTTTTAAATTTTACGTCATTCGTTATGGTGTATAAGTAGAGGTATAAGAAAACTCGAAGCCAACTAAAATAAAATTATAAAGTATAATGATAATTGCTTACACATACATAAGAAATCCTTCCGTCACCTCTTCAACGAATCAATACCTAAATTTTCAGAATTTATTATATTCTGTTAACTCTTATTTTAAGTCTCTTGTGCATTTCAGTTTAAAGAAATTATTTAATGTAAAATTTTTGTACTTGTTACTGACTTTCTGAAACAAAAAATAAGGGATGAATTGTATTAAAGCATTTTAAATAAGAAACACGGCATAATTTAATTATATTCGTTCTTTATAAAAATGATTTTTATTATAAAGTAATTTCAATAAGAGAGATACCCCCTTGAAGATTTAGGTCGTAGCGCCTTTTAGGTATACCTCCTGCTTGGAATATTGGTCTAAAATTTAAACAGGTGATAGTTTATTCAAAATTTTAGTATCCATTCCATAATATGGAATAAATAAATGTAAGCCACTTCGTAAATAGGGTTAAATAATGTCGCTCTGTTAATTTAACACCACCCTCTTAGATTTTGAATTCAAAAATTTTGGTTCGAATTGCTTTATACCTAGCGACAGTTAGCACCACATTTATTTTTTCTAGCGTCATTATAGAATTTATAATATAGTCCCTTATACGAGTACTTCCGGGGAGTGTTAAACGTATGTTTAATTGTAGATAATAATAAAAACAAGTAAGTATGTAATTTCATTATTTTTTTATTTTTAATGTAACCTAACACCTAACGCGTTTGACACTATGTGTCATTTCATTACCAAGGGTAACCGAAACGCGTTGAGTTAAAAGTTAAAGTTAAAATAATTATGAAATTATTTTTGTTTTTATTATGTATCACAATTACTTATAGCGTTTCATAGAGTAGGTAACTTTCAAGAAAATTAATTATAACTCTATAATTGTTAAAGATACTGCCACTCAGAATTATTAGGTGAATAAAAGTTGATGTAATTTTATTCCCAATGGACGCAAAATAATCCCATTTACATTTTTAATCATATTTTTTTGATCACCCCGTACTAATAATTTTCAAATATTGTAGAAATACTACTAAAGTCGATCTCCTTCTGCAAGGAAACCAACTCAAGTTAAATAATAAAGGCTGCCGTATGGGGAAAAATGACAATTATGTTATGGGCTGCAAACATCATTTTTTATATAACATTTAAAATATATCAAAAACGGTTGGACTTAGATATAGGACATTATATGTAGGTATATGAAATGTATTTAAATTTTTATGTATAATCTAAAAATTTATTAATATACAGGGCGGTATAACCGGAAGTGCCACACATATCAAAATATTTTAATCGTATGTCACTCACAGACCTTAGTGTATAGTATGTCACCAAATTGTAATTTTCCTAACCATAGTTTTCCCATAATCGAACGATGCAGTTCCCGGAGGACCACCCTGTATTAACAATGATATACCTAGGTAACTAAAATGATGAAAAAGGTTATCGCATTACCGAGCCCATGTTAAATGGAAATTACTAATACAATCTTATAACTATTCTATGCTAATTTGTGCATTCCGTGTACGGTGAAAGTCGATATGCTCAACCGTAGTCAAATACGGGATGCACCTACTGACAATGCCCTGTACGTAACATAGATGTCAAAACTAACACATTTTTCTTAGTAATTTTCTACAGGACCCTATCCCTAGACTTCAAGCGACTATTTAATAAAATTTGCAAAGCAATTTGTGAAGCACCGCTATTAAAACTTTGTACGACACTTTCCCTACGTTTGTTAGGGGATTTCAATGTAAATAACACTGTTTAGCAGTATAACATTTCGCCACCAGAATGTATTTACTTCCAATACTTTAAATTTAATAATTTTAATTACATAGTAAGTATAACCAAAGACCACTCCCTCTTTAGTCTTTTTGCACAGTTTATGATCATCAAATTTCATTGCTTTCCATGGTTTTAATTAATTTGTTGTTAATTTCCTTAAGTTTGGGAGTTACACAAATAGATTGTTTTAATTGATAGTCTTAATTACAAGTGAGAGATCAATTAAATTAAATGCCAGGATAATGTTCCGTAAATCTGGGAACATGTATGATTAGGTTAATCTACTAATGCATTCTGAAACTTATTTCTCTAGGTGAGAGTGATGTGATAGAGTAATTATTATTATCATATGTAATATGTATGTTATAATAGTCAATTTAGTCAATAGCTCAATTTTCTATTTTTTAATGTCCAAATTTAATTTATGTTAAACATTAAAACATCATAGGTATACATAGAAACCTTTACATTTCTAATGTATTTGCATACATAGAATAATGTAAATTAATCACCAAACGTTTTTTTCGGCGCTTTTTCTAAATTTGTAGTAGCCCGTTCTAAATAACACTGTCTTCACTTTTTTACAACAATTTGACAAGATTTCTTATTAATACAATTATGAAATTTTATTTTATGCCAAATAAATGTTTAAAATTAATTTTATTTCAGGTGCGTTTTTTTAATTAACAGGTAACCTACTCATTGTAATTTATTCTGATTTAAGTTCCGGGTGAAAAAATTCCTGCACAGAATGGTAGGTCTCACTTTACCAATTATTTCAATTTTAAATGTTTCTCGTTTCTGTTATTCGTAGATTGCGGAAGTAAAGAAATATGACAAGACCCTTCCACGTTACGCCGAAGACGACAATTATTTTCAATCTGATGAAACTTTATATTAGGGACCTAAATATGTGGTCACTAAAGATCTCTACAGCGTTCACTATATCGCAATAGATGTGTCTGAAACAAAGATTTTACACTGTAACTGGGGCCAGAGATCGACTTCAGTAGGATGAACAGGGGAAACCGATGACGATGACCGAGGAAGACCGAAACTGTAACAACATGAGGAATAACAGAGCCGGTAGAATCCTTCGTATTCGTAGGTGTAAATTAGCCCAGTCAATGAAGGTTTTTTGTCGCAACAAATTAGGGGAAAGCTGAATTTTTTATATGTGATACACCGTTATGAGACATGTATTTTCTCAAAAGTCCCCGCCTCTCCCCCTTGTGCTTCTCCCCCAATCACCCCTAACAGCTTACAAATGCATAGTTTCACTAGATTGCTTACAAGTTCTTTAATATTCGTCGTAGAGAATTAATTTTTTTTTTATTTTGTTCCTTAATACCCATAAAAAGTATCTTATTCTTATAAACTTTTCGTTAAAGTTGATATTAAGGGACCTATAAAACAACAAACACAAAAAAAACGGTTTCTCGAAGCACGTGAATTTACTTTATTACCTATATTTTGGTTGTTAATTAAAATACAGAAAAATGGTTCAAATAAAACTTTTAGTGTGTATCTTTAGCTTCAAGTTGATGTGGTTCATTGCTTGTTTAAGTTTATCGCTGGCGCTTGGGACGTCGTCATAGAGAGCGCTTGCACTCCGCTTCAGTGGTCCGACGTATACGCTTAGCCCAGTAAAATGGGAAAATTTGGATGAAATTAATGGTTACAGCTTTGAAAATTTAGGAACAGGCTTGTTTTGTGATCCCTTTGAAGTGTTCAAAAGTCCCCATCCGTACCCCCCCTCCGAGAGAAATGGGGGGCGAAAAAGTGTCAAATAAATAGGATTTCGTGAATAACTGAAAAAGTATCAATTTTATCAAAAACAAAAACGTTAAGAGAGTTGTAGCTGACAAAATTCCGCACATTTTCATGTTTTATTTTTGTCTCTACGACCAATAGGAGCTGAGATAGATTTTTTAAATGTCGACTGTTTTGCGGCGAAACTTTAACACGTGCGCGCATCGCGCGTATTTCGCTTATATCTCGAGAATGGCCATACGTATCGCAAAATTCTTCAAATAAAAGTTGTAGAGAATTTAATTACGAATAATTTTCTTTTTTAAACATTTCCGTACGATTAATATTGACAGAGATATAATATTTAAACCTTTTGAAAGAGACAATCGCTGCTCGTTTTACATAATAAAATCAATAATAAGTCGAAAACTATTGATTCTACGTACTTAGTGCATATAATGAAAGTTGTAGAGAATTAAATGTTGAATCTATATGTGTACACGAAATATCATTTTGGTAATCTTTATAAGGCGATGGAGGAAGAAATAATGAAAAATTCTCATTTTCAAGCGTTTCTTTGCAAATAACTATGTTTTGACTACTTGTAGACAGTAAAGTGTAAAAAATTGTTTTGACTTTTCCAAGTATCAGAAGTTATTCTCTGATCATTTGTGAGTAAATTCATCATAGGATCACATTTTGTATACTACCTTTTCTTCGTCTCAAAAGTAGCTACAATTTCTGTAATAATTAAACGTTACCTACATCTTCAATCGTCAGTTTCTCGTCGCTGTTTACAGAAAAACATACGCGACAAAGTGTTTTTATAGGAAATTTTGTAAGCTTTCAATTAGTTTATATAAAAGTTTGTCGTAAAATAAATGGAAACGAAGATATTTAAGAAAAACTGAATACAAATACGTATAGATTTAAGTTAAATTCTGTGAAAATATATAGTTTTTAAAGATATATTTTTACAATAAAGTGCAACTTGCGAACGATTTATTGTATTGTATTACCTTTGTATATATAAAGTACTGAAAATAGGATAAAACCAATTTTTAACAAAAATTTAACGACCATTTTTTAGCGAAAATCGGGATTCTTAATAAAATGTCAATTTTTGAGTATACCTTCAAACAGGCGCTGTAACTAGCGAACTATTTGTCGTACGAACTTCTGCCGACACTCATTTTACAGGTACGTTAATTATCTTTAATTATCTTTAAAAAACTATACACTTTACTGTCTACAAGTAGTCAAAACATAGTTATTTGCAAAGAAACGCTTGAAAATGAGAATTTTTCATTATTTCTTCCTCCATCGCCTTATAAAGATTACCAAAATGATATTTCGTGTACACATATAGATTCAACATTTAATTCTCTACAACTTTCATTATATGCACTAAGTACGTAGAATCAATAGTTTTCGACTTATTATTGATTTTACTATGCAAAACGAGCAGCGATTGTCTCTTTCAAAAGGTTTAAATATTATATCTCTGTCAATATTAATCGTACGGAAATGTTTAAAAAAGAAAATTATTCGTAATTAAATTCTCTACAACTTTTATTTGAAGAATTTTGCGATACGTATGGCCATTCTCGAGATATAAGCGAAATACGCGCGCACGCGCACGTGTTAACGTTTCGCCGCAAGAGTCGACATTTAAAAAAAATCTATCTCGGCTCCTATTGGTCGTAAAGACAAAAATAAAACATGAAAATGTGTGGAATTTTGTCAGCTACAACTTTCTTAACGTTTTTGTTTTTGATAAAATTGATACTTTTTCAGTTATTTACGAAATCCTATTTTTTGTCACTTTTTCGCCCCCCATTTCTCTCGGAGGGGGGGTACGGATGGGGACTTTTGAACACTTCAAAGGGATCACAAAACAAGCCTGTTCCCAAATTTTCAAAGCTATAACCATTAATTTCATCCAAATTTTCGCATTTTACTGGGCTAAGCGTATACGTCGGACCACTGAAGCGGAGTGCAAGCGCTCTCTATGACGACGTCCCAAGCGCCAGCGATAAACTTAAACAAGCAATGAACCACATCAACTTGAAGCTAAAGATACACACTAAAAGTTTTATTTGAACCATTTTTCTGTATTTTAATTAACAACCAAAATATAGGTAATAAAGTAAATTCACGTGCTTCGAGAAACCGTTTTTTTTGTGTTTGTTGTTTTATAGGTCCCTTAATATCAAGTTTAACGAAATGTTTATAAGAATAAGATACTTTTTATGGGTATTAAGGAACAAAATAAAAAAAAAATTAATTCTGTACGACGAATATTAAAGAACTTGTAAGCAATCTAGTGAAACTATGCATTTGTAAGCTGTTAAGGGTGATTGGGGGAGAAGCACAAGAGGGAGAGGCGGGGACTTTTGAGAAAATACATGTCTCATAACGGTGTATCACATATAAAAAATTCAGCTTTCCCCTAATTTGTTGCGACAAATGACACTTTTCGGCGTTTATTGACTGGGCTAAATGGAGAAAGCGCGAGCCGGGCCCACCAATCGAATGGGAGAACATTTTAATGTTGCTGGAAGCCGAAAGGGCAATCAGTGTACTTCAGTCGGTTATTAGTATAAGTTCGAGTCGATGATCTTTTACATACTTGAGTTCAGGGGCGCACCCAGGATTTTGTTTCGGGGGGGGGGGGGGGGGGTCAAAAATATTTGAGAAAAATTAAGCGGACTATCTAACTTCATCGAAGAAACTAAGTGGTGCGTGGTGCGTATCCAACACTTTTTTGTATACCTACACTACCTACGGTACAGCAATTAGTGATGGCCAAACGCAAGACCAAGACAAGACCACATTGGTCTTGGTCTTGGTCTTGGTCTTGTCTTGCACCAATTGGTCTTGCTCTTGGTCTTGCATTAATATCCTTAATCTTGGTCTTGGTCTTGGTCTTGGTCTTGCACCAATTGGTCTTGTTCTTGGTCTTGCACGTAAGACTCTTGCAGTCTTGCATTTTTACACCGTACTTATGAAAGATATCAAATTAATCGACATTTTGTGTCATTAAATGCTACTAAATTAGATTATTGCAGAGAATAAGAATTGGTATTGGGTTTAATGATCAAAGTAAATATTATAATAACTTAATTTATTTTCAAATTAAATACCTATTAATTATTTAATTCACAGTCAAGAATACTTTTTTACTAACTTATGTTTCAGTATTGCGATGACAATTAAAAAAATATATTTATGTTGAAACTTCACATTGAAAGAAAAAAAGTAAAAAATTCTGTCTAACCCGCATAAATTATAATAGATGCGGCATGTTTCGGCTTTTTTAATGCTTCAGTCATCTACAACTGCATCTGTAAATGGCGATAATTCACAAATATTAAAGAATATGCACTATTATAGATATTGCATTTGCAAACAAATGTTTTTTTGTGTGTGATATAAAAAAATAATCGTTCGTAATAAGAAAAAAACTGCAAGAGTCTTGCGAGATAGTCTTGTTCTTGCTGATATCTTGCAGAGCTGGTCTTGCATCCAGTCTTGGTCTTGCAACTTTGAGTCTTGGCCTTGGTCTTGCTGTGGGTGTTGCTGTCTTGGTCTTGGTCTTGGTCTCACAAGTCTTGCGAGACCAAGACAAGACTGCAAGACCAAGACCGATTTTGGCTATGACTAACAGCAATATAGCTAAATTTTGAAGGCGAAGGTATTTGTCGGCAAAATAACTTCATTGTTCAAAATTTCGGGGGGGTTGACCCCCCCTCGGGTGCGCCACTGCTTGAGCTTATATAAAAGTTTCGGGCTTCAATTTCTTTTTTGTTGTGGGTGCGACGAGATAACATACCTCAGGAAGTAGGTAATAGTCATAGAACTTTGCGGAAAAAGATTTCTAGAGAAAAGTGAGCAAGAGAAATGTCTGGAATAGTTATTTGCACTACAAGTGGCGGTAAGTGATTTTTTTAATTCGAGGTGGGAGTTTGTGCACCGAAGCGGAGCTGAGGTGCATAAACCCACCGAGAATAAAAAAGAAACTTACCTACGCGTTGTGCATTACGTTTTTCTCACTACCACAGGGATTAACTCTAATAATGTGTACAAAATATTTGGGTATATAATAGTAATTACGTATAAAAAATTTACTGGCATAATCGAGTATGCTGATTGATTAGTTGCTGTAGTTACGACAAACAAACAAATTCAGTAGAAAAATTTTGATCAGAAATTCGTTTTCTAATCGATACCATAAACAAATATTTGTGATCAATATAATGAGTGATTCGAACGAGGTTAAAGATTTTTTTGAAATTGAAAGTAGTGCTAATGCAGCTCGAGCGTCGTTACTGCCTGAAAAGTCAAAGGCTCGATATGAGCGAACATATACATATTTTAAGGAATGGTGTAATTCAAAGAATGTTAAGACAATTAATGAAACTGTGCTTTTGGCATATTTTAACGACAGGGCATCGAATCTAACGTCTCCAACCAGCTTATGGAGTGAATATTCTATGTTGAAATTAACGCTTTGCGCTAATGAAAATCTTGACATTT
This sequence comes from Pyrocoelia pectoralis, assembly GCA_036250285.1. NCBI lineage: Eukaryota > Metazoa > Arthropoda > Insecta > Coleoptera > Lampyridae > Pyrocoelia > Pyrocoelia pectoralis. Next base: position 19,925,594 of record CM070080.1, on the reverse strand, counting down.
CAAAATTCAAGCAGGTACGTATCTAAGTATATCAGATTTTAATTTTGCTAAATGTATCCTACCATTTTATAGGTGATCTCATTTCTCAAGAGAAAAAATGATGGGTATATTCCTAAGAAGGCTAACATTTTTACCAAGGAAGAGATAACGAGGTTTCTGTGTGATGCTCCGGACCACGCATTTCTATTGATGAAAGTTGCGATGGTTTTGGGAGTTGCCGGTGCTTGCCGGACCGATGAACTTTATCATTTGAATTACGAGGACGTTGAAATTAAACCTGACGTAGGGATTGTTAAGATTCTGCAATCCAAGAACAAAATCCCACGATCATTTGTGGTAACTGGTTGCAGTGAAACGGTTAATTGGCTCAAGATTCTTGAAAAATATATGAAGTTGCGTCCCTCTAATACCAAAGAAAGTAAATTCTTTTTACGTTATGGTAATGGTAAATGTGTACGGCAAGTAGTAGGCAAGCATACTTTATCCGCGATACCAATGAAAATAGCAAAATTTTTAAATCTGAACCACTACAAAGACTACACGGGCCACAGCTTTAGGAGAACCTCCGCTACTCTTTTGGCTAACAGCGGGTCGGACGTCCTATCTTTGAAAAGACACGGACGGTGGAAATCCAACACCGTTGCAGAGGGGTACGTTGGAGATTCTTTAACCCATAAAGTCCATGCGGCTAACAGCATTTCCTACGGAGGAACCGTTGAAAATTCTAGTAATGCAATTGATATATAGTCGGATTCACGGGGTTTTAGGTATGACTCATCGCTACAAATCGTATGCATCAATCCAAACGCTCGTATGTCGTAACAATAATTCCTACTGTCAATTTTTGTGTAATCTGTCAATCCAGTCATAAATTTATTGTTTTCAACAAGAAGTTTTGTGATCTTCTGTTCATTTTGTGATTTTGTGATTAGCATTGAAAAATACTGATTTGAATAAAGGAACGTTGGAAAAAATTCAAAACGGTGTGGCAATGAAGTACGAAGTAAGGTTATGTCAATGTAAACAAAGAAAATTATTTGACATACGTTTCATTGCTTGCACATAAAATAAACGGAACGACATACGTTTCTCAATTGCATTTTACTGATATTTTTATTTACAGAAACAGAAAACTATGTCACGTCGATTATCATACTTTACTGCAATGAGTCATACCTAAAACCCGGTGAATCCTACTATAGTTAATAACGTTATTTCTGTTACGAACAAGGAAGAAAATGATGTTAAACAATTTGTAAAGATACCCGGAATTAACATTCAAGAATGTTCAAATTGTACTTTTAATATTAATATTAATAAATAAATGAGTCCTCTATTTAGGTATACATGACAAGTGTACATAGGCGGAAAGTGGTACATAGGCGGTAAATCGTTTTTTCACTCCTTAGATACCATATGTTTTATGTATCTAAGTAACGGTTTTACTTTCCATTTCTGTCGTGTTTTTATCAAAGTAACGTTGATTTACCAAGGTGGTAGTGAGAAAATAATTTTGAAGTTACTAATTCTACGGCTAGTATATGTAATTGCTAGGGTCATGTAAAGGAAGGCAAATTTGTAAATAATATCCTCGTATAAGTTGCCAAAGGAAAGAATACAATTCTTATAATATTCCAGAGGACACACGCTAGAATTTTCATCAAACGTCAAATTTGACTGCGTATGTGAAACTGGGCTATAGATTTTACAAACCATATACAATTATACATAAACGGGATAATAAAAACTATTTGCAGGTGCGAATGAAGGTTTATTATTATAATAAACCTTGGGTGCTAGGGTGCTAATAATACAATACAGTGTGCTAATAACACAATACTTTAGTCAATTTTAATCATACACGAATGAATTTGAATTGTTCTTTCCTTTCATATACTCGTACTTAAATTTCCTATTTTTCAGTGAATATTCTCACTACTAATTGAAAACGGTATGTGAATTCTGTTATTGTCGTAAGGAATTGATGTTTTTGAAAATTCCAGTATAATTTGCATACATTTGCACAACAGAATCTACATTAGAGGAATTACAACTTTATAATGCGTTGCAAGCTCTTAATGTTACAATATTCTCGTTATCCGACAATATTCCATTCAGCTTTTATACGTAGGTATTAACTGTAAAATTCTCTTGACCTTTTTTCAGGCGAATAATTAAAATCAATTGTTTTTAAAACGCCGCAAACAGCGGAAGACCTGAAAGTAATTTATTTATCTATTATCTCCACCACGAATGGTTCTATGGTTTATGGCCAATGAAAAAAATGTGATTTTTTGTTCAAATTGGGTATTACAATTGATCATAAAAGAGACAGATTAAATTAAATTTAAAAAATGATGTCTTAATACGACAGCACTTAAGAATTTTTACTCAAAATAAATGAATATTCATAATTTTTCAAAGCATCTTTTGAGAATGAGACTCGTTTCTATTGCACAAATTGAACTGTCAATATTTAAATTTTCTGCCCTATTTATTTCATTTTCATTACAGATAAATACTAAAATGGTCCTCAAAAAAAAAGAAATGGAACACGTAGGTTAACCCAGGGGTCTCTAAACTTTTTTGCCTAAGGGCCAGACTGATTGTTCCACAAAGCCCCAAGATCTAGCTACCGTTAACTTATGAACGAAAGAGATCGTCATTTTTCAAACTATCTTCAAGCGAACTATGTGTATAATAACGATATTTACCTACATAAATATGGTTTTTTAAAAATCGGCCAGAAAGTAGTAGTTTCCGGATTATTTTTAGGCCAGAAAATGTCATTTTGACGGACTGAGCCGGAAAGCCATTGTGATAGTCCGGTAAAAGTTTTACCGGACTCATTTTTACTTTACCGGACTCATTTTTTACTTTCCGGCCTAGAATGGTCAATTGTTCTTCCCGTTTCTGGCCGATTTAAAAAAAAATATTGTACGTAATACGTCCCAAAAGTGCTTTTACTGTACTCGCAGGCTTGCAGGACTCGCCTGCGGCTCGTCCTGTAATTTGCCTACTTGTCCAGTAAAAGGTCACTTTCGGGACTTGTTACGTAAACTACTATTGTGCATTTCAAATAGACTCCTTTGGAAAATCGTTATATTACACTAAAAAAGTTTGCTTGTGTAATAGAAATAGAGATGAAGCTTCAAAGAGTAGTAATGGGTGAAAAAAATCGATGGCAATTAGATCGCTTGTTATCAACAACATATTATCTTTACTGGAACGCAATGCTGCTTTTCGCGGTAAGACTAACTAATGGACTAAACGTTACTATGAAGTGTGGTAAAGATAATAGTAAATCAGGTCATAGCGGAATGGAGCGGAAGAACACACCACAGTTATAGTAGTGAGAGTGAGTGAAGCCGATTGTTGAGGTGGAGGGTTAACTAGCGATGGTCTGGAATTCATCTTTGAGTATATCGAAACCTTTGAGTTTTGCACCTGTGTTCTGTGTCTGGAAGACATAGAAATCACAAGATGGATGCCCTAAAATCCTCTATTTCATTTGCTGCAGATTTTTTCGTACTACTTTGTCGAATTAAGACCGAGCATAGTAGTGGAACAAAATAAGATCACGTGAAAGAATTTTTGTTAATTGTCCTCTTATTGCTTGATGAAGCTTGTTCAGAGTTTCAGTGTACAGATTTTCATTAATACTCACTTTAGGAACTTTAAACTCTGCCAGCAAGGGTAGATACATCATGGTCGGAAAAAAGTCAACATCACTTTGCCTACATATAGTGACACCAAGGCCTCATACTATCGCTATAGACTTTACTCCATTTCATATTTTATTCTGTTTTGTTATCTTAATTATTCTGCAAAATTTGTACTGTTTTAGTATCTACTTTTTAAAGCAAAGTAATATTCATAAATAATAATTAGATTTGTATAATGTAGCAGCCATAAAGGAAGCTGTTGCGATGTAGATAAGTATATTCCTCGGATCATTTTGAGCATGTACCTACGTATAATAATTTCTTTACGATTCTCCAAACTTCTCGACCTTAGTATTTTGTATGGATTAATTGTCGTAAAAACAGAATTCGAACTGAATCAATGACAATGTAGTAAAATTGCGGTAAATATCCGATTGAGCACAATTCTTTTACTTTTATCCATATACACCTGAGAAATTCATTACTGTAGTAGTGCCAAATATTTAAACGTGGGTTTCTATTTTGAACTACAAACTTGTCTCTTAGTTGAAATTCTCATTACAAAAGGTAATAAAAAATTTATTATGCGTCGTGATTGTAATATACCCCTTAACGTTCTCCTTGGGACAATAAAATGCCTAAGGGAATTGCTAGAATGCTTTAGTTTGTTTCTTCGTCGGCATAACCCTAATTAAGTGCCAATAACGTGTAATAGTTAGTAAGATACTCTCTTTGATATGTGACTCCAGTTAGCAATAGATACGGTATTAGTTCCATTTGATGTTACATAACTCACCGTAATCCCAAATGATAGGCATTATAAAACAAAATGCCCCGCCATGTCAGTTTGGTATATAAATCATTACGGTTTTGTGTAAATTGGCTGAAGCATGACGATTATTGTCGACTGGAAGCTACTGACGTGCGCCGCTTAGACCAATAGAGTTATGTGAAAATTATGTATGACCGTTGAGTGAAAGATTTTATTCAATGGTATGACCGAATTATTCCTCTTAAACGAGATCTATTGAACTGTAGTAATCAAATCAAAATAGGTTTATTGTATTTTCTTACATAACAATCAAATAAATACAAGATTCTATTCCCCCTCTTACAACTACTCCCGCCTGTCCTTCCCCCTACTTTCCACCTTTTCCCTCCTTTCCAACACTTCCCTCATCCATCCCAACCCTTCCCCCTTCGCTCCTAGTATCTCCTTTCTTACCCTTCTCTCTTCTCTCATCTCCTCGCATTCCCTTAACATATGTGCCATGTTCTCCCTCCCCTCCCTACACATTCTGCACACTCTCTCCTCCTCCTCCCGCCAATATCTATTCTCTCTCTCCTCGTTTCCACACCTAAACCTCGCTACAATTCTCTTTTCCTTCAGACCCATCTCCCCTGTCAGGTACTTGGCCTTGCCCTCTACCATGATCTCTCCATATCCCTCATTATATCTCCCTTCGGCTATCTTCTCTCTCCTTTCCTGCCCTTGCACATCCCTATCCCTCATGGCCACCTCCTCCACCATCTCTCTTCCTTCCTCCCTCCTTCTTTCTACCTCCTCCCTCGCATACCCCACCCTCTCGTAATATAGTCTCCTGTCCTCTTGCCCATACTTTATCCGCTTCCCCCTCATCTCCTTCATACATTCATTCACCATTTTTATTTCTACCTTCTTCCTGACTTCCTCCTCGTACTTCACTGCCCTCCTTCCCGCCTGCACTCTCAATTTTTCCACTTTCGCCTCTTCCCCCACAATGTACCCCGGTGTCTCCCTGTCCAAACCCAGCGTCCATCTCCAATACTTCTCTTGCACCTTTTCCAAACTCTCCCACTCCTTCCACCCCCATATCTCCGCACCGTATCCCATCACGCTCCTCACCAACTTCTCAAATAACCATCTCCTCTTTTCCATGTCTTTCCCGAACACTCTTTCCCCTATCCCCCACACACTCCCCACTGCCCTATTTCCTCTCTTGGCCAGTTCCCTTATGTGTCCCTCATCCTTATTATCATATCTGACTACATATCCCAAATACTTCCACTCCTTTACACTTTCTATCTCGTCCCCCCCCCCCACCACCACTTTGACTTCCCTCCCCTCCCTCTTCTCTTCTGGAATACCATTATCTTCGTCTTGGCCACGTTTACCCCTAAGTCTTTTTTCCCCAAGTACCCCTTCATCACACCCATTGCCCCCCTCATTTCGTTCTCACTGTCTGCTACCACCACTACATCATCCGCGTACGCGAGCGCCCACACTTTCACCCTCCCTATCACTACCCCTCCTCTTTGGTGTCTCCTCAACTCCTCCTCCAAATCCCCTATGTATAGCGCGAATAAACTCGGGCTCAACGGGCATCCCTGCCTCAGGCCCTTTGTCGTCCAGAACCTTCTTCCTTCCTCTCCCCTCTCTCCGGTCACACACCTTGTTTCTATTGAACTGTAGTAAAACTATACAGGGTGAATGAGACCACCCGTATCAGTCTTTTATTTAAAGAACGGTGAGTCGTAGAGAGGTGGGGTAAAAAAAGTGATTATAAAAGCCATAATAAAGAATCGAATGGTGATATCATTATTTCTCGGAAAAGTCAGCATTCCTCCAGAAGGCCTCCAACTCCAAAATTTTAAATGGCACCATAAGTCGAAAAAGGTATTACTTAAAAGATTGTTAAAAATAGTTTATAGGAATAATTATTTTATTACTGCCACCCCTTTTAAGTAATATTCGACTAAAGTTATTAAATTTGAAATTCACTGTTAACAAGAAACATTGAAAAGTCGTCTTTTAAAATCTAGTTACCAATGTTACATGTGTTTAAAATATCTTCCATTTACTGCTAAGTACTGTTGAGCTCTTCTAGGTACACTATCAGTGGCTCTAATAAGTACATCTTGGAAGGGAAGAACACATGTAACATTGGTAACTAGATTTTAAAAGCCGACTTTTCAATTTTTTTTGTTAACAATGAATTTCAAATTTAATAACTTTAGTCGAATATTACTTAAAGGGGGTGGCAGTAATAAAATAATTTTTCCTATAAAACTTTCTTATTTTTTAACAATCTTTTAAACAATACCTTTTTCGACTTATGGTGCCATTTAAAATTTTGGAGTTGGAGGCCTTCTGGAGGAATGCTGACTTTTCCGAGAAATAATGATATCACCATTCGATTCTTTATTATGACTTTTATAATCACTTTTTTTACTCCACCTCTCTACGACTCACCGTTCTTTAAATAAAAGACTGATACGGGTGGTCTCATTCACCCTGTATGTCTATCTCCTAAGATTAACACCTAATAATGAAAAAATATTGCTAATTCTTATCTTTAAATGAAATGAAGCTACCTACATATTTTTTTGGTAACAAAATAGGTGTATTTATGGAATTAAATTAGATATAGGTATGCTTTGCTATCGCTACCCGTGCGAAGCCGTAGGGGGTTGCTAGTATGCAGTTAATAATTTTGAAAATGTATAGATACTTTACAAATGATGCCAAAAAGTCGTTTGAATACGTTATAATTTGCATTTCAAAGCGTTGAAAATGGTGAAAATAATAATGAACAATATAAGTGGTCGTGTATAGTGGTTTGTAAATATTCTCTCTCTTTGTATGTACCATCGCATTAGAACAACTCGTTTGATTCACTTTGCCAAGTTTAATGTCATGTCAATACGGAATTCATTAAGTAATTCTACTTTCGGGGAACAATGTGCCGTTTTTGTAATAAGATTATTAAATGTAAGTTTACTGTCAATAAGTCATAGAAAAAGAATGTTCAGTCTTCAGTCGAAGAGCCACAAAGTTGGTGAACAACTAATTTATAAGGGAGCAGTTATTCTTCAATGTCGGTCATAAAACCAATACTGAGAAATCGTTTGGAAGTTGCTATCTATTCGCCTTTTAGAAACGTCTCAGCAACCTCGCATCCAAAAACGAATTGAACAGCATCAGATTCCTAACTAAATATTTTATTTTATAATAAATAGAGTTTCGAGAAAGAGTGTCCCGTTAACTTAAGTTTTAAGTTGATTTTAGTTTAGTTAGTCGACTGATGTATGTACTTCTATTTCTGTAGTGCTTTTTTGCGTTAATACTAGTAAATAAATTACAATAGAAAAGTATGGGTTTTAATGTACTTCGCATGAGGTCCTCAATCTCAACGTTTTCTTTAACGGTCCAAATAAGCTTTCAAAGTTGAAAATCAATAGTTTAGCACTTCCAAAGTGTTGCCAACTTTTCTCGCCTCTGTTTCCTGTGATACAAAAAAAATGCTGCCGGTTAGACCGTGTAGGCGTATAACTTGAATTCGTTGAGTGAAATTTCACTCAACGATTATACACAGGCCCGGCATAGAATGTACGTAAAAAGTTACAGAAATTGTGCAAATGCACGTTTCTTGTCTTTTTGCTCATGAGCAATAAATTGATGTTTTTATTTGACTTACTTTTGCGCGAATTTCAAGTAGGTAAGTTCAAATGATACAGTTTGACAGATAGAGATATTAACAGAACTTAGTACTACTTAATCACTTCAATATTTTACGATTCTGATTAGACATAAGATATGTAGCAAAATTGGGCACACACAGTTACCTAGGCCAGAGGCCAGAATTGCACCTTGTGGCTAGATTAACTACTAGTATAATAAAACTTTCAAGTTAACAACATACCTTCTTTTTGTAAACATTCCTTACACAATTGTACGAAATTTTGGTAAAATTTACTAGTACGAAAATGCATTCGCTTCTATCAGGTAAATTTGAAAAAAGAAATTCCTTTCACTTAATTTGTGTACTTACGCTAACTTTTTTTCGATATGGATTTTTAATCAACTGGACTGTGGCAGTTTATACAAACCGGAAAAATATACTAACTTGTGTCATGCAACATTAGTCGCATTCCTTTTAACATTAATTTGTAACTGCAAAGCCGCAAATTATAAATTGGCATTCACAATTCCACTATCACTTTCACCTCATCAAAACAGGCAGTCGTTCTACATTCAGTAAATCAAACACGCTAAAAGGAAACTTAATCGCATTACAGTTGAGTTGTTGAAACGAAGTGTAAAATTTCGTCTTCTGTACATTCTTCGAGTGGAACGTGGTAGAAAAAACCATAAATTGTAAAACAATCTTTCTTAGATCTCATTTGTAGATGATCGAGTAACGGATTATTTAACTCTTACTACGGTGCTTTATTTGTGAAAGTGATACGGTTACGCATTTATGGACTTTTACGTAAAAGCAATCAAGTGAGGGGAAATGGGTTGAGTGTGTGTTTTTATTGTGCTCTTTGTAGTAAATAGTGTATTGACACGTTAACGGAGATTGACAGTTAGGTGAAACTCTCGTTAAAAGTAAACAGTTGAACATTAAACAAGCAGATGAGGTGTAAAACTTCTTAAATAATTAACCTCCTTTTTCTAGTTATGAATTTACTTGGCGTGTACGTACCGTAATTAATAACTTTCTAAGATGATTTGGTTAAGTGTGACTTTAATTACAATTACAATAACGTCTGCCATACGAGTACCAACGTCATGGTCAAATCAAGACTATGTACAAAATGGGTTATTCAGCGAGGTACCGTTCCAAAATGAGTATCGTGCAAGGATACCTAACGCACATGCGTTTAATCTCAATTATGTACGTACACCATCTGTGTTTAATTCTCCTTACACAATGAAAATACCATCCAACATTGCAGTAAAAAGCCGTAAAGCAAGTAATAATAGTCGGTATAGTGACCTACAAACTACATTAGTTTCAAATAATCGCGTTCCTACTATTAGCCAAAACAATAAGCATAAATATGTGAACGAAAATAACATTGTGCAGGATCCCAATAATAACCAGGAAACACCCAAAGAGGTTCCAACGAAAGTAAACTATCCAGGTGTGGGCAAATGGGCGATTCGCGGTGTTAAACACAAGCCATATCTACACACCCCTAAATACGTGGAAATTAAATCCGAAAATAAGAAACCTGAGGGTTATGACATTTTTGAAAGAGCAAGGCCAACATTCGATCGTCAAAAACAAGAACTTGTCAACAACTTTTTGCCTCATAGAAAAACTAAGCGTGTAAATTATAAGGCAGAAGATAGCACAAAGGACGACAATAAAATCGACTTTGTACCCTCTCAACTACTTTCACAAGTGAGAAGAGTGGACACCGAAGAACACTTACCGCCAGTGGAAGATGAGCCCCGATTGCGTGAAATAATTAAAGATTCTAAAGTACATGTTATGTACACAGAAGAAGGTTATGAAGATATTGGTTATGATCACGCTGGTGAAGAGCGCAACGCGGAAGAAAACGAAGGTCATTCCATACGGGATTCGGGACCTACCAAACCTCTCAAACCAGTTCCAGTACCAGTAAATATCCTACGAGAATTTGAAAACTACGAAGATGTCACTAAAGAAGATTTAGGGAAGTCGGAGTCCAAACCACGACCTCGGTATCAGAAAAACGTTAGTAAGCATCCTCTTTCAACTCAAGACGAGCTTGTAAGTATTTTCTTATCAGTTATTCATTCTTAATTTCATTATTGCACCTTAACAGTTTAAACGGCACAAACGCTTTGTAAATGATATCCCAAACGTACAAATAGAAGACTACTTGGTTGAAACAGACGAGTCTACCACACCACCTGTTAAACAAAAACGTAAAAAGTACCCATACTATTCATTTGAAACTTTGAAGCATTCTCCGCTAAGATACGCAGAAGATATTCGGAATATCCCCAAAAAGGATGAAGGTGAACTCAGTTTTTACGATCATTCTGGTGCTTCAATCTGTCCTGAGATACCACTCAATATTAATCCCATTCCGCATAAAGTGGAACGAGAGAAACCGGTAAACCAATCGAACCCACGCTTGCAAAAATTAGGAGATAAAATCGCTTGTTTAAAATCAAAATATTTTGGAGAAAACCCATTAGATAACCCACTATTTCGTGAATCAGAAGTTGAAGAGCCACAGTTAAACTTTGCAGAATTCATTCGAACTTTATCACACAGAAAAAGGCAGAAACGTAACGCGCAATCATTGGATGACACTTCGCAAGCAACAGCAGTAAAAGAAAATAAGTTAGACGAACCTCTTCCAGAGCAAGCAGCTTTAACAGTCCGCATAGTGCGACGAAAATTTCGGTTACCATCATCTTCTAAAATACGTTATGGTTCAAATAACTACCTCACGACAGCTCCCCCGTTTTTTTCCCCACGCTCGACCGTGCTACCGAAGTATAAAACGATAAGCGAAGTATATTATAAGGACGAAATCCAACCTAATGAACAATTGAATGTATTTTCCGATGTTATGAATAACATTAAAAAGACACGTGTCGATTTAGTAAGCGCCGGTTCCGAAATTGTCGAAAATGAAACTCCGCTCGAACCTGAAGGTCAAACAAGTAGAATAAAAATTAAGGTTCCTCAAAAGAAAATTAAAATTAGACAAACTAGTACCACATCCTATTGGACGCCTTCTACATCGACCACAACCGAACAGGCATACTCATTACCACCCCGCAAAAATAAACATAAAAATCACAAACAAGATCTCCAACTATACGAAGAATACGTTAACACCATTAAGCAAAATGAGCACAAGAAGAAGGGAGAATTGGACGAGTACGGAAAGGAAGAAGTACTTGGTTTGTCTCCTCCAATACCTCCTTCGGTTACCTTGACAACACCTAGTATTTTTGAAGATGACAAGGCAGATCAAGTGGTGTTAAATTTATACCCCGTCGCTGGAATGAACCCTCCAACTATTCAACAATCTGTTCCCTACTATTCGTTCGTTAACACAGCTCCATTAAATAGAGTAAGGCGAAAAAATCAATACCGAAGAATCTACAAGCGAAGTGTTAACAAACTTGCCTATTCCGAAATTAGACGAAAAAGACCTAATCCAGTACCAACTGATGAGGTAGACGATTACGTTCCACAACGTAACAGAAATTTTAGGTATGACCATTGAATAACTAATATGAATTTAGTTATTCAATGGTATGACATAGAAAAGCAACAAGTTATTTACAATAAACCGACTGCTGAAGAAGGCGACGCTTTATTACAGGAAGAAGAGGAGGTCGAAATTCCTACTACTATAACCACTACGACGACTACAACTGAAATGAGCGGGCCTTCATTTCTTGATTACGTTTCGGATCTAAAGGCGCGCAGTGACTACAAGGTTATTATGGAACCCACCAAGAGGACAAAGGACAACGAGGAAGTGCATTCAACCACCACTACGACCCAAACACCTGTGATCACCCCCCCTCCTGCATTTTTGGATATCGTAAACAAATTTAAAGTAAGCGATGGTTACGTTGCAATTCCAGAAAAAACTGCGAAAACCACTACTACCGCCTTACCCGTTGATGTTAAAGAGTCTGAAGAAGATATTGACGACAAATCTCAGAACTATGAAAACATCAACATTTTTGATATAACTGAATATCTTCCAAAACAAGAAACAGACTCCCCAAAAACTGTAATCAATTACTCGAAGTATAAAACAATTGAACGAAGACCAGTACATAACATTAGCAGTCGTTACAGTGTGGACGACGATAGTGTACCTTTGAGTAACACTGGAAGAGTGGTGGTCTCCGATAGTGATTCTATCGGTAACACCAACGTTAGAAGTAGGGAACGTGTCGAAGTGTCCGAAGTTACGACCATATCAGCAATATTGTCTACTACCAAGCGATTAAGGTTGCGAACTCGAAGAAGACCGTCCGTTAGATCTACAACAGAAACAACTTCAACTTCTTTACCATCATCAACCACTCAACGTAATTTGCGGCGTAGATTTAGATCAACAACTACAACTTCCCAACCTCCAGCAACACAAGCACTAGTAGAAAGTCAAACCCAGCGAATCACGCGTCGAAGATTTCAAACTCGTGAAATAGTACAAAAAGTACCACCGAACCATAAGGAAGTGTACACGCCGATCACCGAAAACGCGGACATCAAAGCTTTAGCAGACATTAGGAGCGCCAAATTGATCGTACCTGATGTGCACATTATCAAGGATTATAATCACAATAAAAGACACGGAGGCAACTATCAAACAGAACCACCCGAGGAGATCGTCACATCAACGTTAAGTTCTAAGGAAAGTGAACGTTTAACTGACGTAATACCTAAACCGGATGCATTTTACTCCGATCCTAACTTACCTGAAAACGTAAACGAATTAAAAGAAAGTAACAAAGAAGATATTGATACAAATAACGAAAGTAGCGTGAATCCCAATAAGGAAGAAGTTAAAGTTATAGAAGAAAGAAATGGGGAGAAAGTGGAGAAAGATTCTGTGTTGATTGTTAAAGACCCCAGTAAGCGTTTATATTTTTATGCACCTGTAAAACGATAGTGTTGTTAATAATTTTATTAGTTTATTTAATAAAATGTGTTTTCGTTTTACTTTCTGAATATCTTAGCTTGGGGTATAGGCAACACATTTTGCATCATTTAATTTGCTTTATATGCCGAAGAAAGTTTTGTAATTCCGTATTAGAATTTAATTTGCATGTTTTTTATGCAAAGTAGAATTAATTTGTAAATTGTAAATATGCATGGCTTAGGGAGGTCGTAAACGTAAATGGAATGCTCGAATAAGGCCAGCTGTAAACTGAATTTGTATTTAATTTGCATCACGAATTAGATGACCGTGCAGGTATGATGTTTATTTCAAATGTAGCTCTATAAGTTACATTTTTTAATATTACTAACTGTTTATACTGGTTTATTGTAAGCAATAAAATCAAGTTCGGTACCTATTCCATTTTCTATATTTCTGCAAATCGCTCGAAATTCTACCCTGTCTACCCATCATGTCGCTTTCTAGTCCAGTTGTCAGTTACTGTTAGCTTTTATATCTTCGTCGTTTCTCTCCCTCTGGACAATAACAAAAAACAAAATTGTCCAGTACAACATAAAACATTTCTCTTGACATTGTTGTCCAAAATTCGGTGTTCATCGTTGGTATTTTGGAAACGGTGTGAATGACGCGTGAAACCAGATCAGTGTTCTTTTTGGACAGTATCTAAAAAAAAGAAATAAAAGTTTACCACGGCAATGTTAGTTTCGTTTAAAACGCCTTAGTAAATTGTGTGGTTATGATGTTTTTTTTAATGTTACTTTTGCAGCAGATTTGGACACAATAACATTGTTGAATAGACAATGAAGAGACCTTTTAAATGACGTATCGCGTGATCCAGATGGTTTGAGGAAAACAATCCGTCATGCTTCAGGCTTCACGTTCATTAACATTAACGTCATTAACATTAGAAAATCGTGTGAAAGAAATGGTTAAATTTGTTTGTATCTCTAAGTAAATCGTATGTACTAATTTGAAGCATATTTTCACAATTTGTAAGTCACTTTCTCAACGAACTTCGTTCGTTACTTTACTGGAATCAATATTCCGTCCGTGCGTCCGTGCGTTGCAAGAGATGCGTATTGTCTACAACCAAGTTACGATATGGATCTTATGTGAAATTTTATGCTGATTCAAAATCCGGTCCCAATTTTTCGATATCTCAAATACTTTTCGAAATATTCGACTTTAAAGTCGAATTTCGAAATTATCAAATTTTGTCTTTTTGATAAGGCCAGATTTTTTTTATACTTTCGTTACTGCTGTATTGGAAGTTCGTTTTGTAATCCAGGGATTTCAACTAGTTACTATCTACAATCCAAAATGCGTTCAGCTGGGCCTAACTTCACGGAGAAATGGTTAAATCAGAGTATTGTCTCTGGTTAAATCTATTTGTATTTGCATGTAGAGGTACGGCGGCCTTACCACAAAGGACGAAAGGAACTTTAAGGTAGTACTGGAAAACTTGCATTATTCCATAAAATAGAGAACTTTCGTCAAACAATACAAATTTCGGCAAACTATAAAGGATGCACAGGATCCTTACATTCGACTTAGGGACGTATCACACGAGACTAGGACAAGTTGTGCGGCGCAGATTCAGTACGACTTGGTACATTAAAATACAAACGATTCTAATTTCTTGTCGTAAAACAAGAGTCAACACTAACTTTAGCAGTAAAAAATTCACTTTTGTGCAAACGGTAGTTTCATATTTCCAAGCTTTTACAGATTATAAATCTGCGCGCGCACCACTTGTCCACTATTTACTTTAGTACTAAATTTAGTCTCGTGTCATACGGGCCTACATACTAATTATTACTTGGAAATACAGATAGATTTAATTTCATTTTAATTTTAAAACATCTATCTCGGCTCCTATTGGTCGTAGAGACAATGCGGAATTTTGTCAGCTACAACTTTCTTAACGTTTTTGTTTTTGTTAAAATTGATACTTTTTCAGTTATTTACGAAAACCTGTTTTTTGACACTTTTTCACTCCCCATTTCTCTCGGAGGGGGGGTACGGATGGGGACTTTGGAAAGCTTCAAAGGGAGCACAAAACAAGCCTGTTTCCAAATTTTCAAAGCTGTAACCATTATTTCATCCAAACTGGGCTACAAGTAGTACCGTTTATAACTTTTCACTCAACGGTAGTACCTAACTTTGTGGGTATGGTATGTATGCATGTGGTGAACGAGTGGAAAATTTGTCTATCGCGCTTACATAGCCAACCAGTTCTCCTTATCATATGCGATATCGTTTCCCTTCTCCTAATACCATGTATGAATCTTAAATACGAGTTTTGCACCTTCTGTACCCTACCATAGACCAAAATTTAGTCTATGACCCTACTTTTGTCCCGCACAGTTATATTATTCGTTATACCTATACCATGTCACAATAATTAAAATTTTACAAAACAAGAGATTCACATAATAAATCTGTGTGCATGTAATAGTATTTAACGGATTTACTTACTTTAACTTCAACTTCAACGAAGAAATTAAAGCCTTACAACCTCCCCTTAATTCTTCGATTATCACCCCTTTGTGTGTCTGGACCTCATCATCAGTGGCCGATTACCCATTAGGCACGATAGGCACATGTCTAGGGGCCGCAAGCTCCAAGGGGCCGCAACGCAAACCATTGACGAAAATTATCACGAATTTGTTCTGGAGAAAATATTTTTATCTTCGAAATTCTCACGAAAAGTGAGAAATCCCACGATCTAGCAACACAGGCTGTGCTGTATCTACTTTTATTCTTCGAAAATATATGATTTGTTCTTTATTGTATTTTGCTGAACTGATCAGAACTGAACCTAATTGAACTGATCTGAAACGGCCTGTAGGAAAGAATACACAAATTTTACCAGGCCAGGTTTTGCTTGTTTTAGTCGATTTTAATTTAATATCCATCATACAAGTTGTATAGTGGGAAAATATTAAATGAATTATAGGTCAAGATCATTTTAGATTCCAAGATTATAGGTAATATAATGCAGAAAAAATGATGAGCAATAGTAAATTCCTTATCAGGATATTTAGGGGTCCGGTTTTATACATTCTTGGTTCCGTGGTTCATGTTAGGGGGCCGCGAACTGATAAGTGCCTAGGGGCCGCTGAGGTCGTAATCCGCCACTGCTTAACATGATTCAACTTCAACTTTAGTTAGGATATTTTAAAAACTGTAAGGCTTAAGCAAGGTAAATCTAATAAAACTCGCGTTTACTTTGTTCATAGGAATGGAAAATGAAACACGTGGGTTTTTCCATTAAGAAAAATACAACTTAGATATGTGTTTCTTTTTTGGAACATTCTGTGCATTATAAACATAATTTTAAGATGTACCCCTATTTATCTCAAAGCAAAACCTTTTTAAAGTAAATTAGTTTAACCCTAAGTAACTTACGACTAACGGCTTACGGTAAATCGATTACGATGTGATATTACCTCTCTCGATATATTGCGGAAAGTGAAAGTATTGTAGTTCAAGGCAAAATAAAGTGTTTGCAATTCTATTAATTCTTCAATTCAGCAATAACAATGGGAAACAATTAATGGTAAAGAAAGAGAATAGCTTTATACACTCAAGTGTGCTCAAAATCGTCCAGGAAATGTTCAAGTAGCTGCCAAGATAAATTTATTTAGGATGGCCTTTATAACGCTAAATTACTACTGAAGTGAACTTGAAAGAAGAACTTTGGCGACATTTTTCATACTTACCTACCTACAATTCTACAAATTCATTTTATAAGTAAAAAGTGGTTTTGTTTAATAAATATTTAATTTAACATTTCTTAATTTTCTAAATAGCAATTGATTCGACCATTACGTTTATTTAAAATAAGGTAGTCTCGGTATTTTTCATTTCCTTTTCAAATGTCTTACACGTGTAACAAGGCGCGAGAGAAACAAAACTTACCCTTTTCCGCGTTGTTGAACCAGAACCGTGTGGCTTGTAAGTTGTAATTAAGGAAGATTAAGCAATAGTTATCGAATATTTAAGAGGTTGCATTTTACAAGTAGTAAACAGTAGTATGACGTGTTAATGTGTCAACGCAAAGACATCATCTCGTAGGCTACCTACCCATGAAACAATCGAGATAGGATATTTGTTTGCCAGTGTTGGGTTCATCGCACAATTTAAAAATATTCCTGGCGAGTAAATAGATAATACGAAATTGGAGCATGGATAGTGTCATTAAATTTTATTGCCAAAGAAGGTCATGGCCCCAAAATTATTCGCGAAAGAACGACAGCGGTGTATAGGGAATCAAATTTCGGTCTAAGTAATTTCGATGGGATCGGAAATCGATCAAGGATGATCCGAAGTGTGAGTGCAGAAGCAAAAACAGAAGAAAATGGTGAAAGAAATAGTGCTTCGACATCGTCGTGTAAAGGTTGCAGTCATTGCAAACGACACGAGGCCAAAAGGGTACAACAATTAATGGAGAAGTCTACTACGGAAACACAATTAAAAATTTAAAGAAAGTTGTGGGAGAAATTGGTACATAAACAACAATTTTGACATGAGTGTGGTGAAAATCCAAATATGTTTGATTGACATCGTGGGCAAACGTTTTGTTTTTTCCAAACAAAATTAGTGCATAATTAGCAGTTTTGACAATACCGATAAAAAATGTAAAAGCGTTAGCAAAACTTTTTTTATAGTTACACACCTACAAAGTATAAGACATCATATTATGGCGAATGTCCGGAATCGATACGTTGCCTAGGATTAGCAGTAGCTGGGAGCGACGGACAGACAGGCGGACGGAAGGGTGCAGCATCCCTCAATTTTGAAGTTACCATTACAGTCTGCAGAAATAGTGGTTTAAATAAAGTTTTCATCAAACTTTTAAACATATTGCTATTTTTATTATTAATTATTATTATGACAATATTTTGTTTTAAATAAAAATAACCATTATCGTCATTGAGAAAAATAGGTACGATTTATTCAAAACCGATGTTGAATTTATGACCTTTGCGATTTTGTGAAGTTCACATATCCGCTTCACACAACTCTATCTGCCAACCTCTCAAGTTCAACTGTCATATGTCCCTCACAGCAACACACAAATATGAGTTGGCGTCAATCTGATACAGTGTAGTACAGCCACAGGGTTCTATTGAGACCTCTGTCAAAGAATAAACACGTATTATACGAACAAGAAGCGACACGGAGCTAAATAAAATTAACACATTTTAGTGCGCATGTCTACTGGAAAAGAGGATATAACTTGTATGTTTACTGTGGATATAACTACTGATGATAGAATCGAACCCACGTAAGTCATTTAAAAAGGAGCGCGTGTTAGGTGATCCGTGATTGACTCTAGTAATCTAGTGACAGCATCAGCAGACATGCGCACTCAAAATTTATGACAACGAATAAAATAACAAAAGATTTCGTCGGCGTGTCGCTTCTTAGTTCTTGTTCGTATAATACGTATTTATTCTATGCCTCTGTGCACTAACAAACGTTTTGAGTGGGGACCGGAGCTTAGTTTAGACTTGGTCGTCGTGTCGTGTTGCTTACGCGTTTATTAATGTTGACTTTCTATTTTTTTTTAAATAGTCAAAATGTGTATTACAAGTACCATTCCTTTTATGGTAATGAATTTTTCAACGTTGTTTTCATATTAAACCTTGCAACTATTTTGCCATTAGTGAGGCACATACATATGTATGTCTTTATCTTCGGTGTTGTGTTCTTGTTTATCTTCTGTGCATCTCAACGGTCTCAGTAGAATCTCTTAGCTGTGATGAGTAGGTTGTTACATACGCAGTGCGCATCATCTACAAATGTTCGCTTTCAGGTCAACTTCGCCCCAGTTTGACCAAAAAACTGCATTTATTAACAAATTATCGATTTTAATAATTCATTGCTATAAAAAATATACACTCCAAAAACATTTTGGCCAGCTCCACCTCAACGGTCAACTTCCCTACACTTTACGGTGTTTGAAACAATATTATGATAATATGTACCTATATACAGTATAATGAAATGCTATTTTCCTACAGACAGTCCCAGTTAAAAAAAAGGTTGGTAAAAATTTAATTGGATTCTTTTTTCTACAAAACTGATTCGTTTGAATACGCTGTAGTTACCGGAGAGTGTTGTTTGGGATGGGCGCCATTTTCCCAATATGGCGACATGTTCATCGGCGGTTTGGGGCTCTCCAAAATTTTAAAAGGGAATTTATTACCTACTGCCTATCTACAGTTACTTCCATCAAATGACGTTATTATATTCAATTCTTTTTTTATTTAACGTTACCTGATTTATCATTTTGCGCTTCCTGTTGAGATTTATTTTACATTCTGGGCGAATATTTTATGGTAATTTTTGTTCAGAAATTAGATATTGTCTACCTTGTTTCTATTATATTAAATGTGGGATTTACCCCCAATATTCTACATTCGTTATAAGGATTAGCATAATGTTCAGTTACGCGTAATCTCTACACGTTACAAGAAATTGACTGTAGGTAAGTCGTTAATTTTCCAATCGATCATGAATTGTATAGTTCTATCTATGCTTGATTTCTACTACTCATCAATATTTAATTCCCCAGAACAACTCTACCGAAAAACTAACCAGGAGCAATAAAAAAATGTTAAATCAGGGCATCTACCATCATTTATCATCATAACAGAATTTTATCGGGTTGTATGGTCAAATGTAATTGAAACGGTTGATCAAACTTTGAAAGATTAATTAATCCTTCAAATGTAGTAAATGTATGTACCTAATACCTATTGATATTTCGAAGATTAGACGACTAAGCAGTTGCTAATTCGTTACAAATAAGAATGCAAAGCTTTATTTTACGGAGTCTGAATATCGTAAAATTAGATGTAAGGATTTCATCGATTGGATGAAATTACGCAAATCCTCGACTTATCCTATATTCATTTTTGATTTCAGATGTCAAGATGTAAATTAACATAAATAGCCCTTGCGAACTCAATCACAATGGAATATCAATTTTTAAAACGAAAACTTGTTCCTATATGGTACCAACATCGCGATCCGTGGGAGGATCTCATCAAAATCAAAGTATCGACGTCTTCCGACGAAAATACGGACCCACCGCCAACGTGGGAAACTGCACCCGATACTATTGTATCCAGACAGAATTCCGATTTTATTCAAGGAAAAGGTAAGTCCTCATTATACTGTTGATTCAATTAAAAATAAACTTTTTTAATTGCTGTTTTAAAAGTAATTTGATAATACAAAAAATCTTGTTTATGGTGGTAAAAATTACGTTGAAAATACGAATGCACAGTAATTTGAAATTTAAAACTACTGCTAATGGCTTTCTACAAACATAATGAACGACATAGGGGGTGTCTGCCGTCATTAATTTCCTAAATAAATATGGTATTCACACGACCTTTGTTTTAACCATACCACATAACTGGAAACATTCAGCTTGTCCTGTAGAAGTTGAGTGAGTGTTTTATGCAACAAAAACAAGAACAATGGCTTTATCAGCGGAAAACGGCAACATGCAATCTGTTTACGAACATTTCCAATTTGAACGATTTTCAGCCGAGAAGGAAGGCTGGGAATACTATATCCAGCACCAGCGTTTCAAAATGGAATTGATAGTTCACGCACTCGCCGGAAACGATACAGATACAGATAAAGCAGTGTACCTACCAAATTTTTGTAGTAAGACGGATTGAGATGGGGTTTCTTGCATTCGCTTCCTAAATTCAATAGGAAACTTTGTACCTACTTTTGATCATGTTTTTTTTTCGAAATTGCATTTGTGCAGTGGAAAATGCATTCTGAAAAATGAAATTTCATAGAAAAAATGCATAACTTCATTGTAAACTTCTAGAATCGACTCAATTTGTTTTCCGGCGAAAATGCAAGCGAAACTCTAGAGGATGACGTTGATACCCCGTTGTGGTGCACCAGGTATCCGTTAGAAAGTATCCGGCGCAGTTTCGATCTGAGCGACCCAAAAAAACCCAGAAACAATTTTCGCCTATAGCCTTGAAACTTCAGTGAAACTCCAGAGGATGACGTTGATGCCCGGATGTGCGGGGCACCAGGTACGCGGGGGACGATTGCCGATGCTTGATTTGGAATTAGCAACCCAAAAAACCCCGGATGAGACGTCTAGAATCATTTGAGAGTGAATTTCAGAAAAGCTTCGGAGATGACGTTGCTCAGCCATCCTGAGCTCCAGGTGGGCGATGAGCCAATTTGGAGGTCATATTCGGAATCAATGACCTCGAAAAGCCCCGTGAAGCCGAATTGAATCGATTTCGAAGTTATGAATTTTTCTATAAAAATGCATTTTTCAGGATGCATTTTCCACTGCACAAATTCAATTTAAAAAAAAAACATGATCAAAAGTAGGTACAAAGTTTCCTATTGAATTTAGCAAGCGAATGCAAAAAAACCCATCTCAATCCGTCTTACTACAATTTCAGTGCTTTATTTCCTCGCCTATATCATTTTAAGCCGCCCGATGTTACAACAAAAACATTTGATCAAGTAGTTCAGGTGCTTGATACGCAATTAGATAATCAGACGTACATTTTGGTGGAAAGGACGGTTCTCGCACTTTGGAAGGACGAAGTCACAAATGGTAGTGTTCGAATTTGTGGGGATTTTTCTGTGATTACCCGTTACCTCGATTCGAAGACCATATTTCGTAAGCCTCGGGAGGGAATTATTTTTCAAAACTAGATCAAAAAGATGCGTATTTACAAATTTAAGTCCATCCAGATTCGGGAAAATGTTTAGTAATAGTCGCACAAAGAAAGAGGGTTTGGCAGTCCTTGGTCTAACGTAATGACCAATTATTTTACTTCCTCCATTACCTGCAGCTGTGTGGACCTTTTTCTTCGAGAGAAGAGGAAGAGGTTTGCTTCTGTCAAGTTAACAGACAAGTCATCCCAAAAGTCACAGCAGCGGTGGACCCCCCTCCGCCGCGGATATCTTCGTGCAGCTAGTACAGTTACAGAGCCGTTGTTGAGTGAGACCATGTCGAAAGCCCCCTCTACACATTAAAACGACTGTAGGCCTAAGTACATTGCGCTTTCGGTGTCAACTACTCTGTGTACGGCGAGCACGGGATTTGCCTTGTTGATGAAAGCATGGTTACCGGACCATTTTTGGGGCCTGAACATACCGGATCACAATATCAATGCGTGGATTCATAAGGTATGTCTGCACCAGGCAGTAAACCGTCGATAAAGAAGTCCTCCAATACAACATTCTACAATCTTCTGTAATCTTCTTTTTGGTGGACGTATACTTGAGACGGATGAGAAGCATAGGTTCACTAATGATAAAAAGTGATAAATAATAAAAAATGTAGTTCTGCATTGGCGATAAAATTTTCGTAAAGTGGGCACTGAACAATTCCTCCATCGTGTAGTCAATAGTCATCCTCTGGTTTTTTTAGGGCACTTTACTTATACTTGGTTAATGCTTTTGAAATTTTGTTTATTAATAACACATTAAAGAATATGTAAATGTAAAAGAAAAACAAAATTCATAGTCATTGGCAGAAAATCGAATGAACGTACCAGTACAATGGCTATCATTTTGATCACACCTAATTTTTGTGTATCATGTATCAATTCTTTTATTTAGTAGAGTAGAGCCAGTAAATACTGATATTGGTGAATTAAGAAGATTAATAAAGATCGGTATAGATTCCATTTTGCAGTTGCTAGTAGCGAATCAAGATATATTATATAAGAAATAAAGGAATGTTTAAGTAAAGATTAGGTACAGTTTACTTCTGAAATATGATAATAATTCATTACATTTTTATATCTACCCACCTACTTGTGCAATCCAAATTCATTACTAGTGGTTTTAATAAGAGCTGAATGTATCAACGGATTAGCTATTGGATATTACAAGTAATTATATGTCACGTGGTTGCACGTGCGTTGGGAATAGAACTCCAGTCGACCCAGTTTAATAACAAGCAGAAATACAGGTGAGCTATTGTAACGAACTTAATTCCCTCTTGCACTGTAAAAGGATATGGCTTTTATTATTCGGTTCCTTAGACTTAATAAATTAGGAAAGCAATAATACTATTTCTTTGTAAGTTGGGTTCGCAATAAATAGTTAAGTAATAATGTTAACACAGAATGACAACTACTTAAAAAATATCCTTCTAATGGTAATGTAATAATAATGAGTTTTAGCATGAATAAATTTAAACCCAAAAGCAAACCCTTTATCAATCACTGTAGGAATTAACAAAATTAACAAAGTTGTGTTTTATAGGGCGTAATGTAGAAAATATTTATTTATATTCTGTCATTATTATAGGCAATTAATACGAAACGTATTTACGAAATGTTACCGTCTAAAGCTTTGTACATTAAAAGAGCCGTTTCACGAGCGACACCTACTAATTTAATTACATAGTTTGTAATTAACTTACTTTGACATTACGTAACATTAATTATGAATAGAGAAGATCCTAATCGAATTTTTTTATCGTTTGAATAGACTAATAAAGCATAAGTGCCTCTATTACGTGATAAACCGTGGAACTTTAGAACTAAAAGGTTGAATGCCAACCTTTCACCTTACGCTCATTTCAAGTTTCAACTAAATCACAGGTTAAGGCCGGCCGCACATTGAGCGCAGCACAGCACAGCACAGCATAGCACAGCGCAGCAGAGGATTTTGTAACCCATGGAATTAAATGGAAATAATCCTCTGCCGCTACTACGTCTCGGCTGCGTGCAATATGCGGTGTTCGCTTTAGCGAAAAGGATTAGAATAGGGGTAGTAAAATAGGGAAAAATAAGTAAAGAAAAGGGCGCCACGTAATTTTTCGAGAAAATAAGGCTGCTAATCCGAATTACGAAAGTATTAACAGTTATAACAGTAACGATGTCAATTCTGAAAGAGAACGGGGTAGTTTCAGCAATAAAAAGAGAAGTAAATAAATTTAAGGTGGTTATAATGAGTAATTCAAATAAAAATATGTTACACAAAAAAGAACAGTTTTTATAAATACAAAAAAAAAATGATAAGTATATGACTTTGATAAATTAAATTTGTAGTACAAAATACGTGGGTCTAAACTACCTTTAAGTCAATCTAAAAATTTTAAGTAAAATGACGTTAGATTAACAATCAAATATAGGGGGATGCGACTTTAAAAATGCAACAGACAGTAATCGATGGTTAAATGGAAAATCCTACCTTTCTTTTGTAAAGTAATTCGATAACAAGTTAATATTTAGCAAGTAGAAAATTAAATTAGCAAATAAACTATATTACTTTAGAAAGTTCAAACGAAATAATAAGGTAAAGGTTACGTTACAGCAATAGCAAACATAGTAAATTTTAAATGGTAAAATGGTTAATGTTTAAACAGAATCTTTTGAATAAAATAGTAGAAAAATAACTGAGTAGGTAAAATTAAAGTAGATACAAAAAGTTCAAAATAAGTAACAGAGGGGAAAACTAGAATTGGTTCTTCACTTAGCGACGGTAGATATAGTAAAGCTGGAATTCACTGAATTTTCGGAGCGGCGATCGGGGATTGAAGGAATAGTTGATTTCCCACGAAGCGTCGGTCGTCGAAGTCGGAGTTTCACAGAAAGCAGGAAAATGGTAGAAGATTAAGGTAGCTTTTACGGGTGTAAAACCGCTATAAAAAGGGAAAGCGAAATTAGGTAACTACATTGAGCAAGAAATTCAGTACAAACCTGGAGGTTTTAAGCGTTTTAAGAAGAACTCACGTACACTTTTCTTTACTGTACAAATATACGTAAAAATACGATTTCAGTGATTTCTTAAAAGCATAAGTTAAGAACTTTCACTAAATTTTTGATACATGAGCACAACAGCCGAAAATAACTCGAGTTTTAGTAAATGCAAATCTTATCGTACAGAAATGAAGCGATGTGACTTGACTATTGAAGCGATGTGAATTGAAAAGAAGCGACTAGTTAACTGAAGAAAATGAATAGAGGAAAGGGGCTCTGGACCCTAAAGGCAATGAATCAGCAGGTTCTACGTCAGCAAATTAGTATAAAGGACAAAGAAATGACAACATCTGTCGTGCAACATAGTAGTAGACAAAAGAATTTAGTCATGCTTACTTTGTAGCGAACAAAGAGAATTCCAAAGGTTCAGGTTACATAGGGCTAAGATGATGTGTCATGAAAGCAGATGCTTTCTACATTGTAATGCAGCAAATTTAAGAATATTAGTCATTACTGTAAAGGAAATTAGGACTATTTCAAATATAAAATAGGAAATTAACGCAAGGGCGTTACAAAGTTGATGCCAAAACATCGATTTTTGCGAAAACCAGCTTTTGCGACAACATCTATTATTTGATAAAGCCAATAGACTAGGTTTTCTATGTTTCAATATTGCAATCACTTTAGAAAATTAAATTTTTTTGGCAAATATCCAGACTTAAAAATGTCATTGTAAAATTCAAGTGCTTAATAAGTTCTGAGTAAAGTCCATCAATACCAGGTGATTTTGCTTTTGGAAATTTTTTCTAATTCTAATATTGTGAAAGGTTCACTTAAATCTTCGGAAACTTTAGGTTTTACTGTTCAGCTTCAACATTGTTTTTTATATCTTTTTTATCTTCTACCTACTGATAACTACACAAATAAAAACATTAAAATTAGGCAACCAAAGGTAACGGTTATTGCGTATTAAAATATGAGTAAGTATGCAAATAAAATATTACAAACGTGAATATAAGGAAAGCATCCATTTATAAAGGTCTACGTAACAAATAAAAAGACAAAGCCGAACCTGTTGTTCGACGTGCTTGGTGTGACAGTAGTAAAAATCGCGTAGTTGAAATTAACCCTAACATGGCTGTTTCGCCTGTTGCGTTCATGATTTTCACAACTATACCGCATAAATCACCCAACACTGAAGAAAGTATTATTTAACAGCACTTCTGCGGTAGGTATGTAACTATTTTCTGGAGCGTATAGTTGAATTTCGAGGAAATAGCAAGAAGTCGAGAAGACCTCTTCACTGAGTATATGTTAGTATTATACTACCAACAAGGCAACGTGGATAAGTGCTAAACCAAAAGCAGTATGACGTACATTAAATAAAGAATAACAGGTAAAGTTGTACGGTAAAGAAACTATGCTAAACTTGAGTGAATAATCAAAGCTACACCAAGGAGGTGGACACGTGCAAATAGGGCAAAGGGGGGGTTGGATAAATCGCAAGCAAGATCTCGCAACGTCAACATAAAATTATAGTAGACATAATGTGAATTTATAATTAAACAGTATCACAAGTAAATATCAAATAGGTACAAAATGATTACAGTACCTACTAACACACCTAAAAAATAGACAATAACTTTAAGAGATGCTAATACCACAGAAATACCTTCAAGACATCATGTAGGGGTTGCAAACTAGTAAGTATTCGCATACACGCACGTTGCTAGCTTGTTTACTGTATTGTCACATTTCATCTTTTTTCATGCCCTTATGACTGATAGTAGGATATACCTCACAGAGGAGTATTCATTTTGTAGAGCTTATGCTGCTCTCATGTTACCTTCTTTGTCAATTATTTCACACTTATTACTGTCCGAAACCATATAAAACTCTTTGCACACCCAACTGAAAACAAACATTGCCTAAAGTAGTATAGCTGCCTATAAATTCACTATTTGTGCTCCTTTTATTTTATCTTTACCATACTTCCATTACCTATATTTATCTACTTGGCTAATGTTTTCAAATAATTTTGTATTCAAAAACATGTGTGTACATTTCTACACGGAGATCTGCTCTCCTTGTTTTGTTTTTTGTTTTTCTGGAGCCAACAATCCCCCATTTCATGCGTTTACTTTTTGCAATAGGTATGTATATGTATTTCCTTATTTTACTCAAGCCCTTTGTCTTAAAACAATTTGTTGCATAATCCCCTTTTCTATGGGAGAAGTTACTTTCAACGTCTCTCCACTCTGTGTGTGTAGTGTGTGTTAGCTAATACCACAAACCACATTTAGTGATTTGTGGCTAATACCGTTCCACCTCGCTCAGTCTACGCTCTCTCCCCTTTGATTAGTAGCCTTGAAGTTTATTCTTCTATGGTTAGTTTGTGTTCTGGCACGAACTGGAAATTTCAGCCTTTTCTGAATTGTTTCAACGCGGCTGCCATATTTTGTCTCATTTTCTGAGCTTTAATCTTTACATCTAAATTATTTTACGTTGTAATTTGTAAAATGCTCGATAACATTTCAGAAATTTTCGAATGCCTACTTAGCAGTTCAATTTCTAGTTAAGTTGCTACTAATTGACGTACATCGATGGAATTTACATAAAGCAATAATTTATTCTACAAAGTATTAATGTCTTGGAATTCGGAATATAATGAATTTGAAACATTTTCAGTCCAATTTTAATTTATTTGTTCGTTTAGCTTTATATTGAGATTATGAATATAGAATCCTTTATAAAAAAAGAATTATCCCTATGGAATTTCAGTAAAAAATTCTCTGTTCTTATGCAAATATAATAAATAAATATTTTATCTTTCACCGTTTCCTACAATTTTACTATAAATTTATAGTCCTTAGAGACATGCGTTTTGTTGGAATAAAATATTAAAGCCGTTAAGATAAACAACATATTTCTATCAACCTTGTTTTTCTTGCAGCTAAATCATTCAAATTCTTAGGTATACCCTACGTACGAGTACATATTTAATATTTTCGTCTTCACAAGGAGGAAAGACGCTTTAATTTCGCTGTGCTTTTGCCAATTCATAATGATTAGATTCTTCAAGTTTCAAAAATATGTAAGTAGATATGTACAGTCGAGCAAAGTTTTTTAATTAGTGAAGATTTAAGCTTTTCACCCTTAAGTTTGATAAATTAAATTCACAGAAAGTATAACAAAAAAACGTGATGTTATCATAAATAAAAACGAACGAAACTTTTCCTTATAAAATAAAGTCCATACAATTTATTTCGCCCTTTTCACGGTTTCATTACATTCGAAATAAAAAGTTATAATCCCTCTCTTTAAATGTAGATGAATTTCGGTTTAATATCGGTTGTGATATATTAAAATTGTACCTATACATATATTGAGTTAATACAATTGATACACGCGCACGAGCCATGGATCACAGAAAAGATGACGAGATTTTAGTTAGGGAGCTGGTGGCAGTAATTTTTATATGATTTCATCGTCTGACAGAGGTAGATAATATTAGAGTACTAAGTAAAATAATCATTTTAAACAATTTCTGCCATTCACTAATTGTTGTAATATCAAATAGGAGCTTGCAAAAAATGTTAGTGAAAATAAGTGTCATAAACGATATTATCGCTTCTGTTGACAGTTTTAATAACTTGTATTTAATATAAAAAAAAGATTAATGCTAGTGGCAGAAGTTTGTCCTGCTGTATTTTAGAGTAATTAATTTGTTTTCTAATTATTATGATATATAAAAAAATAAATTACTTCATCGGCAGGCAGATTAGAATAATTATTGAAGTTACATTACAAGAGATTAAAAAAATTACTTCTGCCACTATGATGATGTTGCATTAATAATCTGTATTACGGCAAAAATGCTTTAAAAAAAAATTAAAAAAATTATAACATCGTTTCTGTCTTTAAGTCTAATATTTCTATTAGTTATGGAAAGCATAAAAATGAAAAAGGCAGAAAGAATCGATACTGTCTTTTCGAAGACAGAAGTATTTTACTACCAGAGGACAGCTGCAAGGGAGTAGAAATACACACTCACTAATTATTTGTGTATATTATATATTTTGTTCGCATGGAAATGAAAGTTAGAAGGAATAGGTAGGTGGTTTAAAACAGGAAATGAAGGGTATAGAGATAAATAATTACCTACACAGCGAAAGAAAGAATAATAAATACAGATTTAGATTTTAATGTATGTTTGTCCTCAGATGAAGGAGAGATAATGGATGAAAGTGCAGATTTCGCCACTAACAGAATTCTGGATGAAAGTGACGAAGAAAGCAATGACTACTGTATGTTATAAATATCTATTTTAATAAAAGAAATTAAAATAAATGAAATATTTGTTTTTTATATTACATCTAAAATCTGAGTTGTAGATGTCTGCCATATTTTTTTTATATTTACAAATACTCTATAAAACATACAAATAATTATTTAAAAGACGATGGAATGATATAGTACTCATTATTTTTTTTACAGTTTATTAATTATTTTTATAACAACTCCCACAATCCTGACTTCTGCCAGCTTTAATTTCACTATCTGTCAAATGTATTTAATAAAATATAATTGATGACAGAAACGATAATATAATTTTTGACAGTTTTTTTTTTACAATTTCGAAATTATTTATACAAAAAAATCAGAGCTATAGTTTGTCCCACGAGAGCTCGAGTGTGACTCATTTGTTAATGGTGTGTGAATTAACGCAAATTATTAGGTTGTCTTTGTCATACTTACAAAAAGTACCTAATGGAAAAGAGAGCGAATATAAAAAATATATCTTCTAACATTGGCATTGTAAATGACATAAACGTACGTTGAGTTTGTATCGTGTGTCAGCTGTTAACTGTCAAATTGATTGTTATTGTTAACCTATATTTGCTTTATAATGTCGCTTAGCAATAAATCGTCAAAAAGTCAATCGCAGATTATGCTAATGAACGTACTGAAATATTTTGAGAACGAACGCGAACGCGGTGGATGAAATTTACCGTTAACATGAATAGTTCAGGTAAATAAGAATACATTAAATTTATATTTTGGTACATTTGAGGTTAGAAGATTGAAGTGCCCTATAGAAGATAGCTAAGACAAACGTTTTAATTTATTTCGTTCGCATAGTTTTTAAGTATGAGTCACACTCGAGCTCTCGTGGGACAGACTTTACCTAAGCTCGGCACTTATTTTTTCTACTTCACATAGTTGCAGATTACATTACGTTCTAGTATCAACGACGATGAAATCATATACCTAAATTGCCACCAGCTCCCTAACTATTTAGGTTGGCTCCTGTTACGAAAACTAATCCAAATAAGAATAAAATAGTCACGAACTTATTCATTATGTTACTTAATTAATACCATTTAATTAATAGAAAAATAAGTTAAACTTTGATATATGAGTACTGCTTTCTTGAGAAAATATTCACTGAAAATTATGTATGAGTACATAAACTTTGACCCTATTATAGCTAGCCCAAGGCAAACGGATGGTCATAAGCTTTGGAATATGTTGTATTTGACTAGGCCACGCGTTATTGTACTTCGGGTTCAGACATTTGATTAGGTAGAACAAACAATTCCATTAGGATCGAGACTGTTTATAAAATTGAATTCGCAATGTGGAATACCTATAACAATCGGTGTTTTAATTCCCTGTTTGTGTTCGAGGTACAATTGTAATTGAAAAATTGCAGGTATTCGACGCGTATATTACAGCTTTTGATTTTTATTTTTACAGATACCATATATTCGTTAGTGGTCGTATCAATTGGTGTACTTGTAATACTCATCGTCATTGCTATAATTGCCATCAGAAAACGTAGAAATAAAATTAAGGATGAAGAGCAAGGATCTAGCATATTAGTGTATCCGTCTCAACAAGGCTCTTCCATTCCACAATTGCTGTAAGTATTTACATTTTGTTCTTGACCTACTTTGTACTGTTAGTAGTCAATATGTAGTATCCCTTCTCATTCCAAAAAAACGTGGCTATACAGCTTCCTGGCCCACGTAAATAACTTGGCCTTCTTTGCAGCAACTTGTTACCGTTTTGATGGCCATCACCTTCGACGCTCATATCATCACGTTTAAAATGTGCAATTGAGTGGCAGACTAATTAGGCCAATCAAATTAGACAAAAAAAAGGAGGTTTATGAAAAAGTCATGCTAACTTTACGGGACTTTTTCAGGGTTGTTTGGGAAGTTAAGGAGAGCTTAAATCCAAGTTTGCGTATACCCAGACCCCGTGGGATTTTTTTAAGGGGGAGGGAAAGGTAAAAATTTTGATTTCGCTATAACTCGGCAGCAATTGATCGTACAGAAAAAATAAAAAAAAAAGGTTTTGTAGGTTTGTTGAAGCTCTACAAGTTTCCTTTGGACGACTTTTCCCAAAAATTAATATTTAACGATTTATCGTAAAAAAAAACATTAAAAAAAAGTAAACTTTTTTGGTCAAGAAATAGAATTTGTTCATGTATGAGAAAGTTGTAGAACAAAATCACCGTGTCAGATTTTTCGATCGGTTGAAAAATAAGGTCGAAGGGAGCGTCTGAAGGTGCGCTATCTATTCGCGCCCCTCCCCCAAACAACACACGGATATTGTTACGATGTATAGCAAACATTTTCTAAAAATATTTAAATGTTTACTCAACATTTTGCTGTACACAGAATATATTTTATTAATGTTCTCAGAACATGTCGATTTCACCAGGTTGCATGTTCTAGCAATGTTGTATAGAAGTAATTTAAACATTACTACAATATTTATTGTACATTTTGTAATATTTAAACATTTCAAAATATTTTTGGAACATTGTCCATTCGGTCCATAGGGGTACTAATACGTTTGCAAAATATTCTATGGAGTTATGCCGAATGTTAATATTACATTTAAGGAACACCTTCTGGAATGTTTTTAAAATGTGAAATATATATACGAATAATATTTAATAAATATTTTATTAGACATTAAGATTACATAGAGAATTTTACATATTACATATGTATTTACATATTAATTGATATGGTCCGGCTCTGGGTCTGGCAGTGGCACATCATCACTGACGCTAGAACAAAAACAAAATCAGAATTTGTATGTTAAATGGTCTAAAAGTCACGCGGGTATTTCACTACTTATTCATTGAGCAGAAACATTCTTTAAATTACAATCAATTGAACCACAAACCACACAAAAAATGGAAATTCATCAAATGAAATTTCTCCCAACAATAGGTATACAGGGTGATTCACCACTATTCCCTCGGTCTCTTATGCCTAAAGGGTACAAGATATCAGCTTCATTTTTTGGTGACATATGTAAATTGATAACGACTATTTTTTAAAATTATTTCCAATAACTTTTCATTTTCTATCAAAAACAATGAGTAATAGAAAGCTGAATGGAATCGTGTATTACACAGACGGCTCGAAAACCACAAAGGGCACTGGCTCGGGAGTATACGGGAGCAATGGACGGGGCTGCAGAATTTCTGTAAGCCTAGGACAACAAGCGACCGTATTCCAAGCCGAGGTATATGCAATCCTGACGGCAGCTGCTCAACTATTAAAAGAGAACCTTATCAAAAGGAAAATCTTTATAGTGACAGACAGCAAAGCAGCGATTGCAGCAATAGACTTGTAGGAATCGGGCATGGCGACGATTCACGAAACCACATCGGGCGCGCGAAGCGCGGTTAGCTGACATTGGTTGAGCGCGCCAGGTCAAGCGCCAATGAGAATTCACCTAAGATAAGTAGGGAAGACACGCCCGCTCAAATGGGTTTAAAAGCGTGCGTGGGCCGTGTGAAAAATTACTTATTCTTCTGACGTTGTTAAGAGCACAGAAGAACTAAGTACCCCTAGTCCGACGTTGTTAATAGCACGGACGAAGGGACAGCTACTCTAGTCCGACGTTGTTAAGAGCACGGACATAAGGGTTAGCTATCCGACGCCGACGTTGATAAGAGCACGGCTAGGATAACTCGCTGGTAATGATTAAACTCTCAAACTATCCGACGCCGACGTTGTTAAGAGCACGGCTAGGATAAGCAGTCACAGTCCAGTACCCCGCATCGATCGCTGGTATCAAACATTGACACTCCGCTGCTGCAGAGCCTACCAAGAGGCCGCCGTGGAGATTGGTACCGTGTGAGCCAGATAGCAGGCAAGGTTATGCGAGCCCTCCGAAGCAACCCCTGCAGCCGCTGGATCCTAGAAGGCAGTGCGCTTCATACATACGCGCGGTTAACTTTACGTTCGTGTTTTAGAATAAATTGTTCATTTTTGTTATTTATTTCTCGTTTCATTTCATGTATTTAATTTTATATTTATGTTCTTATACCCGTGTGTAAATATATACTTTTCATGTAAAATAAACAAAGTTGCGTCAACAACGCGATAGACTCATATGTGGTAAATTCAGGGCTAGTCCTTGAATGCACACAAATGCTAAACGCACTAGGTAAGTGCAACTCAGTCACACTAGTGTGGGCACCTGGGCATGCGGGAATCGCAGGTAACCAGGTTGCTGACGAGCTTGCGAGAAGGCAAGCGCAAAACCATTCATAGGACCCGAACCGGCTTGTGGGATTACTTATAGCACAGTCAAAAAGGAGATTCAAGCAATACTCACGAATGAGCATTGCAGACATTGGTCGAAAATCCCAGGACAGAGTCATTCCAAGATCTTCCTGGAAACCCCAAACGGGGACCTAGCTACGTCCATCTTAAAGTTAAGCAGGACGAAGATAAAACTTGCGACAGAAATGGTCACTGGCCAATGTCGCATGAACAAACACCTGCACAACATGGGACTGACTGAAAGCCCGACATGCAGGGGTTGTGGTGAGGCAGATGAAACGCCCTATCACGTCATTTGCCAATGTGAGGCATTCATAAAGGCAAGGGAACTCCTACTTGAAAATGAAAAAATTACACAAGAGGAAGTAACGAAGATTCGCCCTACTAAAATCCTGGACTTTGTGAAAGATACAGGCATTCTTGAAGGGTAGACAACACCGGGGAGCACAATAGACCAAAAAGGTCGCAGTGCGGGAACCTATTGGGACCACCCCCAGAGAATAATAATAATAATAATAATAATAATAATAATAATAATAATAATAATAATAATAATAATAATGAGTAATAGATATGTCTAAAATCAACGATTAAAAAGTTATTAAGATGTTTCTCTAAAATTTGTATGAAAATGGTTTTTGTTTGCATTCTAGTAAGTAGGCCATGATTTTTTTTATTGTAGTTGATAATTAGATATGGGATCAAAACTTAATTAAAAATGAAATTAATAACAAGAAGTAATCATTTATGGAAAAAAATGGTATAGTAAATGCTCAATATGATGTGACCATTTTCTTCTATGCACAACCGCACCCGATTTTCAAAAGATCTAACGTTTCTCAGGATATCTGGTGTTATAGTAGCAAACGCATCCTTTTCTGTATGTCATCAGCAGTGGTAGGTGGAGTGTTGTGGACCCCTCCTTCCAATCCATTTATTGAGGAATTGTCTGTTTAAATATTTTTGAAAAAAACATAAACACCATTCTTATCACATTCAACTTCACCAGAATTTATATGGACGAGGCTTTCAACGAAGGTTGAATTTTTGTTTATGGAGTCTCGAAAAAGTTGGAGAAGAAGATGAATTCTTTAAATATGTTTTATTTACCGACGAATCCACTTTCTACAACATAACGGCTTGGTAAACCGACATAACTTTCATTACTAAATTGTCACCTGCATCGCACTGTTGACCGTCAAAACCGGTGGAGCCTCAATGTATTTAGGAGAATTTTGATTAAAAATTTAGTTTACAACACTCCATCTACCACTGCTGATGACATGAAGATTAGAATAAAGGATGCGTTTGCTACTATAACACCATAACGTTAGAAGATCTCTTGAAAACGAGTGCGGTTATGCATAGGAAAAAATGGCATTTACTACAGTATTTTTTCCATTGCTTCAATTTAATTTTTAATTAAGTTTTGATCACATATAGAATTATCAACTACAATAAAAATAATCATGGCCTACTAGAATGCAAACAAAAACCATTTCCATACAAGTTTTAGAGAAAAATCTAAAGAACTTTTTAATCGTTGATTTTAGACATATCTATTACTCATAGTTTTTGATAGAAAATGAAAAGTTATTCAACATAGAATAAAAACATACAGGGTGTTCCATTTAAGTTAAGTGAGTTTTTGATGTTTGAAAAATAAAAAATATGAATCCTTTTTCTAAACACCCTGTACAAAAATCGAAATCCTACGTAGTGCAAATGAAAGCCTTAAAGGTCAAGATAAATCGATATAAATTTGTGTTACTGAAAGTAAGTGGTTTCCGTGTTATTAGGGGTTGTTTAAATTGAATATTTTTCTTAAAATCACAATTTTCTCAAAATTGGTAAGCGATAGGGATAAGGAACGCTTAATAAAGTTCCCTTAGTTTTTAACGTATAATCTAAAAATGTAATAAAATACAGGGGGTTGCATTTAAAAAAACGTAACTTTGATATATTACAATTTTGTGAAGCATCCTGTATAATTGAAAATAATTTTAAAAAACAGTCGTTATAAATTTACATATGTCACCAAAAAATGAAGCTGATATCTTGTACCCTTTAGGCACAAGACACCGAGGGAGTAGTCGTGAATCACCCTGTATAGGTACAGTACAAACAATACTCGCAAATTAGGCACTAAATTGTAGTGGTTTAACTAAATTTTCCATAATGATATGTAACAATTAAATTTAATTAAATTGATTATAGATAGACATATATCTACTTTGTAATACCTACATTGTAACTTGTTTTTTTAATTTCATGAGCGTAATTTAAATAATATAAGTATTATACGTACCTCTAATATCACAATAAACTAAAATAATTAAGATAATTGCACTAAATCGTAAAAGACTAAAAGTAACAAAATGGTGCACGCGTCAAACAAAACCCAACGCCATCGAATATCGAATTCACATATCGAACTTGCATTTGCTGATCACATGATTATGATCGTATCATTTCGGATATTTTCGTTAAATATTTTTACTTCCATTTCAAAATATTATAAAATAATATTCTTGGAACTATATAACAATATTGCGTAAATGTAAACAAATATTTACTAAACGTTCAAAACATATTTATGCAATATGTATTAAGTACCTAATAATAAATGTTGCAAAAATGTAAAATAGACATTGCAATCTCTTCGAAACCTTCTGAACGCTATTTAAAGATTCTAACAATCTTTGGAGAAAATATTTTAAAGAATGTTTATTAAATTATACTAGAATATTGTATAAAGATAACTCATTATTCAATTAATATAGAAAACATATTTTTACAATGTTGATCAAAAGTGTTGTATCAAGCGACTTATGAATATTGCATAAATGTATAAGAAACATTTTAATGTTTTATGAACTTTCTGAATTTCATTTGAACATTCTTACAACATTCTGTGTTTATTGGGCCGGCACCGGCACGGCGGCTCGACGCTGCGGCGCGCGCTCGGATCTCGGCGCGTTTGTCGCTTATACCTATCTCTGTGCCAATGAATCGGAATTAAAAGTAAAAATCGTAAAAAAAACAGTAAAAAAAAGTAAACTTTTTGGTCAACAAATAGAATTTGTTCATGTATGAGAAAGTTGTAGAGCTTGAAAAAACGAACAAAATCGAAAAAAAGTTTATTTTTCATTTCGATTCATTGGCACAGAGATATGAACGACAAACGCGCCGAGATCCGAGCGCGTGCCGCAGCGTCGAGCCGCCGCGCCGGAGCCGGAGGGGCGCGAATACAGGGTGACATTGAAAAAACTACAATGCATATTACCACGCGATAGAGGGCCAAGAAATAATAAAAAAAATTCCTATACACTAATAGGCCCCTTTTATACACCGCGTCGTGCGACGCTCGCCGGACGGTCGTTACACGACGCGCGCAAAAAATGTCTTGCGTTCTTCAAGCGTCTGTCCAGCGCCAAATGGCGTCCGTCGGGCGGACCTCAGACGGACGTCGCCGACAGGCCATTTGGACGCCTACACCTACTGGCCGCTTCTGAAAGTTCAATCAGTTGACATCGTCTACTCGAGTTGTCAAAATGGATCCGTGCGTTGTTTATTCATTTTTAATGCTAATGAAACGTCGAAAGAGGAGGAGGTGGTATAAGAACGACGTAGTATAGGCGCCCGTCCGACGAGCGCCACGAAAGCGCGCGCCAAACAACGTTGTGTATAAATGGGCCCATATGCTCTAATGTAACTAGAGACGGTCGTCCGGCGCGCGTAATCTAGTTGTGGCGTCGTCATTTAGAGTACGCTCGTCGAACGACCGTCGGGCGCTGTGTATAAATGCTACCATTAAACGCAATGTTACTTCATTACGCGCGTTACTGGGCGCGCGTCGCTCGACGCGTTGTATAAAAGGGCCCTAATGTCCGATCACCTTTTGTTGTTAAGATAGAGCACCTTGACTATGAAATTATGACACCAATCAAATTAATATTGTAATAATTTATTCAAATTTCTCGTGTTCCTGATTACGTTTTTGTTTGATTATTTTGCTTCTCGTTTTTTAAAATTGCTTTTAAAAATGGTTCTCTACACGTTTGAAGATTACAGAGACATGATTATGTGTTATGGCGAAGCTCGATCAAATTCTTCCGAAGCTCAACGTATCTATCTTATCTTAAAAACAAAAGGCGATATGACATTAGTGTATAGGAATTTTTTTATTATTTCATGACCCTCTATCGCGTGGTAATATGCATTGTAGTTTTTTCAATGTCACCCTGTAGATAGCGCACCTTCAGACGCTCCCTTCGACCTTATTTTTCAACCGATCGAAAAATCTGAGACGGTGATTTTGTTCTACAACTTTCTCATACATGAACAAATTCTATTTGTTGACCAAAAAAGTTTACTTTTTTTTATTGTTTTTTTACGATAAATCGTTAAATATTAATTTTTGGGAAAAGTCGTCCAAACGAAACTTGTAGAGCTTCAACAAACCTACAAAACCCTTTTTTTATTTTTTTTGTACGATCAATTGCTGCCGAGTTATAGCGAAATCAAAATTTTTACCTTTCCCTCCCCCTTAAAAAAATCCCAGGGGGTCTGGGTATACGCAAACTTGGATTTAAGCTCTCCTTAACTTCCCAAACAACCCTGAAAAAGTCCCGTAAAGTTAGCATCACTTGTTCACCAAAAGTCTAATTTGACTGGCCTAAATGGTTCTGTTAGAGCATTTTATTGCATATTATTTCATGCACATCAGCCAGAATTTCGGTTGTCTTCGTCTTTTTAAAAACGAATTGAATAATGTACCATGAATAACGATTTTACGATTCTGCATTTGAGCATTACAGTCGTACTTTAAATTAAACCTAAAAAAATAACAAAACTTCAACTATCATTATAAAAAATAGCAGACTATTCAAAAGTCTGATCTCATGTCCTATCAATCATAATTCGGCATAAACAGCGGGCAGTCAAGAGGCAAATTTCGCTGAAATGCTTGTGATAAATTCTCATGAAGAACATGAGTGAGAGTCGCTTTTAATAAGGGTAACTTACAGCACTTTTGTTGTTTTGACATGCATTATGCATTTACCTAACGAATTTATATTTTAGAAATTACGAAATACTGATATATTGTACTAAAATCCGTGAACTGAGGATTTTTAGCTAACAGTTTCTCAAGCAAATGTGTTCACTTCAAGAAATAGACAAATAGTAGCAATGTGTCCATTGTCGGAATGTGTTTATGATTCAGAAACCAGTATAAAATGTTGCAAGCAAAGAACAATTTCAAAATATAACATGTTAATGTCATTATATTGAAAGTATGTAATGAAGGGTTGATGAAAATTGTTAGGCACGCACGAAAGCGGAATTAACCTACCATAACAATGTAGGAACGTGTAATTTAGTGATGCTCCTAAATGTTTTCTCACTTATTATTTAACTAATCGTTTTATTATTTTTCAGAACTAAAGATATTGATTTTAGTCTTCCACCTCTACGCAGTACATCATTAGGCGATCTGAATGAACCGGAACGTGATGATGATTCGGATTACGATACAGACACATTATTATTACCAAGCAATCATAACCAACGTTCTCACTCATTTAGTAAGTAACACATTACACGACATTACATTCGTAATAATTCTATTTCAATTATGCCGAATTGTTTTTAAATCCCTAAATCCAACGATAAAATTTGTATGTACGTTTCTCTATTCCCTTGACTGTCGTCTCTTTTAATTAATTGTCCCACAATCCCTTGCATAATAGATCAAAACATCCGTAAAACATGTAATAAAAATGGTATAATACCTACGCAAAAAGAAAATTAAACGATAAATGTAGGTGTAAGTTAATTACAAATGACGAAATGACATTGTTAGACTGCTACAAAGATAATAGTCCCTTTCATTTCTGTTAAGGTTAAGTTTAATTAACTCCCTTCCAATTCTACTTCATACGGTATACAAAGTAGGTACTCATTACTCTGTTTTAAATATTCATTGCTTGTTTTCAACTTGGGTCATTATGTATTTTTGTTGTTGAAGACAAAAGGTTTTAGTTTTACAACCGCGCTGGGAAATTAAGAGGTCCTTTACTGTATATAATTTGTATTATTCTCTGTTCTAAAATTCTTAAAGGAATTTATTAAAGGTTATCTTCTGTTGGCAATTTAACAAATTTATTGCAGTGCCTATTAAGAATGTATGATTTACGCATTAAAGGCACCAAGGGAGGGGGGTGAAACGATATTGTCGGAGAGCTTATTTGTTCCTTCCTGTTCGACATGCACCATATTCAATCTAGATTGTACCAACATGCTTGTAAGATTGCAAGTTTCTTATGATTAAAGTCTCTCCCATTCTGTGATGTCGTGTTCGATGGTTGCATTAGTTGATATTATTCTAAAATTCGTTTCTGTACATTTGTGCATGTTTTTCTTGTTATAGGCAGTAAATTCCAAACATATCGTCCTTATCTACTGTTAGCGTGACTGAAATGTGCACCTATTTAAGTTGCAATGTAAAATAGTTTCTATGGATCATATTGTTAACATCCGCCAATTCTAGAAGAATAGGATCATAACACGAATATTTTTCTCAGTATAGTGATAATTAAGATACTGTTATTGTACATACAGTGCAAACACAACTGGCAACATGATGACATTTTTTCAAGTTATATATTATGCGGTCTGACGAGCTTTCTGGAAATGCCTCGCTGTACATTGCAGGCTAAATTTTTCGATCTTTATAAACGATTGTAATTAAAATACACATTGACAACATTAATATAACACTTGTACAACAAATGACGTTAAAATATCTGCCGTTTATGATTTACGAAATACTATGGAGCCCTTCATTTGCCAAAATGCTTTCTCCTTACAGCATTAAAGATCGACTGGGTAATGTGTACAGAAAAAATTTACCGCCTTTATTCTGCTGTTGATCAAAGTGTTTTCGAATAGGGTACAAATCGTTGTAATACTATATTTGGATTCGAAGTTGTTCTCAAAGGGGTAAATTAGATTGGTACAAATAACACACGACCTCCCCATAATAAAGTTATAATATACTAAAAGATGAGATCTTCTCATCTCTTCGTATATTATAACTTTACTAGCAGACCCGGCGAACTTCGTACCGCCAATAAAAGTTGTCTGAACTTCCAAAGGTATTGCTACATTACAGTTTTTAAGTTTGACAGTAATAACATTGGCTTTTGTTTATGTTTACTAATAAAATCAAAACTCCATAACAAAACACGGTAACTTTGAAACCCATAGGAGCGAAGCGCTAAAATCCTAGGACTTAGGTCTCACCTTCTAAACCTTCTTTGTACTTCTACAAAAATTTGAAAACCAAAATTAGCGAAATCGATTCAGCCGTTCTCGAATTTTTATGAGACACACAAACGTCAATTCATTTTTATACAGTGTCCAAGATAAGGAGGGCCACTATGGGGATTTCGGAAACGGTAAGAGATAGAGTTTCGGTTAAATGGGAGAAAAGTTGAGCAATTTTGAGATTAGTAAAATAAAATTTTTAAACTGACGAAATTCCGAACCGTTCCGAAGTTATGCGACAAAAAGCGAATTTTCAGCATTTCGTTTTTGACAAATTGCTAGGTACTTTGTCGTTGATGTTAACTAAAAAGTAAAAGAAGTTTCTACAGGTACTTTTTAACGTTCTTTAACATGGCATGCAGTAAATTAGAATTCGTTTTTGAGTAACCATCATCAACTTTGTTTTTTTAAATACGGTCCTGATTTTTTGATTCATAATATTAGAAGAGCTTTTTATTCTGCATTCAAGCATGTATCACACTTTATGGTTTAATTGCGATTTTATACTTACTTATAAGTATATAAGTACGAACCTGTATCCCCCCTCAATAACATTGAAACTGAATTTTATTTATAGATGGACTTTTTAACTGTGCTTTCCTCATCAAATTAATGAAATGACAAATTAATTTCCATTTTTCTCATTTCCATGACAACGAAAGGTATACTGATTCCACATACGAATTCAACCATTTCACATTATTAGTTCTTATTTCCATTTTAATGCCAGATTTCAAAGTGAACCAATAAAAAAAAAGTATTCGTGGATAACTGGCCTTTAAAACACTTGCTCTATTTGAAGCACTCGGCTGCGCCGTCGTGCTTGAAAACTCGCGCGTGTTTTAAAGACCTGTTTATCCACTTATACTTTAATATACTATTAAATAACCCTGTATAATATCCAAGCGCCCTTTAATTTTAGGTTGCTATGGATTGGGCGTAATAGAACCTGCTCTGTACAAGAGTACCCTCAATTTAGACGAATTGCAATGGCCAGAAGGACACATTGGCAGGATTTGGTTCTCTCTTCGATATGAACCATCAACTGAAAAACTCCTCGTATCATTATTAAAAGCAAAAAATTTGCCATCAAGGAGTATCGGAACAGTTAACAGTTGTGATCCTTTCGTAAGGTAAGTAAGCCATTGACCGGTACACCTAACATTCGTACCACTCAATAGCCTTATCTACTATAAAAACTTTATTTTAGGTTGCATTTGATGCCCGACGAAAGAAGATTTTTGCAATCCAAACAGAAGAAGAAAACATGTAACCCATATTTTGATGAAACCCTGGTATTTCAGGTAAGTTGTATTTTGTCTTTGATCACAATGTATTTCTCGGTGTATTTGGATCTTGTTACAAATGGCGGTAAGCAAAAGGGTAACTAAACTGGTGCTAGAAAAATGGATTGAAAATCAATATAGGATGTGGGAGGTTGAGTAAATATGTCAGCGAGGTCACATGAAATGTTTTCATTTTTTTCCAACTTTCGGTAATACCGCAAATTTCAAGGCCATTTAATTCATAAACTAAGCAATATCGCAGAAAATTTTAAATAACATTTTTTCCTTAAAATTACATCAACTTTCATCTGACTAAGTTTGTCGGTGAGCTAATAAATCACCCTGTATTGTCTATGACAGCCATAACCATTCAACAGTTACTTAGAGCTTAAAGCCATTTAGCTCTTATGGATACACCACTTTATAGTTCCTGTACTGGACAACTTAGCCACACAACCCCTAATTGCGTTCTTTCCAGGTTCTACCATTCATTTTAGATACTTATGTAATTACCTTTTTACCTTCCACCGTAGCATCCATTCGTAAAAGAGAGAAAAGTAATGTTTGCAAACTTAATTTATCGTAGATTCCAAATGTGCAATAAAAATTCAGATATTACATTTAAAATGATGACGTTGGGTTCTACCTCTGGTATTATCGAAAGGTACAGAAAACCAGAATATTTCAACTGAAACGGATATCCTTTAGTATGGATGGAGTAAACAATTATCACTGCTATTGATTCCGAATAGACGGAAATATTTTTGCTAAGAGTGAAGTACCTACAACACTTTCATCGGCAAAAGCGACAGATAACAAAGAGAAAACGTTTTCATCAATAAAATTGCCGAAAACCTTTTTATTAACCTTAGAGGTTAACCTCGGAAATTAATAGTAGGGATATAATAAATTACAAGCCCCTGCAATTTATCCCTTCAATGGCTTCAATAGTAATTATTTTCCGCGCCAACCGTTGTAGCTTAACCCGTATAAAATTTAGAGAGGCCTTCACTAATTTTAAATACATAAGGAGCAGTTGGGATAACGATTATTAATTATTATTTTATGGAACCGCACGTACGATTCCTATCAAAGTGTAAGCGTGGACTAGTAATTTTATTAACCCTTTGACTACCAGGAAATGTAAGTTTGATCTAAAATTGTGGACCAACATTAATACTAAAAGTTTTGTGTAACTTGTTGTACATGCCTAATTGTTTCCTAAATTTTAATTGAATTTCAGGTATCGGCGAAGGACATGACTGACCACACTCTAAAGTTAACAGTAATTGATGCAGGGCGTACCAAGCGGAAATCAGAAATTGGACATGTCACATTTCAACTTAAAGATTTGGAAATCGGTGACGGAACGGAGCAGCAACTGTTTAAATTTGATTTAGAAAAGGTACGTGACTTTGTTCTATACTGTCTACTGAATTAACATAAATAATTAACAGAATTAACTGAATTAACAGATTTACACTAATAGGTAAACTAATCAAATAAGCAGGCAGAGGACACTAGGACAGCTGGACAGGTTGTCCGGATAAATCATTAGCAATGGCATTATTTATGCAATTTAACCTTGGCGTGTTTATTTATGCTACTACATTGTGTACAAAGGAATTGCCACAAGGTATTTCTCGGTCAAAATTAACTGAATAAGAAGTCACTCGTAGACTCGTATACATACTATATTTTTTTTGGTAAACATAAGCATCCCTTTTCAGTCGTGTACGTTAGATCTTTGATCCTAGGGAACATATTTATAGTAAAAAATAGTTCAGCGCCAGCGGGGAATTCCCTTCATATTCCGGAACTTTCCTCGGAGGTCGGAGCTACAGTAGCAACAATAAGGAACAAGAAATAGCAGCGAATTAAAGCGACAAATCTACGAGACAAACCTAGGAAACCTAGACGAAAAGCAAAAGGTTTTTCAAAGACCAAAAAGTAGAACTGCAAAGAACAAACTGTAAGCTAAACCAGATCGAAAAAGAAATGATGATCAAGGTAACAGCACAAAACTGGGTACAGAAGAAACTCATTAAGTATGACAAATAAACAACGGCTAAAAGGGTCAAAAGTATTTATTGGGAATGAAAGCAAGCTTCACTGCAAATGAGAAACTATAGGTACTACATAATGATAATGACAAATACAAAAGACAAAGGAAGAAACATAATAAATAATTAAAACGAAACAATGAAAAGATGGATGCCACATTTCGAAGAGCTCACAGAAACGGTGCGAGCACAAGTATTATAAGAACAACAAAACCAAGGAATCTAAGCAAAAATGGTACAAATGGCAGAGGAAGCAATTAACAAACTAAAACTAGGGGATGAAAAGAAAAAAAGAGAGAAGTGCCCAATAAGAAAATAGAAACGGAAAAATACAAAAATGTGGTAAGGCCCTCTTTAATTTGTGGGAGTGAATCGTGGACAATCTCAGACCGAAATAGTTGGTAGAGAAATGAGGTTCCTGCGCAAAATAAAAAAAAAAAGAAG
Source organism: Pyrocoelia pectoralis (assembly GCA_036250285.1). Classification (NCBI taxonomy): domain Eukaryota; kingdom Metazoa; phylum Arthropoda; class Insecta; order Coleoptera; family Lampyridae; genus Pyrocoelia; species Pyrocoelia pectoralis. Next base: position 19,881,052 of record CM070080.1, on the reverse strand, counting down.
AGACTGGATAGGAAACGAGGAAACCAGGAATTAGTTGAATGTGAAACCAATGAGACAAGGTATAGAATGACGATCAGACGATAGTTAGGAATGGATTGGCTACATGGCTACACAGAATGGATGAAAGTAGATACAAGTACAAAAAAGATTTGTGACGCTAAAGTATAGTGAAAAGAAATAACATTGGGCGGCCACGAAAAACTTGAGAAGATATATGGCAAACAACAGAGAAAATAGGAAGATGACAGGAACTTGGTGCAAAATAAGGAAATGTAGAAAAGTACGATAAAAAACAAATACATATATGCATAAACATAAATACAGAGCCAAAAGGAATACATTCGTTGCCTCTAACAATCGTTGTGCACATTTATAAAAAATCCCGAAACACGTAAATTTTAAAATTACATCCTATTGCATAAAAATTTCATCCCTAGATTTAACGCCCTTAGAGTGATGGTTGCAACCTCTAAATTTTTAAATGAGAAGTGGGTATTTATAATTCATCATTTAAAAAGTCTCTTCAATGACTATTCAAAAATTTTATTGTTTTCAAATCTACTGCGAAAATTAACATGATAAAAAATAAAATCATCCGACTGGTAACTTTATAGGTAGGTAGTACCGTTTAGTTCTAGATAATGTAAAAAACGAACAAGAACGTCCAAATTGCTCACCTTGAACGTCTTGGTAACAATGGCAACATCCTTCTAACCGCTAACGTTATTCAACATCTGTGATGTGACTAATCTAATCGCAAGCGTTATACTTTTTCTTAAACCAGCTAAATCTAGTGGTTTAGTTTTGCATATACCTAACATTTTTCCCATATCCTCATAAGTTTTATAGCGTAAAATAACCGTGAACGTCGAGGTCGAGGACCTGGCAGACATTGATTGGGTAAAGTGGCGGTGCTCCATCGTGTTGGAACCATCGTATTCGCTGGAACCTGGAACTTGTGGGTTTGGTGGTTCAGGATGTAAATTTGCCTATTTGCAAAAGTTGACACCACTGTTCCGCACTGTATCTATATTGTAATATCTGAATTTTGAAATGTTGCTTTACTTTACTTTGTATTATTCAGTTCGCGATAACCAAGTGTGTAAGAATTGCTACAGTGGCACTAATCATCGTAAAAATCATCTAAAATAGTAAACAGCGCAAAATTGTAAGAAACAATTCACTCATGTCAAACTGGAAATGAAAATGTTACCTTGCTGCTGTTGGTGTATGATCAGTTGCCTGCTCTCAAGTTAGATGTTTACCTACTGAATAAAAGAAACAAAGCACCTTTAGCAATAAATAGTCAATTCAGTTTGTTTCTGTAAAATCTGCAAGTTAATCTGAAGTCTCTTTTTATATTAAATACATAAAATATAAGATACTTTTGGAAGTCGATCTTCATAACAAGAACAACCACTAAAATAAGTACCTCTACCTACATAAACCAAAAATAAACGATGTAAAAGATTGTAATTATAAATAACTCAAAAAGTGAATAGTAGGTACGAAGACCTCTAGAAAGAACACCACATTAAAAATATGTTCTTTGAGTAAACTAAACATCGAAACGATTTTACCTACCAAAAGGAGATGTGGAAAAGCAGAGTAAAATTGACTTACGAAAGTGGGAGAAACGTTGACTTTTTCAACATTGACATGATCCAACCCCGGAAGTCGTTTTTATCGTATTGACTCTAGCCGTGGAAGCCTCCGCTCTGACATCTTTGAACAAATTTAACACCATCGTTAATTATATGATTTTGTCCCATAATGTTAGGATGTAATTGACCTTACTCTTCTGTTTCTTTTCCAGGAAATTCATGAGCAGAAGTCTGATCTTGGAGAAGTTTTGGTTTCATTAGTGTATAATGAACATTTAAATAGGCTGACAGCAACAGTCATTGAAGCAAGAAGATTAAAGGTAAGTTTTAGAATACAAGAAAGTTTAATTAAGAGCTGTAAAATTAAGTTGTCTTAACACAACTTCATTGTGTATGTATTTGAATTTGAATTATCGAAGAATTAAAAAGGTGTAAAAACTTGACGATTCTGCGCTGTCGTATTTGACGCACTTGCCAACCTGAATGTATCGTAAAAATTACACTGTTGAGAAAAACAAATCTTATTATAGTGCCTAGCTTTTCTTAGAAGAGATGATCTCTTCTTATTTCTTCTTCGACAATCCCTTTGTATTTGTTGCCACTCACACTTGTTCTTCTTTGTCCGTGTCCCTCTATCGTCTCATATGCCATCTCTTTTTATTTATCCAATCAATAGTTTTTTACATATAAGTATATGTATTTACATACAGGGTGGCCCAACGAAAAGGTAACAGACGGGTTTCTGGCCAGAGGGAATTTTTTTGGGAAACGCAAAAACACGTCAATTTTTATATCAAGGGTGACAACTTTCGCCATGATTTTCAACCTGAAGTGATTTCATCCCTTAGCGCTATGAGAACAACCCCTAAAATTTAGACATCATGAAAGGGTGGTTCGGTACTCAAAATAAGGGAGCAAGAACAGGTAAACCAGTATGGTTTCGAAACATGTAGCGCTTAGTTATAATTATCTATAATTTTTAACTTTAAAACTTTTCAATTTCCATAATTTCGCTTCACGTTTTAACTTTTGTTTGATGATTGCCACTTTCCCAAGGATGTAATGGTCCCAGATGGTTTTTAAATAAACCCTGGTATTCCTTTTCCAAAATTTCAACTTGTGAGTTTTGCATTGGCTCATGTTTTAACATCCGTTTGATGATCGCCACTATCCCAAGGATGTAATGGTCCCAGATGGTTTTTAAATAAACCCTGGTATTCCTTTTCCAAAATTTCAACTTGTGAGTTTTGCATTGGCTCATGTTTTAACATCCGTTTGATGATCGCCACTATCCCAAGGATGTAATGGTCCCGGATGGTTTTTAAATAAACCCTGGTATTCCTTTTCTCAACATTTCAATTTGTGAGTTTTGCATTGGCTCACGTGTCAGGTGCTTCGGCGCCTTATATTAAAAAACATAACAACGTCATCTCATCCCATCGTCTATCATCACACTGTTTTACTACGTAACTTAATTTTGGAGATTAAATGATATAAAGGGAGGCTTCGAGTCTTTTTATGAATTTACCTGCCCTAAAATTTAAATAGGGATGATGGGGCAAGTGATACGTCATATGAAAGGTCTTTCTTTTCTGATTTCAGTGCACTAGTTTTTTATATTTTTTTTATTTTTAACCAAAAAAATTGAAGTTCCAAAATGGAAAATGAGGAAAGAGATTGAGGCATTTAAAAACTCAAAAAAGCTCGGACAGATCAATTGTTTTTTTCTTAGAGAAGCTAGGTACTTTTACTGATATTTGACAACATTGTTTCACCCCTTGGGTACAGGGTAAACAACCCTTAAATTTTTAAATAAAAACAAGGGTTAATTTTTTCTTGTGCTAATTAATAAAACCAGTTCAACCCTTATTTTAATAAATGTTCGAAGTGCCTGCCTTCAGCTCCATGCAATAGTACCTACAAATTTTCATTAAATCGTTCCCGTACATTTTGCAACATTTCAGGAGTGATCAGGCGGCATTCATGTACTATACGGTCACGTAACTCCTCCAAAGATTCCGGACCAGTGGGAAAAACTTTACTCTTACATGACCCCGTAAAAAAATCTAATGGGGTGAGATCAGGAGGAACGAGTTAATCAAAATCTGTATTATTACATGGAAGCTGAAGGCAGACACTTCGAAAATTTATTAAAATAAGGGTTGAATTTGCATAAACTGGTTTTATTAATTAGCACAAGAAAAAATTAACCCTTGTTTTTATTTAAAAATTTAAGGGTTGTTTACCCTGTACCCAAGGGGTGAAACAATGTTGTCAAATATCAGTAAAAGTACCTAGCTTCTCTAAGAAAAAAACAATTGATCTGTCCGAGCTTTTTTGAGTTTTTAAATGCCTCATCTCTTTCCTCATTTTCCATTTTGGAACTTCAATTTTTTTGGTTAAAAATAAAAAAAATATAAAAAAAACTAGTGCACTGAAATCAGAAAAGAAAGACCTTTCAAATGACGTATCACTTGCCCCATCATCCCTATTTAAATTTTAGGGGTTGTTCTCACAGTGCTAAGGGATGAAATCACTTCAGGTTGAAAATCATGGCGAAAGTTGTCCCCCTTGATATAAAAATTGACGTGTTTTTGCGTTTCCCAAAAAAAATTCCCTCTGGCCAGAAACCCGTCTGTTACCTTTTCGTTGGGCCACCCTGTATATATATTTACCGTTTGAGGGCTATGGTATCTATCAATTCTTCCTTTGTTATTTTATTTCTTTAGTTCCTGTCTCTATTGTCTTTTCGTTATGCTCTCCTTATACAATATACATCTCTTCACAATGCTTCTTCCGCCTATCTAAATAGGAATTCTAGTGGTGTCGTAGAATGATTATGGTGAAAATCATTGTAGGTACATCACCGGTTTTTTTCTAAGGTTGATTTTTGTAACAGATAGGTAAACGATTCAAAATACAACTTTCTTGTAGCTATGGTTTTTTTATATCTTTTGTTTTCGAGGAAAAAATAAGAAATTTATTTCTTGCACTCCTATTGAGGCGTAAAATCCTTACTTTGGAAATCGGGGCTGAAAAGCAGGTTTTTCCAAAAATCTCACGTGTCTTGCGCAACAGTTTATTTCATTTTTGTTATAGCTTCAATGTACATAGTTATTTACTATTTTGACAACATTTAAAAAAATATTATTTCTAACAAATATACGCCTTCTAGAACATCATGATAGATTTCATAACAATTTTCTCTCGGAGGTAAATGCAAGTACCTACCTATTTTAGTGCGAGGGAAAGTCCTTGAAATAAAACTTCAATTCTCTGATTAGTTACAGTCGCTGATTAACAATTGAGTGTCGTAAATTTATTCTTTTTAATTGTTTTGCAAGTGTGGGAATCATTCTCAAAACCTTAACATATATTTAATGGTATATTTATGTGTAACTTTTTTTTATTGGCAGTTTTTTAACAAATGCATTTTTCACACGATTTGGTATGTTTTCCAACAATTTTATTAGCCAAACGTTATCCAATGCTACGCCAGTCATAATATTAAAAAAACAGTTTTGAACCAGCTCTTATTGATTACATCTACGAAATGATTACTAGATTACTTATAGTACGGAAAAATAAAAATAAACTATATAGCTACCTTGAGAGTAAGTATTTTCCAGGTGGATTTATAAAAACCTTCTAGACTCGTTATCCATACCTACATGGTGACTTTTTTCATTTTCTGTACGGGAATCGGGAATTTTAGAAGCTTTAAAACATAGAAAGATGTTAAATAAGAATGGAATTACAGAAGTTTACGCTAAATCGAATCAATCAAACAGATCTTAAAAATATTTATACTATACAAGGTATGGCCAAAAAAACTGGAAAGGCGCGTTTTCTTTTTCTTTGCGTATCAAAATATTGTGCGGTTTTTCATGGTAAAATATAAAATATTCATTAAGAAACAATAATACACTATTATTCATCGAATTACCATTACACTCAATGACCTGCCAACCCGACACCAATTATTGTACCTATGCCGCTCTTATAGAATTCTATGGATTTTGAATAAAAATATTGACGTAGGTACTGCTTTATTCTTTATTACATCAACACGAGTGTTGAACTGTCTATGTCTCATACAGTGGTCAAGAGACAAAATGCTAGTAATCACTTGGACGATATGGTAACGTTTTCCAGCTAAGTTCAGAAATTTTTTGCTTACATACCTACTATGCATTAAGTCATTATTAGTTTAATTGTCATTAGCTGACATTTATCAATGTTATACTGCAGTTGAATACAACAGGTGTCAGTTTCATAAAGTAGCCCCCAGTAAAAGTGTGATATTAGTTGAGATATTTCGTCGCACTGGTAGTGTATTGTGGCCGTCGAAAAACAGTATGTATCTACCAATGAAAACGTAGGACGTGTTTTTCACTAAGTTGTGCATTTATTGCAAAGAAGCATTGTAAGAACTGCATTTATGCTCAACATTAGTGAAACATCTACACGCCGGATATCCAAATCAATTGGTGGTTATCCATACCAAAGAGTATAATACTCTTCGTCCATGCTGTATTCAAGTTGATCAACGACTTAACGCTGCGGACAAACGTGCAAAAGTACTTTACTGTGGTCGCATATTGAGCTTAATTTACAACGATCCCGAATTCTTTAAAAACCTTATGGTTTTCAGGCAAGAGCCGCGTTCATCTTCGCGGCTATATTAATCGACAAACAACTCGATTCCTTGAATTTGGACATCCTGATGTTATTGTAGAACAACCACTATACAGTGTAAGAGTTATCATTTAGCCCATATTTAATTGAAGATCAGAATCCACTTACTGTCAATCAAGAGCGTTACAGAAAGCACATTATTGTACCTTTTGGGAGAGATTTACAGAACTTTTGCCATCCACAAAATGTACAGATGCGCACACAATGGTTTCAACAAGATGGTACAACGAGCCATACAGCTGCGCGCACTCTAAACTTACTCCATCACCAATTTGATGATATGTAGAATAATTCCCCGGAGAATAGGCTTTGAATATCCTTCTCATTCACCGCATGAAAGTATTCACCGGTATGATGGAAAGAAAGAATATTTCGCTCAGAAAACCCGCCGAATAATATTGTAGAGCTGTGAGAAGAAATATAAACATTTTTCCGGCAGTTACAACAACCTCCTTTTGTAAATTGTTTAATGCCTTTGCCTTACAAAATCGATATGAAGCTTACTGCAGTCGTAATGGTGAAGATTTAGAACATTTAAATTACCTACAAGAATTTCAAAACAAAAAATTTAATATTTCGGTACCTACTGTTTATTCTGGCGGATATTGTAATAGAAAAACAATTGCTTCTTTGAATAATTTTGGTATATCTTTGGAATTGAATATTTTGTTCTTTGTTGTAAACTACCAATAATTGTTCTAAAATCTGGCCTAGCAGATTTTTATAGAACTCTGCTGGTATTCGGTACACAAACTACAAGAAATAAAGGAAAGCCAAGAAAAAGATGGTCCGGCGAAGTGAGGAAAGACGTATCTAAAAAAGGGATCCAGAACTTGATTTTATTCTCGAATTCCTTTAATAAAATTTAAAGGGAAACTCTAAAAATAACTTTTAAACAAAAATTTTGTTCCTATACTCACAAAATTTAAAGCAACGTACGAAGATGAATTAAAAGTCCCTGGCCCAGACAATGAAACAAACGAATAGAGAGAAGTTCAATGCTCAATTATGTTCTAGACACCGTTCCTTCATTTTGTCCAACTCATGGACTTTGGCCATGGCAACACGTGACTTGTAGCAGGGTGCATTATCGTGGTGAAAATGCAATGGTTTACCTATGTTTAAACAACAGCAACTACTCAGAGAAAATTATTTTTCGTGTCGGTTTTTACCGACGGCACCGGCACCCATCAGGAAGACACCTTTCTCATCCCCAAACTTTTCAGTCAAGATATATTGTCTCTGTTCTATTGAATTGCCCACAGTACCTATCCTTATCCCTATCAAGTTCAATTATAGAAAATAGAAGTATAAAAGTTTATACTATCATAAACGGGACCTGACACAACGGCCACTGATGATAACGGCCACCTAGGTTATTGTTATTTCATAACGGCCACTTTGATCACAACGGCCCCTAATACTATTTGATCATAACGGCCACCTTGTTCACGTTATGATCAAATAATATTAGTGGCCGTTGTGATCAAGGTGCCCGTTATGAAATAGCAAAAACCGGGGTGGCCGTTGTGATAACGTCTTCCCATTCAACGTGGTATGAATGAATGGTAGGTATGCGTAATAAGGAAGAAAAGCAACATATAGAAAAATAAAGTTGTTTAGCCTGTTTGCGTTTCAATCTATATTACCAAGGAAGAAAAGGTTACTACCATACGTTTTAGCAAAGATTATATATAATCTTTGGTTTTAGCTTATCTTACCATTAGGGGCGTCTAATCCGATAGAGGGCTTTAAGATGGTATAGACTTTGTGACTACGTAATGCTAAATGTATCGTCTATCTGGCTTCTCTGTCCCATTCTTCAAGTGCAACTCTGACAGGTCGTCAAATAATTATTTCAGTAATTTATTGATTGGCGAAAAGTTTAATAAATGAATGTTATAGGTTATAGACTGGTTATAGACATTGAATAAAGAATAGAGAGGAAGGAGTATATGAATTCGACCTTGAAATCAAAGTGGTGGCAAAATGGCTACTAACATGTTTCCTGTTACATAGAAATTGACAGAAACAACTGCCATATTAATAACTCTAATTGGAGTTCAGTGACTGTAACAATCAAAAAATGAATATTTCAAATTTTGCAGGTTATGGTCAACTGTCAACACGACCAAAATAGGTGTTTTCTTTTTGCATCGCCACAGGTGTGCCACAGGGTTAGGCAAATGCACAATTATCACGTGATTGAAGTACCTTGCGTCATGTAGACATTTCTGCCTCAGGTTAATATAAAACTTAAATAAAGCTTTTGAAACGAATAGGGTTATTCAGAACTGAGTCAAATTATTTTTATAAAACGAATGTTGTGTATTGACAGAGGTGCCTTAAGTGTACCACAAAATGCAAAAAGAAAACACCTAGTGTAAACAAACATGACTCAACAGTGGTGTACAAATGGCTGAACTTCCGTAACTAATTTTTATGCAGCAATGATACGATACTCTCCTTCCTCTCTATTCTTTATTCAATGGTTATAGATTATAGATGGAAATACGATGCAATCAGAAATTATTGACTGACCTGACAGGTATCTATTACGTCGTCATGCTTTCAATTACATTTCTTGCAGGAAAGGCGACTTCATTGGCACAAATAAAATAATTAACTACACACAATAGCGGCGCTTTAATTGTAAATTTCTGTGGTCAAATTTTCTCTTTTAAATTAGAAAGTTTCCTGCATGATCAGTCAATCGTACATACAAACCACATTTTTTTATATGCGACGATCCAAAATTGAAATTCAATTATAGCGCTAGCAAACATATTGCTTATATAATCATACATTATTGTACCTACTTAATTATTTATTATTAATCACATCTTGCTGTTACAGCTTAAGATAATTTATGCAGATACGATAAAAACTAATGTGATCGTAGTCGTAGATAGTGATTACTTTGATTTTTGGGTTTATTTGTTGCATCAATCATAGATATAAATCCCAATAACAAATTATGTTAATGATATACGATGTCAAGGCGAATTTTAATTAGAATCTAATTTTCATTTCAATTATGTTAATTTTACATTAAAATATTTAAAAATTCAATTCAAGGTAATTATAAAAAAACTGAAGCAGGTTTTGTTTGTAAAATCATGAAATTGATTTCCTCAAATTCATATTTTACCTACCTTTGACTCATTTATTACCTAAGCCTAATGCTGCATCTGCATCTTACAGCCGAAATTCTAGCCTAAATATCATATTGCCTTTTCTTCTGAAGCAAAGTCTGAATAATATTTAATTTTATGAGGTTTTTCTTACAAAGCTTATTTTCGAATAGCTGTGAAGCAGGTTGTTAAAAAAGTTGTGCATTTAATTACCTACTTCATTTTCTTTAATATGGGAAAATTCATTATACTTGTGTTTGATAACAATAGCATACTGATCCTGATCTGATGACATTGTAACGAGTTCATAATTGAAAATTCCAAATAAACGTTGCTATCGTTATATGTTAATCAAAATAAAGTAGGTATATTATAATCCACTTACGGTAAATGGTACTTTTATACAGGGTGTCGTGTCTAAGGTATATTCTCTTATGATTCATTAAAAAAAAACGTTTATATTTAAGTTGCATCAATGAAAGCGGTGCACATTCCGAAAATTCCTTTATAGGCCAGTCAAATTAGACTTTTGGTGAAAAAGTGATGCTAACTTTACGGGACTTTTTCACGGTTGTTTGGGAAGTTAAGGAGAGCTTAAATCCAAGTTTGCGTATACCCAGACCCCGTGGGATTTTTTTAAGGGGGGAGGAAAGGTAAAAATTTTGATTTCGCTATAACTCGGCAGCATTTGATCGTACAGAAAAATAAAACAAGGGTTTTGTAGGTTTGTTGAAGCTCTACAAGTTTTCTTAGGACGACTTTTCCCGAAAATTAATATTTAACGATTTATCGTAAAAAAACAGTAAAAAAAGTAAACTTTTTTGGTCAACAAATAGAATTTGTTCATGTATGATAAAGTTGTAGAACAAAATCACCGTGCCAGATTTTTTGATCGGTTGAAAAATAAGGTCGAAGGGAGCGTCTGAAGGTGCGCTATCTATTCGCGCCCCTCCGGTACCGGCGCGGCGCCGGCGGCTCGACGCTGCGGCACGCGCTCGGATCTCGGCGCGTTTGTCGCTTATATCTCTGTGCCAATGAATCGAAATTAAAAGTAAAAATCGTAAAAAAACAGTAAAAAAAAGTAAACTTTTTTGGTCAACAAATAGAATTTGTTCATGTATGAGAAAGTTGTAGAGCTTGAAAAAACGAACAAAATGGAAAAAAAAGTGTATTTTTCATTTCGATTCATTGGCACAGAGATATAAACGAGCCGGTGCCGGAGGGGCGCGAATAGATAGCGCACCAGGGGGGGGGGGGGGGGCTTACGCCACCTTGCGTACGCCCTTGCGTGTTTTGGCATTTCTTTCTAACACGGCGCATTTCTGAAATATTAAGGGTGGGTCCTTTTTAAATGAACATAGCGTACCTATAATAACGTTTATTTCATGTGTTTTGTGCAGTGGCGGTTCGTGACTTTAGAAATAGGTGACGCAGAATTTATACAAACACACAGACACAATCATCTCTCACAATAATGTACATTTAATATTAAAAAGATGATGGTAATATATTTAAGGGCAATATGCAATCCGTAAATCTCTAGGGAAGCAACACTTCACCTGCGTCACCTGACGAGCCGCCACTGGTTTTGTGTTAAACCAAGTAAAGAATAAAGGTATGTTTCTTTAGATTGCTGATTCCTCATAGAAAGTAACCGGTGCCAGATTCAATCTGAGCGACCCAAAAAACCTCGGAAACACTTTTCGGTTCCCTATAGGCTCGAAACGTCAGAGGGTGACGTTGATTCCCGAATACGGGACACCAGGGTACGAGGGGGTGGGGGGGTTGGTGCCGATGCCTGATTTGGAATCAGCAACCCAAAAAATCCCTCGAATGAGATGTCTAGAATCATTTGAGAGTGAATTTCAGAAAAATCTTCGGACATGACGTTACTCAGCCATCCTGAGCTCCAGCTGGGCGGTGAGCCAATTTGGAGGTCACATTCGGGATCGGCGACCTCGAAAACCCCCGCGAACCCGAATTGAGTCGATTCTAGAAGTTTATGACGAAGTTATGAATTTTTTCTATGAAAATGCATTTTTCTGGATGCAATTTCCACTGCACAAATGCAATTTCGAAAAAAAACATGACCAAAAGTTTCCTATTGAATTTAGGAAACGAATGCAAAAAAAACCCATCTCAATCCGTCTTACTCTCTTAAGTACTACAAAAATTTGGTAGGTTTGGCTTATTTTAGTGCTTTATTTCCTCGCCTAAGGGCACTAGCCATTGTTACATCACACCATTCCCATAGAAATACAGTTCGAAAAATGTTGCTATAATTCATAATAACAAATAGGTATAGTAGGTAACCTTATTTTGGTTATTAAAAATGGAGTAACTACAGTAATAGAATGCCGAATTCCGGTATTTAATTAATGCAAAATTAGCAGAGATTGTAATGCAATATTACATAACTTTCTCTGCAGTAGAACGCAAGCTATAAAGTGTAAATATGTACTATCATTGCGACCTACGCTTCATACTATAGTAGGTAGTAGATGCGCTTTAAATATCAATAACCCGAATAACCGCAATTACATAATGCTCAGTTAATCTTAATTCTCATCTATCATAACTTAATCTCATGATAACCAGTTAGAAAAGTGTATAAAATTCAATGTCACGGTGGCTGTTTCGATTATAATATAAATAAAAATGACCCCAAAGTAAAGGTAGCAAGTACATGCGCGAGGTTATCCACTTGGTTGTTATGGTAGGAATCGTTTCGTTCATTTATACTTACCTTCCGACAAATTATCGACACAGTTTCATATAACCACCTGTGACAATTACAATTTTATCTGTCGAGTTATAAAACATCTTCGCGAAATGTCTAAATTAGAAAGTGAATACATTTTACCGGGTGGAAATTTTCAATTTACGCATACGACGGCTATCGATGTCGAACCTCAAATTCGACAAAATAAGAATTTTCGAAATCCTTCCGATATTGTCACGGTGGCGAGAAATGCGTTCAAGTCAGGGAAAACGAAATCGATAGATTTTCGACGCGAACAATTGGAAAATTTAGAAAGACTAGTAGCCGAAAATGTCACCAGATTCGAAGTGGCCCTTAAACACGATTTGGGAAGGCACAAACAGGAATCAGCAATGTTCGATATCGACTACGCTATTTTTGATATTCAAAAAATTCTTCATAATCTATCGTCGTGGTGTGCACCTGAGAAACCAACAAAGCCGTTTGTGAACACGCTGGATTCTATTCAAATTAATAGTGACCCGTATGGTGTAGTTTTGGTTATTGGTTCTTGGAATTTTCCTGTGAACTTAGTGCTTGTGCCAGCGGCTGGTGCAATCGCCGCTGGAAATTGTGTTGTGATAAAACCATCTGAAATGGCGTCCGCTACGGCAAATCTTATAGAAGAGTTGGTTCCCAAATATTTGGACAAACAATGTTTCCATGTCTACAACGGTGGAATACCAGAAACAACAGCACTCCTAGAGGAAAGGTTTGACTACATATTCTTTACTGGCGCAACACATGTTGGCAAAATAGTGCACGCTGCTGCTAATAAGTATCTAACCCCCGTAACGTTAGAACTTGGTGGTAAAAGCCCCGTTTATATAGACGACAGTGTTAACATGGAGATAGCTACAAGACGCATTCTTTGGGGTAAGTGCTCGAATGCCGGCCAAATATGCATCGCACCCGATTACATGTTATGCACAAGAGAAGTTCAAAAAAAGTTTATAACAGCTGCTCAAAAAGTGTTAAAAGAGTGGTACGGTAGTAACGTCAAAGAATCTCCTTTTTACAGTAGGTTAATTTCGGAAAAACACTACGATCGTCTTATAAACTTTCTTGAAGATAAACGTAACATTGCAATAGGCGGACAAACTGATGCATCTCAACGTTTTATCGAACCTACCATCCTAGTCGACGTAAGTCCAAACGATCCCGTAATGCAAGAAGAAGTTTTTGGCCCCATTTTGCCAATTATAATAATTAACAGTCCGCATGAAGCTATTAGTTTTATAAACGCACGTGAGAAACCCTTATCGTTATATATTTTTACGAACGAATCGAATACCAAAGAATTGTTTTTAAATAACACATCCTCGGGTGGTGTCACAATTAATGACACAATCATGCATTTTACAGTTGAAACGCTGCCTTTTGGAGGGGTAGGTTACAGTGGCATGGGTGGTTATCACGGAAAATACAGTTTTGATACATTTTCACATAAAAAATCCATTCTGCGAAGAAATTTGCACAAACCATTGGAAAAAGCAACTTCCGTTCGTTATCCTCCCTATTCGGAAACGAAAGGGAAACTTGTGCACGTTTTGCTAAAGCCTTTAATTGGCGGAATCGATTATAGAAATGTATTTTATTTAATTACGTTTATGTTAGGTGTTGTTTGTATTATATTAGTGCAAGTTATTTATTATACAGTTACTGATAAGCATCTAATTTAGGTTTTATTCCTATAAGAGTTTGTTAAAATAAATAAAGCTGTAAGAAAATATATTATTACCTACTGTCGCTGTAATCAACATAAAAACTAATGAAAAATGTAAGGCATTAATACATAATCATTGCATCTCATTCGTATTTACGCCTCGTAATGGCTTTCGATATTTATATCTACGTAAATATGAAATGTGTATAATAATCAGGGTATTTGCCAATGATTTTTTCGAATTTTCTCACAATTTTACTTAACTAGGTAGGTACCTATAAATACAATCAAAGACTTGCTATAATGTTGTTAGAGTCAATTTCAGTTACCAAATTATTCCTACTACATTTCATCAAATGTCAAATTTCTCTGTACCAATTTACTACCCTTGAAGAAAAGTTTTAAAACAAATCGGTGTTTCAGAGATTTTATGTTTTTCATACTTATACAGGGTGTCCATTTAGTAGCCCGTTCTTCAATTTAAAAAAATATACGTTTTATGCACCGTACTTTTTGGAGACACCCTGTATGTGTTTAAATAATTAGCAAATGTGCTTCATCCAACCTAATTGCAATCCCGTATATTTATTTTTTAGTAAATTTAACAATAAAGCCGTAAACGGGCTACTAAATGGACAACCTGTATATCTAATACCTACTTCGCGGTTAGTTGTCACGATTTTCACTATTTCACAATATTCAAATGAAAACATCTTTCCTAATGTTTTCCTTATTAAAAAATACATAAACGAACTGAATCAAAACAATAAAAATAAACATTATTGCGCTCATCGTAATAATGTAGTAAAATATCAACAATGAACAAAATTCCTAATGTAATTAGTTGTGACAAATTATCAGATTTGCAGTTTTGGCAATCACAAACCTGCATCAATAGAAACCGGTGATGCAGGTAAAGTAATACATACTCTTTGATAATACAAATCACAAATCACTAATCAGCAGCGGCGTAACTACATAAGTAGTAATAAAATATTAAATTGTAAAACTTATTCGGAATGCCATGCTGCAGAATGCAGTTGCACTTTATAAAAACTAGTATTTTTATTTTCTATTACAGTAGAATGATTCGCAAAACCCCTTCTGTCGGCATAACTAAGTACAAAGATTATTTACCTAGAAAGGGAGGAGGAAATGTCAATCTGTATCTGCAATAAGCTCTTTCAAATTATATGACCAGAACCAGTAATAAATGTTAATCTTTTGCGCATTAATTGTGGAAACATACCTTAAACGTGTTAAAGGGTGTTCCTTATTATAATTTGTGATTTTAACTTTCCTGTTATTTAACATTTGTCATTTGTTGTATCCTTTGTATCTTACAGTATTTACTATTTATTGTGACTTTCTGAGCACTGCGGAGCATGTCTGTAATATTCATGAATAGATATTTAGGTTTTGACTTACTACGTCCACGAGGTTCAATTAACTTTTTTCCTGTCTGGAGTTAATTTAACGATAACATTTTTTTCAAACCTTTTCCTGATATAGGAATAGGGGTCCAATTTTTCGACTTGCACGGGGGCCCTTGATGCCCTAGTTACGCCACTGCTAATCAGTCTGTAATTGGTGGATATTGGTATAGGGAACTTTGTAGTGATTTGAAAGGGAATTGTTTAACCCTTTTATTACAATAGTAAAATACAGGGTGTCCCATTTAGAATAACGTAGTAATTGTATAAAATATTGTATCGTCATGAAACTCTCAATTAACAACACCCTCTAAATAAACTTTATATTACAATAATTCGTATCGATTGCCCCCTAATTGGGAATTAATAGACAAAAATGCGTTAGCTAATGTTTTGGCGATAAAGTGTAATGAATGTATTTAAACCATACTAATTTCGCAAACAAAGTCATTTAAATCGATAACTATCAAGAATGGGTATGTAGTTAAGCCTTAATAAAGTGACATTATTTTGTTCAGTATACCTACTTCAAAAATAAAATAAAGTACAGGGTGTTCTATTTAGAATAATGTAGTAATTGTACAAAATATTGTACTCTCAATTAACAACACCCTGTAAATAAACTTTATATTACAATAATTCGTATCGATGGCCCCCCTAATTGGGAATTAATAGACAAAAATGCGTTAGCTAATGTTGTAGATTTCAAATTATTATGATTAGATACCGTTCCTGTCAAAACGATTTCTCATAGATCTGGTCATTATGCGATTTTTCACGCAAATTCAAAACCGTCCGTCTTTGTATGTCTTATGGTTGTTGAGAAATAAAGTAATAAAGAAGAAAGTCAAATTTTAGCACTTAATTGACGGTAGGTACCGCCCAAACGAAACGTTTCAGATTCTCGGTTTATTTAGAAAAAATGCTTGTTTTGGTCCCCTCTACCACTCAATTTTGTTTATATAATTACCTGTTACTCTCTTTATATAAGTTCCTTCTTCACTAGACAATGACTTAACATAAACTTTCTGCATTTTTTGAAAAAATATGCACACCACTACCCATTTCAAATTCATTTTTTTTTCAATATTTCCTGCTTGATCGCCCCTAAAATTTGTATTTTAGAATGTATACTTGCAGTGGTAGAAGACACTAATTTTTTAAATTTCAATTTAGTCTCCATATAATAAACTAATTTTAGAATGTTTATCATGTAGACTGTAGAGAATGGACCAAGATCATCAGTCTCTGGAGCTTGTAAAGACGAAACTCTGCAACCCTTCGGACGAATCAGTTTTTAATTTCTATTGTTGTGGTTTATTGAAAAAAAACATTTTCCATAGGCTGAGGAAGGGAAGCCATAAAGTCGTCTTTCCAGTGTGAGGATATGTCTTTTTTAAGAAAATACCTAATCTAAACATTTATACATTCGTGCTTTCTAAACGCATTACTTGTAGCTTACTATTTTTTATTTATAGCCATATTTTTAAAATGTTGGGTTGTTCAGAAAGGCGAAGGGAAACTACTATAATATAAATAAACATTTGTAAATTCAAACAAGTTACTATCTCCCATTCTACTGACACAGGTAATTCTATCTAAACCTCTATTAATTACCGACGCATTTAATTTTTATTAAAATAAGTGACTTATGGGTTTCTAAAGGCCAAACCAAGTTGTATAACTATGCCAAGGGTTTCTTGTATTATTTTTAAAAGCATATATGTTAATATGTAGGTACCTATTTGCAATCGCCCATTTATACTCAAACCACTGAACTCAATTAATAATACAAATTCAGTGACTGAAACTTACACCCAAAATCTTCCTGGTGCAATTCTTTTCACATAAATTTCATACTAGGTACGTTTCAGAAAATTACTAAAACTTACGTAACCAAGATCTTGGAACTAGTTTTGCTTTAATTTATTCAGAATAAATGATGACAGTAACGTACTTTTTCTCATCTGTTTACTAGTTGTGGTAATTGTTGTGTATAATAGCTACTACTAACCTTCAAAATAATGTTTAATTGTGTGAAGCTATCTAATATAGTCGCTATTTGATATTAAACACAAATACTCCTGGAAATGTTCTCAAATCAAATGCATTATGATCCATACTCATGGATAGAATAAGAATAATAACAAATAGTACTACAAATAAATAAAACACATAGGTACCTACCTATATTTTTATTGTTTTTATTAATTTTTAGGATTTCAGTCGTGCAATGCAAAAGCTTCCTGTAAAGTTATTGCGCTAAACTTGATGCGATTAATTTAATTACAAATGCCAGTTAATTAATTACGCTTTATTTCATATTAGTTTCACCTCGTGATGTATTACTTGTTTAACTTCCAAGACCTTATAGACCTCCTTTATGGGATCAAATTCCAAATAAACAATTCTACACCAATCAACAATGAAGAGTGAAACATTTTCAAGCCAGAGTACGAGGTCGATAAGTTTTGCTAAAAAGCACACATATTTTATAAAGGCCATTGTAACAATAAGTCAAATGAAACGCAGAAATTTCATAAAAATGGTTTAAAAAATATTGCTAGAACCTTGGCGAAACTAGTTTAATTATGCACGATGTAAATGTCTAATTAGCGAATGAAACGGAATCAAGTTTTTGGAATGGAAAAAATCGAACTTGACATAATTTTTTGACTATACTCAAACCGGCTCCCACAATTCAATGTTCAACCGCATCATTTAATTAATTATTCTGTGATTACATAAGTTACATATATTATTATTAAGGATTATACTCTCTGAAACACTGTCATACAAAATACAAATGACGTTATTTAAAATAAAAATGATTTATTATGAAAGGTTATTATTATGTTAACTTCTTCGACAATAACATTGAAATGCAACAGACAATATGTACAAATACTGCTTTAAATAAAAATGGAACACAGATGATTCCTCAAGGGGTTTTATTGAAATTTTGGAAATTAGTCCTTTGGGTGGAGCAGTGAAAGGTAAAGTGATGGTGATGGTGATTATTCATCTTGCTTGTTCCAGAATAGCTCACATTATTCTTATGTTATTTCCCTGTTATTTCTTTGAATGATTAGTACAGTGAGACATTTTATCTATGTAAAATTACATAATTACCTATACATAACTATAGTTAAAGTAAAAACAAAACACATTTCTGTAAGGAACTATTTCATTATTCGATATCGACGAATTACTCTATTTCTCTTCCTTTGACCATGTATGTAAGATTAAAATAAAGTCGTCAAAGAAATATTAGGATGCTAAGATTTCACTATGGTCACTTTATTTTCATTTTACATATTTGGACACTTATTTATGTTATCAGTTATAGTAAAAATAAATAATTCCACTGGATTGTTTATGATGTATAAGTATTAGCTCGTTTTGCGTACTTTGCAGGTAAAAAAGTTTATGTTGATAAAAAGAAGAATGCAGATATCAACAGGTTTTCAATATGAGTATATGATTGAAACATTTTAATAGCATCATGGTTAGGATTGGTTATTTAGCCGCAGATTCAAAATACTGAATTTTTTGCCACACACTTTATCCGATCATTTAGAATTTAGAATCACAAAGTTATTTTGTGTTTTTTCACTTGCTGTACCTATACCAGTATTTAAATGTAAACGTTTTATGGGATATGAATGTTGTCCCTTTTTGGCATAACCCATTTACTTTTTGCACTTAAAGTTACCGTTTGCAAGTTTGCCTAGTTGGTAACACCCAATCAAATAAAGCATCTCTTCCATCTTCACCAACAGTTTGACAATTTGCTTTCTTGACAATCGATCAGTGTCGATAATACTTCTCCTAAAAGTGTTCATTTTTTTGGGCTGCAACGCAATAATTCCTTTTATACTTTATTTACTAAATCAGAGCAGTTGTCAAGGATTGAGATATTGTTGGCAACGAAACGTTTGAAAATTTGGGAGTGTCACAGAAAGTAGGTATTGGAAATAGCGGAGTGCGACAAGTGCTGCTAATGTAAATACAGGTGTGCCATTTAAAACGGCTACAAATGTACAAAATTAGGGGATTATACCGTAGTTAAGGTGTTACGGTGATTGGATAAATAATCTCTAGTTACATTTGAGATCTGACCGCTGACGACCATCCACTAAAATTAGGACTTTCGATACTACACAGTTGACATACCTAACGATGAAACATTTACACCGTTAATATTGCAAGCGCAATTTATTTTCAACAGTTAATTCTTTCAATACGTGATAGTGGAAGGATTAAACACACAATCGATCGTTAAGTAACAATGAAACTGCAACATTTATGAAGTAGGTACAGACAATTACCTACATTTTACATAATTGTCGGTGTCTGCAGAAGTAGGCTATGCATTATTTACTTCATTTTCCGACATGAAATCGTAATCGTAATTATACCATTGTGTTATTTTCCACAAGTCATCCGATATATGTAAATAATTAAAATGTCTGTCTATTCAATTTATTCGTACTGGGAACCCTCATTTTAATATAATATCCAGCGTTTCTCAACCTATGGTCCGCGAAGATGGTGCAGATGGTCCGCAGACATAATTAAAAAATATCATATAGCAAGTGAAAAGTAAAGAAGCAAAAATCTTCGAAAATACATGTCCTATCGCAAGTTTCCTTACTTTTGCAGTTACGAACCACAGTTTGAAACCCCTGATGCACTGACTTCTATGGTTCCCTCTTTCATTCAAAACCCTGAAAAATAAGACTGTCGGAATTTATTATTAGAGGCGCTCTCTTAACAAGGGTTTTATTGTTGGAGGTAAGTATATTACCTATGTATCCGAGTCTCTAATACCGGTAAACCTGTGTTAAGCACGTGTAGTTGGTATGGCTCGGTAACACTCTTTCAGAGTATCCTAATGTTTATGATCTTTAAACTAATAAACTTATGAGATTTTAAGCCAGTTCTCACAAAAATTGTCACGTATGAATTTCCGGATTCTCGCATTTAGATCAACCAATCAAATTAAATATTTTAAAATTTTGCAACAAAAATGGGATGTAAAATTAGGGGTCCGTAAAAATATTTTAGACATTTTAGTGGTCCTCGGGTTCAAAAAGGTTGAGAAACGCTGATATATATATATATACTATTTCCGCCTAGAGAAAGTTAAATAACGTGCGTGATGAATTTATAAAGCAGAAAAATATACCTACCTAGCTACTACGTTATTATTGTTAATTATATAAACTAATAACAAACCATTTCAACTAGATTTGAAGTAAGAAAGTGGAAGGTCAACGAAATTACATCATACCTATAGGTGTTATTAATTTAATGCATTCATACATTTCCTTAAATATTTATATAGTACCTACTTAAATAGCTACGGAAGTTTTAGACTAAAATATAAGATCACTTCCTTTTGGACAAAGTAAATGTTCTTATCATAATGGATTATTTAATGTACTTTTAATGATTCCTCTTTCATGTGTTAACAGTGGTGGATTAACCATTAAGCACAATAAGCACGTGCTTAGGGCACCAGGGACAAAGGGGCACCTGAGAATGTTGTGTAACAGGCCTCAGATCGAAGACAGTGACTCTCATCACCATACAACTTCTTCTGTGTTTCGTCATTAGTGTGTATTTTTGTGTTGGCGGTTTGAACATTCGCACTCTCTATCAGGTGTGCGGTGTGCTATTATTACAACATTTTAATAACCTACAATTTATATCGGGTCTACCAGAAAGTTCTGTCCGTTTTTGGAATAAAACAAAATATAAATTTTTCTTACCATCAATAAACTTTATTGAATAATTGGCATTATTATTAATGATTGCGTTACTATTAATGCCAGCGTTAGGGTAATTTGTATATCCCATTTTTAAAAAATGTTTCAAACTTGTAATAGAAACGGAAACGACTTTCCAGTACACCTAATATATTTACTCGCAAATTGCCACGGTCCACGGAGGTAGAGTACAAAAGAAAATATTTCTCATTTCTTTTAGAACGAGTGAAACGTGTTCAGTTAAGTGGTGCGCAAAAACGAAAACTGTCCAAAGAGAATCAGACAAAGACTTTAGACATGTCTCCAAAACGGTAATTTATTAATATCTGCAGTGGGGCACTAATGTTTATAAGTGCTTAGGGCACCTGAAGGTGTTAATCCGGCCCTGCATGTGTATTATGTAATGTAATACACAACCATTTACCGTAGTATACCTAGTAAAACACCCGTTCCAATATTAAAAATCTTATACCGTGTGACAAGTTTCAAAGCGGGACATAGCCGAATAGCATGGGAAATCACATATTTGCAGTTTGTTGCTCACCAGTTTTATCTACAAGAACGGTAATGATGTCTACCGAAAGAGCATTATTTTCTGAGCCTGTTTACACTAAATTGTTTGGTATACTTACTAATTCACTGTTTTTTTAATTAAAAAATAATTTTCAAAAGTTAAAAAGTATGAGCAGCCATGACATGTCAAATTCAAATAATGTTTAATATTAATTTTTAGACCTGTTGCCTATTTAAACAGTCGTTCCTTGTTATAATAACTATTATTATCTATCATTATTCGTGGTTAAATTTTTCAGGAAAATGCCATATTACATAATTGAAAATGTTTGAATTGATAATATTCAAAATTATTCGAATTTGACAGGTCATGGCTACTCATATTTTTAACTTTTGAAAATTATATTTTCCTAATTAAAATGCAGTGAATTAGTAAATAGGTAAAATATTTTGTATAAACAGGCTCAGAAAATAATGCTCTTTCGATAGACATCATTACCATTCTTGTAGATATAATTGGTGAGTAGTAAACTGCAAATATGTGATTTCCCATGCTATTCGCCTATGTCCCGCTTTGAAACTTGTCACACGGTAGATAACATTCTAAATGTAATTGATATGAACTAAAAGGGGACCCATTTCCTCGTATATCTAACTGTGAACACAGTAGACTTATTTGAATATCTGTAATAAATTTAATTTGAAATACGTCATTTTGCGTGAAGGGCCCCAATGATTTCATTTCTGACACGTTGAGACATACCTGTTCGCCGTCCTATAGGTACGCTGGGTCTTGTCGTATGGGTCGTCCACCTAATTCGTTCTCGGATATTTCCAATTCCAAATATGTACCTAATAGAAGACGGAATCCAATTGGTTTCGTTTTTCAATTTTGAAAAATATTAATCAATTGTTTCTTTGCCGATATACATACGTCAGTATTTTGCCCTCTTCAGTATTGAAAAGCACCTCGCATTCCTTTCATGGAAGGCTAATTATCTTTAAAAATTTTGACGCATATATGCTGCCTTTGTCCAAATGCTTGTTCACCGCTATACGAAGATCGAGTTACATTGCTTAGGTAGGTACCTACTTTTTGGATTGCGTGAAAGAAAAATAATAACATTATAACATAACAGAAAAACATCGTTCCGCCGTAACAAAAAGGCACGAATTCTATTAACTACTCGGCTAGTCACATTGCGCAGGGCACACGGACAGACTTGAAATAGTGCAAGCACGATTTTCTAATGTTTTTGAGTTAAATTAGGTACCTACATACCTACTTATGTCATGTAGTTTATTACAGCGCAAACTTACCGAAAATGTATAAAACATAGATTTTTTAGTTTCAGGGAGACAAACATGAGGCTTATGTACGCGTCACGCTTAGTCAACACTACAGAGCTGTTAAAGAAAAGCGAACTTGCGTCTCTAAACCATCCATCGATGGAAACCACAGCTTCGCCGAAGGATTCAATTTTAAACTAATGCCCTCCCATGCAGACATCACAAGTTTAGCCTTTCACGTTTTTCAACATACATCGGGATACGGTAGGGGTACGTGTTAATCGTTGTGTAGCACAGATAATTTGCAAAGATTTGATTATGTCATTGTATAGTGTTTGTTCAATTTGCAAAAGAGGCTTTAATATTTACTAATGCATTTGATATTTTGATGTAAAATTATCTAAGTTGTAAAATGTAATATAGGTACGTACTAAATTCATATGTTACAGATAAATTAATTGGAAAATGTGTATTGGGTTCTTATATGTTCGCAAGAGGGAGGGCCCTTACGCACTGGAACACAGCAATTGCCAATCCCATGGAACCATTGCAACAGTGGCATACTTTAAGTGAGTAAAGAAACAATGTTTACTTCGGTACTATAAAGGATTAAACGTGGTATATTAAGACTGACCCATAAAAATTGGTTTAGACAATTTAGAAATTAGTTCGCTATTGCATTATATCGCTCCTAGATTTAGGAAAAACTGGTCACATTCGCTCACTGAAATGATATATACATACTAATAAATAAGGTTTTCTATCATGGCATGGAGCATTTGGCAGACCTTCAACACTGTCAAAGTAAAAGCCCCGGAAAGTAAAGTGTATGCAAAATTTGTGTATTAGGTATTGTATTTAGATAGTGTAGTGCAGATACACATACATAGTGTTAAGTTATACTAAGTGTAGGTACGAATTCATATACAAATGTACATTAATGTAAAATTAGTTTTTATTTAGACTAGCAGTTATTCTAAGATGTATTTAATCGATCTTTGAATGTATATTGCAAAGGAATATAATATAATGCAAACTAATCTAGTCTTTAGATCATTTTGCAATAAACAAAACGTAACCTTCGCCCTTTCAGATAAAAACTAGCTTCAGTGATAAATTTATTTTGACGCTCGAAACTGGCGAGCTGTCGGCAGTAGAATATCTTTATAACCGCAGAAACATATTCACTTGACGCATGAGCCCAGCTGCCCAGCGGATCCCAACCTTTTTGCCATGACGGACCCCCTAAAGATAAAACTACAAAAAGAAAATTGTGTTATGTAGGAAGATTGTATAAATAATGTAGGTATGTATAATGTAAGTACCCAGTGATGATAACCAGCCAGATAACTGAAGGTTAGATTCTAAAAAAATTGTTACCTATAATATGTAAGTTTAACATTGAAATCGTTCTTTACAATCTGTATAATTTTATAACAAATATTTCCTTACCTTACCTTATCACAGACCCCTTTCCTCTCTGCATAGTGACCACTACCAGGTACCGCGTTAACTTTTCTTCAGGTAGTCGGTCTGCCACGGCGGCCGGTTTTATCGATAGGTAGGTACGTTCTTTACAAAAACGTACTATATACTATATCATTGTTTAAATCTCTATAAAAATCGGCAAGAATATATCGGGTGAGCCAAAAAGTTTGGCGGATTTGCAAAATTCATTAAAAAGGCAAAAAATAGTACAAAAACAAATAGGTACCTATATATTAAAATTAAAATAAACATTACGGAAATTTATTTTTTAAAAATAACATCATCCAGAAGTGCACCCCTGCACTGCAAACACTCCTCAAATTGTTAAAAACATTGCACTGCAATAGCGGTCAGTTCTTCTCGAAAATTAGCTTTGAACTGGGCAGTGGTTGAATTATTCCAGTAAACACGACTCTTCACGTATCCCCACAAAAAAAAAGGCTGGTGTTGTTCGATCTGAACTTCTGGGCGACCATGGCACGATAACGAGTTCGCTTCCAAAGATCTCGTTTACGACTGTCAATTAGTCATTGGATGTATGGCATGTCGCACAGTATCTTGTTGAAACCATGTCGCACACTTATAGGCTTCAAATTCATGCAGTTGCGGGAAAAAAAATTTCGTAACATGGCTGTGTATCGGTTGGAACTTAGAGTCACAGATTGCCCTATAGCTGATTCTCAAAAAAATAGGGACCAATTAGTGTGCTGAAATGGCCTCCAAAACTTTTAACTTCGGCGAATGCAGACTTTTGATGATTTGAACATGAATTGTCTGCGACCAAGTAAAGGCAATTTTGTTTATTGACGTGCCCATTTAAGTGAAAATGGGCTGCGTCGAAAAACAGAATATTGTTGAAACATTCCACAAAATCACGGCGTAAATTGAGTATATAACCTTGAAACAAATTTTATAGGTAACCTTGTAACTTGTAACTTGTTTGCTATTTTAATGAACTGGTCACCTATGAAAAGTCCTAATGAAAACAAGAGTTGCTTAACCTTCAAAGCCTGCATGGATCATGCATATCCACTCTGCTTTACTGCAAGGTTATAGAAAATTAGAGATGAAAATAAACACAAAGTAGAGTAGATGGTGATCTCAAAAGAATGCGAAGGTGTAAATATACATATTAAAGTAGAAAAGGTAAAGCAGCCAAGTTTATTGAAATATTTGGGATTATTGTTCAAGTGTAAAGATGCTGAGTGTGGTAGAGACAACAGACTGAAAATTGCAACTGAAATGTTCTACACTACAGAGAATTGATGCACTACCTTGGACACATAATTGTAATTAAGGGAACAAATACAATAAGATAAAATTGTGATGCTTTAAAGTAAAACGAATGAATTATTTTTTTATCCTATTGATTTCATTGTTTTATTGAATGTCAAAGAAAAAAAACTAGATAAACTGTAAATGCAGATGGAATGAATAATTCCAACTATAATATTTGTTTTAATTTAAAACAATTGGTTTATTAATTATCTATTATTTGATCAGTTTGACTCATTATCATCTACATTTTCTTCCATTTCCACATGAGTTAATGATTCAGATGAAGCAGTACAATGAATATAACTAAAAGTAATAAATATATATACATGAAATATATAAAAGTATACTTACAAGAACACAACCAGTACAACAATTTGAGATGCAATAGTAACATAGAAAATTGCCTCCGGCTGATTGTGAAGATTACTTTTGTAAACTTGATTGTAAACAGTGGCCGACACTATAGGTATTGCATTATCTGCTACCGCTAATATAGAAAATACTTTGCCTGAAGAAACAAGTTCAAAATATTGATAGATGGTAAATAAACTTACCTCTCTCTGCCACTGCCACCAACTTCGATACCATCGATCGTATAATTGGCGCAACTACTGGACCTAAAGATGCAAAGGCACCGCCCAAATAAAAAAGCCATCCCACATCGGCTGTTGTGTAAAATATTCTTGCCGCAATATGTGCAAGTGACCCAATCAACGCAATAATGGTATCTCTCCAACCAAGTACCTTGCTCATCAATGGAATAGCTACTAACAACATCACGTCCTGAATAGCAGATTGATAAATACGAAATGTACTGACTTGGTCAAAAGTCCAATTAAATACTAATTGCAAATACAAATAACTCATTTGTCTTTCATCTCTTTGAAACGTGTAGGTAGCCATTGCTAATATTAGCAACAATAAGTAACTTCTGCGTGCAAATGTCCGTCTCTTAAAAATAGTTTTAAAAGTGTCTACGACGTGCTTATAATCAAAGAAGTCTGTTATAACGTTTTTAGCTTCAGATATAGGTTTTTGTTTGTCATTCGTACGAGTATCTAACCTCAAAGCTGTGTAAATAATAGCTGCTCCTAGCAAACTTGCATTGATTATAAACATGGTAGTATAAGAACCACCAGTAACATCACTAAATAAAAATTTTCCTGAAAAACATTCAATCAATGAAAGCAATTTATTACCACACTCCCTACCTAAAGCTATTCCTGTGGGCATAGTTGCCAAATAACAAACCTCCAATATAGTAACTCTCAATGTCCTACTGCTTGGAGAACTAACATCAGAAATATACGAAAAACTAGCAGCAAAAATAGCTACATCTGCACCTGTCACAGTCATTGGCAACGTTGCTGTATAAATTATATATTCGACCGGCCAAGTATACTGTAAGCTGTTCACAATAATCATAACGGAATAATAACATTTTCCTATTAGACCTAAAAGTAATGGTATTTTTCTGCCTCGTTTATCAGACCAAGCACCCATAAAAAGAGCTAATATTATTTGGCCCGCGTGACCTGCAATATCATTCCATTGGTGAAAATCGGAAACTGTTACCTAAAAAAAGCGTAGCAAACATGCAATAGCAAAAATTTAAATTAATACCTGAACTTCTTTATTTGCATGTGCATTTATTGGATCAGCTATATTATCACAGATAGATTTATTATAATTATGGTTCACTCTGCAAGCCTTCTCAACAAAAAATGCTTGTTCTACTATGGAAGTTGTCATGAATGCCATCATGTATAACACCATTGACGGCTCCACTGTTATCAATTTTATAAAATTTATAAAACTGGCTATCCCATTTTTTAATTGTACCTGTAAAAAGATATTTCAATAATAACTTTCAGTTTTTGACCACTATTTTACAAATGGAACATTTTTTTAATAAGATAAGCTTTTCCTCCTAGTCCTTGCAAACCCATCCGTAACTGTAGCAACATACAACAATAATTCAGAATGCAAAGCAATAGGTATGGTATAAGTTAACTGAGGTAGGTAATTTTATTTTTCTACAATTTTTTTTAGGATATAGGTACATATATATACTAAGTGAAAATTACAGTGTGAGTGTGCTCATGTACCTACTTGAAGAGTAAAAACGATATCAAAAGATGTTACAGAAATCTAATCATTAAAAATGCTGAGATTAATAGAGCTTGCCAGGTGAATCTGAATACACTCTTTTTTGGACAAGAAATGTGTTAAAATTACAATGTATTTTAATTATAATTGTTTATACACCTAGAAAAATTTAGCCTATGACAGGGATTTGAACACAAGGCCTTTACCTAACTAGGGTAATGCTCTATCCAACTGAGCTACCACATGTTAAGTTAATAACCACATATGGTTTTAAGTATTTTTAATAATACAAACATGAACTTGATACAACTAAGTAACTCGTATATTATATGTTATATGGTTGCCAAGTGACCTACTCTCTGATGTTTATCAACTGTACCAAGACACCACAAGCATCCAATCCCTGTATCATTCTAAATTCTCTATAATATCATTGAGTAATATAATTAGAGAAACTTTTCCATATGTAAAATGGGGAACGCCTAAACTGAGTGTAATAATAGAGGGAGTAACGGAAATCATCTTACGGCACACTTAGTAACTAATAATTTCAATGACAAAATAGCAGACTGATTACCACTACTAATACTTAAGTATGCTACTAGATGGAGACCTTGGAAGACACGTTCTACAGTGACTCTATTACAAACAGTGACGACAAGCGTGGTATCGATTTTTATTGGTCGTGGTATATTTTGCCTCATAATGGCGGATGGGTGGAGCTAATCGCTGCTTGTCGTCACTGTTTGTAATAGAGTCACTGTAACACGTTGCAAAATCATTTTCTGTCCTTTTTCGTCTATAGTGGGCGTTTAAACCTTTACAGCTGTTGATATTGAATCCTGTAGCAGATAATAATATAAACCAATACGTGACAGCACCTCTCGAGTTAATTTTAAATGGGACACATAATCCTATGAAAAAGTTTCTCTATTCATTATATTACTCAATGATAATATGTATTTATTTAGTACTTGGTACATATTTTTTAATTGCAATAAAGTTAATTAGTTTGCCACCTGTCAGTGTGACATAGTGTTAAATTAAATTAAATTATTAATAAATAAATTAAACTAACATAACTACTATTAAAATTAAGATGTACACTGAAACATCAAATGATTTGTGACCTTCACCAATGTCAAATGATGAAAGAAAAATACTCATAAATAATATTTTTATTTTCAACCGTTTGCGAGATACAGGGGGGTAGTTTATTTTAAGAGAAAAATACTTAAACCATTTACATGGTGGAACAGAATTCATCAAAGAACAATTGGAACTAAACATCCCTAAGTACATATTTCCGTAATTGCGCTGTTATTATAGCTCGTTCCACTTAGAAAAAAACGGGGGAAAATCGTGTAACTGTCCACTGTTAATCACCAATTGATTGACCTTCTCTATATCTCTATGCTAGGAATAAAGATGGATAATATAGAGTTTGTAACCACATTAAATGCTTGTATCCGCCCTCTACACTCTATAGGGCGGATACAAGTATTTAATGTGGTTGCCAACTCTATATCCATCTTTATTCTTAGCATAGAGATATAGAGATAGAGAAGGTCTAGAGTCTAGAGGGCGGATACAAGCATTTAATGTGGTTATGAACTCTATATCCATCTGTATTCCTAGCATAGGGATATAGAGAAGGCCAATCAATTGGTGATTAACAGTGGGCAGTTAGGTACACGATTTTCCCCCGTATTTTTTTTAAGTGAAACGAGCTATAACACATTTCATTATTTATTAACCAAACTCAATTTGAATTGTTTTGGATTATAAAGCATCATGACAGCCTTTTACTACTATATATTAAATGTTAATAAATGCAATTAGAACCTCAGCTATTTAATTAAATTAACTATTGCTTCAGTGCTTGTTTCTGAACCTTAACAAATGCGTTTTCAAAGAATCCATATGAAAGCAGTCATTAATAATGAAGATAAGCGCACCAGGTTTCAATGATTTTTTTAAATAAGGACAATAACAGTACGACTTAAGTAGAACTGAAATGTCACTAAAACAAAATTTGATAGATAACTGAAACGTAAAACGTTGTTGTGGTGCTGTTTTATAAACCTGTGCTAACTTATTGCAATCCCATTACCACTATCTGTGCCATTACAATAAATACATAAATTGCCATATTAACTGTGTGATTTTTTTCGCTCAGATAGAATTAAATATATCAGAAATAACAACAATTTATGGATGGGATAAGAAATTAATGCATCATTATCACAATACACAAAGTAAACAATGGTAACAATAATGATAACCTTCTCTGTGTTATTATCGTTTTTCAAAGTTATTTTTAATTTTAATTATCACTAATTTCAGACTTACATTATTATAAAAACACATTTTCAATTTGAATACCCAACCTCTAGAGCCTGACAATATAATAATAACCAGTGCCTTAATCACTAACTACTTTAAAATCAAGTAAAACTTCCATCTTTAAAACAATTTAGAAAGGCCACTTTTTATTTGTGTTAAAAAACCAAAAGGTATGAAACATATCCAATTAGGCAATTACATAACCCTAATACCTATCAATTAAGTTTATGTTTGGAATTCCAAGTATTTTAAATTTATGATCTTATATATAATTAGAAATATCTACATACTAGCCATTTATGATGGAACTCCCCTCGGGGGAGGTCAAAATATTAAATTACTGGCAGGGTATGTGACTTGCAATGCCCAAGTGCATTTATATTTGACTACCCACATGTGACTTATTATAAACACTTCATTTAAAATTTAATTGTCGATTGTTTATTGTTTCATAATAAAGTACGCAATAGTTTTGTTCTAGCACACTCGAAAACTAAGTTTGGTGGCTAATATTCTAATTAATATAAGAAAATAAACTCTTTTCACATTTTAGAAAATATAAATGACATTATAAAGTTTATACACTGAACATTATTGCAATACATTTTAAAGTACATATTGTAAACATACATTTTTCGCATTAATAATAAAGAAAATCAGTAAAAATGTATAATGTTCTTCCTTTATAGTCTAAGATCCGATATTAGAAATATATACCACAAACCACTAACAAATATAGACCCTTTACGTAAATTAGAATGCGCGGACTTAGTGACGCAGGAAATTTAGTTTGCGATTCCAAACTACTGATGGCGCAAATATCAATTATTTTTACAGTTTGGCGTTGGTGTAATAAAAAGGTTGTGATTTGTGATACTTTATTACCTTTCTAACCTAAGTTTATTACCACGTGTGGATTACTAGGTTAGAAACATTTGCAGAAATTCTTGCATTATGTCATATTGTCATAGATAAAGGAGGTATATGAAATGTAAGGCCCCGTTTGGTGCTATAAGTACTACAGTTTGTGTAAAATTTGTTAGACTATTTGTGAAGAAACTTTGACATTGTTGCTAACATAATTATTCTGAATTTATTTTATCTAAAATAACGATGGTGTAAAATTATGTTAAGACATATGTTCTAAATAATATTACACAAAATAATTTTTGTAACAAGTCATCAAATATTATGTTTGCAACAATGACATTATTATGCACAAATTTTATACAAAATTTAGTATTGTGTCAAACAATCCTAAAAGCCCGTTCACATCCACTTTACATACGTAGCATAACAGAAAAACATAACATAGAAGACATAACATACTCCTTTTCAGTTCACATTCAAATAAAACATACATTTTGCGTCTGCGCTGTGCGAAATTCGAGTCGGTGTTTATTGTCAATTTTCATCTGTCAGCTGTCAGTAGTAGGTAATTTATAAATTACAGTTTCATAATATTTATGTAAATATAAATGATGTATAAAGAATCTGAAAGTTTATGTGCTTTCCTACAGTGCTGGATGATATACAATTATGCTGCGTTTACGGTTTTTATGTTTTTGAACGCACCTAAAAAACGCCATCAAAGAAGGTTATTATATAGTGTTAATAACAATTCATAAGTATAAAGTAATGGTATCAATTTACAGATGGTGGGTGCGACCAATATATCAGAATCGACGAGAACAAGGCGACTATGAAAATTTGTTACAGGAAATGAGACTTTATGACACAGAAATGTTCTTTCATTACACAAGGATGACTGTACAACAGTTTGACAAATTATTAAATTATGTAGGACCATATCTGTCAAAAAAGAGTAACAGGACGCCTTTGACTCCAGCACATCGACTTGCAATTACATTACGGTAAAAATATTCTTTTACCTAACACCTAATATTAATTCATTGATTTCAGCTTTCTTGCAACTGGATCTTCTCAACAGACGTTAGCATTCCAATTTAGAGTTGGGAAATCAACGGTTTGTAATGTGTTAAGGGAAACTTGCCAAGCTTTATGGATCACCCTCCATAATGAAGTATTCCCAAAATTTGAAAAAAAGGAGTGGTTACAAATATCACACACATTTTCTGTTAAATGGAATTTTCCGCATTGCATAGGTTTACCTTCATAGGTTGTAACAGAAAATAATAATTTAAATATATACATTTTAGGTGCACTTGATGGGAAACACTGCAGAATCCAGTGCCCACCAAATTCCGGATCTGAATTTTTTAATTATAAAAAATATTTTAGTATGGTTCTCATGGCTATGTGTGACGCAAATTATAAGTTTACGGTAGTTGACATTGGAGGAATGGGTTCTGAAAGTGATGGTGGCTATTTCGCCAGAACAAATTTAGGGATAATGCTGGAAAAAAATAAATGCAACCTACCCCCACCTCAAAAACTAGAGGGTTGTAATTACGAATTTCCGTATTTTATTGTCGCCGATGAAGCTTTTCCTCTGAAACATTATATAATGAGACCATATCCTGGAAAAAATTTGAATCGAATGCAGAAAACTTTCAACTATAGATTATCACGAGCTCGAAGAATAATAGAGAATGCATTTGGGATACTCGCAGCTCGTTGGAGGATCTTCCAAGGGCCAATAATTGCTAAATTAGAAAATATAGAGTATTACATTTTAGCAACAACATGTCTTCACAATTTTCTTAGAATGGAGGAAGAAAAGAAGCAAAAAAGTGACCGAAGATACTGCCCTGAAAACTATACCGACAGGGAAATAAATGGAAATATCCAACTAGGAGAGTGGCGTTCGCAAATATGCGATAGCCAATTTCTTAATCCCATTCCAAGGACAGGGAGCAATAATGCAAAAAAAACTATTTTTGAAATGAGAGACAGATTAGCTCAATATTTCCTGTCGTCGAAGGGTTCAGTACCTTGGCAAGAAGCGCAAATTCAAAGAGGCATTAAACGAAAACGGAATCAATAATGATAAATGTAGTGAAATCTGACGTAGTTATTCATTCATATTATTCATTTATTAGTATTAGTATAACTTGAATAAAAAGTACCTAATCTTACAAATCCTATAGTGTTTTGAATTAATACTTAACCTAACATAGTGTAATAAATGAAAATTCTACGTTATTCGCTGTCTGACCCATCCATCAGCACTGTAAATATAATTTTTTTTATTTCCTTCCGCTTCCTTTTCGTCACTCTTCGTAATTTGCTAGCAACCAACCTCCCAAATAGATCTGCATCATCTTCCTTGTCAGCTACTCCTCGTTCTCGAAAAACGTTTAATGCAGTATTCATCTCTTTGTTCATATCTTTGAATGTTGAAAGTAACACATTCGACTCTGTGTTGCTGTGGCTTCTATAACTAGATTGCCGAGTATTCGTTGGGGTGACTGAGTTACTTATATTTATAGTAGGCTGAGTACTGGCAGAACTGGTCGATAATTGACTATCGTTGCACTCGAATACTTGCGTCAAATTTATGTCGTCCTGGCTATCCACAGTATCGTTAGAGTCATTTTCTTGGGTGGCTCTCAATATATTGTCCGTCTCTTGTATTTCATACTGGAACACTTCATGCAGCACATCGGACTCCCTATCCAAGCTTAGATTGGATTTTAACCTGCAATTTTTAATTGAATTAGTAAATCATTTCATTTATGCCTTCCAATTTTACAACCTTCTCTTTTGCATATAAGGATCAAGCCACCTTAAGGAGTCCAAATAGTCCCACGGTTTCTTATCCGGGGCACCACTTCCACTCGGTAAATTATTATCCGAGTTTCTTTCGCGACTGTATTTTTCACGAAGATATTTCCAGCGACTTTGGACATCAACAACTATTAAAAACACATATTAGATTCTATTTTTATTGAAAGTAATAAATCGCTTACCTGAATATTTTAGTAAAGTTGCAATTTCGTTCCAAGAATTGTCCTTCTTTCTTGTATCTTTAAAATCTGATCGTTTCCGATCGTATAAATGCGGGTAACTGTGCACGAGATCAATTAATCTTCCGTCGTTCATATTCGATTTTTCTTTCTTTAATGTTTATAACTTTATAACAAAGCACGCCGCACGGTAATATTAATATAACCATAACCTACAAAATTAACCCAAACAAAATATCAGCTGACTACTAAACGCGCTCAGATGGGCGCAATCTGTTTGCGCACGCTAATGCTATTGGCTGTGCACAGCAGACGTAACATACATACTTGCTAAAGTTGAAGTTAACTCAACTTTCAAGTTTGTTTGGGTATGTTTCCTATGTTTTAAGTGGATGTGAACGCCGACATGCATTTCAATGCAATTCAACTTTATGTACTTTCCGTTCTTTTTGTTATGCTACGTATGTAAAGTGGATGTGAACGGGCTTTAAGTTCGGTAATTTGTAATTTAATCAATTTCAAATAAAAGGGGGAAGTTTTAATTCAGTATTTGAGTATTCCAAACACGAGATGGCGATGCAGTTACTGTAACTTTGCAAATATATGCTCGATTACCATCTATAAGAGTAAGTGATTTGTGATATATACCCTCATCTGTTATTTGACTATGACAAAGATTGTAAGCTAGATAATAGGTGTTTTCTTTTTGCATGTTGTGGTAGACCTAAGTCAGCTCTGTCAATAACACACCATTCGTTTTACAAAAATAATTTGACTCAGTTCTTAATAACCCTATTCGTTTTAAAAGCTTTATTTAAGTTTTATATTAACCTGAGGCAGAAATGTCTACATGACGCAAGGCACTTTAATCACGTGATGATTGTAACTTTACCTAACCCTGTTGCGATGCAAAAAGAAAACACCTAATATGTACGTCGATAAATTGCAAATAGGTTGCCTAGCTAAATCACGTACCAATGCTGTTAAATCCGCTTTTTTTCAGAAGAACGCTCTGCATCCCTGTCTGTTACATGGAATGGCGCGCAGCGCTCTCTGTCACTACCATCACATCCATGGTTGCCTAGATTTTAGAGCGCGAGCGTGGAGAGTGACAGAGAGCGTTGCGCACGCCATTCCATTGTTAGGGACTCTACATTCCATGTAACAGACAGGGATGCAGAGCGTTCTTCTGAAAGAAAGCGGACTTAACAGCATCGGTACGCGATTTAGCTAGGCAGCCCATTTGCAATTTATCGACGTACATATTATCTAACTTATAATCTTTGTCATAGTCAAATAACAGATGAGGGTATATATTTCTAATACCGGATCTCGTACTATTAGATTTGTTGTAAAACAAGAATAACATGAAATATTAATTTAATTTACTGTTCTTTTGCGTAATTCCTTTGAAAATGGGAATTGATGAATTGTGTTTTTGAACAATGAAGTTGTTTTGCCGACAAATACCTTCGCCTTCAAAATTTAGCAATATTGCTGTACCGTAGGTAGTGTAGGTATACAAAAAACTAAAAAGTGTTGGATACGCACCACTTTGTTTCTTCGATGAAGTTAGATAGTGCGCTTAACTTTTCTCAAATATTTTAACCCCCCCCCAAACAAAAACCTGGATGCGCCCCTGATTATATTCAATGAGCATGTGCTTAATGGTGGCTATTACCATTGACTTTAACACACTATAGACAAACGGTGCAAGCTTATAAAATGATGATAACAGTATATTTAAACATTTTTAACAAAATTTTGAAGGCAAAGCCGCAACATGCGGTCTAACCACATTGGATGCTAAAAATGTTTAAATCATAGTAATCATCAGCCTTTTTGGCAATTTTATTAGTTATTAATCGTATGGATTTTTAGTATCTTCATTTAAGATGTTTTATTTTTAAAAAAGTTTGTTCAAATTATCATGTTTTTTCCCTAAGCCATCATTCATCTCTTTTGTAAAATTTGCTTGAAAATGAAACCTGTAATGGTTTCGAAACATGTCGCCAGAACCCCCATGTAAAATTCTTCAAATTTCTATTTTTAAAATTTAAGTACATACATTTATCGATTGAGGTTATCCGTCACAGTAGGCTATCAATGGATAAGCTGACGGAACCCACCAATTTCAACATTTCACACCTGCTTTTTGCATCGGAGCAGTTTCAGTACTTTGGTACTTAATTTAAAAAACATAACAACTTCATCATCGTCTTCCTTAAATCATCGGTAAGGGGAGGTTGAGAGTTTTATTTACTATGTTATCAGGAAAGTTACAAGATCACAAACAGATATTCCACCTATCAAAATGGTAAATGACCATTGGGAAAGAATTGATGAAGAAAAAGTTACACGTTTGCTGAACACGTCAAAAAAGTATTCCCACCTTTACCAAGAGAATGCAACATTGAAGACGAAGAGCCAATACATCAGTTGCTAAATGCACCTTGTCCATTAAAACAACTAAATACAGTATTATAAGATTTAAAAAAAGGCATCAGGATTCAATGTAATTACATGCAGGGTGCTGTAAGAATTACCACAGTGCATATACACAATATTGACTATCTTATTTAACACCCTATCAAGATTCAGTTACTTCCCCCTTCAATGGAAAATTTCGCAAGTGATCATGATTCCAAAAGATGGAAAAGATGGGAATAATGTTACCATATACAGACCTATCCAAAGTACATAATATATGGAAAACTTCTAACAAAAGAACTTCTCCCACTATTAAAAGAAAAAGGAATCCTGCCGGATCAACAATTCAGCTTCAGGTACAAACACTCGACTACTCAACGTTTGGCATGCCATGAAATAACTAATACCAAAATACACTCGTTAGTGGAATTCTATCAGTCAGGATGACCATCTTCAAAGATGTCTATACCTAATGAACTTAACCCATATTAGAAGTTTCAAGAAGGCTTAATATTCAAAGGTACTAATTTAACTATTCGCCAATCTCTCTATGTACTCTCAAAAAACTGCTTAATAAAAAGACAGTATCAAATGGTGATCCATATTTCACTTAAATGCAGTATGAAATACCTACACCAAATGGTAGTAGTAATTCACGAGCTCAACTTCTAATGCCTGGGAGACATCTCAGAGATCGATTAGCTATACATTTAGAACTAGTTAAACCAAAATTGTAAATACAAAGAATTCCAAGAAATGGATAGATGAATACAATAAACAGGAATTGAAATATTACAAGGGGATAATTTATTTAAGAAATTTCCTTCTGATAAAAAATGGTTTCAAGGAAGAATAATACAAATAGGACCTCAACCTAGAAGTTAGGTACATTGTACGCTGTAATAATGGTCAGCAATATGGATGTAATAGAGTTCACATAAAATCATTGCATAAATCCAAATCTAACTTTTACACTAGTAATATCCCAGATAATGATCAAAATAATTTTAGCAACCATAGATTTAAGTTTGACAGACCGCCAAGTTTCAATAACAATAGTTTTAATACTAGTTGTAAGGATGAAAATAGTAATTGTTATGAAGATGAATAATTAGGTACCTACAATACTGCCGTGTTAATTCAAAAGGGCGTATCTGCAAATTCGACAGAAATTGAGTTAGACGCATTTTTAGAATCCTCTTTAACAGTACTATGTATGTGTTAAGAAGAGATTGCGTATCTCAATGTTATATAGGCGAAAACTCGCTTTTAAAGAAAGGCATATCTACAAATTAGCCGCCTTTGTTAGATTAAAAAAGGCTTATATGATTTTGTTATTTGAAAAGGTTGTATCTGTACACTGTGTACTCACAGTACTTGCTGCCAGTATTATATTCAATAGTATAAAATTAAAATTCCTCTAAGCATAAATGATTTGATGGCATAACTGAAAATATTAAAAGTCAATTTTCTCAGTTTCTATGTTATTGTAGATACGCCCCTTTGAATTAACACGGCAGAATAGATCATGATAAAACAATTACTAGTAGGTACAGGTAGATTAAAGACAATTGCATAACCCTTCAAACAAATTTAAAATCGATGGTGTCAAGTGATGGTGTTTCACCTTTCATGTTTTTTACTTTTCTTCAGAAGTAATAGGTAGGTAAGTACTTAGTGTATACTGCCAGAACAAGGAATAAAATAATTAATTCAAAAATTTACATGATAACTTACCGAAAATGCATGTGGCATTTTTATTACATTAGGAAACTATTATCGCCACATAATCAAATTGTATGTAGCTAACCTAAAATTAAACACGCTAATCACATGGTTACTTAATTGTTACCATGTATGTTACGCACCTGTGTAGATATGAGTAAATAAAAATGTAATTGAATTTTGGTCCATTGCCTTGTAAACATTTTAAAATTGTTCTACTAAAAGATTTATATTTTCCAAAATAGCTGTTACTAAAGTTGAAGTTTGAAGTTAGTCACACACAAAAAAACAACAAACTTACAAACCAAACCAGCAGCGCCAGCGGCATTCTAGTCTTCAGGGTATAAAAAGAAAGGGGCATGCATTCTTTTGCCCTTATTCAATTATGTATTAAAAAATTGGAAACGTGGAACAGTTCATCATCACCATGGTTTGACTCGAGGTTTGACTGTTTCAGCGCGACCCCTAATATTTCTGTATTTTATTTTTTGTGCTACCTATACAGGGTGGTTTGGCTTGCAATGTTCAGACGATATTTCCTTAACTAATAACTTATAAATAAATTCAATCAAAAGTTATTGAGTATTGTGTAATCTACATTATAGTATAGGGTAAAAAAACATTTTTTTTGTTGAGCCATTTTTGGTCAACAAAAAAAAAATTTTTTTAG
The DNA here is from genome assembly GCA_036250285.1 of Pyrocoelia pectoralis. Lineage (NCBI taxonomy): Eukaryota > Metazoa > Arthropoda > Insecta > Coleoptera > Lampyridae > Pyrocoelia > Pyrocoelia pectoralis. The sequence continues at coordinate 19,842,243 of CM070080.1, read as the reverse complement.
ATATGTACCATCAGTAGTCAGTACCAACATCATTTTTTTTATAGAGAAAGTTTTTCTGAATTCAACGATGTATAAATTTCAATTTTTGACATGAATTTATTTAAATAAACAATAGTTTAATGTTTTAATAACAATACAACAAATATTTAATAATTTAAATAAAAATAATTGAGATCCAGCATTCTAATTGTATTTGCGTGTGGTTGCAATCTATTTGGGTATAAGTTGCGATAATTGATTTGCGTATTTCGTTCATAAACGGGGGTACACGCGATTCTTGCGTTTTTCGTGCTTTGGGGGAAGGGGATTGTAGGTTGTAATAGCTTTTGTTTTAAAATATCACACCTTGTTGAGCTGGCTTAGTTGCTTGAAAAAAGAAAAAAATTTACATTTTTGTACCTTTTCATATTTTTGACCCTGTAGCTAGGTATCTGTAATTTAGCAAGTTATTAAAGTAACTAAAATAAAGGATTACATTTACTTACATTTGACGTAAAAATCACAAAAATGGGTTGATATTTGGTAAAGAAATACGAATTCGTTCCTACCTACTTATAGTAAATTTTTACCAATTAGGTATTAAAAAAAAATGTAAAATGCATCCTTTTTGGAATAGATTTGAGACCAAAAATACATAATGGCCCTTTCACAATGTTAATTACGTCTTTGCACATAGTCTTTGCCCAAAAATTAACGAAAATATAACAAATTTCGTGTGAACTTCATAAGGATAGTTTAGAATGAATTTTGAATGTAAAAGAACTCAAGTTGGACACTGGCAACTTTTTGGGAATACGAATGGCCTTAGGGAGAACGTTTTAACATTCATCTTTAACTATAGTAAAACTAAAAATACCATAAAACATAAAATGTACAAATAGAAGCGGGTCTAACGTTTCATAACATCTGTTTTATAGAAAGACCTTCTCTACCTTAAACAGTTTCAAATTTTTGTTTATTTCACTAACTAAAGGCCTCATTTACACGTATATGTACAGCAGTAAATATGGATTTTACTTCCTCTTAATTACAATATAAGTTGTATATTTAGAAGCAGTGGTGTAGCCGTAAATTTTCCAATGTGGGAAAGCTCACCATCTTCATACATTTTCCAGTGTAGGAACGCTCACCATCTTCTGAGAATTGTGGATTGACTATCATCGGGCGATCCAGAATGCCCGAAACACGGGTTGCCTATTAATATATAGGATTCTTGGAAAAAGCAGAGTGGGAACGCCGTTCCCACGCGTTCCCGCTCCACTACACCACTGTTTAGAAGTGTAGTCAAAGTATAGGTATTCTCTTTGGTATAGTCATAGTGTAACGTAACAATACACTTGCCACCTACTTTCATCAATAGATATAAGTTAAATATGTAGACAAAAACATTTTTCTCAGTGAAAACATTCGACTATATATGTTACCTACGACATGGTCCATCGTTCAAAATCTCTAAATTCGAAATAAGCACACAAACATGTACATTTCGAAAGTTACCGAAAGAAGGTATCGGGACACATCAATTAGTCTACGATGAATGCTGTTACTACTTTTTACATCATTTTAACGATGAAAATGTTAACGCGAGGTATAATAGAATCATTTTTCATCATTTGAATAACTTTTCAACTTGAAATAATTAAATTTCCATATTATCGAGAAAAAGTTTCCGATACTTGTCATGTTGAAAATTTTCGCGAAAATACTTTCTGCCATTGTTTTAATGTTCGAAATGGGTTAAGGACCTCGGACAGACAAACTTTGCATGTTTACACAAAATTTTCACCCAAAAATAAGCACAAATAGCGAATTCTATTTTACACGCAATCTCCATAAGGAAACTTTGAACGTATTTTCTAAGTAAAGAAAATATATTTAGACCTTCGAACATTTTGTTATATATTCGAAGATTTAGACACAAATACCGCTTGAATAAGATGACGGACTTTTATACTAAAATGTTTAAAACTTACTTTGATAATTAACCTCATAGTGTTGTAGACCAATCAGACATTAAGAACAGTGTCACATGCACCAATCACAAGTTTTTTTAACTGAAAAGAATGCATGGTACTTTTCTTGCCGCTACCCCATTGTTTTAGCAACCTATATTTAAAAAAATCAAATGTCATTTTGACAAAAGTAAAAAATTTGACGTATTTAACGCTTCATTCAGTTAATTCTCCAACCGAAGATCATTCGTTCTCAACTCTTGTCAGGCAAGATTTTTTTGTATGAGCATTGATTGCTAAAAGGTAATTAAACTCGATCAAATTCTTGGGAAAAGAACCCTCGCGCTTCGCGCTCGGGTCTTTTCGTCAATTTGATCTCGTTTAATTGCCAAGCAACCAGTGCTCATACAAAAAAATCTTTCCGACAATAGTTGAGCACTTATGATCTTACTGTTGAAAAGAATGTAGATATGCTACTTTTCTTGCCGCTACCTCATTGTTTTAGTAGATATTGATTAATATTTTAAAAAATCAAATGTCATTTTGACAAAAGTAAATTAACGCTTCATTCAGTTAATTCTCCAACCGAAGATCATTCGTTCTCAACTCTTGTCAGGCAAGATTTTTATTTTGTATTTGCATTGATTGCTAAAAGGTAATTAAACTCGATCAAATTCTTGAGAAAAGAACCCTCGCGCTCTGCGCTCGGGTCTTTTCGTCAATTTGATCTCGTTTAATTGCCAAGCAACCAGTGCTCATACAAAATAAAAATCTTGCCGACAAGAGTTGAGCACTTATGATCTTACTGTTGAAAAAAATTTGTGCAAATATTTACGTGGTTTGCGGGGTATATATAATTGTAGCTTGTAGCATTAATTTGTAGGTTATAAATTTATAATAGCTTTGGTTTTAAAATATCATATCCGCATTCGTCAGGATTCGGCGACTGTCGGAAAAGTGCACAGCAACACAAACATATACACACGTCTCGGTTATTATATAGTGATTATTATTATCACATACGTAATAACATTGCAACATATCAGCCTTTTCGTTATTTGTGAAATTCAATACCAAGTGATCGAATAATGACAAAATAAATCAACTTATTACCTATGTTTTAAAACATGAAAAATTTGTTGACAGAGGTTTTGTTTTCATAGCATCCTATGTTAATGAAATCAAATATTTCTTCTATTGCTATTAAGACATTAAATGATTGTTTATTTAAATAAATTCCATTTCAAATTTTGAAATTTATACATTGTTGAATTCAGAAAAGTTTTCTCTTTTTGAAATTATACAAAAAATTGTTGTCGCTATTTAAAAAAAAATTTTTGTTCACCAAAAATGGCTCAACAAAAAAAAATGTTTTCTGCCCTATAATATAGAATACGTAATACCTACTCAATAACTTTCAATTTAAATGTTTTTTCTTAATGTTATTAATTTAGGAAATATCGTCTAGACATTGCAAGCCAAACGAAGTTGAGACGGTATGAATTTTTAATAATATTGGGTTCCGAGGTGGGTGGGTGGGAGCGTACGTTATGGCTGTGGTGGAGCCTAAACTACTAGACCGATTTTGATGAAATTTAAAACTAAGGCCTATAAAAAAACTTCATCGATAAAACAAGCTTATCATCAAAATCGGCTCAAAGGGGCCAAAACTAGGGGGGTTATTTTGGGAGCAAACATACAAATTTTAACCCAAACTAATTGCCCTTGGTGGAAAATTAGTAGACATGGTTACAAGTAAAACCCCGTTTTTCGTTTGTTTCTAAATTCAAAATGGCGGCCAATACAGCAATTCTCCCAAGTTTTTACTTTTTAGGGTCTAGCTCAAGAACCGTTTAACTTAATTAAAATTTGAAAATCGGAAATTATAGCTAAGGGATGGCTAGAACTATTATGTTTAATTGGTAAAGAACAAAAATTAAACGTAGCCAATTTATCGGTACCCAAAATTGGTCAAAAATTAAAAGTCAATTTTCTCAAAATCTACTCCAAGCTTTTTTTATTTTTTGAAATGTTATAGATACAGTTCATGAAAAACTATTGGCACTACATTTACTTCTTTATTTCCCATAGGGAAGGGGGGATGAATGTTTGAAGTTGAAAATTTTACATCGTTTTCTGATTACAACTATATTACACTACTATAGGTATATGTTAATTTTTTTGGATTTAACATGCAATTACCTTTGCTTGAATTTAATGTTTTTTTATAAATGTTTATATGAGCAAGGGCCTTTTTTCGGATTCTTACGTTATCGATGTAAATGTAGCACATGGTGGTACTTATCCATTATTTTATGACGGTCAAAAATAATTAAGTAAAATATGTATATAGGTACTAGATGCATTTGTGTGATCAAACATAGTTACTGTGTTTTGAAGCTTCTCACTGACTGGCTGTAGCTTAATTATAATGTTGGTGGTTGGTTAACAGATAATGCCACTATAATGCAATGAATATATGTACCTATTAACCTATCGGGTTTCCATCAATAAAAGAAATGGTGATATTACGTACCCCACTTATTGTATGATAACTATCGAAAACAATCTTTGAGTAGATATAACTACAAAATGCTTTACAAGTTCGTCCCTAACAGCGCGCGTGCCTGAGCGATATATCGATACATTTTTGAAGAGACCTTACACTACCGAAATAAGCCAGAAAATGTAGCAGAAATAAAAAAAAAGCATTATAAAACTGTATGACATATATGATTACAAAACAGCGAAACCCATTACCTATAATGACATTCATCTTTCTTTTGTCCTACCTAATATCAATAAACAGAAAAGAAACGCTAATAGGTCACTTACCATATTGAAAATGCGAGAAAATTAACAAATATCCGTTATGTAATAAAATTTAAAACAAAGCTACTCCATATAACGGTATAAAAGCGCCTAAGTTTAATGTATTCTATACTCATAGTAGAATACATTAAAAATGTCTCGCGGTCTTATCAGGTTTTTAAGACATCGATTTTATAAGTGTTGATAAGGATGGCACTCGAAGTAGGTAGTACCTATCATAGTAACATTGTTTTGCATTATCAAAAAAATGGTTATTCGATTCTAGAAAAAGGGTTGCAAATTGTTCCACTATTTTCCAAAAATAACGAATGTACGAATACGACAGTCATTTTATTTCATTAAAGACGTTGAGATTAACAAGTGCATCGTAAATATACACTTTTTGGTGAAACGGGATCTGTTGCCAATAGAAAACATGTGGATGAAAATCGCGTGCAATCTGAATTAGTCAAAACAACTAATTCTAGACCACGTCTTTATAAATTCCGAGTTAAGTACACGAAAATTATGAGCTGACTGAAAATGATTTTGGTTGGCATTTACAATATTGTAACCAGATAAACGAACAAAGTCGTGCTGGTGATCCAGATTGTTTGTTTTTCTGAATTTCTGATGAATGTTCCTTTTTCTCAATGGAGCCATTAATCGTGCCAATTGTCGCTATTGGACTTAAATCCAACAAAGTTGTATCATTTTTCATTATTTTTGGTTCCACAAGTTCTAGCAAAGTTTTAAAATCGTCAGGGGACATTCTGCAAAAATTCTGGAACATTCCGTATTCATATGTCTTTCATTTAAATCGCTCAATAGACTATTGCCATTATAAATATATCTGTTTTTAAATACATGTTGCTTGCCAAAATCGTTTTTTTTCATTGATTTTTAATAAACTCAATACAACAAAATAATAATAATAATAATATAATAATGTTTATTAGCGATAATATCATAACTGATTTTCACACGTCATTTTATATAAGTGTATAACAATAAGTACATAAGTAATACATAGTGACTAGATATATTATGAACATTGCTAAGTTATTGGGCTGTTTAAAAACTCTTCCCATTTATACAAAGCGGACTTCAGCAGGAAGCTTTTAATTTTTCGTTTGAAGTGTATATGATTCAGGCTTTTCCAGTTCTTTGGCAAATGATTGTATTCGCGAAACAAAGTAAATATAGATGGCAGCACAAAAAATCGCGATGGCTGTCGAATGTGAGACAGCTGAGTAGCTGACTTTTAGTTATTTGTTTACCTTGGTTTATTTCGCAAGAATCGCAAGTTAATATTGGGCGCGTTCATAAGACACAACTGTTGTGGAACAGTTACCGATTAGTCTTATAAAATTATCGCTACTTTTGCGCTACTTGTGGAGCAGTCGGCCATTTTTAGTAGCGTAATGTAAATGCGCTACATGTTGGGAGCGGAAAGATATATTGTATATTCTGTTATGTAAGGTTAAAATTGTTTGAGGTTACATACTTGTTTGTCTAAATAGTTTTTTTTTGTGTGATTCTATTGAAGGATTTACAAGCGGTTATTGCACTAGTGATTGAAGATGAAGATATGTTTAAATCCTTATGATTATTGCGCTTTCCAGTCATAAAACATGTGCAATGCCCTTTAAATGAACACTTTCTTACATTTTTAAAAATGTCCAAATTGCGCGCGATATAAAAAATTTTCACAGCGCATGATTTAACGTTGTCAAAGTAGCGATAGTGTCATAAGACCATCAACAGTTCCCGATACGATACAAGGTAGCGTATCGGTAACTGTTGTGTCTTATGAACGCGCTCATTGTGTTCAGTTGCTATTTAATATGCCATTAATATCATTAACTGATATTATGACTTACGTTGGAGTTGGATTAAGACCATTACAAGGAGGAAAGCCGTTTTTAATGCGGAACATATTTTATTGTGGGTCATCCACAATGGGATCTTCATTCATTACTTAAATACTTAAGTTGCTTCTGGCATTTATTTTCTTTGTTCTAGTCTTCTTGATCGCTTGTATGCTAACTCTACATGAGCATAGTTGTGACTGCTAACAGGAAATTTTAAAGACTGCACGTTTTTCTTCAAACAAAATTCGTTCGAATTATGCTTACAAATTTAAGAATGAATAATTTGCTAATTGGGAATTCAAATTTTGCACCCTTATTAAAAAATGTGTTTGTAGAAGAAAAAGTTCAAGTGGTTTTTTTATAGTTTCTTAAGATAGTTTATTCTTAATTGTCAATAAATGTAACAGTTACGTTTCGCTGTAAACTAGACCGCTTCTTCGGACATGTACATTTAATTGTTATGATTAAGTAAAAGTTAAAATTTGTAAGGGTAGGTATATGAAAACCCATCACACTTTTTCGTATACCCTTACAAATTTTAACTTTTTTTTTACTCAATCATAAAAATTAAATGTACATGTCCGAAGAAGCTGTCTAGTTTACAGCGAAACGTAACTGTTATATTTATTGACAATTAAGAATAAACGATCTTAAGAAACTAAAAAAAAACACTGGAACTTTTTCTTCTACAGACAGACCACTCAACCAGTACTTCTTAAGCTTTAATTAAACTTATTAAAAAAGTAATCCTCATCTTTTATCAGCTTGGAAAATATGAAAAGAACAATTTTCAGCGTAATATGACGAACATGAGCTACACTACAATAAATATTGCTTTTTGCTGAACGTTTTTTGCTTTCATCCACAATCAATTTCAAATAATAATGTAAAAAACTACACAATTTACACAAAATCAAACCACAAGACTAATGAAGCATGAACATATGTCTCACATTCAACGGTTCAGAATTTTACCGCTTGGTGCGCCTACGTCGCTTTGTCGTATCAATAGAGTATAGCAGATATAGTTCGTGCTTGATTGTGTTTTGTGTAACCTCATTTTAGGAAGATATAACTTATCCTTATTTCTAGTGTTATTAGGCATGCATAACAGTATAATCCTGAAGTTCGTTGTGTTTATGTACATAGTTTAGGGCTTCGTATATAAATAAACTTGGTAGATAATGTTAAAATGTTTAGCTTTACATAGGAACATTTACAGTCCTCTCTGTATTTGAGGTTATCGAGTACTCTAACAACTCTCCGTTGGATGGCAAATAATCTGGCTGCGCAAGGTGCATGTCCCCAAAGCAAGACTGCATATGATAAAATGCTGTTAAAATTTCCAAAGTATGCAGTTCTTAGAACACTCCCACTTACCTTGTTTTTTAAACTTTTGATTAGGTAGACAACTTTGTTTAACTTACTAGCAACATAATTTATATGAACATGCCATGTAAGTTGGGGGTCAATATATACCCCTAATAGTTTTACATGATTTACATTAGGTATTTCCTTTAAATTTTTTAGACTATGCCAAATGTGTTGAGTTTTTTTTGAATTAATACTCAGTAGATTCGAACTAAACCAATCGAGTATTTTATTTTTTGATAAGTCAGATTGAGTATTGACGTTATTAATTGACTCTCCTGTAGTTATAATACTCGAGTCGTCAGCAAATAAAATTAGTTTTTGATCGGGAACAGAATCAAAAATATCATTTATAAATATAAGAAACAGGATCGGGCATATAAGAAACAGGATCGGGCACTAACTTCTCATTGTCAGCCATATTTACCACGCTCGCTGAAAGTTGATGGATCAACTACGAACCTGAATATATTCGCTCTGGATGGACGAGATATCAATATGTCGAGCGAACATGAGCAAACATACACGAACAAGAACAAATGATCGCTTTTTTAGTGAATACGCGCTTTTATACTGTTCCTACTAGTTTTACATAATAAAACTGAAATGGAAAAGAGGAACATAATATTTAAGGAGTTTTCTTCATTTAATGGTACTAGGTAATGATTGTTCCTTTCGGGTATCTGCCCATAGGGAATTGCTTGTGAACAATATCGTAACTTATCGTTTGGAAATGTTACCAAAACTTTCAGAAAACATGTAGGGCGTACCGAAGCTCCAGATAATAAATCTAAAACCTATTCTGCATTTATACCCATTCGTATCTCAGGAGAGAAAATGGAAGGTTAGCTGCTTCTATCATAAAATAAAGAGTTAACTAACAAGTTATAAATTTCATATGCCTACCTGTGAACCACCTTTCAGTGTAAAGGATGAAACACGATTTCTTAAGGGTCTCCAAAAAGTACCTACCTACTTTGTTCTTGTGGGGTAGTCCACACGACTATGTGGCTTGGTTTCAATCCCATCACCTAGAATGAAACCAAAGCGATAAATACGGTGCAAAACCTTATTAGGTACCTAATTACCGATCTAGCATGTAGCTAGCATATGTCGATGACGAACTTAAAGGCACTAATTATGCCTAATATATTAACATTTGTTAGCGGAAGTATGTGACCTTGTATATTTTCTTTTACCAAATTATATGCTATAGACAAGACAGCTCAGCAACGTGATATTCTTTGCTTGATGGTTTATTTTGGAGTTGTTGTTAGTTATATTCTGAGGAACTGCGTGCACATTACCATTACTGAGATGGTTGTAGCATGCCAAAGCGTAGGAATTGATTGTCTTACGTACAGCGGAGTAATAGATGTTAAGGTAAACGTCCAATTCTGTGCACTTACAAATGATAAGCATGTGGTGATCGATCAAATTGGTTTCTACTGTAGGGTCGAGAATATACTTGGAATGAACATGAACAGGGAAGTATTTTGTCTTCATTTTTTTGGGGCTACGCACTTAGTCATCTGCTTGGAACTACGTTAATTGAAAGGTATGGAGCCCATCGTCTTTTTGAAACAGGAATACTCATATGCGCGCTGGCCACCACATTAATACCAATAGCAGTTCACTACGGTGGTTGGCCTGCATTTTGTGCAATACGATTTGTTATTGGTTTGACTCAAGTAGATGCCACTAGAAATAGCCATTTTTTACTTACATTTCTAATCACAGGGTCCATTATTTGCGAGTATTTCGAGGATGTTTATAAAATGGATACCTAAACAAGAACAGACAAAAGCATCTTTATTGGTGTACTTAGGACCACACACGGGAAATGTCATTGCCTATGTGGGGACGTCTTTACTAATAGCAAGTATTAGAAATTGGAAATTGACATACTATATATGGGGAGGGTCGACTTTGGTTTGGTGTCTACTTTTTAAGAAATTATGCTACTCAAACCCCGAATCTCATCCACGAATGACTGTGGAAGAAAAGAGACTATTGAGCCGAGAAATTGGTATTCGTTCTTCTGTATGAATTTAAATGTACATGTTCAGTACGCAGGGTCAGAACTAAGGTTTAATACTACTTGGAGAGAGATTCTGTGCGATGGAAAAACACTTGGGATTATTTTCGGATGGATAGGACATTCGATTACATATTTCTTTGTTAACGTAAACTTACCAAAATATTTACGAAAGGTACTTAAATTTAATATTGTACAAAACGGAATAATCAATTCTGCGTTTTACTTATGCACGGCGATCGGAATTTATATTTCTATGAAAAAAGGAGTAAGTTTAATAGAACAACGTACTTCTGTACTAAATTCTAGACGATTATTTATTGTATTTGGTATGAATTGCACAAATCGACATGATTATGTTAAAGTTTGTATTCAGGAAATTTGGCACCAAGCCTTTGTCTACTGTCGGCCGGGTACATTGGATGCCAGCGATACATAGCGGTTTTCTTCTTCGTACTAAGTGGTTTAGTAATGGGACCAACATATGTTGCCATTAGATCAAGTATATTTGATCTCACGCAAAACTTTAGCGGTATCGTAACTGCCATAGTTAATGGAATAGGAACATTAATTTATATCCCTGCTCCTAATACTATAGCTGAACTAGTAAAAACCGTACGTTTTGTGTTTATTTATAAAGTATTATTAGTTGGTATCGGCCTCTAATTTTTCCAGAATGGGCTTGCCGAATGGAGAATGGTATTTTTGATATTTTTGGGTGCAACTGCTTTGACAACTACAATTTCTATATTGACATGTACACAAAAGAGAGCTAACTGGGATAGGATTTAGCAGTGAGGCACCTGACGATAGTTAGTTTTACAGGGAAAGAGATAACATTTGAAACCAAAAATATTTACTAAGATTATTAAATTAAACCTAAATAAATTTTATTAAACACTATTTAAAAGTTATTTTCCGTGAGGGGAGAAAAGAAATTATTTTGTTAGGGTGTTACATTATTAACTATTTCATCTTTGAATGGCTTGGAATGATTTCGTAGGATTCGCCGGAAGAAATTATGTTCAGCAAACATTAAATGTTTTAAATTGTTGCTAAAATTTTTTATTTAGCATTTCGCAATGGTCCTTGTGAAATTGGTGATTATAACAACCTGTGGTAAGAAGCGGATTTATGCTTCTGCCACAAGAAAAGTGCCGCCCCATCACATCCCTATCACAGGATTAATTGATTAAACTAACATAAAATTTATTTATGCAAGTCAGAAGTCTCCCAGTCAATTAGTGTATACTTTGATGAACGAACCACATAAAGTTGTAAGTTTTTCTTTTTTGAATGATAGGATAGGATGTAACATTTCCGGTACTTTTTAATTTGACAGGTTAATCACTTTCGATAAATCAAACGTGTCAATGTATGGAATTATTGATAATCTAACTACCTACTTAATTTGAATTTACAGGAAGTGTTACATTTCCTTAGTCCGCGACTCCTACACCACCCGTGTGAACTTGTGAAGCCGAGGCGGGCATAAATAGTAAAACGAATCTTTTAGGAATGTATGGCGGTAGAGAGTTCGCCAGGTCGGCTAGTATATTATGTATAAACAATGATTTACTTTATACTATAGAACCCTAGATTAAAGAGAACTCTTTTTTGTCTAGGTATAGAACAGACAACCTGCCTGTGACCCCTGATCATATTCGCACTGTCTAAGCCACACGCCCACACAGTCAATAGGTGTTTTCTTTTTGCACCGCCACAGGTGTGCCACAGGGTTAGGCAAATGCACAATTATCACGTGATTGAAGTACCTTGCGGCATAAGACATTTCTGCCTCAGGTTAATATAAAACTTAAATAAAGCTTTTAAAACGAATAGGGTTATTGAGAACTGAGTCAAATTATTTTTATAAAACGAATGGTGTGTATTGACAGAGGTGCCTTAAGTGTACCACAAAATGCAAAAAGAAAACACCTTATCTATACCAAACCAGTCATTTCACTGCCACCAACCTTTAAATGCGCGGTATAAACACTGACCTGTATCATAAAAGACTGAGCATTCTTCCATACAACATTGAAGCAAACAAGCCCCACCTAAATATTAGTTACTTCAGGTGCCAACTAGTGCGTTAGTTATATAATGATGGTAGCTCGGTGTTTATAATGTGTTGGTAGTACTGGTATCAGCTGTTACAGTTTAGCTTGTTCTAACCTATATGCTTAATATCTGGTGAAAAGTAGTATAATTACAGGCTCATAATTATTTAAAAACGTAAATTATTAAAAATTGTATTTTATTGCAATGCATAAACGTAGTTTATACTACTTATGAAACAAGGTTATGTTTATGTAAATAAAAACATTAGTTACAGTGTTACCAATAATCACCAACACAACAAACCTAAATTACTAATTGGCACCTTAAAATACCAGTTTTCAATTTGCTTCAAAAATAGTGGAGGGGATCATTAGAATGCTCAGTCCTTTAAGATACAGGTCAGTGGGTATAAAGTGCTTTAGATTCACTGAACTAATTTTAAGTTCAGTGTTTAGATTAGATACGCCACCACTGAAATAATGCGATGTTTATTTCAATGAACGGCACTGGTAAATCCAATGTAAACTAACCTAAATTTTTAATTTTTGTAATATCACGACTTGCTTGTCATCAATCATCATCAGTTTTCTGCCAAAATTGAAATTTACAAACGTTGAATGAAATTCAATTTTACTTTTTGTCTTAATTATAAATAATAGCGTCATTTTGGAACAAATCGAATATTTTTCCAGTATTGTGATAAAAAAACTACCAGTATATAAGTATTAAATGACTAATATACACATATTTAATTAATTATTTCAGCAACATGAATTCTCTAGCAACAGATTCTGGTAAGATCATAAAAATGGAGGTAGATTATAGTTCCACATGTGACGAAAAAATACCCGAATACACAAAGATGGCGGGAATGGGAAAACTTCACGATGCTTTGGACGGACTTCTAGCTTTAGAGAAACAAACACGAACTGTAGCCGATATGGTTTCATCTGGCCGTGTTTTAGTAGCAATAGTCCAAATCTGTTTTGAAGCGAAAAATTGGGTTGCACTTAATGAACACATAGTTCTATTATCAAAACGTCGCTCTCAATTGAAACAGGCCGTTGCTAAAATGGTACAAGAATGTTGCACTTATGTAGACCAAACACCTGACAAGGAGACTAAAATTCAATTAATCGATACTCTCAGGTAATCCATACTTATTTTGATCTACATTTACTTCGTTAGTATAATAATACAAAAGTAATCTTTGCTTTAAAATAACACGACTTTTGTGGATTTATTTGTATAATTGTTATGGTATAACTGCTATGTTATTATTCAGACAAGTCACTGAGGGCAAGATTTATGTAGAAGTGGAACGTGCTCGTTTAACCCACAAACTGGCACAAATCCGTGAAACAGAAGATAATATTACTGAAGCTGCAAATATTATTCAAGAGCTGCAAGTTGAAACGTATGGATCAATGGAAAAACGTGAAAAGGTTGAATTAATATTGGAACAAATGAGACTTTGCCTTGCCAAGCAAGATTATATTCGCACCCAAATTATTGCTAAAAAAATTAATACCAAGTTTTTTGAGGAAGAAGGGACTCAGGTATATTATTTCATTACCGTTCTGTTTGTGTTTGCAATGGTTTTTAGGATCTTAAACTTAAATATTATCGTCTTATGATGGAGGTTGATCAGCATGAAGGATCGTATCTGGCAACTTGTAAACACTATAGAGCTGTCCTTAATACTTCGTCCATTCAGGATAATACAGTTGAACGACAAGGAGTGGCTCAGGCTGTTGTTCTCTACCTTGTATTGGCCCCACATGACAATGAACAGGTTATACAGAAAAAGTTGACTGTCTTTTATTATTTTGTACAAATTACAGTCTGATTTGACTCATCGTGTGTTGGAAGATAAATCCTTGGAGGAAATACCACTATTTAAACAATTATTAAAGTTATTTACTACACCGGAGTTAATAAAATGGTCAGGTTTTTGTGAAATCTATGAAACTACTTTGAAAAACACGCCCGTATTTAGCAGTAATGAGCAGTCCAAACAAAGATGGAAAGATTTACGGTACGTTAACTGTTTATACTTGCCTCTTACATACCAAATACATTAATCTACTACACTGGATAGGTGTTAACATAAATTATTAGCTTAAAGTATTATGTTTTACCTTTACCATAGCACAGACAATAATTAATATACAGGGTTTCTATAAAAGAACTCCGGGGTTTTGAGGCGTAATATTTTAAGGAAGAAAAAAATGTATATAAATATTTTATACATTATTGGAAAGGTTGAATTTTCAAGTTTTTTTTACATATTAATACAGTTCAATATGAGCCCCGTTAGTGGCACGGCACACATCGTAACGGTATTCAATCTCTCCCCGTGTCCTGGCCAGCATGTCTGTGGGGAGGGTTGCCACGCAATTATTCGTTCCCTGAGATGGCCAACATCACGGATTTTCTCCGCATACACAAGATTCTTGATATGCCCCCAGAACAAAAAGTCCAACAGAGTCATGTCAGGACTCCTTGGAGGACATGGAATAGGTCCTTCTCGTTGCTTCAAGATCAACGCTCCGCAGCGCTGCCAACTGTTGATGAAAACATTCCCAATTGGTATGAGTAAAACTTGATGAGCTAATTGTTTCGGAGATATTAATTACATTTTTGCATCTTCTACAGTTATTAATATATGAATTTTTAAAACCCCGGAGTTCTTTTATAGAAACCCTGTATTACAAATGGTTAACTGCAATGCATTTTAATCTTAGACAAGGAAAGAGAGACCCGTAACGCACATTCAGCTAACACATATGATTTGTGACCGAATTTATCGAGGACGCCATGTTCGTGGTGGCAAATCAATTTCATAGTTTACCCCGAAATTTTTTTTGATTCATCACAATATCTTGTTTATTATGTAAGATATCCAATTTTAAAGAATTGAAATATATTTTAAAGCAACTTAATTTGAATGATCCATTACATTAAATACTTATGATAACGCTACTGGGTTGATCGGTCTGGTGACAACTGGCTTCATGCTGCCTACTTGTGTTACGCGTCCACTCTCTTTCCTTGTCTAAAATTTTAATGGTAACAAAAGTGCATGATGTGTCCTTTGATTTAAAAAAATGTAGAGTTTCGGTCTACTGTTCAATAGAGGGCGTTGTAGGTATGAATTTGCCCAGAGTCAGTAGATTAATAATACCTCAACGCTAGTTCAACAACTTGCGTGAAACAGAACCTGCATCTACTGATCTGGAATTTGACCAGAGTCAGTAGCCTAGCGGCCATTTTTAGTCCATATACATAAAATATACTTACGAAGTGCGTAATTTTTAATAAAATGCCGTGTTGTTGTGCCGTTAAGTGTATTTGTTTTATTATATTCCGAAAAAGTTAGTCAAAACATCATCTACTTTACTGAGAGTGTAGGTAGTGAAGCGCGGAAAGGACTCAAACATGGCGGAGGTTGCGGTACTCTGTTAATCTACTGACTCTGGAATTTGACCAGAGTCAGTAGATTAACAGAGTACCGCAACTTCCGCCATGTTTAGTCCTTTCCGTGCTTCAGTAAAATTTGTAAATCCACAGTATCGTAAAACAATACTTCTTACCCATATCCATTTGTTTTATTAAATTCGCATATTCCGACTAATTTAGTCAAAACATTGTCTACCTTACTGAGCGTGTAGGGACTGAAGCGTGGAAAGGACTAAACATGGTGGAGGTTGTGGTACTCTGTTAATCTACTGACTCTGGAATTTGAATTTGTTATAGCTCCTATAGTTAACATAGTACCAACAACCTGTGATCTTGCCGACTGGAGCAAATTTGGTTGGTAACACTAAAATTCCCTAAGCGGATGAAGTGCGTGAATAGGAAGCGCAAGCGCCACTTGTGTTTTTTCGCTTTTACTGTTTTCTCTATTTGTTTACATTGCAATCTTTCCATCTGAAAATTTCCGTAAATTATTGTAAGTGCCAGGTTGCTTTACAATAAATTGCACCAGCAGTGGCAGAAAAGGACATCGAACGCCTTTGACCCGCAAATGTCGCCCTGGCGGGCATTTTTACTCCATGTGCATAATGTAGAAGCGCATATGTAAATCCATAGCATCTTAAAATATGTTTTTTGTATGAATTTCCTTTATTATATTCCAAATAATCAAAAGAGAGTGGACAACTGTTTATTATATTATTATGTTATATTATAAACGGCTTTGTGCATCTGACCAGATACTAAACAATTACCGCAGATCTTTATCATTTCTTTGAGTTATGGCATTCTTATGGGCTATGAATGGTCAATAAATCAGCTTATAATAACGCCTTTTTTTCCATTGGTCTTTTCCAGAAATCGTTTTCTAGGCATACTGTAATTCCCTCCATTTTTCTAGTAGCGAAAACCCTTAGTATATGGCGCTTTCAGAAGAATTAGCCCTGTAGTGGAATCAAATAAAAACTAAATTTAGCTCTACTTTTTATCCATTTCAAGACCTGCGTGTTGATGAGAGCCTAATTGGAAGGAAAGAGCCGAC
Organism: Pyrocoelia pectoralis; assembly: GCA_036250285.1. Lineage (NCBI taxonomy): Eukaryota > Metazoa > Arthropoda > Insecta > Coleoptera > Lampyridae > Pyrocoelia > Pyrocoelia pectoralis. The sequence goes on along the minus strand of CM070080.1, from coordinate 19,825,614 downwards.
TTTCTTTTAAACAATACATTCCTTTAAAAGACACAGATTTGGAATTAAGCTTTTTGAAGTTTGTGACGTAGAACGTGGTTACATTTTCGGTTTTATAATAGGTGTTTTCTTTTTGCATTTTGTGGTACACTTAAATCACCTCTGTCAATACACACCATTCGTTTTATAAAAATAATTTGACTCAGTTCTTAATAACCCTATTCGTTTTAAAAGCTTTATTTAAGTTATATATTAACCTGAGGCAGAAATGTCTACATGACACAAGGCACTTTAATCACGTGATGATTGTAACTTTACCTAACCCTGTGGCGGTGCTAAAAGAAAACACCTAATGCTAGTGTAACTACCACCTTAGATCAGAAAATGGAAAGTTTGGGAAAATCTGGGAAGGTTATTGATAGTGATACTGCAATAAAAAGCATATTTTGTATGTAGATAACTGGTACACCAGCCCAGAACCATGTATTTACTGAAACAAGGAACTAGAGGTTGTGAATATGTTGTAGGGTGGATTTCAATTAAATTACTTCAACCCTGGAAATAGCCACCAAAAGGCCATTCCTTTTCAAAAATTCCACATACTTAAACTTGACAAATCATGAGTGTTCTGACATAGAATTAGTCTATAATATACAGAGCTTTATCTGTGGCCGCAGTAATTTTATTAGAGCTTCCATCTATACCATGCAATTAACCGAATTTTTTTTTGTTATAGGAGTCGAGTTGTAGAGCACAACATTCGTGTTATGGCAAAGTATTACACTAGAATTAGATTATCTCGAATGGCAGAATTACTTGATCTGTCCACTGGTGAGACTGAAGAGTTTTTATCACAAATGGTAGTGAATAAAACGGTACACGCTAAGACAGATCGTCCTGCTGAAGTGGTTCATTTCCAACAATCAAAAGATCCAAGTGATATTTTGAATGATTGGGCACATGATCTTTCATCACTTATGCAATTGGTTAATAAAACCACTCATCTTATTAACAAAGAAGAATGTGTACACAAACACCTTAGTGCTACTGCTTAATTTTTACACTTTTAAGATGTACAATGTACATGTTTCATAAAATAATAACCGTACTTGATTTATTTGTTCTATGTACCTCATAAATGAGCTGGTCGTTATTGGTAGTTAACAGTACGTAAAATATGTATTTATTAATTTGGGAGTTTAAAAATGTTTATTATGCACTTGCTGTGGTACTTTAAACTATTCAGTGATTTAAAAAATGTTGCTGGTTTTATAATCTTGGCAAACATATACTGTACTCCCATAAGTGTCGTACTGTATCTCGAGGTTGGAACTGAGTATAATAACTTGGTTTTAGTTGAGTGTCGTTTCAGATTCAGAAAATTGTGCTCAGATTTGTTGCCTACGATTTCGTCAGTGTATCCTTACCACTTAGAAGGGTGCCCCACAAAGTCTCTTCTGTTTTTATCATTTTTCGTTTACCAACAAGAACAACTAGAATATATCAATTGTATTCATATGGAAATGATTGTTTTAATTTCAGATTTTGTTGAGAGGTTTGTGACAGATTATTTATTGGTAAAAACTGGAGTATTTGGAAAGCGTGAAAATCTGAACAAATCATTGCACTATTATACTGTGGCAGTAGTATGTTGACAATGTTATCTGCTTTGACACTGGGTGATTATCAAGGATAATAGATTGTGATGGATTTGCAAAGTTAAAACTTCAAGGAAATCTTTGGTGGATTTATTCTCGTCAAAAGTACAGTATCCAATCAATCCTCTGCACGATGCGAAAAATTGATATTTTGCTAAAAATTGATACATTTTTTAAAATGTTATCTAAAAAAATAATTTAGTATAATTACGTTTATTATTACAATTTCTTATGGAGTTCAACAAAGAACATTAATTCTATTCAGATACCAATGGACAAAGCTAAGTCAAATGTGGATTAGCTAAAATATTTATTCATTCAGCTTTTGTTTCTTATTTACACATATGGTAGTATTCTGCATATTATATGTGCAACTTCTCTCACAATGTTCTAACAGTCTTTCTCAAAGGTGGACGATAACACACCCTTGTACGCACTAGAGGCTTTCAAGGTGCAGTGGAAAGCTCAGAAAAAATTAGGGCAACCTGGAGGAGTGATGTCTGAGACAAATACTATCTATAATAGTTATCTACAAATGTACAAAAAAACAGCTTGTAGTTAAACGAAACAATAATAATTTGTTTTACTTCCTAATGAACATTTTTTATAAAAAAACTAAGTACTTACCGACTCTCCACTTTATTAGTTTTCAAATTAAGTAAAATAATAATGGAATCATATCTTTTGTATCACCGTTATTGGTTCCTCAAAGTTTATATGCAAATCTGTATTGGACCACCCACCTTCAGTTTGTGCCGACCAAGTCTAACAAGTTTTTGTTAAGCAATGCAATTTTTTTAACCCTGCATGATTGACATGATTATGTTACTTGTTCTAGGTTGCTCAGTACGAATTCAGTTACTCACATGAGATAAAATTTGATATTACGAAAGAGTATCTATACTAAACAGGTTTATCGATAATGCTACAATTCGTCATCACCAAGTTTAATTTCGCCTTAGGGTGGCTTCACACACACTGATACTGTCGATGTTGGTATCGAGATGCATCAATAATATATTGTTTTAAATGGTACACAGCCAACCATCCGCGTCAAAAAGTCAGTTGTCGTAACAGACATTATGTGTAACTATGAGTCTCTTAAATTTAATTACGACACTGCTACACTAAATATTTCATAAATATAATAAATACAGTAACGGCAAGGTTCTTTTCTTCATATTAAGGCACTCTAGCACAACTATCGAACTACTGAATTCCAAAATTTTTACCTATGGAATATTCACAAGACACAGCGATACTGGTGATGCTAACGAATATGTAACCACTATTCCGCTGTCGCCATACTGTTTATCGGTGTGTGTGAATGTGAAAAATATGTCCGATACCGACACCGATAATATCGGTGTGTGTAAAGCCTCCCTTAGGGTATGGTTTCATGTAAGTTGTACGGGAAAAATAATAGATTTTAGCTCTCGAACTAAAATCTAATACTTATTGGCTAACTTTAGCTGCGGATAATTCAGAAATGGTACGACTTTTATTAGATTTTTTTGTATTTATTTCGTTAGTGCAACGTCTCCAATACTGCCCTTACCCGCCGATCAGTGAATTTCGGACCACCCTGTATGTACAAATAGCATTAATATGATTGAAGACATCTTCTGATTATTCTTATTTAGTCTAGTCAACGAACGCTCAAAAAGGGCTTGTAAACAGACCTTTTGATCCTAAAGATTTTATTTCTGGGATGTATTTGGAGGTGTTTGGTGATGATTATACCAAAAGTCCCCGGCCCTACGGTATGAGCTAACTCCGTATAGCGTAACAAAATTTGCAGATGTTTGGTTTTCCGTTTGTATCTCTTGAATAAGTGCAGGTCGTAGTGGGATATGGCCAATTTACAACAGCAAAATGCGGTCATAAATTTTTGAAATTGCATAGTACAAAATCTACTCTACTACTATAATTTAAAATGACCACCATTTTGCTGTTCTAAATTTTTTGTAAAAACGTTTTGAACAAGCGTTGTAGATATTAAACTGTTGATTCCAAAGAACTTTGATTTCTTGGTGAAATCCGACTACAAATAATGGAGATATAGAGATGTGTAAAAAACCAAAAAAAGATCCATAGTTGTCCACTTTGAGTAGAAACACCCTGTATAGGTAATAAATATAATGTGTTTGTATTTAAATAATTTGATACCTACATTAAACTTTTGAATTATCTAAACTTATTAAATATTGCTTTTGTAGATCTTCCAAAAGAGCAGTTTGTTCACGACGTTCCTCTGCTATCTTTTCCAATTTCTTACAAAATTGTGTATTGTACATACAACAAGTTTTAAAATGCTTTCGATCCAAACGATACACTTCGCATATCTCCAAAGCATAAACATTTGCAATTCTTTTTTGATCTTTCATTATTAAAGCAACTTCTCCAAAGTAAGCACCGTCATACAAATGGCATACCTACAAGTATAATATACATAGTTATTAGTTAACATAGTATCATAATTGCTCTGACATGAGATATGTGTTGTTTTCATTTATAATGGCTTAAAACATTTACTGCGTTAATTGAAAAACTGGCGTGGTATATACAGTGTGTCTACTTAAGTTGGCAACATATGGGAAACTTTTTTATTGTTAATTTTACGAAAAAGTTATTCTTTATAAAAAGCTCTGCATGTTCTAAAATCTAAAATACAATCATCAGATATTAAATTTTTTCAGTCGTGTACGCAGTTTGTTAAAAAATATGAATTTTGCTCAAGAGTAAAGTACCTTTATTTTTGACAATATCGAAAATTGTTATTAGAAAAAGTTGATCAGGACTAAAAACTACGTTTAAATATGCAATTATATCCTGCTACTTAAAATTTTTACAACTTTTTCTCAAATTACTACCTACCGATACTGATACGATTTCCGTTCCGTTCAGAAACCTCACTGTCAAACATTTCTTGCTATAAACAAATCATTTGTTTATCACTGCATCCTAGATTTCACATAACTACACTTAATTTGCATTGTTATTGTAGACAAAAAAAAATAGGAAAAAAAAATTTTAAGTAGCAGGATGTAATTGCATATTTCAAGGTAGTTTTTAGTTCTGATCAACTTTTTTTAATAACAATTTTCGATATTGTCAAAAATAAAGGTACTTTACCCTTGAGCAAAATTCATATTTTTTGACAAACCGCGTACACGACTGAAAAAATTTAATATCTGATGATTGTATTTTAGATTTTAGAACATGCAGAGCTTTTTATAAAGAATAACTTTTTTTCGTAAAATTAATAATAATAAAGTTTCCCATATGTTGCCAACTTAAGTAGACACACTGTATAATACGTACCTACTCTTATTAGTATGTTGATCAAATGAGTACCTACACGTATTACTCATGTATATTTTTTTAGAGAATGTAAACTGGTACATATTTACAAAGGATAATATTTATGCGAAGAATTCAAGAACAGATAAACCACCGCCATAGCAAAAGAAGCATGCATATTATTTCAGAGTCCACTTTAGACAAGTGGTCTGAAGCATACCCTTACTAATTGTTCCCAGTAACAGAACGAGAGAGGATTTGTATAACAGTATTCCCCTTAGAACTTTGCGTCTAATTTTGGGTTCTGGTTTTTTCAGATTAAACAAAAACATTTCAGCGCCCATGCACGACCCTCTGAGAAACAACCTGTCATTATTATAATAGGTGACAACTTATAGAAACATGGCAGCAATTAATAATTGCAGAAGTAATAAGCAACATTTTTTATCAATTCCCCGCATTCATCCAGACACAAACAAACTACAACCCTTAAATAACGATATTTCCTACCCTCTATGAAGACTTAATATCATAATAGAAAGGTAATATCTATAGCCTGAGCAGGAGTCACTTATAGTTGGTTATAAACTTATAAATCCAGAAAAGGCCAATGCATTGATGTCTGTTTAAATGAAGCAGACTCACATATAGCAACCTACTCGAAGACAATGGCAATCAAACTCTACAACAGCTTCCCATATAACATAAGAATGATGGACAATCAGAACTTCAGACAGAAAATGAAGACGGTAGGTACTGCACTCGGCAACCCACTTTACAAAGTAGAGGAATTTATGTCGCTAATGTGGAACAGCAACAGCAACTAAAGGCTTTGAAATGTACATATTTATCTTGAATCAATTGATTGAGAGTAGCGTATTCCAAAACTTTAAATACCTACTCCAAGTTTGTATGTTATTTCCATTCAGAAAATACAACCTTTGCCAGATGAAAAAAAGGAACATGGAAATCCAAAGTGAAGAAGAAAAATGTTATTGTTCTGCATGAAGAAAATTGGATAAATTTTATGGTGGGAACCACCTACCCATTTTTGGAAGACTAAGCTTCTAAGAATGTGCACTTAAATCATCAATCAAATATATGTATAGATATACTTACATAAGATTCAGAAGCATTAGATTAGTGGTAAGTTGACGCAACTGAAAACTAACAACTAAAAATTATAAGTTCGCGGTATTGCTGAAATGATTATTCGTGCATGCTAACACAAATAGTAGGTATTTAACAATTCATTCGTTGCAACCTAATGGTTACTGGTTAATTTCAACGCTTATTGCATAACCACCAGAAATATTTGTGTTTTATTTGAAATATATCTACCTCACGTCCTGTAGGAGTAGTGACACAAACGGTTCCACTTGAAAGGAAATACATACAATCTCCAATTGTAGAAGCTTTTACAATAACATCATTGGGTAGAAATATTTCCGGTTTTAAACAGTTCACAATATCAACTACAACTTGATGAGGGATACCCTTAAAAAGGGAAACTGAGTCAATTAATCTTCTGAATTGATAGACATTTATTTCACGCCGTAATCGAACTACAAAATGCTATAGTCAGATAAAAATTTACCATTAAGTATAAATCTGACCAGATAATGTAGCTGTAATAATATCTTCACGAAAATATTTTTTTTTGAATTTATATTCGTAGTATGTCAACAATCGGTTTTGAATATTACAAGGTAGTTGCTTGTATCTCATGTATTCATGAACTTGATTCATAATCTCTTGATATTTAGAATCTGCTGACAACCCTGAAGATATAAATTGTAAAATTAAAACTAAAAATTGTCAATGTTATTATGGAATATTATGTAACATTATAGTATGATACTTAGTAGAAATGCTGTAACTATATAACCAGTAATAACTGTTATTATGTCTACTATCACATCAAAGTAGGTGGACGAAATTTCAACTGCCATACCAACATCTGCAAATACAATCATAAAATATGGTGATATAACCAGTGTTGAGCACTATCGAGTGAAAAAACTATTGAATGAATTTGTTTCTCATGAATGAAAAGAAACTGAAGACTTATTGTAATTTATAAATACTTAGCCAAAGTTACCTACAATTCCTAATCCCTTCAGAATAGTGGTCTTTGCTTTTATCTTACTTGAATATTAAATTTTATCAATTGACAAATGTTATATTTTAAATAGGTAGGTACTTATTGCGACAGTAATAAAATGCAAGAAATGGGCTGTACCTACCTATTGTTGCATTTCTTATTTGTACAGATTTTGACACACATGTTACTTAGTTTTTTTAAATTTAGTTTTCACCACAAGAGAATAAGAATCGTTCGAAACTTCGAATAATCAATTCCTCAGAATGAATTCTTTCAAATGAATAAATTTGCGCTATTAAATAGTTCGATAGTTTTCATGCCTACCACCTAGATATATCACTCATTTTCTGTATACCCATCTACTTACTGAAAAAGAAACAACATGCTCGGAAAAAACCTTGGACATACATAAACGTGAATGAATTATTGTGATCCAATTTTGAACTTTCTATTTCCGTCCAATAGAAACCACCATTTTCTTCAACCGATTTTTTCACATGTGGTAGCACATAAAGCATACAGGTAATCCAGTGAAGAAGAATTACTATTACTATTGAAACTAGTGTTATCAAACCAGTAAGTAAGCTACTCTGCCATCTCTATAATGGAACGACTTACATATACCTACACATCGGTATATAAATACCACTTTTCACGATCTTCAAATATCGAACCAATAATATATTGTTATAATGTATAATAATTGAAATAAAAAGGAGAGTAAAAAATTACTTACGTCAATAGCTCTGCACATGTAGATAAAAAATGGATGAAACCTAAATACTTTAAATAGGCTTATAAAATTGACAAACATAGGTTTAGAAGAATTTGAAATGCAAACCAATCCTATTGGCAAAGATGACAATACATTTAAATAAAAGTACGGACTATGTATATATTTCCTGTAAACATTTTGTTTGAATATGGGATGGCAGTAGTAAAATATCTTACTTTGCTATCATCAGGGGATCCAGAAGCACATTTTTAGTAGCTATGTTAGCATATCCAGTAAAAAATGTAAGTATGATGTCAAATATGCAAATTATATCAATGACGACTATTATTATAGTAAGACAAGTGTAATAGTCAGTTGGAAAAAATGCCATTTCAAAAGGATTTAGTATCAATGCACACAAAAATACAAACAGCATCCAACACTCCCAGTACAGTCTAAAATAAATCATACATTAGGTAGGTATATAAAGGTTTATTGCACAAAACTATTACCTAAACATGCTGAACGGATGAATTATGAATGGAAAATTTGAATTGAGATGCCTTTTTATTTCCAGTTCGATTGCTGTTCTTGTACGAAAATATAATTTGCTCCGATTATTATATGAAGACACCAGAGTTAATCTTCGGCATGATGTAATAGTATTATCAATAATAGATCGAGGTTTTTTTAACCAAACATTAGAATCTGAGACCGCTGAAAGAGAGCAAATGTGTTTATGAGCTGCCATTAATCACTTTTGACAAACACAGGCAAATATGTAGTCTCAATGGTAACTGTATTTGTATTTCTAAAACAAAAACTTAGTGTACCACTTATGTACCTAATGGTCTCATAGAGCACCAACTTATAGGTTTCAAAAATATTGCAGACATCTGATATACCTATACATATCAGATACTTAGTTCATCCGATACGGACATCGACACGACACCGATAATATCGGTGTGTGAATTAAAATTAAGTACTTTTACCAGATACTCTTTGCTTTTACATAATTTTAATTAATTTATAAAATTTGTAATCAGTCACTTATCAGTTTCAGTTCCTGGTGAAGTCAATATTTGATTGACGAAATATCGAATAATAAAGACAAATTATTCCCAACAATCATTTTGTAATTACCTACATAAGTAAATAACTAACAGGCAACAAAGACAAATGTGGATTCCATTGGCTGAAATAGAGAGCGTACGACCCATATACTCTCACAAAACGTAAAGGGTGCACTACCTTATCCTAGAATGGGTAGGTACTTATTTACCGCTAATGCTTTATACTGATTTATTTTAATTATGCAAGTCATTGTTGACAAGGAAGTGTGGGTGTACCGGAATTACCTATACAAGCAAATAAGTACCTTTGCTACGTATAGATTGATAACGCGATGTTGAAAACAAATGAAAAGGTTGAAGAGTGGTAAGAAGGAAGATTAATAAAAGTAATATAATTAATGGTCACCATATCATAATTAAAATATAATGAAAGAACTGCAACTGGTACATACCATGTTTTAGAAAAGACTGCAGTAGGTATGTTTAGTTTATGATATTATAATAGATGGAAATATTGGAAACTGTAAAATATACATTGTTTTTTTGTAACGTTTGCTATAATCTTTTCTAAAACTTTTGTTAGGTAGGTACAACTACAAGTAGATCTATTAGATTTTCATGCATGCGTGTATAAATTTCGAACGGATACAAAAAAGATTAGAATATCAATATGTATAAATGACGACCAATAACACTTCAGTATGGTTTGACATACAAGTAATTTCATTTCATAAGTATAACTTTAGCATCAAACTGCAATGGCTAAGTAATACCCATAAAATTTAACATAGTAAACTGCTCCTAGGTCCTTTATATTTTATTTTTAATTAATGCAATTTGTTGATGTTGTTTAAAAAAGCTAAATTGATAATAAAATGTAAAAAAAAATATTAATTTCTGGTTGGTTTAGAAATTAGGTTTTTTTTACTTTTCTCAAAAACCAATTAACGTACGGATTTCAAACTTGGTAATGTTCATCAGTACCGCACAGTGCAGGAGGTGTGGTAATTTTTGTAAGCCTTCATTAATTAATAACTTAGTTTTTATGTAAACTAGGAACTAAGTAACAAATTTTTTTAGAATTAACGACTTTTTATACAAATTGACATTGAATACTTTATTAAAAATTAGCACACCTCCTTAATTATAAAATTTCTGATCTTATACGTCTAATTTCATATTTTAGAAATGTATAGGAACGGGCAAAAGTAAAAGAGAATTTTATAAATTTAATTTGTTGTCCATCTCTCTTTCTTAAAAAGATTTCTCACTCAACGGTTTCACTCTGTTGTAAGTTGTACGTGTAGCAGGTCGTTAGACTTCGGTACCGCTCGACTTTGTATGGAGAACGTCTAATTGTCATATGGAGAACGTCTATATTAACACAAAATTTCGAAACAATAGGCGCCTATGAAACCCACGCGACAAAATGCCTGGTAAATTGTTTTCAATAATGCTGAGATCCGGTTTCCGAGAAATGGAAAATTTGCCTTATTATATTATCACTTCTAATACATCTGTGATATTATTGTACACAGGGTGTCTCAGTCTCACGGTAACCGTCGGTACTTATAGACAAGTTTCTTCAAAAAACGCTCGGACACGTCGATTTTCTACTTTTGGGGGACAACTTTTGATGTCAAATTTGACTTTGTCAGGCCAACCCCCTAGCCCCAGCAACCCCTAACTCAACAATTTAAATAGGGAAAAGGTGTCGAGCGACCCCTCATTTGAAGCGTCTTTTAATTCTCTATTCGACAGTATGTACCAAAATTAGTTTTATTCAATTTTTTTTCTCCCCCATGGAAAGTACCCTCTAGATTAACTAAGGTGGGGGTGTTGTTTAGGAAAAATCCTGAAACACGCCACCTTCGACCTTTTGAAGGGCACAATTTGATGTCAAATTTGACTTTGTCAGGTCAACCCCCTAGCCCCAGCAACCCCTAACTCAACAATTTAAATAGGGAAAGGGAGTCGACCGACCTCTCATTTGAAGCGTCTTTTAATTCTCTATTCGACAGTGTAAATGAAAATTAATTTTATTCAATTTTTTTTCGCCCCCGTGAAAAGCACCCTCTAGATTAACTAAGGTGGGGGTATTGTTTAGGAAAAATCCTTAAACACGCCACCTTTGACCTTTTGAACGGCACATTTCAGGATTTTCCTAAACAACACCCTCAGCTTAGTTAATCTAGAGGGTGCTTTTCATGGGGGTGGAAAAAAGTTGAATAAAACTAATTTCGATAATACTGTCGAATAGAGAATTAAAATACGCTTCAAATGAGGGGCCGCTCAACACCCTTTCCCTATTTAAATTCTTGAGTTAGGGGTTGCTGGAGCTAGGGGGTTGACCTGACACCGTCAAATTTGACATCAAAAGTTGTCCCCCAAAAATAAAAAATCGACGTGTCCGAGCGTTTTTTTAAGAAATTTGTCTAAGTGTCCCAAAACATTCGTGTTACCTTTTCAATGGCCCACCCTGTATATCAATATCTAGAATTGTAAAGGCTAGAAATTTGAAATTTTGCACATGCGACCATTGATTTTTGTATAAAGTCAATGGTGCGACATACCGTGTTTAAAATCTATTAAATAAAAATATTTTCCAAATGAGAGCAATTCCGGAAATACCGGAAGTGAGCATCAACATCTTTATTTTAAAATAACCGGCGTAGCAATTTTCACTGAAAAATTTCAAGATCTTGTTTAGGAAATAAAAAATTGAAAATCGAAAATGGTAAAAGTTAGGGAAATGGGATTTTAGGTTCTCAATGTCAAAAGATTGAGACACAATTTTGTCTGTAATCACTATATAATAACCGAGACGTGTGTATATGTTTGTGTTGCTGTGCACTTTTCCGACAGTCGCCGAATCCTGACGAATGCGGATGTGATATTTTAAAACAACCTTATTTATAACCTACAAATTAATGCTACAGGCTACAATTATAGATATCCCGCAAACTACGTAAATATCTGCACAAATTTTTTTCAAAGTAAGTTTTAAACATTTTAGTATAAAAGTCCGTCATCTTATTCAAGCGATATTTGTGTCTAAATATATTTTCTTTACTTAGAAAATACGTTCAAAATTTCCTTATGGAGATTTACGTGTAAAATAGAATTCGCTATTTGTGCTTATTTTTGGGTAAAAATTTTGTGTAAACATGCAAAGTTTGTCTGTCCGAGGTCCTTAACCCATTTCGAACATTCAAACAATGCCAGAAAGTATGTTCGCGAAAATTTTCAAAATGACAAGTATCGGAAACTTTTCTCGATAACATGGAAATTTAATTATTTCAAGTTGAAAAGTTATTTAAATGATGAAAAATGATTCTATTATGCCTCGCGTTAACTTTTTCATGGTTAAAATGATGTAAAAAGTAGTAACAGCATTCATCGTAGACTAATTTATGTGTCCCGATACCTTCTTTCGGTAACTGTCGAAATGTACATGTTTGTGTGCTTATTTCGAATTTAGAGATTTTGAACGATGAACGATGTCGTAGGTAACATATACAGGGTGTCCAGAAATGAAGGTGCCAAACGAAAATCCCAATTAGTAGACATTATTTTATGTCGATTTAACCCAAATTACCTTAGTCCAAAAATGCTTCCTAAGCGAGCTGGAGCTCCTTATAGATGGTGCCATGAAGTACTTTTTTTGTAATATGTATTGAAACAGGCGGCCGTCATGTAGAGCACTTACTGTAAAATTTGTTGTTTTTGATATAACTTGACATAAGAGTAATTTATTTAAATAAATTAATAAATTAGTAATTTATTTAAATTTATTTTTCTCGAGAAGGGTGCATCGTAACGATTTGAAACAAGAGCACATTATTTTTAGAAAAGACCCTAGAGAATTAGAATTTGACACAAAAAATGTCAAAAAAATAAATGTAAAAAAAATACCATCCAAAATGTCTGCGGCCCCTCCCACATGGGACGCTAATGGTCGCAGCAAGGAAGTATTATTTACGGCGACCGATGTGTGATCAGAAGGTAAGTCATTGTGCAAAGTTTGGACATTTTCGATCGAAACGTTTTTGAGATATTACAAAAAAAAGTACTTCATGGCATCATCTATAAGGAGCTCCAGCTCGCTTAAGAAGCATTTTTGGACTAAGGTAATTTGGGTTAAATCGACATAAAATAATGTCTACTAACTGGGATTTTCGTTTGGCACCTTCATTTCTGGACACCCTGTATAGTCGGATGTTTTCACCGAGAAAAATGTTTTTTTCTTATATGTGAGTGGAAAGTGAATATATTTTCCCTATTTTGAGGGAGCAAAGTACCACTTTTTCTCCCTTGGGAAATTTTTTACACTTTTTCTCCTTTGGGATTTTTTAAAAACTTTTTCTCCCTATAAAAAATATAAATTTAAGTTAGAATAATAATTTAAGCAGATTCTAATATTTCGGCTGATGTATTTTCTACATAAGAGTCTGAATTCTCATTAGACATTTCAAAAAGCGTTAATACCGATCTACAAATGATGAGACATTGATGAAATATATTTAATTAAAAATTGTGACACATGGGAAAAGCCTTCCTGATGTATTTTTTAAAAATAACCAAGGGTAAACTATACCAAACGTATAATTGTTGTGAACGGAAAATAAATTCACATATAAGAAAAAATCATATATCTACCGCGAGAACAAAGTGAAATTTTCTCCCGAGGGTGATTAATGCCCTCGCTTCGCGTCGGGCATTAAACTTCACCCGCGGGAGAAAATTAATCACTTTGTTCCCTTGGTAGATAAATAGCTATTGTCTACATATTTAACTTAATATCTATTGATGAAAGTACGTGGCAAGTGTATTGTTACGTTACACTATACCAAAGAGAATACCTATACTTTGAATATACTTCTAAATTTACAACTTATATTGTAATTATGAGGAAGTAAAATCCATATTTACTGCTGTACATATACGTGTAAATGGTGGCCTTTAGTTAGTGAAATAAACAAAAATTTGAAACTGTTTAAGGTAGAGAAGGTCTTTCTATAAAACAGATGTTATGCAACGTTAGACCAGCTTCTATTTGTACATTTTATGTTTTATGGTATTTTTAGTTTTACTATAGTTAAAAATGAATGTTAAAACGTTCTCTCTAAGGCCATTCGTATTCCGAAAAAGTTGCCAGTATCCAAATTGAGTTCTTTTACATTCAAAATTCATTCTAAACTATCCTTATGAAGTTCACACGGAATTTGTTATATTTTCGTTAATTTTTCGGCAAAGACTATGTGCAAAGACGTAATTAACATTGTGAAAGGGCCATTATGTATTTTTGGTCTCAAATCTATTCCAAAAAGTTTGCATTTTACATTTTTTTAATAATTGGTAAAAATTTACTATAAGCAGGTAGGAACGAATTCGTATATCTTTACGAAATATCAACCCATTTTTGTGATTTTTACGTCAAATGTAAGTAAATGTAGTCCTTTATTTTAGTTACTTTAATAACTTGCTAAATTACAGACACCTACAGGGTCAAAAATCTGAAAAGGTACAAAAATGTAAATTTTTTTTCTATTTTCAAGCAACTAAGCCAGCTCAACAAAGTGTGATATTTTAAAACAAAAGCTATTACAACCTACAATCATAGATACTCCCTCCCCCCAAAGCACGCAAAACGCGAGAATCGCGTGTACCCCCGTTTATAGATAATAAACAAATATCAAAAGGCGCGAATTCTTACAGAATTCTAATGTCAACCAACTTCAAATCTGTAACTGATTATGACATTGATATAAGTATAATACATACAATACATATGTATATAATTAACCCCCCCCCCCCCTCCCCACCTCAGACACAACCACCCCGGGATTCTGCACAAATGAGTTATTGTTTTTCTTTCTACCCTTAAGTAAGATGGGAACGGAGAGGGTGACAGACAATTTGTAAATCACGAGAAAATTTTAGGGGGAAAAAAGTAAAAAAGATCGTTTTTTTTGCGGACATGTACAATTTTCCCCCTTTATACTCCCAAAAAGGGGTTGCAGTTGGGGGTGGAACTTGCAATTTGAGAATAGTTTTTTATGGAGAATCCAAAAGTGCAATAAAAAATAGGGGTTCCCATTTCAGTTTTCAAAACTCACCCCGGCTCCACCCCAGAGAGGGGTGAGGGCGATGTTTACGTATCATGACTCAATAGGTTTCAAAAAATAAAGGAAACGTGTTTTTTTCCTTTTGTAATTGAATGTGTCGTTCTCGAGATATTAAAGGGTGTATATTTTGACTTTAATGGCGCCCCGACGGCGAACGGGTGATCCGATCAAAAAATTTATCAGAGATTTGGAATCAGTAAAGAATTTCCTATAACATCATGACACCACTTCCAGCTTTGTAAACCTTGTAACATCGACCAACGCAACGCAACACACAGACATTCGGACGAATTTAGTAACCAACTTTTTGCAGTTGGTTGAAAATTGCCGCGGTTACGTATCTGACATTTCCACTTACGAAAAATTTTAAAAATTCTCTTTTTTCAAATGGAATGCCTATTTAATTAGCAGTCCATTCGATGCAGAAATAAATTTCCTTTAAATTGATATACCATGTTCCTATACCTAAAATCAATGATTACAGAGTTATTTACAATTTTCTATTGAAATTTATAATTACATAATGTTCTTTACAAAACATTGTTGGCTTTGCAAATTTTATAAATATAAACACGTAATTGGAGATGGGGATTCCAGCGTTTATAGTCGAATTGTAGAAAATGTTACGATAATGCAATATCACATTTTAATTTAGTATTTATGTATATTTTTTGTGCACGTACACCATGCACGTCAGCTCGAACATGTCATTTGGGTTGCCTGCATATTTGTTACGGATTTAAAAGTGGTATTACATGGCCTTAAGACCCGTATGTTTAATATTTTTTTTTATTGGTGTCCTATTTTAGCCTTTTAAACCACGCCCCAGCGTTTTTAAATCGCGCTTTCAAAAACGCGCGTGTTTTAAAGTTGCCATGGCATCATCATCAATTTGAAAAACGTGAATTCTTATTGGTTATTGATCTGACAGGAGTACTTTTGTTACGTCAAATAAAATGACAGATTGCAAATTAATTTCCGTATTTCTCATTTCCATGACAACGAAAGGTATACTGATTTCACATTAGGAATTCAACCATTTCACATTATTAGTTCTCATTTCCATTTTAATACCAGATTTCAAAGCGAACCAATAAAAAAAAATAGCTTAAAGTATTCGTGGATAACTGGTCTTTAAAACACTTGCTCTATTTCAAGCACTCCGGCTGCGCCGTCGTGCTTAAAAACTCGCGCGTGTTTTAAAGACCTGTTTTATCCACTTATTACTTTAATATACTATTTTAAGGATTCGAATAAATGATGCATATCAAAAATACGACGGCCACTAATCTTTATATTAGAGTCAAACGCAGTCTCAGAATATTTTTCCAGTTTGGGCAAATTTTCCCGCTCCGTATTTACACCATTAATGTCTTGATCAAACATGCTTTTTCTGGAAAAAAAGGAACGGTGCTCGTGCCTTACTAACGTTGCAAGGGTGAACCTCAACATACAAGATGACGCATCGCACTGGCGTCGATAGTTTTATAAGAAACTAGCTGCTTACCCGCAGCTTTGCCCGCGGTCTTGGGAAATTCGTATTTTCTTATTTCCCGGTGTGAATACTCGATTAGACTCACCGTTTGTATGAATGTACTCAACAATATGTTTAAAAATATAAATATGTACAATGCAATAATTAACGCCAAAATGATCCGCCATTTATTGAATTCATTTGTTACAAAAAATGTGATAAATGAAGAACCGCTCTACCGATTTAGTGCAAACTTCACATACACCATCTACTAAATAATCCGAATAAGGCGCGATTCTCACTATACGTAACGTCACCGTCACGTTACCGTTCCGTTACCAACCCAGCAAATATAAATATGTTGTAAGTAATGAACCGCGACGGAAGATAGCCGTGACGGCAAGTATGAATACGTTCATTACTTACAACATATTTATATTTGCTGGGTTGGTAACGGAACGGTAACGTGAAGGTGACGTTACGTATAGTGAGAATCGCGCCTAAAGCCTAAACATTTGGTTTGGATAGTTGAGCCCGTTCTTGAGTTATAAAATTACAACGAAAAGTGGCATTGATTTTTATAGATATAGATAAACATTTTTTTCTAGTTACAAGGACCACTACTAAAAGCTTATCGAAATATTCCAATTATCTCAGGAAGGGGACGCTACTTACTTATTGAATAAAAATGTAAAAAGCCTTGCAAAAAAATGAGAAAACTGTTGCTTAGTTGGGATAATATGCAACAAAGTGGATATATTCTACCAAAATAGATTGACAACCACTTACCTACTTCAGAAAAATCAAGTTTTAGAAGAAAAGTGTTTTGCTGCTTTACATAACAAAGAAGGGATTAAGTTAACAGGTAACAATTTACACCAGTCATAAATGAATGACTTTAAACTCTGTCATGTTGGTTGCCGAGTTTCAAACCGATATTTTTTCCAAGTACGGATGAGTGGATGAGTGCCATAATAGCTATTTTTGCAATTCAGTTACGAAATGTCATCATTTTGTCACCCATTTCAGTGACAAAATGTTTATGTTATTCATTTTGTCACTGAGTGAGATTTCAAAGCTGCACATTTATTGAATGGTATCTCGTTCGGTTCACATAAATGATTATTTTCTTTAGTAGGTATTAATAGCCCAGTCACTTTAGACAAAATATGGGTCCAACCTCAAAAAAAATAATGTAAAGCTGAATTTTTGCACATCGATAGTATTGAACCCCCTGAACAACATATCAAAATACCTAAACTTACCTATGGGTGCTTCATAGATTTTATGACGTCACAAGATGCGACTTCCGGTAAACACTAAAAAATTCGTATCTCCGTTAATACTGCACCGATTTCGGGGATTCTTGGTACAATCGATAGCTGCGTAGGTACTCTACAATGTACTTTAGAACACTCATTTCCGAAAACGTGACCGTTTTTATAGCATTTGAAGAAATGTCCATTTGAGGCTTTCCGCGCTCGCTTTTTGGCTAACGTACTTAAAAACTATTAAATGTACGAGATTTTATCACTAGAATAATTTTATTCCTTCATCTTTTAGCTTTCTAT
The DNA here is from genome assembly GCA_036250285.1 of Pyrocoelia pectoralis. NCBI lineage: Eukaryota > Metazoa > Arthropoda > Insecta > Coleoptera > Lampyridae > Pyrocoelia > Pyrocoelia pectoralis. The sequence goes on along the minus strand of CM070080.1, from coordinate 19,807,606 downwards.
ATTGTGCTAGATTTGCGTAATATGTTAATTAGTTCCGAAGATATTAAATGAGTACCGTGCGAAAACAAATTTTTGTTTAAGAAAATTAATTTTACTTTCAGTCGGGAGATCGGTAATACTGCCTCCTCACACATCCCTCCTCCCCAGAGACAATTATCGTAATTACGTACCTATTTGAAAATATATTCCCATGCTCATTTAATTAATTTAAGTCACTGCTCACATGAGACATAATCTGACTGGCGTGTGATCGTTTGACTTTTTTCAGTTTTAGCCTTGTAGCTCAAAAACTACGAGTTATACTGCAAAGAATATGATTATCTTTTTTAAACTAGACTAAATTTTCTACAATTTGCGCCCAACCGGAAGTCTGTAAGTATAATAGTTTCCGAGATACAGCTCTTCAAAAATAGGCAACTTTTCCCAAAATCTTTTTTCAACGTATCGTCCATGTTTCGAGCCAGATATTGCCACAACGACGTGCCCTATGACTATTATCACGGGGAAAAAAATGTAGGACAATTTATCACCTTTTCGTTAAGCATATATGCATTCCTGTGGGCCTAACAGTTCTCGAGAAAAAGACGGAAATCCGGAAAACAGTGAAATCCTCCACATATATGTATCTAATAGCGTTAGTATGATTAGAAGACATTTTCTGATTATTCTTATTTAGCCTGGCGAAGGAACGCTCAAAAAGGGCTTGTAGACAGACTTTTTGATCCTAAAGATTTTATTTCTGGGATGTGTTTGGTGATAATTATACGAAAAGTCCCCGGCCCTACCGTATGAGCTAACTCCGTAGCATAACAAAATTTGCGGATTCGTTTGGTTTTCCCTTTGTATCTCTTGCACAGGCGATTGTAATGGGAAATGGCCAATTATAAAATAAAAGCTGCCTTGAGAAAATACTTTTGTTCTTTTCGTCAAACATTAACCCTATCATAAATGTATTTAGAAAGGCTAGAGGCGATCAAACATGGTGGCACATAAGACTGAAATTGTTTGGCTAAGGATGCACGTAATCTGTATTTAATACTCACATATCAGATTTAGCTCCAAACCTCCCACAAAATTAGTTGTTCTCTAGTGTCCTCTATTCCATCATAAACTCAAGGTTTTTTTTAAATAACTATAACATGTAATCTATTTGAGATAAAATATTAAACTGTATATGAATTTTATAGGAAATTTAATGGTCTACAACTTTTATTCCACCATTCTTTGCTATAAACCCATAACTTTAGGAGCTAGGACACAACATTTGCCGAAAAACGTCGTGTAAAAACGATTTTTAAAAAAATGTAAATTTTTGCCAGCGAATATTTTCTTCAACGGATAGAGATAGAGAAAAAACGAATTAAGCAAACTTGTAGAAAATTTAATCAGCTTTTATTTTATAATTGGCCATTTCCGACTGCGATGGTCTGTTCAAGAGATGTAAACGGAAAACCAAACAAATCCGCACATTTTGTTACGCTACTTTTCGTATAATTATCACCAAACACCTCCAAACACATCCCAGAAATAAAATCTTGAGGATCAAAAAGTCTGTCTACAAGCCCTTTTTGAGCGTTCCTTCGCTAGGCTAAATAAGAATAATCAGAAAATGTCTTCTAATCATACTAACGCTATTACATATATGTGGAGGATTTCACTGTTTTCCGGTTTTCCGTCTTTTTCTCGAGAACTGTGAGGCCTATAGGAATGCATCTATGCTTAAATAAAAGGTGATAAACTGTCCTACAATTTTTCCCTCCGTGCCAAGGGTCGTAGGACACGTTGTTGCGGCAATATCTGGCTCGAATCATACGTTAAAAACAGATTTTGGAAAAATTGCCTATTTTTGAAGAGCTGTATCTCGAAAACTATTATACTTACAGACTTCCGGTTGGGCTCAAATGGTATCAAATTTAGTCTAGTTTAAAAAAGATAATCATATTCTTTGCACTACAACTCATAGTTTTTGAGCTACGAAGCTAAAACTGAAAAAAGTCCGAAAAAACGTGGTTTTTGGTGCTCCCCCCCCCCCCCAGTTCCCACAAGTTTTTCGAAGTTGCAAAATTGAGTATTTACTACTGGGACCGAACCTAACACCATAAAAAAAGCAAACCTAACATAGGATTTTTTGCAATGTTTGTATATTTTTGTGTTTAAATTGACTGTAGGTACTAATTATAATACAGGCTCCTTAGTCACTATAATACTTAGACAATCAGGATTTTGTTTTATAATCTAAATGCATAATAATAATACTGTAGTTAGTAGTATATAGTTAAGATAGTTAGTGTAGTTAATTAAAATGAAAACAACTAAGTATGTATAGTACCAAAAAGTACTGATCTAGTTGATGCTTTATATTAAAAAAAAATTAATTAAATGAGCATGGGAATATGTTTTCAAATACGTAATTACGATAATTGTCTCTGGGGAGGAGGGATGCGTGAGGAGGCAGTATTACCGATCTCCTGATTGAAAGTAAAATTATTTTTCATAAACAAAAATTTGTTTTCGTACGGTACTCATTTAATATCTTCCGAACTAATTAACATATTATGCAAATCTAGCACAATATAGAAAGCTAAAAGATGAAGGAATAAAATTGTTCTAGTGACAAAATCTCGTACATTTAATAGTTTTTAAGTACGTTAGCCAAAAAGCGCGCGCGGAAAGCCTTCAAGTGGACATTTCTTGAAATGCTATAAAAACGGTCACGTTTTCGGAAATGAGTGTTCTAAAGTACATTGTAGAGCATCTACGCAGCTATCGATTGTGCCAAAAATCGCCGAAATCGGTGCAATATTAACGGAGATACGAATTTTTTAGTGTTTACCGGAAGCCGCCATCTTGTGACGTCGTTAAATCTATGAAGCACCCATAGGCAAGTTTAGGTATTTTGATATGTTGTTCAGGGGGTTCAATACTATCGATGTGCAAAAATTCAGCTTTACATTATTTTTTTTTAGGTTAAAACCTAAATCTCCTGGGCTATAAAGGAATTATTTACTGCTAATGGATGCAATTTCAATGTTACTTAGTAGAAATGAATGTTTTAAGACAGAAGTAAAATATTTGTTAGTTATTTCTTCATATTTAATGAATCTTATGTTCCAGTTTCTATACAAAACATCGATTTCCAGATTCCAGGTGTGGTGGGTTGCATTGATTGCACTCACCGTACATATAATTGTTCCTCGTACAAATGACCCTAGGTATCCAGAGCACATTTATGTGAACCGAACGAGATACCATTCAATAAATGTGCAGCTTTGAAATCTCATTTTGTCAGTGACAAAATGAATAACATTTTGTCACTGAAATGGGTGACAAAATGATGACATTTCGTAACTGAATTGCAAAAATAGCTATTTTTCTTCCACTCTTTTATTACTTTTTATACTAGGTATAAGTTTATATCAAACAAAAGTTAACACAATTTGAGCTTATCAACTATTGGAAAGTTGTAACACTACAACATGAAAAATGAAAACATTCCTAAAATAGCGTATAAGCTTTACTTTTCGTGTGCTTTTTAGACCATTCGTTGCAAAGCGCATAAAACTTTTTAAAATAACGAATGTTTTTAGCGTATACGAAATTCGAGAATACACTTTCGAAAATTTCATGCGCTATTTATAATGATAGCGTATAGCTATAGGTACGCTATCGTGTCGTACAAGGCTCTACAATACTAGTCCGAAAATGTGTCGAAATTGACTGATTTCTTTGGAAAGAATTACGCTTTCCTTGGAAAGACTTAAAGCAGCTTGATGTATATGACTCTGTACCGTACAAAACTAAGTAGGTATGAAAACATTTTTTTAATTTGTTAATTCGTACGGCATTTATTGATAAAAAGTTATAAATCGCTTTGGAAAGATTTAAGGCAAACCAAATATGATATCATACATTTGCTATACCTGCGTTATAGATAATCGTAAAATCTAACTAGGTATTGACTTCTATTTCGAATGTACTTATAGTGCAGTAAATCTGTCGAAAAAAAGGGGTTTGCTGTGCAAAAGGTCGGGTAGTTCTGATTTTTTGGTATGTTATTGTCGTTGGGCCTGTAATGTAAAATCCAAGTTTGCGACCTTAGGGCACCACCGCGCGCCACCTGGTGTCGAAAAAACCTCAAAATTTTCGACCTCGTCTTTGTTTTTTCAAAATATCACCCAAACGGTTGGTTTTACAGAAATAATGTTCAGTACAAATTTAAACTAGATTACATTTGTTACAGTTTGAGCCCAAAACCAGATCTATAGCTCAAATGGTCACTGAGATAAAGTGTTTCAAACACCACGTTTGTTTTTAAAAAAAGTTGGAAAATTTGTGTTTTCATTGAATATTTCCTAAACTAAGATGTTTAGAGAAAACTCCATATAGTTAAAGTAAAGCTGACTAAATTTGCAATAAGTCAAGTACAACAGAACGTCTCTACAATCGATAGTTCAAGATATTCAACAGTTATTTAATGGCTATGCTGTGTAGAGGTGTTTTATGGATGAGGTTTTATGATACGCTTTGATTTTATTTTGACTTGAGAGAGACGCAAAAGCAGCGACCCTCGCGAAAAATCACACGCTTTTCTTCCTTCACCTCTATGCCTTGCGTCTGCTACATTAGTCAGTTGGAACAGCTATCGGTTGTTTAGGTAATGTTTAATGTTTATTTTTGCTCCGATTTTTGCTCCGATTTTTTGTCAAGTGAATAACCATGTCGACTTCTTCTGTGTTGAATGAGTGTTTTATATGCCACAACAGCTTGAGTGAAGGTGAAGTGATAGTAGTGAAAAAAAGAGATACAAATTCTTATTAGATCCAGTGCCGATAGAAAAATTTAAAAACTTTAACTGAAGTGTCTGTTCACTATGCATATAAAAAGTAAACCCTAAACTGATTACTGCAGCTCTTCGTCGTTGATTTGGAGATGTAGGGTGGGTTTACAGAAAGAAACTGTGCAAACTAGATCTAATTCAGAACAATTCAACTTTAAAAGTTATTGTGTGTTGTGTGCTGAGGAAATAACGCATGCGTTCCTGGAAGCTCAGAAGAAAATGAAAGTACCAGAACGAAATGTTGTACACAAGGTAGAGCTATAGATTCTGTGAGGGATTCCCTTTTATAGGGAACTGAAAAACGAGGGGACGAATGAGTATAAAGAATAATTAATCGCATTAAGGACCAGGCCTTGTCCGCAAAGGATGCTAGATACCACGCCTTCTGTCAAAGGAAACTATATATCGGCTACCTTCCCAGACAGGGGCTAAGAGGGGATATCGCCCAGTAAAAAACGTTGAGTACATTTATTCCTACCTAGAGGAGAAATTTTAGAAGTGCCGGTTCTCTAGGGAAGGACTTCTGAATCATGAGGGAGACTTTCACCCTGACATTCGAACTGTCAAGATTCGACTGTTCAAACAATACGGTGAAGATGCGTTTGATGAATTCCTCCATACTTAGTTTTGTATTTGATTGTTATAAAAATGAAGATAAAGAATGGTAATAAGACACTAAACCTTCTCCATCGTTTCCTATTAAAGTTAAAATTGACTAAAGTTGCTTAACGTTTACACAAATTATTACGAAGGAATTAAGATTTAAATTTACGACATCTTTCGACTAAAAAGAGTCATCATCAGACTAAAAAGGGATTAAATAAGTATAAAAGCTACGTAATCTCTTTTTAGCGTGATGATGACTTTTTTGAGTCGAAACATGTTGTAAATTTAAATCTTAATTCCTTCGTAATAATTTGTGAAAAACGATGGGGAAGGTTTAGGACTTATTACCATTCATTCATTATTTCACCCCATTTGGAGCACTGTAAACGTCTATTATGGACCCAATCGAGAAAATTGAAGACATTGTGATTGCTGAAACAGCCAACCAAAAATGCACTGTCTGTTTCAGAAACTTGGGGTACAAAATGCTCACAAAGTCGTGGTATGAGAACCAAAGATCAGATCCACCAGAAGAGCAGGCTGCCGCTGACAAGATACTGGGTGATATTCGCACTCACATGGACAATATATCTGAGTACACGCCTCCTGTCAATTTTTTTGGCGAATGTGAAGACTGCAATCCGAGAACCGTGCTTGTTTTGTTCCAAACCACTATTCTGAAGAACAAGCGTTCGTCTCTAGATAAGTGGAGGAAAAAGTGCATTTCTCTTTCACACGCATTGATTAGTGCAGTGCGACCGCGTTTTTTCATATCATCTCTTTGACTCTTTTGAATGCCGTCAGTGTGTATTTGTTTCAGAAGTTTGTTTCGAAACAGCTGGTAGAACTGCTATCAGCCCTCGGCTTTGCATCAAGTTATAGCGAAACCTCCATACTCTATAATAACTTTTGGTCGTATAAACGTCCTGCTGCGTTTGAATTATAGCAAATTTTCTCACCTTTAATTTATATATTTGACGTTTTCACTAAACATATTAGTTTTAGAAGATATTCAATGAAAACCGAAGGAAAATTACAATTTTCCAACTTTTTGAAAAAATCGAGCTATTTTGAAATAATTTATCTCAGTGACTATTTGAGCTACAGAGCTGGTTTTACACTCAATCGGTAGCAAATGTATTCTAGTTTAAATTTATAATGGATTTTTTTTCTGTAATACCAACCGTTTAGGAGATGTTTTGGAAAAACAAAGAAGGGGTCGAAAATTTTGATGTTTTTTCGACACCAGGTGACGCGCGGTGGTGCGTCAAGGTCGCAAACTTGGTTTTTACATTACCGGCCCAACACTAATAACATATCAAAAAATCAGAACTACCCGACCTTTTGCATACCAAAATGTTTTATTTTACTGGACTATTAATGCTTTTGGAGTTATTAATTAAAATTAAAATTAACTTTATGCAACCAACAATGATCCTGCGGCATCTTTTTTCTTTTCGCGGAGGGCTGTTAGTTCTAAACTCGCCCATCTCAATGGGGAGTCTTATGACAAAAGCAGTACTTTTCTACCTGTTCCATTGTGTGATAATCCTACTTATTACAAGGAAAATTGTAAAACTATGCTCTCTGAATGAATGAATGAATTAAAGAAATGAGCAAAATTTTAAGGATACCTAATGAGATGCAAAGATTAATTCTGAATAAATATAAACAAGGTAAATAATAAAGGCGCAACCGAACTATTAGTTAGTAGTAATGTGATTTGGAGGAAATTTATTTTTCATAACTTCTAAAAATATAATTGTATTAGTTAGGTACATAATCTTTTTTTAAAATATTTGTAAGCGGTTGATCTCGACTATGTGTAGGGTCTAGTAGTTCAGGCAACATGGTATTTATGTAAAATTTCTGCAAGTAATTTATCATGCAATTCTGCCAAAATTCATCATCTGCAGGTATGATCGCATATTTTAAATCGTTAGAAGTAGGTAACAATCTTCGAACATATTATATATTCGAAGGTAACAATAATCTAAAATCTTTACACTAATTAGCTTTATTCAAATGTGTAGGAAACACTCTTTGACTTCGATGTAACAAAAATTTAAATACAAGTTCCATAATAGTACGAGTATTATCTATTCAGGTAACTATTTAAAAATACACACTTGAAGTAAACAGGTACCTAAAATGTTTATGACCAATGACCATAATCCCTTTACAATATTTACAACCTGTCAATCAGTCTTAGTATAAATGAATGTGGGTGGCTTTGCGGTTAAATGTCTGCATTTTGGGTTGCATATTTTTCAAACTAGATATTTAACTGTAAGTAGTATTGCCTAAAGCTAAAATAAGCAAAATAAGCTCATATCTTAGAATATAAATGAACTAAAAGCTCATATGTTCAAATCTGATTTTCATTTGTTTAAGAGATATATTAGGTTTTTCTTTTTAAAAACTTAATCAACTTAAATTTGACATCGTTGTTCTAAATGCCATTTGAAACAAAATATTAATTTATTAGATAAATGATATAAGAAGCGACAGTTGTACTGCACGCGGCGCGTAAGAAGACGAGGAGCCGGCGCATCGCGAAGAACTCCGGCGAGTACCGATTATAATAAAAATATCAAGTAAACGAACGCGTGAATTTGAAAAACATCATAAACTCGTGGTTTGCGCATTGGCGGGCTCGTCTTCTTACACGCCGCGTGCTGTAGTTGTTCTACGAGATTATAGAAATGGCTCATTATTTTCAGTCATAGAGAATAATATGCAGAATGGAGATGCAGATAAGAAGGCGATTCGCGATTATACACAAGAAAAGACAAGAAGATCTTTTTTATTCTTTAATTCGTGAAAGAAGTAGGTATCAATTTTCATGGACGAAATCTGCAAAAAAGTATCTTCTGGATTGTGTTGTAATTTATGTTACGTAATTTGTAATTTATTTCCAAATTTATTGTTTCGCGATTTTAATTTATTTATTGCTTCAATCTTCAAGGAATGTTTAACATTACCCTTTTTCATTCGATAATAATTCTCTCACGTTTGGATCCCAATTTATTTTCAAGGAAATGATGGAGTAAAGCTGGGTTCAAAATGATAGGAGATTCCCGACAAAATGTGAAGAAGATGGGACACATTTTACAGTATAAATGTACCTAATAAATTTAAGTTGGTACCTAATAGAAACAGCGATTAAACAATTAGTCGTTTTGAATGGAATCTCTGTTACATAATTAACAGACGTAACTTTTTTCTCAGGTAGGTAAATTTGTTAATGCAAAGAATGTAAGCATAATTACCATTATAATGTGGAATTTCCTCACGATCAATTAAATATGATGAACTTTGATTAAAAAACTAAGGTCACTGTGAGTAAGTTACTAATAAAAGATTTTTACTTACAGTAAATAACAAATCGTACTTCCGTGATGTCTTTTACTAGATAAAGGTGTTTAAGAGAAATGATGGAAAAGTGGATTGCATTATTTTTGCTTGCCGTAATAATCCTTGCTTTGTCTAGGATTCAAGGAGTACGAACTGAAGGTCAGTTGCATACTGAATTATAATTGTTTTTTTTAACTATGTATGTATGTATTAAAAATCATTTCATTTGTGATGTAATAGAAAATTATCTTATAGACGATGTCTCCAGCACAACTGAAAATTACATCAATACAAGTGATAGTTTTGGTGATACTCCACTTCATTTAGCTGCACGAAGCGCGTCACCACTTTTGATCGAAATGCTTCTTAATGCGGGTGCCAACATATCAGCTAAAGATGGAAGTGGCCATACTCCACTTCATGTAGCAGCATATAATGGTCGTACGGATATTGCAAAAATACTCATACATCGTGGAGCCCCTATAAACGTAAAGAACAAATTGGGCGAGACTCCTTTATCAGCTGCTGTCGCGTCAAACGATCTCGAACTCGTTCATCTACTAACAGAACATAAAGCAGTTTTAGATGTTGAAAATATTAACGGCGATACGCCTCTATTTTCCGCTTTAGCACATGGTAATGGAGATATCGCCAAACTGCTTGTAGATAATGGAGTAAAAATAGATCGCCATAATAGGTATGGTTCCACACCTCTTCATTACGCCGCCAAAGGCGGAAATGAAAACATTACACAATTGTGCATTGATTTTGGAGCAAATGTTAACATAAAAAACGATGATGGTAATACTCCTCTCCATTTGGCTGCATTGTATGGAAGAACCAAGGCGGCAAAGATTCTGATCGAAAATGGCGCAGTTGTAGACGTTTCAAACAAGGATGACAATACACCGTTACTTTTTGCGCTCAATAGTAATGTGGAAATGGTCAAGCTTCTTATAGATAACGGGGCCAATATAAACAGAATACGAAAAAATGGAGATTCCCCTCTTCATCAGGCGGTGCAGCATCTGCGAGATGATATTGTAACACTTTTACTTGAAAACGGAGCTGATGTTAAAGTAAAAAATATGAACGGCGAGATACCTCTTCACATTGCTGCAAAGTATAGTAATATAGAAATTGCGCAACTTCTTATTGGTGCAGGTGGTGAGACTACTCCGACAGAAGCAAACAGTGATGTCGATTATTAAAACAGGTACTTACTACAAAAATAGCAAATCTTTGGCCAGGTCATGGTTTTTTCAAGAATTAAGCAACAGATGCCGTTAATGCAATTAATCTAATCATTTACTGCCAGTCCAATATACGGTGGATACTGTGACTTAGGTAACCGACCTATCACATAGTAGATGGTAAACGATGTGTAATGAACATTTATAGACAAGAATGGAATTCGTGAATATGCTAAAGCTAACCGTTTCACTTTCTTATTTATAAATAGTATAAATACAGGTTAAACTTCGTCTACTACTATGTGATATGTTGGTTGCCTAAGTCACAATATTCGATGGGCATTACTAACGACCATGACAGTACGTCAGAAGTTTTAATTATGTTCGGCAATAACCGTAGTCTATTTTTGTTTAACTTACTTTTTGCAGGTAGCAACTAATGAATTAAGCTGGATTTATAGTGTCGGTATCGGTATGCAATAAGAAATAAGAAATAAGCAATAAGCAGTAAGAAATAAAAACGCATTTATAGTTCTTTAACGGTAACAGAGTAGGCATGCGCATTGCGGGTTTAATTTAAATTATTACTGTGTTTATGGTACGATTCTTAGGTTACCTAAGGTACGATTGTAAAATTAAAATCAACTTGACATAATATTTTCCCATCGATTCTTGAATAAGAGATATATTTCACTCAAATATTTCTTTAACACCTGATTTATATTGATGTCATCTGTCTTTTCTTAACTCGTAAGCTCACATCGTATACGACTGTTGCCGATTCGGTAACGGTAACGGTAAGAAATAAAATTGAACCAATTCCTTATTTCTTATTGCTTATTGCTTATTTCTTATTTCTACTATAAATGATATACAGGTTATCCATAAGTTCATTTCCTTGCCGCTTATTTCTTATTTCTTATTGCATACCGATACCGACACTATAAATCCAGCTTTAGAAAAGTATGGGAGGAACATTGCAATTATTGAAACTGAGACTAAAAGTAGGTGTACCAGTATGGCGATAACGATGTTTCTAGTTGTTTAGATGCATTAAAATCTAAATTTAAACGTAGAATATTTAACGTTAGACTCCACCAATTAAAACAAAAACACGAAGAATGTAAGTAGGTTAAACATTTCTTAACGTCACAATTACTTCAAAATTAGGTTCACAAAGATGGTTACTTGCGTCGGATATTTAGTACGTACAACCACATATAAGATAGTAGTAAAGATATAACTTGTCTGTGGTAGGTACAACAACGTTACCAACTGTAATACTCCTTCCATACCTTTCTAATTCCTTGTTCTGCTTATTACCTTCATCTCCTTTTAAATTCTGTTTCTGTATGGAATAGAAGGGTAGGAAGGAATACAGTCGATGTCTTTCAAATTTGGAAAGATCTAAGCTGAACTTAATATGTACAACTAGATAGTAGGTATTTTTAATTGTTCTAACATTTGATCAATAATTTTATACTCAATCTTAAACAAATGTATCGTAATTTTAAAAACCAATTATGTACAACTAATTAAATTAAATGAAATTACTCAAAAACTGTTGTTTATTAATGAAATTGAGTACAGTGTAATTTGGTGTACGATGGACCAACCTGTACGTAGGTTTCATGTTGGGAAAAATATGTTTGTTATTCTAAAAACAAACATGGGCATAAATTCTACTATTGCGAATCATTATACGATACCTCACAATAAAATAAAATTTTTAAGTTTCTGGAATCAATAAAATAGATTTAATGCAATAGACGGTATCCGCCAGAATAAAGAGTACCGAAACTTAGGGTGCTATGGAGTTGCTTACGTAATATGCATTTGTCACTTATTTGTCATGATTGATTTAATTCTCATTCGTTGACATCTTAGGTTAAATAAATGAAAGTTGACATATCAATGTTATCCTCGGTTATACATACTGCAGTTGAATTTGAACTGAAAATGACGGCAGAAAAAATATTCTTAGTAGAACATTATTTTTGCTCATATGGAAATGAAGGTCCAAGCTTACAACAAATATAAGTAAGATGCTGTGGTCACACATTGAGCATTATTTACAACGGTGCCGAATTCTTCACAAACATTATGGTTTTCAGACTAGAGGTAGGTACGTTCATCTCAGTAGCTATATTAATCCACAAACAACTCGATTCCTTGGATTTGAACGTCCTGATGTTATTGTAGAAAAACCACTACACAGTGTCGGTGTCATTTGGTGCGCGGTCGCTGGCCATATTTCATTAAAGATGATAATGAGAATCCACTTGCTGTCAACCAAGAGCGTTACAGAGAGAACATTATTGTACCTTTTGTGAGAGATTTACAGAGTTTTTGTCACAAAATGGTTCCAACAAGATGGTGCAACGTGACATACAGCGCACACTGAAGTACTTACTCCATTAGCAATTTCATGATAGAATAATTTCCCGAAGAACAGACTTTCAATGGCCGTCTCATTCAACGGGTTTGTCGACACCTGATGCGTATATTTACTATCGGAGTAAAAATGCAAGGCCTCTGACTTTAGAAGCTTGTATCTCAGTAATTAGCAATCATAATTTAATGAAATAAAGTGCACTTAAAAGACCATTTATTTCTACAAGAAGGTGTATAGTTTTAGATTTTTACAATACATCGTTAATTTTCTGTATCAACGTATGTGCGAAAAAGCGCTAATTATGACTCAAATCGCACAAGCGCTCCACTTTAAAAATTAATTACGGCTATATTATTGAAACTGAGTGGTAGATATTTATATATTTGAAAAATGTATACTTATTTGTCGATGTGAGATGCTTTTGAGGCCAATTGGTTTATTAGTCTTAAAGCTATATAAAAACGACATCTTGTGTAACTCAGTACCTGAACGTTCGATATTAATAATATTGACAGTAACATAACAAGGTTAAACCAATTATATTGTGGTCTAACACGATTCACAAAAATAATGTCATTATATGTATATCGTTTTTTTTAAAGAAATTTTGAAAAAAGGATGCATGCTTCGGTTGGCGTGGCGAAGCGCAGCGCGCGGGGCAGCTGTTGTCGTACACTATTGCTATAAAGCGCATGGTTTTGTACAATGCAAAAGAATAATCACATTGTTGTGGGTTGCCGCTCGCTGCTTACGATGTGGTAGATTACCTCTCGCGGGAATATGTGCGTCTTTCTTTCGCGATAATCCTAACATTTACTTTGAATTACAAGAAAACAAATTTTATTTTCAATAAGGTGCAGTTTGATTTAAGTAATACAAATTTAGCATTTAAAACAAGAATTTTTCTTTAACTTCCGTATATTGCAAAATAGCACATTTTCGGTTAGGGCTTATAAAACCAGTTAATTATATAAATAATCAATATTTATTGGCTGTCGACTTTTCAGACGTATGTGTGCTACAACAAATTTGGTAACAATTTATGAAACAATAACAATTTTATGATAAGTTAAAACTGACCGCCAGCCAGGAAACTACTAAATACAGTGTTTTTATTGCTGTTAATTAACCCTTCGTTAGGCGCGCGGCAAAAACTTACATGGTTGGGCGCGTGGTCTACAATTGTAGACCATTCGAATTCTTCAATAATTATGAACAATTAGATAATTGATTTTACTAAGGCTTATTATATATTGTATATCTAACTGTTATAAACAAAATATTAAGTTTTTGTATATTTACCTATTGATTTAAAGGTGGTAAATAACATAAATATATGTCATTTATGAACATATGCAAAGGTGTTCTACTAATCATATAGAAATAAAAAAAATAATTATATTCTATAAGTGAAACATTTTACCGCGCTAGATACATTATATAATTCATACATTTTGGTTATACATGAATTCTCATTCACAGTGGCGGCGGTCTGAAAGGCATATATTGCATATGTTTCTCTTATAAAATCGGTAAATATAATAGCGAAAGAAAGATTATAAACGCTAGAAACGCACTTATTCTATTAGTTAATGTTAAAAATGCAGGTAGCCAAAACGGTACTTATCAATAATGCACACCAACTGATAAGGAATAATCCGAACAAGGGTGGTCTACGATCGTAGACCGCGCGCCTAACGAAGGGTTAAAATAAAAGTTAAACAACTAATTCTACCATTTTGATTTTTACACATGTTAAACATATATAAATAACTAATGTACTGCCCAAAAATGAAGAAATTTCACCCCTCAGTTTTTTCGTTATGAACACTTAAAGTCAGAGGCTTTGCATTTTTACTCCGGTAGTAGGGTATGATGTAAGAAAGAATATTTCGCCCAGAAAAGTCACCGAGTAATATTGCAGAACCACGCGAAACAACAGAAACACTTTTCCGGCAGTTACAACCTCTTTTTATAAATATGAAACTTGCTTGAGTCGTAATGGTGAACTATTACAAGAATAAAAAACAAAAAAATTCTGAAACTAAGTGCAAAAGCATGCCGGATTCAACTTATACGCACAAGAGAAAGAATCGGAAAAAGAAAAAAGTCAAACAAGTATAATGGTGATTGCTGATTAGATATTAGAAACATAAGTACGACATCCAGTTGTAAAGGCTACATATAAGAAACAAAGCTGAACCTACTATAATATAAGGGTAAAGACAACGTCCTTGGTGAAAGGGTTGTAGTCACTGGACCTTGGGTTGTAGTGTTCCAACCCCCAGGTTTGACGCTACTTCACGCTACATTTACAAAATTCAAATAATAGAGGGGATATTAAAAAATGGCCGCCAAAACTAAACTTTCCCTCCAAAACTAACAGTGAATTAAATAAGATTTTTTGAAAGGAATTTATGATTTTTTTACAATACGTCGTACGTTGTACATTGTATTTATCATAGGACGGGGCGGCCCAGAGGCGACGTATCAATAGTAAATAGGGGAAAAACTTCTTTTACCGACTCATACTTCTATTATTCCGAAATCCTTATCATTGAACTTTACCCATATTGCCATAGCTATAAATAAGATCAACGTTTAAATAACACGCTCAGACATCAAAAACAATGCAACATAACTTTGTGTTTATCGTTAGTCTTTTGATAATACTAAAGGACACCACAAACGGTGCTACAAGACAATTAAAATACAATCTACCTAACTATACCTACTATATTCTTTTAGGTTCCGCAATAAAAAGAGAATCCTTCATTAATTTAGCGGATGACGATGGTAATTATCCAATTCATTTCGCAGCGCAAAAAGATGTTGAATTTGTTAAATTATTAATTGACGCCGGTGCTAATGTAAGCTCTATAAACAAAAGAAAAGAGACTCCCCTTCACTACGCTGTTAGTTACAATCGTTATGAATCAGTAAAGTTGCTCATAGATCACCGAGCCGACGTTAACAGCAAGAATGAGAATGGTGATACTCCATTTTTTTATTTACCTTACGGTCAAGAGGATCCGAGAATATGTAAACTGCTTATCGACAAAATGGACGTAAACGAAAAAAATTTAGATGGAAATACGCCGTTATTTACTGCTTCTTCAAGAGGCCATTTAAACTGTGTCAAATATTTAGTAAGTAAAAATGCGACTGTAAACACTGTTAACTTACAGGGAGACAGCCCGTTTATAACTGCATTATCAAATGGACAAGAAGCAACAGCACAGTTTCTTTTAACAGTTGGTGCCGAAATTGATGTAAAAAATAAGGGGGGTTATACACCGCTTCACTATTCGGCAAGGGAAGGAAAA
Source organism: Pyrocoelia pectoralis (assembly GCA_036250285.1). NCBI lineage: Eukaryota > Metazoa > Arthropoda > Insecta > Coleoptera > Lampyridae > Pyrocoelia > Pyrocoelia pectoralis. Next base: position 19,791,892 of record CM070080.1, on the reverse strand, counting down.
GAAAACTTGACGAGACTTTTCATTAGTTTTGGAGCAAATGTTAATGTACAGAATAACGATGGAGACACACCATTACACTTGGCATCGTCGTCAAATAGATTGAATATCGTAAAAGTTCTGCTGGAAAATTTGGTAGATCCAAATGTCTTAAATAAAGAAAAACAAACTCCCCTTCATATCAGTTGTAGTAGAAACCATGGGGAAATTGTAGAAGTTTTATTAGAAAACGGCGCCAAAACTGAAATTAAGGATATTGATGGTAATACTCCGCTTCTTACAGCAGTTTTATTTGGCAGTTATGCAGTGACGGAAACATTACTTAAGTACGGTGCGGACACTACGGCAAAGGGACGGTATGGATACTCAGCACTTCATCTTGCTCTTAACAAAAACGATCTCCATATGACGAAAATCCTCATTCCTTATGCCAACAACGAAAAGTTGCCGAGTATTAATGTTAGCGTAGTGTGACTGTGTGCCATAGTGTTGTAGAATTAATCATTTTCCTTTTACAATCCTGTCAGGAGTTATAATATTTATTCATCTCATATAAGATAGTGACTAACATATTATTAAGTTATCAATAATTACAGTACAATCATTATTTGTATTAATACGTATCATTATTTGTATTTAGACATAAACATCATAATAATCTTTCATCCTTGTACTTTGGTTATATCTAATTATGTATGCAATGTTATATATATGGGAATAAAGCGGGGAACGGTCAGTTCCATAGAGTTCATCCTAAGAGTTTTGTTAAGAGTTCCATAGAGTTCATCCTAAGAGTTTTGTTAAGAGTTCCATAGAGTTCATCCTAAAGAGTTTATTCTAAGAGTACATTCAAAGAGTTAATTACAAGAGTTATCCATAAAAAGTTAATTTCAAGAGTTTATCTAAAAATTAATATTACATAATTGGCGCAGTCGGTAGGATCCAAGAAGGAAGAACTGCAGAACGAGTATCTTACCTATTGGTTTTAACCATTCATCTTGGAAGCTGCAACCTACATCATATTAAGAAGGAAGAAAGAAAACTTCAAAGAAATTATTACAAGTAAGATCCTTTCCATTTTCCTAATTATTTTTGTAATACATGAATTATAACAGATAAAATCTTTTCTGGTACATGTAAAATTTTTATGTCCCACATTGAGATAAATAACTTAATTGAGAATTTAAATAATTTAACTTTAAATAAAGAGAATACTGAAGTGTCCAAAATGACGACAACTATTCAAGCCGCAAAAGAAATTGCAAATACTATCTATTAGATATTTTAACGGTAAAGGCGAACATCTTGAATCTTTCATTAATTCAGTCGATAGATTTCATGAACGATATGGTAAAACGACCGATAATAGTTTGAGTGAATTTGTATTCGCGTCTATATGCTCAAAATTAATAGATGAAGCAGCAGATTTTATTTTGTGTAGACCCGATTTACAAACTTGGCCTGAAATAAAAAAGATATTAAGAACGAAATTCGGCGATAGGTTAGACAGGCACGTATTACAACAACAATTTATTTTTTTAACGCGAAATAAAAATGAAGATATATTAGATTTCTTGGATAAGTTAAGAGTTATAAAATCTAGACTAAATTTAAAAATTAATTCAGATAACCAACTAACTGCCGATGTTAAAATTTCATTAATTAATCAAAATGAGATAACAGCGGTCACAGTGCTTATGAGGAATATTAATTCTGAACTAAGAACTCTTTTAATGATTAAAGACGTAAAAAATATAGACGAAGCAACGTCTTTTGTCATAAATTATTTATCAATGCAACAACAAATTAATCTTGGCCAAAGTTATCAACAGAATAGAACTTACAACCAAGATCCTATTAACAGGGAAAACCGAAATCACAAACAATTCCATCCTATAAATGCATATAATACTCCACCTCAAATGAGATCAAATTATAATTATGAAGCCCAATCTCCAACTTCGACTAAATTTCAAACACCAAATCAACCAATTAATTATTCAATGAATTATACACCCCCTCATATGAGACCAGGTTTTAAACCCCAATTTCCTAGTCAACCGATTAATTACACAACCAGACCACAATATAATCAAAGATATTTTAATAATGAACAAATTTTCGGAAAACAAAAAAACGTGTTTTCTCCAAAAAATTCTCATAAACCTTCTAATGAACCAGAACCAATGTCCACTACAACTCGCATTCCCTCATTAAGATATCAAAACAAACCTCCTATTAATAATCATTTTCAACAAACAGCTCCTCGAAATTTTATATCAGAGGAATTAACAAATATAGAAACACCCAATGAATTAGATACCGACATTTGGGAAATCCACCATAATTATGAGTCATTTGAATCTGAAGATGACCACGAAACAAATTTTCGGCTTTTTCGACCCTCAACCGGAATATCCACAACACAATTAAACGCTAATGAAAATATTGAAAATAAAAATAATACTCCCATTATTACCCAACCTATGGATTTAAATAATTTTTTACCAAATTCACTACCCTTCATCCAAATATAGGAAACCCATCTATGAAATTATTAATAGACACTGGTTGTCACCCATCTATTATTAGACCATTCCTAGCAGAAAAATATTTCCCTGAAACTATATTCAAATCAGAAACCCCCATAATCACTTGCACAGGTGAAAGTAAAGCTAACTTTAAAGCTAACATTCCCTTATTTAAAGAATTCAAACCGCTTTCATATAATTTAGAATTTATCCTTTTTAATTCCCACGATTATTTCGATGGCATAATTGGGATAAGAGATCTCAAAAAACTCAATCTTAATATCAATTTAAGAGATAAATTATTGTATAATGATCAAGTTCAAATTCCCTTACATTATAGAAATGAATTTAACAAACAAAAAATAGAAATTCCCCCCTTAACCTCAATTTTAAAACAAACAAAAACTACACTGCCTTATGATGAAATAATTATTCCAGAACTTCGCAATAATATGATTATAATACCACAAAGTCTTTTGAAAATAGAAAATGGTTCAACTACTCTTGAATTTATTAATCCTACCTCTGAAAGTAAAATAATAGAAATTGACGAAGAATTTCTGACACCTGTTGCTAATAAATTCTCTGACTCTCACTTCGAATGTTTGCATATTGAACAAATGGCACCCAAACAAATTCTAAACAAGTCGGACTTTAATTTCTCAGATATTAGAGCTAAACATCTTAATGAAGAAGAAAAAGATGCCTTAAAAAATCCTTTAATTACACAGAAAACTTCGTTAAACAATAGTAAAGAAAATTATATGTCAAACGTTATAAATAATAAATTCGATCTAGCCTTATCATTAGCAGGAACAATATTAGAAAAATTAAAATCTTTATCAATGAAGAAAAAAAATAAAAAAAGATTCCTCATTAATGGGATAGGAAAACTGAGTAAATGGTTATTTGGAACACTCGACTCTGACGATGGTCAATATATTAACACATATTTAGAAACCTTAAAAAATAATAACGATAAAACCCAACAAGATCTAAGAAACAAACAAACTTTCTTGAAAGAAATGACTAACGCGTATACACAAACCTTTCAAAATTTAAGTAACAATCAAAATGCCTTGCAAAACCGGTTAAACCTCATATTAACAGAAATAGATGAAGTTAATGATGTCAAACAATTGTTCGTTTCCTCCAGTACAATAGATAACCTACTATAGCCCAGGAAATAAAAGGAAAAATTTAACGAATGTCGGGAAAAATTAGTGACAAGCTGATTTTTTGCCAGCTGTTAGGACACCACTAGAGGTATATTTTCACAAAAGTCCCCACCCCTCCTCCCGGTGCTTTCCTCCGTACCCCCTTCAATATCCAATTTGCAAGCTTTTGGATTATTGTTCATATCTCCCAGAGATCTCTGATATCTCCGTTACCTTTTATCCTAACCTAAAAATCTTTTTACCAATTTTTTCCTTAGAAAATTATCTACTTAAATTATCTCATAACTATTTTCGACAGACTTAACAGTTTACTACGTAGGATTGAAACAAAGAGCGCGCTAGCCACTTGCTGACCTCGCCGCGCCCTCCTATGCTGCAAGTTAGTTGTTACTTATTAGTGATTTGTGGTTAGTTGTATACGTGCTCTTTGATTGTAAGGTACTGTGTTAATAGCCGTATAGTTTTCGATATTAGTGCCAGTGTTGTGCCGATTTCATTTTTTATCATTGATGTACATTTATTATTAAGTAAACTACGAATTTAAAATTACATTAAATATGTAAGTTATTTCTATGATTGTACAATTTGTATGAAATTGGTTCATTGATGATATTAGTAAAAAATCGTTTCTACCCCTGTGAGGGATAATTCGGTCGTTTTGTGTTTCAGGCTATACGAATTGTACCTATCAACATCATGGACGATTTTGGTTTGAAATGTATTTTATGCTGTAAAAATATGGAAGAAGATACCGTTGTTGTTACGAAAGGTTTGAAAACGATTATTGATGCTAGCATAATACGAAAGGATGGAATAAATGAGAAATTGGAAGGAAAAACAAGTGTTAAAGTTCACAAACTGTGCAGGCAATATTATACAAGGCCAACAAGTATTAAAGCTTCAACTGCATCATCACAAAGTTCTGTATCCCTTCCATCTACATCATTTCCTTCCTTGCGAAGTTCGAGCGATAAATTTGACTATAAGCGTTGATACTCTTTAGTCAATGCTATAAGTCAAATTACTTTATTTGTGAAAAGTCAGCAATAATCGATTCCAAGACTCCGTTGCAACGTAGAAAGGAAATTCGCATTGTAGCAACGTTGGAAATAAAAGAACATTTATTACAAGTGTGTGAAGAACGAAATGATGAATGGGGAGAAAACGTAAAAGCCCGTCTTTTAAGTGTTAGTGATCTTATAGCACCAGAAGCACGATACCATAAAAAATGTCACACTACGTTTTCAAAGACAAACTCATATACAGGATCTATAGGCAGACCGATGACAGATAAAGAGTCATTTTTAATGCTATGCGATCACATAGAGCAAAGTGACGAATGCCAGTATTCAATTAAAGAGTTACAAGATATTATGACAGGAGTTTCAGGGAACACAGAAACTTATTCTGAAAAGCATCTAAAACATCTTCTTTTAGACCATTTTAAAGATCGTATTATGATATCTAATGTTTCTGGTAGAAAGAATGTTGTGTGTTTGTCTGATACCGCCCGCAAAATCATTGCGAATTGGTACCAAGATAGAGAGAGCAACCCGGAAACAGAGAAACTTAGAATCGTATTAGCTGCTGCTGACATTATTAAAGAAGATATTCAAAAAATGGTGTACGATCATCTTACATATCCAGATACAAATGATATTAAGTCGTGAGGATAATCCTTAATTACAACTTATTTTACTATAAATTTCACAAAAAATAAATATTTTATATTCAGGGAATATATTTTAAAGTATTAATGCTAGCGAAAAAAATATGTCAATCCCTTTTTTCCAGACAATAATTCAACAAAAACGATCGTAAAAAGTGTTTTCGTGTAAGCTAAATGGTCACTGAGATATGAACGGTATTCCAAAAGCTTGCTCATTGGATTTTAAAGAAGGGGAAGGAAGGAAAGGACTGGGAGAAGGGGCGGTGCCTTTTGGGAAAACATACCCCTAGTTAGGCTCTAACAACTGGCAGCAGTTCAGTTTGTTACTAATTTTTCCAACACATGAAACCTTAGTTATACGACGTCACGGCTGTCAGTAAGTGGTGAGCGCGCTCTTTGTTTCAATCCCCAGGTGTACATATGTTACTGTCAGGTGTTATTTGGAAAGATAAAGAATTTCTCTACCACTTTTACTTAAAGTGTTTTGTTAAATTATTACCAAAAAACTCGTTAAAATGCAGAAACCCATTTAAAAGATCCTTAGAAAAGTAAAATTTTCCGTAAAAAAACAAATTTCTAATAAACTGTTAAGTATATCGAAAATAGTTGCGATATAATTGAAGTAGATAATTTTCTAAGTAAAAAACTGATCAAAAACATTTTAGGTTAGGATAAAAGATAACGGAGATATGAACGATAATCCAAAAGCTTGCAAATTGGATATTGAACGGGGGGTGCGCAGGAAAGCACAGGGCGGAGGGGCGGGGACTTTTGGGAAAATATACCCCTAATTAGGCTCTAACAACTGGAAGAAGTTCAGCTTGTCACTAATTTTTCCCGACATAAAACCTTTATTGCCTGGGCTAACTAATACAGTTATATTCGATTCAAAATTTAATAAATAACATAGAGATTGCAATATCATTTGGACGCTTGAATATTTTACATAGTTCAATAATAGATCCTAATCAATTAAGAGAAATTATTTCTAAAATAAATAGAATTTATAAAATCAAACAAATACCTAAATTAAATAACTTAATCAATTATTACGCACTATTTTCCACACAAGTTACAATTAATCACGAATTGATTTTATTTAAAATTCATGTACCTATTATATCTTTCCAATTTGTATATTATCATGTACATCCTATTCCTATTTCCAATTTAATCATTATACCAGAAAGACCCTTCTTACTACTCAACGAACAAGATTATTGGACGATGTCAGAAATATGCCCAGAAATTGAACAACATTATTACTGTCTTCAAGAAAACCTACGGAAGAGTCAACCATGCCTAGCAAACATTATAGGAGAAGGAAAAATCGAATGTAACAGAACCCTTATTCAATTCACAGAACCTACCATAAGTCAAATTAATGCCAATCAGGTATTAGTTATTCCAACAACAACCATACGAGTAAAATCTACACAGTGCGAAACAGATGGAATATATGAAATTAAACACCCCAGTATTATACTTCTAGATGACTGTAAGGTAAACATTAATGGAAAAACATTTAAAAAGGAACTAACGTTACATGAAGAATTTGTTTTTAACATACCCACAATGAACATTACTACATATACGCAACATCCAAAAGAAAAACCGTTACAAATAAACACTGTAGACAGCGAAAGTATCAAGAACGTGAAAAACCTAGCAGACAACCTAGAAACTTCAAAATTAAACGATCTCCTAAATCTCATCATACTTGGACAAACACCGTGTTAATTTCAATAATTGTTATTGTTTTTGTGTGTGTGTTATATATTTTAAATTCATAAAACATTTCAGGAAACTTAATAACCCCAATAATAACCTATCTCATAAAATACGTGAACCCGTATTTTCTGATTTGGGAAAGGAGGAGTTATAATATTTATTCATCTCATATAAGATAGTGACTAACATATTATTAAGTTATCAATAATTACAGTACAATCATTATTTGTATTAATACGTATCATTATTTGTATTTAGACATAAACATCATAATAATCTTTCATCCTTGTACTTTGGTTATATCTAATTATGTATGCAATGTTATATATATGGGAATAAAGCGGGGAACGGTCAGTTCCATAGAGTTCATCCTAAGAGTTTTGTTAAGAGTTCCATAGAGTTCATCCTAAGCGTTTTGTTAAGAGTTCCATAGAGTTCATCCTAAAGAGTTTATTCTAAGAGTACATTCAAAGAGTTAATTACAAGAGTTATCCATAAAAAGTTAATTTCAAGAGTTTATCTAAAAATTAATATTACATAATTCAGGATATTGGTCAATAAATTTTATAGATTGTAACTGACTTTATACTATCTACTAGCCCAGTAAAATGGAAAAATTTGGACGAAATAATGGTTACAGCTTTGAAAATTTGGGAACAGGCTTGTTTTGTGCTCCCTTTGAAGTGTTCAAAAGTCCCCATCTGTACCCCCCCCCCCCCCCTTCCGAGAGAAATGGGGGCGAAAAAGTGTCAAAAAAACAGGTTTTCGTAAATAACTGAAAAAGTATCAATTTTATCAAAAACGAAAACGTTAAGGAAGTTGTAGCTGACAAAATTCCGCATATTTTCATGTTTTATTTTTGTCTCTACGACTAATAGGAGCCGAGATAGATTTTTTTAAAATGTCGACTGTTTTGCGGCGAAACGGTATCCCGTGCACGCATCGCGCGTATTTCGCTTATATCTCGAGAATGACGATACGTATCGCAAAATGCTTCAAATAAAAGTTGTAAGGAATTTAATTACGGATAATTTTCTTTTTAAACATTTCCATACAATTAATATTGACAGAGATATAGTCATTTAAACCTTTTTCTAAGACACAATCGCTGCTCGTTTTGCATAATAAAATCAATAATAAGTCGAAAACTATTGGTTCTACGTACTTAGTGCATATAATAAAAGTTGTAGAGAATTAAATTTTGAATCTATATTATGTATACACGAATTATCATTTTGGTAATCTTTATAAGGCGGTGGAGGAAGAAATAATGAAAAATTCTCATTTTCAAGCCTTTCTTTGTAAATAACTATGTTTTCACTACTTGTAGACAGTAAAGTGTCTTCCAGTTTTTTAAAGATAATTAATGTACCTGTAAAATGAGCGTCGTCAGAAGTTCGTACGACAAATAGTTCGCTAGTTACAGCTGTTTGAAGGTATACTCAAAAATTGACACCTTATTAAGAATCCAGATTTTCGCTAAAAATGGCCGTTAAATTTTTGTTAAAAATTGCTTTTATCCTATTTGCAGTACTTTATATATACAGGGTGATTCAATATTCACTCCCCAGCCTTCGGATATGTATTCTACAACTAAAAATAAGATAAAAATAAAGAATAGTAAAATCCCGAAAGCCTAACCGTTTTCTAAACATTTGGCAGCACGAGCGTTATCATTACAAGCGCCTAAAACTTTTATCATATCGACGTATTCTCTGTTAGTATACCTTTCCATTATTAATTTAAAAGCTTTTCCAGCTTTCAATACTTTATAAATGATATTAAGTCAAATAAACGTCAAAGTAAAACAAAATACCGACAAGTAAATGCATTGCAATTTGATTTAAAATTTTGAATTGTTTTATTCTTTATTTCAACTTGACCAGAAAACGGTTAGGTTTTCGGAATTTTACTATTCTTTATTTTTATCTTATTTTTAGTTGTAGAATACATATCCGAGGGCTGGGGAGTGCATATTGAATCACCCTGTATATGCAAAGGTAATACAATACAATAAATCGTTCGCAAGTTGCACTTTATTGTAAAAATACATCTTTGAAAACTATATACTTTCACAAAATTTAACTAAATTGTGTATTTGTATTAAGTTTTTCTTAAATATCTTCGTTTCCACTTATTTTACGGCAAACTTTTATAGAAACTATAACTAATTGAAAGCTTACAAAACTTGCTATAAAAAACACTTTGTCACGTATGTTTTTCGGTAAACTTGGAAAAGTCAAAACAATTTTTTATACTATAGTAGGTACCTTTTCTTCGTCTCAAAAGTAGCTACATTTTCTGTAAAAATTGAACATTACCTGCATTTTCAATCATCAGTTTCTCGTTGCTGTTTACAGAAAAACATACGCGACAAGTGCTTTTTATAGGAAATTTTGTAAGCTTTCAATTAGTTTATATAAAAGTTTATCGTAAAATAAGTGGAAACGATGATATTTAAGAAAAACCGAATACAAATATGTAGGTATACATTTTAGTTTAGTTATACAACTTTCATTATATGCACTAAGTAGATACGTAGAACCAATATAGTCGTAGCGGTACATCTAAATGTCTGTCAAATTGTGCGGGAAGTGTGAAATTAGGTACACTTATTAATTAGATCAAAATAAACGATTTGACCCGCAGCACCCCTATTTTCAACCCTTCGTTTTCAAAAGTGCCCCGTATTTAGTTTTTTCCATCCCCTAACGATAATTCCTTTGTTTACAACTTTTAGAAAAAATTATATTAATAAAAGTTTTAGGAATTCTTATAAGGAACATTTTATATAAGGATAAAATTTTCACAAATGTCAACCCTTATCGAGATATGTGGAAAAAACTGATTTTTGCAGTTTCATTACAAAATCGGCCATAGTTTTCTTGTTCATCGTTTCTCAGAAAAATTATTCAAGTAAAAGATGTAGATATTAATATGATCAATATTTTAGGTATATATAATATTTTCACAAAAAGCAACCCTTAAAAAGTTACTTCGATATTTCTGAAAGTAAGCAACCCTTAAGCATGAAATCGCTGGTATCTTTTTTATTTGTAACTTATGAGGAAAAACATGTGAATAAATATTATAGAAAATTATCTTTTGGGCATTTTATGTCGGTATGAAAATTTCTCAAAAGTCAACCCTTAACGAGATATATCGAAAAAACCAGAAACTGTCAATTTTCACATAAAATCGAGCATAACTTTTCTATATTTCACTACAATGATATTATTGTTATATAATTGGGTAGGTATATGGATGTAGAAAATATAAGTAAGGGGTAATTTTTTTACAAAAACTCACCCTTAGCGAGATATTTTGACAAAAACAAACTTTCGGCACTTTTTAGAAAAGTTTTCGTAACTTTTTCAATTACGATGGTTAATATTATTTCTTCGCGGTTAATAATAGCCAATTACAGTGTATTTCATGAAATCATAGTGATTTTGCACCATATCACACTGGTGCGGAAATTTTCAACGTACAAAGTGTAGGGTTTATTCGCGGTAATATAATTAAAAAGAAACAATCTAATTGTACCCAAAATGCAAACATAGGTCGATTTTTATATCAAGGAAGACATATTTTGATGTTATTTTCTTGGGGGGTTGTTCTCACCTCCAGCGCTTCACAGGGGGTGACATTGAAATTTCAAATAGGAAGGCGGGTCATGTGATACATCATTGGAAAGCTAATTCCTTGGCCTTTTCATTTTTGCATTTTTTTCACTTTATTTCTATCATTAGCTAAGTAAAATACTGAAATATTTATTTAAACACATTTGGCTTAAGTGCGCGAGCTCGTTACGTCTCGGGCGTCGCGGCGTATGGTTTCGCTCGGGTATCGCATCTCCTTTAGACATTTTACATGCGAAAATAAAAGGTAAGGACTTCAACAGCAAGTTAGTATTATCTCACCGATTCGTATTTCAGTGAGAACAACCAAATAGAAGACTAAAAAATAGAAGACTAAAAAGGAGATGCGACGCCCGAGCGAAACCATACGCCGCGAAGAAATTTCAATGTCACCCCCTGTGAAGCGCTGGAGGTGAGAACCACCCCACAAGAAAATAACATCAAAATATGTCTTCCTTGATATAAAAATCGACCTATGTTTGCATTTTGGGTATAATTAGATTGTTTCTTTTTAATTATATTACCGCCAATAAACCCTATACTTTGTACGTTGAAAATTCCCGCACCAGTGTGATATGGTGCAAAATCACTATGATTTCATGAAATACACTGTAATTGGCTATTATTAACCGCGAAGAAATAATATTAACCATCGTAATTGAAAAAGTTACGAAAACTTTTCTAAAAAGTGCCAAAAGTTTGTTTTTGTCAAAATATCTTGCTAAGGGTGAGTTTTTGTAAAAAAATTACCCCTTACTTATATTTTCTACATCCATATATCTACCGAATTATATAACAATAATATCATTGTAGTGAAATATAGAAAAGTTATGCTCGATTTTATGTGAAAATTGACAGTTTCTGGTTTTTTCGATATATCTCGTTAAGGGTTGACTTTTGAGAAATTTTCATACCGACATAAAATGCCCAAAAGATAATTTTCTATAATATTTATTCACATGTTTTTCCTCATAAGTTACAAATAAAAAAGATACCAGCGATTTCATGCTTAAGGGTTGCTTACTTTCAGAAATATCGAAGTAACTTTTTAAGGGTTGCTTTTTGTGAAAATATTATATATACCTAAAATATTGATCATATTAATATCTATATCTTTTACTTGAATAATTTTTCTGAGAAACGATGAACAAGAAAACTATGGCCGATTTTGTAATGAAACTGCAAAAATCAGTTTTTTCCACATATCTCGATAAGGGTTGACATTTGTGAAAATTTTATCCTTATATAAAATGTTCCTTATAAGAATTCCTAAAACTTTTATTAATATAATTTTTTCTTAAAAGTTGTAAACAAAGGAATTATCGTTAGGGGATGGAAAAAACTAAATACGGGGCACTTTTGAAAACGAAGGGTTGAAAATAGGGGTGCTGCGGGTCAAATCGTTTATTTTGATCTAATTAATAAGTGTACCTAATTTCACACTTCCCGCACAATTTGACAGACATTTGCGATTTTCTCGATGTACCGCTACGACTAATAGTTTTCGAGTTATTATTGATTTTATTATGCAAAACGAGCAGCGATTGTGTCTTAGAAAAAGGTTTAAATGATTATATCTCTGTTAATATTAATTGTATGGAAATGTTTAAAAAGAAAATTATTCGTAATTAAATTCCTTACAACTTTTATTTGAAGCATTTTGCGATACGCATCGTCATTCTCGAGATATAAGCGAAATACGCGCGATGCGTGCACGTGATACCGTTTCGCCGCAAAACATTCGACATTTTAAAAAAATCTATCTCGGCTCCTATTAGTCGTAGAGACAAAAATAAAACATGAAAATATGCGGAATTTTGTCAGCTACAACTTTCTTAACGTTTTCGTTTTTGATAAAATTGATACTTTTTCAGTTATTTACGAAAACCTGTTTTTTTGACACTTTTTCGCCCCCATTTCTCTCGGAAGGGGGGGGGGGGGGTACGGATGGGGACTTTTGAACACTTCAAGGGGAGCACAAAACAAGCCTGTTCCCAAATTTTCAAAGCTGTAACCATTATTTCATCCAAATCGTTAAATTTCGTCTTATTTTACTGGGCTATACAGTATACCCTTAGAAGTATTTTCACGCCGATAAAAAAGTGGGTTTTTATTCGCCCTTGTGCTCTTGTGTAACCACAAATGGTTTTTTGCCATTAATAATTTGTGTGTGTTTTGTGTTAATAATTTTCTAATTATTATTTTGACGTTAACCATAGTTTTTTCCATCCTTAGTTGTTATTTATTTTCTCACACAATGGTTCATCATTATTTGAAAATACTGAATTTCCCCGATACCTTCTCTCGGAAACTCGGAAATTCACTTTTTGACACGTTTTACGTAATTGCTCTAGAGAACTTACTTTAGACATAGGTATCCAACGTTAAGAAAGTAGCAAAACACTTTCTTCGTTTTTATTTCAACACATCAATATATTTATTGTGAACCACTTCCACTAAAATCTTAAAAGTATAGCTTGAGTTCTGATTTTTAGGTAAAAACTGGCATAATAATATAAGTATATCTATAATAGAATCATTGCTCTATAGAACCTAGCATATTGAGATAACCACCTCTGCGATGCTACCGAAATTTACGAGATCTTGGTAACATATATGAAAATCAGCAACGTCGCTATGGGATTTTAAAAAAACAGCGCCTGAAAAGGAACAGTGGCCAAAAGTGAGTGTTCTGTGGTGGCCAGTCTACTTCCGTACTTCGAAAACTAAACATCGTTTTTAAGTAATTTTGTGTACATTTTGCGATGCAATTTGTGTTTTATTTCAAGGTACCTAGTATTTATTTTGATTTAATACCTATCAGTATTTATGTTACTGTTTGTCCTTTGCCCTTTGTGTAACTATTTACATTGTCATTTTGCTTGAGGAAATATGTCGTAACACCCGTGGCATTTATTATTTTAAATATGTAAATGAATTTCTGAGCATATCCAACAATTATCAAAGTATGAAGTGAACCTGGAATATTTGCAACTAATATTTTCCGTCCGTGAGGATTTCAATCAGCTGAAGATTAACTAATTATAAATTCCGGTTTAACTGCTTTAACAATATGTGCTGTATTAATATTGTTCAATCGTTTGTGTTTTTGCATTAATGTTTATTTAATTAATTGTGTAGACGAAAAGTTTTCTTTTTCTAGGGTTCTTTCTCCTCGTTAATCGACATTGAACCCTACATTCTCCTTTTTGGCATTGTATTGCTAATTAACTAAATTCTAGGGAACTTTAAATAAATGAATTTTTACTAACAGGTTTATTGTGTTTTCATACTTCCTCCCGATTATAATACGGTGCCATTGTATTCTTGTTTGTTGCTTACATAATAGGGGACTTACTACCACAAACCACTAAAAATATACTGTCCATTTCTATAGAAAAATAGTTGATAGAGAAATGCGGGACGGCGACTTCACAAGAGGAAAAGGGTAGGTTAAGTGACGCCCACAGCACCTTATTGGTTAATGCTTTATTGTGGGAAAATTTGAATTGAAATAAAGTAAGGTTATTGTTTTAATAAAATCCTATTTATGGTTATGTTTACATTTAGTTACAATTTACATGATATATAACAGTGAAAACAGTACCTAACAAAGTAATACATCTGCCGGACTGCCGGTGAAATTGTACAATGCGATGCTGGCATAACAACACTTTTGGAACGTTCAGCAACAGTTTTTTCTTCATAATCCTGAAACAAATGTGGATATGAAGACTCATATGAAACTCATAAATATAATCAATTAAAAAAATAATATTGTATCAAGCTTACTTTATATATTGGAAATGCATCATTACGTAATAAAATTGTGCTGAAGTCTTCAATAATGTCACTTTATAAAGGGAAACCCATGTCCAATTTTTAAATTCTCCATTAATAAATTCAACCCATTTGTTAAAAATGGGCTTTAAACATAAATGTTGTGGGTTCGGAAACTTTAAATCTACGGACTTTTCTATTCCTATTCTTACAATTACATGCGGTGACCATGTTATGTTCTAAATTCTAACAAATAGCGAAAGTAAATATAGGTAGGTACGCATGTTTAAAAACTTACCAGAAAACTATAAACTTTAATACACAATAAGTCAATAAGTAATAAACAACAAAATATAAACGCAAAACCCAATAATGAACGATTACGTGACGCTGATGTACACTACTTCACATATTTTAAACGAAAAATACCGCCATAAAATCAAACGCTTATCGCTTCGTTTGAATCAGCTGTCAATTTAATTTTATAATTTATTCTCAGTACCAACTAATTTTGTGAACAGGTTAACCAACCTACAAATCCCCTTTCCTCTTGTGAAGTCAACACCCGCATTTCTCTACCAACTATTTTCCTATAGCCACGGACGTATAATAGTACAGTCAATTTAAACACAAAAATATACAAACATTGCAAAAAATCCTATGTTAGGTTTGCTTTTTTCATGGTGTTAGGTTGGATCCCAGTAGTAAATACTCAATTTTGCAACTTCGAAAAACTTGTGGAAACTGGGGGGGGCACCAAAAACCGCGATTTTTTCGGACTTTTTTCAGTTTTAGCCTCGTATATCAAAAACTATGGGTTGTAGTGCAAAGAATATGATTATCTTTTTTAAACTAGACTAAATTTTCTACCATTTGAGCCTAACCGGAAGTCTGTAAGTATAATAGTTCCCGAGATACAGCTCTTCAAAAATAGGCATTTTCCCTAAATCTATTTTTAACGTATCATCCATGATTCGAGCCAGATATTGCCACAACGACGTAAATATAGGTAGGTACGCATGTTTAAAAACTTACCAGAAAACTATAAACTTTAATACACAATAAGTAATAAACAACAAAATATAAACGCAAAACCCAATAATGAACGATTATGTGACGCTGATGTACACTACTTCACATTTTTTAAACGAAAAATACCGTCATAAAATCAAACTCTTATCGCTTCGTTTGAATCAGCTAAATGTCAATTTAATTTTATAATTCTCAGTACCAACTAATTTTGTGAACAGGTTAACCAACTGACAATTCCCCTTTCCTCTTGTGAAGTCAACACCCGCATTTCTCTACCAACTATTTTCCTATAGCAGTGGACAGTCTATTTTTAGTGGTTTGTGCCTGAGAGTAAGAACATTACAATATCAAACGTTAAAACTGCCTCAGAACATCAACTTTACTCTTACTTGAAAAACTTTGTTTCCTCTTAGACTCTTAGGGCCGATTGTACATTTGCGGTTTAAGCCAAAGCTTTCCTGAACCGAGTATAAATTTGAACTCCGGTTTAAGTGACCATTAAGTAATTCCATTTTAAATAATCATCAAGTTGGTGCCACAAATAACAAATTTAGGTTAGAATATTAATTGAACTTGGTTTAAACCGCCAAATTCGGCCGCTTAAAGTAATATAAGCCAAACTTAAACTTAGCTCAGCAAAATTGTACAACAACTGAAATCTCCTGAACTCGGTTCACGTTCACGTCTTGAGCTGCCCTTAAACCGTGAATGTACAATCGGCCCTTAGAGTTTGTCCTAAGGTATTTTAGCTTAGATTTAATTGTGTATAATATCTATAAGAATATTTTTAACTACATTGATAGCTACCTATAGTCGGTGCGGTACGCGACATATAATGGCAAAATACTGACCTTCAATTGTACAGGGCGCCACTTGGCACGGTTGTTGCTTACCCCAAGCAGATTGATTTTCGATTAGGACGCGTCGACATTTTCCGCGCGAAGCCAAGATGGAGGCCGTTTTTGGAAAAGACTAAATTGAAAATATACATGTGGGGTATGGTTTTCAGCTAATTTTAAACTCCTCACTACGAAAACAATGTTTATTTTTTACTAGGAACCAAAAGTGACAAATGTTGACATACTGTAATAATTATACACTGCATCAAAATCAGAACAAAGAGGTCTTGATACAGCCGAATGTACAATAGATGAAGCTGACGTCAGAATTTTGCTACATGTTCGTGACATGGTAACTTTTAGTGCCAAGAGAATTCTTGTATAAACGTGTGACACAGATGTAGTAATACTTGCCATTTCATACATGGGCATTTTAAAGGAATCGGGGTTGGAAGAATGATGGTTGTACTTTACTGCTTCGAAAAACGAAAGGTACCTTACCTAGCAGTACATGAGATCGCTGAAGTCTTGAGTTCTGAGAAGGTGCTAGCAATTAGCGGATTCGCAAGCATTCGCTGTCTTCACAGCTTGTGAGTGTACGTCCTCGTTTGCTACCAAAAAGAAAAAAAGTGCATAGAAGACATGGAAATCTTACGATAGAGCAACAAACGCGTTTCAAGCTATTTCCAAGCCAGTCGGGTCCATTTCTGATGAAGTTTTCGCAATTCTACAAAACTATGTTGTACTTCTGTGTGGCGGACATCTCGAAATAGGGACAACAAATGAGGCGCATAAAGTACTTTTAACTGATAGAAGTAAAACTTTGAAAATGTGGTCTTTCGGCATATTTTGCGGGATCTACCAAGCTGGTCATGTATGGGGGCAAACTACGGAGATTACAGTTCACCTACCGTCACCACGGGTTTGTTTTGTTCTTAAGTACATATAACTAAACAGAAATATATCTAAAGTGTATCTACATGTTGTGTTCTCTTGTATTAGGACTGGGGATGGAATTAGGTAAGTGACCCTAACTGTTGAACGACATTACCCACGATCTGGATGGCTTTGCGAGAAGTTGTTCTAAAATGTGTGTGTGTAAGAACGGTTGCAAAAATAGAATGTGCAGCTGTGTCGCAAGCGAAGTTCCCTGTTATGCTCTAATGTGTATTAATTGTGGGGGAAAATGCCATAACTCCAGGTAATTGAATGAGATAATTTGTAGGTAGTAATAATCCAGTTTTTTATTTCGTGTGATTAATTGGAAGAAAATTAATGATTAAATCTACCCTTGTGGTCCAATTGTATGTTTAAATAACTTGCTCATGATTTATTTCAATTTAACTTTGAATTCAGCGTGTATTCCAACTCCCAACTTCGAACATTAAGGGCGATTCAAAACTGTATTGGGCAAAAATCACCGTCAACATGTTCCATCACTAACCGACAGGGTGCATAAAAAAGCTGACAACCATACTTTTAAAGTTAAAATAATGGTGTTTCTTTAATATTTGCCAGGTATTTTGTATATGGATATGCGTATACCTTATATTGGTTCCTAGTAAAAAGTAAACATTGTTTTCGTAATGAGGAGTTTAAAATTAGCTGGAAACCATTCATACCCCACATGTCTATTTTCAACCAAATTTAGTTTTTTTCAAAAACGGCCGCCATCTTGGATACGCGCATGAAATGTCGACGCGTCCTAATCGAAAATGAAACTCCTTGACATAACGAAAAATCATGCCATATGTCGTCCTGTACAGTTAAGATGCCGAAAAAAAACCATACCGCACCGACTACTATAGGTAGGTACCTACCAGGTGTCAATTCGAAAACTAACCAGACCTCATAAACTCTTTGAAACTATAACAGATAAGTAAAAATTCCCGAAACCGTTTCCAGAACATGTACAGGGAACCACTATGACCCTCAGAGCAATCTGCTGCAACCCACCACTTAGTAGGTTACAGCCACCTCACCCCTATTTTTTAAATTGCACTACCCCATGTGTGACATCATTCGAAAGTCCTTTAAAAACGCTAATCATTTCTGTTTTAAAAATTTTTTCAACAGTAAGATCATAAGTGCTCAACTCTTGTCGGCAAGATTTTTATTTTGTATGAGCACTGGTTGCTTGGCAATTAAATGAGATCAAATTGACGAAAAGACCCGAGCGCAGAGCGCGAGGGTTCTTTTCCCAAGAATTTGATCGAGTTTAATTACCTTTTAGCAATCAATGCAAATACAAAATAAAAATCTTGCCTGACAAGAGTTGAGAACGAATGATCTTCGGTTGGAGAATTAACTGAATGAAGCGTTAATTTACTTTTGTCAAAATGACATTTGATTTTTAAAATATTAATCAATACCTACTAAAACAATGAGGTAGCGGCAAGAAAAGTAGCATACATTCTTTTCAGTTAAAGAAATTTGTGATTGGTGCATGTGACACTGTTCTTAATGTCTCATTGGTCTACAATACTATGAAGTTAATT
Organism: Pyrocoelia pectoralis; assembly: GCA_036250285.1. Classification (NCBI taxonomy): domain Eukaryota; kingdom Metazoa; phylum Arthropoda; class Insecta; order Coleoptera; family Lampyridae; genus Pyrocoelia; species Pyrocoelia pectoralis. The sequence goes on along the minus strand of CM070080.1, from coordinate 19,772,996 downwards.
ATCAAAAAAAGTTTTTAGGATAGTGTATCTATCACTCTTCAAAAACTTCCCTTAGATCAGCCAGCATAATCAGGCATTACTCCACCCCGATTAGGAATACTTGACCCCCTAATTACACCTATGTGGATAAAGTGTAATAATGTCTTATTAGACAGTGGAAAGGATCGTTATCAATACAGTAATTTACTAAGGCATAGTCAAAATGAGAAAAATTGTAGTGATTTATTTTGCCCTACATATTCAATTGTAGATTACAAAAGATTTTATCAGTGGTTATTTAAGGATCTTCATATTCCAAATACGAAGTAGTAACGGTCGAAGATTGATATAGATCGTCTTCGTTCTGAGCCGAATTTATAAACGTAACGGTCGAAGATTGAAACAGATCATCTTCGTTCTGAGCAGAATTTATAAACGTTATAAGTTGCTCTGCAGTATTCGTATCATCATTAAACAAAGCTAAATGTAAAGGTAAGTTTCCTTGCCCATTGGTAATTTTTGGATCAGCACCATGGCTAAGTAATAATTGAACAAGGTGACCTTTCTTACGTAATATAGCTTCGTGTAGTGGAGTATTTCCGTTATTATTAATAAAATTAACAGAAGCTCCGTTTTTAAGAAGAGCTTCAACTGCATGCACGTTTCCACTCCAAATCGCTAGAAACAATGGCGTATTTCCGTCTAAATTTTTTGTGTTCACTGGTGCGTAATTTTCGATTAGAAAAATTGTGACGTTGAGGTTATCAAACCAGCATGCAATGTGAAGTGGCGTATTTCCATTTTTATCTTGTATGTTAAGGTCAACGTTTTGTTTAGTAAGAGTTCAAAGATGTCCGAGTAACCATTTTTTGCCAGTAAATGCATAGCTGTGTCTCCATTACTGTTTAAAATATTCAGATCAGCCTGGTTGTCTAATAATAATTTGGTCATTAACGCATTGTTACAAGAAATTGCGATATGTAGGGCAGTATCCCCATCTTTATTAATTGAGTCAATTGATGCGCCGTTGTCGATTAAGAGTTTCATAACGTCCATATTTTGGAGTTCAGGAGTTACAGCTATTAGAAATGGATCGTTCCCGTCTTCATTTTTAATAGTAATATCCGCACCATGTTCTATAAGCAGTTTAGTAGTATTAATACTGTCGTAAAGCACTGACAAATGAAGAGGTGTGTTTCCCTCTGCATTTAGTGTCGACAAATTTGCCCCATGTGATAGCAGTAGCTTCGTTATGCGTTCGTTTCCATTTTGGGATGATATGTGCAATGGAGTTTCGCCATGCTCATTTTTCGTATCTAGATATAACAAACGACCTGAAATGAAAGTTAGATACTTATTTATAATTTCTTTATTGTCATTTCAATAAATGTTGTTTTATTATTAATGCCCATCGTTCTCGCTTTAGTTTAATAAATTATTTAATGGTTAGGTACACTTTAAGTGGCCAGTACAAATAATTTTCAATGCAATATTTATTTCCCAATTTAATTAATCTTTGTGTGATAAGCTAGTGTTAAAAGTCATCGTCCAATTAATGTAATGTAATTTGTGAACAAAAAGTGTTGGCGATAAGGAATTTAAAAATTGTTTCTTACCAGTTATAGAGTAACCGCTTTGAAAAGAATGGATTAGCCAAAATAAGCCTATGTGCAAAAACTTGTTTGTTAAAACGCACATTGTTCTTTGAATAATAAACAAGTCACTTTCTTTATTTCTTCAAACAATAATAAAAATCTCTACTGGAAATATCTTAGAGCGTAGGTCATGACTTCCTGTCCAGATTGCGTGCTGTTAAAAGTTAAATGAAAACATTGAACCAGCACTGGAATGGTTTTAGATAAAGCGCAAAGGATAGCTTTCCAAATTTAAAGTGTTCAATTTATTTATTGTTAATAAGATAGAAATAAAATAAAATAAAATAAAAATTAATTAATGCCTTTTGTTGAAAAAATAATTCAACTTATAATGTGAGAAACAAAAATAAGCGAAAATATCTACTGCAAAAGTTATTTTGCAACATTTTTTATAAAAATGGATCCTTTAACCCCTTTTGAGAGTCAGAACCATATACTACGTTTTCAAGTATTTTTTTACTATTTTTTTAATGTTTAGCAAATTTGGTCTATAGGATTTGGAGAATTATGAAGATTGAAGCTCAGGCTCAGGTCCAAGGTTTGCACGTAGGATGAAAATACGAAAAAAATGAGTGCCACAAAAAATGCAACTTTGAATAATTTTTATAAATGCAAGAAGACCCTCTGTAAGTTAGGTGTCCATTACCAAATTTATTAACTCTGTTCATTGGTGGTTTAAGTTGGGTGGGGTTTTGGAGTTCTTTCGCAAACAATTATGGTATATTGATTACAGAATCTCGTACTTCGCATATAGTATTTATGTTTGAAAGAGCTGTTAACATTGTGACTCTCAATTCTCAAATGTCTAAAGACCTTGAATAAGAAGTAGCAAGGGGTGAAATTCAAGAGCATAAATGCGAAAGAAGCGGAAATAGTAGAGGAAATGATAAATAACAGAATAGAACATCTAGAGAAACTGAATCAAAAAAGAAATCAAGAGCCACTGGCTTATATGGCCTGGAGTGATATAAAATAAAACGCAATAGAACTCATTGTAGCTCGAAAAGGTTAAAAGATATGGTAGAAAAAGGATGTGATAATGAAAACTTAATTAATAAATGACAAAATTTGGTCGTAAACGTACAGTGGAAACGCAAAAAGAGAAGATAGAAAGACGGTAGTGATGTCGGTTCGGATTCATGACGGTAGAGAGAGAATACCGTGAAAATGGGGATAGCCGCAGAAACCGACGGAATAGCACTAGAAATGATTAACTGTAAGGAAAAATAAGGAGAAAGACACTGAAAGAACCTGCTTTGCGAAATTATGAGTAGGTACCGCAGAAGTGGAATTATTCCACCGATATATATCAAAAAAGGCGACCGAACCGACTGTGTATGTGTAAATTGTAAAAATAGTCGAGATCACCAAAGTATTTCGCGCACGAGTTGCAAACAAAATTTTTTCTACAAACGTGAAAAAGTTGACAATTCGCGACCCTAAAACCATAAGGTTTCAAGTGCAATTTATAAAATTTTACAGTACGGCATATTTAAGTTTAAATAGGCTTAAAAAATTAAACCGTTCGCGATAAGCTCAATATTTAACCAGAAGTTACTATTATAGTATATATATTTTTACAGGCATCTGTAGCGTATGAGAAGCATTGCATAATTATTTTACAGATTATTCTTTGTTTAAAAAAAAATTATGTGTGTACTTGGAACCTCATGGTTCTGTAAGAAACTAGAAACATCATAGCTTTTTTCTGTGGAAAATAAAGAAACATCGGTTAGCTTTTACATTTTTATGTGAAAAAATAAGTAGGTAACACTTAAATACAAACATTTGAAATTTATAGGAACAAAATAAGAAAAGAGAAAAATATAAAATTAGCTATGTTACTTGAAACTCTATGGAACTTACAGTGACTCTATTACAAACAGTGACGACAAGCAGCAATTAGCTCCACCCATCCGCCATTAGGAGGCAAAATTTTGGGCGGGTTTCTATGAACTCTACGGTGGTATCCTAGCAACATGCCAAATTCAAATAAAAATTACACGCTGATCAAAGGTAAACACAGTCAGGCCGCCATTATGAGGCAAAATATACTACGGCCAATAAAAATCGATACATCGTTTGTCGCCACTGTTTGTAATAGAGTCACTGTATATGGAACTTACAGTGACTCTATTACAAACAGTGACGACAAGCAGCGATTAGCTCCACCCATTCGCCATTAGGAGGCAAAATTTTGGGCATGTTTTTACGAACTCAAAGGTGGTATCCTAGCAATGTGCTAAATGCAAATAAAAATCACACGCTAATTAAAGGTAAACACAGTAAGGCCGCCATTATGAGGCAAAATATGCCACGGCCAATAAAAATCGATACATCGCTTGTCGTCACTGTTTGTAATAGAGTCACTGTAATGGAACTGTGGTTTTGGCGCCATCTAGTAGAATTTTATTCACTTTCCAGTATTTAACCCATGTAGAATGAGTTACAGATTACGTTTCTTCAGAAAAATAATTTCTGTACAAAATGTTACTTAGAACCTTATGGTTCTAGGGCATATACGTATAAACAAATAGGGTCGCGATATTACAGTCATAGTAACATAAGAAGGCGAGCACCGGTGCAACCCGATTCATGACTCCGAAAGCCGAATACTGTAAAAATACAAGTCAGTTGCGTATCGTGTAGAATCATAATAAATGAATTCACACAAGTGCATTTTTTTCAATAACTTATTCGTATTTGATTATGTATCACTGAAGTATGTAATTATACGGTAATTATAATTCAATAAATAACATTAATGTTTATATTTAGTGATGAATAAACATATCTACAAAAACAAAATGAAACCACACTGACTTATAGATACGCGTCAATTTTACAAGCAGCGTAAATTCGTCGATTGCGCATTGCCGCGCTCGCCTTCTTACGTGACTACGACTGTATTTTAACGTTAAAATACAAAACTCTCATTGCAGTGCGCGAAGTAAGTATTTCGCGCATGGCTTCGTCATTTCGCGCACGGTGTCATGGTAACGTAGGTAAGTGAAAAAAGGGTCACTTCGCGTGTTGTTATCAATGCGCAAACCTTGTCATTGTTTGACGTTTATAGAAAATAGTATATTATACACCAAGGTGGTGAAGACTGTTACTATTGACCGAGCACCAAGATTAAGAATAGGGTGCGACGCCTATAAATGTCTTCACCACCGTGGTGTAGGTATTAACGTTAAAATACAAAACTCTCATTGCAGTGTGCGAAGTAAGTATTTCGCGCATGGCTTCGTCATTTCGCGCACGGTGTCATGGTAACGTAGGTAAGTGAAAAAAGGGTCACTTCGCGTGTTGTTATCAATGCGCAAACCTTGTCATTGTTTGACGTTTATAGAAAATAGTATATTATACACCAAGGTGGTGAAGACTGTTACTATTGACCGAGCACCAAGATTAAGAATAGGGTGCGACGCCTATGAATGTCTTCACCACCGTGGTGTAGGTATATACAATTTTTTCCACTACTAGTCAAATTTAAGACACAAATTAAAAATGAAAAACTTTCTTGTAAAAATCAAGTAGGTAGCACAGGAATGCAAATTCGCCTTTCCACTAATAAAACAAAAATCAAGTAGTCTGGTGCAGATTGACATTTCCATTAATAAAACTTATTTTCAAACACCATTTGTAATTATCGTGTTTGGGAGCCTTTTTTGAATATTATGTTAGAAATAATAGAAATTAACTCTATCTGGCTCCCGCATTCCGCCATGTTGTATAGTTACGGGATGTTATCAGTCATTATTGGTTGAGTGCGAATTTTAAACTAGGCAATGGCATTTTTATTGAAATAATTTTATCGTGTTAGGTAATTTTAAGCAGCAAATACGTTAAAGACAAGACAATCCCCTGGGTATACAAAATTATGTTGCACAAACTATTGTTGAACAACTATCCCTGGATTCTCACAACGTTTGAATTTGTCCATTATTAACCTAGGTTAATAATAGAAAAAACTAGTTTAAATCCCTGGATTACAAAACGAACTTTGAATACCGCAGTAACGAAAGTATAAAAAAAATCTGGCCTTATCAAAAAGACAAAATTTGATAATTTCGAAATTTCGACTTTAAAGTCGAATATTTCGAAAAGTATTTGAGATATCAAAAAATTGGGGCCGGATCTTGAATCAGCATAAAATTTCACATAAGTTCCTTATCTTAACTCGATTGTAGACAATACGCATCTCTTGCAACGCACGGACGCACGGACGGAATATTGATTCCAGTAACGAACGAAGTTCGTTGAATATTGACCACTAGGTATGTGCTAGAGAAATTCAACTTCTCAGTTGGCTAGGATACGCAATAGTAATTGTCAACATTACAGCTATAATAGTATTGGAAAATAGTTATTTACATATGAGTACGGTAAATCAAGGTTTACGTTAACGAGTGAGAAGTTTACTGCCGAAGCGTAGCTGAGGCAGGAATTTCGAAACGAGTAACGTAATCTGATTTAACGTACAAATAATGTAAAACATTTTATTTCATACTGGCCATAGATTCATTTCTTAAGAGTTTTTCTATTAACTTTATATAAAATTTGACGTTTCCAAAGTCATGTCACTTTATGTTGCCATGGCATAACCTTTGTACTCGGGTACAAAATTTCTAGTACGGTAAAGTTTCATTTACCAGACTCGTATGAGTCTGGTAAAACACAGATTACTAGTCAGTATGAAATAATAGTTATTTACATATGAGTACGGTAAATCAAGGTTTACGTTAACGAGTGAGATGTTTATAGCTGAGGCAAGAATTTCGAAACGAGTAACGTAATCTGATTTAACGTACAAATAATGTAAAACATTTTATTTCATACTGGCCATAGATTCATTTTCTATTAACTTTATATAAAATTTGACGTTTCCAAAGTCATGTCACTTTATGTTGCTATGGCAACCTTTGTATTCGGGTACAAAATTTCTAGTACGGTAAAGTTTCACAGATTACTAGTCAGTATGAAATAATAGTTATTTACATATGAGTATGGTAAATCAAGGTTTACGTTAACGAGTGAGAAGTTTACAGCCGAAGCGTAGCTGAGGCAGGAATTTCGAAACGAGTAACGTAATTTGATTTATTCATTTCTTAAGAGTTTTTCTATTAACATTATATAAAATTTGACGTTTCCAAAGTTATGTCACTTTATGTTGCTATGGGTATTCATTTCTTAAGAGTTTTTCTATTAACATTATATAAAATTTGACGTTTCCAAAGTTATGTCACTTTATGTTGTTATGGCAACCTTTGTATTTGGGTACAAAATTTCTAGTACGGTAATAGTTATTTATGTACCAAGTCAGTAAAGTGAATCTTTATCGAACTCGCCTGAGATTATCAGCCGAGCGAGTGAAGCGAGCGAGGCGAGTAACAGGCGAGTTCGATAAAGACACTTTTCTGACGTGGTGCATACAAACTTTTATCGCCAACCGTAAAAATACTTTTTTATAAATAATTCGCGACAAAACTTTTACTGTTGGAGCCGTGACAGCGACAAACGATTTCTGTCATACAGTCATGGGTATATTGATAACTATTAGCGGCAGGTAAAATAGCTATTATTTTTACAGTACGATAAAGTGTTTGTTTACTTCCGAAAATCGCTATGGTAATGCATGGATCTATTGCCGGTTGGCGATAAATACAATTTATAGTACGGTAAATACGATTTATTTCATACTGACTAGGAATCTGTGTTTTACCAGACTCATACGAGTCTGGTAAATCGTATTTACCGTACTATAAATTGTATTTACCGTACTAGAAATTTTGTACCCGAATACAAAGGTTGCCATAGCAACATAAAGTGACATGACTTTGGAAACGTCAAATTTTATATAAAGTTAATAGAAAAACTCTTAAGAAATGAATCTATGGCCAGTATGAAATAAAATGTTTTACATTATTTGTACGTTAAATCAGATTACGTTACTCGTTTCGAAATTCCTGCCTCAGCTACGCTTCGGCAGTAAATATCTCACTCGTTAACGTAAACCTTGATTTACCATACTCATATGTAAATAACTATTATTTCATACTAACTAGTAATCTGTGTTTTACCAGACTCATACGAGTCTGGTAAATGAAACTTTACCGTACTAGAAATTTTGTACCCGAATACCAAGGTTGCCATAGCAACATAAAGTGACATGACTTTGGAAACGTCAAATTTTATATAAAGTTAATAGAAAAACTCTTAAGAAATGAATCTATGGCCAGTATGAAATAAAATGTTTTACATTATTTGTACGTTAAATCAGATTACGTTACTCGTTTCGAAATTCTTGCCTCAGCTACGCTTCGGCAATAAACATCTCACTCGTTAACGTAAACCTTGATTTACCGTACTCATATGTAAATAACTATTACCAGACTCGTATGAGTCTGGTAAAACACAGATTACTAGTCAGTATGAAATAAAAGTAATTAATTGACAGTAGGCCTATGGACAACACTGACCGTAGCTATCATTTTCAACGGTAATTAGTCCATTTGATTGTTTAGTTCCTTTTGAAGCTAATAGGTCATTTGCGAAATATTGAATAATAAATACTTTTGATTTTTTTGGCAAGGTCTAATTTCGCAATAACCTTTATGATCACATGCTATAAAGACCAATTACACGCATCAACTTCGTAGTATTTAACTATGAAAGGACTGACACTAATACATGTAATTCACATACCTAGGTACTTTAAATTCGCTGGGGTCAAGGTTTCCCCAACACGGATGGTCTCAGTTGATACTTGGTAGCTACCATGAATGCATGATTAACTCACCCTGACTCGGGATATTGGACCAAGAAAATGTATTTTCCAACTGATCCGCATCTAATTTATAAAAAATGAGCAAAGAAACTTTCTAAAATTCTTGTGCATAAATTAATACATTATAATTATTAATAGGTTTAGGACACTATTATCAACAACAATTTATACAAAACATCTTACGCCTAGGGCGTTACATCGAAGTTACTTCTAACATCTATCGCATTCTCATTACTTCCACCATTTGCAACGACTTCGTTAAGAATGGAATTTGTAGTAAGCAATAGCTTTACAACATTCGCATTTCCGCGAGCAGTTGCCACATAAAGCGCGGTTTCGCTTTGAAAATTTTTAGCATTAATTCTAGCACCGCCGTTTAAAAGTTCGTACATAGCATTCTCATGTCCATACCACGCCGCTATATGCAATGGCGTGTTTCCCTTTTCATTGACTCCATTTGCATTTGCGCCGTGTGCCAATAGAATCTTTATAATCCCAGCGTGATCACGTGAAACTGCGATATCAAGTGGCGTCGACAAATCCTTATTTTTCGTATTTATAATGGCACCTTCCTCCAGCAATACCTTGGCGGCATTCTCATGCCCATACCACGCTGCTATGTGCAATGGCGCGTTTCCTTTTTCATTGACTCCATTTGGATTTGCGCCGTGTGCCAATAAAATCTTTATAATCCTAGCGTGATCACGTGAAACTGCGATATCAAGTGACGTTGACAAATCCTTATTTTTCGCGTTTACGTTGGCACCTCCCACCAGCAATGCCGTGGCGGCATTCCCATGCCCATACCATGCCGCTATATGCAATGGCGCGTTTCCCTTTTCATTTACTCCATTTGAATTTGCGCCGTGTGCCAATAGAACCTTTATAATCCCAGCATGATCACGTGAAACTGCGGTATCAAGTGGCGTCGACAAATCCTTATTTTTCGCGTTTACGTTGGCACCTCCCACCAGCAATGCCATGGCGACATTCCCATGCCCATACCATGCCGCTATATGCAATGGCGCGTTTCCCATTTCATTGACTCCATTTGCATTTGCGCCGTGTGCCAATAGAACCTTTATAATCCCAGCGTGATCACGTGAAACTGCGATATCAAGTGGCGTCGACAAATCCTTATTTTTCGCGTTTACGTTGGCACCTCCCACCAGCAATGCCGTGGCGGCATTCCCATGCCCATACCATGCCGCTATATGCAATGGCGCGTTTCCCTTTTCATTGACTCCATTTGCATTTGCGCCGTGTGCCAATAAAATCTTTATAATCCCAGCATGATCACGTGAAACTGCGGTATCAAGTGGCGTCGACAAATCCTTATTTTTAGCGTTTACGTTGGCACCTCCCACCAGCAATGCCATGGCGGCATTCCCATGCCCATACCATGCCGCTATATGCAATGGCGCGTTTCCCATTTCATTGACTCCATTTGCATTTGCGCCGTGTGCCAATAGAACCTTTATAATCCCAGCGTGATCACGTGAAACTGCGATATCAAGTGGCGTCGACAAATCCTTATTTTTCGCGTTTACGTTGGCACCTCCTACCAGCAATGCCGTGGCGGCATTCCCATGCCCATACCATGCCGCTATATGCAATGGCGCGTTTCCCTTTTCATTGACTCCATTTGCATTTGCGCCGTGTGCCAATAAAATCTTTATAATCCCAGCATGATCACGTGAAACTGCGGTATCAAGTGGCGTCGACAAATCCTTATTTTTAGCGTTTACGTTGGCACCTCCCACCAGCAATGCCGTGGCGGCATTCCCATGCCCATACCATGCCGCTATATGCAATGGCGCGTTTCCCTTTTCATTGACTCCATTTGCATTTGCGCCGTGTGCCAATAGAACCTTTATAATCCCAGCGTGATCACGTGAAACTGCGATATCAAGTGGCGTCGACAAATCGTTATTTTTCGCATTTACGTTGGCACCTCCCACCAGCAATGCCATGGCGGCATTCCCATGCCCATACCATGCCGCTATATGCAATGGCGCGTTTCCCTTTTCATTGACTCCATTTGCATTTGCGCCGTGTGCCAATAGAACCTTTATAATCCCAGCGTGATCACGTGAAACTGCGATATCAAGTGGCGTCGACAAATCCTTATTTTTCGCATTTACGTTGGCACCTCCCACCAGCAATGCCATGGCGGCATTCCCATGCCCATACCATGCCGCTATATGCAATGGCGCGTTTCCCTTTTCATTGACTCCATTTGCATTTGCGCCGTGTGCCAATAAAATCTTTATAATCCCAGCATGATCACGTGAAACTGCGGTATCAAGTGGCGTCGACAAATCCTTATTTTTAGCGTTTACGTTAGCACCTCCCACCAGCAATGCCGTGGCGGCATTCCCATGCCCATACCATGCCGCTATATGCAATGGCGCGTTTCCCTTTTCATTTACTCCATTTGCATTTGCGCCGTGTGCCAATAGAACCTTTATAATCCCAGCGTGATCACGTGAAACTGCGATATCAAGTGGCGTCGACAAATCGTTATTTTTCGCATTTACGTTGGCACCTCCCACCAGCAATGCCATGGCGGCATTCCCATGCCCATACCATGCCGCTATATGCAATGGCGCGTTTCCCATTTCATTGACTCCATTTGCATTTGCGCCGTGTGCCAATAGAACCTTTATAATCCCAGCGTGATCACGTGAAACTGCGATATCAAGTGGCGTCGACAAATCCTTATTTTTCGCATTTACGTTGGCACCTCCCACCAGCAATGTCATGGCGGCATTCCCATGCCCATACCATGCCGCTATATGCAATGGCGCGTTTCCCTTTTCATTGACTCCATTTGCATTTGCGCCGTGTGCCAATAGAACCTTTATAATCCCAGCGTGATCACGTGAAACTGCGATATCAAGTGACGTTGACAAATCCTTATTTTTCGCGTTTACGTTGGCACCTCCCTCCAGTAATACCATGGCGACATTCTCATGCCCATACCATGCCGCTATGTGCAATGGCGCGTTTCCCTTTTCATTGAGCCCATTGACATTTGCGCCGTGTGCCAATAGAACCTTTATAATCTCAGCGTGATCACGTGAAACTGCGATATCAAGTGGCGTCGACAAATCCTTATTTTTCGTATTTATAATGGCACCTTCCTCCAGCAATACCTTGGCGGCATTCTCATGCCCATACCATGCTGCTATGTGCAATGGAGCGTTTCCTTTTTCATTGACTCCATTTGGATTTGCGCCGTGTGCCAATAAAATCTTTATAATCCTAGCGTGATCACGTGAAACTGCGATATCAAGTGACGTTGACAAATCCTTATTTTTCGCGTTTACGTTGGCACCTCCCTCCAGTAATACCATGGCGGCATTCTCATGCCCATACCATGCCGCTATGTGTAATGGCGCGTTTCCCTTTTCATTGACTCCATTTGCATTTGCACCGTTTGCCAATAAAATCTTTATAATCCCAGCGTGATCACGTGAAACTGCGATATCAAGTGGCGTCGACAAATCCTTATTTTTCACATTTACGTTGGCACCTCCCTCCAGCAATACCTTGGCGGCATTGACGTGATCATGCCATGTAGCTATATGTAACGCCGTATTCCCTTGCTCATTAACTCCATTTGGATTTGCTCCACGTGTTATTAGATTCTTCAATGTATCGATCAGATTTTGAGAAGTTGCGAAATGTAGGGATATTTCGTGATGGATTTTGCTTGGTTTATCATTGGTGCTGCTGGGTAAAGCTCTTTTTACCTTATATTGACGTTCATTGTGTAGTGGAGTATTGGAGTTTACATATAACGAACTAATCCTGAGACTTCTGAGGAATAACTTTTTTGGCGTATAATTAGTATAAAGATCCTTTGGATACAATGAGTTCCACTCGGCACCTGAACAAAAAAAGTTTGTTTAGTGTAGTTAAACAAAGAAACAGACGTGAAATGTAAATAAATCCATTAGTATATTATACAACAAGCTTATAATCTTGGTGTTTATTGCACGAGAGAATGTTTAATGTACGAGCGAGCGCAGCGAGCGAGTCACGCTAAATTTGCCGAGTGCAATTAACACCAAGACATAGTTAGCCTATGACCAAGATTATAACGAATTGTATAGATACGCTATTTTCTTTATGCCAGCATCATAAATTTGAAAAATTTTATTTTTAAACAGACTATATTATACTGGCATGAATGTTGGGTGTGATGACGATATCGTTTCGTTGGATACGATTGTTGCTATGTGTCGTGTGTAAATACCGTATATATTATGTCAGAGTAGGTAAAGATGAGGTCGTTGTTTCTATGGTTGGAAATTATGAACGATTTCTGGTTATCAATAGAGCCGTTTATGATGCTAGCATAAAAAAATTATTATTGGTGTTTAATGCAAGCAATAATGTTTAAGGTAAATAGGTACCTGTTAATAAAAAAAAACATTTATTGTTATTGCCATGTTTTCATGGCTTCAATTCTTGTTACTCGTTTTCCTATGTCCATTTATAGATCAAGATACGCAGTGGCAACTTAAATGAAACAAATTTAAAAAACTATTTTTCAAAATAAATGCGAAAAATCACAAACCGTAGTTTAAGAGAAATCATTTTTTTTATTGTTATCGCAAAATTAATTTTTGTTGTACTTTTAAATCCAGTATCAACAAAGCCAATTTATCCATATTTCTGAAATGTAAATTCCACTATTTACGAGAAATAGCACCATTTCGATAATGCGTTGATTGATAAAAGAACTTATCATTCAACGATATGTGTATTCGACTGATGAGGTAACACATAGATGCTTTATAATAAAATCTAGCTTTATCAGCATATGTCATTATTTATATCAAAATATGTAGTATCAAATTCGATCTTTAATTGTTAATTTGTAACGACAGGTATTCTAATCGCCAACCGAAGAAGATCGGGGACGGGAATTTTTGATAACAGACAGACAGTTGTTAGAGTTACCTAGAGTTTTGAAGTTGTATTAGAATGATATTGTGTTTAACGTTTTGTTCATTTACATATGGTTTTGTTATAATAAATAAATTCATATACGAAAAGCGTTAAAGTGGCTTCCCAACGTGTGGCTCGAAAAAGAAAAATTAAATGAATCGTTTCCATGTGACGTTATCAATAACCATATTGCAATAATCGTCTTTCTGTAAGACATTTTGTGCGAAGTAAATTGCGTTATAAACGATAAGCGTCGTGTGCGAGAATTGTATTTATTCGTTGAAAAACAATCATTCGTCTTTGTGTAAGACATTGGTTACAAATAATTATAATTACACGTGGTGTTATTGTGTAAGTTACGAGGGAAGGTCAACAAGTTCCACACAAATTGTAAGTGTTGCACTTTATTTTTGCGTCTATCCTGAACTTAAACTGGCTACTCATAACTACAATTTGCGAGGAAAAATGGCACAATCGGTTACGTTAACTGATGACCAGTTTAATCAACTATTGCAAAGGTTGAGTATGGGTAATAATGCAAATGTAGCTACTGCAGTCCAATCACAGACTGGAAATTTTTCGAAATGTTGCTCGAGGTTTAACGGTGAACCTAATGTAGATGTAAATGCGTTTATTAGTGCGGTCGAAATATATAAAGAATGTGTGAATATTACCGACGACAATGCATTAAAAGGTCTCCCAATGCTGTTGGACGGATTTGCTGCGGAATGGTGGCACGGAGTAAAAGCTGACGTTGTGAATTGGGATAATGCGATTGATCATCTTCGTCAAACGTTCGGTCCAAAGAAACCTCCGTATCGTGTTTACAAAGAATTTATTGTTTGCAACCGTACAAGATGGGAAAACTCCAACGGATGTTTTTGTGTGCAAGACAAGAGTCGCGCTTTATTGGCTCAACTGCCAACGGGTACTTTGTCGGAAAATACGCAATTAGACATGTTTTACGGGTTGTTAAATTGGAAAATTCGAGATCGAATACCGCGCGATAGCGTTATCGATTTCTCACAGCTTTTGCAGGAAGCCAGAACTGTAGAGGACAATTTTCACGAACGAAGTGCGGATGTACAAGTACAACTTGACAAACCTCGTTGCGGATTTTGTAAAAACCTCGGTCATACTAAAGACGAGTGTAAAAAAATGAAAGCAAAAAGTGGCGATGTCAAAAATTCGGATGATTCGGTTAACAAGCATAGTAGTCTTGTGTGTTACGGATGTGGTGTCACGGGACATATTTGGAGTAATTGCTCAAAGGACAAAACGCGAAAAACGACGCTAGCGGAACCGAGCTCTTTGGAATTTTGTTCGATTAATGCGCGAGGTTCGGAACTTTTGTCTAGAGAACGTCCAATATTATTATTACTATTTTAGGAGCTCGCGGCACAGGATTAATTGATTCAGCTGCAAAGCAGAGTATTGCGGGAAAACATCTTTACAATGTGCTCTTAAAGAAACGTCAACGATTTAATGAACAGAGTGTATCGGTTCGACTCGCGGACGGGACGGTTAAAAACGAAACACTGCAAGTGACGAACGTGAACGTTTTCATTGAGAACAGAGTTGTGCCGACTACGATTTTGGTGTTGCCCAAGGCTGAGTATTCGCTACTCGGTGTTGACTTTATTAATGATGCAAAACTAGTTCTCGGTGTCGCGAACGCGAAGTGGAATTTTTCGGATCTGCCGGACGTGAAATATGAACTCTCGTTTGAAAATACATTTGAGAAGGCTCAACGAACGGTAGTAGATTTGAGTTTTGCTGCGGTGCCACGAAGGAACAAGTTTGTCGATTGAAGAGAAAGATGTGGTGAATGGTTTTCTCACTGAATATTCTCATATTTTTGATAATAACACGGAGGCGACTCCATATGCCGAGCATAGTATAAATTTAACCGATGATACGCCTATCGCGGTTCCTCCTTATAGATTGTCACCTCAGAAGAGGGAAATTTTGGAGAAAGAAATAGAGAAAATGCTGAGGGATGAAGTCATTGAGGAGTGTGAATCTCCTTACGCGGCACGCGGCACCTGTTGTGTTGGTTCCCAAGAAGGAGGGTCGTTGGAGAATGTGCGTCGATTATAGAAGCCTGAATGCTATAACGGTACCGGACAGATACCCGATGCGACGCATAGATGACACCCTCCATGCGACAAAACCTACAAAATACATTTCAACTCTGGATCTACAAAGTGGTTATTGGCAAGTTGCGGTTAAAGAGAGTGATAGGGACAAAACAGCATTTATATCACCTTTTGGTATTTTTCGATTCAATAGAATGCCGTTTGGCCTGCGAAATGCGCCAGCCACATTTCAGCGATTATTGGATAGATTCCGAGCAGGTGTTCCTGATATACAATACCCTCGTATACCTTGGATGATTTGATTGTTTTATCTTCAACCTTCGAAGAACAGATCGCGGATCTGAAGACGATTTTTGATAGGCTTGAACTTTTTCGATTACGAGTAAATCGCGAGAAGTGTTGTTTGTTTAGTTCTAGCGTCAAATATCTCGGACATTTAATTACGACAAACGGAATTTGTGTAGACCCGGATAAAGTTAGTGCGATAAGGGATAGACCAAACCCAAAAAATGCAAGGGAGGTCATATCATTTCTTCAGAGATGTAGTTGGTTTAGAAGATTTGTGCCTGATTTTGCAAAGGTCTCAAAGGCGTTAAGCGATTTAACCAAGAAGAATACGGAATGGAAATGGGGCAAGGAGCAAGAGGATTCCTACTGCAAACTGAAAGACCTGTTGACGTCAGCTCCAATTCTACGGCAGGCAGATCCACACTTACCATACATACTAAAAACGGACGCTAGTGCATATGCAATTGGTGCGTATCTACTCCAGGGGGGAGGGCACTGACGAACGACCGGTAGAATATGCTAGTAGGTTATTAACAGCGGCGGAAGTTAATTATTCCACATGTGACAGAGAGGCGTTGGCTCTGGTGTACGCTGTCAATAAGTTTCGTGGTTATTTGGAAGGTGCTGAGGTCCATGTGTCCACGGATCACCCACCGTTGAGATGGCTTATGTCGTTGAAGTCTCCTACTGGAAGGTTGGCGAGATGGGCGTTGCAATTGCAGGGTTTTGACATAAAGGTTGATTACATACCAGGTCGTACAAACGTTGTTGCTGATACGTTAAGCAGACCTCCTGTCAACGAGGATTGTGTTGGAATTAATTTGGTTACAATCGACATGCCTACACAGTCAATCAAAGATCTTCGCGCAGAACAAACAAAGGACCCCGATATTTCAAAAATAATTGAGTGCTTCGAGAGTGTTAATCCATTGCAAATTGATTATGACCGATGGTCGAATCGTGGTTTCGTGATGAAAGATGGAATTTTGTATCGTTTTTGTACAGAACTGGATACGGAAGAAACTCAATTGGTGGTTCCGAAATCAAAGGTAGAAGAGATTTTAAGGGAGTGCCATGATATACCAATTGCGGGCCATTACGGAACTGACAAAACTTTCCATAGAGTCGCCCAGAAATACTACTGGTCAACCATGCGAAAAGATATAACCAGTCACGTTAGGAGTTGTGTAGAATGTCTGCGCTATAAGCCCAGTAATTTAAAGCCAGCAGGATTGCTGCAGACCCCGGTGATGAACCAGCGTTTTGAGATATTGGCTATGGATTTGTTTGGACGGCTGCCTAAGACACCTGACGGATTTAGATGGATATTCGTTGTAGAGGATACTGCCTCACGTTGGATGGAATTGTTTCCTTTACAGTCCGCAACTGCAGAAGTTTGTGCAAGAGTATTGATCGACGAAGTCATACTACGATTTGGTGTACCGAGGAGAGTCATCAGCGATAATGGTGCACAGTTTGTGGGAGAGATCATGCAACAAGTTGCTTATTTTCTTGGCTTCAAGCAGAATTTGACACCTGTGTATCATCCTGAAGCGAGTCCGGAGGAGAGACGAAATCGAGAGTTGAAGACTCAGCTTTCCATATTCGTGAAGGACAAGCATACTAAATGGAAAGAAGATATAGCAGCTATTCGCTTCGCTATGAACAGTGCAGTGAGTTCAGTTACTGGTTGTAGCCCAGCTTATTTGTGTTTTGGACGAGAATTAAGAACTCCGCTAGATGTGCACGACGATTTACGACATGTGATTAAGAATGAGAACTTTGTAGAGGAAATAACACCTCATCTGCAGATTCTGGGAGATGCCCAAGAGATACCGCAGGACAAATCTAAACAGTACGCCGATAAGCATCGTAGAACCGCAGAAGACTACAACTTGGGGGATCAGGTGATGATCAAAACCCATCCCCTGAGCAATGCAAGTGCACAGTACTCTGCAAAGTTAGCACCAAAAAGAGATGGACCCTATGAAATAAGAGAAAAAGTGACGGCTACTACCTATAGAGTGTGTCCTCTGGGAAAACCTGAAGAACTGCTTGAAGTTTACCACATATCGTCTCTAAGCCGATATCACGGGCCCGAAGACCAAATGCCGCCTTTGCCTGTGAGGCCATTGAGGAAGAGAGGAAGGCCTAAGGGTAGTAAAAAGAAGAAAGCGAAGGTGTTGGGTTGCACGCGGGACGCTTCGTACAATCCAAAGGGGGAGAATTGTAACGACAGGTATTCTAATCGCCGACCGAAGAAGATCGGGGACGGGAATTTTTGATAACAGACAGACAGTTGTTAGAGTTAGAGTTTTGAAGTTGTATTAGAATGATATTGTGTTTAACGTTTTGTTCATTTACATATGGTTTTGTTATAATAAATAAATTCATATACGAAAAGCGTTAAAAATTTGATTAAATTGACCTACCTATGGGTGCACATAAGGAGAGGAAGGAGGGGGCAGTGCCCCCCCCCCCTCCCGGCTTGGATTCTAAGCAGTAATCATTTCTTAAATAACGAAACGCTTTTTAATTAGCTTCATATTGTTGAAATTGCTAATGATCTTTCCCAAATTGCCCCCCTGGAAATTACTGTATGGGCGTCCGCCGCCCGTACCTACGTACCTATAAAATTGTGACATACCATTAACCCCTTCAAGCCCAGGTCGATTTTCTAAGGTTGTAGTGCAATCCCAGATTTTGTAAAAAAACGATGTTTTTTAAAATTGTTTTTTTCTACTTATTATTAATTTATAGGTATAAGACCATGTTTTCTGCACTAAAAGTGGTTTGAAAAATCTTATATTTATCCACAAATCCACTTGACAAAATCGATATTACTACTGCAAGGGAATTAAACACACTTGCTGTCGGTAAAATCGTTCGACCTTGAAACAGCCAATCTCATGTTAGTAAATAAATATTAGCCATCCCAGGGCATATCTACGTAATTGCAATATTATTCCAACTTAGTTATTCTATTTCAAATTTGTTGCCACAAGTGACAATCTGGGATGGCACTTCGATATTCATTTGTTGCCACCTTTGGCAACATGGGCTTGAAGGGGTTAAGCCGAGAATGGAGAGTAGAAACTTTTGCATTATGGAATAATACAAAAAAAGAAACAATGTATAGGTTGTTACATTTAAAGTACCATTGGCCAATTATAGTAGGTACTGGAAAACAGAAATCCGCCTGTTCACATAATATACCCACCCCTTCACAATACCTACTTACTTTCCATTCACATCGTATACAAATTTATGATTAATTTTTACTAAACCTTCCTTTTGGAACTCCATAGGAATATTATAATGATAACACGCAATTTCACTCATTTATTATATTAATAATTAATAGCACATTCTGAGTAATAATTACATATCAAAGTTAATACGGAACAGAACCAGTTTAATATCTATATACAAACATTGAACCTAAAGGAAATTATCGCTATTTTCGTAATCCGTTTATATTCTTTCCTAGAAAGGTGTAACGTCCCCCAAGAAAATAATCATACCAAGACAAAGTGTATATAGTGTTTGTAAAGTATTTATTTAAAAAATTAATTCTATTCTTATTCCTTTATTACAAAAACATTTCCATTTTCACGGTAACTTCAATAAATTTCTACTAAATCAATAACTCCCCTTTGAGAGAGTAGTAGCTCCACAATGTCGTGAAATCTGTTACGAGACGCTATATCAAGAGCGGTTGAATTATTTAAATTTTTAGCATTTATATCGACACCATTATTGATGAGATCAACAACAAAATCCTTACGGCCAAGTGAAGTGGCAACGTGTAATGCATTATCCCCATGTTTATTTTGAACATTTAGATCAGCACCTTTAGAGAGTAAACCCTTAAAAGCAGCAACGTTATTCCTTGAAATTGCAACATGGAGAGGGGTATTGCCTTCAAAGTTTTGAGCATTAACTTTAGATCCAATATCAAGTAATGCCGCAAAAATGTCACCTTGCCCATTTAGAATTGCGCGATGAAGGGGTGTATTTCCATTTTCATTAGGCTTATCTATATTCGCACCTCGACTTGTCAGAATTCTCACCAACTTAACATCGCCGTTTGCAACCGCTACATCCAGGGGAGCTTCATTCGCAACATTCCTCACATTAACGTTAGCACCTCTCTCAAGCAGAACGGAAAGTACTGCAGAATCCCCGTGCCCAACAGCATGATGTAGAGCCGTATTTCCATGTTTATTAGCAAGATCAACAAGTGCTCCATGTGACAAAAGAGATTTTATAACATTCACATGACCCCTTCCAACGGCGATATCAAGGGGAGTATCGTCGGCACTATTTCGGAGGCTTACATTTGCCCCATTATCAAGCAAAAAGTCAACTATTTCTGTTGCTCCTTGCCATGAGGCGCGATGTAATGGTGTGCTGTTGTCCTTATTCGCCATATCCACTGGTGCTCCATGTGACAAAAGAGATTTTATAACATTCACATGACCCCTTCCAACGGCGATATCAAGAGGAGTATCGTCGGCACTGTTTCTGAGGCTTACATTTGCCCCATTATCAAGCAAAAAGTCAACTATTTCTGTTGCTCCTTGCCATGAAGCACGGTGTAACGCGGTGTTGTTGTCCATATTCGCAGTATCCACTGGTACTCCATGTGATAAAAGAGCCTTTATAACATTAATATGACCTCTTCCAATTGCTATATCAAGAGGAGTTTCGCCGGCACTATTTCTAAGGCTTACATTCGCCCCATGATCAAGCAAAACGTTAACCATTTCTGTTGCTCCTTGCCATGAAGCGCGATGTAACGCTGTGTTGTTGTCTTTATTCGCAGTATCCACTGATGCTCCATGTGATAAAAGAGTCTTTATAACATTCATATGACCCCTTCCAACGGCGATATCAAGAGGAGTTTCATCGGCACTATTTTTAAGGCTTACATTCGCCCCATGATCAAGCAAAACGTTAACCATTTCTGTTGCTTCCTGCCATGAAGCGCGATGTAACGCTGTGTTGTTGTCTTTATTCGCCGTATCCACTGATGCTCCATGTGATAAAAGAGTCTTTATAACATTCATATGACCCCTTCCAACGGCGATATCAAGAGGAGTTTCATCGGCACGATTTCTAAGGCTTACATTCGCCCCATGATCAAGCAAAACGTTAACCATTTCTGTTGCCCCCTGCCATGAAGCGCGATGTAACACGGTGTTGTTGTCCATATTCGCAGTATCCACTGGTACTCCATGTGATAAAAGAGTCTTTATAACATTCATATGACTCCTTCCAATGGCGATATCAAGAGGAGTTTCGCCGGCACTATTTCTAAGGCTTACATTCGCCCCATGATCAAGCAAAACGTTAACCATTTCTGTTGCTCCCTGCCATGAAGCGCGGTGTAACGCTGTGTTGTTGTCCTTATTCGCCATATCCACCGGTGCTCCATGTGACAAAAGAGATTTTATAACATTCACATGACCCCTTCCAACGGCGATATCAAGAGGAGTATCGTCGGCACTGTTTCTGAGGCTTACATTTGCCCCATTATCAAGCAAAAAGTCAACTATTTCTGTTGCTCCTTGCCATGAAGCACGGTGTAACGCGGTGTTGTTGTCCATATTCGCAGTATCCACTGGTACTCCATGTGATAAAAGAGCCTTTATAACATTCATATGACCTCTTCCAATTGCTATATCAAGAGGAGTTTCGCCGGCACTATTTCTAAGGCTTACATTTGCCCCATTATCAAGCAAAAAGTCAACCATTTCTGTTGCTCCTTGCCATGAAGCACGGTGTAACGCGGTGTTGTTGTCCATATTCGCAGTATCCACTGGTACTCCATGTGATAAAAGAGCCTTTATAACATTAATATGACCTCTTCCAATTGCTATATCAAGAGGAGTTTCGCCGGCACTATTTCTAAGGCTTACATTCGCCCCATGATCAAGCAAAACGTTAACCATTTCTGTTGCTCCTTGCCATGAAGCGCGATGTAACGCTGTGTTGTTGTCTTTATTCGCAGTATCCACTGATGCTCCATGTGATAAAAGAGTCTTTATAACATTCATATGACCCCTTCCAACGGCGATATCAAGAGGAGTTTCATCGGCACTATTTTTAAGGCTTACATTCGCCCCATGATCAAGCAAAACGTTAACCATTTCTGTTGCTTCCTGCCATGAAGCGCGATGTAACGCTGTGTTGTTGTCTTTATTCGCCGTATCCACTGATGCTCCATGTGATAAAAGAGTCTTTATAACATTCATATGACCCCTTCCAACGGCGATATCAAGAGGAGTTTCATCGGCACGATTTCTAAGGCCCCATGATCAAGCAAAACGTTAACCATTTCTGTTGCCCCCTGCCATGAAGCGCGATGTAACACGGTGTTGTTGTCCATATTCGCAGTATCCACTGGTACTCCATGTGATAAAAGAGTCTTTATAACATTCATATGACTCCTTCCAATGGCGATATCAAGAGGAGTTTCGCCGGCACTATTTCTAAGGCTTACATTCGCCCCATGATCAAGCAAAACGTTAACCATTTCTGTTGCTCCCTGCCATGAAGCGCGGTGTAACGCTGTGTTGTTGTCCTTATTCGCCATATCCACCGGTGCTCCATGTGACAAAAGAGATTTTATAACATTCACATGACCCCTTCCAACGGCGATATCAAGAGGAGTATCGTCGGCACTGTTTCTAAGGCTTACATTCGCCCCATGATCAAGCAAAACGTTAACCATTTCTGTTGCTCCCTGCCATGAAGCGCGGTGTAACGCTGTGTTGTTGTCCTTATTCGCCATATCCACCGGTGCTCCATGTGACAAAAGAGATTTTATAACATTCACATGACCCCTTCCAACGGCGATATCAAGAGGAGTATCGTCGGCACTGTTTCTAAGGCTTACATTCGCCCCATGATCAAGCAAAACGTTAACCATTTCTGTTGCTCCCTGCCATGAAGCGCGATGTAACGCGGTGTTGTTGTCCATATTCGCAGTATCCACTGGTACTCCATGTGATAAAAGAGTCTTTATAACATTCATATGACCCCTTCCAATGGCGATATCAAGAGGAGTTTCGCCGGCACTATTTCTAAGGCTTACATTCGCCCCATGATCAAGCAAAACGTTAACCATTTCTGTTGCTCCCTGCCATGAAGCGCGGTGTAACGCTGTGTTGTTGTCCTTATTCGCCATATCCACCGGTGCTCCATGTGACAAAAGAGATTTTATAACATTCACATGACCCCTTCCAACGGCGATATCAAGAGGAGTATCGTCGGCACTGTTTCTGAGGCTTACATTTGCCCCATTATCAAGCAAAAAGTCAACTATTTCTGTTGCTCCTTGCCATGAAGCACGGTGTAACGCGGTGTTGTTGTCCATATTCGCAGTATCCACTGGTACTCCATGTGATAAAAGAGCCTTTATAACATTCATATGACCTCTTCCAATTGCTATATCAAGAGGAGTTTCGCCGGCACTATTTCTAAGGCTTACATTTGCCCCATTATCAAGCAAAAAGTCAACCATTTCTGTTGCTCCTTGCCATGAAGCACGGTGTAACGCGGTGTTGTTGTCCATATTCGCAGTATCCACTGGTACTCCATGTGATAAAAGAGCCTTTATAACATTCATATGACCTCTTCCAATTGCTATATCAAGAGGAGTTTCGCCGGCACTATTTCTAAGGCTTACATTCGCCCCATGATCAAGCAAAACGTTAACCATTTCTGTTGCTCCTTGCCATGAAGCGCGATGTAACGCTGTGTTGTTGTCTTTATTCGCAGTATCCACTGATGCTCCATGTGATAAAAGAGTCTTTATAACATTCATATGACCCCTTCCAACGGCGATATCAAGAGGAGTTTCATCGGCACGATTTCTAAGGCTTACATTCGCCCCATGATCAAGCAAAACGTTAACCATTTCTGTTGCCCCCTGCCATGAAGCGCGATGTAACACGGTGTTGTTGTCCATATTCGCAGTATCCACTGGTACTCCATGTGATAAAAGAGTCTTTATAACATTCATATGACTCCTTCCAATGGCGATATCAAGAGGAGTTTCGCCGGCACTATTTCTAAGGCTTACATTCGCCCCATGATCAAGCAAAACGTTAACCATTTCTGTTGCTCCCTGCCATGAAGCGCGGTGTAACGCTGTGTTGTTGTCCTTATTCGCCATATCCACCGGTGCTCCATGTGACAAAAGAGATTTTATAACATTCACATGACCCCTTCCAACGGCGATATCAAGAGGAGTATCGTCGGCACTGTTTCTGAGGCTTACATTTGCCCCATTATCAAGCAAAAAGTCAACTATTTCTGTTGCTCCTTGCCATGAAGCACGGTGTAACGCGGTGTTGTTGTCCATATTCGCAGTATCCACTGGTACTCCATGTGATAAAAGAGCCTTTATAACATTCATATGACCTCTTCCAATTGCTATATCAAGAGGAGTTTCGCCGGCACTATTTCTAAGGCTTACATTTGCCCCATGATCAAGCAAAACGTTAACCATTTCTGTTGCTCCTTGCCATGAAGCGCGATGTAACGCTGTGTTGTTGTCTTTATTCGCAGTATCCACTGATGCTCCATGTGATAAAAGAGTCTTTATAACATTCATATGACCCCTTCCAACGGCGATATCCAGAGGAGTTTCATCGGCACTATTTTTAAGGCTTACATTCGCCCCATGATCAAGCAAAACGTTAACCATTTCTGTTGCTCCTTGCCATGAAGCGCGATGTAACGCTGTGTTGTTGTCTTTATTCGCAGTATCCACTGATGCTCCATGTGATAAAAGAGTCTTTATAACATTCATATGACCCCTTCCAACGGCGATATCCAGAGGAGTTTCATCGGCACGATTTCTAAGGCTTACATTCGCCCCATGATCAAGCAAAACGTTAACCATTTCTGTTGCCCCCTGCCATGAAGCGCGATGTAACACGGTGTTGTTGTCCATATTCGCAGTATCCACTGGTACTCCATGTGATAAAAGAGTCTTTATAACATTCATATGACTCCTTCCAATGGCGATATCAAGAGGAGTTTCGCCGGCACTATTTCTAAGGCTTACATTCGCGCCATGATCAAGCAAAACGTTAACCATTTCTGTTGCTCCCTGCCATGAAGCGCGATGTAACGCGGTGTTGTTGTCCATATTCGCAGTATCCACTGGTACTCCATGTGATAAAAGAGTCTTTATAACATTCATATGACCCCTTCCAATGGCGATATCAAGAGGAGTTTCGCCGGCACTATTTCTAAGGCTTACATTCGCCCCATGATCAAGCAAAACGTTAACCATTTCTGTTGCTCCCTGCCATGAAGCGCGATGTAACGCGGTGTTGTTGTCCATATTCGCAGTATCCACTGGTACTCCATGCGATAAAAGAGTCTTTATAACATTCATATGACTCCTTCCAATGGCGATATCAAGAGGAGTTTCGCCGGCACTATTTCTAAGGCTTACATTTGCCCCATGATCAAGCAAAACGTTAACCATTTCTGTTGCTCCCTGCCATGAAGCGCGGTGTAACGCTGTGTTGTTGTCCTTATTCGCCATATCCACTGGTGCTCCATGTGACAAAAGAGATTTTATAACATTCACATGACCCCTTCCAACGGCGATATCAAGAGGAGTATCGTCGGCACTGTTTCTGAGGCTTACATTCGCCCCATTATCAAGCAAAACGTTAACCATTTCTGTTGCTCCCTGCCATGAAGCGCGGTGTAACGCTGTGTTGTTGTCCTTATTCGCCATATCCACTGGTGCTCCATGTGACAAAAGAGATTTTATAACATTCACATGACCCCTTCCAACGGCGATATCAAGAGGAGTATCGTCGGCACTGTTTCTGAGGCTTACATTCGCCCCATTATCAAGCAAAACGTTAACCATTTCTGTTGCTCCCTGCCATGAAGCGCGGTGTAACGCTGTGTTGTTGTCCTTATTCGCCATATCCACTGGTGCTCCATGTGACAAAAGAGATTTTATAACATTCACATGACCCCTTCCAACGGCGATATCAAGAGGAGTATCGTCGGCACTGTTTCTGAGGCTTACATTCGCCCCATGATCAAGCAAAACGTTAACCATTTCTGTTGCTCCTTGCCATGAAGCGCGATGTAACGCTGTGTTGTTGTCTTTATTCGCAGTATCCACTGATGCTCCATGTGATAAAAGAGTCTTTATAACATTCATATGACCCCTTCCAATGGCGACATCAAGAGGAGTTTGGCCGGCACTATTTCTAAGGCTTACATTCGCCCCATGATCAAGCAAAACGTTAACCATTTCTGTTGCTCCCTCCCATGTAGCGCGGTGTAACGCTGTGTTGTTGTCCTTATTCGCA
The DNA here is from genome assembly GCA_036250285.1 of Pyrocoelia pectoralis. Taxonomy (NCBI): domain Eukaryota; kingdom Metazoa; phylum Arthropoda; class Insecta; order Coleoptera; family Lampyridae; genus Pyrocoelia; species Pyrocoelia pectoralis. The sequence continues at coordinate 19,746,862 of CM070080.1, read as the reverse complement.
GTATCCACTGATGCTCCATGTGATAAAAGAGTTTTTATAACATTCATATGACCCCTTCCAACGGCAATATCAAGAGGCGTTTCATCGGCACTATTTCTAAGGCTTACATTTGCGCCCATATCAAGCAGAACGTCAACTATTTGTACTGTACCGTGCAATGCGGCATGATGTAGCAGAGTATTCCCATTTCTGTTAACATTTTTGTGATTTACATCTACACCATGCTGCATCAATTGCTTTAGAACCTTAACATAACCTTTTGCAGTAGCTAACTCAGTTGGGGTTTCATTCTCAGAACTTTTAGCGTTTGGATCTGCTCCATAATTTAACAAAGTGTTTAGTGCCTGCAAATCTTGATTTCTAACCGCAATATGCAGTGGAGTATCATTATTTTTGTTAACAGGATTTATGTCTGCCTTATAATTTCTTAGAGCATTAACGACATTGGGGAATCCTCTTGATACTGCAAAGTGCAGTGGCGTTTCTCCGTTCTTATTCCTTGCATTTTTGTCCGCACCACAGTCGAGTAAAGCGGTTAAGGCTTCCACTTCACCACTCCAAGCTGCAACATGGAGAGGTGTATTTTTTACGTTACTTAGCGAATTTATGTCTGCTTTGTAGTTGCTTAGAACTTTTACAACATTGGGGAACCCTCTTGATGCTGCGAAATGTAGTGGCGCTTCTCCGTTCTCATTCCTTGCATTTTTGTCTGCACCACCGTCGAGTAAAGCGGTTAAGGATTCCACTTCACCACTCCAAGCTGCAACATGGAGAGGCGTATTTTTGACGTTACTTAGCGGATTTATGTCTGCTTTGTAGTTGCTTAGAACTTTTACAACATTGGGGAACCCTCTTGATGCTGCGAAATGTAGTGGCGCTTCTCCGTTCTCATTCCTTGCATTTTTGTCTGCACCACCGTCGAGTAAAGCGGTTAAGGCTTCCACTTCACCACTCCAAGCTGCAAGATGGAGAGGCGTATTTTTGACGTTACTTAGCGGATTTATGTCTGCTTTGTAGTTGCTTAGAACTGTTACCACATTGGGGAACCCTCTTGATGCTGCGAAATGTAGTGGCGCTTCTCCGTTCTCATTCCTTGCATTTTTGTCTGCACCACAGTCGAGTAAAGCTGTTAAGGCTTCTACTTCACCACTCCAAGCTGCAAGATGGAGAGGCGTATTTTTGACGTTACTTAGCGGATTTATGTCTGCTTTGTAGTTGCTTAGAACTTTTACCACATTGGGGAACCCTCTTGATGCTGCGAAATGTAGTGGCGCTTCTCCGTTCTCATTCCTTGCATTTGTGTCTGCACCACAGTCGAGTAAAGCTGTTAAGGCTTCTACTTCACCACTCCAAGCTGCAAGATGGAGAGGCGTATTTTTGACGTTACTTAGCGGATTTATGTCTGCTTTGTAGTTGCTTAGAACTGTTACCACATTGGGGAACCCTCTTGATGCTGCGAAATGTAGTGGCGCTTCTCCGTTCTCATTCCTTGCATTTTTGTCCGCACCACAGTCGAGTAAAGCTGTTAAGGCTTCTACTTCACCACTCCAAGCTGCAAGATGGAGAGGCGTATTTTTGACGTTACTTAGCGGATTTATGTCTGCTTTGTAGTTGCTTAGAACTTTTACCACATTGGGGAACCCTCTTGATGCTGCGAAATGTAGTGGCGCTTCTCCGTTCTCATTCCTTGCATTTTTGTCTGCACCACAGTCGAGTAAAGCTGTTAAGGCTTCTACTTCACCACTCCAAGCTGCAAGATGGAGAGGCGTATTTTTGACGTTACTTAGCGGATTTATGTCTGCTTTGTAGTTACTTAGAACTTTTACGACATTAGGGAACCCTCTTGATGCTGCGAAATGTAGTGGCGCTTCTCCGTTCTCATTCCTTGCATTTTTGTCTGCACCACAGTCGAGTAAAGCTGTTAAGGCTTCTACTTCACCACTCCAAGCTGCAAGATGGAGAGGCGTATTTTTGACGTTACTTAGCGGATTTATGTCTGCTTTGTAGTTGCTTAGAACTTTTACAACATTGGGGAACCCTCTTGATGCTGCGAAATGTAGTGGCGCTTCTCCGTTCTCATTCCTTGCATTTTTGTCTGCACCACCGTCGAGTAAAGCGGTTAAGGCTTCCACTTCACCACTCCAAGCTGCAAGATGGAGAGGCGTATTTTTGACGTTACTTAGCGGATTTATGTCTGCTTTGTAGTTGCTTAGAACTGTTACCACATTGGGGAACCCTCTTGATGCTGCGAAATGTAGTGGCGCTTCTCCGTTCTCATTCCTTGCATTTTTGTCTGCACCACAGTCGAGTAAAGCTGTTAAGGCTTCTACTTCACCACTCCAAGCTGCAAGATGGAGAGGCGTATTTTTGACGTTACTTAGCGGATTTATGTCTGCTTTGTAGTTGCTTAGAACTTTTACCACATTGGGGAACCCTCTTGATGCTGCGAAATGTAGTGGCGCTTCTCCGTTCTCATTCCTTGCATTTTTGTCTGCACCACAGTCGAGTAAAGCTGTTAAGGCTTCTACTTCACCACTCCAAGCTGCAAGATGGAGAGGCGTATTTTTGACGTTACTTAGCGGATTTATGTCTGCTTTGTAGTTACTTAGAACTTTTACGACATTGGGGAACCCTCTTGATGCTGCGAAATGTAGTGGCGCTTCTCCGTTCTCATTCCTTGCATTTTTGTCTGCACCACAGTCGAGTAAAGCTGTTAAGGCTTCTACTTCACCACTCCAAGCTGCAACATGGAGAGGCGTATTTTTGACGTTACTTAGCGGATTTATGTCTGCTTTGTAGTTACTTAGAACTTTTACGACATTGGGGAACCCTCTTGATGCTGCGAAATGTAGTGGCGCTTCTCCGTTCTCATTCCTTGCATTTTTGTCTGCACCACCGTCGAGTAAAGCGATTAAAGCTTCCACTTCACCACTCCAAGCTGCAACATGGAGAGGCGTATTTTTGTCTTTGTTTAGCGCATTTATGTTTGCCTTGTAATTGCTTAGAGTGCTCACGATATTCGAGTGTCCTTTGGATGCCGCAAGATGCAGTGGGGTTTCACCCTCGTCATTCCTTGCATTTTTGTCTGCACCGCAGTCGAGTAACACTTTTAGCATTTCGTTTTCTCCATCTCGAGCTGCATTGTGGACGGGAGAATTCTTAATATTGTTTAAGAAGCTAATGTCTATCTTTCGCACGCACATAATTTTAATCGCATTATGCATTCCGTTTAATGTTGCAACATCTATTGCCGTTTTTCCGTTGGCATTTTTAATATTTGCATCTGCACCACAATCAAGTAATGCGCTTATCGCTTCATCTTGGCCAAGTTCTACTGCAAGATGAAGAGGAGTGTTTTTATTATTGTTTTTGGCGTTAATATCTGCTTTATTATTGCACAGTAGCTTAATCACATCTGCAAACCCGTTAGATGCTGCTTCATGAAGTGGCGTATTTTTTACGTTATTTTTTGTATTTGTATTACCTCCACATTGTATGATTGCTTTGGCTACATCAATATCTCCATTCTTTGCAGCTACGTGTAGTGGTGTGTTTTTGTATTTATTAGAAGGATTTATGTCTGCTTTCTGTGCGCATAAAGCCGTAATTGTATTATACATTCCTTCAGAAGCTGCAATATGCATTGGCGTTTCCCCATTTATATTTTTAGCTTCTTTATTTGCTCTACAATTGCTTAATGCATTTATTGCGTTTATTAGTCCATATTTTGCGGCGGTGTGTAAACCGGTATTACGTTCTTTGTCCACTTCCTCTGTATTCGCTTTATTTTCGCACAAAATTTCAATGATGTTGACTAATTCCTTTGAGACCGCTTCATGAAGAGGTGTCTTTGCATGAATATTTTTTGCATTTTTGTTAACGTTGCACGTCATTAAGGTCTTTACAGCATCCACTTGGTCATTCAATACTGCAACGTGTAGTGGTGTATTCTTGTCTCTGTTTGCAACATTGATATTAACATTTTTATTACAGTAGATCTTTATTATTTTAGAATTACCGATCGATGCTGCATAGTGGATAGGGGTATCCCCAACTTTATTTTTTGAGTTTGCATTTGCACCGGCTACAAGTAATTCAGTTACAACTTCAGTTTGATCGTTCAAAGACGCTAAATGAAGTGCTGTTTCATCATTCTGATTCATTGAATTCATATTGGCTTTGTACGTCTTTAATAATTTAATAAAGTGTACGAAACCTCGCAATGATGAAGTATGCAACGGGGTATTTCCATCAATGTCTTTTACTTCAGTATTCGCCCCCACTTCAAGAAGTGCTCCAGCAGAATTTTGCATGTTTTGCTTAATCGCCATGTGAAGGGGCGTTTCTTTTCGTTTATTTAAAGAATTAATATTTGCATTTTTCGAACGGAATAATTTGATGATCTCGGGGAGATTTTTTGAAACCGCTAAATGTAAAGGTGTCTCCCCATTGATATTTTGGACCTCTGTATTGCAACCTCCGGTAAGGAGTACGGAAATCACATTTGGTCTGTTCTGTAACACGGCAGTATGTAAAACTGTGTTCCGATCTTTTCCCTGTGAATTCGCATTTGCTCCTCTAGAAAGTAGCAGCTTGATTATGTCGATAAATTCTCGAGATACCGCTATGTGTAGTGCAGTATCCTCTTGGTTGTTTTTGGCATCTTTGTTTACGTTAGAATCTAGGAGTACTGCTACAGTAGCAATGATACCGTGCCATGTTGCCGTGTGCAATGCAGTGTTACCAACATTTGTTCTGGATTCAAGTTGAGCATGTTTAGAAATTACCAATCTAAGGATGTCAACGTATCCCCTTGACGCCGCGACATGTATTGGACTGTCTCCATTTTTGTTTTTCACGTTAATATTTGCACCACGATTGATCAACAAGGAGACAACACTATAATGTCCTTGCCAAATGGCTCCTATTATAGGTGTATTTTTATCTTTGTTTTCAAGTTCCGTGTTAGCTCCTGCTGCTAATAGGGTATTGACAGCAGATTCGTGTCCTCTGGAAGATGCAAAGTAAAGTGGAGAATCTTTGTTTATATTTTGAACGTTAACGTTAGCACCGTGGCTTAAAAGAAGATTTATAATTTTTAGGTCACCATTCCATGCTGCTAAATGTAGTGGAGTATTTAGCAGCTTATTAGCTACATTTACATCCACACCACTCCGCAGTAAAGAAGCCACTTTATCCAACTGACCTTGGTTTGCCGAAATGTGAATTGGAACATCACCCCGTGCATTTGTTATCGTTCTTCTGTAGCGGTAGAGTGATCCTGCAAAAAAGTGTATTTCAGTGCCAACTAGTTTAGCAGCAAAAGAGTCGCAATGTCCATGCGGACGGTTGCATACATTGAGAAAAAATAGAACACTGTGTACATTGATTAAGGTTTGTTGCATTTTGCTATCTGAGGTTATTTAATCAAATAAGGCAAATTTTTTGTGGCTCAACGTTATTATTATTATTTGTACCTGGATAACGCGATTTCTTCCGCCACTTCCATCGCAATTAAACCATTACGAGGGGAACCACCATTTTTATAAACGATTTCTTTTCATATATCATTTTTCGATTTGTATTTTTCCTACCCTTGATCTACTTCCCAAAGATTTCCAATTTTTCGAACTCATCGTACCTACTAATATTACACGGATTTTTTTTTCTAGCAGAGCGACAGTAGGCATAAAGATAATATCTAAAGAACATGGTTTTCTTTCATTTGAATTTGAAAATCTCCATCGCAGGCTTAACTCGTTCTATGGCATTGTAGACAAGTAGGTACCATTTTCATTTCACGCTTATCACCAATTCCCATACTATGTTTCGTACGCTCTTCGACAGTTCTCTTTAATAAGGTGTTGATTTTTACAGAGTAAAACTTAACGTAGTACTCGAGCAATCGCTGGAGCCATAAATAAATATATTTCACTCTCCCTTTACTTCTCCTACTGAGAGAATTTCAACTGTCCGATTCGCTATAACGTTTTTTGTTTGTGTCTCTTGTTTCTGATGGTTCCTTTTACCTGATATTACAAATGATATTATAGCATCTGAAGGGCAGCGACCTGGTCTGAATCCAAATTGACTTTCATGAAATATAAATATCCCTAATTTCCGTTGAAGAAAACATCTTTAGCGTAAATTGTAGAATGTTGGGTACAACATGTGTGTATAAATTTAGAGGATCTAGATTGTTCTTAGGAAGGCTATCGACAATTGTATTTGATATAGTGGCAAAGTAAATGTTGAAGTCAGTTACAGATATATTATGTTTAATCTACTGTTTGGAATGTCGATGTGAATTAATGATATTCCACATAGTTCTACTTCGATTGGAAGATGTATGTATCGCCCAACCATTGGCAGAAACTTTTGCCATTTTGATAGCACTTTTATATTGAGAACGAAATGTTCGTTTCAGATTAAGAAGATGAGGTGTTTGGTATTTTTGGCATAGCTTTTCCAGAAAAGGTTTGTAAACTGCGTAATTGCGATAATATAACATTCACTGGTAACGAAGTCGGAAAGGTTAGAAATAGATCACTCAGTGACTAAATGATATCTATTTCTAATCTTTCCGACTTCGTTACCAGTGAATGTTATTATCGCAATTACGAAGTTTACAAACCTTTTCTGGAAAAGCTATGTAAACTGGTACGGAATTAATGTTGGACACGAAGTTCCAGAGCATTAGTGGTCATTATAAAAATTTTACAAGAATGTCCTCTACTGATTTTGAAAATTGAATGAGCAGAATCGCTCATAAAATAGCGTTAAAAAATTGCAACCGCCTTTTTCGCCGTACAAACTGACACTGAGAATCCCTTTGTGATCGTAAGAAAAATCGACAAAAGTCGGCTCACAACGCGCGACTCAAACTACGTTGTTGTTTAAATAAGCGGCTCATGTAGTCCGGACGCTATAAGGCAAAATGAGGCCCAACCTTGCACTTTGTGACAAGTTTATTCCAATGGGCAAATCGTGTTCTATATGCCCCCGGGCACATTTTCAGATGTGGTGCCACCCACCCACCCTCCTACCCCCGCCGCCATATTGGAAAAATGGCGGCCAAAAACGGTTTTTAGAAGTTATTTCGAGAACCGTCCAAGATATCGCAAAAAGCTTCAAACACATGTTCTAGAGGACTAAATTTGCAATACAAAGTGATCTATAAACTTTTTCATTATCTCTTACCGTTGAGCCGGAAATGACCTTCAAACCTCTGGTCAAAATGCTTTCTTGATAAATACGCTACTATGTGGGCCTCTCTCGCCGCATTCTCGACGCTATAGTTATTTTTGAAAGGACTAACATATAAACGAAGCTGTTTCCAATATTTATTTTTACGTTGTTCTAGTGGCTTTTTAACCCTCTTATTTTAAGACTTCGTCAGAGTTACCTTCGACATTTAATTGCAACGCATTACTTTAAAGACAACTTGAGACTCTGGGGGAGGCATCCATGCACTACATCGATCCCATGAGCTCTTTTAAGGGGGAATGTAGTGAAAATCATTTTTAGAAAAGTAGGTTTTACAGGTTTTGCAGTTATGAGCTTATAACCATGAGCGGTTTCGCGCGGTTTAATTCGCGTAAGTCGGAACCGATTGATTCCTTTCCGCAGAACCTTCCGGATCAACTAAAATACGAAACTCGGTTTGATCGTCGTTGCAAATAATGGAACAACGTAAAAAAATATTGCAAACAGCTTCGTTTATATGTCAGTCCTTTCAAAAATAACTATAGCGACGAGAATGCGGCGAGAGAGGCCCACACAGTAGCGTATTTATCAAGAAAGCATTTTGACCGGAGGTTTGAAGGTCATTTCCGGCTCAACGGTAAGAGATAATGAAAAAGTTTATAGGGTACTTTGTATTGCAAATTTAGTCCTCTAGAACATTTGTTTGAAGCTTTTTGCGATATCTTGGACGGTTCTCGAAATAACTTCTAAAAACCGTTTTTGGCCGCCATTTTTCCAAATTGGCAGCGGGGGTGGGAGGGCGGGTGGGTGGCACCACATCTGAAAATGTGCCCGGGGGAATATAGAACACGATTTGCCCATTGGAATAAACTTGTCACAAAGTGCAAGGTTCGACCTTATAGCGTCCGGACTAATGAGCCGCTCACTTAAGCACATACACACATAGGGAAAGTAGGTAATGTACCTACTTACATAATCGAAAAAAAATCGAACTCGAGGTTTTGATGAATTTCGACGTTTTGAGTTCCCCTGAGTCCAAAACCACTATCTTTGAAAAATATTTGTCTGTGGGTGCGTGGGAGGGTGGGTGGGTAGTCGCGTACGTTATGGCTGTGGAGCCTAAACTACTAGACCGATTTTTATGAAATTTAAAACTAAGGTCTATAGAAAAACTTCATCGGTAAAACAAGCTTCTCATCAAAATCAGCCCAAAGGGGCCCAAATTAGGGGCGTTATTTTGGGAGCAAACATTCAAATTTTAACCCAAACTAATTTCCCTTGGTGAAAGTTAGTAAACATGGTAACAAGTAAAACACCGTTTTTCGGTTGTTCCTAAATTCAAAATGGCGGCCATAATAGCAATTCTCCAAGTTTTTACTCTTTAGGGTGTAGCTCAAGAACCGTTTATCTTAATTAAAGTTTGAAAATTGGAAATTGTAGCCATAGTACGGCCAGAACATTTACTTATAATTGATAAAGAACAAAAATTTAACGTGGCCAATTTATTGGTCCCCAAAATTAGTCAAAAATTGAAAATCGATTTTCTCAAAATCTGCTCCGAGCATTTTTTATTTTTTGAAATGTTATACATATAGTCCATAAAAAACTATTGGCACTACATTTATTTTCCCATTTCCTGTGGGGAAGGGGGATAAATGTTTGAAGTTAAAAACTTTAAAAATTCATAACTTTTTTGCTAACAAAGATGAAGAAGTAAAATTATACGGTGAAGTAGAGGACATACAACTCTTTTAATTGAGTATAATAACAATAAGTAAGTATACCAATTTACTTCCGGCCTAATCGGAAATTAACAAAATAATAAAAATATTTATGATATACCCTATATATTATTTCAGGAGAAAATCAGAAATCATTTCCTGATTACAACTATATTACACACTATATATTTTATTTTTTCTCTCCGGAAATTATCAAAATATCCTTGATTTGTATTAAGAGATAATCAGAAATTATTTTCTGATTACAACTGTACTACACACTATATATTTATTTTTTTATTTTTTTGAGTTATTACGCAAAAACTATTTTAAAAATGAAAGCTTCCACAGTTGTTTATTTTAATTAAAATTATTTATTTTGGGTTAAACTGTGTAGGTAATGGTTTTTTATTGATTAAACAATCCAAACGTTTCGGACACCACTTACAGGTGCCTTCTTCAGTGGGTTAAAATAAAAATTAAACATTTAAAAATTCTTTTATTTTATTTTTTACGTTTTACTGCTCTATATTTAATGACTTGAAAAAGCCTAGTGCAGGCGAAACGTTGTCAATCAAATTTTTTAACGACGATGATACAGTATAATAAAGAAGTATTGAAGGAACAAACAGTGGCAGATATTTCTAGATCCCTTATGTAAAAATAAAATTGTAATCTATGTTTATTTTACTGTTGACGGTTTGTCATCATCCACTCAATAGTCATTGGTACAGTTTTGGATTTTATAAAACTTCAAAATTAACTGTCTGGTCCATTTACTGTATCTATTTTAGAGAGTCGGACAGAAAATTCAAACAAATTACAGCCGGGTGAGAAAGAGGAGAAGATTTTGTCTAATCCGAAAATTCTGAATTACAAATTCGAAAATAAGGGCGCGATGTCAAGGCTGTATATTTTGTTGTCCAGGAAGTTAAATGCAACATAAAAAAATTCTGGCAGTTGCCACGAGACTTCCCTCGACTTTTTTCAAAAAATAAATATTGCTGAATTCAGAAAAAAATACTCTTAAACTACATAAAAAAACTGCAATTTTATCTTATAAAAAAATGAGTGCCGTCATTTTAGCTTATACCGGACGTGACGTCATCAAAGGTAATATCAGCATTTTCGTCCTTGGCCCGAATGCAATCGATTGGCGAAAAGCGCATCTCGATAAGTTTCTGAGTTTAGAGCGTCAAGGAATGTGTACGGACAGACTACAGACTACAGATGACAGATGGGAAATTTTTTTTCATATTTTGAATCTACGTATTCAGAAACGCAAAGATATACAAAAATTTGCATAGATCAAATTTTTTTTGGAACACTAATACAGTACTTCCCTTTTACTTCGTATTCGGGAAGTAAAATATAACAGGTATATAGAAAGTAGGTACATCAAATCTGCAACTGGAACTGTCGATTCCTTTCAAAGTGGTTTACCTGCAAATGTGCATGTTTGTATGGAAAACAAACCACTTCTTTTCGTTCTTTGAATTTTTAAAAAGGTAGATTATATCTAGATGGTCTATAGAGAATCTGTAATCACTGAACGATATAAACCGAGTAACCGACCACAACCCTGAATCACTACTAACAATATGTACTTATTCACAGTTAGCCCAGTGTATTTTATAAAGGGTGTCTCAAAAAGATTTTCGATTTTGATACTTAAAAAAAACATCAAAATAACTTCAAATTATATCTTTATTACTAGTACATTAAATCACTCGCTGGAGAGAATAGCTTTCTTCTTTTGAAAACATTAAAATTGGCTGGTAAAATATTGAAAATTAGGTACCTTTTATAAGTAGCCCCACAGAAAAAAATTAGCGGGCGTTAAATCGGGACTCCTGGGTGGCCAGTTGATGTCTCCTCGGCGACTTATTACTCTCTCAGGGAATACCTCGTGAAGAGCAGCTAGTGATTCATTTGTAACGTGGGAACTGGCTCCATCTTGCTGAAAAAATGTGCTGCGATAGTAAGTAGACTGATTTTGTAATTCTACGGCCATAAACGTCCGGATCATATAGCAACATCTATCACATTTAAATGTCTGAGCACGACCACGGTTATGCTCAGTGCAATGGTTTCTGATGCCGTTTGCTTGGATTTTCGGCCCAATATCTGCAATGTGACCGTTGCGTTAATGTAAAAATTGGATTCATCTGATAACCATATGTTATTGAAACTTCTCAACTGATTTTTCATTGTCCTGCAGAATTCGACTTGTTCAGCAGTGTCATTAGGCTTCATTTCTTGAACAATAACTATTTTATAGGGGTGAAAATATAGATCTTTTCGAATAATGCGATGTACCCAATTCGTTTCTAAATGACCACCCTCGACGTCAATACAGAGCCGCAAACGTTTATTGAAATTTTCGGCTTTTTCCAATGAAATTGAGCCGGTAAATACAAATTTCCAATAAGGCGCACTACGTCTGATAGCAAATTGTTGGGTACAGAATTCATGGGGGAGCCCACTCATTAAACACGGACATTGAAGGGTGCATGGCGCATATACCTATTCAAGGTATCGTATAGGCTACAAAGTACAAACAGTTTCAATTAGGTAGTTCTCTAAATACTAGTACAATTTTATCACATTTTAGCGTGACCGTTCTTTAGTACCTCTTTAGTATCTCTGTTTCATTATGTGTGCAACCATAAAGAGCTTCTTTTCGCCAATTAAACGCCGGCGCCGTACTTAGATCGTGGAGATCGTTATATTCGCGTAAAACGTTCTAACGAATGCATATTTTAGATTATTGCCTTTTTCAATATACAAAGTAATAAAGATTCAAAAAATGTAACTCAAAAAACACTGCCTTAAAAACAAATAACTCCAAAACAATTTTCCCAAATAATATTAAATCAAATGGATTACTCACCAACAATTTTATCATTTATTATCTCCTCTTCATTAGTATGGGAGCAAAGTGTCGCAAACACCAATATTACCACAAAAAACATGCTTCACTTTAACTGCCTTATCGCATATTGTCGTGGCAGTGGCATCTATTTATCGGTTAAAAACAATTTCTAAACCGGATAAAATGTAATGAATGAGTTCATGCGTTCATGGTGGCGTAGTTATTTTATATATCATATTTAATGTCTTGCCTTATGTTAATACGTAACAGAACGATAAGTTGCGCAAGACGCACTTATGCGGGGAATTTTCATATCCCCGATTACTTATAGTGAAGAAAATTTCCATAATTCTTTCAGCAATGACGATAAATTTGTGCAAAAAAAACCGAGAACTTGCCCTTACAGAAGATGGGAAAAACTTGAACATAATTATAATTATAATTAAATTAAGTTTAAAGTACCTACACATAATTAGATAAACACTCTAAACATTAAATGACCACAAAGAGAAATTTCGGAAATCCATGAAGGTAGTATAAATCAATGATAGATAATCCCTCTACAACAAGAAAACAACATTGTTTTCAAGTTGTGGTCCTTATTGAAATCAAATGTTGGGGGGGGGGGGGGGGGGGGGCGTGGTCACCCTAATACTTTCTCGGAAAGAAGACCTATTCTATTTTTTGTTTATGAACAGATTGTGTTCGACATGCTTTATCACTTTATCGTAATATTATTACAATTTTTTCATAACGTTTTAATTAATTACACTATTTGTCTCTGGAGCACCGGGCGAACAAAACAGGGTGAAATGTCCTCTTTGTCCTCCTTCTTCAAATAAAACCTACGTGTTTCCAACAGGTTTGAAATACACCATGGTTTGAAACAATGAGATGGAGGTGTTAATGTCCCAAACCATGATTAGCGGAACAGAGGATGATGACCCTCGTAAGCTCCTACCTCGTTTGAAAAATAAAACCAGAGTGATTAAAAGGATCGCCAGAGGTGCAACGGCCCAAGCCGCATTGAGGCTTTCCGCAATAATGGACAATGTGTGAAAATGAACGATGCTTAATACTTCATCATATTTTTTTAATCCTTTGATATTTTAATTACTTGAAAAAGCTAATCAAATTAGCGAAACGTCGCGTCGTAATACAACTACATATGTAAATATTTTATAATAAGAGGAAGAACTTATTAGAATAAATAATTGGCAGCAATTCAACCCTTAACTGCGATATATTACAAACTTCATAATGCCGTATAACAATACCTACGCAAGTATTAGAAATGAAGTGATTTAGGTAATGCAATTCAAAAATATGTATATTACTATTACTATTAATTAACAAATACGCAAATAAAATGGTTTAGCCAACTACTTTCTGATTATATCAGCATATTCGCCACGTCGATATGTCCCCTTGAAGAAGCTACATCGAATGGAGTTTGGCCCGCTTTGTTTTTTAGGTTTCTGTTTGCACCCTTGTCAAGTAGAGCGACCACTATGTCAACTACACCGTGCCACGCAACATGATGTAGAGCAGTATTACCCTCTGAGTTGGCTCTGTTAACATATGCTCCTCGATTTAATAAGATCCTAACCACGCTAGGATATTTTCTTGCAATTGCCATATCGAGTGGAGTTTGATCCAGTTTATTTTTTAAAGTCACTCTCGCACCTTTATCAAGAATAGCATTAACCATATCATCCGCACCACGCCAAACAGCGTGATATAACGCGGTATTCCCTTCACTGTTCGCTGATTCAACAGGGGCACCGTGACTCAAAAGCAACTTTACCACGCCGAGATGTCCTCGCATAATAGCCATATCGAGTGGAGTTTGATCTGCATTGTTTCTGATAGTCATACTTGCACCTTTGTCAAGGAGAACAGTAGCCATACCATCATCCCCACGCCATACTGCGTGATGTAGAGCGGTATTTCCTTCACTATTCACTAAATTAACAGGAGCACCTCTCATTAATAGTGCTTCTACTACATTTGGATGTTCTCTCAGAACTGCCATATCGAGTGGAGTTTGGTCTGCTTTATTTCTGATAGTCATACTTGCACCTTTGTCAAGGAGAACAGTAACCATACTATCATCCCCACGCCATACTGCATGATATAGGGCCGTATTTCCTTCACTATTTACTGAATTAACAGGAGCACCTCTCAATAAAAGTGTCTTTACCACATTCAGATGTTCCCTCATAACTGCCATATCGAGTGGAGTTTGGTCTGCTTTATTTCTGATAGTCATACTTGCATCTTTGTCAAGGAGAACAGTAACCATACCATCATCTCCACGCCATACTGCATGGTATAGGGCCGTATTTCCTTCACTATTAACTAAATTAACAGGAGCACCTCTCAGTAATAATGTGTTTACTACATTTGAATGATCTCTCATAACTGCCATATCGAGTGGAGTTTGATCTGCATGGTTTCTGATAGTCATAGTTGCACCTTTGTCAAGGAGAATAGCAACCATACAATCATCTCCACGCCATACTGCATGATATAGGGCCGTATTTCCTTCACTATTAACTGAATTAACAGAGGCGCCTCTCAATAATAATGTCTTTGCCACATTTAAATGTTCTCTCATAACTGCCATATCGAGTGGAGTTTGATCTGCTTTATTTCTAATAGTCATACTTGCACCATTATCAAGAAGAGCAGCCACCATATCATCGGCCCCACGCCATACTGCATGGTATAAAGCCGTATTTCCTTCACTATTAACTGAATTAACAGGGGCACCTCGCAATAATAATGTCTTTACCACATTCAGATGTTCTCTCATAACTGCCATATCGAGTGGAGTTTGGTCTGCTTTATTTCTGATAGTCATACTTGCACCATTATCAAGAAGAGCAGCAACCATATCATCCGCTCCACGCCATACTGCATGATATAAAGCCGTATTTCCTTCACTATTAACTGAATTAACAGGAGCACCTCTCAATAATAGTGTCTTTACCACATTTGGATGATCTCTCATAACTGCCATATCGAGTGGAGTTTGATCTGCTTTATTTCTAATAGTCATACTTGCACCATTATCAAGAAGAGCAGCCACCATATCATCGGCCCCACGCCATACTGCATGGTATAAAGCCGTATTTCCTTCACTATTAACTGAATTAACAGGGGCAGCTCGCAATAATAATGTCTTTACCACATTCAGATGTTCTCTCATAACTGCCATATCGAGTGGAGTTTGGTCTGCTTTATTTCTGATAGTCATACTTGCACCATTATCAAGAAGAGCAGCCACCATATCATCCGCTCCACGCCATACTGCATGGTATAAAGCCGTATTTCCTTCACTATTAACAGAATTTACAGGAGCACCTCTGAGCAATAGTGTCTTTAACACATGGAGATGTTCTTTCATCACAGCAATATCGAGTGGGGTTTGATCATCTTTATTCCTGATGTTCATACGTGCACCTTGATCGAGAAGAGCAACAACTGTATCAACTGCTCCGCCCCATGCAGCATGATGTAATGGAGTATTTCCATGATTATCCACGAGATCTACTCCAACATTCGTCGTTGCGATTCTCCTTTTGGAGCGATGTATTTCTCCTGAAACCAAGCAACTGCTTTAATTACTAATCATAAGATCGCCACAATATGCACATAGGTATGTACGACGTACGTGGGCAGTGTAAGGCACTGAATAATCTGAACCTATTTTTCGAGAGAAGAAGGTTCAGTGAGCGTTTTTTGTGTGCATGTGCTATAAACATTCATTCTACAATAAATTGTAAATTTTTGCTTTAATTAGTTAATAATTTAACAGACATTTAACATATACATATACTTAAATAAGTAAGTCAGTATTAATTCATGAACTGTATTTGGTAAAACCGTTGATTGAACGTAAGAACTCCTTTCCTTATCTAAATAACCACCGCTCACGCAAAGCTCGTCACCAAAATATGTGCTCATCTAAGGATAGGTATACAATTTTTCAATCAATTTAACTACATTCTTGCCGTCAGTCAGTATAATATTAATCTCTTTCTCTTACAGGCAATCCGTGTAATTGTGCTTTTCCTATACCTAAGCGAAGTAAGTAACCTAAAAAAACAAACTTCTTCGGTAGGTTCTCGGCACTACTTGTTTCAATAGTTGAAATGAAAAATGAAAAACAAAAACAGGGTCATGTACAGAATGAAATTACCTTTCAATGAAGGTAGCACTCGACCCTTGCCCTATTTGCAAAATATCATGCAGCGGCTCTGGAAGATAGGGTGAAGTGATAGAAATGCAATATGTCAAATTAAACTTCTCGCCGTTTTTGGCTAGAAGTTTTATTTACGGCGATTTTTAGAGTGGACTGTTTTCCCTGTTATTCCTAATATGATTGATTTTTATGGTAAGAAACCAATGGTAAATTGTTTTAAATTTGTTAAATATTTGTGGTGAAAAGTAGGCATAAAATAGTTATTTTTGTATCTAGTGCGCGAATTGCCACTTTTGTGATCTAGAACTGATTTATTTAACGAGGCGCAGCCGAGTTAAAAAAATAGTCGAGATCACCAAAGTATTTCGCGCACGAGATGCAAACAACATTTTTTCTACAAACGTGAAGAAGTTGACAATTATTTTTACGTTAAAATACAAAACTCTCATCTAGTTTGCGTGCAGTGCGCGTCGTCATTTCGCGCACGCTGTCATGGTAACGTAGCAAAGTGAAAAAAAGGGTCACTTCGCGTATTGTTATTGATGCGCAAACCTTGTCATTTTTTGACGTTTGTAGAAAAAAACTAAGTGGTTGAGTCGAGTTTTGTTTTGTAAAGAAAAATAAATACTTACCTATGACAGTTTTTCAATTTTTGTAAAGAAAGGTGTTGTAATATACGTTTTCATTAAAAGTTTTGTAATAAAACTTCCTAGAAGAGGTTTATTTCTGGTAAACAGAAAATAGTCAAGTGGGACTTCTAGTTCGGATAGCGATAGACGGTTGTTCCCACAATATTAACAGTGAAACTAAATTTAGTGTTAAATAAGTATTAAACTAATTGAAATTATCCTACCTTTTATATCGACGACGTTCTCACATACCACATTACTGAATACAGTTAAGCTTAATAGCAACGTTAACATCATTTAAACGACTTAGAGCGTCTACTAATGTAAATATCGAATAACAATTCAAACAACTGTCTCTGAAAATATATACAATTTTTGCAATAATAAATAACCCTTGACTCCGTAATTTACGTAATATAGGACGGAAAAATGTAAAAACCACCGACGATAAGTATGACAGAATATCAATTTCTGAGTGATAATTTCCAAAAGAAAGACAATATTTCTCCAACTTTAAAACCGTTATCGTTGTTTTTGTATGATTTAATATATTAAGGTCAATACAATATTGAACACTATATCAATTTCAAACGTTTTAAAATGCCATTTTCATTTTTTGATACTATACAATGGTCGTTTAAAGTTTTCGTTCTGCAATGGGAAGGATCTATTATACAAATTTTTCCATTCGCTGGTACTATTAATTTCCAATTAAGTATCTTGGTATGGTCAAGGTCACAATTCTAATTACGGATATTTTATACTAGATACCCTGAAAAACATGTTTTTTGAACAAGACACGAACTTTTTGAATGAACAATTTCCCAACAGGTGGATAGGCAACCTGGTACCAAATCCTACTAACCACGAAATCTTAATTTTACTGTTTTTATTACCTATTTATCTTCACCAAACGTAAAAATGTTATACATGGTAACATGGTTGAAAAGTATTTCTAATGCATGCATTTTAACTTAAAACAAAATAGTGCTCATAAAACCATACAATCGACGATAAAATTCCAAGTTGGAAAATTTAAGTTTGTGTAATATTTTTGATATTGAATTAGAGATAATTTTATAAGAATGTGCTCTAACCAAATATGGCATGGAGATCTCACTGGAAGAATAGGTACTATTTGACAATGGGAGAAAACAGGACATTTTGTACTTGTTTTTACACTTGAATTTTCTGTCCCTACAATTAGAAATTGACCTATACTCAAAGCCGTTCTTGTCCTCGTGTAAGGTTTCATTGCTCTTTTGTATATGGTAAACATAGTTAAGGGAGGCAAGAAGCAATCGACCTATCCTGATAGCAAGAAGTGGTTCAACTAACCATGTAATCTTTCAAAAATGGTTTTAGCTACGTACGTTTTGTTTAATAAATACACAAGAAAATTTAATAATAAATTGTAATTATAGTGTAGTATAATAGGTAGATCATTAGGCGTAGAATAATTCGCAGGTGGCAAACAGTTGCAGTTTGTTACTCCTCCTCCAATGTTTTTAATTAGGCAACAAATTTTTGTAAAATATTACAAATATCTCTTGTACAAATTTCAATAAAAATAATTAATAAACGTGATCCTGGTCATGCTCTAACTCTGATTGTTGCAATAACTAACGCTTATTTTAACGAAGCGATTTAGCTTTTCTGCTTTCCATTTGAAGAATGAATAGATGTTAGAAGACGTTTCCCAAGTTAGATTAAATTAAAATCTATTCAACAATAAAATGTATTGTTTTGTCTGACATTCCTTTCGCAAGCGAGAAACAAATCCTTATCAGTGAAAGGAAAGTATCCTGTATCAGCGTGTATGGGGACAATCAGAAGAGTAATTCTCATGTGTATAACTCTATAAAAGAATCGTACATTCGTACTATAGGGCTAGTGTTGCTGACTAAGTAATTTGATACTTCTTCGTTTCAAGGATTAATTCTTCTTTGAGCCTCAGAAGAATCTTTAATATGTAGTTCCCAACGAGTTAGTGCCTATTTTTTGAGAACAAAGCACATTACCAAGAAGGTTAGAAGTACGAAAACTTTTGCAGTGAGTCTTAAGACCTATCAAAGCAGATACAAGTAGCCGTTGTTTTGACGCATGTTCATAAGCATTTTGACATTCATAATTTGTAGAATTTTAGTATGCTGTAAAAATTGGCAAACAGAATTAGGAACTTTTTAGTCTCATTGAACTTGGACTAGTGCTGCTCAAAAGAAACCTTACTATAATGAACATTCATTTTTCGCATCCTTATACTTTCTTAGTTTTAGGGTCATTGCAATTTCATTGAAGTGTCATCTAAACTCTACATACCAAAACTAAAGAAAGTGCAAAAAGCCTTTGTGGTGGAATGTTAGACATTGAGGTGCTTGGTGACAAATCAAGTTGTGAGTTCTTTGTTAGATAATTTTGAAGCTATAGGGGTTGAGCGAGTGACGTCAAATTCTACTGTTTAACAGCTCTGAGGGCAACATTTTTTCTCTTCGTAATGGTATTTTCGTGTACAGGTCATGCGCGTTAAAGAAACCTGAGACTTGGATGCGCAATGGTTATTTTAGCCAAGGCCACCAAAGGAGGCCTTGTTATAGCCCCCAGAAATACGTGTTTTGTGTGGTGTTTGTTTGCCCTCCGACCTCTATTCTGTTGGCTCCGCAAGCAAATTTACAAACTACCCCTACCAGCAAAGAGTATATACAAGGCCTCCTTGTATATACAAATTCATTGGTTTTATTAAAAAGCATAGAGGATTTGATTTAAATTTAAAGACCCTTAAGTCCAGTGGGATGACTGAAAAAGTACTTAGTAAAAAAATAAAGACTGTAAGATCTGGAACAAAGGAAAGTTCTATTTTTATCCATGTTGTTTGCTTAACTGTTAGGTACGTATAAAAAAGCCATAAATTTGAATTATGCCTACATTATTATTCTGTGGGAATATTTACTTCAGTGAGGATATTTCTATACCGATTACAGCATGTACTACTATATTTAAAAAAAATAGGGTCGCAAATAGATTTTAAGAGGAAGGGCCCTTCGCTCACTGATTCTTACAACCCTAATTAAAATGTTCAAACTACGCCCTTCATGTAGATAGTTAAGTTAGAATTAAAAATGTAATTTGATCAACTGCCACTTTGTTCACAGTACATTCGCCACATCTACGTGTCCTCTTGCAAGAGCCATGTCTCGTGGTGTTTGACCTGCTTTATTTTTGTGGGTTTTATCTGCACCTTTACCGAGGAGCGCGAGCGCCATGTCAAGTTGTCCGTGCCATGCAGCGTGATGCAGCGCACCATTTCCTTCATCATTAACTGAATTGACAGGTGAGCCTTTGAGTAACAGTGTTTTTACCACATTCAGATGTTCCCTCTCTACGGCCATGTCAAGTGGGGTGTAGCCATCATTATTTTTGATAGTCATACTTGCACCTTTATCGATGAGAGCAATAGCTATATCATCGGCTCCACGCCATGCTGCATGATATAAGGCAGTATTCCCCAAACTATTAGCCGAATTAAGAGGTGCTCCTGCGAGTAATAAGGCTTTTACTACATTCAGTTGTTCTTTTACAACGGCTAAATCGAGTGGATTGTGGTCTTCCTTATTTCTGATAGTCAGATCTGGATCTTGAAACAGAAGGGTAACAACAGTATCAAGTAGTCCGTCCGATACAGCACGATGTAGTTGAGTATTTCCTTGATCATCTACGTCGTTTAATCCTACACTCCTCCTAGAGCGATGGACTTCTACTGAAACAAAGAGACTACTTTAAGTTTGTAGAATTTAGGCTATATGCTACTAACATGTACTTTTTTTTCCAAAATTTGTAACGCAATAAACAATTGTGAGTAGGTACCATGCTATCACCTATCAACTTATCTTTCCTGTTCTAAAATTCCTTGTGAATGACAATTCGCGATAAATTTATGCACCTTCATTTTCGGCAGTGGCGTAGCGCCGGTTTTCGCCGCCCGTGGCCGAGCGGAAATCCCCCCCCCCCCTACTTTAATTATTAGTTTAAATATTTTATTCGACGGATCTAATGTACAAAGTATGTACAACTAAGAAAGGAGACCGGCCATAACTCAGAAACTATTTGAGACAGAACAGTGAAATAAAAAATCTTATAATAAATGTGGCCAAGAGACAATGCTGGGAATTATTTTCAATTTCCTACCATTGCCGCCAGAGGACGTTTCACCGATTTCAATTTGAAATTCCCATTTTTTGGGCAATTTTCCTCAGTAATGTATTTAAAAAAATATTTCGTAGGAGTAATTGGTCTTGTAGATTAATCAAGTTAATAATTATTTGGGATTAGACCATAAAATTGTTAGTATGTTAAATTATTTAATTTTTTCAATATTTCGCAATTTATATTTTAGTTCCTGAAGAAGCAAAAAATTTTTTGCGAAATATTGAAAAAATTAAATAATGTAACATACTAACAATTTTATTGTCTAATCCCAAATAATTATTAACTTGTTTAAAAAAATACATTCATTTTAAACTAGTGATCAATATGTAAAACTTTTTTAATGAATTTTTACGATTGCTGTCAAAATAGAAGGAGGGGGAACTAAATTACGTGTAACTTCGAAACGGGTTGCTTGAATTTTTCAAGATTGGTCTCGATATGTAAAGAGAATACTTGATATTATCAAAAAAATCCAAAACCACAATAATTTCTTATCTCCGTCTACCAATAGAGAGCGTAATTTGTTGAAGGAAAAAAACGGTCGACTTTTCTAAAAAATTCAAATGGTACCAAATATTTTTTTCGCTGCTATTTAAAAGAAAATTAATAAGCGAGTAATTTAAAAAAAAATATGCCAACAGCTCTTATAGTACTGAAGATATAGTCAAAAATGTGATAATATAAGAGGCAATTTGAGGTATAAACAAAATAGAGAAGCATTGCAGCATATTTTGAATGCCTGCAAGATGCAACTGTTGCAGGACCACTGAAATTTTGAAAGAAATTAAAGTTCTCATGGCCTACTTCATTTATATTAAGCTTACGATTTGTTTATACCTCAAATTATTAAAGTTATCGAAATAACCCTGCAGACGGGATTATTGTACCTCCGAAACCGTCTGCAAATACCTTTCTGACGACGTTTTTCATTTGTCCTTTTGATTCGTACAAGAATTATATTATACGCGCTCACATCACTTTAAAACAGTGATTTTTTATGCATAATTTGAACATGTTATCCCCAGCTTCAGAACTTACGACCATTTTTATGCTCTTATATTTTACATCATCTTGAACGTAGTATGATTTGCAGACGCGCTTTTATCACTACATACCTAAAATGACGCTGGCCTGCCGCCCTATATAGGGAAGTGATGAAATGGTCGCAGTAAAATTCAGTTTTAGATTCCGCACGAAAATGGGATTATTTGAAAGCCGACGCGAACGAATAATGTAATCGAATCCATTTCCCATTAATAAAAGAATTAGGAAACTTACAAATTTTTGTTTGACGGTGGCATAATGGTCAGGGAGCCGGCCACCTTTTTTGCAATCAATTAATATACTTTTTATACTTCGTGAGCGGCTTTATTTTAACGAGACGCCAAACTTTTTCCTTTGCGAAAATTTTCGCAAATGGGTCCTACGGGGTGCGCAGGGGTAAAACACGTTGATGTGGTAATTACAAAAATTGATTAATATCACGTAATTTTTTAGCTAACTGTGAAGTTTTTTTTTAAGTAATTCAAAATAACATTTGTCCTACAACTAAAATTAGTCCATCAAGAGTGTCCCCATCTGAAGACATGTAGGTATTAGTACATTAACAAAAATAATGAATATCAAGCTGATTTTTTTTCTGTAGCTTAGTAAATATTTGCATAATTAAATGCCCACTTTGTCCCACAAATTAATTGGGCCGTTTTCCCATGATATTCATCCATTTTTTGTCATTTTCAAATCAACGTGTTTTTCCCGTGCACACCCCCGTAAAAGACCCATTTGCGAACATTGTCGCAGAGCAAAAAGTTTACCGTCTCGTTACAATAAAGCCGCTCACGAAGTATAAAAAGTATATTAATTGATTGCAAAAAAGGTGGCCGGCTCCCGGACTATAATTTCACTATGTTACTGTTATATGAATATTAATTAATTAATAAGTTATATTACCATTAATATGGGAGGCGTTCCCGGAAACCATATTACTGAATACAATTAGGCTTAGTATCAATACATTTTGCAGCAGTATTACATAAACAACGACAACCTCAAAGTATCCTGTATTTATATAGATCCCTAATCAAATGTGTATAACAAATATGATTATTTCGTTTATTTGCGATAAACCTTGTACCGTTATTAATATTTCAATCAACGCTTGTACTTATTACGAAGCTGCACCGAAATGATATTTATAAATTCTGAGTGGTAACCATTACCAATTGCACTATTTTAAGACTCTTATTGTTTATTACTTCCAAAATTCGATGTTTAATTAGTACATATTATAATGTAATCTGTTGGTCTGTTGCTAACATCTTTCTGACACATGGTTATAGGTTATAGGTACCATGTGTCAGAAAGATGTTAGCAACGGACCAACAGATTACATTATAATATGTACTAATTAAACATCGAATTTTGGAAGTAATAAACAATGATAAGAGTCTTGAAATAGTGCAATATTGGTAATGGTTACCACTCAGAATTTATAAATATCATTTCGGTGCAGCTTCGTAATAAGTATCTATACAAGGTTTATCGCAAATAAACGAAATAATCATATTTGTTATACACATTTGATTGTTGTGTATATAGGTTCAATTTGTAATAAATTATTGCACGCCACTTATAATTTTTATTATTTATTTAGAAAAGAAAACGTATTACAATAACGTGCTTCTACCTTCATTATCATTATACTTGTACTTATACCTACTTATTTGTTTAGAGTTCATTATTATACTTATACATACTTATAACCCCTTTAGAAAGGAAACTAGATTGGTAACAGACAAGGAAAAGTCAGCATTCCTCCAGAATGTTTCGAACTCCAAAATTTTAAATGGACCATGAGTCGAAGATTTTAAAAGTCGACTTCAACTTTTTTTGTTAACAATGAATTTCAAATTTAATAAGTTTAGTCCAATATTACTTAAAAGGGGTGGCAGTAATAAAATAATTTTCCCTATAAAACTTTCTTCTTTTTTAACAATACTTTATTTAAACAATACCTTCTTTACCTTATGGTGCCATTTAAAATTTTGGGGATCGAGACATTCTGGAGGAATGCTGACTTTTCCGAGAAATAATATCACCATTCGATTCTTTATTATTATGGCTTTTATAATCACTTTTTTTACCATCTCTCTACGACTCACTGTTCTTTAAATAAACTACTGATTCCGGTGGTCTCATTCACCCGGTATACCACTAATTTCAAATCATAACCGTTGTACACTTCAATGAAAATTAGGAGTTACATACTTTCCGTCCACATCGTACACAAATTTATAATTAATTTTAACTCGACTGTGCCCAACCTACGTTGTCGAATACCATAAGTAGATATATTATAATAACACACAATTCCACTCTAAAATATTATTATATTATTACAGGTTACTATTATAACAAATTTATGATTAATTTAAAACGTAATACGGCGGAAAAGCACTTCATTGCCAACATTACTTGTAAATGAAGGCACAACAGCGGCACAGTTACCGACTGCTAGATCGTAGGGAAAGGACCCGCCCTTATTCTTAATATCAACAGAGCATTGAACACTAATTAAATATTTTACCAAATATGGGTTGCATCGTAAAACAGCCAAATGAAGAGGTGTATTGTTATCTCTATTCCCTACATTCTTATTTGCTCCACCTTCTATCAGCAAGCGTGTGATCTCCTTGAATCCAAGCCAAACAGCCGATATAATAGGTGTATCTCCAATGCCGTTTTTTACTTCCGTATCGACTTTCTTCGCTAGTAAAAGTTTCACCATCTCTGTATCATTCTTATGAGCAGCCAAATGAAGCGGTGTATTTCCATCTCGATTTTTGACATTTTTATTTGCACCCCCTTCTATTAAAATGGAAACCAGTTCCAAAAATCCATTCCATGTGGCTATAATGAGCGGAACATCTTTATTATTGTTCGCAACTTCGATATCGACCATCTTCTCAAGAAGTAACTTCACCATGCCATTATCATTTTTGATAACGGCCAAATGAAGAGGTGTGTTGTTATCTCTATTCCGTACATTCTTATTTGCTCCACCTTCTATCAGCAAACGTGTGATCTCCTCGAATCCAAGCCAAACAGCCGATATAATAGGTGTATCTCCAATGCCGTTTTTTACTTCCGTATCGACTTTCTTCGCTAGTAAAAGTTTCACCATCTCTGTATCATTCTTATGAGCAGCCAAATGAAGCGGTGTATTTCCATCTCGATTTTTGACATTTTTATTTGCACCCCCTTCTATTAAAATGGAAACCAGTTCCAAAAATCCATTCCATGTGGCTATAATGAGCGGAACATCTTTATTATTGTTCGCAACTTCGATATCGACCATCTTCTCAAGAAGTAACTTCACCATGCCATTATCATTTTTGATAACGGCCAAATGAAGAGGTGTGTTGTTATCTCTATTCCGTACATTCTTATTTGCTCCACCTTCTATCAGCAAACGTGTGATCTCCTCGAATCCAAGCCAAACAGCCGATATAATAGGTGTATCTCCAATGCCGTTTTTTACTTCCGTATCGACTTTCTTCGCTAGTAAAAGTTTCACCATCTCTATATCATTCTTATGAGCAGCCAAATGAAGCGGTGTATTTCCATCTCGATTTTTGACATTTTTATTTGCACCCCCTTCTATTAAAATGGAAACCAGTTCTAAAAATCCATTCCATGTGGCTATAATGAGTGGAACATCTTTGTTATTGTTCGCAACTTCGATATCGACCATCTTCTCAAGAAGTAACTTCACCATGCCATTATCATTTTTGATAACGGCCAAATGAAGAGGTGTGTTGTTATCTCTATTTCGTACATTCTTATTTGCTCCACCTTCTATCAGCAAACGTGTGATCTCCTCGAATCCAAGCCAAACAACCGATATAATAGGTGTATCTCCAATGCCGTTTTTTACTTCCGTATCGACTTTCTTCGCTAGTAAAAGTTTCACCATCTCTGTATCATTCTTATGAGCAGCCAAATGAAGCGGTGTATTTCCATCTCGATTTATGACATTTTTATTTGCACCCCCTTCTATTAAAATGGAAACCAGTTCTAAAAATCCATTCCATGTGGCTATAATGAGCGGAACATCTTTATTATTGTTCGCAACTTCGATATCGACCATCTTCTGAAGAAGTAACTTCACCATGCCATTATCATTTTTGATAACGGCCAAATGAAGAGGTGTGTTGTTATCTCTATTCCGTACATTCTTATTTGCCCCACCTTCTATCAGCAAACATGTGATCCCCTTGAATCCAAGCCAAACAGCCGATATAATAGGTGTATCTCCAATGCCGTTTTTTACTTCCGTATCGACTTTCTTCGCTAGTAAAAGTCTGACCATCTCTGTATCATTCTTATGAGCAGCCAAATGAAGCGGTGTATTTCCATCTCGATTTTTGACATTTTTATTTGCACCCCCTTCTATTAAAATGGAAACCAGTTCCAAAAATCCATTCCATGTGGCTATAATGAGCGGAACATCTTTATTATTGTTCGCAACTTCGATATCAACCATCTTCTCAAGAAGTAACTTCACCATGCCATTATCATTTTTGATAACGGCCAAATGAAGAGGCGTGTTGTTATCTCTATTCCGTACATTCTTATTTGCCCCACCTTCTATCAGCAAACATGTGATCTCCTTGAATCCAAGCCAAACAGCCGATATAATAGGTGTATCTCCAATGCCGTTTTTTACTTCCGTATCGACTTTCTTCGCTAGTAAAAGTTTCACCATCTCTGTATCATTCTTATGAGCAGCCAAATGAAGCGATGTATTTCCATCTCGATTTTTGACATTTTTATTTGCACCCCCTTCTATTAAAATGGAAACCAGTTCCAAAAATCCATTCCATGTGGCTATAATGAGTGGAACATCTTTGTTATTGTTCGCAACTTCGATATCGACCATCTTCTCAAGAAGTAACTTCACCATGCCATTATCATTTTTGATAACGGCCAAATGAAGAGGTGTGTTGTTATCTCTGTTCCGTACATTCTTATTTGCTCCACCGTCTATCAGCACACGGACTACCTCCCTATAACCGAGCCAAACTGCTGTTATAAGTGGCACATCTTGAATGTTGTTCCTAATTTCCAAATCAACTATACTCGCAATTAACAATTTTATGGTTCTTGTATCGTTTTTGTGTACAGCTATATGAAGGGGAGTGTTTCCATCGGAATTTTTCACATTCTTATTTGCCCCAGACTCAATTAACATTGAAACGATATGATGCAATCCATTTGCTGTTGCCGTAGTAAGTGGAAAATCTTGACTGTTATTTGGAATTTCTGTATCGGGATTCTTCTTAAGAAGTAGCTTAACGATGTCGGTATAATTTTTACCAATCGCTAAAAGTAGGGGAGTGTAATTATCGCGATTTCTCGCATTTATATCGGCACCGTCGTCTATTAACAACTTTGCGATTTCTTTATAATTGAGATTTACAGCGGCTATAAGAGGAACGTCCCCAATGTTGTTTTTAATTTCCAAATCCACTTTCTTCCTCATTAATAATTTTACCATTTCTGTGTCATTATTATGTACAGCTACGTGAAGCGGTGTATTGCCATCTCTATTAAGTACGTTTGTATTTGCCCCATTGTCAATAAGCAGTTGAGCAGTTTGTTGGTATCCATTGCCAACTGCTATTGGTAACGGCACATCTTCATTGCGATTTCTTGATTCCATATGTGCGTTTTTATCGAGTAAAATTTTTACCACGTTTGTGTAATTTTTCGCTACTGCATTGTGCAATATACTATTACCATCGACGTCTTTTACATTTAGATCCTTTAAAGATTTCATAATTAATCGCGCAATTTCTAAGCGATTATTCTTCAATGCAAGCAATAAAGGAATCTCCCCTTTGTTATTTTCGATAACCAAACTAGCATTATATTTGAGTAAGAGTTTAACTAATGCCATATTGTTTTTATTTATGACCAAATGAAGAGGGGTTTCATTTTTTTGATTACGTAAATTGATATCTGCACCTCCATCTATTAGCATTTGTGTTATGTTTAAATTTTCATGTAACACTGAAAGGTGTATCGGTGCATTTCCGTTTACGTTCTTCATTTGAAGATCTGCATTTTTGGAAATCAGGATTTCTACCATTTTGGTGTTTCCCATTCGGATGGCTATAAAGATAGGAGTTTCGTAATCCATATTTGCACTGTTTACATTGGCGCTGTTATTTAAAAGCAGCTCCAATAATTCTTCATTGTTATTGGTAACTGCGCTGTGTATTGGTAAAAACCCCTTTCTGTTTGGGATAGACAAATTACTCTTTTTGAAAGGAGCAATTTCGCAATAATGGAATTATTTTCTAAAACCGCAGAATGCAATAATGTATTCCATTCATCATCTTTTGCGTTTACGTCACTTCCACCCTCGAGTAGTAATGCTATAATTGTCATATAACTACGTTCAATGGCAATATGTATGGGAAGCTGTTTCAACCTATTTCGAATATTTACATTTGCTTTCATTTGCAGCAGTAATTTAACCATTTCGTAATGATTTGTTAAAACTGCTAAATGCAAGGGTGTATTCAAATCTTTGTTTTGTAAATTCAAGATTACGTTATTTCGAATTAGCAGCACAGTTGTGTATTTACAACATCTAGACAACCATGTGTTACAGCTATGTGTATGGGGAGATCATGTGCGTTATTTTGTATACTAACCATTGCACCGTTCTTTATTAACCAGCGAACTTCGATTGCATCGCATTTTTTCACCGCAAGATGCAAAAATGTTGTGCCATCTGAATCTTGAGAATTTATGTAGTCACTATCCAGATTCCCATCTGTGGAAGAAAAATAATCTTATTATTTCCACCACATTAAGTTTTGCAATATTATACGAACCTATCACAAAAGAGTTATTACTATGAACTAAGCTATGGGTTAATGACACAATTAATATCATTAATGAAATAACTAAGCACATTCTGATCACGATTCGGAGTGAATACCGAACACAGAACCAGTTTTCATATCTTTCTATAATTTATATATGTATACGCAGAACATTGGAACGGGATTTCCCCTTATCTTTATGTCAAATCCGTTTAGCTTTAGATATTTCTTACTGTTTAATCACCAGATTAAACAGATTACTCTGGACATATAAAGGCCACAAAATTAGGTAGAATTAGGAAATTAATAAGAATTAGTATTACCCTTGTTTATATACCTTATCTTATAGTTAGTCAATGAGATAGCTTTAATTGGAAACAAATTTTTTAAGCGTAATAGATGGCGACAGTGGTGGATTAACCACTAAGCACAATAAGCACGTGCTTAGGGCACCAGGGACAAAGGGGCACCCCGCACCTGAAAATGTTGTGTAACAGGCCTCAGATCGTAGACAGTGACTCTCATCACCATACAACTTCTTCTGTGTTTCGTCATTAGCAGAGGTGGGTAAATATTTGAAATAAATCTATTGGAAATGCCTATTTAAAATAGAAAATAGCATTTTGTATTTTATATTTCAAATACTTTCTTGTCAAAGTATTTTATATTTATTATTTGAAATAGAAGACAAAGGTATTTTCTATTTGAAATATATTTTTTCGATTATAGTGTATTGAGCATCTGTGCTC
Organism: Pyrocoelia pectoralis; assembly: GCA_036250285.1. Lineage (NCBI taxonomy): Eukaryota > Metazoa > Arthropoda > Insecta > Coleoptera > Lampyridae > Pyrocoelia > Pyrocoelia pectoralis. The sequence goes on along the minus strand of CM070080.1, from coordinate 19,717,371 downwards.
TGTTTTTGTGACAACATTATTAAACAGTTTGCAAAATAGGTTTAAAGATTATCTATCACTCTCATCGGCAGTTAATGATGCTTTTTTAAATTGCGTTTGGTTTCACAAGACAATAAAAATACATGAAAAGCATTTTTTATTTAAAAACTTATTTGAAATGCCTATTTTTCATTTTGTATTTTAAATAACAACGGTCAATTCTATTTCTATTTTGTATTTTAAATATGTAGAACTAACCTATCATATATTTTCCATCTTAAATGCTTTTTGAAAACCATTTTACCCACCTCTGGTCATTAGTGTGCATCATAGGTAAGGATGTTTTGTGGTGTGCATTTTTGTGTTGGCGGTTTGAACATTCGCACTCTCTATCAGGTGTGCTATTATTAGAACATTTTAATAACCTACAATTTATATCGGGTCTACCAGAAAGTTCTGTCCGTTTATGGAATAAAACAAAATATAAATTTTCTTACCATCAATAAACTTTATTGAATAATTGCCATTATTATTATGTTTTAATTAAAATGTTTCAAACTTGTTGTAATAGAAACGGAGACAACTTTCCTGTACACCTAATATATTTACTTGCAAATTGCCACGGAGGTAGAGTACAAAAGAAAATATTTCTCATTTCTTTTAGAACGAGATAAAACGTGTTCAGTTAAGTGGTGCGCAAAAACGAAAACTGTCCAAAGAGAAACAGACAAAGACTTTAGACATAGTCTACAAAACGGTAATTTATTAATATCTGCAGTGGGGCTAGGGGCGTCGCCAGAAACTTTGGTCAAAAAATTTTAAGTTCTTTTTTAATTACATTTATTTCAACATAGGTGTATATAAAAAACATGAACACATTTGTACTCCAAAAACAGAACGAGCCGCGAATTTATTAGAATTCGCCAGGGAGGGGGGCATGGCCCCCTCCTGCCCCCCCCCCTTGCCGACGCCCCTGAGTGGGGCACTAATGTTTTTAAGTGCTTAGGGCACCCGAAGGTGTTAATCCGGCCCTGGATGGCGATAGTAAAAAACAAATACAAATTAAATGCAAAGTCGCAAACCTGTTGGGATTATAACAAAATTACCCACGATGGCGATAATTACGCACGCTGTTAGTCACGACATACGTAGGTACAAAACAATTTCTTGACGGATATCAGTATCAGCTTTCAGCTTTTATTTTTATTCTTGGAGTACATGTGCGATCGATCGATACATTCCTTGTTAATACATAAACAAAATGTATACAATCAGTGTTTATACACTAATGGATAAAATCATTTCAATAATATTGTTTATAAAGAGTGGTTTAATAAAAAACAACGAGAAATTTCTTGATCAGTACCTAATTTATTGAAACACTTTATTTAGGTATTTTATTAGCTGGAAATTAATCTAAATATGAAATTTGGCAGTGATTACACAATTACTTTTTAAAAATAATTCATCACCATTCCTCATTATACCTACTTAACAATAAAAGTAATTCATTACAATTACTTAATTTATTGCAAAATCATAAATTCTTTATCACAGTTGGCACATCTACAGGGTGACCCAGGGCTGTGTGATTGGTCAATAACTTTTTTGCTGTTCAAGATAACGACATGCGGTTTTCATCGCCAAGTAAGCACACTTATACTGCACATTATAAAAATAGTCTTTTCGAGTCTTTTTATGAATTTACCTGTTCTTGCTCCCTTATTTTGAGTACCTACCGAACCACCCTTTCATGATGTATCCGTGCCCGCCGTATAAATACATAGTTTGACATTTGCGAATAATTTATTGCATGATGTTTGTGTTATTTTAAGAATGAGTCCATTTGGTAAAGTTACGAACGGATTTCTAAATTTCTTGTTCGTTAAATTGTCCTGCCGAATTACACTCGAGATTTGTATTTATACCAAGTAAATTTGTGTTGTTTAAATTCTAATCTGTCTCCTTTAGCAATTTGACTCGAAAAACTGTCAACCTAAAAATGCTCCACCTTCGGTGTCGCATTTTTATTGGTTGACAGTTTTTCTCGTCTAATTGCTAGGCAACAGATTCTTATTAAACAACCCAAATTTACTCGGTAAAATAAAACCTCTTGTGCAATTATAAGTGAGTAATATGATACAGCAACCACCGAATATTAAATACCAACTACACAACGTATCACTTGTTTTTGAAATCGTTTCAACGTGTCGACACGAGTCAACACAGGTCCACACACTACTATCCTCGCCAGGAGTGTTTACCGCTACGTCATTAATGTCTGAAATTAGCTATCCAATTTGTTTATACTGCCTTCTCATATTAATCAGTGAATTAAATAAAGATGGTGAACATTCGCAGTGCATTTGCCGAAATCGACATACGGTATTGAATAAGCAAATGTAGTAGAAAGAGTAAACCTATAAACACGAAATCAATTTGTGTTATATTCATATGAATTTAATTCTCATTTGACTAATATAGTACCTACTACATAACTCGAACCTCGTGTTGTTTATTTATCCTTTGACCGTTTCTCATTTCCTAAATTTACTTCTTTTAATCATCATTTTTGTTACACACTTTAAATCAGTTCTTTTCAGAACTATTCCTTTGTTATTCATTTGCGCCTTTCCTACTGTACCTTCACTTTTTTTTAATCATTACACTTTAAATCAGTTCTTTTCAGAACTATTCCCTTTGTTATTCATTTGCGCCTTTCTTACTATTCATTTTATTCTGTGCCATCCTAATGTCCGCACAGGGTAAAACCTTGCACACGCAAGCACAGCAGTTCGTGTTAAATTTACTGCAGTATTTCGAGAGGGAGAAAGAAAACGGGGGTCCCCTGATATCGGTGTCTGCTGTCCAAGAAGTAAGTATGACATTAAGTGTTTATATCTTAATTTATTACAATTACGAAATTACAGCGCGTGGCAAACGCCTTGGGTATATCTGAGAAGACGGTGAGGAATATCAAGTCTCGAGCTGCAGCTAACCCTGTTTTAACAAGTCCGGGTAAAAAACGACCACGCAAGAAACTAAAATCACAGGATCTACCTGAGACATCCAAAATGGGCATAAGGAATACGTTATACAACATGTATGCACAAAGTGAGTAATATTACATCACAATGTTTTACAGATGTTTGACGTACTACATTTATTTACAGAAAAGCATGTCACAGTTGCAAGTTTAAATACGGAAATTCGTAATACAGTAGAAGTCCGATAATCCGGCACGTTCGGGACCGGCTCGGTGCCGGACTACCGAAAATTCCGGTCTATCGGGCGGTAATTATAAGAACATTTAGGTTAATAATTAAACTACAAATACAGTATGCAAATACATACAACAAAGTTTATTTTACATTTCATATAATGTATGTACACGTATGTACTGTAAAAAATGGCGAAGACGCTTCGTGATTGATTAACGGAGCAGCACTGCACCTGAATTTGTTGTGACAGCTGAGACGAGCCGGTCGCTAATTGTTTCCGAACAATACCGAGCGCTTCCGGATGATCTCCGAATAGCTCTCGAGCGTTTTTATTTGCTTTAAAGACACACTTTTGGAGAAAACCAATTTCCGGAGCGATGCCGGACTATCGGGCATTCCGGACTGTTGGATGCCGAACTAATGGACTTCTACTGTAGTCACATATTAGTAAGCGACAGAAGTCTTCACCGTGCAATCCAGTCGCTAGGATTCAAATTCAAAAAAGACTCCAACCGTAGAGCTTTATTGGAAAAAAGTTACATAGCAGAAATGCGAATTAAATTTCTTAAGCAATACATTAAAGAAATCAATTCACCGAATCGTCGGCAAGTTGTATTTATGGACGAAACGTGGATCTACTCCAAAGGAAATCCAGGAAAATCATGGCAGAATGAAGACATTAGGAGTGTACGAAAACCTGAAGGCTACGATGGCAAGAGATTTATTGTTGTTCACGCCGGATCCGCCAGAGGATTTGTGCAAGGTGCTGCTCTATTATTTGCGTCAAGATGACATGTTTAAAAAATGGCTTATTGAACATTTGCTAAACAATTTAGAAGAGCCTTCGCTAATTATAATCGATAATGCACCGTACCATTCAATGTTAGTTGAAAAGCTACCAACTTCGTCCTGGACAAAAAGCAATATGGTTTCTTGGTTAACACAGAAGAACGTCAGTCACGATCCCACACTATTCAAAACCGAGCTGTATGGTCTAATTAAGTCACTTCAAATACAAAAAAGGTACGAAGTAGATGAAATAATTAGAAGCTATGGACACGAAGTATTAAGATTACCGCCATATCACTGCGAGTTTAATGCCATAGAATTAGTATGGGCACACGCAAAGGGATATTACGACAGGCATATTGGACGAGATGGCTATAAAGATGAAAATGTAATTGCTATGTGGAACGAAGCTTTACAGCAGTGTGACGAGACTGTATGGGCAAATTGTGTGCGACATACTGAAGAAACCATAAAAGAGTGGTATAAACGGGAAGAAATGTTGGACATCACAGTTGACGAACTAGTTATTAACGTGGGAAACTGTTCTGAAAGCTCAGATGTAGAAAGTGACTCCGATTAGAAGTCTTAGAACACTTTTGACAAGCAAGTTTCTACAACCTACAATTTGTAATAAAAGTGTATTTCATATTTAATACAATTTCTATTAGTAATGTATTTCAATAATATATTTTGTCGTAAAATACTCAAAGTGTTAATTCACACATCTCCTATAAAATGTAATGTTCAACATTAAATGTCATCTTCGTACGAATAAATACTTCCATTTTATTTACTAACGTAACTTAATATGCATTTTGTGTAATTACAGTAAAATAATGTTCCCAATCTTATTGTTGGCCAATATTACTGAATTGGTAACGACAATAAGAAATTATGATTATGAAACGTAGTAGCCTTGCGAGGTGTAAATAATGCAGCTCGACACTTGAGTTCTTCGATGCAAATTGTTTAACCTATAAATTGAATTCTATAATTATCAATTGTTTGATTGTTTATGAGCAACTTACGACACAAGTATTCTCCTGCTTTTATAGTTCCGCTGCAATTACCTATTAAATGTTCTCATTTTGTTGAAAATTGCAGAGTTTGTAATAGAACCTACATAACCTGCAGACTACAAAAATAACGTACCGGTACCGAACACCTGTTCGATTTCAAGGATATTGTTTTTCGACCGTTATAATTACGATAATTAAGGTTCTCTAATGTTTACAAAATAAATCACAAGAAATACGTAATTACATTTTGGAATTATGCAAGTCTGCCTGAAATTACAACTTTAAATGCTGCCATCTCGGAGTATATTTTCTAATCAGAATTTATTATAAGGAAACAATTTTGACTCATGTTTTTCATATTACACCATATGATTGTAAGTGATGACGTAGCGGTAAACACTCCTGGCGAGGATAGTATCCTTGTTTATATACCTTATAGTTAGTCAATGCCTGTGTTAACTTTGGAAACATTTATTTTGATGCAAAACGGTAGTACTTTTGGATGCAACCGCTAAATGGACATATCTGGCGCTGTTTCTATCAATATTACAGATTTCTAACGTGGAAATCTGTAGTTTTTCTTACAGTTGGCTAGAACAATAAAGTTGCAAATATTTGTAAACGACATGCGTTCTTTTTATAACGTTGAAGGAGTAGTATGCAGTATATCCTTGTTTATATAGGTATACATTACATGCAAAGAAACAAAGCACTATTGTTTTAAGGAATTCTGTATACGTAAACAACTGATCTTCCGAGAGAATTAAATCATTCTCCTATAAAACAATCAATTTAATTAAATGAACAGTTCTAATTTCTACATAGGTATTTTTTTATAGTTTGACATGAAGGTTTTGATAGGTATATTTTGTAAACGTAGTAAACTATTTTGAAGCAAATTATATATCGTATACAAATGAACGTTTATGTATAAGGGGTGTTTAAAAAACACATGTCAATATTCAAGGGGGTGATTCCTGAGGTCATGTTAAGAAATAAATTTCCTATAAATATGGGTCCAGAAACCATTTCATTTCGAAGATACACGATGTTGAAGTTTTATTATTATTCAAGTTTTTCTTAAATAACTTCCACAATACGAACGATCTGGTATTTTTGAGAGAGTTCGGCAATCGATGAGACGAAGATTAGACTGAGACTCCTGCATTTGAGCTGAAGGTGGTCACTTTGAACAATTTTTGCAATGTTTGGAAACAAAACACTGCTCATTCTTGCAAATATTTACCTAAATATGTTTTTCTTGTGAAGATACTTGCATAAAATTGGTTTTTATTTTTTATTTCGGAAAGTGGATAAGCATGTTCCTCCGAAAACTCAAGAACAAACAAAAATTAGTAATACACAATATCTACCGGGTGATACATTTCCGAGGGAAGGGGAGAGAATAACCGTTTTTTATGTCACTTTGTGCTTTGATGAAATGTCGATGAAAAAGTTTTTGGAGTATTCAAAAGCGATGGATGCAATAGAAGGATTTCAGGATTTAGGCACATTGGGTCAACTTGCGAAAGAGGCGTTTGTTATTGTAGCTCGTGGATTATATGCACCTTGGAAAATTCCCTTGTGATATTTTTTATCTACTAGCGCGACCAATCTCAAGTCACTTAAAGACTTAATAATATGTATTTGTAATTGGAACAATGAAGGAAATAGGACTTGTATTAAAAGCTTTAGTGTGTGACCAAGGAACTAATAATCGTAGTGGTATTACGTATTACACGCTTAGGTGTAGTAGATACTAACGAACCATACTTTTTCTATCATGAAAATAAATACTTTGTCATATACAGGGTGTCCATTTAGTAGCCCGTTCTTCAAGTACGGCTTTATTGTTAAATTTACTAAAAAATAAATATACGAGATTGCAATTAGGTTGGATGAAGCACATTTGCAAATTATTTAGACACATACAGGGTGTCTCCAAAAAGTATGGTGCATAAATCGTATATTTTTTTAAATGGAATGACCCACTTTTTTTAAGCCCAAATTCAGGGGCCATGGGTGAACTTTTCAGTCGTACATTATTTTTGCATTAATACACGGACGGCGTTGCCAAGTTATTAATTAATACATATTTTTTTGCTAAATATCAACCCTTCCATTATACGCTTGTATTTTTTTAACGTCATGTTTTTGTTTTTACGTAAGTTCGGTGGTGGACTTGGGTTGAATCAGAGTATTCAACCGTGACGAAACATTAAATTATTTCATACAGGATGTTCACTTTTTTTGCTCCAAACATCGACATTTTCAAACTAATTTTTCTTCATTTTTTTAAATAGCACACCCTATTTATTATTGCATATTTGGAATCCCCGGTAAATTTTAATGCAATTTTATTAAGCTTACCCTATACCTAAGTGCGATAGTTTTTTCGTAAATTGAGATTTTCTATTCCTTACGGTAGTAGATAGTGGCGCGATATAAGGCGCGTGGACGAGCCAACGCATAGGCTGGACACTCGAATCGAGGATGCGATGAAATAAGGTTCTATTTATTTTTTAAATACAGTTTGTCCAGCGAATCTTTGCAGATATGACCGCCGTCCAAAGTGTATGAATCAAGATAAAATATTAAATCAGCAACTACTTTCATGACCTGTCACAAAATATATTAGTTTGTCAACAACAAATTTAACACAAAAAATCAAGGAACAAATATAAACAAATCAAACGTCAAAGAATGATAATGACAAATGTCAATTTATTCGGCGGAAGTGGTGTGATAACACTACTGAAGTCAAAATAGAAATGGTATCCATACAGCGTAAGCTCAGACAAACTAATTGACTTATGCTTCTACACACAAACTAAATTGGTATCAACGTATGTTGAGGTTTGAACACACGCATATAACAAATTCTGTAGCATCTATCTTTGTTTTTGGTGCGTAATAAGAACCTAAATTGTAAGGACGTATATTGTTGTATATTTCATACATCGGCAAACATTCGCCGGACAAACTGTATGTGCTGTTTATGGACGAATGCACGTTCCATAGAAATGGTTTTGTAAACAGATACAACTTTCACTTTTATGACACGAAAAACTCGCACATTATCCGCGTCAACCAATTGAAAATGTCTTCTCTATTCGGCCCACACACTATGCAATCTGTCGTCCAACAAGTTGTACAACCCAAGGATTATAGTTTATAATCCTTGGTTTCGACCGTCGAAACGATAATTGCATAGTGTGTGTGGTTGCCGTTCAACACATCCAACGACACGGTTGGATCGTACGGAAGTTTGGCCGGTTTAAAAATTTGTTGTACAACCACGTCTGATATAATACGACAGATTACATAGTGTGTGGACCTGTGTTGACTCGTGTCGACACGTTGAAACGATTTCAGAAACAAGTGATACGTTGTGTAGTTGGTATTTAATATTCGGTGGTTGCTGTATCATATTACTCCTATTAAAAATATTGAAATTGGATAATAATCATTTAGTCCAGTCATTTTAAACATGAACATTGCAAAAAATCCTATATTAGGTTTGACTTTTTTATGTTGTTAGGTTCAGTCCCAGTAGTAAATACTCAATTTTGCAACTTCGAAAAACTTGTGGAAACTGGGGGGGGCCAAAAACCGCGATTTTTTCGGACTTTTTTCAGTTTTGGCCTCGTAGCTCAAAAACTACGAGTTATAGTGCGAAGAATATGATTATCTTTTTTAAACTAGACTAAATTTTCTACAATTTGAGCCTAACCGGAAGTCTGTAAGTATAATAGTTTCCGAGATACAGCTCTTCAAAAATAGGCAATTTTTCCCAAAATCTTTTTTCAACGTATCATCCATGTTTCGAGCCAGATATTGCCATAACGACGTGCCCTACGACTCTTGCCACGGAAAAAAAATTGTAGGACATTTTATCACCTTTTATTTAAGCATAGATGCATTCCTGTGGGCCTAACAGTTCTCGAGAAAAAGACGGAAAACCGGAAAACAGTGAAATCCTCCACATACAGGGTGATTCATTAAGAATGTCCAATCTCTGAACTGTAGATTCCAGACCTCGAAATATGATGATTCTGCCCAACATGCCTTATACAAATATTGATAGTTTCCGAGATACCGGGTGTTTAAAGTTTAAATATGAATTTTGATTTTCGCAATAACTTTCTATTTTTTCACAATTTCTTTTTGAAAATTGGCAGTTTTACCTTTTTTTGCATGAGGATTGCCAATTTGGACTCTAATTTAGCATTGCTAATAGAGGGCGCTAGTTATACTTGGTTGTGTTTAGTAAATCTAAGCAAAAATTTTTTTCGGCTGAACTATTAGCAAACTAATAATAAAATATGGAAAAGCGTTAGATTCTACAAAAAAAAGTTACTCTTGTTTGATTCGTGTAACTCGATCAGTTATCGAGTTATTTGCTTCTAAACAGTTCAATAAATTTTAATTTAAAAAAAAAATTTATTCTCTAAATGTGTAACAACAATAAACTATTATTTATGATCCGTTTTCGCAAAGATCTCTTCATATCAAATAACCCTTGTCTATTATTTTTAATCACATTAATTAATTGTTATTGCGAAAATCAAAATTCATATTTAAACTTTAAACACCCAGTATCTCGGAAACTAGCAATATTTGTATAAGGCATGTTGGGCAGAATCATCATATTTTGAGGTCTGGAATCTACAATTCAGAGATTGGACATTCTTAATGAATCATCCTGTATATGTAATATCATTAGTATGATTAGAAGACATTTTCTGATTATTCTTATTTAGCCTAGCGAACGAACGCTCAAAAAGGGCTTGTAGACAGACTTTTTGATCCTAATGATTTTATTTCTAAGATGTGTTTGGAGGTGTTTGGTGATAATTATACGAAAAGTCCCCGGCCCTACCGTATGAGCAAACTCCGTAGCGTAACAAAATTTGCGGATTTGTTAAGTTTTCCCTTTGTATCTCTTGAATAGACGATCGTAGTGGGAAATGGCCAATTATAAAATAAAAGCTGCCTTGAGAAAATACTTTTGTTCTTTTCGTCAAACATTAACCCTATCATAAATGTATTTAGAAAAGACTAGAGACCATTAAACATGGTGGCGCATAAGACTGAAATTGTTTGGCTAAGGATGCAGGTAATCTGTATTTAATACTCACATATCAGATTTAGATCCAAGCCTCCCACAAAATTAGTTGTTCTCTAGTGCCCTCTATTCCATCTTGAACTCAACGTTTTTTTTAAATAACTATAACATCTAATCGATTTGAGATAAAATATTAAACGGTATATGTATTTTATAGGAAATTTTATGGTCTACAACTTTTATTTCAGCAGTTTTTGCTATAAACCCAATACTTTAGGAGCTAGGACACAATATTTGCCGAAAAACGTCGTGTAAAAGCGATTTTCAAAAAAAATGTCAATTCTTGACAGCGAATATCTCTTCAACGGATAGAGATAGAGAAAAAACGCATAGAAGCAAACTTGTAGAAAATTTAATCAGCTTTTTTCTATAATTGGCCATTTCCCACTACGATGGCCTGTTCAAGAGATGTAAACGGAAAACCAAACAAATCCGCTCATTTTGTTACGCTACTTTTCGTATAATCATCACCAAACACATCCCAGAAATAAAATCTTTAGGATCAAAATGTCTGTCTACAAGCCCTTTTTGAGCGTTCGTTCGCTAGGCTAAATAAGAATAATCAGAAAATGTCTGCTAATCATATTAATGCTATTACATATATGTGGAGTCGTAGCGATTTCACTGTTTTCCGGTTTTCCGTCTTTTTCTCGAGAACTGTTAGGCCTACAGGAATGCATCTATGCTTAAATAAAAGGTGATAATAGTTATTTACGATACAAGTGTCGTAACGTATCATTTTACGATACGAGACGGCGGTTTAGTAAACGAGGCCGCAGGCCGAGTTTAATAAGCCGTCGAGTATCGTAAAATGATGTTACGATACGAATATCGTACAACGTTTTATCTACTATTCATAAAATATTGTCCATCGAAAGAAATTTGTAAAAAATTTGAAATAATTTAGTAGGCATATTTGTCATCTGTCACCTTAATAAATGAGTGCGGTAAAATAGTTCATTACGATACTCATTTGAGTGTCGTAATGTTGAACTTTATATATGAATAGTAGATAAAATTTCCTACAATTTTTTCTTCCATGACAATGGTCGTAGGGCACGTTGTTGTGGCAATATCTGGCTCGAATCATGGATGATGCGTTAAAAACAGATTTAGGGAAAATGCCTATTTTTGAAGAGCTGTATCTCGGAAACTATTATACTTACAGACTTCCGGTTAGGCTCAAATGGTAGAAAATTTAGTCCAGTTTAAAAAAGATAATCATATTATTTGCACTACAACTCATAGTTTTTGATCTACGAGGCTAAAACTGAAAAAAGTCCGAAAAAATCGCGGTTTTTGGTGCCCCCCCCCCCTCCCCCCAGTTTCCACAAGTTTTTCGAAGTTGCAAAATTGAGTATTTACTACTGGGACCGAAGCTAACACCATGAAAAAAGCAAACCTAACATAGGATTTTTTGCAATGTTTGTATATTTTTGTGTTTAAATTGACTGTACTAATTCATTTTGGACTGAATTTATTGAACTATATACAGGGTGTCCCAAAATTCCTGAGACACAGAGCTACTACGTGTAATAGAGATCAAAATAGTTGATTGGACCCAATTTATTTATATACCAAAATGTACCGTTTGCCGTTTGCCCGTGAGAAGAGTTGAAAGTTTACATAAAAAAACACATTTTTGTACGCTGTTCAGACATGAGTGAAAGAAATTGAATGAAATTTGAGAAAAATGCATTTTAGAAGATTAGTCTCCTTTCGGTAATTAAATAAATCCAAAAGAAATTGTAGAAGGGTTAAAACCACCCTCACTCCCTTACATTTTTTCAGAACTTTCTTATGGGTGGTAATACGGTTCTCAAATTTTTTTAGCGAGAAGACTGATTGATTATCTTCATTTTGTTACTCTTTATAAAATTTCATATTCGGCATAGTTCCAAAGCAAAAATGTTTTCTTAAATAATGCTAACAATATTCCTAGTACAAGTTTAATAAAATTGTAATACAAAATTTAGTTGACAGTGGAAACAAAGGCAGAACGTTTTTTCATAATAAATGTTCAAGGAGAGTAGGTAATCCTCTAAAATGCACTTTTGTCAAATTCCATTCAATTTGTTTCACTCATGTCTGAACAGCGTACAAAAATGTGTGTTTTTATGTAAACTTTCTTCTCACGGGCAAACGGTACATTTTGGTATATAGAGAAGTCATTGAATATGTGCCTATCTCAATTTAGAAGATTGTTCATTTAAGCACTTACATATTTTGCTGGTTATTTTTATTTAGGGAAAAGATGATTTGATACTTATAGAAGAAAGTCAATGCTTATAGATGTGCCAACTGTGATAAAGAATTTATGATTTTGCAATTAAGTAATTGTAATGAATTACTTTTATTGTTAAGTAGGTATAATGAGGAATGGTGATGAATTATTTTTAAAAAGTCATTGTGCAACCACTGACAAATTTCATATTTAGATTAATTTCCAGCTAATAAAATACCTAAATAAAATGTTTCAATAAATTAGGTACTGATCAAGAAATTTCTCGTTGTTTATTATTAAACCACTCTTTATAAAAAATATTATTGAAATGATTTTATCCAGTGTATAAACACTGATTGTACACATTTTGTACAAGGAATGTATCGATCGATCGCACATGCACTCCAAGAATAAAAATAAAAGCTGATACTGATATCCGTCAAGAAATTGTTTTGTACGTATGTCGTGACTAACAGCGTGCGTAATTACCGCCATCGTGTGTAATTTTGTTATAATCCCAATAGGTTTGCAACTTTGCATTTAATTTGCATTTGTTTTTTACTATCGCCATCTATTACGCTTAAAAAATTTGTTTCCAATTAAAGCTATCTCATTGACTAACTATAAGGTATATAAACAAGGATAGTATGTAATCTGTCGTATTATGTCGTATTATTATATACCTACAACAAATTTTTAAACCGGCCAAACTTCCGTACGATCCAACCGTGTCGTTGGATGTGTTGAACGACAACCACACACACTATGCTAATTATCGTTTCGACGGTCTAAACCAAGGATTATAAACTATAATCCTTGGGTTGTACAACTTGTTGCAGATGCAGATTGCATAGTGTGTTGGCCGAATAGAGAAGACATTTTCAATTACATCTTGATTAAAACGACCCACACACTATGCAAATCTGTCGTCCGAGAAGTGATACAATCCAAGTAGTTTCGACCGTCGATACGACAATTGCATAGTGTGTGGTTCTCGTTCAACATATCGAACGACAAACGACATGGTTGGATCGTACGGAAGTTTGGCGGGTTAAAAATGTGTTGTACAACCACGTCTGATATACGACAGATTGCATAGTGTGTGGACCTGTCTCGACTCGTGTCGACACGTTGAAAGGATTTCAGAAACACGTAATACGTTGTATAATTGGTACTTAATATTCGGTGGTTGCTGTATCATATTACTCCTATTAAAAATATTGAAAATGGACAATAATTATTCATTTTGGACTGAATTTATTCAAATATACCGTCAACAAACATGTTTGTATTGTAGGATGTAAAATCGAATGATTATTCAAACAAACATAATCGAAATCGAAATTGCACCAACTGATGTATACGAATACGAATGGAAAATTGTTCCCAGTTGCGTCGACTGATTCATGTTCAGATCGTTCGTGTCTATGGGTAAAATACTAACCAATTGGTTGCAAAAATGATTTGTCCAATCTGTAGTATTAGTCGTACGACGGATCGCATAGTATGTGGGGTGTTTTAGTCGAGATGTTAAAAGTTAAAATGTATTCTTTTCCTCCTTCTTCTTTATATGGCATGAGTATCGCACTGAATCCATCAAAGGATGGTGGTTTGAAAAATTTCTGCCATTTGACATCAGATTTTTGAATTTTTTAATTATTTCTAGAGAGTTATCTAACGTGACTACCTACTGCTGGATTTTTCTTAGACAATGCGCAATTATAAGGGTTTGTACTGTATAAATGCGCAGAGGTAAGACAATCAAACAAATTAGTTGTTTGTTGCAAAAACTCTGCTATTGCCGTTGCTGTATCGTCATCTAAATCACCAGACTGTACCGCAGTACGGATTGCTGCTGCAACACTGTTACTAAACAATAAGTGTATAAAAACTCTAAACCTCCCCTTTACCAAATTTTAATGAAGACGATGATGACGGTGAAGTTATTTTTTTAAAGTACTTAAACTACTCCTTTAAAAAAATAAGTTATAGTATCAGTCATGAAATTTCAGGAGGTTATTCTCACTTATATTCTGGATTTATCAGCATGTTGACAGAACATTTCCCCCCTCACCTAATTGCTGACAGAACGCCCTAAAGTCTAAGTATAAGTATATAAAACTACATTTACAAAGAGGGTAACAAATAAAGGTTCAATATGGTTAAAGTATCAGTCATGAAATTTCAGGAGATTATTCTCACTTAAATTCTGGATTTATGAAAATGTTGACAGAACATTTTCCCCCCCACCTAATTGCTGACAGAACGCCCTAAACTCTAAGTATACGTATATAAAACTACATTTACAAAGAGGGTAACAAATAAAGGTTCAATATGGTTAAAGTATCAGTCATGAAATTTCAGGAGGTTATTCTCACTTAAATTCTGGATTTATGAGAATGTTGACAGAACATTTCCCCCCTCACCTAATTGCTGACAGAACGCCCTAAAGTCTAAGTATAAGTATATAAAACTACATTTACAAAGAGGGTAACAAATAAAGGTTCAATATGGTTAAAGTATCAGTCATGAAATTTCAGGAGGTTATTCTCACTTAAATTCTGGATTTATGAGAATGTTGACAGAACATTTCCCCCCTCACCTAATTGCTGACAGAACGCCCTAAAGTCTAAGTATAAGTACATAAAACTACATTTACAAAGAGGGTAACAAATAAAGGTTCAATATGGTTAAAGTATCAGTCATGAAATTTCAGGAGATTATTCTCACTTAAATTCTGGATTTATGAAAATGTTGACAGAACATTTTCCCCCCCACCTAATTGCTGACAGAACGCCCTAAACTCTAAGTATACGTATATAAAACTACATTTACAAAGAGGGTAACAAATAAAGGTTCAATATGGTTAAAGTATCAGTCATGAAATTTCAGGAGGTTATTCTCACTTAAATTCTGGATTTATGAGAATGTTGACAGAACATTTCCCCCCTCACCTAATTGCTGACAGAACGCCCTAAAGTCTAAGTATAAGTATATAAAACTACATTTACAAAGAGGGTAACAAATAAAGGTTCAATATGGTTAAAGTATCAGTCATGAAATTTCAGGAGATTATTCTCACTTAAATTCTGGATTTATGAAAATGTTGACAGAACATTTTCCCCCCCACCTAATTGCTGACAGAACGCCCTAAACTCTAAGTATACGTATATAAAACTACATTTACAAAGAGGGTAACAAATAAAGGTTCAATATGGTTAAAGTATCAGTCATGAAATTTCAGGAGGTTATTCTCACTTAAATTCTGGATTTATGAGAATGTTGACAGAACATTTCCCCCCTCACCTAATTGCTGACAGAACGCCCTAAAGTCTAAGTATAAGTATATAAAACTACATTTACAAAGAGGGTAACAAATAAAGGTTCAATATGGTTAAAGTATCAGTCATGAAATTTCAGGAGGTTATTCTCACTTAAATTCTGGATTTATGAGAATGTTGACAGAACATTTCCCCCCTCACCTAATTGCTGACAGAACGCCCTAAAGTCTAAGTATAAGTACATAAAACTACATTTACAAAGAGGGTAACAAATAAAGGTTCAATATGGTTAAAGTATCGGTCATGAAATTTCAGGAGGTTCTTCTCACTTAAATTCTGGATTAATGAAAATGTTGACAGAACATTTTCCCCCCCACCTAATTGCTGACAGAACGCCCTAAACTCTAAGTATACGTATATAAAACTACATTTACAACGAGGGTAACAAATAAAGGTTCAATATGGTTAAAGTATCAGTCATGAAATTTCAGGAGATTATTCTCACTTAACTTCTGGATTTATGAGAATGTTGACAGAACATTCCCCCCCCCCTCTTAATTGCTGACAGAACGCTGTAATCTCTAGATATACGTATATAAAACTAAAAGTCCTGACTGACATATCAACGCCCTGCCCATACCCCTGGACCTAGATGGCTGAAATTTGACACAGAGGTTTCTTTTATGATGTAGACAAGGGATAAGGCCGGATATTTCAAAATTAAACCCCTAAGGGGTTAAAATATAGGGGATGAAAGTTTGTATTTTAAGTTAAATCCATAAAAATTGGTATATGACCTTTCGGTTAGAAATTAAGACAGGCGTGATTCAGGAATTTTCGAAATTCAACCCCTAAGGGGGGTAAAATAAGGGATGAAAGTTTATATGGAACTTCGTCATTCTTTAAGTTAAATCCATAAAAAATTAGTATATGGCCTTTCGGTTAGAAATTGAAAGACGTGTTTCAGGATTTTTTGAAATTCAACACCTAAGGGGGTAAGATGGGGATGAATTTATTTCTACTTTTCTACGAAGCGTGGTATTTCGACAATCAATTGCAACAAATGAACAAACTCCCCTCAGTTACAATTTATTTCTGCCAAATCGTGACGTTACTATTTTTGTGGTAATTTTCTGTAGGTAATTGCAGAAAAATTTGAGCCAACAACGTATTTCGAGAAATCCTAAAATACGTCTTTCTTAACTTGTAACAAACGGAAGGTCCAAATTCCAATTTTTATGTATGTACCTTAAAAAATGACGAATTTCCATGTAAAGCTTTATCCCCATTTTACCCCCTTAGGTGTTGAATTTCAAAAAATCCTGAAACACGTCTTTCAATTTCTAACCGAAAGGCCATATACCAATTTTTTATGGATTTAACTTAAAGAATGACGAAGTTCCATATAAACTTTCATCCCCTATTTTACCCCCTTAGGGGTTGAATTTCGAAAATTCCTGAATCACGCCTGTCTTAATTTCTAACCGAAAGGTCATATACCAATTTTTATGGATTTAACTTAAAATACAAACTTTCATCCCCTATTTTAACCCCTTAGGGGTTGAATTTTGAAATATCCGGCCTTATCCCTTGTCTACATCATAAAACCAACCTCTGTGTCAAATTTCAGCCATCTAGATCCAGGGGTATGGGCTGGGCGTTGATATGTCAGTCAGGACTTTTAGTTTTATATACGTATACCTAGAGATTACAGCGTTCTGTCAGCAATTGAGGGGGGGGGGGGGGGGGATGTTCTGTCAACATTCTCATAAATCCAGAATTTAAGTGAGAATAACCTCCTGAAATTTCATGACTGATGGAAATGTTCTGTCAACATGCTGATAAATCCAGAATTTAAGTGAGAATAACCTCCTGAAATTTCATGACTGATACTTTAACCATATTGAACCTTTATTTGTTACCCTCTTTGTAAATGTAGTTTTATATACTTATACTTAGACTTTAGGGCGTTCTGTCAGCAATTAGGTGAGGGGGGAAATGTTCTGTCAACATTCTCATAAATCCAGAAATATAAGTGAGAATAACCTCCTGAAATTTCATGACTGATACTATAACTACATTGAGCCTTATTTCTTACCCCTTTTGAAAATTTAGGGTAGTACAACCCGACCGGAGTGGGTTGGCAGAAGTAACTTTTATTTTTCAGCAGATATTAGAGATTCACTGAGTGACTTTTCATGACTTTTGAAATGACAACTCAAAATACGTTGCTGGCTCTCCGTCTATACGCCTGGTCCGTAGCGCCCGACGCGCCGTCGTGCGGTTAAAGTTGCAAGTTGTTGACTGACAGTCACGTTGACAGTGGCAAGCGATTCGTATACTATACAGCCGTGAAACGCAGTTTTTTGTATTAAAAATCGACGAAATGATCGGGAAATCCCAGGGAAAAGTGTGTTACGTGCCCAGCTGTCTAAACACGCAGAAGAAAAATCACGGTTTCACATTTTATTCGTTCCCTAATCGCGAATATGCCTTCACAACTTTTATCTCAAAAGGATTATGGAGGTAGAGCCAGCGACAATTACATTCTAAATGATTCAGGATTTGTACAGTTAATTGAACCAGGTGATGAAATTATGGCTGAGAAACTAAGGGCGGATTGTACCAGAGTGGTTGAACTCATAGTCATATTTGAACTTGGTTTAATAAGAAAAATACAAAGAAATTTTCTTATTAAACCAAGTTCAAATATGACTAAGTATGAGTTCAACCACTCTGGTACAATCCGCCCTAAGTATGATCAGAGCTTCTAAAACACAACACCGTACCTACTGATAATGCCGTCTTTTCCTACGAATCCACAACTTTCTCGCGATGAAGTTTTGGAAGGTTATAAAATAGCATCGGTCAGATTATCTCCCTGCAACATCATTACCGTACGTCGAAAAAGTAATGTATATTGCATTAAGGATGTAATAAACAGACTTATTAATGAATTTGAGGAATCTGAGGGACCAAAGTTAACAAGCTGTTGACAGAACTCAAGTTTAGGTGATAATAAAACCAACACAATTGGAGATCTTTGGCTGGTATGCAGGTTAACGACGAATTTTTAAGAACAATATTCATTCAACGCTATACTAAGATCAATTAGGTCACTTAGTAAGTATGGGAGATAAAATTCATTAGCAAATTTTAATACAGTGCATTCCATAAGTCCATCAGAGCACATGCATTGCAACCTGAACCTGTGTATAATATTAGTTCGATTTCTTTAGTTGTAACTTGCCCTTGTTGTCAAATTCAAGATATAGAACAGACACAATTTGCTCTTCCATATTTACAATTAGGTACCGCATTTTCATAACTCTTCGCTGATTTCAAGAAACACATATCCCTTACTGTGTCAATGATTCCATCTGGACTGCACTACTGCAATCCAAATAAGGTTGTTTGGAGCAGATTATCAGTCCTCCTTTGACGTAATTTGTCATATCCTGGAACGGGTTTCTCTATTTTCAAACCGTAACGCATAGCTGGAGAAGAAGAATGGTCGTGCTTGTCCTTCAGGAAGTTTTGAGCTAGTATATGGCAACGTGGAAGCTGTGGAGCAAGTTTCGCCCTTTTTTAAGCTTTTCTCGACAAATCGAGTGCGCGAAACCCGCACGGTATAATAGTTGACATGTTGCGCACTCGTTACGCCATCAAAACTGTATGTAAAGTTTAAAAACCACGACCTGCCGTACATGTGTAATCACAACATTTTAACGGCGTCAGTCAACAACTTAGCGGCTCTACCGATAGGGCGGCGTTGGCGTCGCGTGGAGAGTACAGTGACTTTATACAGGACAGTGATGACAATGGGTGTCTCATTTTTTATTGGTTGTGATCCTGGCAGCCATGTTGCGACTAAAATTTGAATAGTTTGCATTACATTCTTATAGTGTCGGTTTAGTTTTTGTGTAAATTGTTAAAATCTAGACAATATAATGTGGTTTTAAGTGCTAGGATATTGAACGGTGTTTATGTTTTATCACCTGTTTGGAGGTTTTTAAGTTTAACTTAGATTTTATAAGAAAAATTAAGTATCTGCTGTTTTTTTATTTCCCACCTACCTACTCCATTTTATTTATTTAACTTAAAATTAGGAACTGTGTATATACACAATGCTTAAATATTTTCGTTAAGGTTTCCACGGATGTATATATTGTTTGTATTTTCTTCTGGAGTTTCTCCGTGTTGGTTTTTATGTAGAAAATGCCTACGTTTCGATTCCACAGACCTTAAATTAAATTTGAAAACTTCAGAATTGATAAAAAAGTCTTGATAAAGATTCCATAGATGGAATCGAAACGTAGGCATTTTCTACATAAAAACCAACACGGAGAAACTCCAGAAGAAAATACAAACAATGCTTAAAGATACAATTTCTGTAAAAATTAAACATTACCTGCATCTTCAATCGTCAGTTTCTCGCCGCTGTTTATAGAAAAACACACGCGCCAGTGTTTTTTATAGCAAATTTTGTAAGCTTTCAATTAGTTTATATAAAAGTATGTCGTAAAATAAATGGAAACGAAGATATTTAAGAAAAACTGAATACAAACATACATTATAGTTAAATTCTGTGAAAATATATAGTTTTCAAAGATGTATTTTTACAATAAAGTGCAACTTGCGAACGATTTATTGTATTGTATTACCTTTGTATATATATATATATAAAGTACTGAAAATAGGATAAAACCAATTTTTAACAAAAATTTAACGGCCATTTTTTAGCGAAAATCGGGATTCTTAATAAAATGTCAATTTTTGAGTAGGTATACCTTTAAAGAGCTGTAACTAGCGAACTGTTTGTCGTACGAACTTCTGCCTGCGCTTATTTTACAGGTCCATTATATCTTTAAAAAACTAATAAGGCACTTTACTGTCTACAAGTAGTCAAAACATAACTATTTGCAAAGAAACGCTGGAAAATGAGGAGAATTTTTCATTATTTCTTCCTCTATCGCCTTATATAAATTACCACAATGATATTTCGTGTATTCATATAGATTCAAAATTTAATTCTCTACAACTTTTATTATATGCACTAAGTACATAGAATCAATAGTTTTCGACTTATTATTGATTTTATTATGCAAAACGAGCAGCGATTGTGTCTTAGAAAAAGGTTTAAATGATTATATCTCTGTCAATATTAATCGTATGGAAATGTTTAAAAAAGAAAATTATTCGTAATTAAATTCTCTACAACTTTTATTTGAAGCATTTTGCGTTACGAATTATTCTCGAGATATAAGCGAAATACGCGCGATGCGCGCACGTGTTACTGTTTCGCCGCAAAACAGTCGACATTTTAAAACAAATCTATCTCGCCTCCTATTGGTCGTAGAGACAAAAATAAAACACGAAAATGTGCGGAATTTTGTCAGCTACAATTTTCTTAACGTTTTTGTTTTTGATAAAATTGATACTTTTTCAGTTATTTACGGAAATCTGTTTTTGACACTTTTTCGCCCCCTCCATTTATCTCGGAGAGGGGGTACGGGTGGGGACTTTTGAATACTTCAAAGGGAGCACAAATCAAGCCTGTTCCCAAATTTGCAAAGCTGTAACCATTATTTCATCCAAATCGTTAAATTTGGTCTTATTTTACTGGACTATTTACTAATACTGTTTGAATTTAGTCGCAACATGGCGCGGAGGCGGGACTTACGCTCTATTGTCGTCACTGTTCTAAAATAAAGTCACTGTAGTGGAGAGTACAGTGACTGTATTACAAACAGTGACGACAAGCGTGGTATCGATTTTGATTGGCCGTGGTATATTTTGCATCTTAATGGCGGCCTGACTGTGTTTACCTTTGATCAGCGTGTGATTTTTATTTTGATTTAGCAAGTTGCTAGGATACCACCGTTGAGTTCATATAAACCCGCCCACAATCCACGTTAGAAATCTGTAATATTGATAGAAACAGCGCCAGATATGTCCATTTAGTGTTTGCATTCAAAAGTACTACCGTTTTGCATCAAAATAAATGTTTCCAAAGTTAACACAAGCATTGACTAACTATAAGGTATATAAAGACAAGGGTATTACACACAAAATGTAGAACAGGTCAACTAGAATAAGCATTTAGCAACTGCAAGATAGCCAATAATAGTAAGCATATAAAATGCAACATAATCAAAGGTCAGGAAATTAGAACTAGAACAAAACAATAGAATACGTCATATCATAATAGACTTCTATTATGGTCATATTAAGTAATTGTATATAAACTTGTAAATATTATATTAATTAAATTAGTATTTGAATGAAAGAGATTTTGTTCATCTACTCACTGTGGTGTGAGTGTGAGGCTATAGTCTACAATTATTGGTAAGAGCAGGTAAGAGTGACGGCGTACCCCTCACAAACAAACCACCACCTATTCACAGTCTCTTACCCGAGATTGTACACTTACAAACGTGTAACCGTTGAGTCATTCAACGCCTCAAAGGTGTAACGTTCACCAAGAAAATAACCTTTTTATTTTTATAATAAAATAAGTACCTACCTAAACACCAACATAAAATGTACCTAGTGTTCATAAAAAACCATTTATTTTAAAAAATTAATGCCATTCTTATCGCATTATTACGAAAGCCTTTCTAATTTCACGATAACTTCTACTAAATCAATAACTCCCGTTTCAGTCCCGGTCACAATGGATTTCAAAAATCTTCTCCATCAATAAGTAGATATACTTAAAAACAACTGAAATAAATAGGAAGGCTAGTTGTATAATCGTCTTGAGACAATTTGTATAATTTTGAAGCCATAAATATACAAAATGATTAGAAAACGAAACAATTTTAGGCAAGCTTTGAAGACACAAGGTAAATGTACCATCTATTATTTGCAAAAAGTGACACAAGTGTGCCCTAGATACGTGTTATTTAGTTTATAAATGTACAGTTTTTATATGAAAATAAATATTATTATTGAAAAATTTATGCCAAGACCAGCAACGCAGCACGACGAGAAAATTGTTTCGTTTTCTACTCATTTTTTATGTTTTTGGCTTCAAAAGACGAGTACACAACTATAGCGTTCCTAATTAAGTATATCAGTTGTTTTTAATTGTCCAGCTCTTATACTTTCAACGGAAAAGCGAATTTTGTTGAGACTTGCAACGCATAAATAAAAAGTTACAGCAATAGGTATATCGGTTTATATTTGAACGCGCCTTGCGCGTAAATGATTATTTTTGACATTAACAACCCAAATTAGGTAATCCAAAAAAAATTTTCACAGAGACTAAGGATTATAACGAGCCACGAAAGCTATTCTATTACTTCTTTGAGACTCTGATGGCTTCATCCCGAAGGTCACCAAGAACCGAGACACTTTCCTCAAGAAAGTGCTCTCTTTAGCCTATCTCCAAGGAAATGTTTTTACAAATAGTATTTGTAGTCTAGTTTACAATTTATTTCAAAAGAAAACATTCTGTGATCTGATATATTCAGTTTATTATTTATTCATTGATTCATTCTCAATAAATGGGGATGACTACATCAGATTTATCTTAGATATCATAATCGCTGGGATCCATATCAGTTGACCAGTAGTACACAAAATGGGGTAACTAACGAGAAACTTGGAAATAGTAAAATAGTACCTAGTAGTTTTGTGATTACTATTTCCAAGTTGGATATCACAGCTAAACTGTAGTACTAACGGGATATTAAATTTATGCAAAAAGCTTTGGCCAATTGTCAATAGAAACGTTCCCCTTTTGTGTCCCCAAGACTAGAAACCCTCTTATCTTGTATAGAGGGTGATTTAGATGGGAACCTTAAGAAGCCTTGCGAGTCGATCTTTGTGGGTCACCTCTGGATGTGCAGCCTTCTATTGCGGTCGAAAGTTGCCAGAATCCTTAAAGGAATGGTTGTTTTCGTATAAGTTATTGTTGTAGGTATTGAAATGGGTCGGCAGATTGTTTAAGCACTTTTTGTGTGACCTATAAAGAATTGTTATTTTATTATTAATAAAATTCTTTTATATAATATGATGTACTTTTTTTATTGCTTGAACAAACTTAATCAACTCTTAATATTAATTTTAAAAAATAAGTAACATGATGATGTAACGGACTATAGATCTAAAAAAATAATACACTATAATTTTAACAAAGAAAATAAGTGACATTCTGAAATAAGAATGGGTACATGTATTTAATCATTTAGACGCGAAACCACAAATCACTATCAGCATTAACTCTTTCCAAAAATTCTTCAAACGGAATTTTTTCAGAGCCTGAAGAAAATGTACTATTTTATATTATATTAACATTTGAATATCAGTTCTTTTTGGATTTACATACGAGTTTATTTGATTTAAGTAGTCAATGTTATCTAAGTCTACATGAGTCGTGGTAAATGATGATGAATATAAAAACTTTTCAAAACCAGATGGTGGTCTTATAGCTGGAGTTGCTTTTATTTTCTCAGAACATTCACTGCTATTGTTATATTCAAGAATGTTCTAATCACTGATGTATGTAGAAGTTGCTTCGCTATCACTCGGATTCAAATCCTTAGGTGGTATATCCAAAGAGTTTACGTCTTCTTTTATACTGACTGGTTCACATTTATTCAGATCAATTAGCTGGTCAATCGTTTTATGTCGACCAAAATATTGTGGATAAATGAACTCTATGGGCATTCCAGTCTTTATTAATCCACACATTTCACCAGCACTGGGGACTGCACTGCATTCAATTTCATCGAAAGTTGGAAATAGGTGTATACATTTGACCCATGGTGTGCATCGAGGTTCCAAGTTGATTTTTTGTTGCTCCTAAAAGCCAAAAACATTATTATGACTAAAAATATTGTACAATTCAGAGAAAAAATATGTTCAGAGTGATGTTAGTGGCTCATATTTGAATATAAAATGCTATAGGTATTATAATAATTGAGATTATTAAACATATTTTTTCTCATATTTAAATAGATCTATTTCGTATAAATTGGGAGTAGGACACATTTTTTATGTGGTTTAAAATTAATATAAAGGCACACTTTTAGAATGGATAGAATTACAGCATATTGTTGCCAATACAAAAATAAGAGAAAGTGTACAAATTGTAAATATCACTATCACACCAGTGTTTGAAGTAAAATTATTTTCATTTCAGCGAGAATAAATAATTAAATCACTTAAATATAAAACTTCACAGTTCTAACCCAGCAAACACATTTATATATAAAATACATATAATTTATATAAAACTGGAAGAAAAATAAGATATATTTAATGTCAGGATGTCAGCAATTTTCAAAATAATATATATGTCTATTAGATGTAAATTCTTCTACATGAATTTATATACGTTTTATGTATATTTTATGTAATATTTACACAAAAAATATTAGCTGTAAAAGCGTTCCGATGACCAAAATGGCAGCTACTCGAGCATAATGTAATTATTATCAATGTAAAAAATTATTTAAGCAGTTCCATACAAAAAATGGAAAAACTACATTTTACGTGCAACTGTACTTTTAATTATATTTAACTTAATTCTTGCACGAACCCGTTTTTACCTGAACTGAAAACCGACAGTTTATTATGATATACTTGCTTGAAAAGTGTCCCTTAACCGGATTCGAACGTTTGGGAGTGGGCGTTGCAAATTCCGAAATCCGACATGTGTTTTCATTGTCTCCAGCATTGTACCACTGCGCTAATCTGTAACTTCCCTTTTTTTATTTCGTACTTCGTAACTTTGCGCTGTTTCGCGTTATTAGTTTAAATTTTGTTTGATTTTACCGTTGAGTGAAGTCTTATTCAATAATTATACCTATCTTTAACTTTATGTTAAAATTGACCAGGATTTAATTTATTTTATATTATTTATTTTCTATATAAATTAGACGCATTTTAGTCGATACAGATCTAATATTAAAGGTACATACGTGAACTACAATTTTTGGCGTTGTAGAAAACACGCGCGTTCGATAGAAATAGAAACGGACTTTATTTTCGACTATACAATATAATTATGTAATCATAATTTCTAATTATATTTACAGAAGGCATACATAAAAATAAGTAATATTACATAAAATATTTTACATATAACATACATAAATCTAATCATGTAAATATGACAGCACATGAATTTCATGAGTGATATGTAATTATCTATATGTATATATTATATGAATTTCTGTATACGGAATATCCGTAAGTTTCTATACTATTATGTAAAATATACGTAATTGTGTGACATACGGTTTATATAACTTATTAAAGAATACTTACGTACTTGATATATAAGAAAGCATATGTAGGGGTATTTACTTCAATTTTACATATGTTGTATGTATATTTTATATGTGTGTTTGCTGGGAAACAACACAATTTCAGTTCAAAAAAGTAAATTTAAGATGAACCAACATAATTTCTCATTAAATCATTACTTCAGAAAATTACTTACTTGATAAATTAAAATACATAGGTATATGGTATAAAAATATAGAAATATGAATAAAAATAATTAACTATTTACGTTACTTGGAAATATACCTAATACAAATTATATTGTTATAAATTTTAATTTAGGTAGGTATATAAAAAAGGATCAAATTTTGAGAAGTATGAATTACTGTGAAGAGTGTACCAAATCTAGGGTTCTCTGTTTTTTTCAATCGTGCTTTTATATTGGTTAGTTCCGTGGAATATGCCAATAAAGAATTTAAATTGAAATACAACAAAAATATTTTTTCCAGTAGCATTTAATTTATTTACAGCAAAAATTTTACTTCAATTATAATACTTAATTCAAACATATTTCATAACTTTCTCTTGCTGATAGATGTTAGACAATATTGTATTAGTACAATTAATTAGGTAAATGATATTTGAGCCAAGATGAATTGTGATATTGCATTGAATTGAAAAAACAAATTTTACCTAATCATTCTCTTTAATGCTTCAATGATATATTTACTAGGAAGATAATTATCTTTCCCCACTTCCGAACCTTCACATAATGTACCTACTATGAGATAGTGAAGTATCTGGTGTGGAGTCCTTAATTTCGAATTCGTTGAATGTATTTACCTGATTGGAAAAAATAGCGTGTCCTTCACTAACAAGAGTGTCATTTAAATATATATCATCATCACCGTATGTATCTGCTAAAGCGATGCTCAGGATTTGCCTCTGAAATGAAAATTTTTAAAATATGCAGCGATATTACAGCAAGGAGAAAATTTTTTTATTTATACTACAAAAAGTCTTTCTGTAGGCTTGTAGTGCTTTGTGGTGCTTTCATCAGCAGCCCTTATAACTTGTTAAAGTTAAAAAGATGCAAATTATAGAAGAGTCGCTGATTCCAAGTATCTAGAAGTATTCCGATGACGCTTAGTTGCTACAGTTGATGTGGAAATTTATGATTACCAAAGCAAAATTAGATATTTTTATATGTTTAACTCAAAACCTACGTTAAGCAAAAAATGTTTAGACCACTGTAGGATTCAAAATTGATACAATAATTAGGGTGCTCAAAGGTAAAATAACAAATTTTAAGTTAGACTAAGACCCGGTTTTATAAAGCATACTTAAATACGTGATCAGCTAACGGCGTGATTAAGTTTGAATAATGCAACATGATTTGCTAATACGGGTTACATAGGTGTGGTCGTTGATCGTATTAGCCTATCGCATTACTTAACCACATTGTCAGCTGATCACGTAGTTAACTATGCTTTATAAAATCGGGCCATAGACTTTTTACTTTTTAGCACACTTTGTATAATGCAAATATCATGAAGTGAATCCAATCTAGAGACTAAGTGTGATACATCTATGGTTAGATAATTTTATTTAGATTTGCGTTGTAGAACACCATAAGTACATTTTAATAATAACAACACAAAGCATATTATTATTTGATTTGAAAAATGTTAATAAAACTTTTATTGCAAATTCATGTAATACGTCAGACAGTTATACATACCTCAAAGTCTACGTGATAGACATGGGCTACTAATGTTTTCATATATACAAATTTAAGAAAACGGTTTGATGCTTCCATAGACCATTGAGTTTTCTCAGTAGGTGGGTAAATACCACACAATCTAGCTCTAACCGCCTGTTGTGGTAAATCGCAAAATTTTTTATGAAGAAACTTTAACGAATCAGAAGCTACTGCTTCTACTGTTCCATAATCTATATAATACACCTAAAAAAGCGGACAAATCAACAAATAGCTATTTATGTATCAAGTAGGTACGCAAAATGATGTTTTAGCGGATGAGTCGTGTTTGTCGGACGGAACAATAGACTTGTTATGTATTAAGTCTTATTTTTCTGTCTTGTAAACTTTGCTGTTTATATACCTAGTTTGCCTCGAGATATTTGGTTTTCTACCTAGACAGTACAGGCGTAGTCACATAAGAAGGCGAGCGCGGCAATGCGCAAACGACGAATTTACGCTGCTTGTAAAATTTCGCGTATCTATAAGTCAGTGTCGTTTCACGTTGTTGTTGTAGATATGTTTATTCATCACTAAATATGAACCTTAATGTTATTTATTGAATTATAATTACAGCAGAATTACATACATTAGTGATATTATAATGAAATTCGAATAAGTTATTGAAAAAATACACTTGTGTAATGCATTTATTATGATACGCAACTGACTTGTATTCTTACCGTACTCGGCTTTCGGAGTCATGAATCGGGTTGCGTCGGTGCTCGCCTTCTTATGTGACTATGACTGTACCTATCACTTACTAAATAGTCTATTCAATACAATATTATATACCGTGTGACAAGTTTCAAAGCGGGACATAGGCGAATAGCATGGGAAATCACATATTTACAGTTTGTTGCTCACCAGTTTCATGTTTCATCTACAAGAACGGTAACGATGTCTACCGAAAGAGCATTATTTTCTGAGCCTGTTTATACCAAATTGTTTGGTATACTTACTAATTCACTGCTTTTTTAATTAAAAAATAATTTTCAAAAGTTAAAAAGTATGAGCAGCCATGACATGTCAAATTCAAATAATGTTTAATATTAATTTTTAGACCTGTTGCCTATTTAAACAGTAGTTCCTTCTTATAATAACTATTATTATCTATCATTATTCATGGTTAAATTTTTCAGGAAAATGCCATATTACATAATTGAAAATGTTTGAATTGATAATATTCAAAATTATTCGAATTTGACATGTCATGGCTGCTCATATTTTTAACTTTTGAAAATTATATTTTCCTAATTAAAAAGCAGTGAATTACTCACAGAATTAGTAAATAGGTAAAATATTTGGTATAAACAGGCTCAGAAAATAATGCTCTTTCGATAGACATCATTACCATTCTTGTAAATATAATTGGTGAGCAGCAAACTGCAAATATGTGATTTCCCATGCTATTCGGCTATGTCCCTATGTATATATACCGTGTGACAAGGTTCAAAGCGGGACATAGCCGAATAACATGGGAAATCACATATTTGCAGTTTGCTGCTCACCAATTATATCTACAAGAATGGTAATGATGTCTACCGAAAGAGCATTATTTTCTGAGCCTGTCTATACCAAATATTTTACCTATTTACTAATTCACTGCTTTTTAATTAGGAAAATATAATTTTCAAAAGTTAAAAATATGAGTAGCCATGACATGTCAAATTCGAATAATTTTGAATATTATCAATTCAAACATTTTCAATTATGTAATATGGCATTTTCCTGAAAAATTTAACCACGAATAATGATAGATAATAATAGTTATTATAACAAGGAACGACTGTTTAAATAGGCAACAGCTCTAAAAATTAATATTAAACATTATTTGAATTTGACATGTCATGGCTGCTCATACTTTTTAACTTTTGAAAATTATTTTTTAATTAAAAAAGCAGTGAATTAGTAAGTATACCAATCAATTTGGTATAAACAGGCTCAGAAAATAATGCTCTTTCGGTAGACATCATTACCGTTCTTGTAGATGAAACTGGTGAGCAACAAACTGCAAATATGTGATTTCCCATGCTATTCGGCTATGTCCCGCTTTGAAACTTGTCACACGGTATACCTATATTCTGTTTGTATTTTCTTCTGGAGTTTCTCCGTGTTGGTTTTTGGAAAAACTCCAGAATAAAATACAAACAGAATATACATCCGTGGAAGCCTTAATGAAAATATACCTATATATATACAGTGTGTCGCAAATAGTTTTATACAAATGGAGAAAAAGTTTATCATACATTTCACAAAAAAAAAAATATTCTTGATAAAAAGCTCTGCATGACTTGCAGATCCATAATCAAGTACAAAATTTTTAATACATTGGCCGGAATACAGGGAAAATCAAAATTATGATTTGAAGTGAGAGTAAAATACGTTCAAACTAGTGGCTGATTTTGTTTTATTCGTCCTTATGGCATCCTAATAACTACAAAACCGCTAAAGATAGGTATAGGGATACCTATAGTTTATCGATGCGTAAATTAAATCGCCTTCCAAATATGTAAAAATATACGGGGTGTTCCATTTGAAAAAAATGACTTTTTGGTGTTTGAAGTTTTTTAAATTTGCCACTAATTTTGAACGCCCTGTATAATCTGTGATAGGTTTGCAAATGCATTTTGTGAACCCTTATGGTTTTACTTCGTGTTTGTAAAGTATGAATGTTTTGCGTTCAAAGAAGAGCAAAAGGTGGGCTATTAAACATCCCTCCGCAAAGCGCAAATTTTTCAAAAAAATCATAATATCTCAAAAACAGTTGAAGATAGGTATAGGATAATCTAATACAGATTAACGCAGAATGGATTGTATAATCCAAAAATGCAATAATATGCAGGGTGTTCCATTTAAAATAAGAAGATGAATGGCGATTTCCGGTCTTTCCGGAAGTTGTACAACATCGACAATATTTTAGAACAAAAGAAGCCTATGGGTTATTCTTAACCTGAAAGTTTCAAATTCATAAGTAGTAAGGGACCCCAGAAACTTCTAATGAACGGGTTCCGTGATATACCCTGTATAATGAATATCTATTTACGTGGCTTCTAAAAACTCTAATTTACCCTTGTCGATTAATTACTCTCACAAAAATCCTGTAAATGGTTCTTTTACAGTTGCCTAAACGAGGAGATTCTTCTTTATTCAGTTTACATGATTTAGTCAATTAAATAGTAAAACAATCCACAGCCGTCTCATTTTTGTGAAAGTAATTAATCGGCAAGGGTAAATTAGAGTTTTTAGAAGCCACGTAAATAGATATTCATTATCATTGAAAAACATTTCTCCCACAAAGTATGTTGCACCAAAAACGTAAAGATTATACAACAATATTACTTTTCTGTAAATAATATCAAACCTAAAGGAATAATTAACTATTTCTATTGTTTTTTCCAATTATAACTCTTTAACGTTTTTAACGAAATCAAATTGAATTTTGAAATCATGTCTTGGTATGTGAAAATTTGAAAATGTTGCAAAAAATTAAAACTTTAGTTTTAGCGGAAGTTAACGGAAAAAAAATTTTTTCTTGTCTTGAGATTGTTCGGCCATTTCCTAGCTAAGTAAAAATCACTCGGGCTATCTGATAGGGGCTAAATAGGTTTTCAGACTAGCACAAATTATTGCCGTAAAAAGTTTTTTTAAAAAATCAAAAATTTAAAAAAATTCATTTGGTGCCGACTTTTTGGCGAGCACTGTATGTCCAAATTATTGAAAATAGGGATATGTAACAATGGTGAACAATAACTTATCGCACACAGAAGTAATGAAGAAAAATTTACATATTAGTGATTCCATAACATTCCAGCTCAATAAATTCCAAATTGTACATGCACATTTTCATTTACGCAAGATGTTAAGATGTCCACTATATTGGTATATAATTAAAAAATGATGTTTACTGTGGCTATGCACCACATGGGATCCCCGTACACAGTCGCTTACGTACTGAAGAGCAACGATTGATTCCCATTGGACGACCAATGACAACGCGTCGACACCGGCCAGAATCCTTTATAAGCGAACGCTGTTACCCACAGAAGTCAGTCAGAAGTCATAGCCGCCAACGAAAGCAGCCAACACCGACCAGTCCGTCTGTCAACATCGACCCGTCAGCCTGCATTCCAGAACCAGTCTACCCTCCGGCGACCCACCAACCTACCTACTGCCTGTACCTCCATTATTAACCACATTCCGCGCTGTTAAAACTTGTACCTACATAATTTGTAAATAGAAATGTTAGTTGTTTTCACAACTTCCAAAACTTTATTGTTTATTTGGCACGACCACCAAATAGCTGGTGATCGGATTCAACCGCCAAACTTACCTTGACTTTATTTGGAATATCAACAATCGTATTAACAATAACTGCCCGATGAAATTCCGAATGGTATGATGCGACACAATACATACCTACAGCTATCATATGTTGAGGTATGTATGCATTATAACTGGTATAGAAAATTCTGAAAAATATTATATGATCACACAATAAAAAAAATAAAACAAGTCATACTGCATTTCATCCATAAGGTTATTTAGGGAATCGTGGAGTTCATGAAATATCAACCAAAATTTACTTGGATCATATACCTCGCCTATAACCACATCAACAAAATCGCCTGTTTTAACGTGACTTGGCATAAATTGCCGCGGTATTACTTCATACATATGCATTACATCTACTGGATAAACCCATCTTTTACCCATAAATTGCTAAAAAAATGTTGGTTTAAATTTTTCTAGTTACTTTTACATGCAAATATTAATTGGTTAATATAAATAAATTTCACAATTACGTGAGATGATAACAGTAATATTAGTATATTAGGTATGTTATATACAAAAAAGTAAAAAAATGTGATAAAAAACATAATGTTATAATAATTTATTTGACTTTAAAAAAATGTGATGATTTATAGAATCAATTTTAGTATCTACTTAATCAAAAATTGTGGATTTTATGTTGTGGGCCGAGATCTAGGAACAGAACATTTCCAAGCATCTCTCGCACATCAGCTGCTTTGAATTTTGTAATTTTTAACACTTGTAACAAGAGAGTAGACAACACAGCACACACATAGGTCAGGGTGGAATAAGAAAACCAAACCACCCTGACACCCACGCCTCAAGAGAGGGCGCATACGGTAAAAATCACCGCAACACCAACAACCAACCCCTAATAAGGATGTCTACTAATGTAAAGCAATAAGCAAGATATCCTTCAATCATACGACGATAGTATCCTTCATCCATAAGGTTATTTAGGGAATCGTGGAGTTCATGAAATATCAACCAACATTTACTTGGATCGTTGGATCATATATCTCGCCTATAACCACATCAACAAAGTCACTTGTTCAACGTGGCTTGGCATAAATTGCCGCAATATTACTTCATACATATGCATTACATCTGAAACCCATCTTTTACCACAGATTACACAAGGTGTGTAATCTGTGCTTTTACCCATAAATTGCTAAAACAATGTTGGTTTAAATTTTTCTACTTACTTTTACATGCAAATATTAATTGGTTTAACATAGGGTAAATAAACTTCACAATTACCCGAGACACAGCTTAATGCTTATCTTTATGCTGTGCCTGAGATGTACAGTAATACCTACAGATGCAGAAGCGACACTTACCCGTTTTCGCATATACCAATTTGTAATACGAAAAGACTTTCTTTCAAGATGGCCGTCACACTAAAATGAACTAAAAGGAGGTTGCAAACATTACAGAAACCGCCGAATGTGGCGTAAAAATGACTAAATATACATTTATAAAAATTTGTATATTTATTGAATATTTTTAATCAGCACCGCCCAAATCTTGCTTTTAAGATGGCAATCTAGCACATCAAACATCAAAGAAACCGCCGTAAGTGTCGCTTCTGCATCCGTAGGTATTTCTTCTGTGGTAATATTAGGTATGTTATACCGGGTGAATGAGACCACCCGTATCAGTCTTTTATTTAAAGAACGGTGAGTCGTAGAGAGGTGGGGTAAAAAAAGTGATTATAAAAGCCATAATAAAGAATCGAATGGTGATATCATTATTTCTCGGAAAAGTCAGCATTCCTCCAGAAGGCCTCCAACTCCAAAATTTTAAATGGCACCATAAGTCGAAAAATTTATTATTTGAAAGATTGTTAAAAAAGAAGAAAGTTTTATGGGAAAAATTATTTTATTACTGCCGTCCCTTTTAAGTAATATTCGACTAAAGTTATTAAATTTGAAATTCACTGTTAACAAGAAACATTGAAAAGTCGACTTTTAAAATCTAGTTACCAATGTTACATGTGTTCAAAATATCTTCCATTTACTGCTAAGCACTGTTGAGTTCTTCTAGGTACACTATCAGTGGCTGTAATAAGTACATCTTGAAAGGGAAGAACACATGTAACATTGGTAACTAGATTTTAAAAGTCGACTTTTCAATGTTTCTTGTTAACAGTGAATTTCAAATTTAATAACTTTAGTCGAATATTACTTAAAAGGGGTGGCAGTAATAAAATAATTTTTCCTATAAAACTTTCTTCTTTTTGAACAATCTTTCAAACAATACCTTTTTCGACTTATGGTGCCATTTAAAATTTTGGAGTTGGAGGCCTTCTGGAGGAATGCTGACTTTTCCGAGAAATAATGATATCACCATTCGATTCTTTATTATGGCTTTTATAATCACTTTTTTTACCCCACCTCTCTACGACTCACCGTTCTTTAAATAAAAGACTGATACGATACGGGTGGTCTCATTCACCCGGTATAACTGGTTACTAAACTACGAAAGCGTAGAAGGGCCACATACAATATTTTATCCACAATTCCGACTTAATTTACGGAATTCCGTAAAACAACTCGGAATTCCTACTTAATTTACGGAATTCCGTAAAACAACTCGGAATTCCGACTTAATTTACGGAATTCCGTAAAACAACTCGGAATTACGACTTAATTTACGGAATTCCGTAAAACAACTCCGAATTCCGACTTAAATTGCGGAATTCCGTAAAACAACTGGGAAATCCGACTTAATTGACGGACTTCGTCGTTATTACATTAGGCACAGTACAGGGTAGGCCAAATTCGATGTTTTCAAGGGGTACAGCAATAACCATAAGAGTTAGCAAAAAACTAATAAGGTACTTATGAGCTCTTTTTAAAAGAAAAAATCGGTGGAATAATCAGATTATCCATATCACGATTATTTACGTAGATACAGGGTGAAAACCAAAAAGTAGCATTTTCGAAAAACCGCAATATTTTCTTTATTATAGAAGTAAAGGTCATGAAATTCTCAGGATATATGTAAGAGGATTAGGATACGGCAATTTTAAAAATGGCATCAACAAATTTCTAGGCCTACTGAGTTGCGCACGGCCAAAGTCAACTTTCGTTTTTCTTATGGACACCATATTGAATTTTTGCTTTCTCAAAATCCTCATTTGAAATGCTCTTCAACCATGTATAACATGTTTATGTTGGGTCAACATAAATAATAAAAAACAACAAAATTAAGATCTCGTGGTAGTAGGCTTTGATATTTCTATTCAATTTTTACATAGCGGGCTTTGCTGTCTCTTTTTTAATCATCTAACGGTCAAAGTAGACAGTAGAGTTTATTGTCAGCGAGAGAGAATAAAACACTGCAACATATCATATTTCTCACTATTTGAATAGTAATTAATTTTAAAACTCACAAATTATTAACTGCACACAAATGACACCTACAATAAATTCTATTTTGACCGTTAGATGATTAAAAAAGAGACAGCAAAGCCCGCTACCACTACCAAAAACAGAGTTATTTTGTAACATTTAGTTTACTGTTATGGTTAGGATTGTACTTTAAATGTCTTGTTTTATTTAATATAAATAATTAGTTTCTCTACTTTAAATTATATCAATATTTATTATTTATGATTTTTTGTTAAATATCAACGCTTGCTTTAACATAATAGATTAATAATTATTATAGTTTACAATAAATATTACAAATTACAAAATAACTCTGTTTTTATAAACTTTGGGTACTTATAGGTAATGCTTAACAAAATGAAAGCTACATAATCAAAGATTCTATTTAGGTAATTAAATACAGGGTGTTCCATTTAAAAGAAGAAAGAAAATGAAAGGTCCGAGTTTAGATCCACCCTGTACACAAAGAGAGAAAATAATTGAAATGTAATCGAATGAGGAGATATTACATCATATTACGAAACTCGATTAGCCAAGAAATTGTCTTTTTCTGTAACGTACACTGTACAGTAAGATAGAGGGCGTTGATTTAGCTACGATTTTAACATAAACGTATCCATAACTTTTAAAGGACTCTGTATAACGTAGCAAAACCTTATATCAAGAGATTCGAAAAAATATGGGCAATGCGAATTTGGCATAATATACAGGGGCTCTCATTTAAAAAATCATATGTTTGGTTTGTAACGGAGTTATGCAACACCCTGTATAGTTCAACATAATTTAGAAATATGGTCCTTAAAGACATCTATTATTTTTCTTAACAACATTTTTTGATATCTCTTGAAATAAGCCATATACCGAACTTTGTCGTAAGATTGGTACACCCTGTTTATGAAACGTACTTTTCACACAACTCCTGTCCTGCGACTAATGTAATAATGACCAATTCCGTAAATTAAGTAGGAATTCCGAGTTATTTTACGGAATTCCGTAAATTAAGTCGGAATTCCGAGTTGTTTTACGGAATTCCGTAAATTAAGTCGGAATTCCGAGTTGTTTTACGGAATTCCGTAAATTAAGTCGGAATTCCGAGTTGTTTTACGGAATTCCGTAAATTAAATAGAAATTCCGAGTTGTTTTACGGAATTCCCTAATTTAAGTCAGAATTCCGAGTTGTTTTACGGAATTCCGTAAATTAAGTAGGAATTCCGAGTTGTTTTACGGAATTCCGTAAATTAAGTCGGAATCTGGATAAAATATTGTACTTATGTGGGCCTTCTACGCTTTCGTACTAAACACCCCGAAAATAAAAAAATTATTACCTAACTACATATAACATATTACATCACAAAAAAGTAAAAAAATGTGATAAATAACATAATGTTATAATTTATTTGAATTGAAAAAAATGTGATGATTCATAGAATCAATTTTAGTATCTACTTAATCAAAAATTGTGGATTTTATGTTGTGGGCCGAGATCTAGGAACGGAAAATTTCCAAGCATCTCTCGCGCACATCAGCTGCTTTGAATTTTGTAATTTTTAACACTTGTAACAAGAGGGTAGACAACACAGCACAAAAACAGGTCAGGGCGGTATAAGAAAGCCAAAATCACCCTGACACCCACGCCGATCAAGAGAGGCGGTTATGTATTCTATCACCCCGCAACACACTTACATCTAGATTTAATACTGGAGGTTCTGTTGAAGGTTTGTCATCATCATGATTCTGCCGATTGCAAATTGATTTTCTTAATGCTTTATCATAATCTTTCGGTATCCCTTTCGGCTTGTAAAACAATTTATGATCTCCTTTATCTGGCCGTACACAAATAAAAATGTCAGATAAATCCAAACATAAAAAAATTAATGCCTTGTATCCATATTCTAAGTAGTCTAATTCTTTGAAAAATGTATCCTTATATAATTGAGGTAAAGTTCTGCACCAAATACCATTACCATATGTATTCATCAGTGTTCTTAAATTATTTTGAACACTTATCGGAATGTTGTTATAAACATTCTGAGGAGACAATTGTTTGTCAGGAGCCACTTTTTTAACCAAACGTGTATGTTGCTCATCATTGTCACTGCTTGAATCGCTAAAATAATTATTCAAATCAGTAATTGTGGAATAAATTTGAGGAGGAGAATAAATTTTCAGTTTTGGAATTATTCCATTCGAGTTGAAGTACGTACCTACAAGGTGTTGAAACGTCAGTTAAATTAACACTACATGAATAACTTGAAGATGAGGGCGATATGGGGGAGATATTTAAATCAAGTTTATTGGTTAAAGGTCGACAGCTTTTAGGAACAACAAATCTTTAAAGACATTATTAAAACATGTTATCGTATTTGGTGTATTTACCTTGATCTTCGTTTACTAATATTACCTCTTCGCTCAAGAACTGGAGCATGTGGTCCGTGTCCAATCACCTAAAAAAATTAATCCGATCAATGGGAATCATATAATTTTATTGACATAATAATAATAGATAGGTAGGTACACCTTGTTACTAAGGAGTAGAACGACATAGGAAAAACAACAGATGTAAATAAAATACATAATAATATAAAGATCATACTTTATTATTTTATCATAGGAGGTTAAACAACTTAATATGTAATTTAATTAACAATGCAGTAACATATATCTACGTATAAACAAATTGTGAAAGCATGATAGGAGGAAAATAGATTTTATAATATATCTATATAGGCGAGGAACTAAAGCACTGAACCTACCAAATTTTTGTAGTAAGACGGATTGAGATGGGGTTTTTTGTATTCGCTTCCTAAATTCAATAGGAAACTTTGTACCTACTTTTGATCATTTTTTTTTTCGAAATTGCATTTGTACAGTGGAAAACGCATCCTGAAAAATGCATTTTCATAGAAAAAATTCATAACTTCGTTATAAACTTCTAGAATCGACTCAATTCGGGTTCACGGGGGTTTTAGAGGTCGCTTATTCCGAATATGACCTCCAAATTGCCTCACCGCCCACCTGGAGCTCAGGATGGGTGAGCAACGTCATCTCCGAAGCTTTTTCTGAAATTCACTCTCAAATGATTCTAGAGATCTCATCCGGGGGTTTTTTGGGTTTCTGATTCCAAACAAGGCATCGGCAACCGCCCCCCCCCCCTCGTGCCAGGTGTCCCGCATCCGGGAATCAATGTGGTCCCCTGACGTTTCAAGCCTATAGGGAACCGAAAATTGTTATCCGGCGAAAATTCAAGCGCAAATCTAGAGGATGACGTTGATGCCCCGGTGTGGTGCACCAGGTATCCGTTAGAAAGTATACCGTGCCAGATTCGATATGAGCGACTCAAAAAATCCGGGAAACTATTTTCGGTTCCTTATAGGCTTGAAACTTCAGTGAACTCCGGAGGATAACGTTGATGGCCGGATGTGCGGGGCACCAGGTACGCGAGGGGACGGTTGCCGATGCCTGATTTGGAATCAGCAACCCAAAAAACCCCCGGATGAGATGTCTAGAATCATTTGAGAGTGAATTTTAAAAAAAGCTTCGGAGATGACGTTGCTCGGCCATCCTGATCTCCAGGTGGGCGATGAACCAATTTGGAGGTCATATTCGGAATCGGCGGCCTCGAAAACCCCCCATGAACCCGAATTGAGTCGATTCTAGAAGTTTATAACGAAGCTATGAATTTTGTCTATGAAAATGCATTTTTCAGGATGCGTTTTCCATTGCACTGCACAAATTCAACTTCTCATCAGGTATTAAAGCCGCAGTGATGCGACGGCGGGAAAAATATGTACCTCATTCAGAGATGATGCCGTAAGCACAGACAACTTCTATGCCGTAAGTGATCGAACAGCACAGAAGTGGTTCAAGAAATTTTCTTCGGGAGATTTCAGCTGACCGATTAAGCAGGCTCTGAGAGACCGAAGCTTATGATCTTCGGGAGAGCGTGCTTTATCGGTCAAGCTGAAATCTCCCGAAGAAAATTTCCGAAGATCATAAAAACAACGAGAATGCTCTACAAGTTGTGGAGACAAATTCCAATATAACGTGCCCAGAGCTTTCAGAAACATTTCAATGTGAGTGATGAAACCATTCGTTTGCACCTTCATCAAGCTAGGAAAGACGTGAGCGTTAAGCAAATGGGTCCCACATGAATTCTCAAACGATAACAAATTAAGTCGTCTTTGACCGTTTGCTCGGCAAATATTCTAAATGTTCGCATCATTGGTTGTCGCCTACTGATTCGGTACCACACTCACACACTCCTAAAGTTTCCCTGCGGCCAAACAAGATTTTAGTGTGTGTGTTTGGTGGACAGTGGTCAAATCATAACTGAAAACTTATGTTGTGAACAGCTCCTGAGAGTACAAGCAGCACTCATCCAAAACATCCTTCTTTAGTCAATCGGAAGAAAGTGCTAAGTATTCTTACAGGATAACGCCAGATGGCATACCGCAAGACGCAAGACTGACCCCAGAAAAAATTTCTGAACTTGGCTGGAAAACGTCCCCCCCCCCCCCCCCCATATTCTCATGACACTTCGCCAAGTAATTACCATATTTTTTTGTCTCTTGACAACTGCATGTGTTGAATCCACAATTAAAATAAATGCGCTACATGGTACAGAAATTGCTTTTCTAGTTTTGCCCCCACTTTTTAGTTGGTTCATCAAGGTGTGGGTTGCGTATAATTAAACATACAATTAAAAATCGCCATTCCGTAAAATTCTATCTAAACTCAGAGATAGGAAATTAATCAATCAAGATATTTTTAATGGCAAGAAAAACGCTGAAGATCATAGGTAAGGTAAGGCATTTTGATGATTTTGATTAAACATGCAGTCCCCTTTAACGTAACAAGCATGAAACAGGCAGTACAGTAAATGTTACATACTTAGAGATTATGTTATGAATGTGATGTTACTGGCAGCTTATGTCCAATTTTAGTGAGTGGACTGTTACCCATTTAGCAAGAAAGTACTAAACAATTCGTACGCCCATGGTTGTGTAGTAGGTTAAATACACCGAGTAGTAGATGCAATGTGATGTAACTAATGCTTCTTAGACGGTGTTGCTTAAGACTACCCACAGATGTTCTGGGAGACCCCCTTAGAACATATATGTTCTAAGGAGACCCCCTATCCCTAACAAAATTTTAATTATTCAATCATAAACTTAGGTTAGATAGATTACAATCATAAATAATAAGTTTACCTTGTCTATGTGAATAAATTATCGCGTTTAAGTGTTCCTTTCCCTTTCCATCATCAGGTATATTGTCTTTCGCTTCGTTTGCAGATTTGTAAATAAACAGTTAACAATCTTTGGATTGCAATTGAATGAATAAAATGCGTTATTAAATATCATAAACAAAGTGATTTCATTAGATTCTTACATGTTTATTGATTCACGTGAATGGAAAATTAACGAATCACTCATGTTTTTCTAATCCACAATTCCATTATTTAAATTTCTTCTTTTCAGATCAGTATGCTAAATTATATTGGAGGAGCCAATGGCAAATTCTGCACAAGCAACTGCTTAAAGAAAATATTTTCTAACTCACCTACAATTAGTAGTTGGACAATTTTGCAGCTGGACATCAAAAACGGAACTTCACACCTAGCTGATAGCAGTGAAAGGTGCTGAAAATTTATTAAGTTGCACTCTTAACTTAGGGGTATAACAGCCAATTTTAAAGTAATCTATTTATAGGTTCTGTAAATTTGCGGTTGATCTACAGTTCTACACACTTCTACACATCGCAATTTATTTATTTAAATTTTTATTACAGTAGCGCCCGACCCCTTCCCATGGTCTAGATTCTGTATTACGATGGGAGGATAGTCAGAAGTCTGTGCGCACATCGGCTACCTATTCGGGCCCTTTGTGCTACCTCCCTGATTAGAGTCGTCGGACCACACAATGTCACTCCCGCCATGCAAGATGCATTTTTTTATGTATCACTGAATTGATATTTTTGTTGTTTTGTCTGTTATAAATAAACATTTTTATTTTAATCACAATGGTATGTGCGAAACATTACATAAATATTTGTAGTGAGGACATATGAAACAAATGGCGGGAGTTATCATGAATGTTAGTAATTTTATGCTTCATCAATTAAGTACAGTAGAACCTCGCTAATCTGTCCCCTACGGGACCGGGAGCATGATCAGAACGCAAAAAAGGTCGGATTATCAGAGGAGTACTTTTATTGACCCGAACATCACAATACAGTACAGTATGTAAACACAACTTTAATACTGTACTGTCTCAAATATACCTTATGCTGATTTGCTCTCA
This sequence comes from Pyrocoelia pectoralis, assembly GCA_036250285.1. NCBI lineage: Eukaryota > Metazoa > Arthropoda > Insecta > Coleoptera > Lampyridae > Pyrocoelia > Pyrocoelia pectoralis. Next base: position 19,675,721 of record CM070080.1, on the reverse strand, counting down.
ACTGTTTAAAACATGAGAAATCACATGGTAAAAAATGTTCTGGACGAAAAAAGTGTGTAATGTTCTTTTGCTTAGCAGATGAAAACCTTGATTTTGTCGTGATATTCCGTGATATGCGAAAAAATTACGCTGAAGCATCAATATGGATGGCAGGGCCAAATCGTTTTGGAAAGAAGGAAGACAATGCCCTGTTTTGTGGAACCAGAAAGGAAGGTGCTGAAATTGTCAATGGGAATCGCTACCTACTGACAACAACTAACTGCTATGCATTGCTCAAAAAACAACCAGAATAGAATAGGTACAAGACAGAACATATTCTAATATAACACGAGTGAATGTTAGAAGGTGCTTTTTACTAGTGTACAGTAGGGAGACAGGGTTTGCCTCCTAATAAAAATTCCCTTGCGTTCTACTTACACATGATTTGTAACAAACATTTGCGTTTATTTTTATTTTTCCATTAATAGATGATGAAAAATATAGGAGACTTGCCTTTAAAACATCAGGAATGAAACGTAAACAGTGTTCTAACGTGCTGAAACCAAGTCTTCGATAAGGTATTCTTTCACCAATTTGTTCAGCATAGTATTGATCCAAACTTGATAATGTAAGGTACCACGGTGAAGACATGAGTAATGTAGTCAAACTCTTTTTAAATTCCTCCATTATCGATAACATAAAACACAGTTTCTTGAAAATATACAAATTTCACTATTTTATATGAAAAGCAATATAACAATTTTAGAAGATATTTCACCAATGAAATGTTTTGAAACTTGAAATCAGGGTTAGTGAAACTACAAAACCTAGACAACAAAAACAAAATATAATCCATTAGAATTTTTCTGCATTTCAGTCATGAAGATAAAAGTGTCAGTTTTTGTGACCGTTTATCTTGTCATTCGGATTACAGTGATTACACTGGATTACACACTCAGCGTTGCCAGACGTTAAAAATTAATTTCCTAAGCTGTACACACTTACTACGTTAAATGACTTCTGTATTGTTTTTTTTATCTATGATGTTTTTTAGCTTCTGTGTTATTGAGGTCAGTGGTTTTGATAGACATAGGCAATAGACCATAGGCATAGACAATGAACTGTATACTATACGTACCTATACCACTGACCTGTATCTTAAAGGACTGAGCATTCTAATGATCCCCTCCACTACTTTTGAAGCAAATTGAAAACCGCTATTTTAAGGTGCCAATTAGTAATTTATGTTTGTTGTGTTGGTGATTATTGGTAACACTGTAACTAATGTTTTTGTTTACATAAACATAACCTTGTTTCATAATTCATGCGTAGTATAAACTACGTTTATGCATTGCAATAAAATACAATTTTAAATACTTTACGTTTTTAAATAATTATGAGCCTGTAATTATACTACTTTTCACCAGATATTAAGCATATAGGTTAAAACAAGCTAAGCTGTAACAGGCTGTAACAGCTGATACCAGTACTACCAACACATTATAAATACCGAGCTACCATCATTATATAACTAACGCACTACTATAGTTGGCACCTGCAGTAACTAATATTTAGGTGGGGCTTGTTTGCTTCAATGTTGTATTGAAGAATGCTCAGTCCTTTATGATACAGGTCAGTGACCTATACAGTTCATTGGGCATAGAAGACATATACAGAAGCGACACTTGTGGCGGCACCTTTGATGTCGGGTGACCTTCGCCATGTTTTTGTTAGTACTTTGCGTGGGAAATTTAAAAACACTAGTTTTCAGCATTAATCTACTTCTCTGAATGGCAACCATATTTCGCAAATGTTAACTTAATTTTTAATAGTTTACATTGGAATAAAAAATATTTATTTTCAATACAATAAGGCGGCAGTCGCACAGACTTTGGTCACCGACCAAAGACGACCGACCAAAATGTCGATACCACGTTGGTACTGTTGGTAGGTAGAGCACGTCTTACAAGAACGACCGTCCACGATCGTCCACAAGCAACCACGACCGTACAGTTTGAAATTTCAACCCGCCTTTAAACTTTTGGTCGGCGGTTAACGGTCGGTGACTCATAACATTTGAAATTTTTTTACTAACCTGATATAATTATTTTTTTTAATTATTTTATTATTGTTAAGTATGGATGGGTGGACAGTCGAGGAAGTGGATGAATGAAGTTGTTTAATTTGCTTAATTTGTTTAATTTACTGTGATTACCATAAATACCGATTTTATTTATGGTGGGTATGTAGAAACCTGCAGAATTATTATCGACTTTAGCGCGACATTTAAAAATCGGTTGGTCTTGCTCTTGCAGGGTCTTCCCTGATCTTCCCTATGCGACGGTTGTTTAATGCACAGATCATCTTTTTAATGTTTGGTCGGTCGAAGTTGGACGGTTGCGGATGGCTATGGTTGGTCGTCTCTCTGTGCGACTGCCGGCCCATGGGCGTACGCAAGGTGGGGCAAGGGGGGGCATCGGCCCCCCCCCTGGCCGCGAAAAGAAATGTGCTAAATATTGTGAAAGGTTGTAGGAATTACAACGTAAAAACAAGGAATACAAACATTCACACGTCCATAAAGGCCATACACTTTTATTAAGTGGTCATAGTAAATTTTAACTCAAAAGTAACCTAAACAATTTGATAAAGCAACCAGAAATCGCCAATTTATTACTTACCACTTTAAAAACATACACAATAGTTATCTAGCTAATACGAAACACCCTTTAACGCTGGGTATTTTTCCATTTAACGCGCAAAAGATTAAAATTTAAAGGAGCTTATTGAAGAAATTAAGCATTTCCTGACCTTTCTTCTAAGTAAATAGTATTTGTACCCAAGGGGAATTATATGATTTAAGATATGCTTAAATGTATTGAAAAAAATTGTGGGATAACAACATGGGAAATAAATATATTAAACATGTTTCCAATCAATTTTATTTTTTGGCCCCCCCCCTAACCAAAAACCTGCGTACGCCCTTGCTGCCGCCAGTACTCCTATTATTTTAAACTAAAGATTACATAAAATTTGTAATTTAAAATTTCTTTTTCCAGTTGTTTTAAATTCCCTATTCGCAAATTTATTTGAAACCTAATAAACAGCTTCGATAAATAAATGATGATTCGTGTAATATAAATTTATGTATAGTCCGTCTCATAGTACATAATATATCGTCTTGATGATATGCTTATATTACGTATATGTATAGCGATTTTTTAAATTATAGGATTTTAAACAGGAAACACGCTACAATTGTGGAGTATTAAAAACACATATCTCTAGCTATAACTCCTTCAACATATTTTGGTTGTTCCAAAGGTAAATTGAGAAATGGTACTGCGTCTTTTTTAAAAGTCGATGATTTCGTGCAGAACTGCCGAAAAGTTCAAATCTTAGATTTCGTTCGTAGCTCTTTTCGTTACAATGTTTAACTAATTTTGTACGCGCGTTTATAAACTGCTACCCAACGTTTTTGAATATTTTCGTCTGTTGGAAAACATTAAAACATTAAATTGCTTGTAAAATGTTTTGACTCATTATCCGTGTTACAACCTGCAACTGCACACCGCATTTGAAAAAAACTCCGTTTGTCAATCACGTGACATAAAAAAATTTACAACAAACGGAACAGTGATAAACGTCACATAAACCAAGGGTTGTTGTTTGAAATCCAGGTCCGTGTGACGTGCCATGACTCCGCAAACATGCGCAATATCATATCTTGTTTATTTGTATCATGCTGTTGTAGCCTTGCCCTAGGCCTAGAGAATAGGTATTAACAATATTCTCTGCTTGCACTTTTGCGCACTTGCAAATTTGAAGTGTAAGGTTAGATCATAATATACACTCCGGTATCCGTTTTTTTTTGTGGTTAAGGGGCTGTTTAGCTTTCCATAATTGTTAATCGATTAACAATAATTATGGCAAGCTAAACAACCCCTCAACCACCAAAAAGAAACGCGCTTTTGCCGTACCAAACAGAACAATAATGAACACGTTTCTGATAGAAAATGTGTTTCTAAATAAAATTAGAATCAGGGGTTTTTTTTTCCAATCTACACCCCGACCCCCGGTGGTGGTAGTATGCCAAAATCTTCAAAAACCTTCAGGTGGTACGCAGTTGCTAGAACGTTGGGAACCGCTGCATTAAATCATTCCAAAAGTAAAGAGTGCTTGAGGTGCGCGTGGCATAAATTCGGGATGTGATGACGATTAGAAATAAATTCTAACTAAAAACATCTGCAACTTTAAGGGCGGGTTTATGTATCTTCATCATGCTTAATAGTTCTTGTAAAATAAAAAGGTGAAGGTGGAATATTTAACGATTGTCTGTGACGAGAGGGAGAGCGTTTGTGCACTTTCTTAATTCCTAATTCGTTGTCATTATTCTTTACTACACAACCTTCAAAGGTCCCAACATTCGACTTTAGATTTGAAATGTTTACATGGATGCATGCGTGGGTCGTGTTTATTATCATTGAATAAAGAAAGGCATGCGCGCTTTCAAGGATATAGGTACGCTCATTGCAATATTAGGTTCGGTACTGCCGTAAAATCTTAATTTTCTTTCAAATTTGATTTTCGGCTAACGTCTTGTACTCCAATTTAGGAACATCGGATTTGTGTTTGAGAAAATACACACTGACCTTTCTTGAATAGTCGCCCATGAACGTGAGAAAATACTTTGCACCACCTAGAGATGCCTGCTCCATGGGTCCGCATACATCTGAATGAACCAGTTCGAGCAATTCTGAACACGTACTTACTGTTCGAATTAGGAAACGAGTTTCTTGTTTGCTTTCCCTGAATACAAGCGATATATATGCAGTTGCCATCCATTTCTGAACTTCAATGAGTCGACAATTGAAAGGGGAGGGGAATAAATATGCTTTCCATAATAGAGACCTAAACGGCTGTGAGTGGTTTGACACGTCTACCCACTGAGAAAATTGTTTTGTGGGTTGAGATTAGTGATCGGTAAATGTGCCTCAGTGGTTATGCGGTAAGAAGGAGGAAGCGGAGTCGTAGAATAAAGTGTTGACCCGTTGACACACCAGTATGAGTAGGAGGTCAGAAGAGATAGTAGGAAGGATATACCGATACGGCAGCTCTGATCGGGGAAGCAAATCAATCTTTCTATGCAAAGCATAATATTATGGTTTATGGTGGAGGCACATTGAAACCCAAAAAAGCTGGGCATAATGTTTCTGACACTTTAGACAGGTAGGTGAAAGAGGAGATGTGGGAGAATAGTGCCGTTTGGTTTGGTGGAGGAATCGGTGAGTTGGGCATATCGGGCGTTGATGTCGCTCATTACCACAGCGTTTCGTATGGAGGATACAAAAGTTAATAATTCAGGGAAAAGAAGGGTCCTCGCCAAGCAATTGTATAGAAAAAGGTTGCTTGGACCCTGAGATAGTGAACAGTCAAGCTACCACAATATACCTACCCACTGTGTCGCCACCACACACATTGTACCTTCTTGTACCACATACTAGGTATCTATGCGTTCCAAAAATCTCATTTTAATTTGCTTTGAGGTCCGTTTCGGCCACTAGCTAAATGACCGACATTACCAGATTTCGGGGGGCTTTTTCGTAAATTGTAACTAAGACTGTTTTCCTGCCGGTTTTTTTCAATTTTTGTTTCCTCTCGAAATTGGTTTTGACAGACGTTATAACGATGCTTTCTGTTATTCTATCCTATTTTAAGCAAATTGTTCAATTTCGTGAGAGTTTACAATGATTCAGCAAGTTAAATTTGAGAAACAACAAACTTATTAACAAAGTCAGTAAACCGAAAGATAATTTGTTGGGTTCGATCGATAGTTTTCAATTTGTAACTCAGTTTAACTTAATTATTTCATTTTATTTTCCTTATACTTAGATATAGCGCATTGCGACAAATTCTTGCAACCGATTGTAAATTATTAAAATCAATTTGGTGATGAACGTGAAAAATCCAAAGCATACTACCTTCGTTATGGGCCTACATAAAAAATGGGTTTTAAAATTTTGAAGAAAAAAATTAAGGTAGGTGATTGTCATGTGTTTAATAAAAGAAAATAATTACAATAAACAACCGTCTCTTAACATTACATTCCATATTGGGGCGAGGGGGGGGGGGGGGGGGGTCCTTTGATCTCTCCCAAAAACACTCAAACACTGATAATTATGCCAGATTAAGTAAAATAAAAATGCGGTACAAACATTCATCATGCGTCCCTCTACTTTCAGTGATAATAAATTGCTTCATCGTCTTTTCCACTTCCAATTTGCATTTATTTTGATAGTTTAGCTTCTTTATTCTTCTGACGTTGTTAAGAGCACAGAAGAACTAAGTACCCCTAGTCCGACGTTGTTAATAGCACGGACGAAGGGGCAGCTACTCTAGTCCGACGTTGTTAAGAGCACGGACAAAAGGGTTAGCTATCCGACGCCGACGTTGTTAAGAGCACGGCTAGGGTAAGCAGTCACAGTCCAGTACCCCGCATCGATCGCTGGTATCAAACATCGTCGCTCCGCTGCCGCAGAGCCTACCAAGAGGCCGCCGTGGAGATTGGTACCGTGTGAGCCCGATAGCAGGCAAGGTTATGCGAGTCCTCCGAAGCAACCCCTGCATCCGCTGGATCCTAGAAGACAGTGCGCTACTTACATACGCTCAGTAACTTTACGTTCGCGTTTAGAGTAAATCGTTTATTTGTGTTATTTTTGTTATTTATTTCTCGTTTCATTTCATGTATTTAATTTTATATTTATGTTCTTATACCCGTGTGTAAATATATACTTTTCATGTAAAATAAACAAAGTTGCGTCAACAACGCGACAAAGTGGATCGTCCCTTATTATAATATTCTCATCACGATGATAGCGTAACATGCAGCAATTTAGTACTTGACCAATTCAGCTATCCTCGCATATCCTTTCATTGTAGCCAGATCGTAAGGAGTACGTCCGTAATTATCCTTAACTTGCAAATTTCCGCCGTCCTTCACTAATTCTTCAACCAATTCGGTAAAATGACTTAAAACTGCTAAATGTAACGGGGTATAGCCTTCTCCGTTTCTAACATCAATAAGTGCGTTATTCGCAATTAGAAACTTTACAATTTCCACATACTGTTTCGAAACGGCGATATGAATCGGTGCGTTTCCATCTCGATTTTCGCCATTGATATTCGCACCACTACTCACGAAAAGGTCGACAATACGCAAATATCCATTCCAAACCGCTAAATGAAGAGCAGAATGCCCCTCGTTATTTTCACGATTGATAGCAGCACCTTTTTGCACTAATAATGAGGAAAGGTTGAAATGGTTTTTAATAACGGCCAAGTGTAGTGGGGTGTTCCCATCGTTGTTAATTTCGTTAATCACCTCTCTGTTAACTAAATTTATATCTAAGAGTATTTGCGCCATCCCAAAATAGTCACGCAAAACAGCTAAATGTAGTGGTGTGTTCCCTTCTCGATTTTTCACGTTAACTTTGCCGCCATGTTTAATCAATAATTTAGCCTCTTTTTCGCAATTGTTCAAAGCTGCTTCATGAAGAGGTGTGTTACCATATATATTTTCCGTATTTGAGTGTGCCCCATTTATTAGAAGAACTTCTACAAGTACAGGGCTGTGTTGTAATACTGCAAAATGCAAAGGTATGCTTCCTTTTCCATTTTTTATATTAACAAGCGCACCTTTGGCCAATAGAAATTGAACCGTGTCAATGGCTTCTTGATTTACCGCTAAATGAACAGGTGTATTACCATCATAATTTTGAATATCGGCAAATGCTCCATTATTTAAAAATATTTCCACTAATTTCAAACCGTCTTTGACGATGGCTAAATGTAAAGGGGCATTTCCGTTCAGATTTTGAGCATCGATATTCGCACCATGACGAAGCAGCGATAAAATAACGTGATCGAACTTTTTCGCAGAAGCTAAATGCAACGGAGTGTCGTCGTTATTATTCATAATATCGATCGACGCATTTTTATCAATAAGTAAATCTACAATATCTAAGTAACCCTTTTTTAAAGCTAAGTGTAAGGGTGTATTCCCTTCCCCGTTTTTCGCATTTATGCTAGCTCCATCTTCGAGAAACTTAATTATGCCCTGCATAATTCCGTGGCTTGTAGCCAAGTGTAGTGGAGTATCTTTTTGATTATTTGTAACACTAAGAATATCGACATTACTCAATAAATTGAGCAGATGTACGTACCCTTTTGATAATGCAACGTGTAAGGGAGTGTCTCCCGCAATGTTGCGTGCATTTAAATTTGCACCGCGTTGGACAAGCAGTTCTGCGATTTCCTTGTGACCGTTCAAGGCTGCAAGATGTAGCGGCGTATTTAGTTGCTTATTCCTCTCCTCTAATGGTACGCTTTTGGCTAATAACGTTTCGACAATATCAAAGTGCCCCTTCTCCACTCCTATATGAAGAGGTGTATCGCCATTTTTATTTTTCTCGAGAAGATTAAAGCCTTTGTCGACTAAAAGCTGCACCATATGTTGATGACCGTTTCTGGCAGCAACATGCTGTGGGTTGTCTCCATTTGCATTTTTTAAACTCTCTGCTCGATTTTGAATCAGGAGCTCGGCAATATTGAAATGACCTTGATTTACCGCTATATGAAGCGGGGTGTCATTCACAATATTTTGTGCGTTCACGTTAGGATTATTCTGCAGTAAAAATTTGGTAATTTCAAAATGTCCGGCTAAAACGGATAAATGCAAAGGCGTAAACAGATTTGTATTTTGTGCATTTATATCGGCTCGTTTATTTATTAGTAACACTGTAATTTTGTAGTGGCCTTGAAATACAGAAACATGCAAAGGAGTATCTCCTGCACTATTCGTAGTTCGAATATCGACGTTGTGCGAAAGCAACAATTCGACGATTTCTTCATGGCCATGAAAAACAGATACTTGCAAAGGAGTGTCACCACGAATATTGGCATCTTCAAGTATGGCACCTTTCTTAATTAGATTTGTTGTTATCATTACATGTCCTCGTAACACTGCTACATGGATAGCCGCGTTACCATCTGAATTTTTTGCACTTGTATCCGCATTCTTCTCAAGAAGAAAATCGACTATCTCTTCGTGTCCCTCCCAAGTGGCTAAATGAAGCGGGGTTTCCTTTTTATTGTTCGTAATATTAATGTCAGTAATTTTGGGAAACAACAGCTTTACAATTTCGAAATGCCCTCTTATTACGGCAGTGTGAAATACGGTATTACCATCTACATTTGCAATGTCCAAATTGGCGTGATCGAGAAGACTGCTCACTATATCGTCGTGCCCATACCAAACGGCTAAATTGATAGGGGTATCACCATTTTTGTTTTGAACATTTATATTCGGCACCTTTTTGAGTAGAAAATTTACTATGTCGTCGTGACCTTTGCGTACAGCTAAATGAAACGGTGTCTCACCGTCATTATTAACTATCGCTAAATTAGCCTGCAGTGGCGTAGCAAGAGCCCTCCGGGCCCGTGCGCAAAATGAATATTAAGGCCCCCCTCGACGCTTCCCAAAAATGGAAAACGAGTAGGTCATTTAAGTAACATGTTGTTCAAAAAACATAAACATACATTAAAAACATTTAACACAAAGTAAAATATTCATGGATTAAATAACGTAAACATTAAATGTTAAAAGAAGTAATTGCACAAATAATGAAAAACATTAATAATATGTAGGTACTAATAAATGATAATATAAAATAAACCTTTAATCCTAATCTATGTGATCATAAACTTGTCATTTAAATTAAAACACCACCTTTTGGGCCTTTACTGCAGCAAGCATATCCACCATTGAATAAAGAAACCTATTTATTCAATGATATCCACCAACCTTTCAATATTTAATTTGGATGCTTGAGTTCTTTCAATTGATAAAAGACTAAGGTTGGATAAACGCTCTTGCCCAATGGAATTACGTACGAAATTTTTTATTAATTTCATTTTACTGAACGACCTCTCAGGAGTGGCAGTAGTAATAGGTAAAGTAAGAAAAAGAACAAATAATGTATATACTTCAATGAGATCACTCTGCAACACTTCGTATTTAGTAATCCTAATCAGTATCTTAAAACATTCGGATACAGTCGTATTCTCATTTATGTCGTCTTTAATTAAGTATTTTATATTTAAAAATTGCTCTGTTAACTTCTTTGATATAGGATGCTAGAATATCTGCGTACATACTATATTTTCACACGAGACAATTATATCTTCTGTATTCTTTTCGAGTAACATTTTTGGTAACAATATGTCGAAGGTTTTAATTAATTAATCGTCCCGCTATTCAGCTATAATGGCGCGTTGGGCGGTTGGGCCCCTTGGGGCCTTGGGCCCGTTCGCGTTGCACACCATTGCGCACCGGTAGCTACGCCACTGTTAGCCTGATGGTTAACCAAGTACGAGACCACCTCAAAATGTCCATTCATTGCTGCTAGATGAAGAGGAGTTTGGCCTTCTGCATTTTGAGTGTTAACAGACGCGGGTTTGTCAATAAGTGATTGTACATCGTCTAGGTTACCGCTTGCAGCTGCCGTATGTAAAGGTGTGGATTGCCGTAATGTGTCTGAAATCCAAATTGAATACTTTAACTGGTTTGATTATTTAATAGAATTATTAAGGACTAGGCATAAAAGATATTAATAAATTAAACGAACTCACTCGTCACGAAAAAGATGTGGTTGAGGTGATTATATCGTAAAAATTTAGACGAGGGTAAAGTAACGCCACAAACGTGAAAGGCAATTACGTACCACCTCTTCTAGATGGTAATACGATCTTAAAAATGTTTAGATTACGTAACTGATTTTCCCAATTACGTAACCCAAGGTCAAAGATACGTGAAAGACTGTGAAGTCATAAGGTCGAGAGAAGCTGCCCCTTAAGAACATTTAAATGGAATAACATTTTTCAAGCAATCAGTTACCAATTCTTTTAGAAGATATTCCCTCAGATATGAGAATAAGAATGTGGCTACGCCGTCGTGCTTGACAACTCGTTATCCACTTATATTTTAATATACTATTTAATTATTTTACATTCCAAGCACTAACATAAACAAAATGCCGTTCGCGTAGCGAGACCGAGAGTTGGCCACTTGCCGCCCTGTGCGCTCTCCCCCCCCCCCCCCCCTAAATACGCCGCTGGTTAGACCTTAGACCATTATGGTCTAAAGGTTAGGCACATAGGTAACGTAAGGATTTTATCTGCTTAATCCCATAAAGAGAGGCTCTTGTGGTGACACTTTTACCTTGTCAATAGGTGTTTTCTTTTTGGACAGCCATAGGGTTAGTCAAAGTCAAGGTTAGTATACTGATCTTGAGTCAAAGTCACAAATGTCACGTGATTTAAGTGCCTTGCATCATATAACACATTTCTGCCTCAGGTTAATATAAAACTTAAATAAAGCTTTTAAGCTTTATTGAGAACTGAGTCAAATTATTTTTATAAAACGAATGGTGTGTTATTGACAGGGATATGAGTTAAGTCAACCACAACGTGCAAAAAGAAAACACCTAATAAAAACACAAAGTTGTCACTTATATCATATATGTGAAGTTTGAAATAGTATATTTATTACGTAACAAGAGTTGTAAGTAACCAATTACGCACGAAATGCAAAGTTTACGCACGAAGCCGCGCAGGCGAGTGCGTATATTTCACGAGTGCGTAATGGGCTTACAACTCGTGTAACGTACTATAGTTTTTCTACGTAGATAAAGTTGAGAAAATGTTCGGATGCAATAAATTTTGTTAAAGAAATTGACAATATAAATGACATGACATTTATTTCCATAGCATGCTTAAGAAAACGTGTCCTGTTTTTAAAGAAATCGCATAATGTGCTGTCTACATTTAGGGGCATCACCCTTTTAATTCAAAATATATCTCGCAAAATGCTAAAAGTTTTTATGTTTTTCAATTGACTAAATTTGTGTAAATAAAATAAAATAAAGTCTTACGTAGATAAAAATGTGATTGCAATTTGATTAAGGGTCTATCACCAGTTGGAATTGACACTGATTGAATGGGTTTTTATGTACTTATACATAAAATTGAAATAATACATTGTTGTATAACCACAACAACTTGTAGGGCCCTTCTGATAGGGATTTTTTAATTTTTTACAAAGTTTATCAAAGCACTATGCAAATTTTAGCGCTTGCATGGGTTTAGAAATATAGGTAGGTACATAAAATTTGGATAATAAATAGTTTTATAGGTACCTACTTACTACCAATATGTAAATTTGACTTTTTTAAGTAACAATTAATTTATACCAGTCCATAATGGAAACTATAGATTATTAAATGCGACTTCCTTCCTCACCTGCTCCATCAATAGTTGTAACGCCTATTTTTTTCCAAAGCACAAAAACTAAAAGCACTTTAACACAAAACATTAGAATTGAAAGTCGACAGTCGACCAATTCTCTAGTGAAGTGGTAATACAGCTATGTTAATGGAATGGAATAACCATTATTTGAAACAAGTTTTTCCATGACCATCATCAATGACCTTTATTTATTTAAAGCGATAAGGTAAAGATGAATGTTTTTCAATTTGTTCGAAGTCATGTTTTGCCAAATTACAGCCTTCAATAATAAATCTAAGAAGGTCAAAGTAAAATGTAAAATGATAAATCATTATGTAATAATGTAATAACCTTGTTTATACAAGGGTGATAAGTACAATGTACAATTCGTAAAAGATCCAGAGGCGGAACGTAAATTAGTTCATTAAAATTAAATTTCGTCGTTATGAAGCAGTCAACAGCATGAACACGTCCAATCGGCGTTTGCATGCTAGTTTAAGATTTCGTGTGCAAGTGCTATCGTTGATAGATGAAACGTGGCATGCAGGTAGTATATGCCTAGTAGGCTTCCCAACAAATTCCCCCAAGAAATTCCACTTGCAAGGACCTGGCAGGACACCATCTTCCAAAATGGACGGCTTTTTCACCGTCAACCCTGAAATTTCGCTCAACACGAAACACAGGAGGACCAACATGGTATCTAAACCCATGTTTTCGGGGTCAAGGAAGTAAACGGAACCACTATGTCACGTTGGGATTATAACTGCATCTACCATATTGGAAAATTACCACTATGTGTCTTAATACCGCTACCTAAAAGGAAACTTTCAGAGGCTAATGGGAAGTGTGCGATATGCCTTTTGTTTACAAATGAAAAGCTTGTGCTGAAACCAACATCCAAAAGCCATCGTTGGAGGTTGCAATAGAAAAAATTCGTGATAGCGTATACTTGCGCTTGAAAAATCATTCCAGCCTAGAGGAAAGCGGCTGCAGGTGGCATCAAACTGGTCTGAGAGATTATTGCCGTAAGTATACCCGTGCACCAAAGAGAGCTTCATCAAAAGACATTGATTCAGAAGCTCCGTGTTGAAGAGAAGACCCAGGAGAAGGAGAAAGAGGAACCAGAAGACACAGACGTGGGCAGATCCGATATGATAAGAAAACCTGCATATACCGCATTAAACAGCGTTGCAAAGGAGATGACAAGCTACACTTCGTCCAAACACTGAAATTGAATAACGAAATAAAGGCTGCAGCGACATTTCATAACGATGCAGCCGCAGTTCGAATTTTCGGAATTATTGATTTGGTAGCAGGAGATGCCTTAAACCACAATTCGTGCAACAAATCTTATCTGTATGACTATCGTAAGACGTCTTCAACATGTCAACAATGTTCTGTTATGGAGTTATGGTGACCACATTTTCGAACGAATACCATGTCGTGCTTAATATTGAATTTCTACGCCATGTTTTAAGTGTAATAGGACGTTATAAATATTGACAGACCAGAAGGGTTCGTGCGCGGATGCGCGCCGGCGGTTCCTCGGCGTTTCGCGTCTTGGTATCAGTAAACATCTCCTACTGTAGTGACTGAGCTGTCTTTGCCGTTGTATTTGAAAAATTAGACAATTTGAAAGCGCATGCATTAAAGCACTAGATACATGTATATCTATTTTAATCTCGTGTCTACTTTAATGCAATGGTCATGTCTACTTTAATGCATGAGATTAAAGTATATCTACTTTAATGTGAATTTGTTACAGACGGACAGGACACCCGTTCATTCGCAATTATTATACCGGGTGAATGAGACCACCCGTATCAGTAGTTTATTTAAAGAACGGTGAGTCGTAAAGAGGTAGGGTAAAAAAAGTGATTATAATAGCCATAATAAAGAATCGAATGGTGATATTATTATTTCTCGGCATTCCTCCAGAAAGCCTCGAACTCCAAAATTTTAAATGGCACCATAAGCCGAAAAAGGTATTGTTTAAAAGATTGTTAAAAAAGAAGAAAGTTTTATAGGAAAAACTATTTTATTACTGCCACCCCTTTTAAGTAATATTCGACTAAAGTTATTAAATTTGAAATTCATTGTTAACAAGAAACATTGAAAAGTCGACTTTTAAAATCTAGTTACCAATGTTACATGTGTTCTTCCCTTTCAAGAAGTACTTGTTAGAGCCACTAATAGTGTACCTAGAAGAGCTCAACAGTGCTTAGCAGTAAATGGAAGACACTTTGAACACATGTACTACTGGTAACTAGATTTTAAAAGTCGACTTTTCAATTTTTTTGTTAACAATGAATTTCAAATTTAACAACTTTAGTCGAATATTACTCAAAAGGGGTAGTAGTAATAAAATAATTTTTCCTATAAAACTTTATTCTTTTTTAAAAATCTTTTAAACAATACCTTTTTCGACTTATGGTGCCATTTAAAATTTTGGAGTTCGACACATTCTGGAGGAATGCTGACTTTTCCGAGAAATAATATCACCATTCGATTCTTTATCATGGCTTTTATAATCACCTTTTTTACCCTACCTCTCTAGGACTCACCGATCTTTAAATAAACTACTGATACGGGTGGTCTCATTCACGCGCTATACTGATGAATACACTCAATGTAGGTAGGTACTGTACAAGGTTTATTAATTAAACCTTGGATACTGTTCGCCTATCGCCTAGTGTAAATGTACCTATAGTCCATACGCTCGGCAATGTCACTTTTCTCATTAAGCCGAAAATCAAATCTCATTTATAACGAGATCGATAGTTTCATTCAATATGCACCTCTAATGCAAAGTAAAAACCAGTTCCATACGGGCGAAAGTTGTTCAAAACAAATCTTATGGAAACTTGAATACAATAGAACAATAGCTTTCAACTACCTGCCTAGTCAGCGGTTGTTAATAGTTTCATTACAAAGTAATATATCAATTATTAATACGAACATCACAATTTCATAATATCCTCGCCAGGAGTGTTTACCGCTACGTCATTAATGTATGAATCTAGCTATCCAATTTATTAATACTGTCATCTCATATAAAACAGTGAATTCAATAAGGATGGTGAACATTCGCAGTGCATTTGACGAAATCGACATACGGTATTGAATAAGCAAATGTTATAGAAAGAATAAACCTATAAACGCGAATTTAATTTCTTTTATATGCATAAGAATTTAATTCTCATTTGACTAATATAGTACAATTTTGATTCGTGTTTTTCATATTACACCATATGATTGTATGTGATGACGTAGCGGTAAACACTCCTGGCGAGGATAGTAATGAAACTAGTGTATCTTCTATTGAGAACCGCTGCCAGTTAGGTAGTTCAAATCTATTGTTCTATTGTATTCCAGTTTCCATAAGATTTGTTTTGAACAACTTTCGCCCGTATGGAACTGGTTTTTACTTTGCATTAGAGGTGCATATTGAATGAAACTATTGATCGCGTTATAAATGAGATTTGATTTACGACTTAATGAGAAAAGGGACACTGCCGAGCGTATGGAGTATACCTACTGTTTTAAATATTTTGCAATGGGTAGGTACCAATATTGATTCGTTTCAACATTATTAAAATGTTTTGCTACAGCCACTTAGGTTCTCGTTGACTTTTTCAGATACGAGTTTGGCTGAAGAAGAACCTGCTGGTGCTTGATTCAGACAAAGAAGAAAGCACGCTACTTTACAAAAACGGTCAACAGACTGTGAATTGTGTCGACGTCTTCTGCAAATACAGAAACACACACAGAGTAAAAGAACTGCAATTGCCACAACCACATAAAGTATAACCACCGCCAAGCCGAAGAAGATGGCACTGTGTTAGTGATACTGTACATCCGACGAAATAATGATCCGAAAATTAAGCACATAAACAGTATCCAGATGATTTTGCGGAACCAGTTTGTTAAAGCCCATTGATCATTGAAAGCTAGCCAGAAAAATATACCGGTAGTATGATTACTCAAGATTAACAAATAAAATATTCTGATTTTGTTGTATAATTTTTGACTCCAATGTTTCCTCTGCATTAACCCAAAGTTAAAGAGTACCTACTCGACCATTGAGAAGAGAAAATAATAGGGAGTGCCCGCAGTGTAGTACTTGTAGGAAGATTTTTTTGCAATTGTCACTTTATGAATACTCGTTTGCTTTTAAATGACCAGCATTCATCTCTGCAAGGGCGAAAAACGAAATATTAATTACCTACATCCACCAGAAATGAGGGGGTACGTTTGCAACTCTAAGCTTATACTTCAACCCAGTGTGAGGCTCTTACTGAGAAACCAATGTAGGTACATACCTACATAATAGAACAAAAGAGAATTAAAATTAAATTAAAATAACTGAATTCAAAGTATTAACACAAAACAAACTTCTCGCCCCTAATTCAACAGGTAAACGGAAGGTTGTCACTAAAATAGTCGTGTTCTTTTCAACTGACCGACAAGCTCTAAGCTATTCTGATCAGATCCGGCAACTTTAGGAGTGTTTTTTTGAAATTAATATAACTACACCACAACTGATCTGTATACAGCCTCGGCTCCACTAGACAGGGTCCAATTAAAATAAATAATTATTTAGTAAAATCATTGAATCAATTATGTATTAGTTATTCAATGGTAAAATGAAATAAATTAATATATTTGTTTGTTCAAAATATGTATTTATCTAATTATTTACTCATACATTTATTTACTTACTTTATATTTTCCTATATTATTTATATGATTTTATATTACTGTTCATCGTGTAAAATAATTTCGATGGGTTTAAAAAAGAGCCCCTTTCACGTAGAGCCCTGGTTCCCTCAACTCTTTAATCCGGCCGTGTACTCACGCAATTCCCACTCTATGTTATTATTATACTATTATAATAAATTTATGATTCATTTAAGACACTATATAGGGGAAAAGTGCTTCATTACAAACATTACTTCTAGGCCAATGAAGACACAACAGCGGCACAGTTAGTGACTGCTAGATCGTAGGGAAACAACCCGTCCTTATTTTTAATATTTACGTCAACGTGAACACTAATTAAATATTTTACCAAATATGGGTTGCATCGTGAAACTGCCAAGTGAAGAGGTGTGTTGTTATCTTTGTTCCCTACATTCTTATTTGCTCCACCTTCTATCAGCAAGCCTGTGATCTCGGTTAAACCAAGCCAAACAGCCGATATAATAGGTGTATCTCCAATGCCATTTTTTACTTCCGTATCGACTTTCTTCGTTAGTAAAAGTTTGATCATCTCCGTATCATTCTTAATGACAGCCATATGAAGCAGTGTATTTCCATCTCGATCTTTGACATTTTGATTTGCACCCCCTTCTATTAAAATGGAAACCACTTCTACAAATCCATTCCATGTGGCTGTAACGATCGGTACATCCTCGTTATTGTTCGCAACTTCGATATCGACCTTCTTCTCAAGAAGTAACTTCACCATGCCATTATCATTTTTGGTAGCTGCCAAATGAAGAGGTCTGTTGTTATCCCTGTTCCCTACATTCTTATTTGCTCCACCTTCTATCAGCAAGCGTGCGATCTCCTTGAATCCAAGCCAAACAGCCGATATAATAGGTGTATCTCCAAAACCATTTCTTACTTCCGTATCGACTTTCTTCGCTAGTAAAAGTTTCACCATCTCCGTATCATTCTGATTGGCCGCCAAATGAAGTGGTGTATTTCCATCTCGATTTTTGACATTTTTATTTGCACCCCCTTCTATTAAAATGGAAACCAGTTCTAAAAATCCATTCGATGTGGCCGTAACGAGCGGAACATCTTCGTTATTGTTTGCAACTTCGATATCGACCTTCTTCTCAAGAAGTAACTTCACCATGCCATTATTATTTTTGATAACGGCCAAATGAAGAGGTGTGTTGTTATCTCCGTTCCCTGCATTCTTATTTGCTCCACCTTCCATTAGCAAGCGTGCGATCTCCTTGAATCCAAGCCAAACAGCCGATAGAATAGGTGTATCTCCAAAGCCATTTTTTACTTCCGTATCGACTTCCTTCGCTAGTAAAAGTTTGACCATAACCGTATCATTGTTATAAGCAGCCAAATGAAGCGGTGTATTTCCATCTCGATTTTTCACGTTAACTTTGCCGCCATGTTTAATCAATACTGTAGCCTCTTTTTCGTAATTGTTCAAAGCTGCTTCATGAAGAGGTGTGTTACCATATATATTTTCCGTATTTGGGTGTGCCCCATTTATTAGAAGCATTTCTACAAGTACAGGACTGTGTTGTAATACTGCAAAATGCAAAGGTATGCTTCCTTTTCCATTTTTTATGTTAACAAGCGCACCTTTGGTCAATAGAAATTGAACCGTGTCAATGGCTTCTTGATTTACGGCTAAATGAACAGGTGTATTACCATCATAATTTTGAATATCGGCAGATGCTCCATTATTTAAAAATATTTCCACCAATTTCAAACCGTCTTTGGCGATGGCTAAATGTAAAGGGGCATTTCCGTTCAGGTTTTGAGCATTTATATTCGCACCATGACGAAGCAGCGATAAAATAACGTGATCGAACTTTTTCGCAGAAGCTAAATGTAACGGAGTGTCGTCGTTATTATTCATAATATCGATCGACGCATTTTTATCAATAAGTAAATCTGCAATATCTAAGTAACCCTTCTCCACTCCTATATGAAGAGGTGTATCGCCATTTTTATTTTGAACATTTATATTCGGCACCTTTTCGAGTAGAAAATTTACTATGCCGCCGTGACCTTTGCGTACAGCTAAATGAAACGGTGTCTCACCGTCATTATTAACGATTGCTAAATTAGCCTGATGGTTAACCAAGAACGAGACCACCTCAAAATGTCCATTCATTGCTGCTAGATGAAGAGGAGTTTGGCCTTCTGCATTTTTAGTGTTAACAGACGCGGGTTTGTCAATAAGTGATTGTAGTTCGTCTAGGTTACCGCTTGCAGCTGCCGTATGTAGAGGTGTGGTTTGCTGTAATGTGTCTGAAATCCAAATTGAATACTTTAACTGGTTTGCTTTTTTAGTGGAATTATTAAGGCTTAGGCATAAGAGATATTAATAAATTAACCCAGCTATTCGTCGGTGATATTCGTGGAAATGGACGAAATGGTAATATCCACACGGCAAATTCCAGAAGTATTGTCGCTGTGATTTAGTGCGCATTTGGTGTTATTTATTACCGACAAAGAAAACTGAAGTGCCATTTAATTTAACTAGTTTTTAGGGGAAAAATTCGCAAAATTTTTAAAGTACTTACTTAGATTTATTGCTAATACACTTATACATCCTATATTGCATTACAAATAGGTCAACGATGATTTATTTACAATCCAATCGAACTGACTACCTTTCAGTTTTGTGAAGCACTTTACCAGTTCTACACTCTCACTCTGGTAAAGTGAATCGGGGAACCTCCCCACCACTCTTTTGTGACATCACAAAAGTGAAAGGCAAGGTGTCCCCAACATCAAATAACGTCACAAATGTGAAATGCAGGGAGGGGTTGCAAAAAGTGGGGAGGCGTCGTCACAAAACAGAGGTGGTCGAGATGAGTATAATGACAATTACGTAACACCTTTTCTACGTATGGTAACACGATCTTAAAAATCTTCAGATTACGTAACTGATTTTCCCAATTACGTAACCCGAGGTCGAAGATACGTGGAAAGGCTGTGAAATCATAAAAAAGTGGTGGAAAGAAGCTGTCCCATATTTAATTGGTCGTTGCTTTTTTTAAAAACATTTAAATGGAATAACATTTTTCAAGCAATCAGTTACCAATTCTTTTAGAAGATATGCCCTTCTTAGAAGGATGTCGCTTTCCCACTGACATATTCATCTTAAATGTTTATTTCAAAAACCAAAAGGGGAAAGGAAGAAAGAGACTAGAGAATTGAACGAAAAGATTGCTGGACTTCACTTGAAGATACCTACGTAAAAGAGGCGCATAAAACAAAATATAAACCTGGAAATACTGCTAAAACGTTTAAAAAGAAGATTTTTTGCGTTATACAGCGTGATTCAAAAAGAATACCACAATTTTAAACGTCTGTATTTAATCAAAGAAACATAATGGAACCTTGTGTTTTACATGATTATAACGAGTATTTAAAAAAGTTTTTATCAAACAAGTTCACAAATGTTCAATATGACCCCCTCCAGACACTCGAGCAATATCAACCCGATAATGAAACTCGTTCCACACTCTCAGTAGCATATCGGGCGTAACGGTTTGGATAGCTGCTGTTATTTGTCGTTTCAGATCATGAATACTAGTGGGTAGAGGTGGTTGAAACACCTTAGCCTTAACATACCCCCATAAGAAAAAATCGCAGGGGGTGAGGTCAGGGCTTCTTGGAGGCCAGTGATGAAGTGAATTGTCACGGGCCGCCTGTCGGCCGATCCATCTTAGCATCAACTGACAGCGAACAAATGAGCAACTAAATGAAACTTCAGAGTTTCCTTAATTCGAGGACAGATAGTGCTTAGCTCTCCTTTTCTTCTCTGCAGAGTTATAGATGTTTAAAATTGTGGTATTCTTTTTGAATCACGTGTATTTAACTAAGTGGTAGGTAATTAATGTAGTTGAAACTAGTTTCTTATAAAATTTCCCGATCTACCAAAGAACCATAGGTGACGTGATACACAAACATTGGAGTTTTAAATGAAAACGTTTAAAACTTTTTTATATAGACAAGTGTAATAGCACAGGTAATAGCATTCAATAGGAATAGACAACCAAATTTTACATCTGCAGTTGACAAAAAATACAGGGTGTTCTATTTAAGTTATTACCGTTTAAAGCTTGCAATAATATCTCAAATGAATATTTTTTTAAAATAGAAAATGCATGTTGAACATTTAAACATTAAAATTGTGGTTGCATTCTTACAAAATACAGATTTTTTCAAAAACTGTAATTTTTAGGTGAGGTACGTAAACCTCAAAGTTACCGACAGTCAATGAACTGTATACTATACGTACCATAGTTTATACAGTTCATTGCCGACAGTCAACTGGACTCGACACGCTGCGCCGCGCCAAATTCGTCGCGCCGACCCTCTTATTACACGGCGTGTGGCGCGACAGTTTACACTCCTGGCGTGACACTCCACATGCCGTGTAACAGCGCCTTTACGGTTTTATGTCATTTATGTAAATTTGACTTTTTTAAGTAACAATAAATAAGTTTGTACCATAATGGAAAACTATAATTAAAATACTTCCTCACCTGCCCCATCAATAGTTGTAACGCCTATTTTTTCCCAAAGCACAAAAACTAAAAGCACTTTAACACAAAACATTATAATTGAAAGTCGACAAATTCTCTACCGAAGTAATATTATGTTAATGAAAATAATATTTATTATATTTAAAACAAGTTTTATCATGGAAATACCAATGACGTTTATAGGTAAAGCTGGATATTTTCTCAATTTGTTCGATTTTCAAAGTCATGTTTTGCATCTCCTTCGATAACAAAATAGCGTCCAAAGATTAGAAATTAATCTTTGGTAGGGTCAAAGTAAAATGATTGTTGCGAGATTAGTAGCTACAATTCGTAAAGATCCACAAGCGGAACGTAAAAATCGCCGTTCCTTAAAATTAAATTTCTTTATTATGAGCTGTCGCGTCGGTAGCATCCTTGGGCAGCATGAACAATGAAAGTATATATTCATATACAGGGTGTCTCACGGTGACCGTCGGTTAGAAGTATATCAAGAACTGTAAAAGCTACAAATTTGAAATTTTGCAAATGCGTCATGGAGTGTTTAATCTATTAAATAAAAATATTTTCCAAATGGCAGCACTTCCGGAAATACCGGAAGTGAGCATCAACTTCTTTATTTTAAATACAAACCAGGCAATTTTTTTTCACATTCTGATGTGTCATAAAATGTTTAGTAAGTATGCTTAAAATAATCGGCGTATCAATTTTGATTGTTGAGAAAAAAAATTTTTTTCACTGAAAAATGTCAAAATCTTGTTTAGGAAATAAATTTGAAAGTCGAAAGTGGTAAAAGTTAGGGAAATGGGATTTTAGGTTCTCAATGTCAAAAGATTGAGACACAATTGTCTGTCATGGATTATAAAAAATTGCCCGCGGTTACGTATCTATTTGACGTTATTTCCAGACTTAAGAAAAACTTTAAAAAGTCTCTTTTTTTAAATGGAATGCCTATTTAATTATCGGCCCATTCGATGCAGAAATAAATTTCCTTTAAATTGATATACCATGTTCGTATACCTAAAATCAATGATTACAGAGTTATTTACTTTTTCTAATTAAATTTATAATTACATACTTGACAAAACATGGTTGGCTTTGAAAATTTTCAAAAAATTTTTATTCAAATGTTTCTTATGCTTTTATGGTTATTTAAAATTCTATCTATGCAACTTCTTGACTAACCAAGGTCTCTTTCCGCCGAACGAACAGAACTTTCAGGGAAAACATTAACATTGGTTTCTGCAGCGTCATTGGGGACATTTGGCTTTGCCAAATTTCGTGGTACATTTACTTCGCCCAAATTTAGAATATTCTTTTCAATCATCCTAATTTATTGTTCTGTCATTGTAGGTAAATGCGGATATCTTTCGTTAAAGTGTTGAGTGATTCTTTATTCAATGGTTAAAGGTTCTGCAGGTCCGAAAAGTAATACGAGCAGACTCGCCATGAATGTAAAACAAATTTAGAATATCAGCGTTTGTGTATTCCATATTTCCCAATTAAAAACAAATATTAAGCGCAAAAATCAAAATTCAAACAGATAACACTGATAACAAACGTAAATGTAGCGTAAATTTTCAAAGTGATAGCTAACTGACAACTGTCATCATAAGAAACAATTGAATAAAATTTTTTTGAAAATTTTCAAAGCCAACCATGTTTTGTAAGGTGTGTAATTATAAATTTAATTAGAAAAATGTAAATAACTCCGTAATCATTGATTTTAGGTATAGGAACATGATATATCAATTTAAAGGAAATTTATTTCTGCATCGAATGGGCCGATAATTAAATAGGCATTCCATTTAAAAAAAGAGACTTTTTAAGGTTTTTCTTAAGTCTGGAAATAACATCAAATAGATACGTAACCGCGGGCAATTTTTTATAATCCATGACAGACAATTGTGTCTCAATCTTTTGACATTGAGAACCCAAAATCCCATTTCCCTAACTTTTACGACTTTCGACTTTCAATTCTATTTCCTAAACAAAATTTTGACATTTTTCAGTGAAAAAAATTTTTTTTCTCAACAATCAAAACTGATACGCCGATTATTTAAAGCATACTTATTAAACATTTTATGACACATCAGAATGTGAAACAAAATTGCCTGGTTTGTATTTAAAATAAAGAAGTTGATGGTCACTTCCGGTATTTCCGGAAGTGCTGCCATTTCGAAAATATTTTTATCTAATAGATTAAACACTCCATGTGGCATGTGCAAAATTTCAAATTTCTAGCTTTTACAGTTCTTGATATACTTCTAACCGACGGTCACCGTGAGACACCCTGTATACCTACGACCCTACGAGTAATATTTACTCGTATATATACAGTGCTCGTCAAAAAGTCGGCACCAAATGGATTTATTTTTTATTTTTTATTTTTTAAAAAAACTTTACGGCAATAATTTGTGCTAGTCTGAAAACCTATTTAGCCCCTACGCTCACTCGTGGAAATTGTCGTCGAAACAAACACTAGTATCTGAGATCGAACATTTTCAGCAATTTCGTATCCACTCGTTGTATTACTAATGAATATTTCGCAATAAGTACTTACCAATATTAATTCGTTTCAACATTATTAAAATGTTTTGCTACAGTATTGAACTGTATGCTATACGCAACTGGAAGGGATACGGGCGGTTTCAATACATTGTAGACGCTGAAGTTGACAAAGACAGATGTGGAGTAGGTACTTTTGTCGCCTTCTAGCTTGTTGCGGTAACTGAGTCAAATTATTTTTATAAAACAATTCAAATTCAAATCTATTGTTCTATTGTATTCCAGTTTCCATAAGATTTGTTTTGAACAACTTTCGCCCGTATGGAACTGGTTTTTACTTTGCATTAGAGGTGCATATTGAATGAAACTATCGATCGCGTTATAAATGAGATTTGATTTACGACTTAATGAGAAAAGGGACACTGCCGAGCGTATGGAGTATAAGAACAACAACACAATTTCAACTGCGAATTTTGATTTTGTCGTTTATTGTAATTATGGAATTAATAACAGATAGCTACCATTTAAAAATAAAGTTTAGGTAATACATTTACAACAAATTTCAAATTTAACATGTGTATATGTAAATGAAACTAGGGATGGAATTAAATTAGGAAAAATTATTTGTCGGTAGGTTCTTGAAGGATAACAAATAAACAAACTTTCAATGTATTCATTTGTTCCATTATACTTTTATTGTTTTATCCACGTATTTGGCATCTCTTGTCTTGTAAGGAAGTTTATAAAATTGTTATTTTTAGACGAAGACACATTTAGCACTTAGGTATAAGTCCATACTCTAGGCAATGTCCCTTAAGTGGCTTAAGTCATTAAGTAAGGAGGGTAGTTGCAAACTATTGTTCTATTGTTGGAACTGGTTTTTATTTGTACTTGAAGTGCATATTGAATACCACTATCGGTCGCGTTATAAAGGATCTTTGATTTACGACAATGACTTAAGGGGATCTGCAGTTCCGCATCCAGAAGATGAGGGTGAAACAGTGGCGCAGAGTTGTTTGTCGACGCGTCAACTTTAATGTCGACCTCGACGCGTCGAGTGAATGTCAACAATACGTCAACAATGTCGAGTATGTCAACAAAGTCAATACCAGTTGTTTTGAGGTTATGTTTGTTTTTTATTTTGTTGTGAAATATTAAACACCGTCAAGAAATGGCTCTCAACGTTTACAGTTTAGTAGCTTAGGTACTATTTTCATCCTGGTTAGTAGTTATGATAATAATAAGTTGTTATCTCATCATAAAAATGAACTTAACAAGTTGTTATTTAAGCATCTTAACAGCGATGGTATAAATGCTTGGATGCCTATAATGAAAGATTTTGAATGTACTACACTACTGTGTTTTATCGACATATTAGTTTACTTTGTTGTATTTTTGAATCAAATAAATGACGTTTATATGTCTTGCAACATTAATATGTAATTTTTGAGATGATTAAAGTTGGTGTCGACAATGGCGTCGACAATATACGTCGACAATGATTTACTCGACGTGGCAATTGTCGACGCGTCGACAATTGAATTGTCGACGTGACATTGTCGACACCTTGCAACCCTGCAGTGGCGTAGCTACCGGGGGGGCAGAGGAGGCAATCGCCCCCGGGCCCGGTTTGCCTAAGGGCCCGACTATTGCAAAATTCCGACGTACGAGATCTGAACTGTTGCTGTATTTTCCATATGTGCAAAATACCATACTTTCGCATTAAAACTACTGTATTTCGTATTTGTATACGGTAGCTACATATCAACATAGTTGGGAAGGTTAACGAAAAAAATATTAAAAGTAAATGTATATTCTTTTTTTCAGAATAGGGATAAAAAATGAGTAATGCAACAGTGTCAATAACTCAATAACCGTGTAATCTGACCCTTACTGTTGTAGTTGTTAGGAAAGTTTCTCTCTTTTATATCTGACATAAACAATAACGGAAAAATACAGTCAAATTTGTTTTATTTTTAGTACCTACTTAATCTCTTTCTTTGTATTCGTACTGCCTGCCAAGTACAACTAGACCAACAATAAATATTACCAGTTACAAGTAATACAAACAAAAACGAGACTGACGTTATTTATTATTTTACAACCACAGCACTATTTTGCGATTTCGTGTTTTTTTTTTCTAAGAAGAAATAATTAACCCGTAACTAATGCCATTATCCAACTTTCGGGACAAGTAGGTATGAAATAAAAGGGTCCTGGACACAACGTCCACTGGTCACAACGCCCACCGCCTTCTGAACCGCCATCTTGGTCACAACGTCCACTTTTAAATTTGGTCATAACGTCCACCTTGGTCATAACGCCCACCGCATATTCTGTCACTCTGGTCACAACGTCCACTTTTAAATTTGGTCATAACCTCCACTCTGGTCACAACCTCCACCGACGCCTTCTGGTCATATCGCCCACCGACGTTGGTCGTAACGTCCACTTTTCTTTTTCCGGTCACAACGCCCACCTTTCAATTTGGTCACAACGTCCACTCTGGTCACAACCCCCACCGACGTACGTCGTAACGTTCACTTTACTTTTTCTGGTCACAACGCCCACTTCTAGTATTGATTATAATATCTACTTGGTCACAACGTCCACCAATGCACTCGGGCCACATCGGCCGCCGTACAATATACAATACAACTTTTGTGTTCTGATAGAGACGTTTAACTTGTACATACTTAACAAAAGATTGCTATGTGCGGAAAATATACCTACCTTTTAACAAATCTGTTCCCGAAAAAAATCCTCTTACACAGTTATTAATATATGCACTTAATCGTAATAGTGGAATAATGGAATGGTGGAAGAAAGAGATATATAGTAGCCAATTTTTTTGGAACAACCTAACAGCTTGGAACGAGAAAGAGGTGTATGTTTCAAATGTGGTTGTTAAGAAAACCATCGAGATAAAAACAGCATTTCCCAAACACTTACTTTTCTGTAATTTAGCCATTAAACATTCCAATTTGCAAGCGTCTACTTTCGTCTTACTTTTAAGGGATTTTTTTTGCTAAGAAATGATTTATGAAGTGGCAGTATAGATCTTCCAATAAAACCAAAAAAAAAGTAAAGATGGGATTCATTTGTTTTTCTTGCATTTGCTTCAGTTCCTGAATATATTTCTCATAACATTTTGCTTAATATGGTTTTCAACAAAAGAAATAAGTTAGCGTCCTTCATTGCCATCTTTTACTGACATAACAATAAGATAAATCTCTTATTGTCCTACAGATACTTGAGTTATCAAGTTACTGTTAAATTACCAATTAACGTTTAAGTCAAATTACCAGGTGAGGAAAGATAACCGGAACACACAGCGTTACTTTCAGTTCTGACGAATCCTTTCTGTTTGAGTCAGCTAAATGGGAAAGATAAAAGTTTCTAGAAAAATTCCAGGCTGACTTGTAGCATTATGTATCACATGTTAAATGGGATATAATAATAAAGTTCGGTTGAAAGATTTGGGCAAATTCAAGAGGTCATACAAATAAACGTACACCAATGCTCTCGGGCCACATCGTCCGTTGAACAATTGAAGAGGTTCTCGATTTGGCGTAGATACTCATACAGAGTGCCGCGCCTAAGACGAATTTACTCTGTAGCTCTCTTATCTTAAAAAATCTAAAAATGATTCGAATGAAAGTTTCACCGAACCAAATGTTTATAATTTGAATTTACTTTTCACCGTTTTGGACGTTTTGGTGCTATTTCATAATTTTCAAAAAAGGCATTTTACTGCATACCAACGATTTTGTCCTACCATTTTTTTGATTCCGCGGGTAGGATGCAAACTGGAACAGGCCATTAGCAGCACTCAAAATATTCGCAGAGTTACTTTTTTCTTCTTACAAATTCAGATTCATGTTTCTAAATACGATTAAAACATTTTCTAAAGTGATATAGTAAAATAGTAGGTTATATGATTTGATATATTTTTATTAAAATTAAAACACCTCATAATTACAGCTTTGCCTCTGAAATGGTTTTGGAATGAAAGTTGCTTGACATTGTAATTTCTTCTAACGCAATGATATTCGCTTGGTGACATCCGATACCACGACATTGACATCTTTAATTTAAGTTCGACTGACCAGTCCGACCCTGGTTTCGACGACTTTCCACTCGACACAGTACGTCGCGTCGTTCCTCTTGGTAGTGTGGCAGTGGAATTTCGTCCAAAATGTACATTAA
This sequence comes from Pyrocoelia pectoralis, assembly GCA_036250285.1. NCBI lineage: Eukaryota > Metazoa > Arthropoda > Insecta > Coleoptera > Lampyridae > Pyrocoelia > Pyrocoelia pectoralis. Next base: position 19,647,429 of record CM070080.1, on the reverse strand, counting down.
ATCGGAACCAGCAACTCAGAAAACTGTACAATCGCAAATATCTCCTAACTATAGCCACATAAGGACACATTAATAAAATTGAAAGAGAATGAAAATTTGCATCACATGATGGCAAAATTTCTATAGGTACAGGTACCATTCCAGTAAAAAAATCAAATTATCTACAATTGAAATGTGTGCTTACTGATGAAATTATTTGGACTTCTAATAAAAGAAATTAATTTCTTTCGGTAAACCGCATCTCCGTGCGTTGTTTCATATCGCAGACATTAAAATTTCTGCTTTCTGGTTTCATTCGGAAATTTTTTCGGATTTTTGAGATAAAGGGGTAACCAGACAGGGTGTAGAAGTGACCGATGCACCATAGGGATTAGGTACAATGTAAAAATCTTATACTACTTATTCGATTATTTGCTTCCCTAATTATTTCATACAAAACGTCTATTATTTAACTTTTTTTTAGAGACAAAAATTCTGAATCGACTGATGTTACTTATTTTTTACTTTGAATTTTTCAGAAAGCAAATGTATTTTTTCCACTTTCGTTTACATAATTAATAATACCACATGTCTGTGATAATACGAAATAAATAAAATAACTTCATTTAACGAATCTTAATGGTAACCAGAATAAATCTATTTCATCATTTCGACTTTTTCGTTTGTAGAATACGTATAATTAATATGATTGAATCTTGCTGCAACGACGCTCAAATTAGATAAAATGCACTGCAATGATGCTCGTTGACAGACAAACAACTATTATTGTTAAGTATGTCAACGATTCCATGGCACCACTATTTTTTGCCAAAGTTCACTTTTAATGTTCAATTTTTCTTAAACAACATATGTACGGATGTAGATTTGCTTAATCTACAAAAAAGTTAAATAGCCTTTCTGTCTAGGGAAGCAAATAATCGAATATAATGATTTTTACATTGAAATCTCTATGGTGCATCGACGAATTCTACACCCTGTCGGCTGTCACTGTATAGAGCAATCCGTCTTAGACAGGTAATTCCTAGACAGCTTACGAAAATTTGTTATTGTGAAAATCCCGTTCCCTGAAGCTGGCGCCAATTCTGCACATTTCTAAATCACTTGTTAGGGTATCCCGAGTATCCCGACAAACGCGCGAAATTTTATAGGTACACCGCCCTTTTGCAAACGGATTTATTGTTTTATTTATGATTCATATTGAGCAGGTACATGTGAACCGTGAACGTGACCTTTATTGAAACATTTGCGTGTACCAAAACTCAAATCACTACCTACAACGGGTTTTCGATAAATGTAAAATAAATTAAGCTTAAACACCCCGTGCATACTATGAAAACGGAGCATTTCCGGACCCATGTTTATATGAACTTTTTTTCGTATTTTGAGATTAGATGTAGAGTCTTTAAATTTTCCTCACAGCATTCTGTAACACCCTGTATAGATAGTAGTAGTAATACGTAGGTATTATAGTAACTTGACAACTCAAGTATGTGTAGATCAATAATACTTTTATTATTATGTCAGTAAAAAATGGCAAAAACCATTCTGTAAATCATTTCTTAGCAAAAAAAATTCTGGCAAGTTGCCACGAGACTTCCCTCGTATTAACACTTTTTTCAAAAAATAAATAGATACTGAATTCAGAAAAAAATACTCTTAAACTACATAAAAAAACTGCAATTTTATCTTATAAAAAACTGAGTGCCGCCATTTTAGCTTACACCGGAAGTGTCTAATTAAAGGTAATATCAGCATTTTCGTTCTTGGCCCGAATGCAATCGATTGGCGAAAACCGCATATCGATAACTTTAATCGTTTCTGAGTTTAGAGCGTTGCAAGGAATGTGTACGTACAGACTACAGACTACAGACGACAGACAGAAAATGTTGTTTTAATATTTTGAATCTACGTATTCAGAAACGCAAAGATTTGTAAAAATGTGCAAATTTTTTTTGGAACGCTAATACAATAGATACTTCCCTTTTACTTCGTACTGTGTAAGAGGATTTTTTTCGGGAACAGATTTGTTAAAAGTTAGGTATATTTTCCGCATAGCATAGCAATCTTTTGTTATGTATGTACAAGTTAAACGTCTCTATCAGAACACAAAAGTTGCATTGTATATTGTACGGCGGCCGATGTGGCCCGAGTGCATTGGTGGACGTTGTGACCAAGTAGATATTATAATCAATACTAGAAGTGGGCGTTGTGACCAGAAAAAGTAAAGTGAACGTTACGACGTACGTCGGTGGGGGTTGTGACCAGAGTGGACGTTGTGACCAAATTGAAAGGTGGGCGTTGTGACCGGAAAAAGAAAAGTGGACGTTACGACCAACGTCGGTGGGCGATATGACCAGAAGGCGTCGGTGGAGGTTGTGACCAGAGTGGAGGTTATGACCAAATTTAAAAGTGGACGTTGTGACCAGAGTGACAGAATATGCGGTGGGCGTTATGACCAAGGTGGACGTTATGACCAAATTTAAAAGTGGACGTTGTGACCAAGATGGCGGTTCATAAGGCGGTGGGCGTTGTGACCAGTGGACGTTGTGTCCTAGACCCTGAATCGTAAATTTCTTTTAAGATTTAAAAATGAACGTTAAAATTTTTAACGTTGGTTATTTTATTATCATGCTACCCTTTATTCTACTATTTAATTGCCAAAAAGGGGCCTTTAAAAAATTCTTGCCTCCGGGCCCAAATTTTGAAGTTACGCCACTGGGGTGAAATATGCGACTCAAGTATTTTCCAAATCCGTATCCGCTGCTATCAAAACGGGTTGGAAAACGGGACAAATACGTAATACTTCCGCAAAAAAGACGGCATTGTTTTTGTTAAACATGAATGATCTGTTTGATTGTTTAAATAGTCGATACTTAAACAGTCCGAATACGTATCAATGCGCTCTATCTGTAAAGCGACCTGAATTGGAAACATTCCTGTATGAAATGCATGCTACAATGGATTTCTCTATGGCGATCATATACAAAGACAAACCAAATTAAAGAAGACATACACTGCTTTCGCGGTTTGCAGGATACAATTCAAGCTGTATTACAATTATGGCAAGATTTAAAGAAAGAAGAGGTTCAATTTCTGTTAACCAATAGATTGAATCAAGACCCCCTTGAAAATTTATTTGCAATTATTAGACGGAGAAACGGCAACAGAAACCCGACGGCAAAAGCATTTAGACAAGCTTTCCAGTGGACAATTACTTCCAATCTATTAAAACCACCGCAAACGGCGAATTGTGAAGCGTATGATGATATTTCAATTGATATTGAAGACATTCCAGACATACCGACAAAGGACAAAGTAGATGAAGACAAAGTACCAAAAGAAACCAATATTATAAAAGAAATAACGAACGAAGAACGTGAAAATGAAGTGGTGGACGCTGTTGGTGACATAAATCTAATTTAGAAGAATGCGCGACTGTGTATTTAGCTGGTTATGTAGTAAATAGAACATTAAAAAAATTTAATTGTGAAAGTTGCAGAAAATTAAGTTCGGATGTGCCGTTAAGAAACAGCATTGAACTTTTGTTAATAGAAAGGGATTATTCGAAAGATGGAATAAAACAATTTATATTCAATTTATAACAATTCCCACAGAAGTAGTTGTGTCAATTGTAAAATTAATTTTAGAAATATTTAACAATTATTTTAAAAGTAGTTCCGCAACCATTCAATTTCGGGCAAAATTATTATCAATTTGTATTAAATCAATTAACCAAAACTATCCTAATTGGTTGCTACTAGAAAATGGTTGTTATCAGCATAGACTCTTTTTAATTAGACACCTAATAAAGTGTAAGTTGTATAAAACACTGAAGTGGCTTTGTCAAGATATTCGAATGATTAGCTGCCGAAACTCTAATCCCAAAGTAACAATTTGTAGTTTTACAATAATTGTACAATAATTCCGATACCTATTATGGAAATTTTAATATACATAATTAACAACAAATATTTCTATTTAATTAGGTTTACGTAGGGCAAAACAATGACTCTTATATTTCCTAAATTTTTATAAAATGTGTCTTTCCTGTATCAATGCATATTACATAAATTGCTTGTTTTGTGGTAATAATACAAAAAAACTAGTTTTGTCCATGTATTTAGAATAACAGAAAAACACAAATCCTTAGTTCAAATAACAATAGGTATTAAACGTGGCAACTATGTTGCAAAGCCTTTGACAAAATTACCTGCAATTTCCTTCTCCCTGAAACCCACTGAAATATAAGCAACCTGGAACGCGCACGGTGCATTTAACCTGTAGGAAATAAACCGAGCGTGCGATAGCAATAACGAAGGGTCATTTTGTCCTTGTTGTACTCATTCACAGTTAAGCTGTTGAAGCATTTTGATTGTTTTACGATTAATCAAATTAGTTTTTGTCCTACACTTTGAAAAACAATCGTGTTATACGATGGTTAAATATTGTTGTTTTACAATCAATAAACAATAAAAACAAAGTAAAATTGCCGCCTTTCAGTTTCATAGTGACGATGGAGTTAATTAAAAATTGACGGTAAGCAATTCAATTGATTACTTATTGTTAGTAAGCAACTATTAAGGTTTCTCTCGCAGTGTGACATAAAGCCTTGTATGCAATTCGTACATAGGAGGGTTCATTGACTCCCTACATATTTAGTTTCGCGTTTGTCGGAAAATTACTTATACGATACAATAACATAATCAGCAAGACAGAGACTGAATGACCCTACATTAATTCCCTTTCTGTCGGGTCGGCTGTAAGTTAAGCGTAAGCGTTCCAGGTTGCTTATATTTCAGTGCTGAAACCTTATCCTTTTCTTTCTTATACCCTAAAATATTTTGGTACGAAAATAACACACAACCTCCCCTTAATAAATTGTATTTTAAGATGGATGATGATGAAACTTATACGATTTTCATCATGGCAACATGTTTCGGGATAACATATCCCATTATCAAGCCAAATAGTTATACATCAAAGTTATAAAATATTGTTTCTTAAGGGATCCACAGTTAATACATCACAAATTTAAATTTATTGCAAAATCGCAGGTTAGGTTATTATATAAAAATTGCGTCACTTAACAAGTATACATTTAATAAAATTTTAAAAGGCTCCACCAACGGGAAACCTGAATTAGCCAGAAGGGCGATGGATGATGGGGGATGGGGATGAGTAAAATTATGGTAACATTAAGGTGACGGCAAGTGAAGATGTGACAGAATGGCGAAAAATGACAGCTCCCGTTGGTGGAGCCTTTTAAAATTTTATTAAATGTATACTTGTTAAGTGACGCAATTTTTATATAATAACCTAACCTGCGATTTTGCAATAAATTTAAATTTGTGATGTATTAACTGTGGATCCCTTAAGAAACAATATTTTATAACTTTGATGTATAACTATTTGGCTTGATAATGGGATATGTTATCCCGAAACATGTTGCCATGATGAAAATCGTATAAGTTTCATCATCATCCATCTTAAAATACAATTTATTAAGGGGAGGTTGTGTGTTATTTTCGTACCAATCTATCTCACCCCTTCGTGAACCACTTCGAATTCAAAACATGGCTAAAATATTTTGTCCTTTACAAGTTTTTAAAAATTAGTTAAGCGTCGTACAGGCAACACACCGTACACGCACACGAAATTTGTCATAAAGCTGGTGTCTTACCATTATATAGTCTTTGCACTTTGCTACTACCTAATTTTTATAGGAATGTTGTACCCATTAAAATGTTTTGATATAATTCAACTTTGTGCTAGTAGGTACCGACCAATGCAAATTGTTTTAAATACCGCCAAATTTTTATTAACAAATTATACCTACAGATATCTGTGGTGGATTTGCAATCAACTACACCACAGCGAAATGTTCAAAAAGGAAGCAATTAAGATTTTTATGGTCAGAAAGGATAAGAAATATGTAAATGCAAGACTTATTAACGACATAGGTAGGTATCTTCGTAATTTTATTAAATCCGGTTATCAAACGTCTTGAAATGGATGTTATTCCTACACATTCTTCGAAAAGCTTTGACTTGTTAATGCTTAAATTAGTTAACCTTGTGGTTGTGATTTTTAAATTCCTTTAAAGAAGTGATTTAATAAAAATACGTCTGGTGCTGGGTACGTAAACAGTACTTAAAGTAACCAGAGATATGTAATTTCCGCAAGCGGTGTGCGATGAAAACACGCAATTAACAAATTCCCGAATTTATTCTTTATGTACCTATTTGAAACGTTATAGGGGATTTTTTGATTCATTCGGTGCTTTACTTCATTAATTGAAATCTTTGGGTTTTAAAAAACATTATCTTCTGATCCAATTTCGATAGTTCGCGATTAACTTTAGTGATAGGTAACTGCCAAAATTGCCAACGGATAACACTTGAGTGACTTGGACAATAGAATTTGTTCATCTACGATATGAGGTCAAAGGTAGCTCTGCAGCTATTGACCTAGTCACCTAATACAAATATGTTATAAGATAATTTGGTTATTTACACACATTAATTGCATCGTATAAATATTGGGATCGAATTTAAATCAGTTGTTTAGTATAGACACCATTTAATGAAAATTTAAATATATACGATACTTGTGCGAAAGTACCTATTGCTTAAATTTAAACTGAAAAAATCTAATTTATGTATGCAGTTCAGCGAATGGTAATTTAGTCGTTCAAGTCACACAATGACTTTTATTTAGTTTTTGATTATTTTTATTTTTAACATTTTACATTTATTTACATTTTACAACTGTATATTTTGTAATGAACCTTTTTTTTAAACCAAATAATCGTTTTAGTTTTTTGGGATTGTTATCCGATCTATTTATAGTCTCTTTTCTGGCGTGTGCAAGTATCGAATAAGATGAAACAGAAAATAAACAGTAAGGAAAACTTGAAATGTTTTTGAACCTTATGAGGATATCACTATTATTATTACAAATTGAGGCGATTTGGCGATTGCACATGTTCCTACTAGGTATCACTTATTTAAGTTTACAAGTTGTAACAAATTTCCCAATCCCAAATTTGTACCTATATCTACTCAAATGTTATATTTACAAAACTCCACTCCCTTAACATTTATACAAATGTTTTTGAAATGAAAGCAAACACGTTAACCTTTCAGTCACCAGGGCGTCATTTCATATTGTAATTTGGTTACTCCCTACTAACAAAAATAATCAATTGACAAAAATTTTGACGATTACCTGATCTTAAAAGATCAGTTGTATGTAAGTAATGCGATGATATAACAAAATAAAACAAGTTAGGTAATTTAACGTATCTATTAATTAATAACAACAAATAGAAAAGTTGATTTTCCAAAATGTATTGCTAAGAAATTAGCCGTCGCCAAAATATGTGAAATTAAGTAGGCCGAAAAAGGTACCTACTAACATTTTTTAACTGTGATATTCGACGTTGTCAATTGTAAAAATTTCAAATGTTGATCTTATTTTGATTTGCATTTTGCGATACACCAAACTAGAAAGTTGGTTCGATCTTCGATGGATACTTACAATGCAAGCGCAAGGGATGGCAGATTTCTCTTACTCTTAGTTTATCCCTAGGAAATGGCGATAAGTAAAAATCCTAGAAAGAAAATAGACATTACTTGAGCAAGATTTACTGTAGAATATAGTTAATTTAGGCCCGGTGGCGTAGGGCACTGTGTGTTGTTTTGTTGGATCGAAACGATGTATTTCCTATCCTAAGATACTACTTCCCTTCTTTTAGTTCACGTTATTAGTGCTAGAACGCAACAAGTTGACGATAGGAAGACAGAAAAGGGTTCGTACGTCCCCATAAGACTACCCGTAATGACGACCACCACAACCATAGTAAACCTGGAGCATTTCCTACCATTTCAACGAGACCAACTAGGTACCTATTATGAATGCCTCACCAAACCGGCCTCGGTTTCCTCGAGTTTCATTACTCCGCCAACGACCGTTACCTCAAGATCATTCGCCCACCCCACCTGCAAGCACGATATTGCATTCTTGTATCAACTCCTCCCTCAACCTAACGCCATCTCGAGTGCCTCCCCTAGAGAAAATCAACCCAACATCGTTGATTATCCAGCATCCTGTATAAATCAGGTCCCGACAAGCCTATAAAAGCTTCTAATACGTTGATTTCTCCTCACTGGTCGTGCACAACGAGGTTTTACTGCCCATCTGTCGAACATCCAACAGGCTATGTATATCTACCTGGCTGACTGAAAAGTTTCTGCTTTGACAGAGGAAATATAGGAGCTAAGAGGTCAACATCACCTCGCCTTTATCCATTAGGAGGAGCTACTGAACAACATCCCGGCTCGTAATTGCTATATAAGACGATACACCTTCGAAAGAAAGACCCTCCAATTTCGTCGCCCTGGATACGCGTTTGATTCGCAACTTTTCGTTGACTTACTTTAATGACATATCAACTAAACTTTAAGTTATTTTTAAGTTTGGTTACTAAATTCAATAAGCCTGTCTGTGTGTCCGTCGCACGGTTCCCATAGTGCTACCATATAAGTGATATAGGTACCTATGAATTATATGTAAATTTTCACGCTGATTACGAATACGCAATTCACTTTTTGATATCACTGATGGTTATCGACGTAATTGAGGTCAAAAGTCAAATATAAATGTATGCATAAATGCATATACCTAATCATAATCATTGAATAACGAGATATAATTAAAGGACTCCATACTTCGAAGGTGGTTAAATAAAATTGAATATGTGAGAATGAAAGGGGCCCAAGTCCATATATATTGGGAATGTTCCTAAATTAGATTAGACACTGTTTCTTCCTTGCATTTGTCATCTAAAGACATGTAACTTTGATGGAGTAGAACTTAAAGAAAAAGACAATATAATCGAAAAAGGTACCCCCTTTCAAAATAGTTTTTTTGATTTTTCTCAGTTCACTTCGGTTGGACTTGGGCCCCTTTCATTCTCACATATACAATTGCTCGAAATGGGGAGGAATAGCTGATAAATTGTAGAATCACACAACACACAACACCTGCTGTTGAACACATTTTGATATATCAAACCAGTATTGATATAATTGATTTTAAAATTTTAATTTTATCATATCTCTCAAACGGTAATAAATAGACAAGTGATGCAAAAAAATTCATTTCTTTTCCTATCAAAAAGCAAACTAACATTTTAATCTAGGAGCGCATGAACATTTGATGTTATTTTTGTCCAAATATCAAAGTAACGGTAGACACAAAACAAACAATTAAACTTTATTTTGCAATAAATCTACTTTTTGAAACTCAAAATTACAAATTTACATAAAATAAAAATTACGTAGGTATTTACAAAAAATGCTCGACATGTTTTTCTTCTTTTTCAATACATAAATTGAAACGTCGGTCGTCCAATGGAGCCAATAGATCGTATAACTTATAGTAGGTACTCATCAACACTCTCAACAGCTTTGAATAAAAAATTTAATAAAGAAGCGTTATTGTCTAAAACTCTAAACGTCTGCAGTTTTCTCCAAATTGAGTTATGCTATGACGCAAAGAATCAGTAAAATACCTATACAGATTTTCAAAATAATGTCCTCCTTAAAATGAATTTACTCCATTTCACGGATAGCTTTGCAGACTGTACTGGAGAACATGTTCTTTGGCTGAGTACGTGCCCTAATTTGCACCGATTCAGTTACCGCGCGACACCTGTTCATCTTACATAAATTTCCACCCTCTTTCTCCAGTACTTGAGTGACGCAATTAAATAACAATCAGAAGGTTGGGACTGTAAGATGGACCTTTACATTTATTGTGCTATTTAAAAATTTGTGAAAGCTTGACTTTGAATGTTACGTTACGTGGATACGTGCCAAGAAATGGTCTCCTTCATTTTGGAAACGTTGGAGATGTTTTTAAAGAATCAAATACAGTTTCTTTTTTTGGAAAGATTTCTTGTCACCTACCGTGTAGTGCCTTTATAAAATTTAAGCTTGTCATACTACAAACGCTAATCTATAATATTTTCGTCAATTGACCCTGCTTGTTAATTTCTTTTTTAAGTTGCTTATTTTCATTCATTCTCAACCAAAGCGTAGGTACTTACCTAAATGCTTTCTATAGTTACCTACCTACTCATTTTGAAATAGATAAACATACCATATACCGTATATGAAACATACCTTGCAGTTTCTAAAACCTTTATAATTTATAGCGGACACCCAATAATGCATTAATAGAATAAAAATAATAGACACATTTACACAGTATAAGTATAATTATTTATTATTAGACAAAAGAGAATTGTTAAATCTAATTACAGCTGTCATAATTTCACTTATCTGTATACATTCTTTATTTACACAAAGCATCGTTAAGGGTAAGTAACAGACTAGCAACATCAAAGTAACCTTTAGCCAATGCCAAATGCAATGGTGTATTACCATCCTTGGTTTGAGCAACAATATCGATACCCTTCTTTATCAATAATCTAATGTTATCTGGATTTCTTTGGATAACGGCAATATGAAGTGAAGTATATCCCTCCTTGTTGACCGCATTGAGATCAGCTCCGCTGCTAACTAACAAATCTAGCACTTTTTCATTATGGAATGCCATGGCCGAATGTAAGGGCGTGTTGCCGTACACGTTTTGAACGTTAACGCCTGCACCTTGACCAAGAAGGAGTTCTATAATGCGCACATTTCCCTTTGCGGCAGCAATATGAAGCGCAGTGTCTCCATCTTTCTTCGTGTCATTAATTCTGGCGCCGTTTATAATAAGTGTGTTGGTTATGTTGTAATTGTTATTCGCTACTGCCAATAACAGTGGTGAGTACCCCTCGTTGTTATGGACAACTAAAGATGCGCCGCTATTAAGCAGTAGATTTAAGGTGTCCGAGTTGTTGTACCATACGGCAAGATGAATAGGTGCGTTGCCGTCTGTGTTTTGTATTGTTAAATTTGCCCCACTGTGTATAAGTTGTTCGGTTATATTGACGTAACCAACTCTCGCGATCATATGAAGCGCCGTATCTCCTTTTTTGTTGATTGCATTTATCAAGGGTTTGTTATTCTTACAATTTTCTACACCTGTAAATGAATAATAGTTAAAATATAAGTACAAAAGCTCATTATCAGAGAAATGAAGATTCATAATTAAAGCTTTTAATTTTTTACCCAAAGCATGAAAGTAAGCACAGGTGCGACAACCAATTTAAGATACTATAGGTATGTTGTATAGGTACCTATACCTAGTACCTACTTATCAAAAGTTACTCGGGTAATGATGCCGCGAGACGAAATGAGACGAGACCAAGGGTTAGTATAGGTCTGGAACCTTATTGGTTTCGTCTCGTCTCGGTCTCGTCTCGAAAGTATTGTTTGGTCTCGTGTAGTCTCGAGCTGACTATATAGGAAAGAATGAAAAAATATGTCTCAATAAATGATTAGCTATAATGTATAATGAATGCAAGAGTGTAAGAGTGGAATTGATACATTACTATTTTTATGTTAAGTCCGGAAGAATGCAGTAATAATACTCGGGTTCGTAACTTAAAGCAATAGTTGGTTTTCCTTGAATATCTCGTATAAAACCTATCTCAGTTTAGTCATCAACTGAACCTCTAGGTGAAAATAATTTCAGATCCCAAATACTGAAAACTATTATAGATAGTAGAAGATAACTATATCTATACCTATCTTATATTTAAACAAAGTGCTAAATAGTAAAATCGTAAATAGAAATAAAACTTCTACATTAAGGTATTATTGGGGGAAAAATACTAATAATAATTGCAACAGTCAATGCACCCAGAAGCCAAGAAGTAAAAACGTCCAGAACCATTACAAAAATTCATTTTCTTTTCGTCTTCTAAAAGAAGCAATGTTTAGTTAGTAATAAATCGTGTGTATAATTTATGCTGAACAGTGATGGCGTACTTAACATTTACGTAGGAAAAAATTATTGTGATAGATAAATTGGCCATTCACCAAATTTAGGTACCATTTCGAAAACGAATAAATCGTGGTTGATTTAAATTTTAAAATAAAATCTCTTTAAAGTTTATCAAATTATGGTAACAGTGAAAGGGGCCGTTTTAATGAATACGTATATAATAGCTTGATCTTGATTTGTACATTCGCTACCAAAATGCTTGTTTTCATTTTTCGCATACGTCAACACTTCAGCAACATACCTACATGCGGTATCTAGGTATGTCGATCCAAATTGGAATATGCTTCCGTTGTTTGGAACCCTTCCCATCAATATGTTAGAAAGATGATTACAAAGTTCAAAGGCGTTTTCTCAAGTATGTTTATCTTAAAATCAGGTAATTAAGTGCAATTGAATTTGTCAAGATAATCATAGTTTCTTCGGATCAGATTGCGTTATCTCTTGGTAATCGAATATCAAAAGAAGTCCTTTCGCAAAAAGGAACAGAAAACATTATGTGATACGTACCTATACTATACTTTATGGTTAGAGAATCCATATTACTATTATTACTTTCAGTTTTGGTATTAAATGAACCGTCGTTATTTTATTAAATTCACAATTGAGTGTAATCGAATGTCACAATCTAGAACAAAGTCTAGGAAAAATGTAAAACAAATTTTGTCCAAATCCACAATAAAATATACTCATCAAGACTTCAATGATAAAGGAAGGCACTTGCAAATAAGTCTTCAAAAACGAAATGTTTTGGATCAGGGTTGATACAACCGTTGAATAAAAAACATATCATTCCACGATACAACATATGATATTTCTGCGGCATGTTAATGATCATTTTTCAGAACTTTTTCCAATCGGATTGCTCATCAGGGTAAGGGTCGTAGTACAATGATTTTACGGTTTGATAACAAGTTAATTTATAGATTGAAAACTACGTTACCAACGCAATTGATTTTGTTTCGAATGTACCTACAGAGACAAAAGGGATCTTTGAAAATATGATGGCGAATTATCAAAAACTTATCCATATTTTGTGTGCGAATCTTGGCATTGTGATGCTCGAGTTTTATATGAAAGTTTTTCAATCTACTAAATTCAGTTTTTAACAAAGATTCAGATTTTACTACTGATAGCGCATAAGACAATTTTCAAAATATGTACTGCCAAAACTCTGATAGTTTTGGGTCCTTGTCTAATTATCTTTATGTTACCTACCTACTTGAATGAAGTTTTATATAGAACAAAAAATTTAAGTGATGTTCGGGTAAGGTAAGACTGTAAATTACAGAAAATTCATCATAATAAGGTATTCCGATACATTCATATGTTGAGCAAATCGCGACATTGATAAAAAAGATGTTGATTCAGATGTATGAAATAATCTTCTAGCAAAATCACGATACACATAAACACGGTATGCTGATTATTTGTATCAAAGGCGTTCGCTTAGCGCATGACGTCACCCGAGAAGTAACGGCGTTCGGTGTAGTCGTAGCGGTACATCTAAATAACGATAACTCCCTTGTTTACAACTTTTTGAAAAAAATAAATTAATAAAAGCTTTAGGAATTCTTATAAGGAACATTTTATATAAGAATAAAATTTTCACAAATATCAACCCTTATCGAGATATATGGAAAAACTGATTTTTGCAGTTTCATTACAAAATCGGTCATAGTTTTCTTGTTTATCGTTTCTCAGAAAAATTATTCAAGTAAAAGATGTAGATATTAATATGATCAATATTTTAGATATATATAATATTTTCACAAAAAGCAACCCTTAACAAGTTATTTCGATATTTCTGAAAGTAAGCAATCCTTAAGTATGAAATCGCTCGTATCTTTTTTATTTGTAACTTATGAGGAAAAACATGTGAATAAATATTATAGAAAATTATTTTTTGAGCATTTTATGTCGGTATGATAATTTCTCAAAAGTCAACCCTTAACGTGATATATCGAAAAAACCAGAAACGGTCTATATTTTACTACAGTGACATTATTGTTATACATATAATTCGGTAGGTATATGGATGTAGAAATAAATGTAATTGCTCAAGCTAAATCTTCACAATTTCCCACTTTACGTCCACAATTTGCATGCTTTATAAATAGTATACGTGAGTTTGCAATTTTCCTTCGCAGATGACGTCACAGTCGGTGCGCATCAGCATACCGTGTTTATGTGTATCGTGAGCAAAATGAAGAAGAAGAAGGGTGACAATGTTTTCCGATGAAAAATATAGTATAAAGGGTATAAACCAAAATTTTAGAGACTTGTAAAATCTATAAAAAAACAATCGAAAAAAGTAGAAAAATTTACAAATTTTTGCTCGTCTTCCAAAGTTGGATAAAATTATTAAACCTGGAATACTAGCCAATGGGCGAAAAAGTCGAGGAAAATACCTCCATTTAATGTACGATCAATTCCAGAAACTAGGTATGTGAGAAATTGAATAGCTTCAGCAGAAACTAAAATCAGTTTAAAATGGCGATTGACTATTTATAAGATAATTCAAAATTTAAAAAAAAAGAGGAAGCCCGGACTTAGTGACAGATGAAATAGCAAAATCCAAAATCTGTCAACAATGAGTAAATTTGGTCTTTCATTTGTACTCAAACTGGGGATTCTCTCTGAACGAGCCTCGTAAAAAATGCACCTTTATGGGCATTTTTCAAGCCGGTAATAGTATACACATCAATGTCATTCTCCTCCTATGAGAACTAAATGGAGGTCGTATGGCTTCTACAATAACAAACCTGTTAAAGATAAACGGATCTGTTTATAGGAACAGAATAAAGAAATGACACTACATAATATTATTGTGAAACTATGATATTGCAATTTCTCAAATAAGTCGAAGGTTTGCATTGCAGATTTATTTTCACTTCTTGTGGCCCAAAATTTGATAAAATATCATACAACGAAATAATGAAGAAGGTAGCTTGTCTTAAAGAAAGAAATATGTCAATGTGTTTGAACCACTCTGCGGGAAATTTTCTTCACTTACTTATAGGTATACTTACCAATTTCAATGGGACATTTGTGGCGATTATAAGCAAATTTGATAAGTTTTACGTGGTGAAAATCCTTTTTATAATCCGGCTCATACCTACGTATTGTAATTATGTAGGTATCTATTAATCCTACTTGATAACGTAGATTGATAAAGAAAATTTATTAAAACACTATTTAACTACAAATTCGGCAGCACAATTGTTACAAACCTATAAGGTAATTTAAATACGAGTATATCAACATTAGATTTGTATATCTGAAAGCTGCTTTTGGGAAGGTGACCGGATAACGTTAAATTTAACTTTTATTAAGTACATATAATATTACTTCATAGCAGCCATTTACCTATGTACGAATAATACCAAATTATGCGATAAATAATAATTTATGAATAGAGAATTAATAGACCGGAATTTCTGCTCTTGTGCACGTTGAAAGCTTGAAGCTTTCTGAAGTTCGCAGCCCGTCAATGAACTGCTGTAATTATGATTTTTTTAACGTTACAATTGCACGGAGATTACATACCTATTCAATTTTCTTTGTGAAATAAATATCTACAGTTCAATATAATTTCACGAAATCAACAATATTTACAGGTCCATTATTGGATTGACAAAAGATTAAAATAGCAATGTTCAACATTTTTCAAGATCAAGGGTAAATTTAAATTCAAATTTTAAGTGCGAGGGGAGCCATATAATTAATTATAAAAATATAAGTAGTAAGCTCAGAAATTACAAATCTTTCGACAGATTTTTGGACGCTGGAATATATGGATATCATATGTAATAAATAATTAATTTGAAATTGAAAGATTTACAATTTCTGGGTCGCTTCATCCCAATAATAAATATAACTAGGTACTGACGACCCTAACGAAGGCTGAAATACGTCCCTTTAACCAAAGAGTATATTATTCTCTTTGCTTTAACTATAAAAATATATTTAATACCTATTTAATTACGCCATAACAGAAAGCATGAAATAGATAGGTATCGTTTCTTACCCTCGCTATAAATATAAAAATCTAATTTAATAGGAGGAAGAAAAAAATGAGAATAGAATTCATCTAATATTTACAGTTGATTAATACTTAATGTTAAATTGTTAATTGAGAATGGCCAACAAAATGTTACTTTTAACAAATTTTAAATCGCGCGGCACCCTTATGAAAGTATGAAGTTAAATTTCAAATTAACGGAAACGCAAAAGCAGCATTTTTTTATGAAAGAAAAAGCGCGAAAAAGCGAAAATGAAAAAAATTGATCACACTTACTTTTTGGATTGCTAGTTACTGGTAATATTTTTGCTTGTACAATAAGCAGCGATCCTACTACAGTTATTAATTGAAGAAACATCTTGTATGGCCAATTTGTACGTGAGCGAATTCACCACTTGAAGCAAGAATATTATAAGATTGTTGCTCGAAGAACTGGTTTAGTCAACTGAAGTTTATCATACAGGAGCTTCCGATTTATCGGCCTTCTCTAATCGCAAAAATATCCAGTTTTCCAACTTCTTAATTCCGACAGAAGGGGATGAGTGTTCCGATAAAAATGATGATAAATGTTATTATTTCTTTTTCTAACGGATATAACTATTCACGATAAGTAGATAAGGATAAGACTATACCTATTAGATAAAAACTTCTATTATTTACCGAATTAGAATGATTGTATGGACATGGAGCGTCTAAACGAGAACTTTTTATGTGTGTATATAATCGACGTAGTATACCTATGCGTCAAGAAAAAATAGGTACTTACACTTTTATGCACATTGATGTGCAATAACAGGGTTTGAAATTCGCATTAAAAAACGTCAATTCTGAAGAGATTGCACCGGTTTTTCCCATTGTTTAATCTACGTGATTCCCCCTCAACTCATCATCTAAGTGTGAATTACTATAATGCCAAGATAAACAAAATGAATTCCTTCACCAAATAAATTAAAACTTGCTTATAGCAGATTACGAGATAATTGTTTATTTATGTATTATTAATAGTTATGTTATTTATGTTAATATTGTGATTTTTAAATATGATCCAATTCCAATCTAAAGCGACCTTTGAAAATTACCTACCTACCTACCTTATTTATCGTGATATCGATAAACGCTGTACAAAACAAATGGATTGGGTCGTTATCAGGGGTACTAGGAAGTTGAAAATGCAATTAGTTTTGCTAAAAAATTGAGTCTTTCTCTATTCGCTATTGAATGAATATGTTGCACTATTTTCGAAATTATGAGATTTTTTCGTCCTAAAGGAAAGGAAAAAGCTAGAAAAATTAAATGAGTGAATCACATCTTTTTCTGGAAATTAATCGAATGAGTATAGTTAAGTGGTAGTTGTATTTTTGATTTCTTATGGGGGATATTGGTTTTAGGACCCATCACATACTTACCTACCTACATAAACAGTAAGCACTTATTTTCCAAACCTTTGAAAACACCATCATCATGAACTCCCTGAACTCCCTCGTTGTCATTTCTCTCTGGTTGTCATATTGAGGTGACGCTTAAATCCTTAATCATGCCCGAATCTGATTAACCTATAATCCTCGCCAGGAGTGTTTACCGCTACGTCATCACATACAATCATATGGTGTAATATGAAAAACACGAATCAAAATTGTACTATATTAGTCAAATGAGAATTAAATTCTTATGCATATAAAAGAAATTAAATTCGCGTTTATAGGTTTATTCTTTCTATAACATTTGCTTATTCAATACCGTATGTCGATTTCGTCAAATGCACTGCGAATGTTCACCATCCTTATTGAATTCACTGTTTTATATGAGATGACAGTATTAATAAATTGGATAGCTAGATTCATACATTAATGACGTAGCGGTAAACACTCCTGGCGAGGATATTATCTAATTTTGTAAAATAATTTATATAGTCGAGGAAATAATTAAAGCACTGAACCTACCAAATATTTGTATAGTAAGACGGATTGAGATGGGGTTTTTTGCATTCGCTTCCTAAATTTAATAGGAAACGTTGTACCTACTTTTCATCATGTTTTTTTCGAAATTGCATTTGTGCAGTCGAAAATGCATCCTGAAAAATGCATTTTCATACTAAAAATTCATAACTTCGTTATAAGCTTCTAGAATCGACTATTCGACTCAATTCGGGTACAAGGGGGTTTTCGAGGTCGCTGATCCCGAATATGACCTCCAAATTGCCTCACCGCCCACCTGGAGCTCAGGATGGCTGAGCAACGTCATCTCCGAAGCTTTTTCTGAAATTCACTCTCAAATGATTCAAGACACATCATCCGAGGGTTTTTAGGGTTTCTGATTCCAAATCAGGCATCGGCAACCGTCCCCCGCGTACCTGTTGCCCCACATCCGGGCATCAACGTCATCCTCAGAAGTTTCACTGAAGTTTCAAGACTATAGGGAACCGAAAATTGTTTCCGGGTTTTTTGGGTCGCTCAAATCGAATCTGGTCCCGGATACTTTCTAACGGATACCTGGTGCACCACACCGCGGCGGCATCAACGTCATCCTCTGGAGTTTCACTTGAAATTTTCGCTCAAATGCTTTCATTCTAATGCTTGTTTGATCATATCAGGAAATCATGAGGTAAAACTTATCGTGGAGAACTTCGGAATCCGCCTCTGCAGGCGGGGTATGTACCATGCACGGCTGGTCAGGTCCGGATAGAGGTTCTGGAAGAACCCCGTCCTAGCAATTACAAATTATTTTCGATTCACTAGGCTTGAACTTTTGGTGAAACTCCAGAGGATGACGTTGATGTCGCCGCGGTGTGATGCACCAGGTGTCCGTTAGCAAGTATCTGGTGCCACATTCGACCTAAGCTACCCAAAAAACCCCGGAAACAATTTTCGGTTCCCTATAGTCTCGAAACTTCAGTGAAACTTCAGAGGATGACGTTGATGCCCGGATGTGGGGCAACAGGTACGCGGGGGACGGTTGCCGATGCCTGATTTGGAATCAGAAACCCAAACAAACTTCGTATGACATGTCTAGAATCATTTGAGAGTGAATTTCAGAAAAAGCTTCGGAGATGACGTTGCTCAGCCATCCTGAGCTCCAGGTGGGCGGTGAGGCAATTTGGAGGTCATATTCGGGATCAGAGCGACCTCGAAAACCCCCTGAACCCGAATTGAGTCGATTCTAGAAGTTTATAAAATTGCATTTTTCAGGATGCATTTTCGACTGCACAAATGCAATTTCGAAAAAAAACATGATGAAAAGTAGGTACCAAGTTTCCTATTAAATTTAGGAAGCGAATGCAAAAAAAAAAAATCCGTCTTACTACAAAAATTGGTAGGTTTGGCTTATTTTAGTGCTTTATTTCCTCGACTACCTATATATAGGTACAGAACAGAATAGCTGTTCGAGGATAAAAATGTTATTTTATCTGCGTTATACCTAATTCTATTTGCACATGCATAAGACTCTTCATAGTCTTCATATACATATAGAAGTTACGCATTGATGAGATTTATGGCCATTTCTCAATACCTTATGACGTTTTCCTTTTTTTGGAATTTAAATTAGATTAAATATAAAGATTTGAAGATTAAGTAGTTTTATGACAAGATTAAGCCAGGTGATTACTAAATTTGTTTTAATCTGCTTTAAAATGAAGTTTCCTGTTGAAGGCAAATAATTGTACTTATCTTTCTTTTCATTATAATGTGTAAGGGGTGAAGGGTGATCACATTGGTACTTACTTCTTATTGAAAACATCTTTAAAAATATATGATAACCGCTTTAGTGCACATCTCATTGATCAACAAACTCTACATCATCATCATCTACACATAACATAAGGTAAATTTGTTTGAAATCATCTTTTTCAGCTTTCAAGGAACTGTAAACAGTGATCTAACTAAAATATTCAGGCAAACACTGAAAATTATTGTTTAGAATAAATTGTTGCATTAGGAATCCAACAATCCGTGGACATTTACAGGGAAAAGGCTAACTAAACTACATAATTTAACAATATATAGTAAAGTCATAAATGTTCTGACTTCTACTCTTTTCCACTACGGAGCAGAATCTTCTCTTCTTCGGCCGAGAATTTCAATGGCAAGATCTTTTGGACAGCTCCGGTGAAAGTACCATTCGCCTGTCTTCACTGGGCATCTAACAGGTAAATGAATTCTTTTTTTTACCTAATTATAGAAGGACTAAGGAATAACACGTTTAGTGCATACACAATTCTTATGCACAACATAAAGCATAAAATTATCAGAATTTCCAGTGATAGCAGAGCCGTTCTGCAGGCACTAGGTCAATGCAAAATTACCTCTAGGGTGGTTTCCGAATTTCACCATAGAGCAAGCGACAAACAGCAATACCCTCGAGCTCGTTTGGGTTAAAGGACATGCTGGAACCAAATCTTTGCTGGAACAATAGGCAATGAAAAAGTCGATAGGCTAGCCCGACTGGCCTCAAAACAACCGTCTTATGGTCCAGAGCCGACTCTTCTACTTACATCAACTGTAAACAACTTAATAACTCAAGACGCCCAAGCCCAACACAAGGCTAGGTGGGACTTGATGTTAGACTTCATGCGAGAGAGGCCATCAGGGGACCATCTCGCAGCCTGGCGCATTTCTGCACAGGTTTTTCAAGGAAGAACCTGCGACCCTACTTGTAGGTATACTTTCTGGACACTGCAAATTAAACAAGCACATGCACCGCATGAGGTTGGTCGAATCACCATCCTGTAGATAGAGGATGCTACACAGATGATGTGATGGCACACCACATACTTTGTGAGTGTCCCGCACTTGTTGAACTGAGACGATCCATGTTGGGGGAATCTTGGCCGGACATGGCTACGATTAGAACCGCTTCCCCTTCCAGCATCTTCAGATTTATCTCACGTACGGGATGGTTTGAGTGACGTTGTGGGGTCGGACGACTCTAATCAGGGAGGTAGCACAAAGAACCCGAATAGGTGCCCTATGTGCGCGTGGACTTCTGATCACCCTCCCATCGTAATCCAGAATCCACAAGGACTACGTCATCTACTCTCACTTGTTGTTGAAACTTCCGATTATCCCGATTAATAATCCAAGGTATTCATCTCGAACATGTTTCTTGTATTCTTAAACTTCTCCACGACGTTATTCATACTTCTTGCCGAAGTCACATTCCAAACTTGATAAATCATATTCCCCATCTCCTTTCACTTCTTGGAGGAACATCTTGGCCGTGAGAGGAATGAGGTCCTCAGATATATATCTGAGTGGGCGAGATTTGATTACTATTTCACAGTTTGGTAGGATGGTGATGATATGTCTTCTCGATTTACTATTCCTCGTCCGAGAACTTGTGGCAGTCACTTTTTCGTAATTCCTACGATCCTCTCAATCCAACAATGATACTAAGGAGCTCCAGAAGGACTAATGTACCATTTTAAATTGGCTTCTTTCTTCTTTAATTCGTTAGTTAGTCCAACCAGATGTGCTCCATTATCGGAATGGATAACGGACGAACACCCTCACCTACCGATGAACCTTTTCATTGCTCCTACCAGTGCCGACGTTGATAATAAAGTCACAAGTTCCAAGTGTACTGCTCGATACGCGCCGCAAATAAAGGCTACGAGCCATGGCTTCTCCCTCCTGGACAAAATTAGAGGTCCTCCCCAGTCTATTACAGTAACTTCGAATGGTACACCATCTCGAACTCGATTGTTAGACAACAGGGCTTGAAGAATAGTTGCACGTTTTGCTTCAAACCTTCTGCAACAATAGTACGAATGGACCACATTCCTAATCAACACCCTTGCTTTAGCGATCCAATAATCTTCTCTCAACTGATTTCTTAGGACTTATGAATCACATAATGAATGTAACATTCAACATTCTTTTTGCCATTTTCTCTCTATAGTCCAGTCGCCATAAAATGAAAAAGGCGGCTCCCTTGAAATAAATACCAAGTTAATGTAACTTGCGGTGGTGGTTCGGTATGGTACAGTAGTGCTCCACCAAATTTATCGAACAAAATTTCCTTGTGGAATAGGGGGATCGTGATTTTTTTGTTTTTTTCAGTTTCTCCTCTAACTTTTTTCCCTTGCATCCTCGTAACACATAGACCACCTATATCATTCCTTACATGTGCCCCCCCGTGACTATTTACTCTTTATGGTGGTCATGTTCTTTCATCTTTGATTTGCCTGGGTTGACTCCCCTCTTCTTGTACTTATGTTTATCAACATTACTTATTCTTATGCCTCAATAGTATTTTCAGGTTTTAAAAAACATAAGAACACGATATATCCCAAAAGAACTATATGTATATGCCCAAGTATCATTAACTCGACATTTATTTTAAGGGTAAAATGTCGCAAAAGACTATGGTAAAACTACATGGCGACTGGGGTACTATATTTCGTTTTTAATTTTTTCTCCAAATAGCTCTTTTAAATTTTTGTTCAGCACATTCTTACGTTCCTCATTTGTAAACTTTTGCTTCCAATGAACTATTGGAATGAATAAGAATATTTTCAGTATTGTTCATTGTTCGAATTTAATTTAAATTTTAAGTATGAAGGAGATAGATCTAGTGATCTTGGGAATCATTCAATATTCTTAAAAACAATCTACCAGGAAACCTATGGCCTAAGAACTATTTAATAATGAATGTAAAGCGAGGAAATATCATTTGTGTGCTCATTTGCGTTATAAACCTTCATACTAAGCCTCAAATTCTATATAGATACATTCAATAAAAAAGACAAATAAAAGTCTTCTCTATTGCGTGGCTATATTTTTTTTAGCCCCACATTGCTATGATGGCCAGTTTTAAGTAATTTTAGGTAATAATGGTAGGTAATGATGAATTTTCTTTCAAAGCACTTATTTATTGAAAAATAATTATTAATTCAACAAAATTTATACAGACACAACTGTGTTCTTCTTAAAACAAGTGCTATAAATTAAAAAACACAAATACCTTTTACAGTCTAATACATACATAAAATTAGGAATGCGCATAGAATATAAATAAAAAGATGCATTAAAAATATTTTAGCAACTGTTACTACAGGTGCAATCACGTTAAGACAATGACACAAAAAAGACGATTGAACAAATATAAAGAAAAAGCGGATAAGAAATTTTCATTTTCAATTCAATGACTGCCATTGCCTACGCCAGTCTTTTTCTACTTACATCTAAAACAGTTAGGAAACATAATAAGAAGTACTTCCAGTTTGGTGATTTAATATAGTATAAAGTGATACAAGAATTAAGTAATCTTTTCTAAGTAGAATTCGACATGTATAAAACGTTTCCTAATACTTATATATATTAACATGGACAAGTGTAGTAGATACACAATTTCTAATATCAACATGATCCCAATGCAAATACTCTCTACCTTTTTTTATGTACAATATACATAAAATATATTGTATACTTGAGAATAAATTTGATTTAAAAAATAATACTCTTTTACTCTATTAATACTCATAAATTTGAAATAAGGAAAAAAATGAACTAAGCGACTGGTGTTATACTGTTGTAGTTGACTGCGCTTGATGAAGGGGACAGCAAAGGCGAAACCACTGTTGCTTCATAGAAATTGGATCTAATCTTCCTACGATGCATCATGCCTAAAAGCAAACAAACATTTTCATCTCGATGTTTATAACTAAACATAACAAAAAAATTGTACAGTTAAACTTGATTGGTCAACTTTTGAACTTTTAACCAATCAAATTTCTATTATTTTTGACGAATGGATGTAAAACTAACTCTAGGTGTAATAATTCGCTTTTTTCCAGAAATAATATTTTAACTTTATTGTTTGGAATTATGCTGTGTTCAATTTAGACCTTCCCTAACTTTTTGAACATAGAATTCAAAAATACAAAACTTTAAGAGAGCCCAATTCAAGATAACTGATCCTTTGAGGATTAAGAGTTGTGGAGTAACTGTATAAGTGACACTAATTTCTAACGATGCTTAATAATATTAACATAGACTTTTCTCTAAAACTAATATTAAGGACAGTACACTCCGATCCCACACTAATGTGACACCCTTTAGTAACAACTTCACAAAGCAGAAGATTTCATGTGTTTTCTCTTTTCTGAAGCCCGTTAAAAAATGCTAAGTTTCATAGGGTAGAAGCATCAGCTTATGATTTGACACACAAGAAAAACTCTTCAGGAAAAATTTCAAATATTTAACCGATAATCTCTTTTTTAATGAAATTTATCACACAAGATTTGTTAAAATAATTAACAAAGAAAAATAAAGAAGCTATGGAAATACAGAATTCTGTTGTGAATCTAATAATTCCCATTTTAAAGTAACAACAATTATGATCTTACTATAATCTTCCACAGGCTCATCAATGTACAAACAAGAAACATCTCTTATTTGCACATGCTATTGCTTCCAATTTCGACATCAAACACAAAGCTGTTGTTTTTCTCAACAAGGCGCAACTTTAACATAAATGTTAGTGCAAATATTTTTAATTACAACCACAGACAAAAGATGAACAAAACAATGTGAATACAGTTGACAAACACTGATTAATATTGTAGTGATAACTCATACTTTTTGAGTATTACCTTTGTTGGTGCATATGAAGTTTTAGGTAACACCTTGTTAGTGTTTGATCCATGTTCAGATTTTGAAACCTAGAAGAAGAATTCAGAGTGGAATACTGTGTCATTATCATTATTATTATTATTATTATTATTATTATAATCTGCAAAAACTCTTGTAGCATAAATTGCAGGACATTTAGTAACATACATACATATTACCCATATATAGAATTACTATTGTTTATTACTATGAAAAAACGTGATAAACAGAATATTGTTTCGTTAGGAGTAAAAGTGAAATTTTTTGTGATGAACCTGCACGAACAAGCAAGTCCATCAATACGCACGAATCACATTCACTTTTACTTCGAATAAAACAAACCATTTTTATTCAAAAATAAAAGATAAATTTTACTTCTGTCTTTCCTATGTTAAAAATTGAACTTCAAATAGTTGTAATTAACCTGTACAATAAGCAAGGTCATCAATACACACGAATCACATTCACTTTTACTTTGAATAAAACAAACCATTTTTCTTCAAAAATAAAAGGTAACTTTTACTTCTGTCTTCCTAAGTTAAAATTGAACTTTATATACAGTTGGGGGTTGGAATCCCTTGTTGATTGACGCAATTCAAAATGATGCAAGAGTATGGGGCAACAACAAAGCACTCGAAACCTCCCTCATTGAGTTTTGCTATCAGCAAAGTCAGTGAGTTTTTTTAAGTTTTTTACTGCTGCCCAGTAGGAAGAATAGACGAGTTTAATCTATGTGTATGCAACAAATATACTACAATTGAGCATATTTGGAATTTAAATGTTGAAAATTGAAATAAGTAGTCAATTTCATATTTTTCTGATTTATACCACGGTTGGCTGAATGTTTCTGTAACAATATTATTTAAGGAATTGCAATTTCCTGTTCAATAAAAAAATTTTTGCTAATAATTTAGAAAAGTAAAACAATAAGAATGCCTGTAAGAACAACTAAAACAACCATAAATCATATTTAATTTGTGTATAGATATCTTTATTATACACTTTTACTTTTTCTTTCTTGATATGAAAACTATTAGTTTCAGCTCTTGTTGTGTTGGTAGTTCTACCATAGTAATACCAAGCAGTGGCGTAACGCAAAATCCCATGGCCCCCCTGCAATACGATGTTTGGGTCCCTTTCCTCTATCCTCCCTGAGAAAAAATAATATGCAAAATACAGTCATTAAATTTGGTCGTTTTTGTTTGCGCCCTTGAGATGGCTGGGCCCCCCCGCCATGCGGTGTCTGCGGGGGTGTACTTTACGCCACTGATACCAAGAATGTGTGGTTTTCGTTTCCTAATTTCTTTCATTATTACTGCTTCCTTCTCTTTTACTATCCTAATCAATATTCTCAGTGTTATCACAAGATGTCTTTGCACTGTTCTTGAATGTGCTCTGTAGACCATGCTTCTTGTTCCATCCTTTGATTTTTTCCTTATTTAAATGTTTTCTTGGAGAAATCCTCACCTTATGGAAATCTTTGATCCTTCCCATTTATTAAAACTTTCAGCGTTTCAGTTCCACAGCCTCACATTAATGTTGCCACGAAATTTTCCTAATCCTTTTATCGATTAGATTCTTAATTTCACTTCTTACATTTTGCATATCCCCCCTCCCCCTCTTTCTTTTCAAAGACTACTTCTCCTTTTAGATGGTCAATTTTGTTTTATTGCTTCGATTCCAATTGGGCCTCTCCAACTTAACTCTCCTTAGTTAGTCTATCGAACTTATTTTCGACCCATTTCACTTCATTGTTTGGATCTCTCTTCTGTGTTTTCTAACTGTTACCTTATGCTATTTAATATTTCTGCCATTTCCTTCTTCAGTTACTTATCTTTTGATTGAATTTAAATTAAATATATAAATTTATTATATTAAATTTAAATATTTTTTTTTTAAATTAAAGTAAGGTACTGATCTGAACAAAACAAAACATGCTTCAGATATTTTACAATATTAAAAATAACATTTTGGGGTTCAAAGACACTAAAATATGACGTCATATATCATGGTGGGGTTGTTATATGGGAGCTCATTTATGTCTTTTAAGATACAAACGATAAATTTACTAATCATTACGATGTATTCATTATAATGCAAAATCAATTAAATCTTTTTAGCCATTAACACAAATATTTTGTGATAGATGGTCGACTGGCTGAGCTGCTTTGTACTTCACTATGTATTATTGCAAATGTCAATAAACTTGGAAAGAATGTCCTTAATTGCTAGTGCTTTAAATATGTATCAATAAAGAGGTTATAAAGGATGATTGTAACCTGAAATTATTTGCAATCTTACTTTACAAAATGCTTACTTTATTGAGAGATGTTTCTTGTATGTGTGGTCCACTTAAAGTCCGATTATGTTTGGCCAATTTTTCTTTATTCATTGGTGAACCTGTGATAAGATATTACATGTGCAATTAATGAGTCATTTTTTACATAGACAACATTTATAAGAGATACAAGATTAGTCAATATCGCTGAGTGTTTTTATGTCACCAAGGTCAAGTACTTTCATCCGTAATTATCGTTCGTTAAACCTCATGGATGAACCTAAGGAAACATTAATAAGGCAAATATGACTATGATTATGCTAAACAATTCATGAAAGTAATGGCCCTTAACTAAATTGGTAAGCAGCAATTAGTTATATAATCCTCACCAGGAGTGTTTACTGCTACGTCATCACATACAATCATATGGTGTAATATGAAAAACATGAATCAAAATTGTACTATATTAGTCAAATGAGAATTAAATTCATATGCATATAAAAGAAATTAAATTCGCGTTTATAGGTTTATTCTTTCTATAACATTTGCTTATTCAATACTGTATGTCGATTTCGCCAAATGCACTACGAATGTTCACCATCCTTATTGAATTCACTGTTTTATATGAGAAGACAGTATTAATAAATTGGATAGCTAGATTCACACATTATGACGTAGCGGTAAACACTCCTGCCGAAGATTATATGTATCTATGTGTACACAATTAAAAAACAATAAGTGTGACAATTGTGCCACAACAATAGTGGATGTATATCAATTTATCAGGGATTAATTGCAAAGTTTTTTAAAACAATTCACACTTTATTCGCAACTTAAAAACAACATAGCCACAATGTGCAAACCAAAAAAAATACTACAGTATATTGACTAGCTTGTACATAACAACATATTCAAGTATTAAAGACATCACTGAAGTATGTTTCAACTAGAATGGTAACGCTTATGCCTACTATTGTGTGAAATTGAGCCTAATAAACATTAGAAAAAAAATAGAGAATGTGGGGATGTGCTATCTCGCTTTGTCTCATTGTATATAAATGAATATTTGAAAAATCACATCAATTTTCACAACTAAAGATTTAAAAATATATGTTTTGATTTTGTTCGTCATATTACAGTAGAACCTCGATTATCCGTGCTCCATGGGACCGAACGGGGCACGGAAAATTGAAAAGCACGGATAATCCGAACATTTATATCTTACATATGTATGTACAGCTCACGCAATTAAAGATGATTTGGAGGTCAGATGCGCATTCGTCCGTTTTCAAATATTCTACTCGCGGCAAGTGTATATTATGTCATTGTACGTATACAACCATAATTATTAACACATTTTCTTAATATTGAAAAAGTATTTCTACATGTTCACAATGTATATGCAATACAATAAAATAACATAAAACTTTAAGGGTGATTTTGTACATGTACCAACGATTAATTACGCCGCCACTGGTAAGTGATTTTAAGCTGTTACACTTGACGATTGTTCCCGAACGCAATGACGTATCTGCGCAACCCGAATCATCTTTGGTTGTGCGACCTGTATACATAAATGTACTATTTATGTACAGTACATACTAAAAAGATAACAGAAAAAAATTGATCTCCGAGTTCAAACTAACTTTTAAATTGCATAAAAAGATAACAGAATAAAAAACAGAACTCTAGATAAGTAAACTTTTAGACTAAATTAGCACGTAGGTACTGGCGATTTCAATATTGCGTATTGAGAGATTCCGTTGAGTGATTTACGGTAACATTATTTCGATAATAAAACTTCTAAAATGCAATTTCAATAATGGGAAATCATGCCACAGATAAACCGCAGCCCGGATAATCGGGGTTCTACTGTATTAAGAATTTAGGTGTTTATTCCCTTATTTCCTATAAATAATGGGAACTTACTAAAGATTAGTTAAAACCTTTTAAAGAGAAAGAGATAACAACCTCCCTCCTTACAGTTCTATAAAATGAATAAAAGTCATACCCATTTTTTGTAGCATTAGGTTAGGCATTCCAGTGAAGTACAGTGTGTATAAGAATGATTGAAGTGTGTTCAAATTTCGCGTGCATACGTTTTGGTAATTTTAGAATAAGAATGTTTAACGAAGTGAGTAGACAGTTGGGTCAGTAGCGTCGTATTGTGTTCACTTTTCACAACTGATGTTTACTTACTTAAAATCTGTCTAATAGTATACCACTTATTTTAATTTCAATTTATTAATTATCCGAATTTAAATTGACAGTTACTACCATACCGTACCTACTCATATGGAATTTTATTCACTAGTACCAATTGTAAAAATTCCATGAACTAGCGAGAAATTCAAACGCGCTTCAATCTTTCTCGAACGCACTGCACATGTACACCACTGCATACACATGATGTTATATTAATACTTAAATCGTGTTAAAAATATATAAAGCTCAATAGTACATAAAATATAAAAAGTACACTTACCAATATAACTAAGTAATACAGGTAGGAATATCAAACCATGAGCCGCTCCAAAAAGTACAATACCTAAGTACATTCGGAAATAAAATACTTGAAATATTTGAGATTTAGCAAATCCCAATACAATTATTCCACCAAACTTTGTTAATGTAATTCCTGAAAATATCGAACTTCCCATTCTCGTGAGGGCATCTGACGCACGTTCTAATCTAGTAGGCTCGACAGACACAGAAAAACTATGCACCAAATGTGAGCAAAATTCCACTGCAATACCAACAGCCATGACTAAATTCACTAGAGATACAGCATTTAATGTTATATGCCACCAATACATTAATCCAAGCAAGTTGATCAAAATCATTATTATAGTTATAATCACAACTATTGAGGAGAAAATGTCCAATGCCATTAATAAGAAGGTTACCACAAAAATGGCAGCTAAACTTATTCCTAGACTTTTGATTGTATCTTCCCACATTGTTAAATATTGCTCATAAAATACATAAAACACAGAATAAGGAAATACTTCAATAGGATGAGATACATTTAGTCCCTCCAATTTAATTTTACTATTGATTGTGTCTGAAATGTTCTGTGCTATAATCCTAGCACTTCTCATACTCTCATAATAATCTTTAGATGTTTTTAATATTGTATGATAAGCCATAAAATAAGATGCCCCCACTGTTGATAACTGCGTTTTTGCATCAGTAACATAGTTTACTCCTTGCCCATATGCTGCATGCCCACCTTTCATACAACCAGCATCTGGATTGTCTTGCAAAAAGAATGATATATAATGTTCAAAATTTGTTGTATTCGGACGTTGAGGATGATCTGGTATTTTTATGTTACATATCTCACACTGTCCACCTAAAATATTTCAAATAATTATTTCAAAACCCTATAGAAATGAATTTTTACATTAATTGTTAACCCTCTAGAACTCGCGCCATGAGCAAAATACTCACATCGAAAAGAAAAAATTTATATCTATTTTTCTACATCTTATGCGGCGCTGTTTATCTTCTTATTGTAACCTTATCTTCCCACCCAGGTTGCAGCCAAACCATTAGTTGTTGTTGGAACGTCACAGGGGATAGTTTGCTTATCGGCGAAGTAAACTGTGAGTGTTTTTCTCATTGTGCGAGTTAGTGTGTGGTATATTTTGTGTAGTTTTTCACTTACTTATTCATAAAAACAATATACATGTATAAAAAACTTTAAATAACAGTTAAAGTTTGTAAAATATGTTGTATTTTAAACAAATAAAATTTGCGTTCTGCTAAAATCATTTTTGACAGAAAAAACGTGGTATGAGTAAAATGCTCACGCGCGAGCTCTGGAGTCACACATTTTGACGCGAGTTCTGGAGGGTTAATAAGATTAAAGAACAGTAAAAGGAAATATGAAAAATTAACTTACTGCGATCTGAATGTTGACAAAATTCGTGTGTTTTTATATTGCGTTTACAACAAGATTCTATTGAAGCCCAATCCATATAATCATCCAACCAACTTGAACTAGGTCTTGATAAGTATGTCGCAGCTGATGACTTTGATGCGGCATAAAGTTGTGAAACTAATGAATCTGAATCACAATATGGTCCACTACAAATTAGATTCTGTGATTTAAAGTCACTATAATTTAAACCCCCTTTCACTACAAAATATGTTGGAAGTCCAATACACAAATACTGATTTAAAAACTGAAAGTATTTTAGCACAAAACTGTCTTCAGGCATAGACAATTCTTGGTCCAATCCGACTTCTATGTGAGGCAAGACTGCAATTGATGAACAAAGCCATCCAAAGAATACTACCATAACTATGACTCGTACCACTTTACTCATTAGTACTGGTACATAAAGTGATTTGAAAAAGCTGTATAACAACCCTTCTTGTCCTCCTTGAGGTGCATCTTTTTTAGAACCTCTGACGAAACAGCAAATATCAAATCTGTTAGCAGATTGCCTAATTGTATCCAATGAGAGTAAGCTAACAAAGCAAGTCATTTGCAAAATAAAATCTAACAACAAAGCCATTCCAGCATATAATGCAAATGCTCTCACGGCGGGCATATCTGAGAGACTCCCCAAGAAGAAACAACAACTTTCTGAAATACTTGTAAGTAACATAGATGGGCCGACTTGGCCTAATATTCTTCCAATATGCTCTTCAGTTGTTTCATCATGTCGTCGTGGTTCTCGTTGATGTGTTTGTACCAAAATGAAGATATTATCAACACCAACGGCAAGAACCAAAAATGGTATTACTTCAATAATTATCAGAGTTGCTGGGACACCAATAAAACCAAATAATCCCACTGAAGAAGCTACAGATGCAAGTACTATTGTCACTCCTCCAAGACCCAATGTAACCTTACTATCTATCAATAATCTGCTGCAAGTATGCACTTGACCTAATGATATGGCAATGTAAGCAAACATAATGACGTAAGATATCAAAATTGTAATAATATCTGATTGGCTTCCGCGATCAAGTTCGTCTTCAATTGAACGTTGAGAAGTAAAAGCAAGTTCCATATATTCAGGCTTTTCGTGTTTTGTCCAATTCTTCATAAATTGTATGAATTTACGTTCCCATTCCATTGCTGGTCCCAATTTAGTTTTATTGTGAAAATTGTTCACCAAGAATGTCAAAATAATCGCTTTTGCTTTTTTGTAATCTGGCTTGTCCGATAAATATTCTCCTTCGCTTAAAAACCCACCAACTGCTATGGCAGGATCTATTGGACCCCCATATGGAGCTAAACAATCGAAATTGTAGGCATTTCTGTAAAACAAAAAGTGAATGAGCAACTGTGTGCAAAGGGAATATTTCTTTGTATAAGAATGTTCTTTTCTCGGTGGTTTAAAAAATCACAAATGACAGCTATCTTTCCTTTTTCTTAATACAATCTTCGAAACTAGTATTTTAGCCCACTGACTACGCTTTCTAAGTTTTATTGATTGCATCCGTAAATTCCATTTACCAACAAAATGGGAAAGTATAGGTATAAAAATAATGCAACTGACTAAATATTTGTAACAAAATACTTACTGTGAACATGAAGCAAAATGATTCAAATAATTGGTTGTAATGTTCTTGTGCGTATCACTGTCTTCAAAAGTATCCATATCATTTTGGTAGTATCCCCAAATACTCTGCACAACGCACTCACTATCAGAGATTTGTTTTTGGTCTTTAGATCGCAGAGGAGCAAAACAAATCTTCTCAAACGAGTGGTCTGTGTCTTTACCAATAAGTTTAATACGTTCTTGAAGTTCATATACAGATTTCAAAAAGGTGTCATTAAATACTGGCCCAAAAGTATATAATCCACTTTTGGTTTGATGTTCTATATCAGGTAAACCCTACTGCTCTAATAATAATTTGTTCGCTTCTATAAAATGGTTCAAACTTTTCGTCGAAGTAATCTTTTTCAATTCTACTCCTAGAAGTAGGTGAAGCCCATAATTCGACAGGATCAGTTGTAACCTTTAAATATTTAACTCCGTGTGCTAAACCAACAACTAAACAGCCACCCAAAAACAATACAATCCACGGTTTTTGAGCACACTTCGTTCCCCATGCTTGGAAAAATGTTTGCAAGTATGTGTCAGTGTTTGCACCTAACTTCTCTATGAATGATGATGTATTTTCATATTCCCCTGGCATCTTGCTAATAGAATGAGTGTCCATTTCATGATCTCCATCAGATGTTACACCTAAACTCAAAATAATAACAGTTAGTATATGACAGAATTATAACGGGAATGGTTAATGAAGTGCACCTGTGATGAATGTTAATCTTAAATTTAAGGAAACTAATCATCACATTTTTCTATTCGTACACATGGACCACAGCAGCTCAATTAATATCACTAATGTTACTCCCTAAACCGTTTCATGCAAGTTACTAATTTAGTACCATTCCCATGTTAGACTATATAAAGCGTTGAAAGTGTAGGTGCAACTAGTGATTAAAAATAGTTTAATAACATACTAGACCGTTTAGATTGAAGAGGGCTGTCCTCACTATCCCCGAGAGCAGTACGAGATGAATTTCTATTATCAGCTAGACGTCTCACTACCTCTTCTGTAGCTTGCCCACGTACCATACCCACTGCAACCAACCCCACACCACACACAAATCATTCAACTATCTAATTTTCCTTTTGTAATTAGTTCAATTAAATTAATGATACGTGACATTGACATTTTTTTACTCAAGTTTCCATTATTTCAATTAGCAAGAAGTGAAACCAAATGTATCCGGATAAGTAGTTTGAAAAAAAAAAAGCAAAAAATGAGACCTCATCAGGTACCTGTTTTTTGGGTCGCACCATTGGGATCACAGTTATCTAATAAAATACAAATTTGGTTATATGTATATACTAAAATATTTTCTTCAAACTTAACAAAAACATGGTTTCGAATCATTCTCAAGTGAAATTAGACACCAATATTATTAAGCAATACATACAGTGTGTCTACTTAAGTTGGCAACATATGGGAAACTTTTTAATGTTAATTTTACGAAAAAAAGTTATTCTTTATAAAAAGTTCTGCAGTGTTCTAAAATCTAAAATACAATCATCAGATATTACATTTTTTCAGTCGTGTACGCGGTTTGTCAAAAAATATGAATTTTGCTCAAGAGTAAAGTACCTTTATTTTTGAAAATATCGAAAATTGTTATTACAAAAAGTTGATCAGTACTAAAAACTACGTTTAATAATATGCAATTATATCCTACCACTTAAAATTTTTTTTTACAACTTTTTCTACCTACCGATACTGATACGATTTCCGTTCCGTTCAGAAACCTCACTGTCAAACATTTCTTGCTATAAACAAATCATTTGTTTATCATTGCATCCTAGATTTCACATAACTACACTTACTTTGCATTGTTACTGTAGACAAAAATAGGAAAAAAAAATTTTAAGTAGCAGGATGTAATTGCATATTTTTTAATAACAATTTTCGATATTGTCAAAAATAAAGGTAGTTTACTCTTGAGCAAAATTCATATTTTTTGACAAACCGCGTACACGACTGAAAAAATTTAATATACACCGTGTCCGTTTTTCGAGTGCCACTATGGGGATCTCGCTTATCTTAAGAGATACGAAGTTGGTTAAATTAGGGCAAAGTTGTGCATTTTCATGCCAAACAATAATCTGTTTTCAGTTTTGACTTATCTTTGACAGTTTACGATATATCGCAAAAAACGAAAAATTAAGGTTTTCCTTTTTCTGTTTTAAATTAAAAACCAATTAAGATTGTCTTTTCTAACCAAGACATTCTTCAGGCACTTTTTAAGTGGGGGGGATTTTTGAACACATGTTGTGATGTTACCTATTGTTAAGCTCTTGTCATCTTTGTTAAATATTGTTGAATTATAGTTTTAAGTATTTGAAAATTGCATTTTCTCTACACAAATAAATCAAGGCCAACGCAGGCGACAGATCGAACTCTCAAATTTAGTTGAAAACAAAAGAGCGTCGACATTTTCTTCAAAGCACTCTGCACACAAAATGAAAAACTTTATTTTCTTCAAACATGTAATAATGAAATAACATGTGTGATACATCGTTGTAAAGAGAAAAATAAACATATGTAATCTAAAAATGGAAAAGTTCAAAATGGTGCCCATAAGAAAAAATGAAGTTGACAGTTGTTAGTCCGCCATCTTGAAGAGTATTGAAAAGTCGATACCATATTCTAATTCTACATTAAAAAGTGCCTGAAGAATGTCTTGGTTAGAAAAGACAATCTTAATTGGTTTTTGATTTAAAACAGAAAAAGGAAAATCTTAATTTTTCGTTTTTTTGCGATATGTCGTAAACTGTCAAAGATAAGTCAAAACTGAAAACAGATTATTGTTTGGCATGAAAATGCACAACTTTGCCCTAATTTAACCAACTTCGTATCTCTTAAGATAAGCGAGATCCCTATAGTGGCACTCGAAAAACGGACACGGTGTATAATGATTGTATTTTAGATTTTAGAACATGCAGAACTTTTTATAAAGAATAACTTTTTTCGTAAAATTAATAATAAAAAAGTTTCCCATATGTTGCCAACTTAAGTAGATGTAGTATATCGTTCTAAATTTTTACATCTTTAATAATCATTTTAGCAACTTGCTCACACAGATATCAAATATTTTTGGTGAGTAGTATGGCATTTAAGTAGTATGGCATTTAGAAGTCCTGATAAATAAAAATAAATAACTTTTTTAGGCGACTATTACATAAACAGTCGTTTTACGTATCTTTTGAAAACCATATAACTTTTTTTTTGACATCTGTCATAAACAACTTTACGGCCGCATTTACTTTACAACCGCTTTTACTTTACTTTACGGCCGCTACAATCACTCTGCAAGTGACATGTTGTCAGGTAACTGTCACTGTCAAAATTATGAAATTGATTTTTAAATTAAAGTTTATATCTTTTTGTGATAGTCGCCTAAAAAATGTTGTGTGCATCTCGATTAAAAGTTCTTTTTTAGCCTCATCCGATTTGCTAGCCTCGGCTTTCGCCTCGGATGCAACCATCAGATTCGGCCAAAAAAGATCACTTTTATAACCTTGATACACAAATAACTATTGCAAATTTTATTTCAGGCCAAATTTTGTCAAAATTAAATTATGAAATTGATAGAACATTGTTATCTCTAAAGCTTGAAAAATGCAACACATTAAACAATAAACATCTTTTATGCAAGTCACATAAATTCATACACAAATCTGATGTGACATTTAAATTTTCTAATTTTCCAATAAAAAGGTAATAGTTTTTTCCGTCGACTTTCCCATAAAATGAATTTGCAGACAAAAAACGTCATGTTTTTGGACGCCATTATTTTTTTGTCTGGAAACCTTTTTTGTCCGTGCTGTTTTTTCAATGAAGTTTCATTAGCGGCAAGTACTAATACAGCTCTACTCAGCAAACAAGATAGTTGGAGAGGGGATACCGGCGCTAGAGTAGCTTTTAAGGTACAATCCGGAAAGAAATATCTGGGCGCTTAATTTAAATGTGTATTGTTGGATACACATAAATGTATTGTATGCTGCATGAGAAGTCATCAGAAAGACAGATTTTAACAAACAAGAGTAACACAATAAAAGGATTAAGTAATAAAACGCCCGAGGAAAATGTCAGCTGTCAACTGTAATAATTTACTTTCAGCTGTGAATGTACACCTTAAAATTCTCAAATATGATTGGACAAATAATTTGCCGCGTCAAAAATTTCAAATTAATTATTTTAGTTGACATATTTTCCGACTATCTTGTTTGCTGAGTGGAGCTGTATTGGCTTTGATCGGTCGCCTACAAATGTTTGACAAGTTTGACATTTTAATTATTTCGCTGTGTTTGGCCTAGTTTTATTTTATGGGGAAGTCAACGGAAAAATTTAATATGCACCTTATACAAAAACTGCTTTTTATGGCCTTGCAGCAATTGCAGGCTCGTCGTACAACTTCATCATTCAATTTCGCAATTACTCCAAATTTCGTCAAATATAACTGAATCTCAAAGGTGAGATTAAAAAAGCAAGTACCTTGCAGACTTTAACTTACGTTTAAAAAATAACCAATTTGCAAATTAAAATGTGTGATAAAAGTTAATTTTTCACATGCACGTAGTAAATAAAATTAAAGTATCCTGTCAACTCATAAATTGTTGGTTACTCCTTTAAAATTATTTATGTGCAATGAATACCTACTAAACCACAATTTGTCGTAAAAATGTCGTGTCACTCATATCTGTTTGATTTGAGTACATTAATTTTTTTATATAGATTATCTAATTTAGAATTAAAATTGATAGCTTTCTAATACATTAAATGTTACATTAACTTACAATTCATTCTGAGATTATAAATAAATATATGAAAGGCTAGTGACGGATTGAGCTATATTTTCATTCTTAATGTGAATAAAGTATTTTTGCAGCAAGTTATCATTTATTTTAAAATATTCTTAAATAATTTGGGAAGAACTTTACAGAAAGTCTTCCTATATTCAGTATGATAGGTCTTGTATCTATCTCATTTTGACGAAAATTATTGGTTTTTAATTTTCATATTCTGCAAAACTCATTGCTGGACCTTTGATCTCAAAGTGACGCCATCATTTTGGGTTAAGAGTGCCTAATGAACAGATTGTACTACACTACAAGGGGAATTCACTAAGTGATGGACTAATCTGCTTACTCGCAGCTTTCACTATAAGAAAACTTCTTGGCATATTGTGGCCAAACCATTCAGCGAGGCAAGTTGACACATATATTGAAAAATTTTCAGCTTGTCCTTTATCAAATAGGCCCTATTT
Organism: Pyrocoelia pectoralis; assembly: GCA_036250285.1. Lineage (NCBI taxonomy): Eukaryota > Metazoa > Arthropoda > Insecta > Coleoptera > Lampyridae > Pyrocoelia > Pyrocoelia pectoralis. The sequence continues at coordinate 19,609,726 of CM070080.1, read as the reverse complement.
GTATATCGCCAATCCATGTTTCAACATGGTGACTTTTGACGCCTTAAAAACCGGAAGTGATCTTGAGCAGGTGGATGGTGATAAACCACTCCAGGGTTATTTGTGATACTCATGCAAAATGTCAGCCCTCCAGCTCTTACAGCTTTCTAGCCTATTCGAAACATAGAAAAGTGACATTCTACTTTATATACCTATTAAGATTTAAGGATAACATTCAGTTGTAAATGTCAAATTTTCAACAATCCTATAAACTAAAAACTATAAATTTTGAATTACACTAACATGAAATTAATATTGTTTATTAAATGTGATTCATCTTTACGTTCATAGATATCCAAAATTAATTAACTGTAGTACACCAATGACCCAAGTATTTAGCCCAAAATGTCCTCAACTCCTCACACAGAATGACCTAACCTACTACTTCATTTTACTTAAGAATGAACTATACCCTGTTCAAGTGACCAGCCGTTGCACGTCATTATTCGTGTACCAATACTATAATTCTAATTTACTAAGCAACTTTAATAAAATTTGCTTTAAAGCCAAAATGTCATCGTAAGTACAGTTGGTATTAAAAGTCATTAATCGTGTAGGGTTAGCGACCATATTTTATCCTTGTCGCACACTTTGCAGTTCGTACTTACAACTTAAAACGTAGTGCGAATATAAACTCATAAAATATCTCGATGTTGTCACGTCAAGTTTTGTTTACTTTGATAAATTCACCGGTACGCACTTAAGCTATTTTTTTAAAAATTGCCTTACTAAAAACAGTACTTATCAGTACTCTTATTTTGTTTATGTCTACCTTAGTTGTTGTATTTTATTATTACATAGGTATATACAGTATCTATTTGTTCCTAACCTAAAAATGTCAGTCTGACAACACGTACATTTGACAACGCTGATTATACGTCATTGATTTAGTAAGTTTTAAGCTATGACGTGCAACGGCTGGTGACTTGAACAGGGTATACAATGGAACTACAAGGTAGTATTCTCACACATTAATATACTCAAATAAACAGATACACAACACAATATTTTTGAAAGTAAAGTTAATGTGCAAAGAGAACTTATTCACAAAATGTAAACAATGTATTAAAATCGACACTACAGTAGAACCTCTCATATCCGACCTTCCCACAACCGACTCCTCCCAATATCCGAACCCGTTAAATCTTCTCATTTAATTTAAAAACAGTAAATGTTTGAAATGTGTACAGCAACATTTTTACAAGTACATATGTACAATAAAGTTGTATTACAGTACTGTATAGCTGTTTTTCTACCTGGGAAAGGTGTTTTTTTCCTCCTCCCGATATCCGACCATGGACCGGTCCCGTCATGGTCGGATATGAGAGGTTCTACTGTACTGTACTTCCCCACAACTTCTAAACTTAATTTTTGATCATGGAAATTTAAAATTTTCCTACATTTTGTAAACAAGTTTTCCTGCATAAAACAATAAAACCCATATTAAAAACTTGTCAATTTGCAAATTCTGTAGAAGAATTACTTTTATCATTTAATAATTTAAAGTTACAGCTGTGTGGCAGGTATTAGGTGCTTTAAATTTAGACATGTACAGGAAACTCTATTCCCTACTACAAATGAAGAGGAGTATAATTTAAAGCACCTGCATGAAAAAATGTGTTTTCCCCTACAATGTGAATAATTACACAAAACAGGAATGCGAAATATGTAATTTTACACTAAAAGCAGTTTGACTGATTTATTCCTCAATTACCAACTATTACGAAACAAGTCTTCTTATAATTTTGATACCTTTGCAATCCTGCTCTGTAAAATTTTCTGCTTCATAAACATCTGTATTCCTGCCTAATTCATAACCTGAAAATAAATGTGACAACGTTTAAAAAAAAGGAATTTTTTTGAACCCTTAAATGATTACGTGCAAATGAACAACTTCCAAAAAAAAACCAGTGCAAGTGCATTCAATTTGTTAGCAGAAAACACAAAATCTGCACACAAATTTACTATAGTTGGGTTACGAAGTTTTATTTACACAGGACGATTTCTAAAGCAAACACAATTCAAACGAAATTTGAACATACCTATGTTACGTCGGTTGCACAAGAAGGTTATCAAAAGGAAAATTACAGTTCCGACAGTGAATATTATTGCCATAATAAACACATATCCATCAATACCACCTATTTGGAATGGTCCGGGAGCAGGTGGTTGAGGTTTTGGCGCAGGGCAGCTTGCTTGACAATCCACACAACTACAAGCTGATGAGTTTTCCTGCAATTCCACAAGAGAGATATGTACATAAACGTATAATAAGAAATATTTCAGTTCACTTTATCTTTGTAATATAGATTATCAACTGGTGGAAGATCCAGATTTACATATTTTTTGGCAGAAAAGTACTACATGTCCCTAATTAAATAAAAGACTCCAGAAAACTAAAACCAAATCATGTTATAATAAAGTTAGACAAGGAAACAGCACAATACAAAAAAATCAGTGTGAAGTTCTCTATCTGCCATTGGAGTTGCCCCAGGTGGTCAATAGGGTGTAATTTCGCAAAAAAATAAATAGAACATTAAAATTATTAATAGAGCTGCGGATATTAGTTCTACAAATTGTAGAAAGGAGCTAGCTTGTAGTATAAATAACAGAGTGCAACCTGCAAACTGCAAGATGCGTAAACTGTCAAAAAAGTTTATAGTTGAATGTATCACACCCTTTTCAAGATTATTGGCCAGTTTGAATTACAGTTGACTCGCGACAATCCGACAGTTACCGGCACAAGGGGTAGACATGCTGGAAAACAGGCAAGTTTCGCGCAGCATTGCGACCTGGTGTGGCTTTTGTATAGCAAGGCTCCAGAAGTGCACACACCAATTTTCAGCTCGATTCAACTACCAAGACCCATCCGATAGCCCAAAATGTGCGCCGCCCAACCAATTTGGCCCAAAACAGATCATTGCAGTGCTTGTTTACCACTACTTTCTGTGTGCTCATTGTGTTTTCAAAACACTTGTGTTTTACTAAATCAATGTTGCCGAGTTTGAAAAAATTAAAATTTTTTGAAAATTTTCAGCCGTTTGGGCTGCACATGCGCTGGAAGTCAGAAAATAGAGCAAAAAACAAAAACAGCTTTTGGACGACAGGCCGCATAGGCCGAACCGCGCAAGGTATTTGAAAAATTTTTTCTGGATTTTGCAGCTTACCAACTTCCTATTCACACACACTACACACTTTCCCTAACACGGCTTTTGGCCGCTAGAGAGAGCGCGCTTGACGCTGTTCTATTTTATCAATAGTTATGCATTTGTCATGTTATAAAACAAGCTTAAGCAAGTATTATTAAGCATGAAATAGTTTATTTAGATTATAATAACAGCTTTTCTATAAAATGTATACGCAATATATCACTTGATATTACTTTGTTAGATGTTTTTTTGGAATAAACAACGATTATTCAGGGTGGGTTATTGAAAACGAAACAGGGCCATTTTCGGATCATTACTGTTATTTTTCAAAAAATTCCTTCAAACAGGTCAATTTTGTATTTGAGGTGGACAATTGCCTATTGACGTTCCTGACGTTTAAAATTCAATTTCTGGACAGGACACCCGTTCATTTGCAAATATTATATATGATTGTATTGCTCTACTTGTACACATTAGTTACATGAGAATTGATGCTACAACTCTTGACAACAACTGTACAGTTACCAGTAAAATATCTCTCTCTATAAATCTAATAAACACTTATATTTTAAAAATTATACATGGCAACCCTACAGTTGAGAACCATTTTATTCTTATTCTCCACCTTAATGCAATGGTGAAAAAGATTCATTGAAATCTTTGGTCTTCAAAGTTTTTATTTTGCAATACATTTTTGAGATCACAGTGGGTATTCCCTACAGTATAATCTAGTGATTTAAAAATAATATGGTTTGCCGGGTATAATTTTTTTAAAGGTTGTTAAAATGGTAGGACTCTTACACCCTTAACACGTTAACTGCCGCCTCGGTCAATATGACCGAGAAAATAACATTCCCCCAAGCCGACGCGGTCTACGTGACCGCGAAAAATTTTGCTCTCCACGCCAGTTTTTCGCATCCCACACACCAGACGCTTGGCATAAAATTGTTTCGACTGTGCAAATTGACCGAGCTGGCCTAGAAGAAGCGCTGCGTAAAATTTTTGGGTAAAATTTTTCAATTGAGGGCGCCCGCGTAAAACATTCACTACCTTTCACACCGCGCCGGCTCGGTCCCTATGACCAAGACACATTTTCTCGATTTTCTTAGCAGGAGTGATGAATATTTGAAAATTTCTTTCGTGGGACTTCATTATTTATGGATATCTATCTCTGCGCATTACGGCCCAAATGAAGAAAATTTTGATATGCCCCTTGGCCCAAACGTATAATACAAAAAAAAACGCCTAAAAACAATAAGAAAATCAGAAGCTCAAAACTTTAAAGTCCATGTCATATAAATGTAGCTTGTAAATAATAATGTGTGCAAAAGGTTACATTAAACTCTCATTACTACTTTAATGATACCAAAAGTCAAGGAAATCCAGCTTATAATCTCATTATATAACAACATGAACACTCCTACTTGCTACCTATTTTTTTTTAATGATTTACTCATATAATGATTAGTGTTAATATTTAATGCCAAAAAGCATATTTTTCCAACATCGCTTATGAAAATGACACTTTCATCACTCAATGTAGTGATGTAGTGAGGCGTTTGCGTCACTTAACCTAAGATCACTAGTGAGGAAAATTCATTTCCATAGCAAAGTTAGAATACAAAATCAGCAACTAGATTCTTGAAAAAATAGGAAAGTAAAATAATTAAGAATAAGAAATTTAAAATTGAGACTCATTTTTGCGATGTTGGAAAAAATAGTATGCACAATTCGTGATGAAAGTGCGATTTTTCAACTCGCAATACTATCCTCACTCGCTATCGCTGGCGAGTATATAATGTATTGCTGGTTGAAAAATCAGTCACTTTCATCACTTGTATTGTAATATACTATTTCTTAATCTATATATATAAAAATGAATCGTTATTTCCCTTGGTCACGCCATAACTTGAGAACGACTTTACCAATTTCATTCATCTTTTTTTTTAAATGTTTCTAATACTTTATAGAAGGTTCTTACGGAAGGAAAAATTAAGAAAATTGCCCAAAAAATTGGAAAATTTCAGAACACTGAACACGTTTGTCAGTTCGCACGCCGCAAATTTTAGTGCACATTCCATTGGATCTGAATGTTTATCCAGTTTTGAATTTGTTGAGTGATTTTGAGAAGTGTTTGTTTTATACGTTTGGTCCCATGTAGATGCTGGGATTGCTCAAAATGGGGTCATACGAGACTCGACGAGAGGTAAACACTAAAGTTGCATTTAAGTTTTCATCACCCCTTTTATCCCCATGGTTCATTACTCATGTTTTTTAATTTTACCTGTTTGCTTTCAACATTTGTGATTTGGGCCTAGACGTGCTCCTTCACTATGGTATAATTTAATGATTTTAAGTCTCCAACTTTAACCCTAAGATGATCATCTCTAGTATTATCGAAACATGTCGTTAGTTATGAATGTAAATCTGTAACTTTCTATTTTCAACTTCATTATCCAACTTTCATCGTTTTACATCATAATAAAATAAAGTACATGGGGAAGGTTTAGTGTTTACCTCTCGTCAAGTGTTTGTTTATTGCAGTTAGTTCACCACAATCACGCCTTATGTTAAAAGTTTAATTTATTATCGACTTTTGGTAAGTTTTGATAGACTAACACATGGTTATATAGAAACACCAAGGGAATCGATTTTTTATTGAATTTGGTTCTTCAAAATGCCGCCATTTCCGTACCAGCTTAGGTCGCAGAACCCGCAATGTTGCAAGTCAAAGGTATATACGAGCAAGTGAACTGACGAGCAACGTGAAGCGCGAAATGAAGTTGAACATAATCGATGTAAGCAACGTAAAAATGTTGCGTTTAATCCCAATCGAGCTGAATTCAGTTATAACGTGGCCATCAATTACAGTTCACAGCAAATCGTTACTATTGGACCAATGAACGTTGTGTATCCGCATTGCAAGGCATTTAAGTTTAAAAAAGAAGCCCCTGGATTGTGTTTCGTCAGTGGCCAAGTGAAATTGGCGCCATTGGTACTGCCACCAGAATCACTGCATTCATTGGTTTCCGGAAATGGGCCAGATTCTATACAATTTTTGACTTGATTGTGACAATACAATAATTGCTTTCAAATGACGTCATTTGGCGCAACAAAAGTTATTCGAGATAATTTTATGACAACTTTCAAGGTAAGTATAATGGGAAACAATAAACTTTTACCACCATGTGGCTGGTGCAAAATACGTTGGCAGGTTTAAATTAACATGGTGTAAAGTACGTTGGTAGCTCTGAACCGCCAAAAGCAAACTAAAGAACTGAAGAATATATGCAGACAAGACAACGTCTGTCGGGTCAGCTAGTTAAATATATATCTCAAGAAGGTTAATAGAAATTGTGATAGAAACCAATTAAATTTCTATAATTTATACTGATCAGATTAGTTTTTCGACTTGAACATAACACCATGTGGGTCCATTATTATTAAAATCTCACCAGGAGAGGGTAAATAAAGGTCTGACTTCCCACAATCTTTTTATTTTAATTTGCTACCGTGGGGAAGTCAGACCTTTATTTACCCTCTCCTGGTGAGATTTTAATAATAGATTAGTTTTTGTTTAAATGCTATTTAAATTTTGAAAGCGGACGCGGACAAGATTGATATGCCTCTATTTTATTCCTCAAAAAAAAACATTAAAAACAAATAAGTGCAACTGTGTAGTTATTTTTATCTACACTTATTGTAGACCTACACAATAAGGAGAATTACTTTATTATTATAAAACTAAACGCAACTTTTATGAGAATGAGCTCTTGGTATGAACAATGCAAAAAAATTTTGTTTACCGATGATAAGATAGTACTTTGATGTATTGCTTTTCATTCAAAAAAAAAAATTGTAACACAACATTGAATTTGAAGAACACTTCTTATTCCTCTGATGACAAATTCACAGGTACGAACATGTAATGAATTACAAGCACAAAAAATTAGTATTCTATTCTTTTCCTTGACATAATTATTTAAGCTTTCCCCTTTAAGCCATTGCATAATTTTGTAGGCAAGCTATTTTTGGAATAGGAACCCAAAGAAAATGATACTGTAATTGTAATAGTTAAGAAATGTAAATATGTACTCCCACTTAAATTAATGTGTCAATGACTGATCGAAATGCAAGAAAACAAATACTTACGTGACTAGCTTTATTGCATGGAAAAGTAGGAGTATCCATGGGTATAAAAGGACCAATTGGTTTCGAAGTATTCACATACTTAATTAGAAAAGGTACATAAGGGCTATGTTCAGCATCGCCCATAAATTCAAACCATCGTAAAGGGGTGCAAAGTGATGATCCCCAAGAACCACACATAATATCAAGAGCCTTTTGACCAGTGCTTGGGACACCAACTCCTTTACAAGAATTATATGTACCCTCAATGTAATCATTTGTAATATAAAATTGTATCGCATTTATGTAATTGACACCTACAACAAGAAAATGAATAGTTCGCAATTAGCTTGTTAAAATTACCTTTTTCATTCGTCTTGACATCTGTAACATTAAGATATCGCGATTGTTCTGTTGAACATGTTAACTGACATATGTGTTGCACAAAATTATGCATACATGTTGTACATCTTTTGAAAAAATTCTCAGCTATCTTCATGCTGTTATCTAATGTTAACAATTGCTTAGTATCACAACATGTTTTAACACCATCTCCGCTATTTGTCATTAGATGAGGACATCGTCTTGCCAAAACTTCCAGTCCATCTTGAGCTAAAGTTTTCGCTGGACCATCGTATGGACAATTTTGAGATAAATCACCCCTTTTGTTACACTGGCCGTACCAAATACAGTGGTAATTTCCTTCAGATCTACTTGTTGATGCATTGCTTTCAGCTGTTAGAACCTGCAAAAAAAAAAGGCGCTGTAAGTAACAACCAAAGATCAAAATGTTATTTTAATTGTGTTGTTGCATAACATCTTAAATGATGACATAATGTATATTAAAGTTTATTGGGAAGATTAGTTAAGATAGGAATGGTGTGTATCGCATTGGACATCTTCAGATCACTTTATTTGACCCACGTTTTACCAACACATTATAATTTATTATTACACACAGGGACATTTACCTAAAGAAAATTCAAATAAGAAATATTTTTAATATGTTCACAGGTTGGAAAGTGCAAATTAAGCATATGTACCTAATCAATTTCCAGTATATGCAATATACTTAATCCATGAGTGAATGAATGCATTCGCATAATACAAACGAATTTCATGCTATTTTCTCATGTTGATCAATTATTAAAATTTCAATGCATTAATATAATTTTATAATTAGGTTGTATTATGTCATTTATGAATTATCCAAATATTGTGATTATGGTTTAGAGAAATTTGATGGTTATTATGACAAAACATTACGGCATCCATTCCGTACAATTACTATTAACATTTAATTTGACATGAATTCTTACACTGTACGGTAATAGTTATTGATATACATACTAACCATTGCATTCTGAACTAGTCATAATAAACAAAAATTATTTACAGTTATCATAATGTAATCTGTTTCCTGTAATTACACAAAATAGGGACATCTATGTAAACCTAATAGGTCTTTTCAGAAAGTTAACAGGTTAACCAAGTTGATGGAAATTGCTATGCAACAATTACTTCTGGTAATTATGGTAATTTGGACTGACTGGATTTCCAAAAGGGCTAATCATGTCATAGATACCATACCTGTTTTGAATGATTAATTAAATAGTTAGGAAAATACCCTTACTTAGGTTTCAAATGATTTTAAATTTGTTTTTATTTGTCATTATTTCAATTCTCCACATTTCAATGGTAAAGATCAAAACAAAATTAGTTTGTTTACACTTTTTTAACAAAGAAAAACCAAGCAAATTAATTTTTCTAGAACACTTTTGTATGTTTCTTGATAAACAAATTAAAAAATTAAGTATATTGTTGAAAATAGTGCAATTAACTAGATTATTATTACCTTACACTTACTTAAATACATGATGTCTATGTAAACCAACGTTTTAACAAGCTAAAGCTTGTAATTTTGAATGAATAAAGCAGTATTTTTTAATCAAGTCAACATTTTTAATTTTTGTTTATTTTTCCTTACAACGATCTCCTCATCCGTTTAATCAATACGAAATTGTCTCAAAAGATTACTGATAAGCTTAGAATGTTGATTAACATTATTACTTTGATAATCATTATCCTATACTATAAGTTCCTATTTTTGTCTTGTATGTATGTCCGTGAACTCTTTATTCAAACTGGTATCAAAATTATAATTTTTGTGCTGCCATCTATTAAAATCCTGGATATCGTCACTCTGGCAGACCTACAGAGGCCATAGGGGTCGGGTCATGAGTGCATGCTCTTGCGTGTAGCGCAGGCATAACACTAGCTTTATAATAATGACTATTTATATAAACTTATCCCGATGACGTCATGTATGCATTAAAACACGAAATGACCGTCGCCTGTAATTTAAAGTATAGGTCTTGGATGATCTCGAGAACGACACATGACCACGTCGCAGGTAACTCTAATTCGTCAAACTTTTATGTAGGCAACTTTCCTAAAAATATCGTCCGTCATTATGAAACAATAAGCACGCGTAATTATGGCTGAACAGTAAGTAGGTAAATAAAATAAATTACACGATAAATATGAAATTTGTTGATATATGAGAACGAGAACACATTATTTACATTTTGGCGCCTTTTCCAAAGTAAGTCGATGTTTTTATACTTCACTTACTACCAAATTTCATAATTATGGCACCTCCTACTCGCAGCTACGCGGTGACGTGTCGTTCACGAGATAATCCAAGACCTATAAAAATATGAGAACTGATACCAACCATTCTTTATTTGCAAACTGCAAACAACATTATGACATGTACATTTGACATTTACGTTAAGTTGGTATCAAAACTGTTCGTACAAGAAGACATTTGTTGTTGATGTTATCCTTGTTAGTTATTTGAGTTAATAAGAGACACACAAAGCGACACTCTTGGAATAATATGTTAGCTAATAATAGGTGTTTTCTTTTTGCACGTTGTGGTACACCTAAGTCAGCTCTGTCAATAACACACCATTCGTTTTATAAAAATAATTTGACTTAGTTCTCAATAACCCTATTCGTTTTAAAAGCTTTATTTAAGTTTTATATTAACCTGAGGCAGAAATGTCTACATGACGCAAGGCACTTTAATCACGTGATGATTGTAACTTTACCTAACCCTGTGGCGATGCAAAAAGAAAACACCTAATGTATACATTGTATTCAATATGTAGAAAAGGATAGTCATACACAAGTGCGCATTTGATTCATTGATCAATCGGGATAAGTTAAACGAATGAACTATATATACATTATAACATATCAAGGTAACATCTGCTGTCGAATTTAAGAGTCTTTTATTTTCAATTTCCAAAGTTCTTCAATTACAGCTTGTAAAAACATTTTTTCTTTGTTTTCATGTTTAGGGCAGTTTTTAGGTTTAATAAATTTTACAGTGATTTATTCATAGGATTATCATCAAATATTAGCACTGCTTCACTGTTCGAAAAAAATCCATTTAAATATCTGCAGATCTGCACAAGAAAGACAAACACAATTTAATTGTTACAAATCGAAAATGTTTCGTGCAGGTATTGACGACACAATTTCCAATATCTTTATATAGGTCATTTCAAACTGGACATGCTGTATATAGAGTACAATAATGATTCTTATATTCAATAGCCTATACACATGCTAACAACCACAAAACGAGACCCAAAAGTACATTAATCAAAAGAGGATATAAGGCTATAGAGCAATTAAAGACCAAATGAATTATCGAGAAAAGGAGTGATACCTTTCTAAATATTTTAATTGGCTTTAATCACTGCCTATATTCTCGGTCCCACACTTTTTAAATTCCATTAAGGTTACTAAACATAGATCATTAACCCACTACTCTGCGCTTTTATACACCCATGAATGGAATGATAAAAGAATTTAAATTTTTCCAAATGTTTTATGAATCGAACTGTACAAAATTCTAAAGAAGAAATTCTATTTTGTGGAATATGCACAACTAACACATAAAGTGAACAATGTAGTCTTTCAATTGAAACTAAAACGAAGTTGTTACTCACTATGTCAGTTACTATCATACATTAATACAAATCCCATGTATTCAACGTAACTGACATACAAAGCATTGTTTTGTAATATATCAATAACTCTACAAATTCACTTTGACCTTTGATCTTATCTAAACAGTAGTCCAGTATTTCCAAAACGGTTTTGTCCACATTTCTATAATTGAATTCTCATCTCCTCTATACATCTGACAGGTCTTCTAGTGGTAACATACATTTATTATAATTATCTGACATACATAATATGTAGTTAAATTCATTACGTCAACATTTCTAAATCATACACAAATAAAATCGCTAAATTAATGTATAAAAACAAGTTTTCAAAACGGGATGTAACATAAACAGGCTTTACTAATTTTAAGAAGTTTCCATACAGAACAAAATCATAGTGTAAACTATTCTATAAAATGATCCCTATTACTGAAGAAGTCCAGCACCACAAATGTTGTCACGCTAACATTCACTGTTGTAGTTTAGGTCTGCTATGACTGTGACAACTATTCTCTTTTAGGTATACTAATTAAATGTCACGAGTTCTAATATGCTATACATCAAAGTCGCCGACAACAGTAATCCTCTTACTATCTTGATTGTTCTATGACAACTGAAATGATTGCTAAAATACATACAGTGTGTCTAGTTAAGTTGGCAACATATGGGAAACTTTTTTATTATTAATTTTACGAAAAAAAGTTATTCTTGATAAAAAGCTCTGCATGTTCTAAAATCTAAAATACAATCATCAGATATTAAATTTTTTCAGTCGTGTACGCGGTTTGTCAAAAAATATGAATTTTGCTCAAGAGTAAAGTACCTTTATTTTTGACAATATCGAAAATTGTTATTAAAAAAAGTTAATCAGAACTAAAAACTACGTTCAAATATGCAATTACATCCTGCTAGTAAAAAATGTTTTTTTACAACTTTTTCTCAAATTACTACCTACCGGAGAAAAAGTTATAAAAAAACATTTTTTTGTTTAAAATGTAATTGCATATTTGAACGTAGTTTTTAGTTCTGATTAACTTTTTTTAATAACAATTTTCGATATTGTCAAAAATAAAGGTACTTTACTCTTGAGCAAAATTCATATTTCTTGACAAACCGCGTACACGACTGAAAAAATTTAATATCTGATGATTGTATTTTAGATTTTAGAACATGCAGAGTTTTTTATAAAGAATAACTTTTTTTCGTAAAATTAATAATAAAAAAGTTTCCCATATGTTGCCAACTTAACTAGACACACTGTATATGCGAACACAAACATATCTCATTAATTCATCTCATGGTCAACAAAGATGAATTAATCATGATAACCTTTATTAGCCATTATAAAATATGGTTAAAATAGGTAAATCGGAAATAATGTTATTGATAACATTTATTATATTACTAATAACCTTGGAATTTAATAGTGAAAAAAAATTAACTTCTATATACATCAACTCTAAAGGAAAAAACAACCAATTAATAAAACAGGATGTGATAACAGAATCGTAAGTATTGGAGACCTTTTCATAATGTTATAACAAAAAGTTATGAGATGACATCATATTTTATCAGTGCCCAACACATTAAATTAAAAAGAATGAAATAAGAGGGCCACAACTATAGGAAATGTTTCACCATAATTCAAAAAATCCATTTTATAGAATCAAGTAAGTGACCTTGATATATAGACAGTTTATAGGCTGTATTTGACCTGCTATTTAAAAGGTTAACTGCTGGCAAATTTACTTACTTACAAGCACGAGTAAGAGTCTTGACTTCAAAGATGAGAAATGATAGTACAAGCTGTTTGATAAGTGCTTATGTTCTCTAAAATATATAGGTAATTATTACATTAGCTTGGGCAAGTTCTAAACAAACAAAATTAATTATGATTCACAACAATATTCGTCAAAGTTGTTCAAGAGAACCTTTTTATTTTTTTCCTGGGAGGAACCTACTGTGAATCTATATTTGCAAACAATGCCTTTTTTTGCACATGTTTATAAAATTATAACTATGTAATGTATAGTATCACCTTCAATTTATTATAAATAAGCCAATATTTTAAATACAAATCTTTCATTTTGCACAGAACACTAGTTCATTTGACGAATTTCAGTCTTCTCATAAGCAACAAGATAAAATGAATATGTAAATTTTATTAAAATTCAGGACTTCGCCTCGTACTTCACAACATTTCTGTAATTAACTTATTTTGAATTGAATTGAATTGAATGCAGTACATACATTAATTTATCACAGAAATCTTAAAAAGAAGGTACATTTCGTGGAACAATATGACACATCTTATCTACAGGGTGTTGCATTGGATCTTACTGCACATGTTCTGCTGCGTGTCATGAGTCCATGGTAGTTCGTGTTTGAAAATTGCTTTTAGTTGGTTAGGCGATGGTATTGTTATTGTTGACATGAATTGTACTGATAACTGAAGGTGTAGCATTCTTACTTTTTTTCCATCCCCACTGCTCTGCATTTTTTCTAACTCCATACCACTGCCGAACCTGGTGGTAGGTTCGCAACGAATGTGGTCGCGCTGCTGGTTCTGTCAGTGGCAGCGATGCAATATTACATTTATTTTTAAATGCCGACTTCGTGAAGCATGTATATCTGTAAGTGTTTAACGACATACTTTTTACGCCTCTGTAAACGTACAACGCAGGGAGGAAGCGTTCTCCAACCTCAGCAATGCTTTGTGGGTCAGCATTTGCTCGTTCACATCTCGGTTCTTCCGGAGTACATTGGCACATTTCATTTTGCTTTGATTGAAAAGTGCAGATGTTGCATCCCAGCCACTGAATGCGTGCAAGAATAAGATGTTTATCTGCGACTGTTTTAGCGATGATACTCTCGGTTGAGTACCTATATCCGTTGCAAAATCGTTCCTTTCCCTGGTTTCAGAACATACATATATGTAATATGTTTGAACGCGTAGCCGTCAATTCAAAAGAATAAGATGATCTACATCTTCGCCTACAACTATAACGGAATCAAATGTAGATGAAATGCTGATTGCCGTATTGATTAGTAGTGAATCTGCATCTTCCGTGTCTTGCTTGACCATGTAGTTCAGTTCTCTTCCTCAGAAGCCATGACTCTGAAAATGCGCGAACGACACTGTTGAACGACGCGCTCGTACTGATGTTCAGGTAACGTCATTTCAGAGATGATTTTTTCCGCCACCACTGTATTATACTAGAAGCTATCGAAATAGAAAAAATATCACCTATTTGGGAAAACGTGTTAAAAAACATACTACACCTTCAGTTAAAAGTACAATTAATGTCAACAATAAAACTAACATCGACCAACCCACAAACTAGATACGTAGCTTGTTTGATTAAACTCAAGCGTCAATTCTTGAAAAACAAAACAAAATAATTACAGGCGAAATATTCAAAAAACCAACCTCAATTTAAATATTTAAAAAAATACATACTGAGATGAAAGTAAAATAGTTTTATTTATAAATATTATTATTTGCAGTAGTAGATTAAATTATACTTAAAAGTAAGAATCATACCTAATTGATCAAAATAGCAAACTACATAAGTGAGTTTTGACTAGTTTGTAATTTCCTGGTGCACATAACCACAATGACGTATTTTGAGATAAGCAAGAGAGTTACAATAAAACCACTGAATGTTAGAACATTTTAAACTACCTACCTACCTAATTGGTTTAAATAATATGAATATCATTATTTTTTAGGAAAAATTGTGATGACTACCTATCTATGTCAAATACTTTAGGTTTAAGCATGCTAAATATATTACAGCGAATAAAATCGACATCAACCACTATAAACATGGATCAATACACTCCCTTGTTGTATGTCATTTCATAAAAAATGCATGTTGTGATTGAGACGAGCGACAATTCCATAATATGAACAATATTCTTCCTACAAAATTCACTCCACATCATTTATTTAAGAAAGAAACAATACTAGCTACCTAAAGTAAATTAAAGTTCTTAATATTTCTTTGTTATCCAATTTAGTTTAATACTAATATTTTATTTGATACAATTTCTATCTTTGAATCATAATCACAATATTACTAGTAGTACTAGTAGTACTAGTACTATAAGTACTTAGACTATAAGTCTAATATTGCAATTGGATATTTTGTAATTTTTAGTAATATAGATTTGAAGAGACTATTGAGTCTTAAACTATCAGGTGGTTTGACTTACAAGGGAAGGTGGAATAGTTACTGATTTATGCCGTGAATAGTTTTATACCTTGATACTTGTACCATTTCTGCTGTAGGCTATAGCCGCTACTGTAAAGAACAGTCACATTCCACTTACATGTTTTTCAAATAGTTATCACAAACAACATTGAACTATGTAGTGACTGCACACCTCTAAGGCAAACTAACTACATATTGTTGTATATTTTTGTATATGATCTTAAATTTTACTTTTAAACCCTTTTTTTTTTTATTAAACATGAAACTCTTATTCCATCTCAGCGCTTGGATTCCGTTTTGTTATTTTATTTGCTATTCAACCCACCTTTTAACAATTTAAATGTAAGTTTACAATAAGTAATTTTTTTTTTAAGTCAAATTATTTCCCTTCCTTATGCTAGCATCATCTTAAAGTCTTTATAACACGTTTACATGCAAATTTTGTACTTACACGCAAATAGTTCCTTCTTATGTACTGTTTTGTTCCCATCCACTAATTTTCTTTTCACCAATCATGCTTATTTGGACTCACATCTTTCCAAACCATTTTTATTAAACCACGTTACACTCAAATTCTTATACATAAACCAAACTTTATTTCAAACAGAAATTTCCAACACAAAATACGTTTCTTAATTCTACCAATATTTAAACGGAACAACAACCAAATTGTGCATTTTACACTTTTCAACTTAATTATTAATTTCTAACATTCCCATTATTTTATTTTATTTTAAATTCCAAAACAAAACCTTACTTCTTCTACAATTGCCCATTTTATACTACTTTTACTGTCTCTATCCACATTTTATCGTCCCCGCTTACGCGCACCTGTTCTTATCTCTTCATGTTGTTTATCCATCCCACCAATAGTTCATTTTACGTACACTTTTAAACTTCAATTTCAACTTACACATTTTCATTTTTAAACTAAATTTAGAAAAAAACACAACATTTTGCCCCCCTTTTAAATTTACGATTAATTAAGTACTTACACTTATTTTCCACCTAATTAACAATTTATCTTAAATTTAAACATATTACAACTCCCTATTATCATCTCTGTCATCATACTGATACATCATATCTAAATGAAATTTACCCCTAATTCTCTCACAGTCCTTTATCCTCAATTCATAAGTATCCCCAAACCTCCGATTTATTACATAAGGTCCCTCATATGTTTTCCGCACTATTGTCCCCACAAATGTTTTCCGCACTATTGCCCCCAATCCCTATAAATTCTCTCAGATGAGAGTACGCACTGCTGACAATAGCACGGTCTATTAAAATCCCTTTTTGGCACATGTACATCTACCTTCACCGTCTCTATTCTATCTTCATCCCTTATACTTTTTACACCGCTGATTTGCTCCCGGCCGTTATTTTGCACATTTACATTATGTATTTGTCTATTTGTCTGTTCCCTATCACCTATATCATGTCTACCCTCGTTTCTATCAAATCTATTCCCTCTATTCTGAAATTCATTTTCCCTTCTATTGAAATCCCTGTTTTCCCTTTGTTCCTTTATGTAATCATTTCTTTGCCACGTCCCATAATTGAACCCCCTATTTCTATTACACCTTTGTAATTCTTCTCTTTTATTTTCATCACCATATCTATTTCCTCCTTGGTTCCCATTTCTATTTCCCGTTCTTCCGTACTCCTCATCTCTTGCCCCCCTACTCATACTCGCCCCTTTTTCTTCATCCACCAAATCAAATCTTTTTAGTATATTTTTTAACTCATTATACGTTCGCACATTATCCTTTATTACCCTCTCTTTGATTTCTTCCCCAAAGTGTCCCGCTAACTGTCCTATTATAACCGCTTCTTCTACAATGTTGTCTAAGTGTTTATATAATGCATACTTTTGGATCAAATACTTTTCTCTCGTCCCCATACTTTTATTATATCTCCCTACTTGTACTTCTCTCTTTATCTTCTCCTGTTCTAATTCCCCCCAATACTGTTGCCTGAATATCTCTTTAAATTCTTCATATCTTCCTATTTTCTCTTCCATTGTTTCATACCACAATTGTGCATCCCCTCTCATCAGCCCCCTTATCATGTTTACCTCTTCATATCTCGTATAAGCCTCCCCATATCGCCTTCTATTGTTTTTCACCATTTCCTCTATATTTTTTAGAAATATCATTGGATGCATTTTTCCATCTCCTGTAAATTTTTCAATTTTCTCCCAATCCATTCCTGCACCCATCCAAGGTAGTGCATACATTTTTTTTCACGTTTTCCAAGTTCTCGCCTTATCTCTTCTATTTCCTGTTTATTTTTTCTTAATCCATCCTTCATTACTAGTATTTCAATTTCCTGTTCTTCTTTATTTTTCTTCATTTCACTTTCTTTTCTTTCGAAATTTTCCTTGCTATAACTCTCTTCTGCCTTTAATCTTGTATCAATCTCTTCATACCAGTCTTTATTTTGAGCTTCTACACATCTTATTTCTTCTTCAACTTCCACCACTTTTCTTTGCACATTTCTTACCTCCACACCCCATTCTCGTCGATTATTTTCTAATGCCTGCTTCATGTCCCTTTTCATTTCCAACTTCAAATTCTCCATCTTAATATCAAAACTTTTTACCATCTCTCTTATTCCTTCTTTTATTTCAATTTTTATATTCGTGTTGTTTTCTTCTATCTTTCTTTTCACCTCTCCCAATTGAGTATTTATTTCTTCCGAGATTTCCTCTTTTGTTACCATTTTTTTCATCATCCCCATCATCTGCCTTAACATGTCATCCGTCGATCCCATCCCCTCACATATCTCAGTTGATTCCCCTATCACAAACGATTCACTTCTTGTCTCCTTATCATCCATCCCTGCTACTCCACTCTCCTCTTGATTCTCACTCATTTTTTTTTTCAAAAATTTTTTTTTTTTCTCTCTAACACTCAAATTGCTCTTACTCTCTTACCCTATCAAAACTACTAAACTACTGCAACAACGTTCCCATCGAGCCCCACGTTTTGGTCGCCATTTAAATGTTGTATATTTTTGTATATGATCTTAAATTTTACTTTTAAACCCTTTTTTTTTTTATTAAACATGAAACTCTTATTCCATCTCAGCGCTTGGATTCCGTTTTGTTATTTTATTTGCTATTCAACCCACCTTTTAACAATTTAAATGTAAGTTTACAATAAGTAATTTTTTTTTAAGTCAAATTATTTCCCTTCCTTATGCTAGCATCATCTTAAAGTCTTTATAACACGTTTACATGCAAATTTTGTACTTACACGCAAATAGTTCCTTCTTATGTACTGTTTTGTTCCCATCCACTAATTTTCTTTTCACCAATCATGCTTATTTGGACTCACATCTTTCCAAACCATTTTTATTAAACCACGTTACACTCAAATTCTTATACATAAACCAAACTTTATTTCAAACAGAAATTTCCAACACAAAATACGTTTCTTAATTCTACCAATATTTAAACGGAACAACAACCAAATTGTGCATTTTACACTTTTCAACTTAATTATTAATTTCTAACATTCCCATTATTTTATTTTATTTTAAATTCCAAAACAAAACCTTACTTCTTCTACAATTGCCCATTTTATACTACTTTTACTGTCTCTATCCACATTTTATCGTCCCCGCTTACGCGCACCTGTTCTTATCTCTTCATGTTGTTTATCCATCCCACCAATAGTTCATTTTACGTACACTTTTAAACTTCAATTTCAACTTACACATTTTCATTTTTAAACTAAATTTAGAAAAAAACACAACAATATATACAAATATCTCGTGGTCAGCTAATAGTGGATCTCACATATACTAACAGCTGGAATGGCCATAAATGTAGCTTCTACCAACAATATTGGTACGTTTTACATATTCAGCTAGATAGACTTAGACAAAAGTCTAATTACTTGTGACTGTGTGTGGATGTGTGTGCAAGTGTAAAGTATTACCCATTCAATTTACTTAGAGGATACATACTTAAAACACCATTTTTTTGTTGTTAACCATAACAACTACCTACTTCAAATTTTCCATAACATTGTCAGATTATACATCTATTTTATGCTGTGTAAATATAAGTAATTGTACACTGTCTCATTTTAATATCAATTTAATATCCCAAAAGGGCATAACGATTAGACATGAATAAATATGTTTCTGTTAAACGCCCTGTACGTCACAACTCTAATTACAAAGTGTATACAGTCATTTCACTATCATTTAACTCATTTCCCATGTGACATCACAACCACTTAACAGATATGATAATGAGTAATTAGTAAATATGTACCTACTATTCAAAATTCGAAATAATAAGTACATATCACAAAAAGTAGAATGGCATTTACCTGAAAAATAATCGATAAGATAAAAACGTAATTTCTTCTAATGCTCTCACACAATTTAATAAAACAAAATTGGAGCAATACGAAGAAAATATTTAAATATAAAAATAAATACAAGAATGTCATACCACGTAAATAGAACCTTAAGTACTACCATAAAGGCGTAGGTGTTCCAAAATAATCAAATGTGAATTGGTCAGATAATTTAAAGCGTGTATTTTTAGTTATCCTTCAGATATGCTACAAATATTTAATGCATTTCATTTCATTAACTATAATTGAGACAAAATATTATTAATTTTCAAAATTCATACAAATGTTTTTCATATAGAGTAATTTATTATGATGCAAAATATTACCTATGACGACTCCTGATTTGAAACAATAAAAAGCGCATCTTTTCCCATAGAAAAAATTATATTTACACGCAGTAGCTCAGTAAAAAAAAATAACAAGAAGTCCAAGGCTGTTTCAAAGGATACATTGCAAAGGAACAATCATGTACGTGACAGTTGCACAACGTAATTGTTTCTTATTAAAATTTCATATACGTTGTTAACAACCAGTTTTCACAACTTTTAAAAATCATTTTATCAAATTACTTCCGTATTTACAACTTAATACTACATTACTACCTACATCTACATTTGATATTTTTGTAATGGGGAAGGAATCAAAGAAATTTCTTATAGTGATGCAAGCCTTCCACAACGACAATTTTGTTTTCCAAAAATGAGATAGCATTCGGCCATATATAATACAATAAACAATTTTAATTACTCACTACTACTCAAATTTGATTACACTGTAACTTAGTAGTTAGTAGGTAGATCACCTCTGTAAATTTACGAAATCATTGCTAAAAAATTGAGACTACTATTTTAAAAACACTTGACTTACAAGCCATAAAGTTTTGAAAAAATAGGATAGGTAAAAAAGTATTGGTACAGGCATAATAGCGACCTCCTCGATAGTGATTAAATTTGAAGTACAAATAAATATTATTGTTTACAATTGCAATCTATTTGTAATTATACGAATAAGTAAGTATGTTGAACGTCAATAGCAATTTTTGGCAACTGCAAAACAATTACTTGTGCAACTAGTGCGTAAAATGGTACTTTCTAATACATAACAATAAAAATAGTCATTCAAAATTATTATTGGAGAGGTGTTATGATGAAATTCCGCAACTTATAACCGATACCTATACTATTGTCCATACCAAATCACTTTAGTCATAAAAATGTAACTAATACGCAAGGAAAAATATTGTAGTGTTAAATTTAACCAGTACTCAAGAGCATTATTAGAATTGATCTTGAAAGCATTATTTGTTTCATGGCTTTAACATACTATTTTTGAGATATGGTATGTTAAGACATTTTGAAGGTGTTCCTCAAAATATAACAGTTTGGTTTATCAAACATTCCTATTCTACTTTTCATCTTCTATTCGAATCTGAAATCAAAATCTAAAATTTCCGATTATGTAAGTACATAAATCCAAGTATCATAAGAGCCATCACTCTGCAACCACAGATATATTTCCTTTAGTATAGCATTAAACAAAATAGTCACAACCACATGCAGAAACTGGAGCAAAATGGGTTGGGATCTCTAGACAGACTCTAATGTTTTGTTATAGTCAAAAACGTGGCGGAATTAGAGGTATAACGAACCTTTCAAACAAGCCATCTCACAAAGGATAAAAAGATCAGTGCAAACAAAGCACTAAACCGAACGTGCCTAAATATTTATTTATTTACATTTATCATTACAATTTGATTATGAAGTTCCACTAAGTAAGTTTAGAGAAAATTAATTCTACGAAATTTTTACTACCCATATACAAATTGCAACATGCTAAGGTAATAAAATTGGATTAGAATGTACGTTTTAACATGTACCCACGTTCAGATAAAGAGAATTATGTTAAAACGTTATTGTACAATTAAGAGATTATTTAGCTGTTAGTTTAACTAAGATTTCTAAATGAACTTTAAAAAACTCGCAATATAAACAGTAAAGACACTTTGTTTTTCAACACCTATAATAAGTAGAGTACATGTAAAATGCCAGTGAAGACCAACTGTCGATTGTCAGTTTTTGCCAATATGATGATGTGATGATATACCTACACCCGATTAAAATAACTCATTGTAAAAGTAATCCAATCTAAAACTGAATCATCTCATGCACACTTCTTTTTCTTTCTTTGATTAAGGAACATGAAATCTTAAAAACTGAGAAAATTTCGCATTTAATTTAAGAGCTGTCGGAACATGATACAACTTAACGATTTTGGAATCAGATCAGTAACATTTAAATTAGGAACATTCTCTATGATCAGTACAGTTGCACACTTTACTTATCTTTGATATTTTCGTACGGTTACAAAAGGTATGACTGTACATATAATGATATACATATAACAAAATGGAAAATAATATATCTACCTACTAAAAAGCCTGGAAAAAACCTATACGCAAATGACAAATTAAAAGGATCAGATGTTATCAATTATCACTATAACAGGGTGTCATTAGGGAGATTGCTTATCACCTCTAGTATTTGCGATTTATAAATCACACCATAGATAATATTTTGAGGATAATCACTACAACATTGAGACATTTCCTGCCACGGGCAATGCGTCACTTTATGCAAACCTTGGGATGAGTTGAAATATAGAAAAGAATCACTCTATAAAAATACTATAGGTACACATACAAATCAAACGAATGACAATGCTTACTGATCATTTTATGTTGCAAAAAACCTGTTTCGCTTCTTGAAATTTAAGAAAAAAATACATATCTTTTAAGGGATTCATAAAAGTGTCTTAAACAAACCCCCACTGTCCAAATTACGAGCCCTTGGCCTCATGTAATCATCTCCAAATATATGATATAAGATTAAAAATTCTTTAAATCGGGACTGTACTTTTTTTCTAATCTCCAATTTTTCAAATACTATTCATTGTACCTATCAAAAAGTTATTAAGGAAACAGTTATTTATTATTTATTTATTTATTCATGTTATGGGCCGAGATCTAGGAACAGCGAATTTCCAACTACCTCTACGCGCATCAACTGCTTTGGTTATTACCACTACCCTTACTAGCATAAGGAAACAGTTGTAGATAATTTTATTTTCTGAATTATAAAAATATTTTATACTTAACATAATTCTCCAGATGTTACATAAAGTTGCATTTTTGCAAATTGAAACCACATTTGATTGCTCATTTTTCCCCTTTCATCAACTTCGTATTTCTTAAGTTTCTAAGGTAAGTACCAATGCTGAGCGTCAAATTTGGGACACAAGTAGGTGGCACCAAAGTAGTTACTTAATTACAATTAAAAATTAAACCTCGGAATAATGACAATGTTAAATTAAGTTAAAAACACCTTGGGGATTTTCATGGTGTGTATCATAACATTCATAACTAATGTAGATCTAAAAAGGAAAAATTGTAACCTGAAGCTTAAAAAGTGAGTTCAAAAACAAGTGATTAGATGCACATAAGAAGTCTACAAAGTAAGTTCAATAACAATGACAAGAAATGGGGAAAATCATAATTGGGAAAAATTCTTAAACCATTTGATACATACCTACTGTTAAGGGACCTCTTGAAAAGCTATTAACGAATTTTATGCACAAAAAAAGAGAGCTTTCTATTTGATTTCTAAATCTTTAGATGGGCAATTCAGAATTACTGATAACGATAAGTGATAAGATTAACATATAACTAGAGAATATATGCTAATCGTTACACATGCTATGATAAGAAAAAGCAATACCAATGAAGTGGTTTTTATAGCTGGCAGTAAATTTTGGGTAAAACTATTCCATGAATTTTGATTGTGAAGAAATTGAAATCTGTTGTGTCCTTGTTTTCATTTTTCACACGATGTGAAATTATATCAAAAGAACCACCAAACATAAATATGAAAACACAAAAAATATTAAATAAATAGTGGAAACATTCAACGACAAGTAAGTAAGTTAATGTGACAGGTGCGAGCTTGCTGATCGCCACACATTTTTTCGAAAGGTGAATACGGTTTGACACTACCACTCTCATTACAGCTACGGCTGAAAATACAACTTCTCATAAATTTTGCAGCTTGTGAGTAAAGAATTTACAAAACAAATTTCGTACTTTGCCCTTACATATTCATTAATAAAACCTTAGGAGTCAACAACTTATTTCCTGGAAACGTTTTAAGATTTGAAGAGAATTAATATAAGACAAGGTAATAACTTTGTGTAGGAAACATAAGTAATTATAAGAGAACAAAGATTGGTAGTAGGAAAAAATTCTAAACTGACATTGACCCTGGGCATTTATATTCAAATTTGTTATTATTATTGGATTATTGCCTCTTCAAAATTTTTATTAAATGAGCTTTTCACAAATATATTTAAAAAAATTACAAAATTATGATTCCATTATTGTGTGATACACAATGTTTTATAATGTTACAACATGTGCTATTCACAAAAATTTCATGCAACAAAAGTAATAAATATGAAAATATAGTTATATTGTTATTTAAGTTTCCACGAGTGGTATTATTATATTATATTATATTATTATTATATTATGGCTCATTTATGATAAATTGTCAATTCTTGATAAAGAAAACATAGAAGTTTTCGAAACGTTGAATTTAATAATTTAACTACACGAGATAACCCTAAAATGAATGTTATTGCAAAGAAAATATAGTTGTATCCACGAGAGTTGGCGTTCACGTCATAGGTTTCCGAATCAATGCACGACATTCCTTCAAACAATCATTATCATGTTTATGATAAAGATGGCAATACAGTTTGCATGTGTTTTAAGTAAAGACATGCGTATAGGTGATCGTCAATGAAAATAAGAGAGAAGTGAGTATGATCGTATGTCCAACAGCTAACTTCAATCAACGCTTCAACTTAATTTTGCACGGATTCTGATTTGACTTCAATCTGTCAAGTTTATTCATTATTTATAACCTCATCATTTTCTTTTAGTTTACGCCGTCTCGTATTATTTCTGTTCGTTGTTGTTTTGCCCTTTTATTTAGGTACTCGTTCTTTAGTTACTACTTATTTTGTTCACATTATTAGAACGAATTTAAGAAAATTGAAATATTTTTAACCACAAAACAGCATGTTTTGACCATCCAATATAACATTAGTGCCAAACGTACCGCCCAAAGAACGACTTCAATCGTAGCAGACGTTAATATTTTTATTGCACTTAAGTATTATTATAGAATTCCGCATTTAGCTTTACTAAGCTTTAATTAATTTTTTAAGATACCTTTTATACATAATGGATTAATTAAGCACGTAAAATATTACCACCTGTGGGTAATTAAACTATTATTTGCAACAATGCCTTGTTACGATTTGGCAGATTTCATTCCTGACGTCATTATTTCTTAAATATGTAAATAAAAAATAATAAAAAAAAATATGTAATTGACTTCAAATTTAAATCTTAATATTATAATATATACAATTACAAGTAACGACCTGCATGCTAACTCTCGTGGATATAACTATAATATAGTTTGCTATCCAACCAGATGATTGTCAATAGTTTTTTCAAAAAAACTCCAAAATTAATGTACTATGAAGCGTAATTTTACAGCGTACGGTTAATGATTCTTTTTAGTTTTGTATAGTATTTGAAAAGTGAATATTTATAATTTGTGTTTCATGCAATGCAATAAATTGCGTTCGTAGTTTGTGCACAGGATAAATATGTACATAATTAAAAATATTTTTGGTGGTAAGTTGTTTAAAAATAAAATTGGATTATGTTTTTATACCAATCTGTAAGTAGCCTATTCCTCGTCAGTTGGTTGGCATAATGCCAACATTTTATCACCATATCTTTTGTAACGAAATAAATATTGAAGGTTTTAAGAAATTGCGCATTTTCTGTTTTTTACCTACGTATATCGTTGTAACAAAATGAATGCTTTTTGCTCTCACCTGTGATCATTCCTGAACATGTACAACTTTTTCTCTACTTAACAAACAATGTAATGACAATTTAAAATGTCTACAACAAAGAACGCATTGTGTATCGTGTGTAAACTTAAGAAAGAAAGGAGATAACTTCATTGCAATATAACTTATAGAAATAATGGAATGCTTTTGCTCTTCTATTTACCAAGAGAAGTGCAAATCAAATGAAAGTTCTACAGATAGGTATCGACGATGAAAGTTTTTCATGAGATTTTTGTGTCATGAGTAAAAAATTTCAAGCTTCACAGTGGATACACTCTTGAGATACATGAAATATTGTTAAAAATGTCATGACACATTTCACGAGACATTTATTTCATGAACAAGTCTCAACGTGTATACATGATATGCGTCGTATTTCATTTGAAATATTTGTTTCACTTGCTGCACGTGAGTTTCGGTGTTGTTTCTGAATTAAAATCGGTAGTACGAGTTCGAGTAAGTATGTATTGTGAAAATGAATGAAATAAATAAATGAAAAAAGTAAGAAAAGAAAAGCGTGTAGTGTCAATTGGTCACGAGAAATGATACTAAAATTAATTGGATTATACGAATCCCATTCGAATTTATGGGATTGCTCATTAGAACAATACAAAAATCGGAATGCTAGAAAAACTCCATTGATGCTATTTCCAATGCTATGGGAATATCTGCCCAAGAAGTTAAGGACAAAATTCGTAGCCTTCGGTGCCAATTTCAGAGTAGGTAAGTAAGTATATGAGAAGCTATTAAGTAATAACAAACCACAGCTTTTCTTCGATCTTTTTTGTAACCATCGCTTCGTACGTACGAACAATCAACAATCAAATCACTGTGGAAAGAGCAGAACTATACCGTGTCATGAACGAAAAATTTCAAGCTCTCGTAAAAACTTGTGAGTGAAGAAATTTTATCTCTATTGTGAAAACCCGTCATGAAATAAATGAAATAAACATATCAATAAAATTTTCATGATATTTTTATTTCGTTGTGGACACCTACCTTACAAATAGTGTAACTAACTCAATATTTATGCATTGTTCACCACATTAACAACTTTCAAAAGGAACTGACTCAGGTGATGCCATCGGGATATATATTTCATTAACTTTTAATGAACCACTGCAATAACGACAATAAATAACGGAATAGAACATAAACATGAGCTTTGTAAAAGATTACTAAAATTAATTTATTTTAAAATTCTAACGGAAATTGCAATAAGTTACTTTAGTTAATGCAAAGAAAAAGGTATCCTGACACTTAAAGACATTATCATACAAGGAATAATGTTTTCAAGATGTTTTTAAATTACATCCAATTTAAGTTCCAATCATGAACTACATTTAAACAAAACTTTTGTTTAATCAAAGATATTTGACAAGAGGGTATTGCACATCCATTAACAAACTAAAAAATCCAATCAGTTACTCCTCTCCCCGTTTAAAATACGTGAAAAATCATTAAAACAAATTGCCGATTTGAAGGATAGATGTAAATCACATAATCCATACTAACCAATCAAGTTATTGTACAGGTCACAGAACTGCCACTGTGTTACTCAATGTAACAGCTTCTGTGGTAACAGATTACATATTGCAAGGTATTGATGGTGATCTTTCAGTTCTTAGCTATTTTATTGAATTTCTCTATGGCCTTTGATAGTATCAAGCATGAGGTAGGTACTGCTGATAAAGTAAGATTTATTTTTGGCATTAGCAGACGAGAACATATCTCATGTAAAATTAAGAAGCTTGGGTGGCTGCTCGGGTGGCTGTATATGAACAACAGATTAACAGATAATTACATTATACCACTTTGATCCACAAAATAGTTACTTATTCGCTTTCAGAATATTTAACCAAACAACTACTATCGTTCAATAATGTAAAACTGTTAATTTTAACAAAAACTGTTGCATTACTTCTAATTTGACTTCTAATATACAACATCGCAATAGATTTATCTGGATTTAAATGTTGTTATGCTTAGAAGCTGTAGTTGCTAAAATGAGAAGCTCTTTTATTTAACACTTCAGCTGCCTTATAAACCGGATTCAGTGGGAAAGAGTAATAGATTTGTGTGTCATCTACATATAACAGGAATGTCAAGAACTTGACAGACCTTAGTAGATAGTAACGGGCCTAAAGTAGAACCCTGTGGAACCCAACAAGTAATGTCTGGTCATGCAATATTCATTACACATTGCCTTCTGCTTTTAAAATAATTAGTAGACATGCAAATAGATGCAAGCCAAAATGAAAATTTGATGACAATGAATCATAACAAAAATCCTCACACTACCATGAAATTGGCTTAAATTGTTCTATGTGGCCCATCAACAATATGCGTAACATAAGGTACAATAGCAAAATCGTATCATTTAAATTTGTGATACCATACGAAGCAATAGGTTAAATTTTAATTCCTTTCTAATTTATAATACAAAACCCTCACTGACTAAGTGATTATAACTTAACATTTTCAGTTGAATAAAATTCAACATAATAATAAAAAAGCAAACATATCAATAACATTATTATTATTATTTATTGCTGATGCCAAAAACATAGCTAAAGTAAGCCTTTTTTCGAGATTCTTCTGCATTTTATAACAATCCTAATTTATTACTTTTTAGTATCTTTATTACCGATCTTTTAAATTCATCATAAACTTAATGTTATCAGTTGATGCCTTAAGTTTTTTTCAATAACACTTCCAAATTTAAAAGTAAGCGAGATTAAGATTGCCGATTTGCCTATTTTTAAATTGATCATTTGTTAGCATTTTGTTCTCTTTGCCGTTTCGTTCTTACCCTATCACGAGCCCTATCCCATTAATGCTCATGTTTCATAATAGTTACAAATTTTTCCCAGTCTTGTGATTTTTGTGTTCCACTTGCTTTTCCTTGTTTAGATCCTTTCCCGTGTCGATTTTCAATTTCATGCCTAGTTATTTCACTCTTGGACCTTCCGCTTCCTTCCATATGTAGGGTCCCCATTTATTATGGCTTTCGTGTATCTAACTTCCACTGTGTAATCCTTCCTTCTCTTATTACTTGTCTTATTAGGATGGCTATTTCTCTTTCCAGGATGGCTTGGTCCTCTTCTCTATATAGGTTTTTGTTTTTATTTTCAATCATCTCTTGTTTATCTTGTTCTTTTTCTACCTCCTCTAACATGTTGATTCTCCGCCTTTATTCAACTTCTTGCATTTAAAGGGCATGTTAATGTTTAGTTTTTGCATTATTTCTGTTCCATAAGTAGTATTTCCTTTGTATTTTGCCTGACCATTTGAATATCTTTCTTACTCCCTCAACAGTTTCTATGTTCCATTTTGGTACTGTTGTCTTTGTGTACTGTTTCTCTTGTCTTTTCAACGTCTAACTTAGTTTTCTGATTTTTTCCATACTGGCATAGGTAAAATCATTTCTAACTGGCGTATTTCGGATCAAGTCCAACACCTTAAAAGCGGAGATTGCTAAGTGTAGTGTAATTATGATAAAGTGAGAGAGGAAACTAAACTATGCCAGTTAATTATCTATCTCCTTTTAACCCTAGTATCCAGTCTCGTCTCTCACTTTATTACAATTACAGTACACTTAGCAAACTCCAAGCAGTGGGCTTAATTCGAAACAGGCCAGTTAGTCCTTCGTCCCCCTTTTCAAATCCTTGTGGAATTTCTGTAATCCTTTTCCTTTTTAGATCTTAATACTTTACTTACACCATTTTTAAATTTAAAATATCTCAAAAATTTCAAATTTGTCAATGTTAACATGTTTTATTCAAATACCTACTTCCAGGAAACCATTAAACATGCAAATCATACATGATCAAGTAGACACTAAATTTCTCATTCTACTTTAACGGAATATCTAAAAGGGTAGAACCTTGGTCATTGTAAGACTTGACAAGGTAAGTGAACGAATAAATAGGTTAATAATTCGTTATTCAATTAAGGAATTAATGAAACATCTAATTATTAGGTAATCAAGGGTAAGTGTATTGAATCTTGAATCATTTACTCATTTTTAGCGATGATTAACATGATTATTCACCTGTAAAATAATGTTGAAGACCTAGGTACTGAACGTGCCCACCTTGATATGTGTAAGCTCCTAATACCTAATCTATTTGTCAGTGTCACCTGTGCTTGACAAGGTTTCTATAACCATTAATTAGGATCACTACAAATTTCCTTAATATTTATTGGGACAGATCAAAATACGCAATTAGAAAGCTGTTTATGACGCACGACAACTTAATTAAAAGTTACTCAAAAATTCCAAAAATTTAACGTACCTGTTCGATAATCCAGCCGCTAACTACAATTACGACAATTTGTATAAGACGTTTAAAAAGAATTTCCATTTTTACGAATCCAATTCGATTGTCTTTTAACGCATTCGTTTAAAATCGAATATTTAGAAATAAATTACAATTCGAGATACATTTCGAATAAACTAAAAATATATATACACGAACTGCACACTAATAACGACAAACACAAACTGGATAGTGGTTGTGACTTATACACCAAAACATCGAAAGAAAATAAATTGAGTTGGTCAAGTCGTATACTGTCAAGTGAGATTTTAATCACTTTTTGTCAATAGTGACGGATAAAACGTCAGACGTCATGCGCCCAAAATCTACCAATCACACACAAGTACATCAAGTATGTGTATGATGTGTCTAGGTAGCTGTTAAAAGCTGGATTTATAGTGTCGGCATCGGTAAGCAATAAGAAATAAGAAATAAGCGGTAAGGAAATGAACTTATGGATAACCTGTATATCATTTATAGTAGAAATAAGAAATAAGCAATAAGCAGTAAGGAATAAGGAATTGGTTCAAATTTATTTCTTACCGTTACCGAATCGGGAACATTCGTATACAGCTGTGAGTGGCTGTGAGCTTACGAGCTAAGAAAAGACAGATGACATCAATATAAATCAGGTGTTAAAGAAATATTTGAGTGAAATATATACTTATTCAAGAATCGATGGGAAAATATTATGTCAAGTTGATTTTAATTTTACAATCGTACATTAGGTAACCTAAGAATCATACCATAAACATAGTAATAATTTAAATTAAACCCGCAATGCGCATGCCTACTCTGTTGTCTCTGTTACCGTTAAAGAACTATAAATGCGTTTTTATTTCTTACTGCTTATTGCTTATTTCTTATTTCTTATTGCATACCGATACCGACACTATAAATCCAGCTTTAAACGTGAATAACTAAAAACGTATATAGTAGAGCCCCCAAAATTAAGGCGGCATTCGCACAGACTTTGGTCACAGTATAAAGACAACTTTGGTCGCCGACCAAAGATGACCGACCAAAATTTCAATACCACGTTGTTAGATAGAGCCAATGAATTGGATAGAGCACGTCTTAAGCAGGACGCGCACTGAATCCGCTCAGCTCGGCTCGGCACAGCTCAGCACAATCAGCAGTTTTGCTATACATGGGAACAAATGAAGTCCCGCGCACTGAATCGGCTCGGACCGGTACGGACCTTTCCGTTCAGTTCAGCTCAGCACAGATTGCTCGAGGTAGCAACTTTTCTGAACGGGCGGATAGCTTTCAATAGTTTAGTCAGTGCAGTAGGTGCATCGGCCTTAATAGAAATTAAAATTATTAAGAGAAGATCACTGTACGCCAATGCGTTTTGTAAATAAAGACTAAACGTTCCGAAAGGACTGAATCAGTGCGCGGACGGGCGTGAATGCTGATTGTGCTGAGCTGTGCCGAGCCGAGCTGAGCGGATTCAGTGCGCGTCCTGCTTTACAAGAACGACCGTCCACGATCGTCCACAAGCAACCACGACCGTACGGTTTGAAATTTCAACCCGGCTTTAAACTTTTGGTCGACGATTAACGGTCGGTGACTCATAACATTTAAAATTTTTTTACTAACCTGATATATAATTATTTACTTTAAAGTATTTTATTATTGTTAAGTATGGATGGGTGGACAGTCGAGGAAGTGGATGAATGAAGTTGTTTAATTTGCTTAATTTGTTTAATTTACTGTGGGTAACATAAATATTAAATATCGATTTTATTTATGGTGCAGGGTATGTAGAAACCTGCAGAATTATTATCGACTTTAGCGCGACATTTAAAAATCGGTTGGTCTTGCAGGGTATTCCCTGGTCTTCCCTGTGCGACGGTTGTTTAATGTTTGGTCGGTCGAAGTTGGACGGTTGCGGATGGCCATGGTTGGTCGTCTCTCTGTGCGACTGCCGCCTAACGAACATCATTAGTAATTAATATTCAAATCCTTCAAATGTGGTCGATTGTTTGATTTAAATAAACGAATTTCTGCGCCAATGCTATGTAGATTTTACGTATCCGACTTTTGTATCGCTTCAGCCTTGTTTATATACCTATTTATAGTACAGCCTATACCAAACAGACTGTGCTTATAGCAGTGAACTCTAGAGTTCATTGGCTTATAGGTACAACCACAGTTCTTTTTTATACAAGCTTACCAACGAAATTTCCGAGCACGTCATGAATGGTATAAACACAATAAATTGACGTGTCAAATTTGACACTCTACTATCACAGTATACGTAAGACGTATACTGTGCTACTATCATTGCTTTGTCTATGGATAAATCAACTATAGTCTATGCATAGAAAAAGAACAAGAGTTAAGTATGTAAACTCTTTTTGCAACCACGTGACCTATGCCCAATGCCGTCAGAATGACGTTTTATTATACCAACGTACCCGTTATACATCCGCATTACAAATCGCAATGAGTTCTAGTGAATTTCGCTCGAGCTAGTTGGCGGAATTCTTTTAAAATAATCCACGTTGCCATTTGTCTTGCTTAATTTCTAACCTCATAATTTAATAACGTAACCTTTCTATGGAATGTTGAAATGTAAACAAACATTTGACAACACTGCCCAAGTAACACAGCGACAGAGAATATTAACAACGACAGCGAGCTGTA
The DNA here is from genome assembly GCA_036250285.1 of Pyrocoelia pectoralis. Taxonomy (NCBI): domain Eukaryota; kingdom Metazoa; phylum Arthropoda; class Insecta; order Coleoptera; family Lampyridae; genus Pyrocoelia; species Pyrocoelia pectoralis. The sequence goes on along the minus strand of CM070080.1, from coordinate 19,576,830 downwards.
ATTTGGTCATTACAATTTACAACGTCATGGTAGCTACACTGCACAGCCAAGCTGTCTACCGCAGTAACTGTGACCTGTGACAGCGCTGTGAAAACGTCCTCGTTGGTAAAATGGTGAGTCATAATCAAGCAGAGAAATGTTATCCCTACTACTAACGTATAACATTTCTCTGTAGAGTCTGTAATCAAGCCAGAGAAATGTTATCCCTACTACTAAGCACTAAAGCTCAACTTAGACGTTCAAATTTTTGTTTAAAAAAAAATTTCTTTTAGATGACCTCAACAAATTTGAGCATGTAAATGAACAAAAGTTGGATCCAATTAAAAATTTGATGCTTTAAAGAAAATAGTTTTACGTTAGCTCTTGTCCTATTTTTGAAGGTCAAATAAACTTATTTTTAGTGATTTTGTGTTTTGTCAGGTTGTTAAATTCTTTATTCGCCCCATAGAAAAAGATTCGCCCCTATTAGCTGTAACCTTACTTCAATTTATTTGTAACGAAATATTTTACTGCATACTCTTTGTCATTGTTTTTAAATATATGTATAAACAATCCTTTGGTATTTGGTATTAACTAATAAACTCTTTAGTCAATGCTAGTACATTGTACAGATAGTAATAACCTTTTATTTTTCTATGGATAGGTAGTAAGTGGTAGTAAGTTATGGTAACTGGTAAGTTCGAATATGAAGTCTGAATTTAGGAAATTATGTCGACTATCCTTTTTACTAAAATTAAGTTTGAACGTCTAAAATAAAACAATCAATTAAAGTTTCATGTAAAAAAAATTTTTTTTCAACTTCCAACTTATAATTTGAACGTCTAAATAGAGCTTTAGGTATAACATTTCTCTTGTTTATACGTATATGGTACTATTATAGTACTCTAAAGATGTATTTTGCGGAGTATTTAGAGTCCGCAAAACATTCATTTTAGAGAATGAATGAAAAAAAATAATTTACAAGTGCGTATATAACATACTGTCATTTAATCCCACAGTAAAAAATATAAACAACGTCAAGAATTTCACATTAAAGATTGCCATTGCTAAAAAACATAGAAAATGAAAAACCTTTCATTCCTTAAAATAGTTATAGTGTCGATATCATGTTCATACATTGTTTTGCATCATCCTCATTTATTTTGATATTAAAAAATACCTCAAAATCAGTTAGAATGTCATTGTTATAGCGTTATGTCAAAACTCAACGGTTCGACTCTGCGCCGTGCGATGTGCGAGAGAAACTGTTTCGGTTTGGTGATCAAGGCTGGATCCGCCAATGAAACACGTGAATTTGTATGATTGCGAGTTGAGTATACTCCGAAAGAAAATGCGTATAAGAACTATGTACGTTGTATATAATATACTCTTTGGTATTACCACAGAAGTCTAACTAGACACCATAAAATTTATTTACGCCCTGCCCTGTGTGGAAGTCAGAATTTACTACCAACATTATTATGTAAAAAATTGAAATATCCCTAAAGAAATATGATAAATGAAATGTGTAATTGGAAATATCAAAAAATGTGACGTTTTAAGTTTAGTTTTTTCACAATATTGTAATGCCAGTACTCATCTATTGTTATAATTCTTAAATGTTTCTCAAGTCTCATACATTCTATTAATTAAACAATTAACTTTTTTCTTCCAATTTCTACCTTTTTTCCATTTAACTTGTCAAAACAACTGAACAATGGATTACTTGGGAGATAATGGTGGTTTAGGTTTATCTTCTGAACAAACCGAAAAAGTGTTACAGTTTCAAGATCTCACAGGCATAGAGGATATATCTATTTGTAGAGATGTGCTACAAAGACACCAGTGGAACCTCGAAGTAGCAGTGCAAGAACAGTTAAATATACGCGAAGGACGACCGTCTCTGTATGCTACTGAAACTAGACCGCCTGCAGTTGTTAGTGATCATTTAGGTCAGCATGTATTTTATTCACCGCCAACAGATGGTTCCGGAAGCGGTATTAGAGGCTTTATCACAAATATTATTAATTTCTTTTGGACATTATGTTATAATACAATAGTTACATTTTTACAAATTGGTAGAAGATTAATTGGGACAGATAGTCGCACATGTAAGTACGGAATATACGATACCCATAAACTTAACTAACTTTTCCAGCGTTGACAAATCCCATAGAAGATGTTCTTGATTTTATTAGAGTGTACGAAGAGAAATATTCTAGTGTTCACCCTGTATTTTATCAGGGTACTTATTCACAAGTTTTAAATGATGCCAAGCATGAACTTAAATTTTTGCTTATTTATTTGCATAACGATAATGCAATCGATACTTTAGCATTTTGCAGGTATGTTTCTCATAATAAATTGATTAAGGTGAATAACTTTCAAATCACTAAAACTTCGGGGAATGCAACCGTTAATTTTTTTTATTATTTCATACCTACCTAAAAGATAACTATGTATAGCATCGTTTTGCTTTGTGCTTCCTTCGGTTTTAACCTTATTAGTCCTATATTTTTCTATGGAATGCGACTCACTAGGCACTGATTATCTATGTAAGATGAGAATTTAAACTTTAAACCTCATAATGAGATTTGAGTGTAAATTTTCATCTATACCCAACTTATACAGGATCGCTAAAAGGTATCGATCTAAGGCTCTAGCACCTAAATTATTAGATTAAAAAAACATGTTTAACCAATTGATGCAGCGTTATTTTCCAGATATTGTTATTTATACAGAGTGTTACATGAAGACGTGGCAAATCATAGTGCTCAGCCCTGTAGTTTTTAGTTCTGCCATGGTTTCCTTTTTTCTCTATTATCTCTGCACCTTTGTGTATAGAAGATAGCTAAGGCAAACGTTTTAATTTATATCGTTCGGACAGTTTTTAGGTATGAGTCACACTCGAGCTCTCGTGGGACAAACTATACAGACTGTTTCAAATTAACTCGGCACTATTGCTATCTTTGTTATTACTGATTTTACAGAGTAGGTTAAATTAGCAAAGTAGTAGTGTTTTTAGCGCTGATTAATATGCAATTAATAAAAAAACAATTGAATAACGGATTTTCGAGAAAATCACAAATTTAGTACTTTTTTAATGGAACACTCTGTATATTTTTATTGTAAACGAAAGAGAAATGAATTCTCGACAAAAATTCTTATACACTCTTACATCAAAATACTGAAGATAAAGTAGATATTGACAACTGTATTATTTAATTAAGGCAGCCGTGACCTTACAATACATCAATTATTTAACTTTTCAAGATTACATTAAATGTTCAAAAATACCACAATTTTCATGAATGCACATTAAAAGTCTCCTAAAGCTCCTTGTAGCATTCGATATACTTCTACCGTCAGTTGAATTAATACATAACACGAATGCTATTCTCTAATCCAGCTACATTGGCGCCGCAAAGGAAAAAATCCAAAGGCGACAAGTCGGGTGAACGAGGTGGCCACTTAATGGGACCTTTTGTAGTCATCCAGCGGTCTACAGAAAGTCTTTGCAGGCTTTGCAGCATTGCTCCAAGTTCACGGAAATTATGAGCTGGGGCTCCATCTTGCTGGAAATAAATGATTTGGGATCTTCTAAATTAACTCATGTAGATTTTCTGCCAAAAATTCTTCTTCTTCCATAAGGGTAACATATCTTGCTCCCGTAAGCGATCTAGAATAAAACAGAGGACCAACTACACTATTCTACCAATCAAACCACACCATACATTAATTTAAACTAAACTTGGTATTGTGGATGTGATGGATAAGTTAACATCGGATTTTCTCGGGACCAGGAATGCGTGTTTTTACGATTAACATTCCAGAATTGGAAAAATTTGATTAAATAATACAGTTGTCAATATCTACTTTATCTTAAGTATTTTGATGTAAGAGTGTATAAGAATTTTTGTCGAGAATTCATTTCTCTTTCATTTACAATAAAAATATACAGGGTGTTCCACTAAAAAGGTACTAAATTTGTGATTTTCTCAAAAATGCGTTATTCAATTGTTTTTTTATTAATTGCATATTAATCCACACTAAAAACGCTATTACTTTGCTAATTTAACCTACTTTGTAAAATCAGTAATAACAAAGATAGCAATAGTGCCGAGTTAATTTGAAACAGTCTGTATATATCTTTGCGTTTCTGAACACATAGATTCAAAAAATGAAAAAAAAAAAAATTCCATCTGTAGTCTGTCCGTACACATTTTCTTGCAATGCTCTATACTCAGAAACTTAAAGTTATCGAAATGCGGTTTTCGCCAGTCGATTGCATTTGACCCAAGGACAAAAATGCTGATATTACCTTTGATGACGTCACTTCCGGTATAAGCTAAAATGGCGGCACACATTTTTTTTATAAGATAAAGTTGCAGTTTTTTGGTACAAGGGAAGTCTCGTGGCAACACTTGGCACAATTTTTTTTAAATATAACTGTTGTTGGCTTTTGTTGCTTCACTTATAAAAAATGGATTCCATCCAATATTTGAGGGTTCTATTGTTCTTTCCACAAGTAACTTATCGTTTTGTAAATACAGAATGGAATAGGGCTTAAAATTTTTTGTTTAGCAATGTTGGTTACAGTAAATTAATAGTCTTTTAAATAAAAAAAACACTGTACAGATATTTTGAACTGGCAGCTTCTACTGACTACGGAATCTGTACACATTACAGCGGATCCTTTTAGTTATTTTAAGCGTATGTAATCTGTATGTTTTTATTAACAGTATCCCTAGTGCACGTAAAATAGTCGATAAAATTTTGACGTTTCTGAGAACGATGTAATAACCGAATCGTATTGGTTAATATTATATGAGTGAAATAATCAAAACAACATTTGACAATCTCCCGAAATTGTATTATGTAATTTAATTCACTTTTAGAGATACTCTATCTCAAGCTGATGTAATCACATATATAAACACAAATTTTCTATTCTGGGGATGCTCATCAAAATCTGGAGAAGGATATAAAGTATCACAACTATTCCGACCGAAACATTATCCGTATATGGCTGTGGTTGTCCTAAAAGATAATCGCATGACTATTGTAAGTCGTATGGAAGGTTATTGTGACAGCAATATTCTTCTTCATAGACTGACAACAGTGGTTGCTGAATTTGAGATTAATCTCGTACAAGCAAGAACAGATCGGTAACTTCATGGTTCAATCAAATAATATTTTAATGTTATGTTTCTTTCAGAGTTGAAGCTAGTCTTAATCGATCTCTTCGTGCACATCAAGATGAGGCATTTTTAGAATCACTTAGAGCCGATCAGGAGAAGGAAAGGCGAAGACGAGAAGAGCGGGAAGCGGAAGAAGCCGAATTAAGAAGAATTGAACAAGAAGCTCGTGCAGAAGAAGAACGTCGTCAAAGTATTGCACAAGAGAAGATTGATTCTGTAACTAAAGTGCCTAGTGAACCCGATGCTAATCACCCAGATGCTGTTCATGTTGTTTTTAAACTACCATCAGGTCATCGACTTGAACGTCGCTTCCTGAAATCACATTCCTTAGAGGTAATCTCATTTAATTACTAACTATAATATTATTATAATTAATTTTAGGCAATTTTTTATTTTGTGTTTTGTCATCCCTCTGCTCCAAATTCTTTTGAAATAACAACAAACTTTCCAAAGAAAGTTTTATATTGCTTACCAAAAGGTGAATATGATTATGTTCAAACATTAGAAGAAGCTGGTCTAAAACATAGGGAAGTACTATTCATAAACGATCTTGAAGCATAGTTTAATCGTCGAATCATTTTAGAATATTATATTTATATTTTACCTAACTGTAAAAGAAGTGTGATTAAATTAGGTTAAAAACATTTTTTCTAGTTACGAATTATAAATTATGGTTACATGATTGTATTATTGATGATTATTTATATGGCAATATTCGCTTGTTTCATTGTTCCTACAACTTTAATTTCGTTTCAATATTTATGTACTTCAGTTTTCATTAAATTATAAATTTGTTTACCACATTTATTGTTTGAATGTTTATAAAAAATTATTAATTAATGGTGTGCACATTTTTCTTGATGAGATTGTTTACTATATTGCCGAATGACTGTCATATTTTCTCGCTAAAGTTCTACTGTATTTTGAATCTTATTCCAATGACATAGGAATATTAGCTTTCACACTCTCCTCACTCCACCAGCACCTCGTGCCATTTGTTCTAGAATGGTTAGTGTTTAATTTAGTGTGCATAGCAACAGTTGACAGGTCATAGGTGCATATTTTAGATTTATGTCACGATGTCAGAAAGAAAGACCAGTGTTTAATATTGAAGAAAAATTTCACATCATATGAAGATTAGAAAATGGGGATATTGTACAGTCTCGCACTCTACAATATAGTTGAAATCAGTTAAGCTTGCGTATATACAAGGTGGGGCACGGCAACCTCCCACATTTCAATGATTGACTGTGGGGGAATGGGCCATTCCACAGGGGTGGGGTTGGTCTTGTTTGGAGAGGTGGATGATCTAGTTTTCAGTAATAACCATGCCGTGGACTGGAGTGCAACGTCCTTTTGTTATCAAGAGTTTTATAAAAAATGGTGAACCGGTACTGTGATATGCTTGAGAATTTTGTCAGGCCTAAAATCGAAAAATTTAATCAAGAGCATGATCCACACAGATTCTGGTTCCAGCAGGATAGTGCTACAGCACACACTGCCCGTCGTTCACGCACTATTCTTCAGGAGATGTTCCCTGGGAAGGTGATCTCCCTGCGCGAGGCGGTTGAGTGGCCCCCGCGCTCTCCAGATTTAAGCCCATGCGATTTTTATCTGTGGGGTTACCTCAAGGCCGAGATTTTTAAAGTTTGTCCTAGAACCCTGAATGACCTGAAGACTGCAATTGGGGAAGAAATCCTACAGATAACCCCCGCCACACTCGAGAAAGTCATGCGAAACTTCCAAGAAAGGCTCAATATGTGTGTCGCCCGCCAGGGCCATCATTTGAAGGATATTATTTTTAAAACATAGTTTAAAAAAACTACATTATACAGGGTGTCTCACGGTCGATGGTACGTTAGACGTTTACGGAAAACGGCACATTGGATTATTCTGAAAATTTGGATACATCAGTAGTTGCTCCTGATCTAACGATCTAAAATATTTTCAGCGATGCAGTGTTGCCGCTTATACCAAAAAGTAGTATCAACTTTCTTATTTCAAATGAGACACCCTGTATATGTTAGCATTTTTCGATTCGTAATTATCAAATTTGACAATGACACTTCATTGGTATCTACGATAAACCTGCCAAAATCCCAATTTTTATAGAAACTTCATGTTATCTTCGGAACCTTACTATTTAGGTATAGGAATATGATATATCATTTGAAAGGATTTTTAATTGTCTTTCAAGTTGTTTGATAATATACAGGGTGTTCCATTTAAAAAAATTGACTTTTCACCATTTTTGTACCTTGCGGCAAAATCATTAATTTGAAGCGACCCTGTATAATGCAAAACAAACTTCTCCTTACCAAACTAATACGCAGGACCTTGGTATGCTATAACCAAAATTTCAAGTTTATACGAATCCCAATACCTAAGTAACAATCATTACATTGGAGCTATGTTTTGAATAAAAAATAGGGAAAATAATTAATAACTCGAAAACCGTTGGAGATAGGTATAGGAACCTATTAGGCAAAAAGGGTTAAAAAGTAATTACGAATCGAAAAATGCTAACATATACAGGGTGTCTCATTTGAAATAACAAAGTTGATACTACTTTTTGGTATAAGCGGCAACACTGCATCGCTGAAAATATTTTAGATCGTTAGATCAGGAGCAACTACTGATGTATGCAAATTTTCAGAATAATCCAATGTGCCGTTTTCTGTAAACGTCTAACGTACCATCGACCGTGAGACACCTTTCCAGGAAATAAAACTTTTTTGGAATATATCATTTAGTTTTGTTTTGCCAGCCTTTTGAAATGTGGGAGGTTCCCGTGCCCCACCCTGTACGTTATTATAATAATTTTGTTACAATGCTCTGTTTTTTTATTTATGTGTGCTAGCATAAAACAGAATTAGTCTGCCGTCTAAATATATGTGACTGTAATAATCGTATGTCGACACTTAATATAATATTCTGACATTCCCCATTTTGACGTTTTGTTTTGTATAAAAAGATCACAAAATACTAACGTGGACATACATTTATGAAAATTAAATCATGCAGTTATTTGGAATGAGTCATACGCACTGTTATATGATTTTAACTATAACAACAATTTTGGAAGAAGAAAGACAAAATCAAAACACTGACGGTATAGTTAATGGATGTGTTTTGTTTGTTTTGACAAAATAATCGACTAATTTCGTAGTTGTGCTTGTATGAACGCTTCCTCCTAAAATATAGGTAGCATTCAGGAAACTGGCGATGAGTCATTACTGAAACACTCATACGTCACCACTTACCTTACCTCGGCTCTGCCATGATACAAATAAACTGCTATTTCCTGCATAATTTATACCGCATAGTAGAATTGGGGATTGTAAACTGTTGGGGGGAGGGGGGCGTGGTTGTCTCGGCCCAGTGCACATCACATGCTTACCGCGGCCCTGATTGGATGTGTTGTTCTCAAGATATTCAAGGGTGTATATTTTGACTTTAATGACGTTCCGACGGCGAACAGGTGATACCATCAAAAAATTTACCAGAGATTTGGAATCGGTAAAGAATTTCCTATATGACACCACTTCCAGCTTTCTAAACCCCGTAACATCGACCAACCACACACACACAGACATCGGGACGAATTTAGTAACCAACTTTGTGAAGTTGGTTGAAAAATATATATATGTATAAATTCAATTAAAAAGACTCTGTTGAAAACGATTCTTTTGTTTTTTTGATTGTATAAAAGGTAAGAAATAGGCAAAACAAAGGTAGATTGGTGTATGTAAATGAAAATATTTAAAACGGAGTAATAATAAGAAAAATCCAAAGTACTAAATAATGACAGAATAACAAAAGTTAAATAAAACCAATAAATGAACAACTCTTTTAGTTTACGCGTTGATGTTCGAATGAAGTTCGTCGTAAGTTTCGTATTTCTTGTGTACGTACACAAAAAATACGAAACTGAGGCGTAATTGCAGAGATATTAGACGGCGATGGAAATATCTATTTTCTTCTAGAGCAATAGGGATAGAGTAAAGTGTGCGTAAGAAGGAAATTCTCCAGCCTTAGATATTTTTGGTGTTGTGTCCTTGTTTGTCATATGCACATGCTGCTCGCCAAGGACGCCAAGCTACATTGGGAGAGCTATACCTATCGATATTCAAAAACTATCCACTTATGCACGGATTTCACATGTCGATACTTCAATAGGCAAACATAATTATATGGAACAATTTCTATTTGGTATTAGCAAAAAATAAGTATCTGCCAATCCCTTATTAATGATGGAATGTTCCAAATTACTACTTTGCTTTTGTAACAAACATATCCAAACTGCTAACTAGATTTAACAATTTAACTCGCAGCAATTATAACAAAGGTTATTTAATTATAAACCTGAGGCGAGTATTTGGTCCTTTCATGAATGATAAAAACGGGTTATTGGGTGTAGACCATAAAACGTGTATTAACAATGTTTTTTTATTATTCAATATTTCGCTAATCAAATATTAGCTTCATCAGGAACTAAAAATTAGAACAATGACAATTACAGTGAAAAATCAATTTTTACAAAATTTACTTACTATAAAACTAGTTGTTAATTAAGTAGTACCATAGGAACTTCAAATGAACGTAATTAAATCATGAAATCCTTATTTAATTACGTTCATTTGAAGTTCCTATGGTACTACTTAATTAACAACTAGTTTTATAGTAAGTAAATTTTGTAAAAATTGATTTTTCACTGTAATTGTCATTGTTCTAATTTTTAGTTCCTGATGAAGCTAATATTTGATTAGCAAAATATTGAATAATAAAAAAACATTGTTAATACACGTTTTATGGTCTACACCCAATAACCCGTTTTTATCATTAATTATAAACAACAAAATGTAATATGAAAATATATTTCTTTTACACGATATATGCATAGAACAATAATTTATGTTAGGTACTAAATATTTTCAAGAAATAGATACTAAAGGTTTGTCCATTACACTTTTGGTTAATTTCCCTTTCCTTTTTTGTACATTGCTTTTAAGATTAACATTTTTTTTACCTAAAGGAATAAACGCTGTATCTTCCAGTTTTCTTTTTAATTTCCTGTAAAATTCAACAACGTTGGGATTTGCCCATACTTGTGACGCTTTGAAATCTAGTATCCTCAAAGTGTCCATACTTTTTGCTCTTGACAGAGCAACATAAGCCTGACCCGCCTCAAACACTTTTCCTAAAGACATTTCCACACAATCTAACGTTAATCCTTGAGATTTATGTATTGAAAATGCCCAAGCTAATTTTAGCGGTATTTGCATGCGGGTTAAAACAACACCAGATGGAGTTTTGCATAACCATCGCTCTTGTTTTACTATACATTTCTGGTTACGAAATGTGACAACTGGTAAATTATCTTTAAAGGCCACAACAACGCCTCTTGCTCCATTTACTAAACCAGATGAAATATTAATATTCTTTAGTAACATAACTTGAGCACCAATTTTCAGTATTATTTCACTTGCCACTGGTGTAAGTTCATCCAGCTGCTTACTTGTTGAGCCATCACCATCAACTGCATTAAACACAACTGGCTCACCTTCTAAACTTTTTAATTTTGACTCGTTAATAGATATTGCTTCATTTGTATGCGAACAAAGTCTTGTTGCCAATATTCCGTTGTGTTCTATTATTTGCTTTGATGTTGCCATCAATTTGTCAGATACGTCTTTAGATACTTCGCCTAAACGCAATTTATTTAAAATATTAATAAATTCTATATCATGTTGCCTATGTACTTCAGTTAATTCAAAAGATCGCTGAACACAACGTTCCCAAACAGGTGACTGAAAACAGAATCGAGTTGTTTCATTGCTCTTTCCCACAGGAGGTAATTGAAGGAAATCTCCACATAATATTAGTTGTAAACCACCGAAAGGTTTATCATTTCTTCTAACATATCGTGCCACCTCTTCTATTTTCTAAATAATGGTCATCATTAGCTTTAGTAGTCATATGTACCCCAAATTTGAGTTTAATAATGAGATCAAATGTGGGGTAACTGCTATCAATTCATATCAAAAATCCATGGTATCTTTTTTGATATTACCAGTTACAGTCACAAATAGACAAATGCAAATACTTCAAAGATTTATGATCTAGCAACAATTAAAATTTCTAAAATATAAACTCGCAACAAAACAATTGACTTCCCAAATAATAATTTCTCTATGATCTGCTACATGTGATAATAAAAACATATGGGATGGGACCAAAAATTTGAATGAATTGGAAACAACTTATAGGAGCTTGAGTGAAAGTAATAAATAAGTAGAAGAGTAAGAATAGAATATCAACATTAACATACTCCTTCTCATGATAAACAAAGAGAAGCCGAGTCTTAGAGAAGTTGATTTGGATGAAGCCTTTAACGCGGCAAAGAATAAATATGTAGAAATGATAAAGCAGTGGATGGTCCTAACGATAGATAGAGATGAAACAGAATTTTTGAGTATGTAAAAGAACTTATGCAAGGAAATGTAATGAGAAATGAAATTAGGTAACTGAAAGCGAAAATTGATCGTCTGGAACAAGATGAAAAGAAAAACAATATAACAGGCTTGTCAGTAAGGCAAGAAAATGAGATGAATACGAAAAGGTTAAAGACAGTTAGGAAAAAAACAAAATGTAGCTAATACAAAGTAGAAATAGAAACACTAAAAGAGAATATTAAAGAACTTAGAAATAAAAAGATATTAAGGCAAATAAGAAACATTAAAGAAGATGTAACTAAAGAAGAAAAAAATACAAAGCATTATATAACAGAGAGCAAAAGTAGCCAGAATAGAATACCTACTCAGCACAAACAATAAAATATAACTAATAATAAGGAAATATGAGAAAAGAATTTGGATATGAGAATAGGAAATATGTCTAAAAAACAATTTAATTATCACTAATAAAAGTTTTGAAATAATAGTATACAATTGACTATTCCTCTTTCAGTCAAAAATCTAAAAATTTGAAAGATGTTAGAAACTAATCATTATCTGTTAAGAATGGAATTATGTACGAACAAAAAAACATGGAAAAACCAGATAAGATAAGAAATGCACAGACAATAGATGTGGATAATAAGTAAAAAATTAAGAAAACTGTATTAGATGGCACCGGATAAAATAATGGAGATATAGGGAAAGCCAAACTAAGTTGCGTGCACGTCATCAGCGTTTGATGACGTTTACATTTACAGTATTGTCAAAGTGATCAGGAAATGTTTAATGTCCCAGCAAATATTTCTTATTCAACCACAAATAAATATTAATTACTATTACAAATTGTTGACGACAAAAATCAATTAAATATGCCTGTCAGAATACTACTGTCATCCGTAACCTCAAAATATCGATGAATGAAAGATGGCAACACAGCACCATTCCCTGACAGTGGCTAGGTTTACGTCGTTACTTATTGGTCTGTTGATTAAAATTTTATCACAACATTTTACATTGAGAGGCGTCTAAACCCAACAAAAACAAGCTTGTGCACATACATTTTCATCTCAAAAGTCTTATATTAATTGCATTGCTTTTAGAGTTGTTTTTTTCTACAAATTTTATGATACACTTAGCGATGGAAACTTTGCCACAAAAGACATGGAATTACGTCATTGATGACGTGCACGCAAGTTTGTTTGGCTTTCCCTATATAAGATTAGTTTCTAACATCTTTAGATTTTTAAATTTTTGACTGATATTAGAGAATAGTCAATTGTATACAGTGGACCGCGGTAATCCGACAAACGTTTTGCAAGGCGATGTCGAATTATCGAATTTGTCGGACTATAGAGTACTGCCATAGATAAGATTCAATACATATACATATGTATATGTAAATCATGTGATGTGGAATTTAGTAAAACAGACAGTTTAAGGTTTATTATAACACTAACATTATGTATTACAAAAACTAACAAAAAATAATAAATAAACATATTTATATTCTTACTTACAACCTGTTCAGACACGAAGATTTGCCGAAATGAAATTGTGAATTTGCATGTTGGATTACACGGGGAGTCGGATTAGAACGGGGCCGGATTACCGCGGGTCCATTGTACTATTATTTCAAAACTTTATTAGTGATAATTAAATTGTTTTGTAGACACATTTCCTATTCTTATACTGCACATAAGAAAACAAAAGTAGAAATTGAAAAGGCAGTTCAAACTCCAATTTGATCGAAAACCAGGAATTATTCTATAGAACTTTAAATTAAAAATTATGACTAATTACACAATGGAAAACATAAAAGACAAGAATGAGTAATTATTAAAGAAGATACTAAGAACATGGATGGATGGAAACAATATTTTCAAGAATTGATGAAGCAGATTAAGTACACACCTACAGAAGAATACCAAGAGATCTCATTAATAACAGAGAAATAATAATAATATGTATTCCTGTTTACAAGACAGTGTACTTATTGTCAAAGAAATAGATAAGAGAAGCAATATTTAAAGTTAGATAAAGCTACTGGAAAATATGAAGTAACAGTAAGAATGATACAGCAAACACATCATTAATTAATAAAATAAATAACCTTTCTTCTAAATACAAATTTTTATACAGGGTGGGGCACCACATACGGCACGGAAGTTGGTGCCTAAACTATAACAATTTTTAAAAATCTTTTTATATGCATACATGTAGGTCAATAAGAGCTACATTTTAAAAAGATTTATAAATATACAGGGTGGTTCAAAAAAATGTGGCGTATCAAAGTTATATTTTTTTAAATGGAACACCCCATATATCATCACATTTTTGTATTTTACGTTAAAAAATAATGTCTCTTTCTTAACAATTCCCTATACCTATCTTTTATGGTTTTCGAGATATCTCGGTTTTTCTCGAAATACAGTAGGTCACAGAAAAAAGAATAACGGCAAAATGGGTAGGCGTAAAAGAAATTGCTTTGAATCGGTTGATTTGAAGCCTTTTGGCAACTATTTGCAATATTTACTATTATGTATAAATGTACAGGGTGTTCCAAAACGTGCGAAATATCATTGACTCCTGCTAACTTAAATAACTTGCTTATTTTAAATAGAACACCCTGTATTTTTTTACCCTATCCGATACAGTAAAATATTCTCTTTCAAACGATATTAGGGTTCCTTATAGCTAAGTATACAATTTTTCACGTAACCAATAGATAACAACATGTAGGTCACAAAAAAAGAATAACGGCAAAATGGGTAGGCGTAAAAAAATTGCTTTGGATCAGTTGATTTGAAGCCTTTTGGCAACTATTTGCAATATTTACTATTATGTAGAAATGTACAGGGTGTTCCAGAACGTGCGAAATATCATTGACTCCTGCTAACTTAAATAACTTGCTTATTTTAAATAGAACACCCTGTATTTTTTTACCCTATTCGATACAGTAAAACATTGTCTTTCAAACGATATTGGGGTTCCCTATAGCTAAGTATAGTATTTTTCACGTAACCAATGGATAACGAGTTTAAAGTCAGCTATATGTCTTTCTCTTAGGAGTATACCTGAACGATACCTACCTCAAATTCTTACAATTACTGGCAATGTTATGTTTAGTTGTTGATATTTTTTATAAGCTTCGCTAATTATTAAATATTACAATAAATTATTTACAGCGTTGAGTGATTATTCAATGGTTGCAGTTAATTCATTGCAATTTTTTGGTTACAACTATTTTAATATTGAACTGAAGTAATGTAGGTAAAGCACAAATTAACAACTTGGCTGTAGGAAACGTCTAATAAAAGTAATTTTAATAATTTCAGGTATTGTTTACATTAATACCCAGCCTACTACTCCTAAGAGAATGGCATAGAGCTGACTTTAAACTCGTTATCCACTGGTTACATGTAAAATACTATACTTAGCTATAGGGAACCCTAATATCGTTTGAAAGAGAATATTTTACTGTATCGGATAGGGTAAAAAAATACAGGGTGTTCTATTTAAAATAAGCAAGTTGTTTAAGTTAGCAGGAGTCAATGATATTTCGCACGTTTTGGAACACCCTGTACATTTCTACATAATAATAAATATTGCAAATAGTTGCCAAAAGGCTTCAAATCAACTGATTCAAAGCAATTTCTTTTACGCCTACCCATTTTGCCGTTATTCTTTTTTCTGTGACCTACTGTATTTCGAGAAAAAGCGAGATATCTCGAAAACCATAAAAGATAGGTATAGGGAATTGTTAAGAAAGAGACATTATTTTTTAACGTAAATTACAAAAATGTGATGATACATAGGGTATTCCATTTAAAAAAATATAACTGATACGCCACATTTTTTTGAACCACCCTGTATATTTATTAATATTTTTAAAATGTAGCTCTTATTGACCTACATGTATGCATATAAAAAGGTTTTTAAAAATTGTTATAGTTTAGGCACCAACTTCCGTGCCGTATGTGGTGCCCCACCCTGTATATATAATTTTTAATTACGATGTTAATAAAACGTTAGGAGGTGTCCATTCCCCCCACCGCCAAAACTTAATTTATAAAAGTAGGAATGATGAAATATCTGAGACAATAAGGAACCAAAAAAATTTGTCAAATTACGAATATAGCAATGATATTTAATGTTAACCCCATAGACTCGAACACAGGAAAAGGAAGAAGCATATTAAGACAACTTAAAAAAATTATAGAAAGGAATACAGACATACAGGTATGCTACATAGCTTTAGTAAAGATGTTTGATACAATATAAAAAGAAAACATATAGAACGCCCTAAAGCAAAGAAATATACACAAGGGAACAACAGAAGTAATAAAAGAATTGTATATAAATACATACACTGTGTATGTATTCAAAAGGATTCAAAACAGAGTTAAACAAGGAGCCCTCTTTATTGTTCATAGTTGTAACAGATGACATTATAAAGAAAGCAAAAAAGTTTAAAGTAGGATACTAAAAGATGAAAGGAAAAGCATATCAGAACTGATATGTCATCTCATGAGTTATGTATAGGAATTTTGGGGAGAAGGGGGGCCGATGTGCTGGTTGTTTGTGTTAAGTGAGTACTAAATATATATTTAAATAAATAAGATGATACATACTAATTTTGGCTACACGAAGAATAAACAAATGCGGAATGCGGAAATTAGAGAAGAAATAGAAAGAAGGGCAGTAAAATGAAAAGAAGTAAAAGAAAAAATAAGACAGAAAAGAAAGAAGAAAATTTGTGAAACTTTAGAATGAATAGCTCAACTCATAGCCTTTTATGGTAGAAAGGCTTAAAATGGAGAAGTTTCTATAGGTCTTGGATTATCTCGTGAACGACACGTCACCGCGTAGCTGCGAGTAGGAGGAGCCATAATTATGAAATTTGGTAGTAAGTGAAGTATAAAAACATCGACTTACTTTGGAAAAGGCGCCAAAATGAAAATAATGTGTTCTCGTTCTCATAAATCAACAAATTTCATATTTATCGTGTAATTTATTTTATTTACTTACTGTTCAGTCATAATTACGTGTGCTTATTGTTTCAATATGACGGACGATATTTTTAGGAAAGTTGCCTACATAAAAGTTTGACGAATTATAGTTACCTGCGACGTGGTCACGTGTCGTTCACGAGATCATCCAAGACCTATACATTAGTGGTATTGATCTTCACTTGTCATTTAAAAAAATAGTAATACAACATAATAATTGTAAACACGGCTTTTGAAGATAAAAGCAGTATTATACATACCTCAAAGTAATCAGCATCAATCATCGAGATTTCATCAATAATTAAATGCTTCGTTTTTCTCCATCGTTGAGCAACAATTGATTTTGATGCCATTGCAAAGCTACGTTCAAGGGTGGCTTCTCCACGTCCTATACCAATAAACTGATGCAGAGTTATTCCACCAATATGGCAAGCTGCTACCCCTGCGCAAAATAATTAATTTTTATACAGAAAGTAGCAAGTTACATACCAGTTGACGCAGTTGCGGCTGTTGCATTAGGAGGCAAAGCGCCTATTATTTTCTTAAGTAAAAAACTTTTACCCGTTCCAGCACTACCAGTAAAAAAAATATTTAATCCCGACAGGCAAGCATCAAAAACTCGTTTCTGTTCACCCGTCATTACTTGATTAGTAAGTGACGGATACAGTTTTTTTGCTGCAGGTGTTCTACTACTTGAATCATTTGACATTTTTCGTTTCTTACTCGATGGAGATGGTGTTGTATCTGTTGATCTTGAAATTTTTTTATGTGCATTTTCTAAATCGACAAGAGTAACGGGACTTATTTCCTCAAACGATTTTGGTTTATTAGACAACAGCTGAGTTCTTAAAGATACATTTGCGTTAGAAGATTTTTCACCAGTCATTTTTACAAAAATGGTACGTAAGAAATTGGTTAAATGCGATGGTGCAGCATTTACAAGCATAACCGTACATTTTTCTTGTTGGAATTTAATCGTAGCTTTTCCGTCCTTCATGAATTTATTATGAACAGTTACAGATTTCAGTTTCATTCGTATATCTGCAACTTTTTCTGGTGAAATTTCTAGAAATATGTCTTGGAATTCATTTCTAGTTAGTCTTAATGTAGCAGTTTTGTATGCTACTTTACGTTGAATGGAACCTTGATTATTAAGCCATTCTAAATTTACAGAGCATGTTACGGTAGCGTTAGATTCCATTTTTGATTAAAATTCTTCACTTAAATGAATACAAAATAAAAATAATAAATAACAAAATAAGTCAATAACCTCGCTCAAGCTAACGTACGCAAATTCAAAATTGTTTGTAAAACTGAAAATTAGATATAAAGAGAAATGTAAATATTTTCATTACACCTAATTTCATAATTGGGTAAAATTTGTCTTTTCAAACCACAGATTTCTAACCATACCACAGAGTACCCCTACAGAGGGGAAAGCTAGCCTTCCCGCTAAAACATCGGTCGCCATCTTATTAGTAGTTTTCCAATCAAACTTCGTGCTTCGTTGTTATATTGTATTAAATTTATAGATATAGAATAAAATACATTGTGCTTGATTTTTCAGTGGAATATCATAATGACCGAATGGTACTAAAATAATATACAACAATGTTTTATATTTGAATTGGAACTACTTAAAATATGGCCGAAGGTCATTTATTCTTGACACCAAAACATCAAAGGTACCGCCGTAGCTTTCCCCTCTGTAAGGGTACTCTATGACCATACACCATATACATAAGTATATGCCATACACCTACTTTAGGTGTTTTCTTTTTGCACGTTGTGGTAGACCATGGGTAGACCTAAGTCAGCTCTGTCAATAACACACCATTCGTTTTATACAAATAATTTGACTCAATTCTCAATAACCCTATTCGTTTTAAAAGCTTTATTAAAGTTTTATATTAACCTGAGGCAGAAATGTCTACATGACGCAAGGCACTTTAATCACGTGATGATTGTAACTTTACCTAACCCTGTGGCGATGCAAAAAGAAAACACCTATTGACAACTTCATAGTTAAAAGTGTGGCCACATGCCACAACATTGAACTGTAGAACTGTACGCTGTACGCAACTGGAAGGGATACGAACTATTCCAATGCATTGTAGGCGTTGAAGCCAGAAGACAGATACGGAGTAGGTACTTCTGTCGCCTTCTAGCTTGTTGTGGTAGTTGAGCAGACGTAACTGTCAACGTATTTTGTTATTTCTAGTGTTACGGCGTCGAGTATGGCCATAGGGACCGGGCAGATGACGTCATTAACCTATTTTTTTACAGCTCTGAGGGCAACATTTTTTCTATTCGTAATAGCACAGCCTATACTGTTCACATGTACAGGTTGCGCGCGTTAAGAGAATGTGAGAGTTGCATTCACAATTGTAATTTTAGCCCGCGTAAATTGAAAATACGTGTTTTAAGTTAGCGTTTTTTGCCCTCAGAGCTGTCAAAGTCAGCTGCTGCCCGGACTCTATTAGGTGTTTTCTTTTTGCATTTTGTGGTACACTTAAATCACCTCTGTCAATACACACCATTCGTTTTATAAAAATAATTTGACACAGTTCTCAATAACCCTATTCGTTTTAAAAGCTTTATTTAAGTTTTATATTAACCTGAGGCAGAAATGTCTACATGACACAAGGCACTTTAATCACGTGATGATTGTAACTTTACCTAACCCTGTGGCGGTGCAAAAAGAAAACACCTATTGATTATAGTAGGAGTTTTCTTTTTGCACGTTGTGGTAGGCTTGAGTCAGCTCTGTCAATAACACACTATTCGTTTTATAAAAATAATTTAACTCGGTTCTCAATAACCCTATTCGTTTTAAAAGCTTTAAGTTTTATATTAACCCGAGGCAGAAATGTATTATGACGCAAGAAACTTCAATCACGTGATAATTGTGACTTTACCCAACCCTGTGGCGGTCCAAAAAGTGTGTGTATAATCAATGGTATGACTTTGCGTGTGAAGGGAAGAGATAGATACCCATTCGTTGAGGGTTGCCTAACTTGGTTGTGGCTTCAGTGTTACTTACACTGACCTGTATCATAAAGGACTGAGCATTCTTCAATACAACATTGAAGCAAACAAGCCCCACCTAAATATTAGTTACTTCAGGTGCCAACTAGTGCGTTAGTTATATAATGATGGTAGCTCGGTGTTTATAATGTGTTGGTAGTACTGGTATCAGCTGTTACAGTTTAGCTTGTTTTAACCTATATGCTTAATATCTGGTGAAAAGTAGTATAATTACAGGCTCATAATTATTTAAAAACGTAAATTATTCAAAATTGTATTTTATTGCAATGCATAAACGTAGTTTATACTACGTATGAAACAAGGTTATGTTTATGTAAATAAAAACATTAGTTACAGTGTTACCAATAATCACCAACACAACAAACCTAAATTACTAATTGGCACCTTAAAATACCAGTTTTCAATTTGCTTCAAAAATAGTGGAGGGGATCATTAGAATGCTCAGTCCTTTATGATACAGGTCAGTGGTTACTTATAGCGTTTCTTTTCCAGTTGCGTATAGCATAGCGTACAGTTCAATGGGCCACAATAATTGCCAGTTTGACAAATGACGGTTACCGAATTTCCCACCACTCTCGTCAGCTTGACAATTGGCGCAATGGCTTCACTTTCGAATCCTTGGAATATATGAAGTTGTCAATCTAGGTGTATGGTTAGAAATCTGTGTTTCAAACTGTAGTGTTTCTAGTGAAAAGGTTGCAGCATATGTTCGAAGGTTACAGCAGTAATTTAGGGAATCTGCAAAATCGTATACCAATTTCCAAGTATTCGCGTTTTCAAGCGACTTTAGGGGGAGCTGTAGAATGTAATTATTACAGTGACTTTATTATAAACAGTGACGACAAGCGGCGATTATCCGCCATTAAGAGGCAAAATTGTGGGCGGGTTTATATGAACTCAACGGTGGTATCCTAGCAACTTGCTAAATGATATATCGTAAATCAGATAATGCACAAGTATACAAATCTTTATTTATTTAACAACTGAAAAAACTATTATTCAACTATTTTAACAAGTATCTATAATCTTAGTTACCAAGTTATATTAATTAAAGAAACATAACTTAAACCAGGATACTACAATCCTCCCCTTCATAAATTTAGCCGCTGTACTGGCTTACAAATTCTTTTTGGTCTACTGTTTACTTCAGCTGACACTGCATGTTGGGTTTTAATCAGCTCTACTTCTACTCTTGGCACGCATGCACTATTTACACTTAACCGCGTTTTCTCACCAGAAGCCGCTGCTTCCTCCAATTCTACTACATCACCTCCATCCCGTAAAATTTGGTTCAGGTGTCGCTTCCAGATTTGGTCATTCTCTAATTTACACAAATATATTCTGTCTCCCATCACTTCCTCAATTACGGCCTTTGCCCAAGTTTTTCGATTAGGGTTTCTATACTCTCTACATAACACCCTATCTCCCTCTTTAAAAACCTCATTTCGACTCCCTGTATTATTTTCTCTCTTGCACTCATAATTCTTATTTACTAGTAAGTCTAACCTTGTCATTAATTTATGCTTAAATACTAAGCTACTAGGTACTACCCCTGTACTATTATGTACCGAGTTTCTATAATGAAACAAGTATCTATTAATTACAGTTTCTAAAGATACATTTTTACTGTTCTCGTCTTTCAACGCTTTATACAATGCTTGCTTAACAGACTTAACTGCATTTTCAGCAATTCCATTTGTCGCAGGGTGGTAAGGTGGAGATGTCAAAAACTTTATTCCATTATTAGCAAGGAAATTAGAAAACTCTCCTGACACTAGCTGTGAACCATTGTCAGTTACCACCACCCTGGGCAAACCATACCGTGCAAATGATTCTCTAAATTTCTCAATGGTGTGTTTAGCATCGGTAGACGCCATAATAAATACTTCTGGCCATCTAGTATACGTATCAACAATGATTAACATCATCCTACCTTTGATCGGTCCCAAAAAATCAGCATGCACTCGTTCGTACATATAAGTCCCTTTCACACAAGGTATTACTACTGCCTTGCTAGGTTCCCTCCTACAACTGCCACATACTTTACAATTATGAACAAATTTTTCAATTTCATGGTCCAATGAAGGCCACCAAAAATATGCCCTTGCACTGGTTTTCATATTAGTTATTCCACTATGAGTTCCATGTAACTCATGTAACAGTTGTGATCGTAATTTAAATGGAATTATTACACGAAATCCCCACATAAAAATTCCATTATCTACATAAATTTCCTCCCTTCTACTATAAAATGGCTTTAAAATATCATCAACTACATTAGGAAACCCGTACCGTACATAATTAACTACCTTGCCTAAAACTGAATCCCGTCTTGTTTCTGCTCTCACCTTATATGAATCAATTGGTATTAATTTCTCCATGAAATTCAAATAATCTACCTCAATAATCTCATTACTTTCATTTAACGGTAACCTATTAAGCGCATCTGCTCGAACTTCCGTTAAATTCTTTGGCCTAGGTAATTTTACAATGGCTTCTATTTTTTTTGGATCCCTCTCTAACCCTACACTTGATATTTTATGACCCAAATAAAAAATATGTTGCTTGAAAAATTCACATTTCTGTAAATTTAATCTAAACCCTGCTTTACTTAATCTAGTAAACACCTCTGTCAAATTTCTCAAATGTTCCTCCTCATCTTTACCCGTCACCACAATATCGTCTAAATAATTTACCGTTCCTTTACAACCCTGCAAAACTTTCTCAATTATACACTGAAAAATTGAACATGCAGGCTTTGTACCAAATGGTAGCCTATTTACTTTAAAAATACCATAGGGTGTACTCCAAGATAACAGTTTTGATGTTTGATCATCAACTACTAGTTGATTGTACGCATTTAAAAAATCGAGTTTGGTAAACTTTTGTCCTCCTTGCAATGCTGCAAAAATTTGATCAATAAGAGGCAAAGGGTAGTTATGATCCTTTAAATATTTATTAATTGTAATTTTGTAATTAGCACACAATCTCACGTCTACCCCATTTGCTTTTAATACTGGTACCAAAGGTGTACCCCAAGCTGCATTATCTACTTTTTCAATTACCCCTTCTTTTTGTAACCTTAATAATTCCAAATTTACTTTATCACGAAATGCGAAGGGTATTTGTGGTGCCTTATGGAAAATAGGCGTTACACCTTCTTGTATTTCCAAACTAATTTTGTCATACTTATATTCTCCCAACTCTTGTTTAAAAAGTTGTGAAAATCTTTGTACTAGATTATTTAATTTAACATTTGCAACAGTAGTTACACTAACCTCGTTCACTCCCACTAAATCATTCAATAATATCTTATTTGCGAGTAAATTTTAGTACCCATCAAAGAAAGATTAAATTTCATAAAAATATCTCTGCCAAGTAATGCTCTATTTGCACCTTCAACTATTAACAAAGAAAATGGCATCGACAACTCACCTATTGTAACTGTAACCGATATCTGGCCCTTAGGTTTTATTATGGGTCCATTATAATACTTTAACACCACATCGCAAGTTTCTAATTTTATTTCTGAAAAATGCTTATTATAAAATGTTAATGGCAAGCATGATAATCCAGCGCCCGTGTCAATTTCCATTTTTATAGGTGCATCATTAATTAACACGTCTGCAAAAACTGGATTCATGTACTGATCTACTTCTAAACTAAAAATATCTATATTAAACATCTCAACTATAGCACCTTGCTCCTGTGAATGACATGGTTCATTATCATTTGCGATCTCAACAAAATTATTTTGGTTTAACTTTCGTTTACATGCAACTGCAATATGTCCCTTTATATTACATTTTGAACATTTATAATCCTTAAATTTACATAACTTAAAGTTATGCCTCGGTTTATTACAATGAAAACATAAAAGTTCTTTATTTACCGACTTATCCTTGTCCTTGCCTGTTCCAAATTTCTTTTGTGGATCATCTCTCTTTGAATTTGAAATGCTTTTACCCTTCTCTGCAAAATTTAGATCTACTTTCTTAGATTCTCGCATTGCTGCTTCCTTCGCCAACGCAATTTCCACTAGTTCTTGTAAAGTTTTAACGGGCTTCTCTTCACACAACCGATCTAGTATAGGTCCCGCTTTAAGACCAACAACAAATTTGTCCTTAATTCTTTCGTCTAACAACTCCTTAAATTCACAGTCGGCTGCTACTCTTCTAACCTTAACGTACCATTCGTTGATGGTTTCATTCGTCTGTCGTAGTACATCAAAAACAATTCGCCGTCTAAAATGTGACATCTTTGATTGAAACTGGCTGGCTAACATTGTGCATAATTCATCAAACGTTTTCTCATACGGTTTACTTGGATAACATAAATTCTTCAGAATTTTATACACTTCTTCTGACACTGATGTAATTAAAATCGAAGTTTTGCGACCGTCATCAACCATGTCCGCTTTTAAAAACTCCCCCAGTCTCTCAGAAAATATCTCCCAATCATCTCCAATTTCGAATACATTAATTTTGGACAAATTTCCAGTGTTAAATACTGTCACCTTGACATTTTCCATTTTGAAAAGGATTAACAAAAAAAAACGTATTCTTTTTAAATTTTCAATGAAAATCAGACCTTTGTCCGAAAACAACTTAAAATTATTAATACAAACGTAAAAATACTTGCGGCCTTTTTTCTCTCGTCGCCAAATTGATATATCGTAAATCAGATAATGCACAAGCACAGTATAAAGATACATACAGTAAAACAACTCGGCAATATTTCCTTTGTTCTAAGAAAGACAAGGTCAACCTGTGGCAGCCATATTTTTAGTTTAAAATTGCAGGTCCGTAATAAAAGGAAGAAATGTAAACAGAGACGTATTTTAAAAATTTTAATATTTTTTTTATGATGAACTAGATATTTTAAAAAAATAAAACACACGTTTATATAATATAAATTTTTATTCGTTTTTCCAAATAATTGTTTTGTTTTTATTTGTGGGAGACTTAAAATTACGGTTCACGTCTTTGAGTGTATAAAAAATTCTTAATCTAAAATACAATTTCTTTAAATACAAATGAGGAAAGTTTTCACAAGGGTGAGTAAATTCCAAAAAAGTACTTAATTCTAATAAATTTTGAACACAACGATTTTGTGTTGATATAGTCAAAAAATGGCGCTGAAATAACATTTCCAATTTTGCAACAAAATGAACAAAATCGTCTCCTGGCATTAATAAGCTGCCAAAATTGGTTTCCGCCGTATCATATGCTCTAAAATGGCAATATAAGTTACTATCTTGTAAATCTTTAATTGTGTGGGAATAATTTTGGCAACTTACACAAGAATGAACGTTCAAACATTTCTTTATCAGATAACCACAAACATATCTTTGAAAATTTTCTTCTAAAATATTATTTTTTTGGTAATCAGTTGCGATTGGTGGTTCTTTAATTAATGATGGTTGTTGTATGCTTAAATCGGCATTTTCTTTTTCTACAATGTTACCCAATTTCAGTAACATTGCATCACTATCACCTTCACAATTCCCTGTATTGTAATTTAATAATTTAACGCATAAAAGTTTTTTAAAGCTATTCTGGAACTGTACAGGAGTTGGATTTATACAATTACCATTCTGTTGCCGGACAGATCCAAAAAAGTTTTCAAGACAATCTTGGTTCAACCTTCTGGTTAGTAAAAAATTAAATCCATTTTCTACCGACAATATCTCCCATAATTGCATCAATCCGTTTATTGTAATTTGAAAACAATTCATAAACTTTATTCTTTTCGTAACATCCAAATTATTTTTGCTTACGACTTTAAGGTTTTTAAAAAAACTTAAACATTCATTTAGAAAATCGATTTGAAACTTTTCTCCTTTAAAACATCGTTGAAATTGTTTAGAACTATATATATTAGATGAATTTAGAATATCGAAAAGTTTATCAAGTAATTCAATAAATTGTGCTGTTGCAGTAGCCCTTGAGCTTATAGCTCCAAATCGTATGTACAGACTTAAACCTGTAGCGACAGTGTTACTGAAAAGTTTAGTCGCATATTTCACCTTCATCTTGTCAAAATTGTTCGGATTAATATGCACGTCTGTTAGTTTAGGTGCCGCTCTCACTGAATATTGTTTATCGTGAACATAAAACTCTTCTAAATATTTGAAAGAAATAACTTCTCCTAATTCATTTTGGAAATTATGTTTTAGCAAATTATTCCGGACAGTTTTGATAAGATGGGGTGTATCAAACATGAATACAATTTTTCTCTGACCAAACAAGAAGAAAGGATTTTCTGGTGTAATTCCCAAATTTTTAGTGAATTCTATATTATTGGAACCCATGTCGCTTATAATAAGGCAAACTTTTAAATGGATATCTTCCAATTTTTGAATTAATGTGAAAATATAAGAATGCAGATCAACTGCAGGACACGTAGAATTATAGAAGGTAAATGAGAGTGGTTGTTTCCAATTACTTTTTATCCCTCTAATCATAAATACCATAGCTGTTTTTGCAGCTTTAAATTTTCTTATGTCTACACCATTATCTTCAAAACCAACTATATAGTCATTACCAATGCTGTAAAATAAATTAGCCTTAATGCTAACTTCGTCAAGGCAAAGCAAACAAACTCTATCTTCTTGCGCGTATCCTTGCACTTTCATTTTCAGCATTTCGAATAACTGCTCATTTTGTAATCCTGGAAGAGTCTTCAAATTTCTTAGTAATTTAAGAAGTGTTGATGGTGAAGGTAAACAAAATTGCTCCATTAGTTTTTTTTATAAACGTTGGGACCAGCAAAATATAGTTCCAAACACTTATTTTTAAATTCCAAAGAATATCGACGGCCTTTAGAATGTTTTTGTATTAATAAAATTTGCGTGTTTATAAAATCTGCCAAATCTTTGGGACAAAATTTATATGTAAGGGATTGGTATTGTTCCAAAGTTACATTAAGATTATCCTCATCAGATAATTTTTTTAAATGCAATTGGAGTTTTTCATTTTCCTTCTTCAAACGGTCATTTTCATTTCTTAACTTTTTTATGGTCTTCCTGAGTTTGTTTTTGCGCGGTGACCTATTTGATAAAGTTGTTTCAGTCTGAGTACTACCGGGAGAGACAAGTGGAAGATGAACCGTAGGTGGTGTTGGGAAAGTTGATGCATCCATTGTGATTGTTGAAGTGGAAGTAGTCTCCTCAAGCAGTATATTTTGCAAAATTTTTATTTGACTACCCTCCTCCACCTCCATCGCAACTGGAACAAAGGTAGAACATTTCTGTAAAAGCTAGGGCTATTTATATTTGTGCAATTACACATAATTATTGAAGTAATGCATTATTATGGATTTTAAATAGGTACCTACCTAGGTACATAAAAAACACACAAACATAACTTACCCGGACTTTGCGGATTAAGACAGTAAGCGTGGTCGTTGCTTGTTGTGCTGCTTGAACTTTCCATTGAAGGAAACTTGGTTGGTGTAGCTGTTGGTAGCAAACGATTTTTATAAACAATGTTCGTAAACATTTTGTTTTCAAAATGAAGCGAGCATAGCCTATAGCTACCTAGATTCTTTATTTTCGGAAGTAAGTCTGCTCTCCCACATGCCATTAGCCATGTCCATGCCCTATAAAATATTATTTTAAAAATTAGCAATTACCGTACTCTATATATAATACAAGGGACTACAGGCGTAGTCACGTAAGAAGGCGAGCGCGGCAATGCGCAAACGACGAATTTACGCTGCTTGTAAAATTGCGCGTATCTATAAGTGAGTGTCGTTTCACGTTGTTGTTGTAGATATGTTTATTCATCACTAAATATGAACATTAATGTTATTTATTGAATTATAATTACAGGATAATTACATATTTTAGTGATATATAATCAAATTCGAAATAATTTTATTTCGAATAAGTTATTGAAAAAAATGCACGTGTTTAAATGCATTTATTATGATACGCAACTGACTTGTATTTTTACAGTACTCGGCTTTCGGAGTCATGAATCGGGCTGCGCCGGTGATCGCCTTCTTATGTGACTAAAACTGTATAATGTAACTTAGATCGAAGCGTCATCTACTTTATTCTTATTTGCTTCTTAGTATAATCACATGACTGCCTTTAAGGTTATAATGCACGCAGGAAAAAAAATACTGCAAAGTTATATCTTACCTTCCTTCGTCCTTAGGAAAATTGAAAAACCGCATTTCACTATTATAAGTTTTATTTACACAATTTTTTGCTGCACAAACAACACCGCCCGGTTTACGCATCATAGTTACCTATGGTCTTTTTATATTGTAACGAAACTTTATTTAAGAAACCAAGTCGAATATTTATTTATTTACACGCTAATTATTAATCACTTATTTCCAATTACGAATAGGTACTTAGTTGTTAACTTAAGAATTAATCAATTTATTTACACTAGAGGTTCACTAATTATTTTAATCACACTTAATATTTAATCACTAAAAAGTCTAACCTAATCAACGTTTAAGGTAATCACATTTAAACTTCGCGAACGCGTTAAACTGTAAAACTGTGAACTATGAACTAACTCGTAAAAATTGAGCGGCATTATTTATACAAGTCCGCATTTGTTCTCGAAAATTCTAGAAGGAACGGTAAGTCATCGCGCGCGGCTTTCTCGAAACTTCCGGCGGATGAGTCATACCCGCCTTAAACAATATGCAATCTTTGTAACAATATTAACCTATTAAGAACTTTAATAACTAAATACCGAATACTAACTAACTTATATATAAACTAAACAGATTACACACTTAAATATAAATAACGTTAAAATTACATGTAATAGTTTTCCACTCTACCACTGCCTAAATCGATGCTTACACAGAAATAAATCTTTACTACGCCACAGTATAAAAGCATTAAACTGTGACTACGCTAATGACTTAAACTTAAAACATGGCGGACTTGAGGTGCGCAATGATGTGCGCAGTCTTACCCCCACTCTTAGAGTTGTTTTACTGTATGTATATACTGTGGCACAAGTATACAAATCTTTATTTATTTAACAACTGAAAAAACTATTATTCAACTATTTTAACAAGTATCTATAATCTTAGTTACCAAGTTATATTAATTAAAGAAACATAACTTAAACCAGGATACTACACTAAATCAAAATAAAAATCACACGCTGATCAAAGGTAAACATAAACACAGTCAGGTCGCCATTAGGATGCAAAATATACCAAGGCCAATCAAAATCGATACCACGCTTGTCGTCACTGTTTGTAATACAGTCACTGTAGTAATTATGGCCGCCAAACGGTGATCTCACGTGGTTTTCCAGATTTCCACAAACGTACGCACGTTTTTGTGTAGAAATTCTTTGTTAAACTTGGGCATCGTTAACAGAAATTTAAATAATTTACGTTTTAAATCAACTTGTTTTAACGGCAACCTAAAAACTAACACCAGGTGTTTGGATGAAGGTTTATCTTATGTTGGTATAACAAACTGTGTGTAATTTGTGGTTGGTAATTGGTATATTACGAAAAAGTGTTAACCTAAAAGAATTTTGTTTACATCAGCTCCAAAAATGATTTCTGAAAGCAAAAGAAAAGCAGATGAATCTGCTTTAGTGCCGGTTAATAAAAAAACACGTACCGATGTCGCCGTATCGAGTTCACGAAATAAAACGTTAGCACCAACGGTTTGTATTGTAATT
Source organism: Pyrocoelia pectoralis (assembly GCA_036250285.1). Taxonomy (NCBI): domain Eukaryota; kingdom Metazoa; phylum Arthropoda; class Insecta; order Coleoptera; family Lampyridae; genus Pyrocoelia; species Pyrocoelia pectoralis. The sequence goes on along the minus strand of CM070080.1, from coordinate 19,547,458 downwards.
TTTCGAAGCAGTAGGTCCCTCAATTTAGCTCTTTCAGTCGGTTGCTCGCACTTCAAATTTGTTTGCACCTATTATGCTTCTAGAAGGACACGAAGGTGAAATTTTTACATTGGAATTTCATCCCGAAGGACAATACCTTGCATCGTCAGGATTTGATCGCCGCATATGTATGTAATCAACAGCTTTTAGAGCATTCTGCAAATTGTTCATTTTAGTTTTATGGTCTGTCTATGGAGAATGTGAAAACTTATCAGTTATGTCTGGCCATACTGGCGCTGTAATGGAATTACATTTTTCTCCAGACGCATCTAATATATTTACCGCTAGTACTGATCACACACTTGGATTATGGGACATAGGAACTGGACAAAGAGTTAAGAAATATAAAGGGCATACCAATTTTGTTAATTCTTGTCAAGGTATAATCAATATTTATAATGGTGTAAGCATTTTATTAATATACTCAGGTGCCAGACGAGGTCCGCAAACATTGGTATCAGGAGGTGATGATTCAACAATTCGTTTATGGGATACTAGGAAAAGAAATTGTGTTACAATAATTACTACACCTTATCAGGTCACTGCAGTCACTTTTAGTGACACAGCCGAACACATTTACAGCAGCGGCATTGACAATGAAATTAAAGTGTGGGATATACGGAAAAACGAATTATTATATAGCATGCGTGGACATGCCGATACAGTTACAGGTATATCGTTAAGCCCAGATGGTTCCTATTTACTAACAAATGCCATGGATAATACGCTAAGGATTTGGGATATAAGGCCATACGCACCTCAAGAACGTTGTGTTAAAGTATTTACAGGTAAATAACATTGATGTGACATAAATAGTTTATTAATATTTATTTAGGGCATTTACATAACTTTGAAAAAAATCTCTTACGTTGTGCTTGGTCATCTGATGGAAGCAAAGTAAGTAGTGGTTCTGCCGATCGTTATATGTATATTTGGGATACCACCACTCGACGAATTATATATAAATTGCCCGGTCATAATGGCAGTGTGAACGACGTAGATTTTCATCCTAATGAAACAATAATCGCATCTGGATCAAGTGATAAGCAAATTTATTTAGGCGAGATTGAGTAATATGTTAAAATTTGTGAATAAATAATTTTTTTAAATACATTACATTAATTTCATATTTGTAACAAAAGTTTGCATGTATTCCCATTCTAAACATTGAACAGTTTTTATAGATGTATTGATTGATCAATATACTACCACAGTAAAGTTACTTATCTGTGATACTACTGTCGGAGTAAAAATGCAAGGCCCCTGACTTTAGAAGCTCAAAAATTAGCAATCATAATTTAATGAAATAAAGTGCATTTAAAAGATCATTTATTCCTACAAAAAGGTGTACAGTTTTAGATTTTGGCAACACATCGTTAATTTTGTGTATCAATGTATGTGCAAAAAGCGCTAATTATAACTCAAATCGCACAAGCGCTCAACTTTAACAATTAATTACGGCTATATTATTGAAACTGAACTTATAGATACTTATATATTTGAAAAATGTATACTTATTTGTCGGTGTGAGATACTTTTGAGGCCAATAGGTTTATTAGTCTAAAGCTATAATAAAAAAACATCTTGTGTAACTGAGTACCTGAAAGATATTAATAATATCGGCAGTAACATAAAAAGTTAAATGTTGTGGTCAAACACGATTAAAAAAAAATATCATACATCGTTTTTTTTAAAGAAATTTGGAAAAAAGAATGGATGCTTCGATTGGCATGGTGAAGTGCAATGCGCTGGGAAGCTGTTGTCGTACACTATTGCTACGAAGCGCATGGTTTTGTACAATACAAAAGAATAATTACATTGTTGTGGTTTGCCACTCGCTGTTTACGATGTGGTAGATTACCTCTCGCGGGAATGTGTGTGTCTTTCTTTCGCGATAATTATAACATTTACTTTGAATTACAAGAAAACAAATTATGTTTTCAATAAAGGAATAATGCAGCTTGATTCAGTAATACAAATTTAGCATTTAAAACAAGAATTTTTTCTGTAGTTTCCATACATTGGAAAATAGTAAATTTTCGATTATAGCTCATAAAACCAGTTAATTATATCAATAATCAACATTTATGGCCTTTCGACTTTTGAGAAGTATGTGTGCTTACAACATTTTTAAATTTGGTAACAATTTATGGAACAATAACAATTTTATGATAAGTTAAAATTGACCGTCAGCCAGGAAAATACTAAATACAGTGTTTTTATTGCCGTTAATTAAAATAATAGTTATACAATTGATTCTACCATTTTGATTTTTAAACATGTTAAACATATATAAATGACAAATATACTGTTCAAAAATGAAAAAATTTCACTCCCCACCTTTTTAATTATGACCACTCAAAGTCGGTGGCCTTGCATTTTTATTCCGACAGTAGTATGATACTAAATAAAATTCGGAGAAATGGTTAACTAATATTAACTACTTAGACAATTCTAATTACTAGGCCAATTTTTTCTTGCGCACTATTACTATACCATGCTCTACTTTTTACTTTCAAACCTGCTTCGCTAACTTGTGGAGCTTTATCCTCACTTGAGTTTATTATCCAATTAGAGTTATCTAGTAGCTACAGTTGCCTCGTGCCTTAATCTTCTTATGTTTGTGAAGTATTTCTTTGTGACTTGTTAATTTTTTTATTTTTTGCTCAATGTATTCCATTTCAAAGGTTCCATATTCATTTATGCTGGCATGCTGGCATATGGGTTTTAGCAAAATATTAGAATATACAGGATCTGCTTATTCGTAAAGTCCATAAGTACTGCTTTATTTTCATCTAGTTTTTGTTTTCATTTGTTGTCCAGTTTTAACATTTATTGATGTCATTTTGTTGACTGATTCTTATTTTTACCCACTGTTAGGTTGACCTTGTTGTTAGCAAAAGTGACTATTTTATGGTGAAATTTTGACTATTTGCATATGTGGAGTAGATAGAGAGCCCTACCCCGGGGAACTCCAGCTTTTGTTTCTTTAAGGTCAAAGTAACTGCCATGCTGCTAAATCCATCTGTTAAGTAAGGTTTTATAATGCTAGAAATTCTTTAGGTAGGATAGTATTTAATTTATTGCAGACTACCTGACACTATACACAAAAATACTGTAGAACATACTTTTTCAATCCATCTTCTGTGATGTTTGTAACTATGTGAAAGTTGGTCTGTTGTGGAATGATTGCATCTAAACCCAAGCTCTGGTCCTGTTTTGAGGCCAGTTGGGCTAACTCATTGGGTTTCTCATTAACTTTCGTTCCGTGATGCTTTTTAACCCATACAAGCTTGGAGGTGTTGCTACTTGCTCTTGCTCTAGTATGTGATGACATTCTGAAACCAACCTAGTGGTAATTTTACAGTGACTGAATACCCTGCCCTGCTGACGCTGGAAATTTAGTTTTGTTCTTTATGTTACGCATAAGAACTTTTCTTGCCCTAATCGTTAATCCTTCCAATTCTGACTGGAATACAATAGGTGCCTAGTGGGTGCGGCAATTAATTAATTAATTCTAATTTCTTGGGTATCAAAGCACTACTTCTTGCTGCCTCAGCCAGCTCGTTAATTTCGGCCTCGCAAGCCATCGCATTTCCTTCATCTGATGAAAAATTCATCTAAAATACCGGATCTCACAACGGAAGTAAACAGTTTTTGAAAAAATTTAAAACGGATACCCTTGTTAACTGCTTTTACTACGGCAACGTATTTTACTATGGCAACTTATTTCAAGCGGCTTGATACATATACTCAAGTTTATGCGATATTTAAATTATTTGAGATAAATACTTAATCTACGCATAAAATAGTGTATGTATTTCTGGCGTAACTTGCTTTTATTGCCCTACAATCTTTTCGTAGCCCTCACTACCCACTCGGGCTTGAAATAAGGCTTGGGGCCATAAAAGCTTCTTTACGCGCTTAATGCATAAATAGCTATTATGTATATCATTCAGTAAAACTTGTTATTTGTTGTTATAGATGTAGGCTTTTGTTAACTTTTGTATTTTTATTTTCTAAGACAATGGGAAATTTGTGTAGAATTAAAGAAGTTAGAATCTCGAAATCTACAAGTTATGATAGTGAAGGTACCAATCGCTAGTGTAGTCTTTCATAGTTATGGAAATGATCACTGCATCAATAATAATCTACAAACTGAAAACTAACTTGTTACTGATTAAATGTCATACTGATAAAATCTCTGTCAACATCTGACTGAAAACTATCCAAAAATGAGCAGTATATGTAGTAAAGTGCCAAAGCTTGCCTTAAATAATGGTTGTGAAATTCCTGTAGTAGGTTTGGGAACATGGAAAGTAATACCTACAGACTTCATAATATTTTGTAACATTTATCGTATATATGATCACTAGGCTAAATCAGATGAAATCTGCGATGCAATTAAGAAGGCTCTTAACATGGGTTATCGACATTTTGACTGTGCACCTGTCTACAACAACCAAACCGAAATAGGGAATACATTGTTTGGAGCGATACAAAAGAATGATGTTTGTAGAAAAGATCTATTTATTACTTGTAAATTATGGAACACCTTTCACAGACCCGATTGTGTAGAAATAGCAATAAAACAAAGCTTGTGCGATCTCCGTACAAGCTATGTTGACCTTTATTTAATGCATTGGCCAATGGCATATAAAGTAACGGGAATGTTGCCGACAAGTTATAATTGCATTACACTTCATGTTACAGGAAGGCAATAAATTTATTCCTTTAGACAGCCGAGGCCATGTGGAATTTAGCAATATAGATTTTGTAGAGACATGGGGAGCGATGGAAAATCTTGTCGCAAACAGCTTTGCCAAATCTATTGGCGTATGCAACTTTAATAAGAGGCAAATTGAAAGATTAATGAAATGTGCAAACATTCCACCTGTAATTAACCAGGTAAGAAACTCCTTTTCGATTACAAACTAATCACAATAATACCCAGATTGAATGTCATCCTTTTTTGAACCAAGAAAATTTAAAGGAGTTCTGTAATTCACATAATATCATCATAACATGTAACAATCCTTTAGGAACACCTGAAAGATTTGTTGCACACAATGATATACCTTCAATATCAGATATACCGTTTATATGTAAAATGTGTCGAAAATATAACAAAACCGCTTCTCAAGTCATACTAAAATATCAAATTCAACGAAAAAATATTATTATTCCTAGAACAACACATTGTGAAGAGTTAGATGAATACATTAGCTTGTTTGATTTTGACATAAATGAAGATGAGATGGCTCAATTGGGAACACTAAATAGAAACATGCGATACATACAGTTAATTAGGGAAAAGTAAGTCACACCCAGTAAAGTTAGTTACTAAGCTATCTTTTGCAGTGATAGTAAGCATCCTGAGTACCCTTTCAATGATCCTTTTTAAATTACAGGTACAATTAAAATACATATTAAACAAGAATTGTAAAAAATTGACACTATATTTTGTAAAATGTATAATTAAATATTAACATTTACATCAACAACAGGAATGTATCTCCAAGAATGGCCCGAAGCACCAACAACTGATGAATTTGTTGTTGAATGATCGGGTGTGCAACACTTAATATCCATTTTATATTGACCTGGTGTTAAAAATAGTACACTGCAAGCATGCCATGCTTTACTTTGAGGTTCCAATATTGGTAGAACTTTTCTAAAAAAAATGAAAAGTTCTCTTATCCTTGTATATTTATATTCAATTGTTAGATTAATTATTGTAGCAAATTATTTTCTTTCTGTATTCTTTTGCTCAAGGTAAATACCATGAAAATACATCATGTGTTGAAGTCACTGAACTCTACCTAATAAAATGAAGTTGGGTTAGAAATTTTACGTAATTGGTCTTTGTGAACACGTCGATTGATTTGATTTATAAACGATACAAGTGTGAAGTGTTTACAGTGGGTGTTATGGGGTTCATTAGTAAAATACAGTTTTCGATAATATACAACAGCTGTTGTATTTGTATGAACTCTAATTTATTACAGTTCATGATGGGGAACCCCGTGCGCAGTTTCAATTAGTATCCCTTTCTTTTACTATATTTATTATATACAGTTCAGTGGATGTTATAGACAGTATGACTTTCCTTCTTCTTCTTCTAAATATACTTTTACTTCGCCAATGCTTATGGACAATTTGTAAACCACAAATTGCACGAGTGGTGCCATCTAGCAATGAATGGTTTACTTACTTAAGATTTCCGCAATGGCCCTTGTCAAATTGGTAATTATATTGGAAGTAAACCAATTCACTGGGGCTACAAGTATTAGGTTGGAACAATAAGGCTAGGGATACATCTTTTATTTCAAGCCATATCGGGGGTCTTCAGTAAGCTGACATACTACAAACATTACCATATGGACCTTCTCACTTATTTTTAATGCTCTAATTAGCTAACTGTATCTCTGTTGAACGAAATGAAAATCAGAAATAACAAAGTGACTGTAACTGTGAACAGAACACTGAGGTCACCTCTCTCAGATGCACTGCTATAAATATGCTTTGGCAGACAAACAGTTTGTTATTTGTAGGTGAATGACTATCATTACACTACTTAATCCAATACTTCTACTGTTTTCCTTTGCAAAGAGCAAAAAGATATTTGCGATAAGAAAAGAAACATGGTCATGTTGACCTATACAAAATTCAAGGTACCTGTACAAAAAAATATTGAAAAATTAGTTAATATTTGAACACGCTGTTACCAAACTTACAGGAGAACAACAAAAAGAGGGCCTTTAAAGTTGTGGGCACATCTACGCATAAGCATAAAACTCTGATTGTACATTTGAAAAGAAATTGTGTAACTTCAAAGATTGAATGATTTCACATAGCAAGCCCACATCGTTGTGATTGAATTATACAATCACTTTTCTTTACAAACGACAGTTTTTGGCAAGAAATTCAGAACACAGACAGAAACACGGGGAAGCAAGATGACTCATTCAAGACAATCAGTTCTGTTTCCGAACTGAACATTCTACGGCACACTAAGTACCACAGCTGGTAGAACACAACAGAAGAATGCAACCAGGCCACGGAATGGGGATATTCAGACGTCTCCAAGGCCAGACACAAGAATGCAATCTGATGCAACTGTTAACATAATTGTACTTCAAACCATGTCCGTTTCGAGGTATGCAGGTCATAACAGCGCAGAACGATTGTAGTAATTCCCTAAGGATTCTTGCTGTTCTTGTTCTATGTGTGCATCTTCGACCCACAATGTTTCCCGAGTGCTCAAACAATTTCCAGTCATTATTACAATAACATTTGCGTAAATAATTTTATTATGTGTGTTTGTGTTAATAAGCAATTTCAAAAACACACCCCAACTGCAAAGTCATCAAAAGATCTACACGTCTACAAATGATAAATTTATTTGCTGGCCAATACTTGGATAGGTAACCTGTCCATTACAATGAGGGGAGTAAGCACAGTCTATAGTCTGAGGTGTACATGAGCCACCCTGTGGCTCGGGTGTCTGGTAACTACGTACACCTTTGGCTATTGTGGGGAATGAAATTTAAAAATTTGTCATGATCAATGTACTTCCCACAGCACCATGGGTAGATTAGGTTCACAGTCACAACTGCTGTAGATTTGGACGATACATCATTGATATTAGGGAAAAAGATATATACCACAAGCTAGACCTTGCAAAAACAAAATTGCTGTTATATTAACGATGTTTTGAAGGGCCTTTTAGTTAAGGGACTTTGTACAGTGGTTCGATTGAAAAAAGATGGTGAGTGCACCCCAAAATATCTGGATATCTAACAAATCAGTGGAAAGATTTTTAGTTTCTTAACTTACGATCGTTATTTAAGCATAATAGGTATCGTAAGTGTGTTCAACCTACTTAATGGTAGCCTAGCCATATCTTGAGAATGTCTACGTGGATACAGCATAACTAGCAAAGTGCCTCTTAGCCGCTCAATATTTCTTCTGGGATAACCTGCAGGTCATTTTGTAGAGATGGAGTTGATGGGGGGGGGATTGACCCAGATAGAGGTAGAATGTGTGTTAGATGATGCAAGATGAGAATTGCAACCCCTAAGTAAAATTTACTTTATTTATGTAGCACAGAAGTAGATGCTGTCTATATTCCACCATACGTACCAAGTAGTATGCAATTGATGTTTGGCAAATGTAAAATAAAATTACTAACAATATTAAATTCTAGATATACTTACTTTGCACATCCTACTATAACAACACGTGTCTCAAGCTTGTAATTATGAGTACCATTCCGATGATCTTGATAAAATTGTACAGAAAGCACTAACTGTTGTAAAGGCTTTTCTAAACTATTACTTATACCTATACGTACACTTAAACAGTCGCCAGCATCACAATTAATCTCTTCTTGTGGTTTAAGAAAATCTCCATTTATACTGACCTCTAAAATGCAAAAAATAATGGACGAATTATTTCTATTACTACCTACCCCAATTCAAAGGAGACATACGAACTATATCTAGCATATTCGGTGTTAACGTAATGCCTTTAAGAGTTGCTTTGCCCTTTGTATTAAGTGATAGCAATTGCCAACGCAAATCTACCAAATTTGCAATATGATCTGAACATATTTTATCCAAATCTAAATGATTATTCGTTATACTGTTTTGATCCATATAAAGTTTTGTCAGTTTCGATAACGGGCAACGGTTAACGGGTACAGGAATGCGACAACTTTCGTGACTTTCAATTAACATATGTTTTGTGGGAGTGTAATGTAATTCCATTTCTTGCGATGTCATGTTAGCAATGTCTAACACTAAATAAAACTGTGACGATCTACAATAAATATTATGAAACTGGGAATTGACTTCGAAAATTAATTTACGTTTCTGCAGGTAATACATCCCAATTTGTAACCTGTAAACAGGGCAACATTTCTAAAGTAATAAAAATGGAACAGCTTCTACAATAACCAGCTTGGAATCCTGCGCCTCCACTGTACCTTAGTTGCAGTTGCCCTTCAACAACTGCCGTAGTCGCATGCTGTGGAAGTGTAAGTGCACCGGGCGATCTGTATCCTGCGGTAGTCATACTGGACTGTCCGGAGTTTGAAGATCTAAAATTTTATATTACACTATGTATGCTTTCAATAACTCACCTAAAACTAGAATTTAACTCGTTTCGTCTCGCACCATGAAAACTACTACCCATGGCACTATAAACGGGTGAATTGAGTCTTGAGGGTAACGAACTAGGCCCTGCAGACATTGACATAATACTGCTACTACCATGTGAGCTACCAAAAACTCCACTACTTAATTCGGTTGGTCCAAATCCGCTTGTGAGAAAATTTGCAGCTGAATACAGGTACAATGTCAGGCTTGCAGTACCATTAGGCATTAACGGTAACTGACTTTCTAAATTTTCTTGGCTCCATTTGAAAATTTGATCCTGCAGCGATGCTTCCAAAACGCTTTGAATAGATACTTCAATCATCTCAATTGGTACATGACTATTGTTCGTTAATGTTATTGTACACTCGGTACTCTCACCATTGTACAGACTTATACTTGCAGATGTAACTACATTTTCAAAATTTTGTAAGGATGAGAATGTTGCACTTTGTGGTAACGAAGTTTTTATTTCCATAGTTGGTAAAATCGGTATTACTTCAATACTATAAGATGGAAGAAAATTTGACATATACCGCAATCGGCAATTCGACTTAACTCCTAATGTGTGTGTACTATAGCCTAATATTTCTAATTCCCCACTTTCTTTGGGAGTTCCATTGAGAGTAAGAGATGTTGGAGTGTCCGATGGTAACACTACAGTTTCGGGAATTGATTCGAATACTACTCCAGATGTTAATAACCTCATATTTGATACTTTCAATTCTAATGGTAGCGGATTTACTAACTTCAAAGTAACCTCACACACATCATTTTCCACCCATAAAAAATCTAAAAAATTAGCAATTTTACTCTAGAATTTTTAAACAATTTCAGCAAGCGAATAAAAACATTTGTATTGTAAAAAAATGACCCAGTTAATAAATTGTAATAAATTTTAGTGTTATAAAATGAATTTTTCTTAAAACATACAACAGAAATGATAAATCATAACAAATAATTCTACTCAAATTTTAAATACATTTTTAATTATTATAATCACATACGGAGTTACACAATGTAAGATTAGAGAAAATTTATTACACATTAGGTTTACTTTCATTCAAGATTTGAAAAAAAGTCCCATCACTGCCTTTTAGTCGGCTGTAGAGGTTTATCTACATTAGAAAAAGATCCTGTAGGATGTTTCATATGATACCTTGTTTTGTAGGTTTTTATATTGTTTTTGTTTTTATATAATGCTTGTATCCACCATATAACAGCATAAGCAAAAGAGCGCCTTTATATATATTATATTTAAGGCTTTTGAAACCAAGCCCCAATTTAGTTTTGCTGTCTGCATTATGCATTTTTCTATAACATATTGAGTGTGTGGGTCAAAACTATAAGATTATTATCTACTTGTACTCCTAGATATTTGATACTAGAGGATTGCTGTAGCGATTTGGAAGACTCACTACACTATAATTCTGTCCGTTAGCACCATCCTCATTAGTTTGTGCAATCTGCATCTCTTTGAGCAAGACAACCACATTGGATCCCTTCAATGCTGCCACATCAGATAACTCCATCAAAGGCCTGTAGGAACAGATGTGGAGCAAGCTGCTGCGCTTGTGTTATCACTTCTGACTGTAGGTTGTTCTAATCTCTTCTACAGTGATTGATGGGAATTCGGTGTATATTCTTATCTACTTGTTTTTTAAGTTATCTATTGGGTTTCTTGCTTGGTCTGTCATTGCCTGCTCCCACGACCAGCCTTTTCTTTTCCAATTTCCCTACTACTATTTTATAAGCCACAGCCACACAATGCTGCCTAATTTACAGCAGAGTTTTCCAACATTCTCTATTTTTACTTCTTTTTTTTCTAATTTCATGTAGGATCTCTGTTATTTCGCCTATTGCATTCCCACCTCAGCATGTGTCCTCATATATGTTACTTTATCATCTGATCAGTATGTGCTGTGCCTATGCAATTGTTATTGATTCCAATGTGTCTTGGTTGGCCACACCGTTCTTTAAAAGGGAATGGTTTATAAATAATTTAATTTTTTTGGTAGGACTGGTTACCACATGTAGTTAAAGTTTACAAGAAAATTATCAGTTATTACAAGATTTTTATTAGGAATGTCCCAAACTGTCTAATTACATATTTGTTTGTTGGGAATGGTTTATTTTCTTGGCAGGCAATTTCACTATCACGGCCGGCCCAGTCACTGTCACCCTGACAACCCATAAAATGTGTCTGTGATGATCTATTTTCCACCCCTTAACTAATAGTGTTCTCCTTGTTAATGGCTATCGTATCCATGGTAGCTCCATCCCTCTTCGTCACTGAACATCCCCATAATAGGTGTTTTCTTTTTGCATGTTGTGGGACACTTAAGTCATCCCTGTCAATAACACACCATTCGTTTTATAAAATAATTTGACTCAGTTCTCAATAACCCTATTCGTTTTAAAAGCTTTAAGTTTTATATTAACCTGAGGCAGAAATGTCTACATGACGCAAGGCGCTTTAATCACGTGATGATTGTAACTTTACCTAACCCTGTGGCGGTGCAAAAAGAAAACACCTAATGTCATTGTCAAATTAAAGTCGCTCACGGCCACAATCCTTCCCTTTAAGATCAGCAAATTATTGACATCTTCCTCCAGTGTGACAGAATTACAAATCGGGGGAAAATAAAACCTACAAACCACTAGGTTACAACTTCGTAATTGCGCACTTTTGGTTAATGATATTATTTCTGAAAAATTAAATATTATGTATGATCTTTTGTGGTGCTTATTTTCACCATTTGAAAATAATTTCACCCAGTAAAATACTCTTCAGAACATAGTCTTCAGTTTTGGAGCACAAAGAAGCTTCATTTGCATCCATAATTAAGTGATCATGGTCTACCTCACTCATTAACTACTCCATCGATTAATTGCACTACAATGTTTACCTTTAGCATCATCAGAATTGCCATGCTGTTGGAAGTGCCCCATTTTGAGGATAAACAATGCGAGAGCAGCTATGAACACAGATTGAAGATAAATTTTGGCCAAAGCGAATCTCAAGGTGAGCATATATGAAGGGATGATCAGATTTGTTGTGACTTATGCAGCTCAGTTGTTGGGAACTCGTTGAGTTTAAGGAAGTTGAGGCAGTTAGAAGATGTTTTATACAGAAAATGTTGAATATCCCAGGATATATCTAAAATACATATTGGATCTATAAACCAACATAGAGCACATGTATCTCTTCACTCTGGGATTACATAAAAATTATGCCAAAAGGGTGCTAAAGTGGGGGAAACAATTTCTCTTTGGGGAAATGAGTTAACTGTGGTTGGAGGAGAGATTGTGAGAGATGGAGGAGAGGTGAGTCAAGTGATACAACATAGGAATTATTAATTATTATTTAGTTATTACTAAAGACTAGAAGAATTATAATGAGTACTAAATTCTTGTTCAATTTAATAAGAAACAAAATTAATTGTCCACAATTATTAGAAAAAATAAACATCAATGTACCCCAAAGATATTCCCGAAAATCTTTATTCTTTTATACAATGTTCTCAAGAACAAACATATTAAAAAAGAGTCCTTTAAATATTATTTGTAATAATTTTAATACACTATGTGCTGATTGTGATATTACAACAGATAAATGGTCACGAATTTTGGAAACAATTAAAAATAAATGTGAAATTATTTAAATTACATTTGAAACAATTTTAATGTACCTATATTATGTATTTCATTGTACATGTTTTTCTAGTTTGGGCGTGTCCCGTTTGAAATAAATAAATAAATATTATTATATTACTAAATTATTCTATTCAATTTAATTAATTTATCCTAAATTGTTACAGTAATTTGCACACCGCCTCCAGATCACCAATGGCCATAGGAGAAAATTGCAAAATTTTTGTTGTAGGAAATTATGACGTTTGAACAATAAAACATTTTTGAATTGAATTGAAAATTTTTAAATATTTGTTTTCTGGGAAAGGGACTAATTGTACCACCAAATGATGCTATGATTCATTTGGATGTTTTTGATTCCTTGAAATTTTGTGTGTAAAGTCAAAATTTGGTACCTATTTAAAGTCTCAAGTTGCCATTATGTGTTTGAAATCGAAATTCTGAGTTTAAACTTTTAAAGCCACAATTAAAAAAGTTAAATACTATTGGTCCTTGTATGCCTTCATACTAATCCATATTATTTAGTACAATACTTACCCATTTTACTTTGAGGCTTATTATTTGTACGTTCGAGTGTACCAAATTTAATTGGTGTAAATAGAAACGGTCCTATGTCCTGTTTGAAAGTTTCAATTTTACGAGGTTGCAAATGCGGTTGTAAATTTCTGAGACTAAATCCCAAACAAACAGGTACGTTGCTTAAATTTGCTGGTGGAATTACTATTCCACTATCTAACACTAAAGGTACTGGTGCACCTTCGCATTGTGACGATAATGACTGCAAAAACAAAATTCAGTGTTATTGTTATACCATTCGTTATAGTAAACCTGCAATTGAATTGCAAATTCTTTCTGTTCCGATGTTGATAGGTGTAGCCACATGGTTTGTAAAAGGAATGTCATATGTCTTGTTGCTAAAGCGGAGTGGCCCATACGTTTTGCTGCCACTACCAATTCTTGAAGTAGCTGGATTTGTAGAGCTGGCCAACCTGCACGCATAATAGAGAAGCAATAGAAATAAAAAATGATGATAATACTTACCACTGGGTTGGTTATCATGACACATTTCGGTAGGATCTAAAGAAATTTTATGACCGGGAAAACTTTGTAATATCAAAGTATAGCACTTATTCCAGTTTGGAGTTGGATTTTGAGGAGAAACATGTCTAGTAGCAGCTAACCTTTGACAAAATGCAGCTTTTCTCGTAAAACCAATTTGTACATATAAATCTGATAGTGTTTCGAACCTCTGTATTTTTTCTTGCTCGGACAAAGTTAAATTTATGAAAACAACATTTTGCAAAAAGCTTGCTGCTTGTAACGAATGACTTTGTTCGACAGATATTCGGGCAGCTTTAAAACTTGCTTCCGTTTCTATAATACCCGCATTTTGGTATTTACTATAATGTATAATCGCTTCTCTATATTTTTTAGATATTTCATCTGGAGGAAGCATGTTGATGATGTCACGTCTTACGGTTCCAACGGATGGTGTAATCGAGTTAGTACGCTTAGGTGAACCTTCTGGCAAACTCGCATTTCGATGCAATGAAACATTGCGTTGTATATTAGGATATAATACTAAAGCAGATGAGGCACAAAGGCCTTCAAATGCAGCTCCCAACCATAACCAATCATTTACCGATTTTAAAGTTTCAGCGGCACTATGATAATATGTAATACTTTCAGATAATAAGCCAGCCTGTAGACATAAATCTCCTAAATGTTTTGTCATACGCCCTGTACACCTTTTTTTATTATTACGTGAATCCATATCTAAACCTACAAAATCCTTTTTTTCGAATGGTGCTAACAACAGTGACACTCGTTCTAATTTTTCTCGTGAACGTTCTAATCGCTTCGATTCCAAAACCCAAAATAAAGAGTTAACAAATTCTGTTAACTGATTCTCCAAATCTGTGCAAGGATCTGCTTCGTTATAAAATAATGCTCTTGTTTTAAAATTTGTGGGAGTTGTAAACTTTTCGCGCAATTTTGCATTTTCCGTTTCATCCTTTGGACTCGACATAACTTGATCATTAGCTTCATTAACAACTTATCACTCTTAACACTTTCTTCTTCGGGACTACTATTATCGCTAGGATACTCCCGTTCATCAGTCATTCCAAATAATATGCATCTCGAATCGTATAAAGTAGTGGTATACTTAACTTTCAAGCTCTCATGAACTCGACAAATTTCGTTTAATTCTTGTTGCGAGTCATATTTGCCCAGAGAAACTAGTCCTAATAATCGACGATGCGTTTGAAAATCTCCCCAGTCATTATTTTCAACAGGATGTTCTTTTATATAACGTACTAAAATATTACGAACCTGGCCAGTAGAATCAGTTATCTTAACATTACTTATACGTGATATACGATCATAAAATTTATTAAAAGTCTTAATTTTTAAATAAGAGCCTATTTGCTTTACTAATACTAGCAGAGCAGCATGATCGTGTGAATATTGATCGTAATCGGGATGCGACATATTTGGTTCTGATGTTGCACTAGAAAGAATATAACTGACTGATGAACGCATTTGATGTACTTTTATAAATTAGTCTAAAAAAAGAGCAAAGTGTCATATAATTAATGGCAAATATATTTATTTGTACTTTATCCATTATTTTAATTTGTAAACATTTTTGAGATAACCTCTTTAAAACACAGATGACAATTGGTTGTGAACATATTTCATACAAAAATATTTTTTATACTTGATAGTTGATACTGTTCACAAATCATACAATTTTTCTTTATTTATTTTTATTTTACTTTATTACAAACTTATTAACATAGATTATAATAGTTATTTTTGGGTATCAAGGTTGTAAAAGTGATCTTTTTTGGCCGAATCTGATGATTGCAGCCGATGCGAAAGCCGAGGCTAACAAATCAGATGAGGCTAAAAAAGAACTTTTAACCGAGGTGCACACAACATTTTTTAGGTGACTATCACAAAAAGACATAAACTTTAATTTAAAAATCAATTTCATAATTTTGACAGTGACAGTTACCTGACAACATTGAACTATACGCTATACGCAACTGGAAGGGATACGGCCTATTCTAATACATTGTAGGCGTTGAAGCCATGCTTGCCTGACAAGCACAGATGTCGACTGGGTACTTCTGTCACTTTCTAACTTGTTGCGTTAGTAGGGCAGATATCTTTTAACCGCGTATTTCCCATAGTTTGAAAGGTGTAAAATAATATTTGAAAGTGATTGTGAAATTTATTAAATCAAAACACGATGGTGAATTGTTGTGTTGCATACGGATGTCCTAATTTAGCCGATAAACGCAGTATTAAACAATTTCATGGGTGAATAAGTCTTGTTAATACAAATTTTATCTAACATTATTTGCTATCGTTCTCAACGCAACTTATATGATTTGTTTTTAATAAATAACGTAACGTGTAATTTCTCCGTGCCCAATACAAGGCCCAGGAATGAAATTAAGAGAAATATAATAAGTGCGCGTGTTTTTAGTTCTGTTCAGAATAGGCGGATTTTCGGAATAGCGGGGTTCTACTGTATTTTCAAAGACAAGCAATGTAGAAATTGCATAATTTTTGTCTGGTGAACTCTTAGATCATATATACTCCAATGATCTAAGGGTGAATAAGTAAATTTAACAATTTAATAGTTCATAACAGGTTCATAACAATTAGTAGAAAATAGTACCAAATTTTATATAACTTTTTTTACTACAAACGAAATAACTGAATTAATTTTGTAATGTTCTGTAAACGCGTTTGTATTCTCAATATGCATGATGTGCAAGTATAGCGTCACAAAAATTGTAAGTATTCCCATAATAAAACATTGATTTATTTTATTGCAAACGTTTTATTGACCTGGATCACAATGGATGTATGACTGGTGAAAGAGATAACCATCAACGTATTTTTACCTGATTTACTTACATTTTATTCCCCGTGTTATCGTTTATAGATATCACGTTGCGTGCGAAAGAAAGAGACAGAAATGCCCAGTCGTTGAGGGTTGCCTAACTTTGCTGTGGCTTCAGTGCCGCTTATGGACGTTTCCTTTCCAGTTGCGTATAGCGTACAGTTCAATGCCTGACAAATACAATTGATTATTCATGTCACTTACAGAGTGCTTTGCTCCATCACCTGGACAACAAAAAGCGGTTGTAAAGTAAATGCGGCCGTAAAGTTGTTAATGACAGATGTTTCAAAAAAAGTTATACTTTACGGCTTTCAAAAGATACGTAAAACAACTATTTATGTAATAGCCGCCTAAAAAATAACATATAGGGCCATAGGGGCTATGGGCTATGCGTAAGCATTTCTTCTGTGCAGGGCCGGCGCTAGCTTATTAGAGGCCAGGTGCAAAATAGAAATGCGAGGCTGGAACTTAAAATAAAAATTTACTCTTGAAAATTAACATAGTGTTTGGCGGCAATAAAATAATAAAAAACAGCAAACGATAAACAAGTTAGTATCAAACAGAAAATTTCGTGGTTTGGCTGAAGCAAATGCGTCAATGGTTTTTGATGTATTCAGTTCGCGTCCAACCTCCTTCTCTATTTACTAACATAGCCAAACCCACTAGTCGTTCTTGGCACATACTGGCACAAAATAAGCAAGATTTAGGTACAATTGTGATGTTTCATCCACATTACAATTTATAGTTATTTGTGTATCAAGGTTGTAAAAATGATCTTTTTTGGCCGAAGATGATTGCAGCCGAGGCTAACAAATCAGATGAGGCTAAAAAAGAACTTTTAACCGAGGTGCACACATTTTTTAGGTGACTATCACAAAAAGATATAAACTTTAATTTAAAAATCAATTTCATAATTTTGACAGTGACAGTTACCTGACAACATCTCACTTGCAGAGTGATTGTAGCGGCCGTAAAAGTGATTGTAGCGGCAGTAAAGTAAAGTAAAAGCGGTTGTAAAGTAAATGCGGCCGTAAAGTTGTTTATGACAGGTGCCCAAAAAAAAGTTATACTTTACGGTTTTCAAAAGATACGTAAAACAACTATTTATGTAATAGCCGCCTAAAAAAGTATTTACAGAAATGCTCCCACACAAGGCATTCACAATTGGGTATAATACACATTGCAAATTTTAAGTTTTTTCAATCCCAGTAAATAATTTCATCTCTGTTAACAAATGGTTTATTTCTTCCATTTTGACGATCAAGGGTAGGTTAAATTTATTCAAGATGACATACACGCTTTTACTACAATATAAGAAAAGCTTTTTGTCGGTATTTACTTGAGCGAATTTCGACACGTTTAAGATTTATCGTTTTAAAAATATTGATATGCGCGGGGCCTAATAAAATGCGGGGCCGGGTGCACTCCTGCACCGTTTGCACGTTCCTCACGCCGGCCGTGCTTCTGTGTTATAATTATAAAGAGAGGTGGAAGTGGAATTGCCTAGTAAGAGAATGCCTGCACGCACAGCATCCTGTGCTGCATGTAAGTTTTTCTAACTTGACCATCGACATATAGAAATGGACTGCGCGTGGTTATGCTAAGCCAGGATACTGCAGGTGAGAGAGAGGGTAAACGTGGAGGCCTAGTTCTAGCTTTATCTGTCACGTATCTATTGGTCGCTGCATTCCCCTAACTTTATCTGTCGCGTATCTATTGGTCGCTGCATTCCCATTAAAATGCAGCAACCAATAGATACGCGACAGATAAAGCTAGAACTAGGCCTCCACGTTTACCCTCTCTCTCACCTGCAGTATCCGGGCTTAGCATAACCACGCGCAGTCCATTTCTATATGTCGATGAACTTGACCCACAGATCACTCCCCCTAGTGATCTGTGACTTGACCATTTGGGCAATATCTAGACAGAGTCGAACCAAAAATTAAATACTTCTGATAATACAACTTCAATTAAATACATTGATTTCAGTTGAATATTTCCAATAATTAAAAAAAACAAGCTGCTTAATTATACTTATACTTTTCGCCATATTATGGCCAAACTATTCACCTAGGCCAAGTTGACACATATGAAAAATATTCAGCTTGTCGTTGTCGAGCTCTATTAAATAGTATATACCCAAGTCCGTGTTTTAACATGGTAACCTTTGACCCCTTGAAATCCAGAAGTGACCTTCATCGGGTCAATGATGGTGATAATTAAACCACCCCAGAGTCATGTGTGATATTCATGCAAAGTATCTCTCTTCTTCCTCATCACAACCCCTGCATACCGACCACCAACAGGTCAGTTCCATGGACCATGGTGTGTAGGTGTTTGTTCCGACGACAGTGATCTGTGACCATCCTTGTCGCAAGTTTTATCTTCGTCCTAATCCCCGCAGGGATAGTTCTGAATTTATCACAAATAATGTATACCTACCGCTGCAATTGCTGCTTTGCTGTCTGTAACTGATAAACTATATAAAGATTCCTTTTAGTAGCAATCAGTCTCAGAGGGGGCGTAGGTACAGATATTTTGCAGCCCTGTCCATTGCTCCAGCGTCTGGACCCTAATTGGCGAATTACTTTTGCTAATTATTATTGGGAGATGCCACAGTTTCATGACAGTAGATTATTATTATTGATCTAGGGGTGGTCCTGAATAATAGAAGAAACTCACGAAGCACCTCTGAAATGTTCGCCCGTCCTCCCAATGTCATACATCCCCTGTTAAACGAACGCACTCTGTATCGCTCCTACTACACAAATGTGAACCTTTGGCTTGGCTCAGTCTCAGTGTAGTCTTTTGAGAGTAATGAGGGAGTCCGAAATTTCGATGGCAATATCGACTATGGGGTTAGTGGGACCGTTAGCGTAGCGTTCAACCTGCAAGTACTGAGGCAGCTCAAGAGCATGATGTTGCTTCATGGCTTCATAGAAGTTGAAACGTTTATATTTTCCGGTAACCTCTGGAAGTATAGTCCCTATAGTTAACTATGGCTATACCTGGAAGAACTGAACACTTTTGTGACCGTTGAATATGATAGGTACGGCAAACAACAAAAAACGCAACAAAAACAAAACCTACAAGTATGTGATGTGTGATCATCAGTGGCTAACTGATTATTTTTTTGTAATTTCCTTGTAGTTGTTTTCTGATAATGACAACTTTGCTATTGAAAACGGTAGGGTTTAATAAAATATTCTTGTGGGTTTTAGTGTGTTGTCTTGTAAGTCAATAACTAGTATTCATGGGAAGACCCTCAAAAGCGCTGATAAAAGGATACATTCCCCTTCACATTTCATGGCAGCCACTGGCTTGAACTTGCATAATCTTTAATTAACCGCTACAACTTGATAACAAATGCAATGTATAAACGTTGAATTCAGTGGTAGTAAAACAATAATAGTTACTGGGATTGATAGTGTGACAGTTGGCTATTAGTTCATTGCATATACGGGTATTAATACGTATATGGTTCATTGTCACTGTTCACAACTATGCATTGTTGTCACACTTCCAAAATGTATTGGGTCGTTAAACTTTAAGTGGGATATCTCCAGTAGGTAAGGACGTATGGAAAAAGTGGGAATTTTCATAAGCAGTATCAAATGGGAATAACCCTAAAATTCCTATTCCCACAGCAGTTTAAGAGCTTTACAGATTTATTATACAAAAATTTATACTTCACATGACATTAAATCTAAAATAAACAAATATAACAATAATATACATATTATTGTACATCCACAAAAATGGACAGTAATAAATAATTTAAAAATGTAATAAATACTGTAATGTGTGAGTAAATAATCATCCCATTTACTTCCGTCTTTTGACTTTTGATCTACCTTTTTTCTTTTTATGACTACTTTCTTGTTTTTTTATACTTTTTGAATTTTTTGGTGCAGGTAGTGCTCCTCCGGGCCTTTTTGGAATCAAGAGATGTTGTTCGACCAAGTCTGCTAATTTACCTTGCTCTGCTAACATTGATAGAAAGGTGCATACAAATTCGTCATAATTGTGTGTACGTCTGCAGTCATCCACCTATAGAACAAAAACTAAATTGCCGTACTAATCGCTAAAATAACTCACCCTATATTTATTTTGTTTATCATTTTCATCTTTTAAGCTAATTTCACAGATACAAATTTCGTTTTCGAGATTTCTTAATAGAGCTAGTAAATCTTGTGGTGCGAATGTATGAGGTTCCAAAAATTCTGGGTTCTTCTTCTCTGCAACAACAGTATCGCCATCACTTGTACGTACTCGTGCATGTCCAGTATTTGACAGTGATTTTTTATTACATGTAGGTGCAGGTTCATTGGTTTGACGTTTACCATTTATATTAATGACTGGAAAACATTTTGTTTAATAGACTTGGTTGTATTAATACTTACATTGTTTAGAGGGATCTTTATCTTCATTTGCAACTCGGATAACAACAAATCTTTTAAAATCTTTCGAAAGTGGACTATTTTGAGATGCAGCCCAATTCCAGGCTTGGGTTGGAGAATTAAAAGCCGATCCCACTTCCGATGATGTATCAGTGCTTGAGGTACTTGGAGCGGGAGATGTTTGAATGGTGAGAGGGGTCGAGTAATCTAAGGGACATAGCATTACCTTATCTTTCTTTGGCTCTACATTTAATTTTTCCATTGTCGATGTTGTTACAGAATTTGTGGCTGATGTGTTAACACAAGATTCACCTATATTAGTAATTGGTGGTTCTTCTTCATTTGCTTCTTTTTTAAGTTCCTCTTTTTCACTTTTATCAACATGCTTTATCTTCATCAATTGTTGTAAGGCATCTAAAACAATCTGTTTGTTTGTCTTCAACATTTTCAATTTATGTGTTATGGCTAAACGACGATCAGGTACAACAGCCATTAAATTAAATCTAATATCGTGATATTGTTCTCCTGCAGAAATTCCAAGACGCTCGCTCATTACACTACGAAATTTTTCGGTCCAATCACCCAGTTCATTCCAAGGGCCATGATCTATAGGAAATGGTTTTAAGCCATCTAATTCAAAAAGTCTGCCATTTATGGGTACAAAGCTCACAAAATGAAACGCTTCTCCTGTAAATCGCCCTGTTGTAACTCCACTGCCTAAAATCACAATTAAAGTATAATGTTAATATTATAGGGCCCAATATTTACTCTTATCTAATCTCCTTTTTGCTTGAGGTATTGCATGTGAGTTATGTGCGCAAGCAAGTTCTGGAGTATTTCCAATGGCCCAACCTTTATTTTCAGGTGACATTCCATGTGTATGAGTTTTAAGTCTACTCAAAGTTTCACCTAAATGTATATTGGGACAATTAAGTAAAATAGAGATAAGTGCGTGTGTTGCACAGCTGTTTGGCACCATTTGTTGCGCAAAAAATATATTATTAACTATATCTTCCTCTTTCACAAATATTTCAGTTTGCTCCACTATTTTACGTCGTGATCTTCGTTCTTCAATCCAACGAAACAAAAATATGAATCCATAAACGGGGCTGTCTAAAGGTTTATGTAGATCATAAATTTCCTCAACTTGTACACCTTTTACACCAAAATCTTCTAAAAGCAATGTAAATAAGCCTGGATCGCTTTCCAATTCAAGCCAGCCCTCAGTTAATTCTTTTATATCAACAGGCATTTTTTAATGTATGTATGTATATATAAAAAAAATGTTTATAATATTAAAGAAGTGTATATAATTTTTAATAACATTTAATAATTTCGGTTAAAATTAAATTTGAGGTTAGGTTGCATAATAGTTTAATAAACCGCTTGGTTTTTCATGCGCAGAACTACCGTTGCTTTTCAACTATTAACGTAGCATCGCATCTACCCATTGAACTATACGCTAGTTGCGTATAGCGTCATTGAATAAAGAATAGAGAGGAAGGAGTATATGCCCTCGACCTTGAAATCAAAGTGGTTGCAAAATGGCTACTAACACGTTTCCTGTTAAATAGAAATTGACAGAAACAACTGCATGTGACGTCATGAATTTCGCCTGGAGTACAACAAATATAACTAACCTAAAATAGCAAGTAAACAACCATTTGTAATAAAGCAGTATTGTGTTTTTTGGTACTCATCATGGATAATTACAGTGATTATTTTATAAGACATTAGAGAGTGAACATTCCAGTCGTTATTTAAGTAAAATAAGTGTTGTAAAGATTGATCCTTATTCAATAAAATTAATTGATTGTAGTGATAAAGTAGAACCATAGACTAAATACTCCTTAGACCTCTAATGTAAATGAAGCTTTGGTTTTATTGGAAATAGTGACAGTTAACTGCAGTAGATGGCAGTACATTTATGTATAGAATAAAGTCACTAGATATCTAAAGTACCGCAACGTTCGCCATTTTGGGGTTAAAATTTTGGCGGCAATTTCAAATATTGAAGACCTAGTCACTAGAAAATTTAATGACTTTATGAAGTGTTTGATAAAAACTAAACTAACATTAGATAGATACTTATCAATATATTTCTTAAACATTATTTGTCATTGTTATTAAAGGGTACAATTTAATTGAAAGATAAAAAATTTAGGACTTTGCCAAACGAACCTAGCATACGTTTTTAAAATTGACATTTTATTTTGTCGTCATTAATTTAGAATCGTTATTTAAATCACAGAAAAGGATAACTACAAAAATACAGCAAAGTAGTGTGTAAGAATAAGAAGAAGAGCCTGTCTATGGAAAAACTACAAGTTTATGATGTTTTTCAAATTGGCGCGTTTCAAACCAAGTGTCAAACGTCGAACTTTGTAATAGTAAATACTATAATTTTCGTCGTACGTCAAACACAGATCTGTCATTTTTCCGCCATTTTGGGGTTAAAATTAGCTTTCTCTCTCTAACTCATTGGAACATAAGGTTGCGGTACTTTAGAATATTTAGTGACTTTAGTATAGAATAAAGTCACTAAATATTCTAAAGTACCGCAACCTTATGTTCCAATGAGTTAGAGAGAGAAAGCTAATTTTAACCCCAAAATGGCGGAAAAATGACAAATTTGTGTTTGACATACCATGAAAATTAGTATTTACTACATTGAATTATACGCTATACGCTATAGCGTACAGTTCAATGTATTTACTATTACTATAAGTTTGACGTTTGACACTTGGTTTGAAAGGCGGCAATTTGAAAAACATCATAAACTTGTAGTTTTCCCATAGACAGGCTCGTCTTATTCTTACACACTTATACTTGCTGTAGTTTTTAGTTATCCTTTTCTGTGATTTAAATAACGATTCTAAATGAAGTATTAACGCGACAAAATAAAATGTCAATTTTAAAAACGTATGTTAGATTCCTTTGGCAAAGTTCCAAATTTTGTATCTTTCAATTAAACTGTAACTTTTAATAACAATGACAAATCATTTTTAAGAAATATATTGACATGTATATAATGTTAGTTTAGTTTTTAAGAAACACTTCATAAAGTCATTAAATTTTCTAGTGACTAGGTCTTCAATATTTGAAATTGCCGCCAAAAATTTAACCCCAAAATGGCGAACGTTGCGGTACTTTAGAATATTTAGTGACTTTAGTATAGAAAATTGAGTCAAATAAATTGTTGAATAATACAAGAAGAAATATAGAAGAAAACTTTTGTCAACTTAACTGGTCAACAATTGCTTTTGTTGAAGGAGTATCACGTATCAGAACAGAATTCACTATTCAGCATTATTGCAGTTACTTGAACCATACGTTCATAAGTTTTATGTTTTATTGTTCCTCTGATACAAATAGGTTAACACATTTACAGGCAAGGACGTGCCAGGTATTTTCGGCGCCGTCGTCGTTCGAAATAATGATAGGCGCCTTTGCGCCTTTAACTAATAACGCTAATATTATAATATTGAGCTAAAATTACCACCCTTCTCTCATAGTTAGCCGGCGCCTTACATACACATAATATTTTTAAAATTCAACGACCGTAGGAGCCCTTAAGGCCTTAACGCCGTCCGACCTTGCCCATATGGACAGCGCGGGCGGTGCGTCCTTGTCGAAACAGCATTGTGATTATTGTGAATTAAACGTTCCTTCGAAGGATCGAAAATCGAAGCCTTCATAAAAGCGGAAGTATCGAAGTCGTCGTTACACCCGGTTAATTTTTAATTTCTTTTTTGAAATATTAAGTACCTAATATAGGTAAGTACTGCTTCTCCTGTTAAAAATAGTTACCTCGAAATTCTAATTGCATGTAATCAGTTTTAAAAAACACAAGCGTAGCGTAGGTAGGAAGTTAACTTGAAAACGTTCTTAACGTTCACAATCGACTAAAGTTCATTATCAACAAAAAATTATGACAAAAACATTTAATACAAAATCTTCCCTTAATCCCTTATGAGGATTACCAAATAGGCGAGGAAATAAAGCACTGAACTTACCAAATTTTTGTAATAAGACCTGTTAGACTGATTGAGATGGGTTTTTTTGTATTCGCTTCCTAAATTCAATAGGAAACTTTGGTAACAGGAAAATTTGGAATCAGCAACCCAAGAAACCAACGGATGCGACGTCTAGAACTCGAATTGAGTCAATTCAAGAATTAATTTTTCAGGATGCATTTTCCACTGCACGAATGCAATTTGGGAAAAAAAACATGGTCAAAAGTAGATACAAAGTTTCGTATTGAATTTAGGAAGCGAATGCAAAAAACCCCTACTCAATCAGTTTTACCGTTGACTGAACGATTCAGTATAAAAATTTGGTAGATTTGGCTTATTTTAGTGCTTTATTTCCTCGCCTAAAACCAACAATAATTGCGATTTTAACAAAAGGTTACATCATATTGAAAATTTATTAACTTAACGGTGAGAAATTACGAATCAAATTACATTGAAACTGATATGGAAAAAATGATTACAGGTTTGGACACGTAAACATTAAAACATTTAAAAAGTTTAGTTAGCAAAGGTCACATTCGGGGAGTAAATTTGACAAAAATAAAAGATTTGAAGCGTGAAAGTTGTACCTATTTACGCAAAAAAACACAAGTTAAAGTTCCGTGGGGTAAATCGCCAAGTAAATCCGGGAGAGGTAATATACTAATATTCAGCAAAGACGTTGGATCGCTTATCTTTGCGGAAATTGTGTCAAGGCCACACATTGCATAAGGAATGTGAATATCGTAACGGTAACAGATACTACACAAAAGCGTTCATTGTTTAGTCATTAGTCAATGACAAACGTTATCCTTGCCGAGATTGAAACCACTTGACTTAGCTATACCTATTTCGCTCAAATACTCATTAAGCGGTAACGTACTTCGTAAATAGTAGCAGAGTTACATTCGACATCCAAACGATGGTAGCACTCCAATACGGGGACCTCCAGTACTAACCAAATTTTGTAACCATTAGTGAGAGGTCTAAGGAGTATTTGGTCTATGGTAGAACTCATTTACTCAATGGTAGAATATTATTATATCCTAATTTAAATTACCTGCAACTTCTCATATAGTATTTCTAAAATTCTACGAAATATCCTAGATACTGTTGTATGATTGCAACTAAATCTAAGTGCCAACAGTGCAACACCGATAACACTCAAATGTCGATTGTGGTAATTAACAAGTAGCAAGTCGTCATGACATGTTACCAAAAAGAAAGAAAGGTAACCACATACTTATTATGGTGCAGTTTTAAGAGCCCCATTCACATTGAGATTGGTATCGATACGTGTATCGCGACATGCAGCGATACATGTATCTGAGATTTGTCTCAAACGGAGAGCTCCATTCACACAGGTTTGTAATGATACTAGTTTTCGAAATGTGCATACATATTTCGTGTTTTTCATATAGAAGTGAAATGGTTCCTGTAATAGCAGCTTCATCAGTGGTATTAATGGAGTGCTTATAAGAAAATCGTCGACGAAAGAGAGTATGGACAAAATTATTATTGTTTGATGCCGAAGATGTTTATAAGCATTGAGGAAGTCCTCCCAAAATTCACGATTTTCTGCAATACCCTTGCAATAACTAAATGCAAAACTACTGTGTTTTACGACACCTAATATGATACCAGCACATACACCGTCGCAGTGCAGTGCGACAAACAACTAGACAAGCGGATTACTGAGACTGCGATACTGATACTTCCACATACACGTCGAGATTTGTCTCTCTATACTGATTACTGATACTTGCGACATGTATCGATACCTATCTCAACATTAATGGGGCCCTTTAACGTTCGGGATTTTATTTTATGAGAACATTATGATTTATGATCTCATAAATGTACCTGCTATAAAATGTCTCGAACATACACGACCGTTATTTAAGTTTTAATTCAGTTATCGCTTCTTTTAAGGGCTGCGATCCACTTGAATGAAATATCGATCGAACAAAATAAATTTTTTAAACAAGTAAAGGGCAGTAAAGGTTATGTTTGTACTCCAAGCGAAATATATGGTCCCGTGATGCAGATGCCTTAAATTGGAGTTCAGTGACTGTAACAATCAACAAATGAATATTTCAAATTTTGCAGGTTATGGTGAATTGTCAACACGACCAAAATGTAAACAAAGATGACTCAACAGTGGTTTACAAATGGCCGAACTTCCGTCACCAATTTTTATGCAGCAATGATACGATACTCTCCTTCCTCTCTATTCTTTATTCAATGTATAGCGTACAGTTCAATGCATCTACCACACTCAAATGCAGATGAATAATTGTTTTATGGAGTTTTTTTGTAACTACATAAGGTGTTTTCTTTTTGCATCACCACAGGTGTGCCACAGGGTTAGGCAAATGCACAATTATCACGTGATTGAAGTACCTTGCGTCATGTAGACATTTCTGCCTCAGGTTAATATAAAACTTAAATAAAGCTTTTAAAACGAATAGGGTTATTGAGAACTGAGTCAAATTATTTTTATAAAACGAATGGTGTGTATTGACAGAGGTGCCTTAAGTGTACCACAAAATGCAAAAAGAAAACACCTATAATGATCTCTTATTAAAATTACCAGCTTTCATGTCGAAAAGAAATTGAATGATTTACAAATTAAGCTAGAACATTGAACAAGTATCAAAAGGCGCAAATTCTTATAGAATTTTAATTTCAACCAACTTCAAATCTGTAACTAATTATAGCATATACTATATACAATATATGTATATGTATATAAGTACCCCCCCCTCCCCCCTCCCCACCTCAGACACAACCACGCCGGATTCTGCACAAATGAGTCATTGTTTTTCTTTCCACCCTTAATTAATAATAATAGTAATAATAATATCATTTATTCGTTGATTATACTTTTGTATATAACGTCGTCAATTGGTTTACATATTATTTTAACAAACAGAGATAAAATAAGACACATAATTTAAAAGCAAACGATAGGTAAGTCAGTCTCAGTGCAGTATTTATTTTCACGTAATTGATCAATATACTCGGTTGTTGAATAAGGACAGGCTGTAATTAAGGATTTTTTTATGTGGTTTTTGAATGAATTGATATTTAGTGTTTTTATGTGCTCCGGTAGAAGGTTGTAAATTTTTGTTCCAGCTGAATCGGGTGATCGGGTGAATGTTGTAAGACGGAAAGGTTTTGTACATTAATAAAAGTTTTTTGCCGGGTGTCGTGATAGTGGATGTCTTTATTTAATTTGAATCTACTCAGATTAGTATGAACGTGGCAAAGTAGTACTTAAGGGAAATGGAAGTGGAGAGGATGACGGATAATTTGTAAATCACGAAAAAATGTTAGAGAAAAAAAAAGTAAAAAAAGATCGTTTTTCTGCGGAAGTGCAATTTTCCCCCTTTCCACCCCCAAAAAAGGGGTTGCAGTTGGGGGTGAAATATGCAATTTCAGTATCGTTTTTTATGGAGAATCCAAAAGTAATAAAAAATAGGTGTTCCCATTTAAGTTTTGAAAACACACCCCCGATCCACCCTACAGGAGGGGTGAGGGTGATGTTTACGTATCATGACTCAATAGGTTTCAACAAATAAAGGAAACGTATTTTTTTCTTTTTGTAATTGGACGTGTCGTTCTCGAGATATTAAAGGGTGTATATTTCGACTTTAATGGCGTCCCGACGGCGAACGGGTGATCCGATCAAAAAATTTACCAGCGATTTGGAATCAGCGAAGAATTTCCTATAAGATGACACCACTTCCAGCTTTCTAAACCCTGTAACATCGACCAACGCACAGACACACAGACATCCGGACGAATTTAGTAACCAACTTTTTGAAGTTGGTTGAAAAATATTTTTTTAACGGGGTTCTAACCCCTGCTTTATGAGAGTTAAGCACCAAAATGAGATTGTTGCATTCCCCTACATGTTTTAGTTTATATAGTAAGATTCGTTTTTACTGCCATAATTTATTATACACTGCATGCAAAACAATTAGAGTTGATTGTTATTGATGACCCAAATTGTCACAAACCACTAATGGAAAACCGGCATTATGTTCCGTTTTCTGCACACGAATTTTGTACCAAACCATAGGTACATATATTTACTCTTTTTCCAAGGACTTTAGTGTAAACCAGTCACAACTAAGAATAAAAACATCTTCTTTACACATGTTGGTTAATGGTTAGTTATTGAAAAATGTGTTCTAACTTTTTCGCAACATCCAGTGGAAAAAGACCGAAAACAAAAACAAAACTCGAACAAAATTTACCCCGCTTGATGGAAACAATTAAGAGTTTTGGGTTTTTTTCAGGTTTTAGAAAATACAAACACAACATGAACTGACAACTGAACTGCCCGTTTAGTGGAAAACCGGCTTAATAGAAGAGTAGTTTGATTGACCTTGAAAAGTTGAAACTACCGCCAGAGAATATTACTCTGCTACCGCAGTACAGCGCGTCGTAGTTTCATTCAATCACCACTGTGTAGAACGACCTTTAGAGTTTAGATACCTAGCTATTCCGTGATCTTAAATTTTGAATGTTAAGCAATTTTTCATCGATTAAACTCTTTTTATTACATTACGTACAGTTTAAAAGAATAAAATCTCTTTCAACTATAACAACAAATTTATGTAATTTTACATTCGACTGCACGCGTTATATTTGACATTTAAGTAATCAGGTGGAATTCAAAGACGTGATAAGTCGTCACTGATACCAAAAAAAAAACTTAAAAGTCTTCTAAATGACCTAGAGAATGGTGTAGTTTGCCTGGTTGTGTCAAATTAAATATCCAGTATTAATTAATTTCATAAACCTTCATAATTTCAATTTCCAATTAGTAATTATGCTACGAACTGCCCTTATTAGAAGTAATTTGCTTCAACATTCAATAAAAAAGGTAATCCGTTCGAATATTAGGAGGACGTTTACTATTGAAGCTTCAAGAAGAAAACATTTTAATAGGTATGTAAATTTTAACTTAATACCATTTACATAATCATCTATTTTTAACCCTCCTTTGATTATGATTACATGGAAACATCCTTCTTTTTTAGTAGGATCTCAATATTACAAACAGAAAAACATTTAGTATGGCAGCAACGAATTATAAGAAGATACTCCAGCAATTTACCATCGCATATAAAAGTCACCCTTCCTGCTTTATCTCCTACCATGAACATGGGTAATATAGTTAGTTGGGAGAAAAAAGAAGGTGATAAGTTGGGGGAAGGTGATTTATTAGCCGAAATCGAAACAGATAAAGCGACAATGGGTTTTGAAACACCCGAAGAAGGTTATTTAGCGAAAATATTGGTCCCAGCTGGCAGCAAGGAAGTTCCAGTTGGAAAATTAGTTTGTATTATAGTAGAAAATGCAGCGGACATTGCCGCATTTAAAGATTTCAAAGACGATGGTGCACCTGCAGGTGCGGCACCAGCAGCACCTACACCATCTGCACCTACACCATCTGCACCTGTTGCACCACCACCTCCTTCAGCCGCACCTCCTGTCGTAGCTCCACCACCATCATCGGCTACAGGTGACAGAGTGTATGCAAGCCCGATGGCAAAAAAATTAGCAGAGCAACGTCAGATTCGATTAGAAGGGAAAGGTACCGGCTTGTTTGGTTCTATCACATCAAGTGACCTCGATAAACTTGCAGCCAGAGCACCCGCAGCAGGAGCAGCACCTGCAGCCACCGCAGCAAAACAGAAGTCTGCGGTAGTTCCAGCTGGTGCAGCGTACATTGATATTCCTCTTACTAATATGAGATCTGTTATCGCCAAAAGATTATTAGAGTCAAAAACAACTGTACCTCATTACTATGTTACTGTTGATATTAATATAGACAAATTACTCGCGCTCCGTCAGAAAATAAACAAGAAACTGGAAAAACAAGGTCCTAAAGTTAGTGTGAATGACTTTATAATTAAAGCAACTGCACTTGCATCTCTTGCACATCCTGAAGTGAACAGTGCATGGATGGGAACTGTAATACGACAGTAAGTCAAAATGTATTTAATATATTATTATGTATGATTTAAACCTCTTTAGGTATAATGATGTCGATGTGAGTGTGGCTGTGTCAACTCCTACTGGTCTTATTACTCCAATAATCTTCCGTGCAAATAGCAAAGGTGTTATAACAATTAGTAAAGAAGTTAAGGAATTAGCCGCCAAAGCACGTGACGGAAAATTACAGCCAGCAGAATTTCAAGGTGGTACAATATCTGTATCTAATTTAGGAATGTTTGGTGTTACTCACTTTACGGCCATTATTAACCCTCCACAGTGTGCGATTTTGGCAGTGGGCGGTGATCAGAAACGATTAATTGCCGATGACAATTCAGAAAAAGGGTAAACCGTCAGTAAAGGTGTTTTATTTTTTTAACATTAGTTAAATTTTAGCTTTAGAAAGGCACACTTTATAAGTGCAACATTAAGTAGTGATCATAGAGTTGTCGATGGCGCAAAAGCTGCAGAATGGTTAAGTGCACTTCGAGGATATCTTGAAGATCCAGAAATGATGATATTTTAGAAAAGTGCTAATTTAATTCTTTAAAGTTTGACAATTGAAATTTAAATTATCATTATTAAACATAGATCGTCGAAGACTTGGAATGTCTGCTTCATGTATTTATAATTTCTTTGTATATTGCATTTTTTTTCGGGCACTATTACAACAATTTTATATTATACTCTTTAAACAGGATATTTGTGCTGCTTAGCAGCTAATTTGTTTGTAGATGTCTTTTATTTATTTGTAAATAAAATTGTTTCATATATGGCTTATTACATTCTTTGCAAAATTAAAAATAGAATGTCATTTCAAATTCTGTGTTTTTAATGTAAACATTTCCTAATTTCATTTCCTCTGCCCTAACATTTATGTAGGGAAAAGTTTGAAAGAATGATCGACTCCATGGTTGTTCTGTGCGGTTTCAGAAAGCAGACGTTTATTTGTTTTATGATTTTACCAGTCTGGTTTGTGAACACGGCTACCAAATTTTATGAATGTTGTTTGATGTCGACAAGTTACTGTTCATGTTTTCTCCATTGTAATCTTGTATCATTCATACAGCATGATTCTCATGCAAAAGTAAATGCTCGCTACCCTAATTATTTTATTAAAAACAATACATTTTTTCAGAATTGAAAGCTACAATTTAAAATTATTAAAACCACAACTGTTTTGTTGTTAATGTGATTAGCAGTTTGTTAATTAATACAAAGAACTCCTGAAGTTATTGTTTTGGTGTATGATGGCATGTATATAAAGTAAACTATATAAGTACCTACTGTGTTTATAAGCATAATATATTATTTTTCTAGCCATGAAGTTGATAAAGTGCAGGAGGTAGGCTAATTTTGTTTTAAGTATTTCTTAAATCTTAAAATCGCAATTTCTAAGAAATACCTAAAACAAAATTAGCCCATATTTATGAGGCGCCGTTTCGGCCAAAATGAATTCTTTAAAAATATACAGGGTGACCCAGGGCTGTGTCAGCTGTGTGATTGGGCCATAACTTTCTTGCTATTCAAGATATCGACATCCGGTTTTCACTGGCAAGTAAACACGCTTATACTGCACGTTATAAAAATATTTTGATTATATAAAGGATGTTCTTATACAGGGTGGTAAACCAAAGTTATGTTTTTTTAAATGGGACGCCCTGTATATTTCTACATTATTAGTTTTTACATGAAAAAATAATGGGACTTTGTATAGGTCACTATGGGTCTAGCTCTCTCAGTTTCGCCGTTATTCAACGTTTTGTTCGAAAAAGGCTCATATTTGATGGATCACTGCTCAGTAGGCCATGGATGTTTTTCGACAAACTTGCCACAGAAAATTTTAGAATAACTTGAAATTTTAATAAATAGTCGACTTTTAGTACATGTATGCACATACTATACAGGGTGTGCTGAAACGCAAAAGGTCGAATAACTCTGTTTTTATAAATGGAACACCCTGTATTTCTGCTCACGAGTCGATTAAGTTTTTAATAAGCTTTCCAATGATATGCAGATTGTATGGTCAATTCTGAATAGTAGTATAGTAGGACACCTTTCAACCCAAAAGTCACTAGATCTGGTGACTTTTCTAGTGACTTTTTGGGTTGAAAGCTGACCTATATTTTATCAAGAGAAAATGAAGGTCAATCTAGTGACATTTTGATGAACGGCTTAATTACAAACAGCTTGTGTACAAACGGGTATATATAGCTATTACCTGCTCCAATATTAAGCCGTTCACCGCTATACCCGTTTGTATAAAAGCTGTTTGAAATTAAGCCGTTCATCAAAAAGTCACTAGATTAACCTTCATTTTCTCTTGATAAAATATAGGACAGCTTTCAACCCAAAAAGTCACTTGAAACGTCACCAGATCTAGTGACTTTTGTGTTGAAAGCTGTCGTACTATATGTACTACTATTCAGAATTGACCATACAATCTGCATATCATTGGAAAGCTTATTAAAAACTTAATCGACTCGTGAGCAGAAATACAGGGTGTTCCATTTATAAAAACAGAGTTATTCGACCTTTTGCGTTTCAGCACACCCTGTATAGTATGTGCATACATGTACTAAAAGTCGACTATTTATTAAAATTTCAAGTTATTCTAAAATTTTCTGTGGCAAGTTTGTCGAAAAACATCCATGGCCTACTGAGCAGTGATCCATCAAATATGAGCCTTTTTCGAACAAAACGTTGAATAACGGCGAAACTGAGAGAGCTAGACCCATAGTGACCTATACAAAGTCCCATTATTTTTTCATGTAAAAACTAATAATGTAGAAATATACAGGGCGTCCCATTTAAAAAAACATAACTTTGGTTTACCACCCTGTATAAGAACATCCTTTATATAATCAAAATATTTTTATAACGTGCAGTATAAGCGTGTTTACTTGCCAGTGAAAACCGGATGTCGATATCTTGAATAGCAAGAAAGTTATGGCCCAATCACACAGCCCTGGGTCACCCTGTATAAACTATAAAGTTACTTGAATATATAAAATTTTTAATGATATATTTTATTTTTTTTTAAATATATTTATTTTACTTCATAATATACCTATATAAAAATTGTATTAAATATATGGAAACTAAAAATATATATATGTTCAGTACAACAAATAATAGCAAGAATTTAAGCTTTCGCTTGGAGTGACTAGATGGCGCGCAATCTAAACACAGAACTTGATGTGGCAACGTAGCTAGTGAACATATGATTGTCGCGTGTTTTTCGCATACGGTTTGTAATTTCGTAAGTTGTTTGTAATTTCGTCTATGATTAAACCTCGGATTAAACACAAAACAAATTACGAAATTACAAACCGTCTTGAATGCGAAAAACATGCGACAATCATATGTTCACTAGCTACGTTGCCACATCAAGTTCTGTGTTTAGATTGCCGCCATCTAGTCACTCCAAGCGAAAGCTTAAATTTTATATATATTATTTGTTGTACTGAACATATTATGTTCAGTACATATTATGTTCAGTACAACAAATAATATATATAAAATTTAAGCTTTCGCTTGGAGTGACTAGATGGCGCGCAATCTAAACACAGAACTTATTATTTGTTGTACTGAACATATTATGTTCAGTACAACAAATAATATACGTATATAAAATTTAAGCTT
Source organism: Pyrocoelia pectoralis (assembly GCA_036250285.1). Taxonomy (NCBI): domain Eukaryota; kingdom Metazoa; phylum Arthropoda; class Insecta; order Coleoptera; family Lampyridae; genus Pyrocoelia; species Pyrocoelia pectoralis. Next base: position 19,512,615 of record CM070080.1, on the reverse strand, counting down.
TCGCTTGGAGTGACTAGATGGCGCGCAATCTAAACACAGAACTTGATGTGGCAACGTAGCTAGTGAACATATGATTGTCGCATGTTTTTCGCATACAAGACGGTTTGTAATTTCGTAATTTGTTTTGTGTTTAATCCGAGGTTTAATCATAGACGAAATTACAAACCGTATGCGAAAAACACGCGACAATCATATGTTATATATATATTTTTAGTTTCCATATATTTAATACAATTTTTATATATATTATGAAGTAAAATAAATATATTTAAAAAAAAATAAAATATATCATTAAAAATTTTATATATTCAAGTAACTTTATATATTTTTAAAGAATTCATTTTGGCCGAAACGGCGCCTCATACTGCCAACCTAAGAGTGAGAAAATGCGGGAGGCGTTTGGAAAACGTATCGTAGGGGGCGTTCATATTTTTGGGATCAAAATGGGACATTTTTTTATTATTTTTTAGAATGCAAAAATTAATGTTATTGATTAAATTTTAATCTAAACAATACAGTAATAATTTATTTTACGAGAAACAAAGTTTAGTAGCCCCTTGTTGCTAAAAAAAATACATACTTCTTGATTATTTTCATGAAATAGTGTATGAAATGAAAACAAGGAAGTTGTCCTTTAAAAAACACGCAGGTTGTTTAACTTTGTTTAATCGGTACAGGTCAAATGGAAACAGCTTTCGTCGACGTATAACCTCTACGCCCTACGGTATTCACGTACTGGCTGATGATGACAGCGAAAAATAAACGCGCTCATCAAAAATTCACTCGCGTCGCGAATGATAACTTGGAAATTGCGGGAGTTTATCATTGTAATGCGGGTAAGCGGGAGTTTGTACTGAAATGCGGGAGACTCCCGCTTCTTGCGGTTGTGACGTCACTACATATGAAATCGTAAAACACCAGTCTTGCGACTGCATCACGTTTTCCTTTTCATTCTCATAAGTCATAATCATAATCCTAAATCCATCGATGTTGTACCATTTCGCGGTTATTTTGTATTTTATAATATAATATAAGGTTTGTTTGAAGAACATGTGTGAAGCTAATTTTATTACAGCTAGACTTCAAATTTACCGCAAGTAGACTTATTTATGGTCATGGAGTATTTTAATAAAAGTCATGATTTTATAAGCACAGAAAGCATTTTTTTTTCTGAAATGTTATACATATGTATAGTTGATGAAAAACTATTGGCATTAAATTTATATCTTCATTTTGCATAGGGGAGGGGTGAGGTTTCATCACTTTTTTGCCAACAAAGATGAAGAAATAAAATTTTACAGTGAAGTAAAGGACACATATAACGACTCTTTTAATCACAGAATAAAAGACGATCAGAAGCGACACTCCCCGTCGGCACCTTTGAAGTTATGTTGCCGGTGCAAGGCGGGCTCGTCGGGGCAACCACGCCCATTTTAGTAAAACTTCCTTGTCTGTTGCATTAGCAAGGCTAGTAAAAAGAGGAGTGGTTTGTAGTTTTTGGCATTATTATGTAAATTTGAAATCGTATAAAAAAATGTCATAAACGAAAAATATTTGCCATACATTTTCGCATTTGATAGGCCGTTCACCGTAAAACTAATTCCGATAGAATTCTCGCAATAAGAGTTCAAAGTAAAGGTAACCGTAACTCCGGCATACTACCACATGCTACTCTCACGTTGACTTAATTTTTAATTCGCCGTTATATGCCTACTTCAAATCAATAATGCAGAAAAAAGCAGTATTTAGTAGCATGTAATTTACAAATAGATACAGGTACTTATATAATTATTAATATTTTGATAATATATGCGCACTTTTACAAATTTAATACCTTAATAAGCTTGAAATTTTTAAAATGCGATCCTTTTATATAGAGCGGCAGCCCAGCGTCTTTTTAGGTGGTGATCTGACCGCGTCTGCGAATCATACTACGTTGAAGGTCATGTCACATATTAATAGCATAAAAATCGTCGCAAGTTCTGAATCTGGGGATAACATGTTCAAACAACCCTTTTTTTCTGCATAAAAAATCACTGTTTTGAAGTGATTGGACCGCGTATAATTCTTGTACGAATCGAAGCGACAAATTAAACACGTCGTCAAAAATGTATTTGCAGACGGTTTCGGTGGTGCAATAACCCTGCAGACGATGTTGAAGGTGCATTATTTTTATTATTTTCAAAGTAATTTGACCGCGTATGCAATTCAGGTTAATGATTTTTCTTCTTGCGTATGTTACGAAAAAAAAATTGCAGACAAGTCGGATGGGGATAAGTACTTTAATTAAACAATTAAAGATGCATTCATTTTCGTCGAATTCAAAGTCATTTGACCGTGTCTGCGATTCAGGTTAATGATTTATGTTCTTGCGTATGTCACAAAACAAAAATTGCAGACAGTTTCGGGTTGCAATCAACCCTGCAGACGGGGTTGAATTTACAGTATTTTTAAGATTTTAAAAGTAATTTGACCGTGTCTGCAATTCAGGTTAATGATTTATGTTGTTGCGTATGTCACGAAAAAAAAATTGCAGACAAGTCGGATGGGGATAAGTACTTTAATTAAACAATTAAAGATGCATTCATTTTCATCGAATTCAAAGTCATTTGACCGTGTCTGCAATTCAGGTTAATAATTTATGTTCTTGCGTATGTCACGAAAAAAAAATTGCAGACGAGTCGGATGTGGATAAGTACTTTAATTAAACGATTAAAGATGCAATAATTTTCATCGAATTCAAAGTCATTTGACCGTGTCTGCAATTGAAATCATAAATTGTCGTTGATGAGTTAGTGACAAAAAATATAATTGCAGACAATTTCGTGTTGGCATCAACCCTCCAGGCGGGGTTGAATTTACAGTATTTTTAAGGTTGTAAAAGTAATTTAACCGCGTTGCCAATTCAGGGTAATAAGATGAGATCATCTTTTATTTCTTCAGTGTTTCTACAAAAGGTGAACGAATTACGTAAAGGATAAGGATAAAGACTAATCGTTACAAAGCATTCTCAAGCGTATGATTAATGTTATCGTTATTCCTGAACAGTTACCATGTACATAGAAATGAGTGCATTTTTAACATTAATTTCTCATTTTAAACTTTCTTATATTTTACACTTTATGACTTTTTTCTTATAATCGATAATATTCTCGTAATGTTTGAAAATGTACTTTAATTAAAAGCGCAAATAATAGCTACCTTATGTACTAGTAAATTGCAAGAACGGAAATATTAAGTTACTTATGATTTAATTCGTGAACGCTAGTGCTTATATTAGAGAAGCCATTAAATACATTACAAAAAAAGAAGAGTTTGTCAGTCATTTTTTAAAAATGCCTGTTCCTTTCATTGATGAATGCAGCAATTAGACTGTTCGTGTTATGACTCATCACGAGCATCTTTACGAATGAGGAAAACAGATCGATACGAGATCATGATTGTACACTTGGTATACCTACATATTTTGCGACCTACTCGACTCGTATTACTTTACCGCCAGTTATTGCAGACATTGCAGTAATCTAATAATAGAAATTGAATGATGCAATTTTATGCATGAACTTTATTAATGAACTCTTGGTGCAAAAAATCTATGACACAAAAAAGGTATAAATAAATAAAATGTGTATTGTAAAAATTGTTGTTCCTTCACGTTACTGAATTCTAAACTATTGTAATTATTTTCAAATGTGCGTGAAACTGTATCACGGGCATGAAACAATGACACATTACTATTTTTAGTGGAAAACAATACAGGAGAGGATGACGAGTATCTGATATTCCAATTTACAGATGACAGCGAGGAAAGTGAAAATAGTTCGGCATACCGTAACGTGACCATACGTCCCGTTTTGAACGGGAATCTACATTATGTCGCATAATATAATTTCATATGTAATATACAGGGTCCTGCAATAGTGCGTATTTCTTTCCTAGCTCATATCTCATGAGAGATAAAAAAAACTTCTTAGAGAAAATTTCAACTACTCGAGGTGACGCATTAATAGAAATTATTTTTGAATATACAGGTAGTTCCATTTTTGCGGTGTCACTAAAAGAGTAATTTTTTTAAATGGAACACCGTGTACCTATATTTTATGACCTTTCGATGTTATCTGCTAAAGTCTACATTGGTAACTATTTACTTTGTGATTTGGTAGCAGGGTTGCCAACTTATTAATTTTTTGCGGAAAAATCGTGCGTAAGTAGGCTTATCTTCAAAAAATCCTATCGGCCTTGTGTTTTGAAGTTCTCAAGTAGGTATCGGCAATAATGTTAGTATGGGTAAAGAGCTGTGTGTTGAAGTTTAGAAACTAAAATTTGGTTATACAGAGTATTCGGAACAACATGTCAAACTTTCGAAATTTCAAAGTGCCATAACTCATTATTTTCAAATACAACTGCCATATTTTTTTTCCGCTACCCAGAGGCATTTTTTATAATCTTCAATTTTCGTAAGGAATGTTAAATGTCTAAATTACGTAGTTTTTACAATACTTAATCTTTTCGAAAACGCACCTATTTAGTTACGAGCTTAGTTACGGTGTTGAATTGGAGAGTTGAACTGCTCCTGTCGAGAGCAGTTTATGGAAGACCACTCCGTCTTTAATATTCCTTATCGAGCGTTTGCTAACCATAACAAACGAATTATTGTTAATCGGTTTGAAAATTGTTGAATTAGCAGAGGATTATGACTCCCCGTTTTCCAGATTTAACTCCGTTATATTTTTTTCTGTTCAACGTTTTTTGAAACCGTTTCCATACATTGGGCGAACTACAAGCAGCAATTGCTGCGGAAACTTGCAAGTATTACACCTGCAACTCTGGAAAAAAAATTCGACAATTGGAATTGGAACAAAGTGGAATTGTGTGGTGAACATAACGGTGGACATTTTGAGCAATTTATATACAGGGTGGCCCAACGAAAAGGTAACAGACGGGTTTCTGTCTAGAGCATTTTTTTGAGAAATGCAATAATTTTTAAATCAAAGGGGACAAGTTTTGTCATGATTTTCAACCTGATATGATTTTATCCCTTAGCGCTGTGAGAACAGCCCCTATAATTTAAATAGGGATGATGGGCCAAGTGATACGTCATTTGAAAGGTCTTTCTTTTCTGAATTCAGTGCACTAGGTTTTTTTAGTTTTTTTTATTTTTAACAAAAAAATTGAAGCAGCAAACATGGACAATGAATTTGAGGCATTTAAAAACGAAAAAAACCGCGGACAGGTCAATTGTTTTTTCTTTAGATAAGCTAGGTACTTTTACTGTCATTTGACAACATTGTTTCACCCATTAGGTACAGGGTAAACAACCCTTAAATTTTTAAATAAAATAAAGGGTAAACTTTTTCTTGTGCTAATTAATAAAACCAGTTTATGCAAATTCAACCTTAGTTTAATACATGTTCGAAGTCCCTGCCTCCGGGGCTTCGGCTTCCGTGCAGTTATACAGATTTTGATTAAATCGTTCCTGTACATTTTGCAAATGCAAAGCGGTGTCCAGTTTTGAGTCAAAAAATAAATGGTCAGGTTAGGCATACGATGTGCAAAGTGACTTTGGAATGGAGGACGAGTCTATGTGATTACCTATGTTAATAATATGATGTTATGTTAATATACTTATAGTATTTAATTACTTTAAAAAACTTATCCCCATTCAAATGGTGTGGAATGTTATGTTCAATTACGTTACATATACTTATAAAAGGGTAACAACAAAAATTTTGTTACGGTTCGAGTACCAAAACATTTTACCCCAAAGTTGTGTATTATATTTGTAGAAAAGCTGGAAAAATGGCCGTCAAAAATGCGCATTTGTTTTGTTTTGGAAGGAAAGTGTAGGAAATTTCCCCCTTATTTTCCCAATATCTTTGTCAATTTTCCTACTTTCGCGGAGATTTTCACAACCGAAGAAAGGACGAAGTTTGCCCTTTCCAACGATGCGAAAAAGGGGGGGGGGCTCGATTTTGATTTCGAGATAATGGATGACAACCGTAGCGCAAAATCGGACGGCCCTATTGCCAAACAAAGATATCGTAGGCGGCCGCGACTTTTTAACGACCATTTCGGCCAAAAACATTAAGAAATTTTTCTCGAGAAGTGCGACTTTCGCGATTTACATTCTTTACATTTTGTAATATTGTTATCGCGGTCGCAAATGGAAATTTTTTGTTCCAATTTTTCGATTGTTTTTTTTTGCCGGGAGCGCGCCGTAAAAAGAAACGATTCCGCGAAAGTTTCGTCAAAATCGGTCGACGGATGGAACAGTTACGCCCAAGGAGGTGGGGCAACAAAATCACCAGATTTAACGACCCCTCCGTGGGGGGATCAAATCGATTCGCGTCGATTTGTCGTAGGGGGGCCCAAACGTGAGAGTAACGCACAACAATTCGTTCTGATCCGACCTACCGTTCGGCCGCAAAGCGCGTTGGAATTTCGAAAATTTGAGTACCGATGGAGGTCGAACGGTGGATATCGAAACTTCGCTGCGTCTGGCGTTCCACTAGTCCTACCCGGTAGTACGACACGCGAAATATGGGGTCGGTCGCATTCCGATTTGTAGTTATAGGACGCGGCGACGTTTTACACCCCGACATAACCATCGCGTTTGTCACTCCCCGATGAAAGATGCGGTCTCGAAAGGGGAATCGAAAGCAACAAATTCTGGCAAGTTGCCACGAGACTACCCTTTTTTCAAAAAAACAAATACTACTGAATTCAGAAAAAAATACTCTTAAACTACTACATAAAAAAACTGCAACTTTATGTAATACAAAAAACGAGTGCCGCCATTTTATCTTACAGTGGAAGTGACGTAATGAAAAGTAATATGAGCATTTTCCTCCTTGGCCCGAATGTAATCGATTGGCGAATACCGCATTTCGATAACTTTAATAGTTTCTGAGTTTAGAGCGTTGCAAGGAATGTGTACGTACAGACTACTACAGACTACAGACGACAGACGGAAAATGTTGTTTTAATATTTTGAATTTACGTATTCAGAAACGCAAAGATATGTAAAAGTTTGCATAGGTCAAATTTTTTTTGGAACACTAATACAATACTTCTCTTTTACTTCGTACTCGGGAAGTAAAAACCGAAAACCTATCGATCACCTCTTCGTCCCACCGTCGCCGAGCAAACGTCGCCGAGATGAGAAAAAACCGGCGATCCCGTTCTCGATGAGATATCACTCCTCCCAATGCGAACCGTCCAGATGGAACCGTCGGCGATGAACTCGTATAGAAATGAGACGTTGTTACCGAAAGCGCCATCAAGATCTAAGGGAACGTTTGGGATTTTTGTTTCGCAATTTTGGGATTTCCAACCCGCGTCCCTCGCTTGTGAAGCGTCGGAGGGTATTTTTCTCCCCGGGACGAAAGCCAGCAACGACCCTCAGCTACCTAAAAATATGTATGCTCCGAGACCGTATCTCGCACCGTTCGGCTTCCGCGAATGTTTTCGCTCAGGAGAGGGTGGGGGGTGAACCGCGGAAAGGATTTTCAACAAACCGCATACCAAAGAAGCGCCGTCGGGAGTTATTAAGGTATTCGAAATTTTTGGAAAAGTAATAAAAATTGAGGAAGTTATTAGCGAAATAGACGTTAACGAATGTTAACATTGTATAGTATATCGTACCTTATATAAATAGGTACGCTACGCGTAGCTATATAAACATAATCCGTAATTGCGGACGCGCTCAAATGACTTAATGTGCTACAGAAGATGGTACTGCAATTGTTAAATTAAAATACTTATCCCTTTGCAAATCGTCTGCAATGTAATTTTTCGTTAATAAAATACCAACATTAAACATTACCTAAAATTGCAGACGCGGTGAAATGACTTAAATTTGGTAAAATAAATGGTACTTGAATTGTTAAATTAAAATATTTATCCCCGTGCAAATCGTCTGCAATGTAATTTTTCGTTAATAAAATACCAACATTAAACATTACCTAAAATTGCAGACGCGGTCAAATTACTTTAAATTTGGTCAAATAAGTGGTACTTGAATTGTTAAATTAAAATACTTATCCCCTTGCAAATCGTCTGCAATGTAATTTTTCGTTAATAAAATACCAACATTAAACATTACCTAAAATTGCAGACGCGGTGAAATTACTTTAAATTTGGTCAAATAAGTGGCACTTGAATTGTTAAATTAAAATACTTATCCCTTTGCAAATCGTCTGCAATGTAATTTTTCGTTAATAAAATACCAACATTAAACATTACCTAAAATTGCAGACGCGGTCAAATTACTTTAAATTTGGTCAAATAAGTGGTACTTGAATTGTTAAATTAAAATACTTATCCCCTTGCAAATCGTCTGCAATGTAATTTTTCGTTAATAAAATACCAACATTAAACATTACCTAACATTGCAGACGCGGTCAAATTACTTTAAATTTGGTAAAATAAATGGTACTTGAATTGTTAAATTAAAATACTTATCCCCTTGCAAATCGTCTGCAATGTAATTTTTCGTTAATAAAATAACAACATTAAACATTACCTAAAATTGCAGACGCGGTCAAATTACTTTAAATTTGGTAAAATAAATGGTACTTGAATTGTTAAATTAAAATACTTATCCCCTTGCAAATCGTCTGCAATGTAATTTTTCGTTAATAAAATACCAACATTAAACATTACCTAAAATTGCAGACGCGGTCAAATTACTTTAAATTTGCTAAAACCAATGGTACTTTAATTGTTTAATTAAAATAATTATCCCCATTCAGATCGTCTGCAACAAATTTTTTCATCACGTACATTACAATAACAAAATAGTGTACTGAAAATTAGCCACGGTCAAATGACTTTGAATTCGACGAAAATGAATGCATCTTTAATTGTTTAATCAAAGTACTTATCCCCATCCGACTTGTCTGCAATTTTTTTTTCGTAACATACGCAAGAAGAAAAATCATTAACCTGAATTGCATACGCGGTCAAATTACTTTGAAAATAATAAAAATAATGCACCTTCAACATCGTCTGCAGGGTTATTGCACCACCGAAACCGTCTGCAAATACATTTTTGACGACGTGTTTAATTTGTCGCTTCGATTCGTACAAGAATTATACGCGGTCCAATCACTTCAAAACAGTGATTTTTTATGCAGAAAAAAAGGGTTGTTTGAACATGTTATCCCCAGATTCAGAACTTGCGACGATTTTTATGCTATTAATATGTGACATGACCTTCAACGTAGTATGATTCGCAGACGCGGTCAGATCACCACCTAAAAAGACGCTGGGCTGCCGCTCTAATACCTCGGTTAGCGTACATACGTTGATTAATTTTTGTATCGAGTATCGTTTAATTAGTAAAAATAGTAATCGATTCTCAGTAATCGATGTTTTGTTGTTCGATACCCATCCCTAATTTTAACCGGTGTAGAAAAAAGTTTATTTTGTAACTACCTTTTGTTATCCTTAGGAAATCCAAACAAACTAATATTTTTATCCGATTTCATGTTGTTACTGCAGTTAGGAGCAGCGCACCGTCCTCCACCTTTATTTGGTGCCATTTAAAATCTGTTTTAATAAATAATTAATGAATCACCAATTGATTGTTTTACGCTTATTACGTCTATTAAAAATCAGAATACCTTTTAAAATTTGCAACGCACCGAACACCGCTACATACGCTGTACTGACCCACTGACCGGTATTTATAATGGTATCAATGCGCTCGCCACAGTATAAAGATACATACAGTAAAACAACTCGGCAATATTTCCTTTGTTCTAAGAAAGACAAGGTCAACCTGTGGCAGCCATATTTTTAGTTTAAAATTGCAGGTCCGTAATAAAAGGAAGAAATGTAAACAGAGACGTATTTTAAAAATTTTAATATTTTTTTTATGATGAACTAGATATTTTAAAAAAATAAAACACACGTTTATATAATATAAATTTTTATTCGTTTTTCCAAATAATTGTTTTGTTTTTATTTGTGGGAGACTTAAAATTACGGTTCACGTCTTTGAGTGTATAAAAAATTCTTAATCTAAAATACAATTTCTTTAAATACAAATGAGGAAAGTTTTCACAAGGGTGAGTAAATTCCAAAAAAGTACTTAATTCTAATAAATTTTGAACACAACGATTTTGTGTTGATATAGTCAAAAAATGGCGCTGAAATAACATTTCCAATTTTGCAACAAAATGAACAAAATCGTCTCCTGGCATTAATAAGCTGCCAAAATTGGTTTCCGCCGTATCATATGCTCTAAAATGGCAATATAAGTTACTATCTTGTAAATCTTTAATTGTGTGGGAATAATTTTGGCAACTTACACAAGAATGAACGTTCAAACATTTCTTTATCAGATAACCACAAACATATCTTTGAAAATTTTCTTCTAAAATATTATTTTTTTGGTAATCAGTTGCGATTGGTGGTTCTTTAATTAATGATGGTTGTTGTATGCTTAAATCGGCATTTTCTTTTTCTACAATGTTACCCAATTTCAGTAACATTGCATCACTATCACCTTCACAATTCCCTGTATTGTAATTTAATAATTTAACGCATAAAAGTTTTTTAAAGCTATTCTGGAACTGTACAGGAGTTGGATTTATACAATTACCATTCTGTTGCCGGACAGATCCAAAAAAGTTTTCAAGACAATCTTGGTTCAACCTTCTGGTTAGTAAAAAATTAAATCCATTTTCTACCGACAATATCTCCCATAATTGCATCAATCCGTTTATTGTAATTTGAAAACAATTCATAAACTTTATTCTTTTCGTAACATCCAAATTATTTTTGCTTACGACTTTAAGGTTTTTAAAAAAACTTAAACATTCATTTAGAAAATCGATTTGAAACTTTTCTCCTTTAAAACATCGTTGAAATTGTTTAGAACTATATATATTAGATGAATTTAGAATATCGAAAAGTTTATCAAGTAATTCAATAAATTGTGCTGTTGCAGTAGCCCTTGAGCTTATAGCTCCAAATCGTATGTACAGACTTAAACCTGTAGCGACAGTGTTACTGAAAAGTTTAGTCGCATATTTCACCTTCATCTTGTCAAAATTGTTCGGATTAATATGCACGTCTGTTAGTTTAGGTGCCGCTCTCACTGAATATTGTTTATCGTGAACATAAAACTCTTCTAAATATTTGAAAGAAATAACTTCTCCTAATTCATTTTGGAAATTATGTTTTAGCAAATTATTCCGGACAGTTTTGATAAGATGGGGTGTATCAAACATGAATACAATTTTTCTCTGACCAAACAAGAAGAAAGGATTTTCTGGTGTAATTCCCAAATTTTTAGTGAATTCTATATTATTGGAACCCATGTCGCTTATAATAAGGCAAACTTTTAAATGGATATCTTCCAATTTTTGAATTAATGTGAAAATATAAGAATGCAGATCAACTGCAGGACACGTAGAATTATAGAAGGTAAATGAGAGTGGTTGTTTCCAATTACTTTTTATCCCTCTAATCATAAATACCATAGCTGTTTTTGCAGCTTTAAATTTTCTTATGTCTACACCATTATCTTCAAAACCAACTATATAGTCATTACCAATGCTGTAAAATAAATTAGCCTTAATGCTAACTTCGTCAAGGCAAAGCAAACAAACTCTATCTTCTTGCGCGTATCCTTGCACTTTCATTTTCAGCATTTCGAATAACTGCTCATTTTGTAATCCTGGAAGAGTCTTCAAATTTCTTAGTAATTTAAGAAGTGTTGATGGTGAAGGTAAACAAAATTGCTCCATTAGTTTTTTTTTATAAACGTTGGGACCAGCAAAATATAGTTCCAAACACTTATTTTTAAATTCCAAAGAATATCGACGGCCTTTAGAATGTTTTTGTATTAATAAAATTTGCGTGTTTATAAAATCTGCCAAATCTTTGGGACAAAATTTATATGTAAGGGATTGGTATTGTTCCAAAGTTACATTAAGATTATCCTCATCAGATAATTTTTTTAAATGCAATTGGAGTTTTTCATTTTCCTTCTTCAAACGGTCATTTTCATTTCTTAACTTTTTTATGGTCTTCCTGAGTTTGTTTTTGCGCGGTGACCTATTTGATAAAGTTGTTTCAGTCTGAGTACTACCGGGAGAGACAAGTGGAAGATGAACCGTAGGTGGTGTTGGGAAAGTTGATGCATCCATTGTGATTGTTGAAGTGGAAGTAGTCTCCTCAAGCAGTATATTTTGCAAAATTTTTATTTGACTACCCTCCTCCACCTCCATCGCAACTGGAACAAAGGTAGAACATTTCTGTAAAAGCTAGGGCTATTTATATTTGTGCAATTACACATAATTATTGAAGTAATGCATTATTATGGATTTTAAATAGGTACCTACCTAGGTACATAAAAAACACACAAACATAACTTACCCGGACTTTGCGGATTAAGACAGTAAGCGTGGTCGTTGCTTGTTGTGCTGCTTGAACTTTCCATTGAAGGAAACTTGGTTGGTGTAGCTGTTGGTAGCAAACGATTTTTATAAACAATGTTCGTAAACATTTTGTTTTCAAAATGAAGCGAGCATAGCCTATAGCTACCTAGATTCTTTATTTTCGGAAGTAAGTCTGCTCTCCCACATGCCATTAGCCATGTCCATGCCCTATAAAATATTATTTTAAAAATTAGCAATTACCGTACTCTATATATAATACAAGGGACTACAGGCGTAGTCACGTAAGAAGGCGAGCGCGGCAATGCGCAAACGACGAATTTACGCTGCTTGTAAAATTGCGCGTATCTATAAGTGAGTGTCGTTTCACGTTGTTGTTGTAGATATGTTTATTCATCACTAAATATGAACATTAATGTTATTTATTGAATTATAATTACAGGATAATTACATATTTTAGTGATATATAATCAAATTCGAAATAATTTTATTTCGAATAAGTTATTGAAAAAAATGCACGTGTTTAAATGCATTTATTATGATACGCAACTGACTTGTATTTTTACAGTACTCGGCTTTCGGAGTCATGAATCGGGCTGCGCCGGTGATCGCCTTCTTATGTGACTAAAACTGTATAATGTAACTTAGATCGAAGCGTCATCTACTTTATTCTTATTTGCTTCTTAGTATAATCACATGACTGCCTTTAAGGTTATAATGCACGCAGGAAAAAAAATACTGCAAAGTTATATCTTACCTTCCTTCGTCCTTAGGAAAATTGAAAAACCGCATTTCACTATTATAAGTTTTATTTACACAATTTTTTGCTGCACAAACAACACCGCCCGGTTTACGCATCATAGTTACCTATGGTCTTTTTATATTGTAACGAAACTTTATTTAAGAAACCAAGTCGAATATTTATTTATTTACACGCTAATTATTAATCACTTATTTCCAATTACGAATAGGTACTTAGTTGTTAACTTAAGAATTAATCAATTTATTTACACTAGAGGTTCACTAATTATTTTAATCACACTTAATATTTAATCACTAAAAAGTCTAACCTAATCAACGTTTAAGGTAATCACATTTAAACTTCGCGAACGCGTTAAACTGTAAAACTGTGAACTATGAACTAACTCGTAAAAATTGAGCGGCATTATTTATACAAGTCCGCATTTGTTCTCGAAAATTCTAGAAGGAACGGTAAGTCATCGCGCGCGGCTTTCTCGAAACTTCCGGCGGATGAGTCATACCCGCCTTAAACAATATGCAATCTTTGTAACAATATTAACCTATTAAGAACTTTAATAACTAAATACCGAATACTAACTAACTTATATATAAACTAAACAGATTACACACTTAAATATAAATAACGTTAAAATTACATGTAATAGTTTTCCACTCTACCACTGCCTAAATCGATGCTTACACAGAAATAAATCTTTACTACGCCACAGTATAAAAGCATTAAACTGTGACTACGCTAATGACTTAAACTTAAAACATGGCGGACTTGAGGTGCGCAATGATGTGCGCAGTCTTACCCCCACTCTTAGAGTTGTTTTACTGTATGTATATACTGTGGCGCTCGCTATAATTCCCCACTCAGAAGGCGGAGCGGTTGTTCGTGCGATAAGAAAATCGACAACACGGATTTAGCAGAGAGTCGCTTCTGATCGTCTTTTATTCTGTGCTTTTAATCGAGTGTAATAAGTATACCAATGCCTTCCAGTCAAGCAGGAAATTAACAAAATATTCAAAATATTTATGACATACCCTGTATATCATTTCAGGAGAAAATCAGAAATCGTTTTCTGTTTGCAACGATCAATGAATACTATTTATTCATTGGCAACGATAGATAGATAGATAGGTAGTTTATTCGTTCTTAAATGTCGCATTATTTCGGATTAAACGCCCCTAAAAGTAAGACAAGGCAAAACGTATAATTATGGTAACCTTGTCTTGCTTCTTACGCATACATTTTCATTCATTCATCCCACTTTACGACGTGAAATATGTTTGTCAATGTATAAGATAAAGACAGAATAGCGGAAGGCGTGTACGCTATTCTGTCTTCATCTTACCTATACATTGACAAACATATTTCACGTCGTAAAGTGGGATGAACTTAGATTACCTATAGATTGTTTTATCACAGATAAGTAACTTATCTGTGGTTTTATATTCTAAGGGGATGAATGACTGGTACGTATGCGTAAGAAGCAAGACAATCAGTGGCGGATTTACCAGTAGGCTGAGTAGGCTGGAGCCTAGGGCGGCAGATTTTAGGGGGCGGCAAATTTGGCCCAAATTTTTTTTTATCTTACAGAAATAAAAAAAAACATATCTACACAAAGAAACGAGTAACAAAATTTTAATATTTTAGTAATGCACAGTATACTGAACACTTTTACGTCCGTAATCCGTATATAAAAGATTACTAAACGCACTGTAAAATATAGGTACTTATGCGATCATGAATTTTTAAAATATTCCAATAGCGTTTCAATATTAATTACAATTTAAATTTAGTAACTTTTACCCATTTTTTAAATTAAATGGGTACTACTTTAAACTATAAATAACGTGTAATATGTTTCCACATTTAAATATTTATTTTCTACTAGGTACGTATCACGATGGTACGTATGTATTTGCGTAGTCGTTTTTGGGTTGCGGCGCGGGGACGAATGACATGACCGTTCGCTAAGAGTGTCTGGACGAATTGACAGCATGAGCCACGCACTTACACAGCTATCCCCTAGGTCAGGGATGCCCAACCCGTAGCTCGCGAGCCACCAAATATTGATGTGGCTCTCAGACATGAAATGTCTAAAAAATGATTGCTCTATAAAATATGTACAATAGCGCTGTTAATAGCCATAGTTGTTCAAACATTTCTTTAGACGAGGAACCAAGGAGGGGGAGGCATTATAGTATAATATAAGAACATTATCTAGCGATAAAACAATATAACTTCCTCCTCATTGGCAACGCATCGGATTGACACTGATCTGATATAGACACAAGAAAAATTCACTTATTACCTCCACCATATACTTTACCAAGGGAGAGTAATACGAGAGGTCATTGAGATCGAGAAACAACCAGATTAATTAAATAAGAGAAATGATGCAATCAGGATTCCACCTATATGGAATATCGTTAGAAGGAAAATAAATAAAACCCATAGCAACAAATACTGCATCTAGTGATACTGTGAATCCACCAGTGGCGTAAATAGGCTTTGAATTTGGGGTGTGATGAATCCAACGCCACCGGGGGTATGGAATACCAGCTCTGCAAAACCTTGAAGCGGGGTGGGCGGGATCGGGGGTCCTCCCCTGGAATATTTTTTTTTTCGAATTATTAGGCTCTGATTGATTGATCACCCTTATCACCTCCCTTATTTACGCCACTGGAATTCACCAGTATCTCCCATGACTCGAAGTAAGAAACGAATGACAAATTTCTAAATCTGGTTAGGTATATAAACTCAAAAATGATATCTTGATAAAGGAAGTGCAGTATAAGTTCCGAAACGTAGAATTTTATGAATTAAATTACACGAGATGAACTCTATAATGAATTTTAATGTATGTGGCTCGCCAAAAAATTTTAAATACTTAAGTGGCTCAAGCCAGGTTAAAGGTTGGGCACCACTGCCCTAGGGCCTAGCTAGTGCCTTAGTTCACAATCATACTAATAACGGGAAAAAGCCGACGTAATGAGGACGATAGAACACAAATCATAAAGTTGCAATTTCAGAATAAATATGATTATGAACTAAACTAGCGTATTGAATTTCAAAGGTCAGTAGGGGCGGCAAAAATTGAATAGCCTACCAGCGGCAAATTTGTAAATCCGCCACTGAAGACAATGGTTACCATAGGTACCTATACGTTTTACCTGGTCTTACTTTTAGGGGCGTTTAATCCGAAATGCGACATTTAAGAACGAATAAACTATATGTACTTATATTTAGTTTTGTATTTTTTTTGAGTTATTAGTTATTAATTACCTACGCAAAAACTATTTTAATACGTAATGGTACTGGTACATATAATTAGCAATTGTTAAATTAAATTAAGTTAAAATAAGTAAAAGTTCTGGCCATCCTTTGGCTACAATTTTTAATTGTCAAATTTTAATTAAGTTAAACGGTTCTTGAGGTAGACCCTAAAAGTAAAAACTTGGATAATTCCTATATTGGCCGCCGCGCCGTTTTGAATTTAGGAACAAACGAAAAACGGCGTTTTACTTTGTAATCATGTCTACTAACTTTTAAAATTAGTTTGAATGTTTGCTCCCAAAATAACACCCTAGTTTGGGCCCCTTTTGCCGATTTTGATAAGAGGCTTGTTTTACCGAGGAAATTTTTTTAAAGGCCTTAGTTTTAAATTTCATCAAAATCGGTCTAATAGTTTAGGCTACACAACCATAAGGTACGCATTCACAGACAAACATTTTTCAAAGATGGTGGTTTTGGACTGAGGAGGGCCCAAAACATTGAGATTTATCAAAACCTCGAGTTCGATTTTTTTTCGATTAGGTACATTACTTTCCCTATGTAATATACACGTGTGTATATGCACGGGAAAGTACGTAATCGGTAACAAAAAACGTTTCAAATAAATTTTATATCAGCGTCATAATCGTAAAGTGGTGGACAATTTCAAGAAATGTTTAATTTTCGCAATATACTGCTTGCATTCACGTATGAAATTGCATTTGCAATGGTTGTACACAAAAATTGAATATCGCACATTGATCACATTTGGATTGCCATTATTGTCATCAAATACCATTTCAATTCAGTCACAATGCTTAACATCTAATTAGATGTAAACGAATAAACCGATCAATTATAAATGTGACAATTAGAAACTGCAATAATACCTATACTGGAAACAAGAGTGGTAAAAGAGGTAAAGTTTCTGGATTTGCCATATAAGTAGGTACGAACAACTTCTTTCCTAAAATGTATTTAATTTTTAATGAAAGTGAAATTTCAATGGTGTTAATGTAGAGTGTTATTCATTAAATAAAGTAAATTAATGGGAAAGTAAGAGATGGCATACTTTTAGCAACAATGTACTTTGATTTTACCATTCAGTGTTATATTGTTCCCTAAGTCAAAGTGTTAGATAGTAAATTTTCTAAATTTTATTTACAGTCAGCAAATACAGAAACGCCGCATTTGTTTATTTAACTCTTGTTATGTATTATTTATTTCTTCATTTGCTTCTTATTTGTACCCTAGTGATAGGGGTTATACAATGTAGGTCACAAAATCCGTTTACGGCTTGAAATGGGTGTGGTACCACTGGTACCAGATCAAATGTGATCGAAGAATATAAATGCACAAAAGCGCAAAAGTTGCCGCTTTAAAAACTTTTCTGCATTTGTTGTGGAAATTCTGACCAAATATTATTGTAATCGCAAATACTTCGGACCTGTACAGTGTACAGGTTTTAAATACTCGAGTTTAGAAATCTTTATACCTATCTCAAATATAAATTAACGACGTAATATTAAAAATTCATTTTTTATAGAACTCATTCTTTGCTGCAGCTACAAGTTTGATAAAAATGTAGTCGCACGAAGGAGAAGAAATGGAAATTCCATTAAAACTGAAAATCGAGCAAGTGTAAAATTTAGAAAATATAGTCTGCGGCAGATTTTACTTTCAACGGATGCTTGGCGTGTTGTTATTGGCTTGGAATTTGAATCTGATTTGTGCAGTTCATGTAGGTATTGCACTTTTGAAACTGTGAGCAAATTTTTGGTAGGTGGTAATAGCAATTCTTCTTGTTTTGTCTGTACGAATTTATAAATGGAAATTATGTCGAGAAGTACCTAAACAAAATTTGTAGATTGTTGTTTTAATTTTGACTTGTTCGCTATTAGGTGTTTGAAAAAATGGAATGTTGATAGTTTCAATTTACAAATAGGATATTATGGAAGTACCTACCATTATATGCATATCCAAATTCAAAACAAAGCATATCGAGTTTCAATATATTTTGCTATTCAGTCATCGATATCTAAATCTACCTACCTATATTTAATAATGTACTTATGTTTAGCTTAAAAATAAAATCTCGTTTTCATTTTCATCACACAAGCGCTTTCATAGAGGACTTTGCATTTGATCTTGATCACTTGGAGTCCTCTTCAAAGAAACCAACTCGTTCTGGTCTACAAATTAGCAACGTTAAAAGAATTATAAAACACTGACGCAGTTTCTTACCTTGTTCTTGTATTCGATAAAACTCCGCCAAATCAGCACCTGAACATAAAGGTGTATCAACTTGCATTGTACTGTCAAATCTAGAATAATCAACTTGATATCCTTGCCTTTCATTGTTATAACTAACAATTGATTCAAATCTATGTCCCCATAAGACTTCACTGGAAATATAACTGGATCGTGCTTGAGTGGTTTGTCCGGTGCTTTCGATGGTACCTTCCAGTATAACTACTATTTCAAATTTGTCTTGCAACACGTCGCTGGCTGATAAGAAGAATAGTGGCGAACCTTCGTCAATTTTATGTGTAATAGTCATTGGCCAAATGAAGAACAGATCTCCATCGCATCCATCAGCTCCTACAGACAGCTCCGTTTGGTATTGGGTAATTTCTTCGCCCTCTTTGGTTGTTTTCGCGCGAATTAGTTGAGCTCGTATATTTGCTCCAATAATGTGACTCTTTCTCATATCACCAACTCTGAACATCAAGCACAGGTGACCATCGCGTTGGCAAATGACAGCGTTTTTGGAGAATAGTAAAGTTTGAGTACGATGTTTTGGTCTCGTCATTTTAGCGAAAACAATACCGACCATTAAAGCTTGTATGACCACGCCGACAATGCTTTGTAAACACATCACAAATATCGCTTCGGGACATTCCTCAGTTGTCGCTCTCGATCCGTATCCGATTGTGTGTTGCGTTTCAATGCTGAATAAAAAGCAAGATGTGAAAGAGTCAATTTGGGAAACACATGGTGTCCAACCTGACTCTTCTTGAGCACTAGGTAGATGATTAGGCTCAAAATCACCGTGCGTTAACGATATCAACCACCATATAACGGCGAAACCTAACCACGACAAAAAGAAACTTAATGCAAATATAATTAACGTCCACCTCCATTGTGTATCAACTAACGTAGTAAAAATATCTTGTAAAAATCTTATTCTATGTTTCGATATACGCGAGTGTAGTATATTACAATCGCCATTTTTAAACACAGCTCTGCGTTTTATTTTTCTTACAGCTCCTGGACGAAAACGACTTCTGGAAGAAGAAATATGCATTAATATTACTCACTTTCTTTTTAAAAGAAGGTACATTATATTTAATATTCATAACAATAAGATGCTAATTAAGATGTAAAACAATTTCTGCCGTACTAATTTATTTATCATGTATAAACGGATGTGGTAATTTCTGTTTTTTAAATGTGACGTCACACAGTTAAGATTTCTAATTGAGGCACATATTAGATTAGATCTCGTTAGAATAAGTTAATTTTGAATATTAGATTTTTCTGGTATGGTGTAACGACAAGCAGCGATAGAATAACCATTTTGATATTAACTAAACTTTTGAGTACCATCATCATTAATTTATCACCACCAGCTTCCATATATCTCGTAAAATTCTATTAATACCCACGGTAATACAATACTTCATGGACCCCCTTTGATATCGCCTAGGTGAAATTTATGCACTTTGATTATTTCTCGGTGACTTTTGTGTTTTCCCAAAATAATACCTATCGATGCCATGATACCTCTCGAAATTTTCTATCAAATGAACAAACATTATTGTAGACATTAAAGTTCTGTTCGTAATGACTATAATGAAATAGTTCTTGTACTCCAGAAAAAATAAATTTCAGTTCGATAGAAATAATTATATATTCGTTATTTATTTAATCAGAGAGGTTTAACTACGGCGTAAGTTCCCAACTTTGCATATTTGTATAAGTTTTAAATTGAGCGCCTGATACTGTCAATTTTTTTAAATCTGTTTCGCAACTATTCCGATTGAGTAAATAACGTTTACTTATTCAGTCGTAAGTTCTGTAGAAATAATTCCAAGAGTAAAGAGTACTGAGGTGCTCGTCGGAATTTAACGATGATGCGATGCGAAATAAATTCGAACTAAAAACATCATCTGTACACGTGTGTGAACTTAATATAGGTAAGTGTATTCTTAGCTAATAAATGTGGACACCTCAACCGCCGCGCCGTGTGTACCTACCACTACCAACTGACACTCTGAACAAAATTGATTTCTGGTTTCTGCGCAACCATTCTTTATAATGAAACGATCTCTATCGTAGATTTCCCAATTTGAAAACTTGAACTTACAAAGATGACTATCAAACAGCCAAAATTACCTGTAAATCCCTGGGAACATTCTAGTTATTTTACGTTATTAAAATGTAGATAAACAATGGTTACTTTTATGTCCCATTTCATTTTGTATAGTAATCTCCAACATAATATAGTCAGCAAATTTCAAATCCTCTTACTTACTCAAGGAACCATTGACCTGGGTTGATTTGAGCAACCTACAGGAGTTACTACTTACTGGTTGACATTGTGTTTAGTCTCTACTAATCTCTCACTATCAGGATCTAAGTCTCTTATAATATGTTCGAGGTCAATTCAATCTACCGTGGTTTAGGTGTTCTCGGTACGTAAGTGAATGACCTCGGCGAGTTTCGTGATACCTTACCTCTAATAGTATTAGAGGCAAGCGACATATGGTTATTTTTACCTTTGTAATCACCTCGTCCACATGATTGCTGAAGGTCGGCTGTCTGCCTATATTTATTCCTAGATATTTCAACTCATTGACCCACAGGACGCGCTTTTAGAGTTTTGTTACTGTCGATGACGGCGTTCTGTCTTCGGGGAGCATAAACAGCATTATAGCGTTGTATAATCTTGCCAGCATTGTAATAGTTATGTTCTACATAACGATCTGTAGGGTATTCCGTCATGATCATGATGTTTGTGTCCTTCGTATAAATAAAGGAGATGTCGCGATGTCGGTGTTATTTGTTGCGGTAGGACCTTGTTTTTTGCTGCGCATCGTATTTGTTACAGGCTGGTTCTCGTACTTAGGGAATATACTGGGCGTCTTTATATGGTGAGAGCTTCCCAGTTAGTGTACATTTGTTTCTCATTCTATGACAGTCTGTACTTGGTAGCTCTAAGCGTCTATAGGGCGTTTAGCTGTCACTTGATCTCTAGCTAGGCTAGCTGAAATCGTCTTGATAGCCGTCACTTTCCTTTTATAGCGCTAAATACTAAATGGGATTTGACGCGTGGTGGTGGCGGCCGTTGTGTGGAGCGTTATAAGGGCTAGAAAGTGGTCGGAAATGCATTCGTACATTATCCTGGGACGTACCAGTATGAACGTAAGGGAGCGATCATGTGGAACCGTATGGTAATTGGGTCGAAGCTGGGTTGCCCGTTTTTGTTGTCCATAATGGGACGTGGAAATGTCACGGAAGGCTGCAAACGGTAATGGTACTACAGCGGCTGCGGGTTGTTCTGCATTTGTAATTTTCTCAATCCAACGTTGTATTTTATAGGGATGGATAATGCACCCCATATTGGAGGCGGGATAGTACCACTGGTCGTTAGTTCCTCGTGATTTGATAGCTGGTGGGGAGGAAGAGGGTGCTGTTCGGACAGTGATAATGAGCAACCCAACAGGAGTTAACTTACCTGGAACTGTGCTAGTTGCAAGGACGGTCTTTAATGAGTCTTAAAAGTTCTACTTTAAAACAGCTATGCTGACTATGCAAAGTGATTAGGACAAATTAATATTGTGATAGTTTGAAGAACATCTAATAATGTAATTAGTGATTATTACTTATTTAGTATAAAATTAGGGCTCTTGTTAATGACATAATTCCACATAATAATTAACCAGTAATTTGTAATTAATGTTTTCTAAATTTACTCTGTGGAACTCCATAAGCTAAATAATAATAAGACGTAAATTTCACATAAATATATATTTTAAATTCAACAAATAAATTATAATATTACGTTGTATGGAATTTACGTTTTATTATTATTCTAATGTAATGAAATGAGTAATTAATTATATTTCATTTGTAAAGATACCTACCTACTGATATTTAGACATTCGAGTGTTTGTATCTTTCGTAACGTATAAGGGCAGAACTCCATTTTTGTTATTAAAAAATAATAGGTAATGTTGTATATCAATATATAATAGTACTAAGTGAGACGGTGTACTAAGTGAGACATTGGCGGCAACTTTTGAATTACTCAACGCTTTGCCGCCATATCTCATCAGAACGTTGCTGTTAACGGTATAACTAGTGTGGTGAAGTTGCTCAAATTATTGTAAAATTTTGAAAGAGCTATTTACAAAAAACAGTTTTCAAGGTATGTGACTTACAATTTTAGATTTGTAGATGATCAAAAACAAAAAAAGTTGAGCGGATATTTTGATTTGATTCGTATATTTATCTATTATCAGAGCTAACCTAACAATCTAGGGCGCTTAAATAACAGCATCAAGAGAAATACACATTAAGCAGGGTTTTTAGTTTTAACGTGTACAAAGTACTAACTGAGACGCCAACACGCGTACTAAGTGGGACATGTCTCACATAGTACCTGAATATTACTTGTATTAAAAAAATATATTTTCTCTGCCCGTTTAGCCTTTTTTGTTCGAAATATTATTTTAAACTCGTTTCTAGATGCCAAGACAGCCCAAATCTAGAAAAATTGGCAACATTAGTAGTGAAGTGATGGGAAATGCAGTTAGTTTGATCTTGAACGAAAATTATTCAATTAGAGCTACTGCTAAAAGGTTTAACATTCCGTTTCAAACCTTGTATAGATATGTAAAAAAAAAACGAAATGATCCTGAGAGCCGACTTGAACCTAATTATCAACACAGGCTAGTTTTCAAACCCGACCACGAAAAAATGTTGGCAGATTATCTTATAACATGTAGTAAAATGGCTTACGGATTAACCGTCATAGAAACTAAAAAAATTGCCTATACCATTGCAAAAGAAAATAATTTCAACTATCCTGTGTCGTGGAATAGAAATCAAATGGCTGGGGAGGAATGGCGCAGGGCATTTATTAAGAGAAACAAGGCATTATCAATCAGAAAGCCCGAGGCTTGTAGCCTTTCTCGATTAACCTCATTTAATAAAACCAACGTTGACCTGTTTTTCAACAACTTGAGAACCATTTTGGAACGACACCCAAAGTTAGCGGACGGATCCCGGGTCTATAATTTAGACGAAACGGGGACGCAGACTGTGCATGTTCCTAAGAAGATTTTAGCTCCAAAGGGAGTTAAACAAGTATATCAGTGCACAAGTGGTGAACGAGGGGAAACTGTTACAACATGTGCCATTGTTTCAGCAATTGGAACTTTTTTGCCCCCCGTTCTAATCTTCCCAAGGAAGCATTTCAAAAGTCATATGATGATAGATGCTCCCAGTGGAGCAAAAGGGCTTGCTAACTTAAGTGGCTGGATGAATTCTGAGCTGTTCGTAAATGTTCTTGAACATTTTATCGAGCACACTCACAGTTCAAAAGATAACCCTACTCTTCTTATCTATGATAATCATGAAAGCCATATTTCTTTGCAGATCGTTAACAAAGCTAGGGACAGAGGCGTTCATATTTTAACTATTCCACCACACTGTAGTAACAAACTGCAGCCCTTAGATATTTCCATTTACGGACCTTTTAAATCGTATTTTAATGCCGCTTGTGATAAATGGATGGTTCAACACCCTGGAGTACCTCTGACAATCTACGATATGGCCGGTAGAATTGCTGAAGCTTTTGAAAAGTCCTTTACACCAACAAATATAGTAGCGGGATTCCGAAAATCTGGAATACATCCATTTGATCCGAATGTGTTTACAGATAATGATTTCCTTGTTTCATCAGTAACAGATCGCCCGTTACCAGAAACTGATATTGAACCAAGTACGTCGGGGCTACAAGCAGAAAGAGCCGCTGAAGAAAATAATACAGCTAGAGTAAAAGAAGCTGTCAAACAAGTTGACGATGACAAGAATGTAGTCATAGTCGACGTAAGTCCATCGAAAATTTCAGAGGTAAATGTCACTCAAATAAATAATGAAATAACTCCTCCAAAGAAACAAAAGTTATCTACTGAAAGAAAGTTCATAACTCCTGAAGAACTAAGACCGTTTCCGAAAGCTGAAGCGAGGAAACCAACTAAAAAAGGAAGACAAAAGGCCAAAAGTACCATCATAACAGAAACGCCGGAAAAAGAAAAGTTAGTCCAGAAAGAAAATATAAAACTTTCAAAAAAAGGTAAAGAAAACGCTAAAGAATTGAAAGAAAATACTCCCACTGCAGGGAGAAAGAAAATTAAACGGAAACAACCAGAGGTCGAAAGTGACACAAGTGATGAAGAGGTAGTAGAGTATGAGGAACTATCAGAGACGGAAGATTGGATTTCTGAAATGAACGATATCGACGAAATACTCATTTCTAAAGAAAATATTGCCAAGGACGATTTTGTCCTTGTGAATTTTGATAAGAAAATCTTCTATGTGGCTAAAGTGATTTCCATTGTAGAAGATGAATTCGAAGTTTCTTTTCTTCGTAAAAGTGCAAAAAATTATTCTTGTTTCATGTTTCCAAGGGAAGAAGACATAAGTACAATTGAATTGAAAGATATCTCTATGATTCTGCCTAAACCAATTCCTGGAAGTACAAAAAGACAATCAAACATAGTTAAATTTAGCATAAATTTCAATTCTATACGCGTTCGTTAAGTTTAATGTTATGAGACAATATTTTTATTTTAATTTGACAAGAATTTATGGCTGTCTCGCTTAGCACCGGACACTGTCTCAGATAGTACTCGACCGGTACTAAGTGAGACTGATGGGTACTAAGTGGATCAGTTGAGATTTTTCGATAAAAAATAGAATTAATTTTTTTTGTTTGCATGACATTTATAACCATAATTATTACAAACATTTTGCCACAAAAACTAAACCTTAGTAAAAATTAATAAAGTTTCTATGAACTGAAACATATTTTGTGTCCCACCTAGTACTACTCTCCCTAAAACACTTAATTTTTATATCATTTTTTTGTGATGATATAATATGTCGATTTTAAAAATTGTCATATTGTGGGACCTAAAAATGAACTAGGTACCACAGAAAACAAGATTTGGGACATTATTATGCTTCTGATATACTGAAAATCGTTTTTTTCAGTTCAAATTTAATGAGGGAAAAAACCGCTGATGGGCAATGATATAGTAGTTTACGTTACAAGTCCGGGAAATAAGATTTTACAGTACGAGTGAGATGTTTCTGGACGAGGCGACGAAGGAGCCGAGTCAAGAATTTCGAAACGAGTAGGTACCTACTGTGGAAATATTTCCCGGACGAATATCGTATAACGTTTTATTTCATCCTGTGAACAAATTTCCTATTAACTTTATATAAAATTTGACGTTTCCAAAGTCATTTCACTTTATGTTACTATGGAAACCTTTGTAAAATTTCTAGTACGGTAAACTTTCACTTTCCGGACTCAAAATGAGTCCGGAAACTGAATGAAAATGACACAGGATGAAATAATAGTAGTTTTTTTTAAATCGGCCAGAAAGTAGTACTTTCCGGATTATTTTTAGGCCAGAAAATGTCATTTTGTCGGACCGAGCCGGAAAGTTATTGTGATAGTCCGGTAAAAGTTTTACCGGACTCATTTTTACTTTCCGGCCTAGAACGGTCAAATTGTTCTGCCCGTTTTAAAAAAAATATTGTACGTAATACGTCCCAAAAGTGCTTTTACTGGACTCGCAGGCTTGCTGGACTCGCCTGCGACTCACCCTGTAATTTGCCTACTTGTCCAGTAAAAGCACTTTTGGGACGTATTACGTACAATATTTTTTTTTAAACGGGCAGAACAATTGACCGTTCTAGGCCGGAAAGTAAAAATGAGTTCGGTAAAACCTTTTACCGGACTATCACAATAACTTTCTGGCTCGGTCCGACAAAATGAGATTTTCTGACCTAAAAATAAACCGGAAAGTACTACTTTCTGGCCGATTTAAAAAAAATATATTTTTTTATTCTTCACTTTTGACTTTCAACGTGTTATAATAAAAATTTATGTACCTATCAAACTAGTTCAAATTGTGTAAAATTTGAGTGTTGCTAATCTCAATTGCTAGTAATTTTATATATGTATAGGAAATACGTATCTATTCACTATTGTATATCCTTACGACTATCTTTAAATTGTACTAAAGTTGTTTTGGAACTACCGTTGACGAGTAATTACAAAACACACAAATCCCCAAGAGACTGCAACTTGAAGCTTATAAAATGCAACCCTCATTTTTAATTGGCCATTGAACATTCGTGTAACTGCGCAATAATGATTTTTTGAGTAATTACAGCGTTTGCGATTATTGTTTTTTTGAAACTGAAAATACTGTCAATAGACAACAAACAAATTCGGAATTTTAAGAAGTTAGAGCTAAAATTAATAATTCATACTCAGTATAAGTACCTACGTATCACGTCGTCCTTTGCAATGAAATATTGCAAAAAAACAAATTTACATATACGCCATGGTCGATAATTGAAGAAATCGACCTTTAAATATCGCACTTAACTATTAACAACCTAAACGTTTACAAAATCAACAATTAAATTTAATGAGCACCGTCATGTGATTAAATAAGATAATGATAGTAAAAAAAATAGTAAAATCTAACCTGTTTAATATATTATCTGGCGTTTTTGGATAATAAGTACCGGGGGTACTTTGTCCACTTTTAAAATTTCTTGGCGCGTTTTGAAATATTAAAAATCTTGTATCCTCTTTGTCACTTCCTGGTGATTCCATATTCAATCACTTCAGTAAGTAAACTGAAATAAACTCTATCACCTCACATCTTTAAATAAAATTTTCGAAGTGCTAATTTCTTTTAATTGTGAACACAAATAACAATTAGTATTTCAATATTCGCAAGGTGTGAAAAATAATCATATCATCGTATATTAACACAATTATGACTTCTGGCTATGTTACCATATATCTATTTCACATTGAGGTTATGTTTTGAAAATGATAAGATAACGTTTTATGTATTAATTTCTTTGTCGCTTGTTTAAATTGTGCAAAAAAATTCCTTCCATTACTGGAAAATTTAAATGAAATCGTTAACGGTGTAAAATTTACCATATAATTAATGCCATCATGGTATTAATCAAAATTTAGATAAAGAAGCATATATACTCTGTGAAAATTTGTTTATTTCCAATTAACATGTGGAAAGAGATAGTTTATTTGATATATCTTTTACGTAGTTCGGATTTTTACCTTGATATTTGGACAGTAACAAATAATGATAATGGGGCGATCAATTTTAGAAGTGTGGGTGCATTTTGAAGGACTAATATTCACTAAACGTCACAGGAACTGGTAACTATCAGCGCTTATTATTTAATTTGACAATAAACAATTTGCACACCCCCTTTATAAAATGACTATATAAAACCGAATTTAATTTGATTATATTCTCCGGTTTTCATGCTCTATGAACAAATACGATGATTCAATGATCGATAAAAATGTACCTCGCCAAAGAGCCACAAAAGTTATAAAATTGTTTCAAAAGTACTAGAATATAAAGCCGGTAATTAATACCTACATTTTATTTTTTTTCCCGGCCATATTTGAGTACGTTATCAATCAAACCGTGATGATGCAGCAACGCAATAAATAATAATAAATACCGTCCCATGTTATAGGCAGGTACGTGTAGCGTGACTTGGGATAGGAATTTTCAAAATTGGATATTATATATCTATTGAAAATCTTAGGATTGGATAAAAAATTCCTCTTTCACGCGCAGATCAAAAAAACACTATCCTCTCTAAATGTTAGACGCGGAAGAAAGTTCATTTTTGTTTTATTAATATTAGGTCTCCATAAAAATGCAGAATAACCAATGCAGGAGCTGCGATTATTGTGGGGAACAACATACAAGCTAAACTTATCTGCACTAGACTGCACATAGAATTCAGGTATGGAATATCAATGGTTGGAAAATGTTGATGCAACAAACTATAGTAGCAGTCCGTATCCGTACTGTGAATAAAAGTCTGACGTGTTTTCCTATTTCAGATTATATAGGTACCTGTTTTGCGACTTTAACATTAATTTACTCACATCCCAATCTATTTTTTTGATAAAGTTAACGAGTGAATTGAATAAGAAACCTACCGAATAACCCAGTGGCGCACCCAGGGGGGGGGGTCAAACCCCTCCCGAAATTTTGAACACTGAAGTTATTTTGCCGACAAATACCTTCGCCTTCAAAATTTAACAATATTGCTGTACCGTAGGTAGTGTAGGTATACAAAAAAGTGTTGGATTTGCACCACGCACCACTTTGTTTCTTCGATGAAGTTAGATAGTCCGCTTGACTTTTCTCAAATATTTTTGAACCCCCCCCCCAACAAAAACCTGGGTGCGCCCCTGGAGCAAAAGTACTTTTATTTACTACACGTGCAGAGAGCGTCAGTAACGTTCACAGCTTTGTCGCATTGTACCCGCTGACCAATGCGTTACTTCCTTTGATAAGTTACGGGCAGTTAGCTTTCACCTAATTTAGTAACTTACAGACTATCAATCGTGAAGCTTTATGCCATACTGATACTGCAGGATCGTTGGATTAGAAGGGAATGAATTTACATTGCTGATGAATTAATTGAGTAACAACTTGATGATTTTATTCCAACAATAAGGAAATCTTTGATTCCAAATGCCAATTTCAATCTTCATCGTTACCTACTCTTACATACAGAATTTCATGGGTAAGCCATTTAGCACCAGCAAACCAGTACCGAGTGGGCAGCTGCTAATATAAATATACAGGGTGTCCCATATCGAGTGGGAGTTCATGAGTAACTTTCTTATTACTGGAGGTGATAAATTGGGAATGTTTTGTAGATTTATATGCACATTTAAAATCTTTTTGGTGGAAGCCATATTAGATTTTTAGGTAATGAATAGAATTTATTAAGTTTTCAATAATGTAAGATAATGATTGAATAAAAAATTGCAATAACATAATAGTCCAGTCAACGAACTGCTGAAATCGAAATTTTTAATTACCCCAGCGAACCAGATGTTTAGACTCAGGTAGTACCTCAGGTACTACATCCAAGTTTACAGGAAAAAAAACGTTCGTGAAACGCGGAAAATTTATAAAAAGCCGTAAAAATTCCTGTGTATTTTGCTTCTTTCACTATTATTTAAAAAACGGTAAGTTGGGCACGCCACTGCTGTATCGTAATCCAGCTTAGATGCTATATCTGCTTCAATAGATAAAACTGCCAAAGCTGAAAGTCTTTGCTAACCACTGACCTGTATCTTAAAGGACTGAGCATTCTAATGATCCCCTCCACTATTTTTGAAGCAAATTGAAAATCGGTATTTTAAGGTGCCAATTAGTAATTTAGGTTTGTTGTGTTGGTCATTATTGGTAACACTGTAACAAATGTTTTTATTTACATAAACATAACCTTGTTTCATACGTAGTATAAACTACGTTTATGCATTGCAATAAAATACAATTTTTAATAATTTACGTTTTTAAATAATTATGAGCCTGTAATTATACTACTTTTCACCAGAGCATATAGGTTAGAACAAGCTAAACTGTAACAGCTGATACCAGTACTACCAACACATTATAAACACCGAGCTACCATCATTATATAACTAACGCACTAGTTGGCACCCCAAGTAACTAATATTTAGGTGGGGCTTGTTTGCTTCAATGTTGTATTGAAGAATGCTCAGTCCTTTATGATACAGGTCAGTGTTGCTAACCCATTGTACTTCTTAAATAATTTTTTACTAGTTTTAATTTTGAATACTTAGCTCCTTTCAGCGGAGGATGTACTTACTGGTACTGTTAACAAAATTCGAATGACAATATATTTGGGTAAGTTTCTTTTAAGTTATTTTCTGTTACGTATTGGAGCAGTTGTTTTACATCTTTAATAAAGTCATGGCCTTTAATGGTCCTAGCTAAATATTTTTCATGAGCTAGAGAAAGAAAGGTGCATAAACCTCCAGGACGCGAGGCCCTCGGACCGCGAGGCCGTAGGCGGTGGCCCACGTCGCCCATGGCCTTACGCCGCTTCTGTTTGAATTTTCCTAATCCTAAGAGGTATTTATTATTATTACAGGATAACGTACATTAGCCATCAATGAAAATTTGCCCATTTATGTCAGTTCTTTTTCTAAATGAAGATAATGTAAATAAAGTCGTACTTTCAGTATGCAGGGGGAACAGGCTTACCTACATTTTTTTTTGTAGTTGTAGTAGATGTGTATAAATTTCAGCGCATATTTCTGTTACAATAAGAATTTTGATCTGAAAAGTCCAGAAAAAGGATGTTTTAAGCAAAGGGTAGAGAGTTCATCTACTAAGAGTAATAGAGAGATTAAAGTAACAAAAGAAGAAATTTTAGGTACACAAATAAAATAATGGTAATTTAATTAATTAATGCGATTACCCCAACTATCAAATTTATAAAGGTAATTTAAGCGAAAGTTTTCTCACGAAATAATTAAAGGATGTTATATAACAAATTTAGTTAACATTAATAAATTACCTGCTGCTATCATGTCGCGTTGCATAAATAGTGAGAGAACTGTTGCACGTTGCTATTCTATGCAATCCAGGAGTGCCTGGTGTCCCAGGTAAAATAAACGAATGTGGATTTCTAATTAATATTGGCGAATCGACTGTTGATAATAATCTTCTTTCGTATTCACCAACCGAACCTTCATCTTCTTCTTCAATAGTACCTGGCCGGAAAAATAATTTTTGTGGCTGTGCTTGGGTTACACTGGTTGAAGTATTGAGCGCATTTGCTAAGGTGACGTTAAGTGTAGGTTTTGTTGATGCTGCAGCTTCTTTCGTTACCGTCGAGGGTTCGTTAACAGACGATGATGACATCTTCACAGAATTTCCATTACACGCTACACATTTTAAGTTACATTCACACATACTATCACATCACCTGCGTTCTTCGTACTGGAAAGCAACAATTGAAACAGTTTGCATTGAAATTGCACTTCAATTACTTCCGTCCTTTATTATGTTGTTAACTTCAATTACACCAACAGAGATGGATAGATTTATAGTAGGTATATAATATTGATGTAAATTAATACGTAATAATATGGATAACCAAGTTAATGCAATCCAAAAGAATGTAGATCAAATATTAATTTTCGGCCGAGTTTTGATAATTAGGTCCTTGGTCCTTCGATTACGGTTCGTCCCTTCCTGTACCCTATTTCAGGCAAATAACGGCAAAGAAATATTAGCATTGGTTTCAATTACCATTAAATGAGTTGATTGAAGGAAGCTGTTAATTTTGTGTTAAACTTGCTTAAAGTTGCCGAGATATTTTTCGCATTCTTAAAATAAAAGAATTTGTATAATTAACGATTTTGTTTGATGTGAAATTAACACCTACGCATACCTACTTTTATAAACAACTGGATTTAATACAAGTTTAATGTTAATCTAACCTTGTAACAATATTTTTTGTATTTACTCATTGGCTAGTGTAGGTATAGCGATAGCCTATCTTTTAACAATTAACTTCGTTTTTTAATTTAATTATGCACAATGTATGGAACAGTTGAGCACAATGTAATCGAGAAGTAGGTACCTACTCACACAGACAACATATAATATTGTCGGTGCTACTAATATATTTTTCGTTAGAGTTTATTTTTTTAAATTTAAACCTGTTCTACAGGAGGATTGTTAGCTATATCTTAAGGAACGTTGTTTACGGTGCTTTGCTTTCAAAGTGTAACCGCGGGGATAATTTAAAGTGATTGATGCTTTGAGTAGGTAGGTAAGTCGAGTGTAAGTGTGAAAAGAAAATCCTCAACTGGTAGTGCCTAAAACCAACATGGAAGGAGTTCTTCATGAAAGTCATGACTTGCCTACTAGTGGGCACAATGGTGTGGACAAAACGCAATGAAATGCATCGGAATATAATTCACTACATTTTTGAATAATTATAAAATTTAAAGATTACATCAAGAAATTTTTAACCTGTTAACCTGCTAGACTCACAAATACCGACGATATCAGGGCAGCGTTTCCAATAGCCCTACCAGAGGCTGTTTGTCAGCGGAGAAATTTACAGCAAATGTATGGAAATATTTGCGCTGTTCAACAGCGCCATGCGAGCCTACACCAAATGCATGATTGGCGAGAATGTGCAGCTTACGGAATTAATCGTCGATACCGTCACCGGATGAAGTGCGTGACTATCGCTAACGGCGGACTCGGCAACGGTATTGTCGCTGGTAGATGTGTGTGTCCTTTATACCCTGGAGATATGCGTAGAAGCAGATGTTGTGGGTAGGTAAGTATGTGGCGATATATGTACAGAATAATTGTTTGAAACAAACAGTTTCCAGATCCGTACCCTGATCGTTCTGAAAATTACTCATTTCTGGACTTCTGTAGGACTAACAAGATACGCAATACATACGGTGTCAGATAAAGAAAGGAATTTTCGCCCATGGAATCCCCATTACGTGCAAGAGCACCGCAGAATGAAATATGGTGAGCTAATACTGAGATGGCAGGAAGATGGGGCTGAATTGTTGTTGCGAGATGTAAATTTGAGCGAAAGTGACTGTGGTGTGGAATGACGACAATAAGAATGATAGGCATATCATGAATGAAGAGTCCTACTTTGAGGTGCTTGAATATTACGTGTGGCCCACGATATCTGGCTGACGAGAAGAAAAAGAGAGAAATAGAGATTCTGAGTTCTGAGGTAGTAAGAAATATAAGTGTTTTTAAGAAAAGCTGGAATGCTTTAGGACAAAGTGAAATAGGTATGAGAAAGTGCTGCAAACTGCAGTTTGAGAAAGTAGAACAATCATCAACAGCTATAATAGAATTGGTTGAGATATGTTTTGGAAATGGATTGTTCGTACTAGCGGAACCCGCAGAAGGAAGTTGTAGCGTAGCAGGAAGACGAAAAAAATGAACCATGATTTGAGGGGTACAAGAGAGTATGGCACAGAATTTGCAGAGGCGGGGAAACTAATGAATGATTTAAAAGTGTACATAATTTGGTAACTTTGTATTACACCGAATGGTACTTAAATTTGTTACAATCTTACCATTGAAACAAATTAGGCGTCTCTTTATGTGCCAGTTTGCTAACTGGCGCTCTTTTCCAACAGTTAATAGTAGGCATAAAATAGTATATTAAAGCATAAGTGCATAAACAGGTTTTTAAAACACGCGCGAGAGCAAGTGTTTTAAAGACCAGTTATCCACGAATACTTTACGTTATTTTTTTTATTGGTTCACTTTCAAATCTGGTATTAAAATGGAAATAAGATTATAGTAATGTGAAATGGTTGAATTCCTAATGTGAAATCAGTATACCTTTCGTTGTCATGGAAATGAGAAAAACGGAAATTAATTTTCAATCTGTCATTTTATTTGACGTAACAAAGTACTCCTGTCAGATCAATAACCAATAGAATTCACGTTTTGCAAAATTGGTGATGTTGGCATGGCAACTTTATAACACGCGCGTTTTTGAACGTGCGATTTAAACACATTGGGGCGTGGTTTAAAAGGGTAAAATAGGACACCAATAAAAAAAACAATATTTCATCTCGTAAAGGAGTAATGTCACCATTTCACACAACGAGTTTTAACAGTGGTCACAATATATATTTCAGTAAATCACCTAATTGCCGTTATGAGTAAATGGAACGTGAACGTCGCTAGCAAAATAATTGGACAATAACCGAATAATGTAGAAGCTTCCTCTATTTAGAGACAATGCTTATAGTTATAAGCTAAAGGTTACTATACTATATACGACAGAATCTTATCGGTTGTTAACTTGTTATATACCGCAATTATTCATTTTAGAATAGTCAAAAGGGAAATAAACTTTATCAAAGGTTTTTAAGTTTAAATGATTGGCAGAGATTTCAATTAAATGTTCCTTCTTTCTAAGCAGTACGACGTAAATGTATCCAATTCTATGCAACCCAAAATCATTTGGTCACTAAGTCCTTAAAAGAAAAAATACCAATTAAATTGTGGAAAATTAATTAAATTACGTTTGATTAAATGTTTGATGGCAATCGTAATGAAATGGCATCGAATAATTGAGATAGTTGTAGGTACACGGACCCCGTTTATTCTTGTGTGAAAAACGGTAATTTGAAAAGTCATTTTAATGTTTTTCACCATAAAATAACATGATTATTCATTATTGTGGTTTTTTAAGGATTTTCATTTTACTTTCAGTCGATCTAGCAAGGAAATGTTTCGTTGAAGCAATTATTTATTATTTATTCCATAAATATCATCAACTTCTTCAAAGCAAGTGAATGACCAAATAGTAACCGTGAAAGGTAAAGATTATCGATGCAAGCAAGAGTTATGAAGAAGTAACTGAAGACTGCCACTCCAATTAAGTTCTATGGTGCAAGGTTAGTGGCAAACTGAATAAAGGCAGGCCCGTGCGCAAGGGGGGGGGGGGGGTTTGGGGGTTCAAACCCCTCCCATAACCCGTTGAAATATAAGGAAATATAATAATATATATGTAGTTATTAACGTACTTTATAAATACATAGGTACCTAATTATGTATTTAAAAATAGATAAATATTGAATACCTACCCAAATTTCAATGTTTTAAAGAATATGTTAACCTAATTTTATTATTGGGAGTATCGCAACCTACAGGTCGCACAATTTAAGTTGATTTGGAGGTCATATGCGCATTCGTCCGTTTTCAAATATTCAACTCGCGGCAATTCGAGAATTTCAGTAGCGTCTAGCTGTTGTACTTGACGATTGTTCCCGAACGCGATGACGTATCTGCGCGACCCGAATCATCTTAACACGTTCGCTGCTGCCCCCTGAAAGTAATGTATAGTGCAGTGCTGACTTAATGTTATGTGCTATGTGCTGAAGGAAAATAAAACAGTGTTGAGCTCGCACTGAAAGCTTTTAGAGTAGTAATCATGACAAGAAGTTGCTTCTTATGTTATCACTTAATTGTAGCATATTTTGCAAATAAATATTATTATTATTATTATTCTTATTATAGCAGTGACGCGGATCCGCGTCATGCGCACATCGGTAATACTTGTAATGACGCGGATCCGCGTCATCAGCAATTGTGCGACCTGTAGTTTATGTTTTATGAATGTTTGGGGTAGTGGCGTAGGGGGTAGTGGCGTAGCTACACTCCCACAAGCCCACGTAGGGGCCCCAAGCACAAGGGGGCCCAAAGGCCCCTCTGATCCAGATCCTCCTATGTTTTTAAATCTAATAGCAAAAAATCTAATTAATAAAAAATAAGAATTCAAAATAACTGAACAGGCGCGGCGTCAAACCTTCGTTTTAATTTGCATTACAACATAAATTTTGAATTCTACTTTACATTATCACCAGTTCGCAAAAGGAAAATAAAAACTAAATAGTATTGTCTTTTCATAGTCGCCGTTGCGACGTCCGCTTCTTGCCGGAAACTGGAAAGGCCTCAAAGCTTTTGCCGCTTCGCCTGATCCCACATACACGCACTCAGTGAACTCTATAATATAACTGGAACGCGTACGCTTGTGTAAATTCGGTGTCGAAAAGCGGTCGTCGATGTTAGAATGACTAAGTTGCTGTGGCGGGGGATGTTGTCCTGCTTCTACTCATCAGTTGTATTAGTGAAATAACCCCGAACAGAAGCAGTTTATAAATAATTATTTTATAATCCTTTTATTTAATGCAAATAAAGTTTGTTTAACATGGTAAAACATTGTTGTACTTATGGTTGTAATAATGAATGGAATCCCAATTCAAATATCCGATTTCATAAGATGAGTACGCTAAGTAATATATCTTTTTGTGCATTTAGTAGTATTTTTACCTTTAAATTATGTAATTTAACTACCAAAGCAATTTCGCTTTCATATTCTACTATTTCAAAATAACTAAAGTAGATAACGTTTGTGTTTACAGATTTCCAATAATAGTCCTTGGGCCCACGTCTAAATTTTTTTTTTATGACCACACGCTCCAAACTTTTTGTAGTTGTTATTTGGGTGGAGTCGGACAAATTCGGAGCTTGGAGGAATATGGTAGTGGGGCGTTTGCCTTATAAGCTATCACGAACATGTCAATTTAATGCGAGAAAAATATTTACAACCACACTAGTAATGGGCTCATTTAATGAAGCGTGGATATGGCTCAAAATTGTTTTACATGTAAAGTCCTTAAACACTAAATAATCCTGAAAATTTCAAATCAATCCGATAAGCCGTTCACAAGTTATTACATTTTAAATACGAGCGCTTCTCGGTACAGACGCCGAGAGTTGTGACGTCACAAAATGTTTGACCGTGAATCGTCGGTATTGCAACTGTACATTTTAACGCATTTTCATTATCACAAGCCATCGTTTTTGTGCCATTTCGAAGCGGTTTTGTATTTTATAATAAATTGTTTGTTTTAAGAAACATGTGTGAAGCAAATTTTATTAAAGGTGACTCTTCAAATCTACCGGAAGTAGACTTATTTATGGTCATGGAATATTTTAATAAAAGTCACGATTTTATAAGTACAGAAATGAGAGGAGTTAAAATGTAAAACTACTTAAGTTAATATTTTACATATTATTATGTCACAGTTAAAGCTGAAAATTAGATTTCTTGCCCCGTAGTAAATAATGGCTCCACGGCACCTCAACCTTGCAAAGTTGTATATAATCTTTAAAAAATATTCATAGCTGCATAGGAGTTAACATTACACACAATCTGGTACATTTTTGGATTTCTACGCTATCTACTCTAGGGCTACATCAACGTAGGTAGTTAAATTTTGACATGAGAACGTATTTGTCGGTAAAATACACTCATTATTAAGAAAAAAAGCTTAGTAGTAAACTAAAAACTGTATTGAAACAAATCCTTGCAGAATAGTATAATCTAACCAGTAACCACCCCGAGTTATTTAGACCTTAGAAAATTTTTCTTTAACATGTAAATAAGTACTAAACAAATTGCAAACCTCGCAAACGGTAGGGTACAAAGTTGTTTAGATTTTTATAATGTGCAGGTAGTCATTTTACGTAGGAGAAAATTTAAAATGTACTTGGCGCTAAGTTGAAGTTATTACGAGTTTTGGATTTGATGAATTTATAACTATTTTCTTCTTTCCTGTATCTGCCATGGCAATATCCAATAAATACCTAGATAATCTTTATAACAAAAAAATTAATTTCGGTAAGAAACAGTCGACGTTTATTAACAAGGGTATAACGAACCTCACGTATCGTATGCTGCCGAACTATGAATTTCCATGTAGTGACGTCACAGTGCAATTTCGCGCGAAGCTCGAGCGTTCAGGTTTTTATTATTTTAAAGTTATTTGTACGTCCTGAAAAATTTTTGTTTTTTGCAGGGACTCATAAAATTGTACAATCTTTCGATTGGGCCAATAAAAAAAAAATCGTAAATGAGCCCATTTTATGGTAATCAATAGTTTTTATTATAAAAATACCGAAAAACATGTCGGACAAAAATATTGGGCCATTTGGGGCGTCGGACATTCTAAATATGTCAAATTTATGAGATAAAAAAAATTATTACCACACGGCAGCTTTAAATACAATCAACCATTAAAACTGTTTAAAAAAATGTGGTAACCTTGTCGGACAATTTTCATGGGGCATAAGCGCAGTTTAACGCGCCAAAGATGTTAATTTCCCGGGAAATTTTGATTTACAACCATTTTTCCGACAAAAAAAGGAGGTGGTAAGTAATTATATTTTAAATAAAAAAATCGAAGTATCCGACAAAAATATTGGGGCAAATCGATAGTCGGACAAAAAAACTAAATTTTTTTTAGTAATCGATATTCTTAAACTGTATGGGTTTCGTGCATCCCTTATTTTTACAACCATTTTTCCGACAAAAGTAGGAGGTTACAAATAATTATATTCTTAAATAACAAATACAATTGTCTGATAAAAATGTTGGGGCGAACGAACAAAAAATTAAATTCTTGTAAACTATCGATATTCTTAAACTACAAATGTAAATTAATATTTATTGTTTTATACATTCATAAATAACTATAGTAATAAATTTTAATCTTGTGCACCTTGAATAGAAAATGTGATGAGGCCTAATGGGCGTTTCTTATAAGCGCAGCTACTTTTGAAAATGTAAATTTGTTATCTCAGGATTCTTTTAGCATTTGTTAAGAATCATATAATTCCCCTTGGATCGGCATAATTTGGTAGAAATACTAAGTATCTATGTATTTAGAAAGGGGCCAGGAAATGTTTAATAAATAAGCTTTAACTATGAAATACCTTTAAGCGCTTTATCATAGATTAATAAATATAGTATATTAATTTATTAATCTATGATAAAACCAATGGAACTAAAAAAATATAAAACATAAAAGGTGTTTTCTTTTTGCATCGCCACAGGGTTAGGTAAAGTCACAATAATTATCACGTGATTGAAGTGCCTTGGGTCATAACACATTTCTGCCTCAGGTTAATATGAAACATAAATAAAGCTTTTAAAACGAGTAGGGTTATTGAGAACAGAGTCAAATTATTTTTATAAAACGAATGGTGTGTTATTGACAGCTGACTTAAGTCGACCACAACGTGCAAAAAGAAAACACCTAAA
The DNA here is from genome assembly GCA_036250285.1 of Pyrocoelia pectoralis. Lineage (NCBI taxonomy): Eukaryota > Metazoa > Arthropoda > Insecta > Coleoptera > Lampyridae > Pyrocoelia > Pyrocoelia pectoralis. The sequence continues at coordinate 19,473,360 of CM070080.1, read as the reverse complement.
GTAAAACAATTTAATCCAAGATTTTTCATATTTAGTTAATTTTTTGGTAGATTTCAAAAATTATTTTCCATTCTGTGGTAGATCTCTGGTAGAATACTAATTCTCTTTTAGTGGATTGGCTTTCCGAAGTGTTGGCAACCCTGATTCTAATTCTCCTGGCCTGTGCCTCTCGTTCGATGTTATACTTTCTATGTGAATAATATAATATATTCAAATGCGTGCAGTATACGAACGCGACGATTGTCACTCACACCAAGGCATACAACTACGACATCACGTGTTGTGAGAGCAGGGAGCGTGTGCGGGGTAAACTCAGCACATGCGCTCTTCACCTCCCCGCGGATACCTTATTTCGTGTTCTGCGCAACGACTCGCGCCAACTTCGGAGGTGCCATAAAGTTTGGTTGGAACTATAACTGTGTCCGTAGAACAGCTGCTCTTATAATGTATATGTTTTTGAGATATTCAATTTAAACGTATTTTTAAAATTGCGAATTTCATAAAAAATTTATATTTTCAAATTAGATTTTAACCAAAAAATTTTTAAAAAATTGGTGGTTTCAATTATATTGATAAATAAATCGTTTATTATATACATATATATAAAATAAAGCATTAACTCACTTTTACAGTTTAAGAACATCGATAATCTAGATGAAAATTGAATTTTTTGTTCGTTTGCCGTTTGCCCCATCATTTTTGTCGGACAACTGATTTGATATGCATTTCACATGCAAAGAAATAGGAAAAAACAAAAAAACACCTGTGGTAATAATTAAAAATTTCCCAGGAAATTAACATCTTTGGCGCGTCAAACTGCGCTTATGCCCCATGAAAATTGTCCGACAAGGTTACCATATGTTTTTAAACAGTTTTTATGGTTGGTTGTATTTAAAGCTGCCGTGTGGTAATAATTTTTTTTTTCACATAAATTTGACATATTTAGAATGTCCGACGCGCCAAATGGCCCAATATTTTTGTCCGACAACATGTTTTTCGGTATTTTTATAATAAAAACTATTGATTACCATAAAATTACTAGTGTGGTTGTAAATATTTTTCTCGCATTAAATTGACATGTTCGTGATAGCTTATAAGGCAAAAGCCCCACTACCATATTCCCCCAAGCTCCGAATTTGTCCGACTCCACCAAAATAACAACTACAAAAAGTTTGGAGCGTGTGGTCATAAAAAAAAAATTTAGACGTGGGCCCAAGGACTATAAAGCCAGTTGATATTTTTAAAATTGTGAATAGAAGCTGTTCGTTTGTTCAACTTTAAACCCAATTTATTGTAATACTATTAGCACAGATAAGATAAGTTATGCTATTAGTTACCTTTATGTAAGTGAACATTTCACAGTTCATAGTTATTTGGAGTCGTCATTGATATCGAAAACTTTTAAAAAAGACGCATTTGCTTAAGACATGTAAATGTCGCAGAAATTTAATCCGCCATGAAAGAACTTCTTCATTAAAGGTACTACTAGATGAAAATTGTTCAATTGTGCAGATTCTTAATTTGTGGATATTATCTTTCAAGAGTTAAATAGTAGGTAATACGGAAATTGATTTCAACTAAGCAGTAGCACAAGTAGGTATTGCTCCTCGTAAACTAAAGAAAAATGCGTTAGAATTGAAAATGTCTAGGAAGGTCAAAATATTGCAGCTCCAGAAATTAAGAAGAAGAGAAAAGCACATCAACAACATGCAAGATTTTATTAAACATTATTGAATTTGGCTCATCTGTAATGTCATATTGTAGTATTTTTTTAAATTTTGTGTTAAAAATGTACAACATAATTATTTAATTACTTAAAATCACACAATAGTCCAGTCATTTTAAACATGAACATTGCAAAAAAACCTATATTAGGTTTGACTTTTTTATGTTGTTAGGTTCAGTCCCAGTAGTAAATACTCAATTTTTCAACTTCGAAAAACTTGTGGAAACTGGGGGGGGGCGCCAAAAACCGCGATTTTTTCGGACTTTTTTCAGTTTTGGCCTCGTAGCTCAAAAACTACGAGTTATAGTGCGAAGAATATGATAATCTTTTTTAAACTAGACTAAATTTGCTACAATTTGAGCCTAACCGGAAGTCTGTAAGTATAATAGTTTCCGAGATACAGCTCTTCAAAAATAGGTAATTTTTCCCAAAATCTTTTTTCAACGTATCATCCATGTTTCGAGCCAGATATTGCCATAACGACGTGCCCTACGACTCTTGTCACGGAGAAAAAAATTGTAGGACATTTTATCACCTTTTATTTAAGCATAGATGCATTCCTGTGGGCCTAACAGTTCTCGAGAAAAAGACGGAAAACCGGAAAACAGTGAAATCCCCCACATATATGTAATAGCATTAGTATGATTAGAAGACATTTTCTGATTATTCTTATTTAGCCTAGCGAACGAACGCTCAAAAAGGGCTTGTAGACAGACTTTTTGATCCTAATGATTTTATTTCTAAGATGTATTTGGAGGTGTTTGGTGATAATTATACGAAGAGTCCCCGGCCCTACCGTATGAGCACAGAATAAAAGACGATTTTATTCTGTGGTATGAGCTAACTCCGTAGCGTAACAAAATTTGCGGATTTGTTAAGTTTTCCCTTTGTATCTCTTGAATAGACGATCGTAGTGGGAAATGGCCAATTATAAAATAAAAGCTGCCTTGAGAAATTACTTTTGTTCTTTTCGTCAAACATTAACCCTATCATAAATGTATTTAGAAAAGACTAGAGACCATTAAACATGGTGGCGCATAAGACTAAAATTGTTTGGCTAAGGATGCAGGTAATCTGTATTTAATACTCACATATCGGATTTAGCTCCAAACCTCCCACAAAATTACTTGTTCTCTAGTGCCATCTATTCCATCTTGAACTCAACGTTTTTTTTAAATAACTATAACATCTAATCTATTTGAGATAAAATATTAAACGGTATATGTATTTTATAGGAAATTTTATGGTCTACAACTTTTATTTCAGCAGTTTTTGCTATAAACCCAATACTTTAGGAGCTAGGATACAATATTTGCCGAAAAACGTCGTGTAAAAGCGATTTTAAAAAAAAATGTCAATACTTGACAGCGAGTATCTCTTCAACGGATAGAGATAGAGAAAAAACGCATAGAAGCAAACTTGTAGAAAATTTAATCAGCTTTTTTTTATAATTGGCCATTTCCCACTACAATGGCCTGTTCAAGAGATGTAAACGGAAAACCTAACAAATCCGCACATTTTGTTACGCTACTTTTCGTATAATCATCACCAAACACATCCCAGAAATAAAATCTTTAGGATCAAAATGTCTGTCTACAAGCCCTTTTTGAGCGTTCGTTCGCTAGGCTAAATAAGAATAATCAGAAAATGTCTTCTAATCATGTTAAGGCTATTACATATATGTGGAGTCGTAGCGATTTCACTGTTTTCCGGTTTTCCGTCTTTTTCTCGAGAACTGTTAGGCCTACAGGAATGCATCTATACTTAAATAAAAGGTGATAAAATTTCCTACAGTTTTTTCCTCCGTGACAACGGTCGTAGGGCACGTTGTTGTGGCAATATCTGGCTCGAATCATGGATGATACATTAAAAACAGATTTAGGGAAAATGCCTATTTTTGAAGAGCTGTATCTCGGAAACTATTATACTTACAGACTTCCGGTTAGGCTCAAATTGTAGCAAATTTAGTCTAGTTTAAAAAAGATTATCATATTCTTTGCACTACAACTCATAGTTTGTGATCTACGAGGCTAAAACTGAAAAAAGTCCGAAAAAATCGCGGTTTTTGGTGCCCCCCCCAGTTTCCACAAGTTTTTCGAAGTTGCAAAATTGAGTATTTACTACTGGGACCGAACCTAACACCATAAAAAAAGCAAACCTAACATAGGATTTTTTGCAATGTTTGTATATTTTTGTGTTTAAATTGACTGTACTACAAACCTTAAACTAAATATTAGTAAAAAGACGCATAGACATTATTTATTTTCCTAATTAAAAAGTTTCCTGTTGAAAACTACAATTTCAAATTATTACTGAATGATATCTCATAAAAGCATTAAGGACAGACAAAGATAGAACCCACTCCGCAGCAACTGCACTATTCTAACTTTCTCGACCGTTTCTTGCTATATAGCGTACGCATTCCAGTTAAGGTGCGTTTCCACCGAAAAGAACGAGCAGGAGCAATTATTTGCTTGCCCTTTTGTGAATTTGCTCGCGAGCATCGGCTTACACGAGCTTTTCGGTATATTCAAACGAGCGCGCAAAATTTGCTCATATTCGCGAATGATCCAGGTGTGAAGAAAAGTTGAGTTAAAGACGAATAAAAATGAACAATATAATAATAATTTAGCTTTAGCAAATAATACTTTAATTACCCAGCCCAGTAAACATTAATTATAAAATGACGTATATTTGACGTACTTTTTCGGTCATAATTAGTCAGTTACGTTACACCCCCAAATTCCGACGTATTATAGACGTCATTTCTGAACGTCTTTAATACGTGAGTTATATGACGGTATATATACGTAGTTATTTAGTAACTAAAATTTGATTTTTTTAAATGTTCAATATTTAGCATTTTTAATTCATTTATTTGAAAAGCGTGTACTTTCGCCGATTTAGAGATATCAAAATACGGTTTGCCTCAATCGATGTTGCCTTATTGTTTGATTACCTTCAATTTTTATTCCTTTAACCTCAACCAAAACGCAGTAATTCTGTATCTAATATTGCTATCTGTCTTCAGCATCATAACTGAATGACACTCTAAAGCATTTTTGGTTTCTTAAACAATAAATCAATAATTACATTTGTTAAAGAAATGTCATTTATTCCCACAAAATTATATTTATATCTTAAATACTCGTCTATGTCAAACAATAAATTAATTTCAAATTTATTAATTATGACGTTACAATTATCTTTAGGTAATTGGGACCAAAAATTTCTATTTGGAAAAATAGACATTCATATACTACGCGATATGCACGTCCTTCTCCCTTTCTCATGGTGTTCAACTTCAAATTAATGCACTTAGCAAAGTCTCGCTAGCGCAGATAGTTTACTTGTCTGACTACTAAACGGGCGACCGAAGTTCGAGTCCTACTTCAGGCAAAAGTCTTTTTCAGCATCAACGATCTCCTCCGACTCTACAAAAAGCGAAGGGGGGCTCTGGCGTAGGACCTACCGGAGCACACACAGTTGTCAAATATTCACAAGTATGACAAGATGGTCGGAGTGGTAAGATGTGGCCCAGGTCACCCCCCTTTTTTTTACTATGACTAGGTCAATGATTTACGTCATAATTACGTCCCAAAATGACGTCATTGGGCTGTGACATTTACCCGTAATTCTGACGTCTTTTTCACGTCATGTTTTAAGGTCTCTGACGTAAAACGTGACGAACATTTCACGTCATTAAAACGTCCTTATGTTTGCTGGGAGGTAGTTGCTTGTGCTACTTTAAAATTGTCATAGTAATATTTTACGTACTATCCTCGCCAGGAGTGTTTACCGCTACGTCATCACATACAATCATATGGTGTAATATGAAAAACACGAATCAAAATTGTACTATATTAGTCAAATGAGAATTAAATTCTTATGCATATAAAAGAAATTAAATTCGTGTTTATAGGTTTATTCTTTCTATAACATTTGCTTATTCAATACCGTATGTCGATTTCGTCAAATGCACTGCGAATGTTCACCATCCTTATTGAATTCACTGTTTTATATGAGATGACAGTATTAATAAATTGGATAGCTAGATTCATACATTAATGACGTAGCGGTAAACACTCCTGGCGAGGATATTATTTAATTAATCCATTACGTATAAAACGTATCTTAAAAAATTAATTAGAACTTAGTAAAGCTAAATGCGGAATTCTAATAAGTGCAATAAACATATTAACGTCTGCTGCGATTGAACTCGTACTCTGGGCGGTACGTTTGGCACTAATGTTATATTGGATTGTCAAAACATGCTGTTTTGTGGTTAAAAATATTGCAATTTTCGTAAATCCGTTCTAATAAGGACTGTTATTAATAATTTGATAATTAGAACAAAATAACTGTAAAGAACGAGTAAATAAAAGGGCAAAACAACAACAAACAGAAATAATACGAGACGGCGACACGGCGTAAACTAAACGAAAACGATGAGATTATTTATAAATAATGAATAAATTTGACATTGACAGATAGAAGTCAAATCAGAATCTGTAAGTTGAAGCGTTGATTGAAGTCAGCTGTTGGACATACGGACATACTCACTTCTCTGTTATTTTCACTGGCGATCATCTATACGCATGTCTTTACTTAAAACACATGCAAACTGTATTGCCATCTTTATCACAAACATGTATTAAACTTTAATGATTGTTTAAAAGGAATGTCGTGCATTCATTCGGAAACCTATGACGTGAACGCCAACTCTTGTGGATCGAACTTTACCACGATACACATAAACACGGTATTGTGTATCGTGGTTTGTACTAACGAAAAACTGTTAATAAGAAATGTTCTCCATTGGTCTGTTTCAACCTTTCAGAGGTTACACTAGAAAATTGCTTAAGTTTAACATAAAACTTGATGCAATACGTTGCTCAAAATGCCTCTGTTCCTTTTTAGGTGAACACACGACAAAAACACAAGTGCACTGTTAAAATAGTAGGGGAGCCCAAACGGGGATTTCGCGCGTTACTCGAGCGCGTCAGAAAATCATATGGGGAGAAACCTTCCATTGCACCCTGTATTGTAACCCTAACATATATGTATGTGCGTTGAGGGCAGCCCATTATATTAGTAAAAAAAATCGATCCTCAGAAAAACGCGAGCGCGTCAGATTAACACAAGAGTTAAGTACATGCAGAACAGTGTTTATTTCAATAATCTGAACAGAAAGAACAGAAAAAACACAAAAAACAAACAAAAAATTTTGTTTTGAAATTGTCAGATTAACAATATTCCTTCATATAATTGTCAGATTATCATTTAGGACGACCACGACATCAACATGTCTGTATAAAAATCTGACGCGCTCGAATATTTCAAGGTCACGTTCTTTTTACATTTTTAAAAATCGGTCATGACTTTTGGTTGCGTCCAAATCGTCAGTCATTTGAATAGGACACTTTTTGAGTTCACTTAAGTCTGGATTTAAAGTAAGCTCAGGTAATCAGGTTCAAGGTAACATTAATGTAAGTAATTATGATAGGCACAACTTCAACCTAATTGTTTTTTCTCCATTTTAATATTGACCGTAGCGGCCCAGATCATGTTAGTCCCAATTCTCGTTATTAAAATGGCTAAAATGGAGATGAAAGTATTTAAACTAAAGGTATATTGATGTAACATGTGCTTTTGTGTAAAAATTGCTTTTGCTGACATAAATAATTAAATAAATAAGTTACTTTTTTTAATGAAGCCACGTTTGTAACATAAAATTCACTATTTGTAAAATAGTGGAATAAAAAACACTAACACAATGCATTTCGTAACTAGACAAACATTCTATGCTTATTTTATAACATGAATTCCTTATCATATTCTCATAAGGCACACACTTAAGTCACTATGCAATGCTTATTTTTAAGCGAAGATAAAAACAAGTAAAAGCAAACTTTAAAAAAGATAAATTAAAATTCAGTCTGAAGATAAGAAAATTATTCTAGATTTAAATTGAACTACTTATAGTAACTGGTGATCAAATTGGGCGCAAGAAACTATACAAGGTAAATCAAATGCGATATACCTACACCCTATTTGAACAGTGTAGGTTAGTTACCCGACTAAACTGCAATGGAAAATTCAGTTTACGCTTAATATTTAAAAATTAACTATTCTTACACTAAAAAGTGAATGGCAACAAAATTTTGTCGTACAATTTTTAATGGTATGGTAACTAATGAGGTGGTAACTAACCCAAAGCCTAAAATATCACAAATTTAAGTACTCAAAGCTCAAACTCCGACGGCATCTGGTAGTGACACACTTCTTCTCTTATCCTTTTCCAACAATAAAGATCCATCGGGAGCAGTTATTGTAACAGGTATTGGGCTTATGGGCACATTTAGACCAATATGATCGTCCGTAAAATAGGAATCGAAGCTACACAAGCTGCTGGAGCATGAACGTGCTGTTGGAAATTGCGTTGTTAAATGATCTGTAAAAATATTCACCGTCTTTATGTAATTAACGGGAGTAAGCGATAAAAGAGTTAGAACAATCACAACGAGACGCATAAGCGATGATGGTAAGTAAATAAGAGGTGACTGCTTGCTATGGGTTCAAACTACTATTTACCTTGATCGCCTGCAATGTGTAGTTAAATCTGCAATTAAATGGTAATTTGGTCTTTAATGATTTCGATAAAGAATTTCATATGAGGCTATAAACAATATGAAGATGTATGACACATTGATTGATTGTATAGGTAGGTCCTTACCTAAGTCGTGGTTGAACATTGCACGGTGTTGATCTAGTTGTTTGGCACTACAAAGTGGCGTATCGATTTCAACGGTGTTGTTGAATAAGGCGTAATCGACTTCATATTCTCCGGTTTCTTTTTTAAAAGATACTAATGGTTGAAAACGATGGCCCCACAGAATTTCAGATGGTAAATAGCTGGAGCGAGCTTGAGTTGTCATACCCGTTGATTCAATGACGCCTTCTAAAATTTAAACAACCTTATAAATGTAATCGTATTTTCTCATTATGCAATTAATTAAAATTTAAAAACAATCATTCGCCTAATATCGATTAGCAATATTGTTACTGCAATGTTTGTTGGCCCAAAACGGCACCAATTTCATATTTGTAACTGTAACGTTGTATCTATTGAATAAAATTGGTCGAACATAGATTTATCGATCTCTAGGCAATATTGTCTACACCATTACAAACCCAAAATCAGTAGCAAATTTGGACCAATCACGCTAGTTAACGAGATACTATTCAACAATGTCATTCTTTTCGAACCTACTGCAAAGATTAACATTAAAAAAAATAACAATAAAGTCATAATACTCATAATCACACAATTTGCTAAGGCGTTTCAAACGAAACTAACATTGCAATGGTAATTTTTTATTACTTTTTTTTTTATTGACGCCGTTGAAAAAGAGCACTGATACTAAACGGTATTGTTCGTTAGGTTTTTGATGTCGATGTGTTATGGCGAAATTTCTTTAATGTTAATTTTTGCAGTAGATTTAAAAACAATAACATTCAACAGACCGTCCAAGAGACCAATTGACTAATAAAAAAAAATCGAACTCGAGATTTTGATGAATGTTGACGTTTTGGAACACCCCGAGTCGACAACCACCAATTCTGAAAAATGTTTGTCTGTGGGTGCGTAGGTGGGCGTGCTTGCGAGCGTGACGGCCGTGGGGCCTAAACTACTAGGGCAATTTTGGTCAAATTTAAAACTAAAATCTATTAAAAAAACTTCATCGATAAAACAAGCTTCTTATCAAAATAGGCCCAAAGGGACCAAAACTAGGGGATTTATATGGGGGCAAACATTCAAATTTTAACCCAAACTAAATTCCCTTCGTGAAAAGTTAGTAGACATGGTTACAAGTTAGTAAAACACCGTTTTTCGTTTGTTGCTAAATTCAAAATGGCGGCAACTATAGCAATTCTCTCAGTTTTCACTTTTTAGGTTCTACCTCAAGAACGGTTTAACTTAATTAAAATTTGAACATTGGAAATTGTAGCCAAAGGAGCGCCAAAATTTTTAGTTATAATTGATAAAGAACAAATATTGAATGTGGTCAATTTATTGGTCAAAAAATCAAAATCGATTATCTCAATATCCGCTCCAAGCATTTCTTTTATTTTTTGAAACTTTATACATAGGTATAGTTGATAAAAAACTATTGGCACTAAATTTATTTCTTCATTTCCAATGGGAGAAGGAGGGTGAATTTTTGAAGTTGAAAATTTTAAAAACTCAGCTTTTTTGCTATCAAAGATGAAGAAATAAAATTGTATATTGAAGTAGAGGACATACGATTCTTTTAATCGAGTATAATAAGTATACCAATTTACTTCCGGTCTAATCTCCAGCTTGGAAAAAGAATAAAGGGGGAATAGAAAGTAAAGAAGAAAAAAATGAAAGGAAGCCAGTGTATTAAATGAAAAGTAAAGAGCTAATAAATGGAGAAAGTCCATTTTTCCAAATCTGTTGGACGAAACAGTTGATAGTAGTACGGTAACATATAACAAGTACGTACAATTAGATGCCGCTTTAAAATTTGGTACGTGAAGTCTAAGGAGCAATCGGCTTTATTTCTTTGACATTAGGAATTTGATGTCTGTGAATATCCTTAGAGGAGAGTTTTGTCCGATCACGGAAAATTTACGTCATTGTTATGGACATTGCACTCGCGGTGTCGAATATAAGTTAAGTGGGTAATACTTAACGGTTAGCGTTTGTGTCCCAAATTTTTCCCATCATTTAAGTTATAAAGTTAATTGCACTTATTTGTTTGTGTTTAACGATGTGCGGTAGATTCACGCCAGATAACTTGCCCCCAAGAACATTTGCCACCAAGAAAACCCGTCTTTCAAATAACAGCCAGTTATTCAATTTTGAAACCCCATTTATCTCTATTATGAAATAAATATACATCGTGGGCCAGGTACCTACATATGTTCAGTCAAGTCAAAATACAAAGATAAACACAGTTTTAATCATATTTACTTCAAATGTTTATTGTAAACATGATGACATTACTGATTACTTACCTACCTGTTTAAGACAGGAACCATGAATTTCCCATGATAACGAAATTGCTACATATTTTAAATTCGCATGCAAATTAAGAAGGAAACGTATTATCTACGACTGTAACCAGCTTGGAATGTGCTATGCATAACCATATAATAATGAATCCTGGTTTATAACTGAATTCGCCCATCTGCTACTGACTACACGATAGTCGTGTAAATACACTGCCCGTCAGGACCTATGTTATTTTTCTCAATGTTGAAAACGAAATAATATTATGTTCGTATTCGTTTTCATCGTAACAATCTATGTTGAATTTATATCTACAGCTCTACTCAGCAAACAAGATAGTTGGAGAGGGGATACAGGCGCTAGAGTAGCTTTTAAGGTACAATCCGGAAAAAAATATTTGGGCGCTTAATTTAAATGTGTATTGTTGGATACACATAAATGTATTGTATGCTGCATGAGAAGTCATCAGAAAGACTGATTTTAACAAACAAGAGTAACACAATAAAAGGATTAAGTAATAAAACGCACGCGGGCAATGACAGCTGTAAACTGTAATAATTTACTTTCAGCTGTGAATGTACACCTTAGAATTCTCAAATATGATTGGACAAATAATTTGCCGCGTCAAAAATTTCAAATACATTATTTTAGTTGACATATTTTCCGACTATCTTGTTTGCTGAGTGGAGCTGTATGAAGAATTTCAAACTTCGACCTCCATTTTGAACAACTTCCCGAAAAAGTAGGTACCAAAAAGCAATATTTTAAAATTCAGATAAAAGTGCGTGGCACATACACCGAATAATAAACGTGGGCAATATTTACTCTAATAACTGACCAAAATAGAATATGGTAGATACTACAAATACCCCCAGAAAAAAATAGGGAATGCATGAAGAGAATGTTCTAAATTGCGCATTTTATTAAGAGTGTAAAAATGTTTCAGTGTGAATGCAGACATTTCTGCATTGAAATGGATAAGCGAGAAGCTGACGTTCAGAAAAATTTCCCTTCTTGGCAAAAAAACTACTGATCGAGCCATAACAATTTCAGAGTTCAAAATTTTGAACAAAGATTATTATAGACGCATAAACAATAAATATCTATCAAGTTGCATTTTTTTTCATCTAAATCTCTTTAAGTCTATTTCGAATCGAGCCTAGGTCGTAAGTATAGTAAGTAGGAACAGGGAGAAACAAGGATCCCATTGAAAATTGGGGGAAGGGGTGTTCAAAATCCTTATTGTCATTGTATATAGCTCAAAAATTGGAGATGTAAGAGTTTTTCGTTTTACTGCAATTATATGAAGGAACCTAAGCTAATTAAATGCGGATGTCGTGCCATAATGTTAGGTAAGAAAAACACTACAATAAGTTTATGGCAACAATAATGCACATGGTACTATACCTTGCCAATCACCTACCTAATATGACTACAATTTCAAAACGTTCTCGCAGTAAATCGGTAGCCGACATATTATATAATGGAGATGTCTCGTCGATTTTATGAACGATAGTCGTTGGCCAAATGAAAAATATTTTATCTTCCTCTCCATCACAGCCAATCTAAATGAGGTCGTTAGAAATATTATCAAACAAATGTTCTTACCTTTAATTCAGTCTGATAAAATGGCAAATTTTCGCCTTCTTTGGTAACTTTATGCTTAATTAATTGCGATCTAACGTGAGCTTCAATTATATGACTTTTTCTCATATCACCAACTCTAAACATTAAACACGGTACGCCATCCCTATGCGAAATAACAGCGTTACGCGAAAACAATAAAGTCTGTGTGCGTTTCTTTGGTCTTGACAATTTGGCAAAAACAACACCAACCATAAATGCTTGTATCATGACACCAGTAATACTTTGGAGGCACATCACAAATATCGCTTCAGGACATTCTTCGGTCGTTGTTCTTCCACCGAAGCCAATTGTGTGCTGAGTTTCAACACTGAAGAGAAACGTTGACGTAAAACCGTAAATATTAGTTACGCAAGGTATCCACGTTTGATTATTCTACAAACAAACTACCAATGTAATGATATTAACACAAACAAGAGAAAAGCAAACTTACTATGTTTTGTGCGAGGAGATCACCATGAGAGTATCCAATTAACCACCATACAATTGCAAATCCTAACCACGATAAAACGAAATTCATCGAAAATACTAACAACGTCCACCTCCATTGTGCATCTACAAGTGTTGTGAAAATATCCTGCAAATACCTCCGCCGCCGTTTAGCAACGTTTCCTTGTACAACGTTACAATCACCATGCTTGAAGACAACCCGTTTACGAATTCTTCTGGCATTAAATCTTGATTGACGATATCTGTAACAAATAAGACGGTTTATTATATTTGGAGTCGTTTTCAAGATTTATTATAATTATTTGGAATCGTTTTCAAGATTTACTTTGGAAGGATACAGTAAATTTTACACATTTTTACAGCTGTAGCACATTAACTTTAAACACACAAAATAATTTATTGTACGCAATAAAAGTAGTAATAAAACGCCTGATGTATTATTACTGTTATTTATTTATTGGTCCCATTACATTTATTGTTATCTATAAACACAATGATATCATTTCAACTTAAAAGTCTTTGCAAGGAGTTTAAGAGGTTTTTTTCAGGTTATTATACAGTAGAGGATGTGATATTACTTAATCCTCATATGCCAAATGGGTTGTTTGGGTCCTTAGTGATTGCTGTTCGACTAAGGGACACCTGTCAGGGAGAAAGCAAGTATAATGAAAAGATTTTTTTGGATTATTTATGGAGCGATTTTTGTAATAGGTAGATACTCAAGTTTGTATGTCACTTCTGATCCAAGCAGAATGTTGAGTATTTTTGTTTTAGTTTGTATAGCGCCTCTACGCCAAACCTAAAAGCGTTCCAAAAGTTCAAAACAAACGAAAATGTGCGAGTTTTCACATTATTTTTTCGAAACTCGTCAATTAGTTAAACCTTGTGATAGATAGCAGCAATAAATCATTATATTATATCAATTGCAGAATTGCTTTAAATACTTGTTTGTATTATATATGAATTAGAAAATAAAGGAATAATTTTGAAATGATTCTTACTGATACACCACCAAGCTAAAGAAGTTTTTCTGTCGAGAACAGGGGCGCCGGAAGAAAATTTGTTAGGGGGGGCTTACATTTTTTCAAGTAGAAATTACAATGCTTGAAAATTTTTACCTCTTTTTAAATTAGTAACTCAATAGGCTACGCAGAGTCACCGATGGGATAGAACATTATATTCCAAAAGTGGTTATATTGTGAGCTTTTAACATTTTCTAAAATGGATTTACGCGTTTTATGAAATTCCCGTACCGGGAGAAAAAACTGGTAGACAAAGATAGGACAGGGGAAAACGATGACAAAAAAGGCAATGAACAAGGAAATGCGCAAATGGTAATACATCAAAATCATAAAAATAGGAAAAGAATTAAACATTACAACAAAGAAGAACCGAAGATAATAAAACAAAAAAGAGACCTGATAAAAATCGGCACCTGGAATGTAAAAAGTATCATAGGGAAAGAAGAGGAAATAATTGAGGAGATGGAAATGCAAAACATCGACTATTTAGGCATAACGGAAACCAAAAGAAAAGGGAAAGGAGAAATGGAACTGAACGAAGGACACTGGCTATATTGGTCTGGAGTAGAACAAGAAGAATGGGGAGCAAAAGGGGTAGGGCTAATAGTAAAATCCGATAAAGTAAATAATATCAGGGAAGAAAGATATATCAATGATAGATTGCTGGCCTTAGACATCAAAATAGACAACGAGGAAATGTGGACGATAATAGTAGCGTATGCGCCTAATGAAAACGAGAGGAAGGAAGTGAAAGATCAGTTTTATGAATTACTACAAATGGAAATCGACAGAGGAGAAAGAAATGTAATTGTAATGGGAGATATGAATGGCAGAGTAGGCAATAACAATGAAGGCATTGAAAGCCACATGGGGCAGCAGGGCGAAAACACTAAAAATGATAATGGTATAAGGCTAATAGATCTATGTGTGGGAAATGATTTGGTGATTACTAACACTAAATTTATGCACAAGGATATACACAAATACACCAGGGAAGTCCGCTCCAGGAACGAGAAGTCAATTATTGACTACTTTATTGTAAATACAAAAAATTGGAAGAGAGTAAAGGACGTAAGGGTGAAAAGAAACGCTGAAATAGGAAGCGACCATTACTTACTAAAAATGGAACTCTGGATAAACGCGAAAGATAAACAAGAGATAAAAAGGAAGATAATAGTAAAACAAAAAATTAAAAGTTATAGACTAAAGGAGAGTGAAATACAAAAAAATTTCCAAGAAATTCTAGATAAGAAAATTGCCCAAAATAATATTGAGGGCGAAGATATAGAAAGGAAATGGAGGCATTTTAAAAACAATATTCTTGAAGCAGCCAGAACCAGCTGTGGAGTAAAGAAAATTGTGAACACATACAGGAAAGGAAGCAGATGGTGGTCAACCGAGGTACAACAAAAAGTCAAAGAAAAGAAGGAAAAATGGAAAAAGTATATAATAACTGGATCGGAAGAAGACTATAGCACATACAAGAAAGTAAGAACCGAAGTAAAGAAAAGTATAAAAGAAGCGAAAGAAAAGACATGGGAAGAGTTCGGAATCAGGATGAGAGTAAATTATTTAGAGAACCAAAAACTATTCTATAATACACTAAAGCAATTAAAACAAAAGAAACCACCTAAACTAAGAAACATAAAAGATAAAAACGGGAAAGTGATAACCGAAGAGAAGGAAATAATGCAAAGATGGAAGGAATACTTTGAAGAATTAACAGAAGCAAGAAATGAGGTAGAACAAGAGATAAAGGAAATAAGGACGGAACATGGGGATACTCAAAGGATGCAAAGAATCACAAAAGAAGAAATCACGGAAGCAATCAAGAAACTCAAACTAGGGAAAGCACCAGGAGAAGATGAAATCACAGGCGAGATGTTGAGATATATGGGACAGATAGCTTTAGAGGAATTCCACGAGCTACTAAATGAAATAATAGCACAAAAAGTAATACCCTCAGACTGGAATATAGGAATAATACTACCCCTATACAAAAAAGGAGACATAAAAGAATGCTCAAACTATAGGGGCATTACACTAGCGAGTATACCCGGCAAAGTATTAAGCAGAATTATAGAGAAGCGACTGAGAGAAGAAATTGAAAACTCGCTGGAGGAGTCACAACATGGGTTTCGTAGAGGTAGAAGCACACAGGACCTGATTTTCACAATCAGACAATTAGGGGAAAAAATGATAAGGAAAAAGAAAGAAATTCATATTTGCTTTATTGACCTACAAAAAGCTTTCGACAGGGTAAGGAGAAAGGATGTATGGGAAAGTCTAGAAAGAAGAGGAGTAAGTAAAGATATAATAGATGTCATCAAAGCACTATACAAAGACAATAGAAATAAAGTAAGGACACACAACAACGAGTCAGAACAATTCGAAACTAAAATAGGACTGAAACAGGGATGCGTGCTCAGCCCACTCCTATTCTCAGTACTGTTGGATGACGTAGTGAAGATCGGTAAAAAGAAATGCTACAATATGGAAGTGGGAAGTTGGAGATTGAATAGAATAACAATACAAGAACTACTATTTGCCGATGATATGGTGCTACTAGCAGAATCAGCGGAAAAACTTCAGGAAAACATCAATATCTACTATCGTGAGCTCAGAAAAATAAACATGGAAATAAATATAGAAAAAACTAAAACTATGGTTATTGCCAAGACAGCCCCTCAACACAATATCAAGATAGAAGGACGAACACTAGAACAAGTAACAAACTTCAAATATCTAGGTACAACAATAGATAACAAAGGAGAAATAGATAATGAAATAATGGAAAGAATAGGTAAGGCGGGAAAAATATTCAACACACTTAAGAACACGTTCCTCAGGAAAAAAGAAATTCCGGAACAAATAAAATCGGAAGTATATAAAAAAGTAGTAAGACCTTCGTTAATCTACGGCAGCGAGTCCTGGACGATAAACAGAAGAAATGAGAGTAAAATTAGAGCAATGGAGATGAGATATTTGAGGAAAATTAAAGGAATAACAAGATTGGACAGAGTGAGAAATGAAAATATAACGGAACAATTGAAAGTGAAACCTATATTGACACTGGTAGAAGAAAGGCAGCTAGGATGGTTGGGACATCTACTCCGAATGGATGACAACAGGATAGCGAAGAGAGTATACGAAGCAAGAACAGAGGGGAAGTACGCAGTAGGCAGACCAAGACGGAAGTGGGAGGAACAGGTAAAAGTAGCAGCGGAAAACAGAAACATACAATGGAGAGAAGTAAGGAACCTGACAAGAGACAGAATGGCTTGGAATAAATTAATTAAGAAGTGTTAATTAAGCATAAATAAGATTTATAAGTATATTAGACATTGTATTAGATATTGTACTATGAGCATTGTAAGCTGGGTTATAATCCGACACCGAAAGGTATAAGGATTTTAGTTTAAATAAAATAAATAAATAAAATAAATAAAATGAAATTCCAGGGGGGGGGGGCGAGCCCTCCCTTGCCCTATAGTAGCGGCGCCCATGGTCGAGAATGTTGCCCTGGTAAAAGAACATCTGGTCATCGATATTTAGACATCTTCGTCAAAAGATAGTTCAAACAGGTTCTTTATCCTTAATCTATTGAAATCAATAGAAAGCGTTGTTAGATTTTCTGTGAACCCTACAGTAATTTATGGCAAGCCGTTTTACCATTTATTCACTGCAGTCGTTATATGTCATTTTAATTCAAATGTATTTCCATGTCACTTAATGAAAATTACGCTATTTTCGTTAAGGATCCAAAAGATATATTGAGAACAATAGTAATAGTAACTCCTATACATAGGCCATAGCTTTAGGCAACATAAAACAAAAACTTAGACACATATCTATTTTTTCGTCTCTAATGTAGAGGGCGCTAGCTCATCTTTATTTACATTTCTTATGAGTGTGCTCAACACCTTCAAGTCGAATGGAAATTAAATTACAATGGAAATAGATATCGAATTGAAATAAAAACACTAAACGAGAATCTCAAATGGCAATACGGATTCATAAACTTTAAAATAAATATATCGTTAGAACATTTTTTACTTTTTAAAATAAAATGAAATGCACCAATGTCCTATAATAAATTCAAATAGTAGAATTAAAATTGGAAGTTATAACAAATGCGAATAGAATTATCACAACAACAAGTCAAAAGACATAAAAATTCATGTTCAATAGAAATTAATATTACAACTGTAGTACAAAAGAAAACATTTTAATTTTTAAATTAAAATGGAAATACACTATATATCATAAGAAGTTGAATTGAAATTAAAATTGAATTGTAACAAACATGAAGAAGACAGGTAAATTAAAAATGGAGAAAAGAAACTTCTATCCCATGAAAATTGACCCCTAAATTCGAGTTAATAGAGGAAATATGGTATGATAACAGGTAAATTATCAATAATTGGCTAGGTTATCTTAACACCTAAATAAGTAAACGAGTAGATAAGTTCTACACATTTAATTATATCTATTTAAAAATTAAATTTTTACTTTTCAAATAAACTTAACATTTTAATTTTTAAATTAAAATGGAAATACACTATATATCATAAGAAATTGAATTGAAATTAAAATTGAATTGTAACAAACATGAAGAAGACAGTTAAATTAAAAATGGAGAAAAGAAACTTCTATCCCATGAAAATTGACCCCTAAATTCGAGTTAATAGAGGAAATATGGTATGATAACAGGTAAATTATCAATAATTGGCTAGGTTATCTTAACACCTAAATAAGTAAACGAGTAGTTAAGTTCTACACATTTAGTTATATCTATTTAAAAATTAAATTTTTACTTTTCAAATAAACTTAACAAATTAGTTTATGTTGATATCAAATAAGGTACTTAAGCATTTAAATTCTTATTTAAACTTTAACTTTATTATTTTGTTTAGGTACCTTAAAGTTGTAACAAAACAGTTGTTTTAACCATGAATAAATATTTGTAGTAGAACTTAAACTGTAATATATAAAATCATTTTTATGGTAATTTAAAAGATAAATTCAATGTTGGTTAATGAAAAATATACTTTCATTCAGGTAAATTCCTAAATTTTTCCATAAGGAGCAATAGGTTTTATGTATTTTTTTTCGTAATTAGAATGAAAATATGTCCAAAAACTACAAAACGCATGCATACGCTTTATAGCAAGAGTGCCCTATAGGGGACACATTACACCGATCTTAGAGCAGCATAATAGTTATTTATGTATCAAGGGAATTATAAGGGTCTTAATTACCGAGGGTAAAGTTTGCGTCCCGAGGGCCTTGCGCCCGAGGGACAGCAATTACCCGAGGTAATTGAGACCTATTAATTCCCGTGATACATAGATAATTTTATTTCTGACAGAGTTTAATAAAATTTGTTCATTTCCGGTATATTTGATTCAGGTATCGTCGATTGCAGTTTTGGTTGTTGCTAGGTTACTGGTTCATAAAAGAGCCGTAGAGGGAATTATAGCGTCTTTATATCCCAAGGGAGTTATGACACTCTTTATTGGTATCGTAACTATGACAATATAAGCTTATAATATCACTGTCAGAAATAAAATTCTTAACATCCAACAAAGAATGAAATACACTTATTGCTTATTTCTATATAATTTAATGCGAAACAAAAAACCAATTTACCGTCATGATAAACTAACAAGGCGATCAGACACTCAAACTTTAAAATTGAGACAAAATTTATATACAATACCCAAATTTAAAACTTATAAATTTAAGGGTAGTTTCATCTATAGTGCGGTGTCAAACATTAACGAAATTTTCCCCTTCCTATATACCAGTGTTACATCATTTAAAAACAAACTAGTGACAGTTATACGCCAATCAAGCAAATAGTAGCTTAAGGTTCAACTTATTACATTGAATATAGTCTGTAATCTGTAATTAAGTCTAGTAATGTCGATTTATATTTATATGTACCTACTACAAAATCGTATTTATGTACTTATAGTAACAGTAAGATAATTGAGTCACCTAAATTTATTTCTGTGTATATTGATAGCATCTATTTCAACTTTTCTATTCCCCATATTTTATGATTACTTATTTTAGTTTATCTTTATTTCTTGTTATTAATTTTCTTTTTCCTTTTCTGACTGCAATACACTATAGTTAATCTAATTCAATATTACTGGGAGGGGTGGAAGATTGCCATGTGGCGAACCCTTATCCCTTTGTAGGCCATAAGCCATACAATAAACATTATTATTATTATTATTATTTAAATTTTAATTAAGAATAAAAATTGCATTCTTCTTAATGAAAATAGCGTAATTTTCATTATCCCAAGTGACATGGAAATAGATTTGATGATTTGAATTAAAATGACAGATTAACGTCTAAAGTGAATAAATGGTAAAACGGCTTTCCATAGTAATTGCTAGATTTGTGACTAGAAATCTTGGAGTTTGTGCCCTTATCCTATCCTCCTCAGAAAATACAACACCTCAAACAAGCCAATTTTCAACCAGGGCGAATTTTGGCAAAAAGAGACATTTCCCAAGCTGCATTCGTTTCACAAACGACATGTAATCGCAAATGAATTTTTAATTCGCGAGATAGACTACCAAAATCCCTACGGAGTTTATTATTAATGATTGTACACACAATCGTAGGAAGATCGATTGAAAAAATCATCAAATCACACCGTTATTATTAATATTAATAAATTTCCGATGAAGGTTTGGAAATTTGCCGATACGTACGACCAAGTTGGCTTAGATATTGTGTTATAATTAAGTTATATTATATTTTTATCTACTATTCATATATAAAGTTCAACATTACGACACTCAAATGAGTATCGTAATAAACTATTTTACCGCACTCATTTATTAAGATGACAGATGACAGATATGCCTACTAAATTATTTCTAATTTTTTACAAATTTCTTTCGATTAACAATATTTTTTGAATAGTAGATAAAACGTTGTACGATATTCGTATCGTAACATCATTTTACGATACTCGACGGCTTATTAAACTCGGCCTGCGGCCTCGTTTACTAAACCGCCGTCTCGTATCGTAAAATGATACGTTACGACACTTGTATCGTAAATAACTATTATGTCACGTTACGTATTTTTCCTTCACCCAAATGTTCATTACTTCCTCTATTTTGTTCATTTTCTTGTATTTTTATTAGTGTCCCATTATAATATTAAATAGCAAGGGCACAGAACATCACTTTACTTGATGTCCTCCCATTTAAACATTTCAGACATTTTTCTTTCACTGAGCTCTGCATATACCCCTATAATAGACTTTACACTCCTCTACTTATACAGTATTTATTCTTTATATATTTGGAGCATCTATTTCTTTACCGTCCCTTTTACACATTTTAACACTTTTGACTTGATTTGGTCCTCCCCTGTTGCTCTCTCGGTCTTACTTCTATCCTCATCTGTTTGTTTTTAATTAAATATGAGAAGAGAGGAGACAGTAAAGGAGGGGTGTGAAGAGCCCCGACGTGCATCGTGGAGACAGAAAAGGGCGATGTAAGAAGAAATAGAAAATATTTACAGCAGTTACCAGAAAAGGAAGGCACGTCACAAGAGGAAGTGCGTGAACCAACAGACGATGGAAAATGCGGTGCATCCGAGAGTCAACCAAAAAGCAGGGGCGTCGAGAGTTAGCTCGGGCCCGGGGACCACGCTTGTTTGTGAGCCCCCATGTATGGGGCCCCTAAGTTTGTACATGCAGAAAAAGAAATCAAAAATAATTAAGTAAGTTATATGTTAATTAATTTTACAAATTGTATTTATCCCGGCTTGCGTACAGGGTACGGGCGCTTACTGGGGGCTCGGGCCCGGGGAATCCCCCCCCCTCTTGTCGGGCCTGCGAAGAAGTCACAGAATGAGAAAGATCCCACTCCGATTTGCAATGTGCACGGGACCGAAATGTGTATCTAATCTTATATAATTATGCTATACATACATACCCATAAGTTGAAATGAGTTAATAAGGAATAAAAAGGGGATGTGGCATACGCGCATAACATGTAGGAGGGAGGTGTTGTACGGTGTAGCAAACGTGGTTTGTAACTGATGGTATAAGTACTATAAGTTATACTTATAATAAAGAATTGTGATATTTACCTACGCTTACGGTCTTAATACAATAACGATGATGCAAAACTTTTACTTTAAATTAAAAGAAGACAGGAATTTTTACGCTTGTGAAGTGGTTGTATGTGTATAAGCATGGCGTGCATCCCGTGAATGTTAATAAAAATCCCCAGCTGTTTACTGCGCAACTAGCAGACCGACTATACTCTAGCTCACGTTACTTTGAATAATTCGTAAGTTGTATTCTTTTTCCATAGCACATGCGCGAGAAGCTTGAGTATTTCACCAAAGACACAAGGTATGTAGGTATAAAAATTTCATTTTCTGAAAAGAGATTGTATATTGTTGCTTTAAACAAAACTAAGCATAAGCAATCTATGAAACAATATTCAATTTAACATTTCAAATGTAAAGAAACTATCACAAATAACATAAAACGTCATTACCTTCAGGTTCACAACCTTCTACGAAAATATGCAGGAACTAAAATATCTAAGGAGATTACGGAATACTGTTTCAGTTGGCAATGGCACTACAGAGATTTTAACTGATTATTGCATTGGAACTTTTGATAGTCTCGTTAGAGGTTACAATGTTTTCAAAAAAAAGTGAGTTTTTTAATGTTCAGTGTTTTGGAAAAAGTAGGAGCATTGGAATTACATTAGATTACATCACGACTGCGCAGAACTATTTAAGTTTGTGCTTAAAATAATTAGTTAATTCAATTGTTAAAATGGGAAAAAAACGCAAAACGTAAGTAAGATTATCAAATTCTATAGCTCCTCCTCTTACATAAATAATATTTTAGCAACCGTAAAATTTTCGAGGTAGTGCCAATGTTTCAACAGAGGCTTGCACACAAAACTAGCAAAAAAATAATATTGCAAAAAATATGTATAATAGCAGTTCAAATCTAAGTTAACGTACCTACTTAATCTACAAACTGATACAAAAACCTTTCCCTTCTTCATGATTAGCAAAATTTGAACATTGATAAAACCGAACTATCTACCGTATATCTGAAAGTACTCCCAGATTTGAGCGTTATTAATAAACTTAACGCAGACACACACATCCCCAGGACAGACTTAAACTAGACAGTTTAATTTCTTTTGTTATGTTAGTAGAACAAACACAGCAGTATACAGAAATGAAGTTTATAAATAAAATTCAAACGCCTTTACATTCACATTCCTCTTTTTTTTCACGTAATAGGCATCTGCCGAATCATTAACATGTCAAAAATCGTATGTGTAGAAAATATGTTGGAGAATTAAAATTCGTACAGCTTGCCAAAATGTAAAAGCCTAAATATATCAACAAAGTTGCATAATCCTTTTTTTAGATTTTGCTTTTAAGGTTCACGAGCAATCTGACCATAAATAATTCGGTTGTTTTTCTTTCATAATCATATTTGCAAATTTGCACATTTCTTATTCATGCAAAAATTTCAATGCCAATTCGGTTGGAATAGACAGCTGCATGCTGCATCCTAACAAAGCAATAATGCTTCTAAAATGAATTATATAAAAGCTCTTGAGAGCAACTGGCATTCACGTACCCATTGTTGTTCAAATTGCAAAACTTGTTTACCCCTTAGACTTTTGTGTGGTTTAGTTCCACAAGAAGAACTATTATCCCTATATGAATATCTTTTATTTATATGTGTGTCAGAATCATATCTAAGTCGAAAGTGTCGCAAACTAATTCAATGTTGGCCGTACAGTAATAAATTTCTACTTTAAACTTCTATTTATTACATTTCAGTTCTACATCATGTAATAGGCATACATTTGTAGGTCAGTATTTCAGTAAAGTAGTCATTAAAAACATTAACTAGGGGAAAGTTGGAAATTGATCACCATCTTATGAATATCCAAAGTTTTCTCCCCCCAACCTTAGATCGGTTTTTCACTTTTTTGCAAAACGATTCATCAAAATGCCAAAAGTGTTATATAGCATACACAACGTTACATTCTGCGTCAAAGAGTGCACATAAGACATAAGTCACAATTAATTAACTAAATTAATGATTTTTTCTATTTGCCGATAAAAAGGCATGTGTAATAGGATGAACCACCATAACGGCTACTCCTACAAACATATATTGTTATAAGAGAATATGATCTATATTCAACGGCACTATTTATGTACCTACACAGATAAAATCTGTGCTATGTATGTGCAAGTGCATGCGTTCGAATTTTTTTTCGTATTTTGATATTTTGACTTCGTATTCTTGACGAAAAGTTATAATGCAAAGTAGTTATAATAGCATTAATTCTTCTTACATCGGTAAGTTGATCAAAATCGCCGTCGAAGTTTCGAATTTACCGAGGTCGTTACGGTTATGCACTATAGGTACCTACATTCCCCGATGTCCCTCATAAAAAAGAGATTGTTGAGACGACATAAATTAAATTAATGGCGGATGCTATGTTGTAAAAAATTTGAAATTATTTGAAACAAAATATAATTTCAAACAATTCAGTTTTAATGATTTATATGTCATTATTAATATGTATGAAAAAAACTGTTCTAAATCTGTTTTAATCTTCTTGTCGGCCCTTTTATATGTTAATTTTATTGGTCAATTAAACTTTTAAGCTTCTTGAAGATATGACGCCTAAAGCAGAGACATAGGTAGTCTAACGACAAAGGAAAAGTAAGAGTGTAACAAAACCTGATGTAACATCTAATCTAAAGGCAGTTCGTTTCATTAATAACTTTACACACACAAAAAGTGGATAAGTGCGTTTATGGGAGTCCACACAATCATGTTATAGGAACAAAAGCACGAAATAGAAGAAAAATCTTGTATGTATTCCAATAGTTTGAGATATAGGTAAGAACAAAATTCATTAGTTATGAAATGTATTTTTAGTTTTATTGAGACCAACTCAACAAAATATAAATATGTGCCTAGAACTACGAAGTACTACCCAACAATTTCAGGAATTATTAAATAAAAATAAAAGATTGCCCTATCAATCAAAAATTTAATTATCTCCTTCACCGTTCGCAACAAGACAGTGCTACCAGCGTTTCTGCCATGAATAGAAGCACTCCTGGAAGATGACCGTAGTAAGCGCATTGAGAACCTCCTTCGATTGCTCTTGAATTTCTTCTATGGATTTCAGTTTGATTTTCAGCTTCGAAAAAATGAAGCAGTCGCACGGTGTTAGAGCCGGCGAAGATGGTGCGTGGGGCACAGCCTATTTGGTTTTTGGCCAATAACATTTGATAGGTTTAAGTCGCCGTTTTGTTCAGTTTATAACAAAATTGAAGTATTCTCGCTTTTTTTGTTCGATTATTCAATGTTACTCGGTAAATAAATAAAACATCTATTTCACTATGAAAAGTACTCTGTCTAAATGTTTCCCATAAAAAGCACATTTAAACACGAATTATAGAAAATAGGCAAACAAATGGAAAAACTGGTCACGATAGCTGTAAGTAAACCTAACGCTAATGAAGTTTAATTTGAAAGTATAATATACAGAGCGATCTATTTAAAATTATCAAATTTAGTTCTCATCAATATTTATTTGTACCTAGTAGAAACCGTTTTGAAGCGTTCATTTTCTAAACTAAAATTAATTGTAGCAAGATTCACTTTTGCAGATAAATTTAGAAGCATCGCTTATGTTCCGCTGAACCTCGGTAGCTCGTAATATTTATGTAGTAGTGACAATTGGTAAATTATGTAAAAAAAGGAACGCGTTTAAAAATATATGGTATAGTGCGAATATTAAATTTGAGTTTTATATGGCACTATAGGTACAGCAGTAATGTACCTACTATTATATGAAAATAAATAAACAAGTTTTTCTATAGTGCGCCAAAGTTATATGCTAGATCTACTGTAATACTCGACTATATACTCTAGCTAGATATTAGAAATATTAGAAGATCCGTTATTCTGTCGTTGAATCTGAGATGCAATTTTGTTAATAGAAATAGAAAACAGACTTTCCACACTGAAACAAAAAGATCTACAGTTCTGTCCACACAATGGCACTTTGTGTAGGTATGTAAGTAGTCATTGACAATTTCTAAATATTTGGTATAAAGGAATGATTATTTAACTTTCGTGAAAGTGTTCTGAAAGAATGCCAATATGCAGCTTACACACCTGCTATTTGCATACACGATATTGAATCTATTATAAGTAACATTATAAAAATCTTCACTGACGTGAATCTTTTGATGTATGGCATTGAACGTATTCAAAGAGGGAAATTTGTAATCTTCCAGGGGATTTTTAAGTGACATTGACCAAATTTATTGGTACAGTGTGCATTACGGACATTGGAGGTACCTACACAGGCTAAGTATGTGATTGTCGTCGTTGACAAAGAAATGACGAAAATAATTATACCCAAAATAACATTTGGAGAAGTGCGCTTATATCCACCAAATGAATAGTTTATTGAAAAATTCACATTAAAACAAACCGTCACTTCTAAAAGAAGAGCAGGGCACTAACCTTATCTTATATGTAATTTCGGTTGTACAGTTTTTGGCAATTAATTGAATAATTGGCTCAAGATTCTAATCGTAAAATACTTAGTTATAAATTAAAAAAAATATGTCCCATAATTTCATCTGTTGTGTCACATACGACAATAAAACTGCTTAAAAAAATATTCATATATCATCTACAAAGGATGCTTAGTTTAAAATACAGAAACAATTAATTCGTCATTACCTACTTCATATTCTAAATGCGGACTACCTACCTAAATGCCTGTGTGGCAAATTGAGACGATATGGATATATGCAATTGTAAATAGAACCTATTTATAAAGTCAAACGTACTCAAAATACTATTGACACGAGAGGACTAAATATAAAAATAAACGCTCTAATAAACTTGCCAATTTTTTTTAAATCGTCCGTAAAATTTGCTAAACTGATTTTTTTAACTTTCTGACTACTAAACTACTGACTCATACTATCGAAAATTTACTACGGACATGCGACCGTAAAATAATTTATTAATCTTTCATTTATTTACTGTACATTATTGTAATGTGATTCGGGAGAACAATTTACACAAAATATTCATGACAATATGGTTAAATTTGGGCAATGTCCAAAGTGTGCCTAGACAAAATCACTTAGACCTCCTTCAAACGGTCTATTAAACAAAGAACGAAAAAGAGAGGATTTGAATGGATATAAATCCAGATGAATTGTATAGTGTTTAAAAATATTGATCATCGCTACAAAATAGGGGAAGAGGCAGTACTGTTTGTATCGTATTCGGTCGTTATCGATAAGTCTATTGTTTATTTAACTTTTTAAGGCACTAATTTGAAATTTTATTAAGGTTCAATTGTTTGGATGCGAAGATATGAAAAGCAGTGTTGTGTGCAGGGATAAAACATGTTCAGAAGAAAAGTTTACTTGTGTTAAGGGAAAATTCCGGTTCATAGCAGGTGTAAAAAGTTAGGAGTTGGGAGTTTCTTTGTAGAAGAAATAACATGCCAATACATACCCCCATTGGCATTAAAGCAAGTGATTTGCGGTTTAGAATCGGCTCTTCCACTACAATCTGTAAAACTAATAACTCAAGATACCCCTGTTGAAAGGAAGCATATCGCAGTGTGGCTGATTTTTGTACAGGTCTATTAAGAGAGAACCTGCGCTTGATTGTGGGCATACTTTCTGGGTCCTGTAAACTAAATAAACATAGGTATGCACCGTATGGATTTGATCAAATCACCATCTTGCAGAGGATGCTATACAGACGACAAGACTGCGTACCACATACTTTGTGAGTGTCCTGCACTGAGAGGTTGTTTATTGGAGGAATCCTAGCAGGACATGGCTACGATTAAAGTGCTTCCTCTTCAGCATCTCCGGGTTTTCCTCACGTGTGTGATGGCCTGAGCCACGTTCTGGGATTAGACCACTCTAATGAGGGAACTAGCACAAACAGCTAGAATATGTGGCCCACGTGCACCTAAATTATGTTCACTCACTGTCTTGTCTCCACAGAGTGATACCAAAATTAATACGTTCTATCGATCGAGCTCTGAAATGAGACGATTATTGCTTAGTTTTTAAATGATGGAACTTCTGAGCTTGTTGTATTTTCAGTTCATCAAATAAATTCTGTTCACTTCGTGACGTGATGTAGGTATTAAACAAACATGGATATAGGCCTATTAATATACACAAATTATAACAAGGAAGTTCGTCAATTATTTTTAACTCTCACAATATTTAAAACTGTTTTACGATGCATAAATTTAAAAGTATTAGTCTCGTAAAAAAATTAAGTTATTGATGTTTGCTTTTATTAAAGTCAGTAGTCAATTAGCGAATTCAGAGGATTATGTCAAAATGTGTCACCAAATATGTTTAACACAGTAAAATCGAATTCGAATTTCATCATTGAACCTAATCGAAATGTTTTATTCATATTGTTAATTAAACTCTTCTAAAATTAAAATTACTTTAATTCAAAACTTTCCGAGGGAGTATTGCCATACCTCCCACTAATCGGCGCCCCCGTACTGGTCTATCCACAGCCTTTATACAACAGCCAACACAATCGTGACCATCACTTCTGACAAGCTTTTCACACGGTCTATTTATAACATGCGAAAAGCTTAAAAGGCAGGGAATAACTTCTTATCCAATAAAAAGGGTAAGGAACACACGCTGAGCTAGCGATTATCATCTTCATCTTACACATTACTTAACAATCATGCCACTTTGCAACTTTGAGTAACGATCTTAAAGTAAGAACAATTCAATAATCCATTTTGCATTAGAAAAAGTAAAAATCTAATGGAAATGCAAAAATGTGCAGAACTTTGTAATTCACATACATGTACTTTAAATTAAACGGGGCGATTCGAAAAAGTGAATATACCTTACCTTGTATCGCGACATAAGACATTATGTGATTAAAAGTGGATTAAAAGTGGCCCTACTAAAATCCTGGACTTTGTGAAAGATACAGGTATTCTTGAAGGGTAGACAACACCGGGGAGCACAATAGACCAAATGGTCGCAGTGCGGGAACCTATTGGGACCACCCCCAGAAAGAATAATAATAATAATAAAAGTGGATGGTTACTCTTTATTACACGTTCATGACGTTCATTGTTTTAGGAACACTCTGTGTTTAGTGACATATTCATAAAAGCTTCGTATTTCGTCAAAATCGTTCCTTTTTCCGATTCAATCTACGTTTTTACCCTCTAGAATCTAGATACTATAGTAAATACACCTCTGGTAGTGGGGCTTTATGTGTTTGGACGTGGCAAAATGTTTTGAACATCCGTCCAGTTTGTGAAGGCTACACTGTGGTTATTGAAATATTCACTAACGAATAATATATTTACTTAAAAGAGAAGGTACAACACGTGTATCTTAAAGAAACATAAAACTCTACAGTTGTAGGTATATGTTTTGCCTCTTACCGAGCATTAAACCCCTTTGCTCAGCACCCCATGCCCTCCCCGCAGGAATCAAATTTTGAGCTCGATCCCCTTAGCAAGAATTTTCATTTGAAAGTGATGGGGTGGGGGAGCTGAGTGAACGTTCGCTCAGCTAATCCCTTCCTCCGCCCCTTAAAATTAAACCAGTGTAGTTTTGAATTTCGAGCTTCATCTCTTACCTGAAAACAACCCAAAATACAGGTAACTCATAGAAAATACTAATCAAACTATAATTTTTTTAATGCATGCAGGTGCAGCATTAATAGGCTACAAAAATATGTAACACTTCATTTCCGAGTGGCAACCTCTTAGCAGGAAAACCAACCCTTGTGTCGAACACTCAAGAGGGAACTATGCTAAAAAATCGAGAAACTAATCATTTTATAACGTTGAATCATCTTCCGATTTAGGAGCTTAGTAAATATGTAACCGTTGATTCCGGGTTGCAACCGCTTGGCAGGAAAACCACCCCTTATGCCGAACACGCAAAAGGGAACTACTGAACGTTCCGTTAAGAAACCTCACTGTCAAACATTTCTTGATATAATACAAATCATTTGTTTATCAGTGCATCTTAGATTTCACGTAACTACAGTTACATTTGCATTGTTATTGTAGACAAAAATAGGAAATCGTATCAGTATCGGTAGGTGGTAATTTGAGAAAAAGTTGTAAAAAAAAAATTTTAACTAGCAGGATGTAATTGCATATTTGAACGTAGTTTTTAGTTCTGATTAACTTTTTTTAATAACAATTTTCGATATTGTCAAAAATAAAGGTACTTTACTCTTGAGCAAAATTCATATTTTTTGACAAACCGCGTACACACAAAAAATTGAATATCTGATGATTGTATTTTAAATTTTAGAACATGCAGAACTTTTTATAAAGAATAATTTTTTTTCGTAAAATTAATAATAAAAAATTTTCCATATGGTGCGAACTTAAGCAGACACACTGTATGTGTATAAGTAATTCCTACTACACAAGCTCATGTCAATTTAGAAACTATTACTTTAAAACACGTTCCTGGAAAAATCTCAGAATAAAATGAGTAAATTACAATTATCGAAATTCCTTCACGTATACTTACTTAATAAAATTATAAATGTAAGTAGGTACTCTTCTATTAAATTATTTTAAGCTGAAAATTCCCAGTAAGTACTTGGTATATTTTTATGATAAAACATTTATAAATATATTAAACAGAAATGTAACGAACCTCACAGTTTCTGTTAATAATTAAATATAGGATTTCATGATTAGTCATAAGATTATTTTTCACACATTCCTGTAGAATTTTGTTTTTGGACACGAAAGGGGGAGGTGTAGACGTCAATGGAGTTGAGAGAATTCAGATCTAACAATAAATACAAATTAATCGACGGATGTTTAAGATCTATTTTGATTGGGTTGGGTTAGTCATATTTTGCGTGAAATTGGATTAAATTCATTTTAAAGGTATTTGTGGGAGAAGAAAAAAGACAATGAATTTAAAAACGGATGAACTGTGTCAGTGGTTGAATGTCTATTTAAAAATTAGTTTCTAATTTAATACAGTTTTTAAGCAAAGTATGTATATTATCTTGTTATGTGGAATATTGTGCCATCTCTAATACTAAAAGCAAACATTGGAAACATCGATGTTGTCTGTGTCTCCCCTTTTCTGTGGTACAGTGTATTTCAATTTTACGTACACAAAACTCAAAACAAGAAATAAAAATCGACAGGCTCGACTGTTTTTCGGGAAAAGTATACCCATTGAAATTATTTATTACTTTACGGGCGCACTGTATAGTACACTGCAATTAAACGAACGAACTAGGTACAAACAGAAATACTTCATAAAGTACTGAAGATTTTTTCTACCCCCAAAGTTCTCGTGGAACAAGTGTACTTAACAAAATGTTTGTATAAGATTTCCCACAAAATGGTTGGGTACATCTTTCCAATAGTTGCCGTGCTTGTTATAACATACTTCAGTCAGAAGGTAGCAAACTATTGCCTATTGTGCCTTGTCTCTTTGTCCTAGGGTTTTATTGCCGCAGAGGAAGGAGGTGAATTTTTATGATGCTACTGCCGCTTTATTCAGAAGGCTTATGAAAGCAACCAATTCGAATATTTGAGATTGAAAGGTGATAATATCGTCAAGATTTTAAGCTTATACAAAAAACGAATCAAGTACCTACCCAACTGCAATGAATTGTGTATAGCATCAATTCTAAAAATGTATTGCAATGTACTGCATAAAGCTCGTTTTTATCATATAACCCTTTTCGTCGGGTAATAAAGGTGGAATTGACTATTTCATTTTGGAAGCATGCATTGGAAGCATACAAAATGAATTAGTCAATTCCACCTTCATTACTCGACGAAAAGGTCTACATGAGAAAAACGAGCTTTATACGATCCTTTCAAACCAAGCCCCAAACACTATTTCATACTTTAATGATCACATGAAGTGGCTGAAAGAAGAAATATTTGGAAACGTTTACAGCACTTATATTGTGTTTATTCGGAAATCGGGAAATGTAACAATCATTTTCGATGGTTATTACAAGGAGCAGCATCAGCGCAAATGTGACGATCGAATATGGACTATATGGAGGTTCTCTAAGAATCCAACGTCAAGATGAAAAGAGCAAAAAATTGAAAATGGAAAGCTTATTGCACGATTAGCAATTCAGCGGTGATACAGATACGCTAATCGTCCTGCAGTCAACATACCGACATACGTGAACAGTATTTAATAGTCGTTGTCGTTGGACCAGACCTTGTCCAGACGTAAATCGCACCTAAAAACGTTCCAAAACGCCGTTACATAATGTTCGGCTTCCATCAAAAACGGCAAAAAACAATTTTATTTCTTCATACGATACAACATCGTCGTTTTGTAATGCCATTATAAAGACATCGTTGCTAACCTTCAATGAACAAGAAAAACTTCGACAATGTCGAAAATGAAGTAGAAAAATGTATGTTGGCACTATACAGGGTGATTCATTAAGAATGTCCAATCTCTGAACTGTAGATTCCAGACCTCGAAATATGATGATTCTGCCCAACATGCCTTATACAAATATTGATAGTTTCCGAGATACCGGGTGTTTAAAGTTTAAATATGAATTTTGATTTTCGCAATAACTTTCTATTTTTTCACAATTTCTTTTTGAAAATTGGCAGTTTTACCTTTTTTTGCATGAGGATTGCCAATTTGGACTCTAATTTAGCATTGCTAATAGAGGGCGCTAGTTATACTTGGTTGTGTTTAGTAAATCTAAGCAAAAATTTTTTCGGCTGAACTATTAGCAAACTAATAATAAAATATGGAAAAGCGTTAGATTCTACAAAAAAAAAGTTACTCTTGTTTGATTCGTGTAACTCGATCAGTTATCGAGTTATTTGCTTCTAAACAGTTCAATAAATTTTAATTTAAAAAAAAAATTTATTCTCTAAATGTGTAACAACAATAAACTATTATTTATGATCCGTTTTCGCAAAGATCTCTTCATATCAAATAACCCTTGTCTATTATTTTTAATCACATTAATTAATTAGTTATTGCGAAAATCAAAATTCATATTTAAACTTTAAACACCCGGTATCTCGGAAACTAGCAATATTTGTATAAGGCATGTTGGGCAGAATCATCATATTTTGAGGTCTGGAATCTACAATTCAGAGATTGGACATTCTTAATGAATCACCCTGTATAGGTAGCACTTTAAGATTGGCGGAAGTTATGAATGACTTTAGATTATTGTGTTCAATAGACAATAGACAGTGAGGTTGTTTCTTTAAAATAATTAGCACCCACACTCTGTCATCAGAGTGACATGGACGAAAAATAACTCTGAAGGATTTTTTTCCGACAAAAGAACGCTTATTTGGGGAGTGAGAAACTAATCCAATAGACGGTAAAAACGGTACCTACTTTAAACTATTTAATTATAAATAATTGAATTTTTTACGATATTTTTACGAATAGGTATTGTTAAATAACGTAGGTATTACGAAAATAATATTAAGATAATTTTGCATTCCAGACGTGTGACTACTAGCGACCGATAGACCGTTTACATGAATTAAAAATATTAATAAATTAAAAAGACACGCGCCAAAACAAACATTCACTCAGAAAAATTTGGCAACTCAAATACTATTAATAATAAAATAGGTTATCAATATTAGAAATTCAATTAATACGAAGAGCTTCAACGAAAGTGTACTAATTTGTTTGCAGAAGAAGACAAAATTATAAATCATATTTCTTTATATATTTTTATTTTAGTAGGAAGATAATCTGGCAAGTTTACTATCGAGTTCAAATTATTATACTTTAGTTTAATTCTTGTTATTGAAAAACGCAATATTACATATATTGGAATTAAAACAGATAGAAAAATTGCGCTTTCAACATGAAAGCTGAATTATATGCTTTATATTGTAACATCTGCTCTTAAGATCTGCCAAAAATTACGTAAAACATGTAGTGTATGTAAATTTGTACACATACAAATGTAAATTATATTTACCTTTAAATACTAAATATGTTCAGACATTACTGTTACATAAACAAATCATGCCACGAACTGATTTATTGTATAAGTGTTATTTATGGCAACCTTTTATCACGAAACACTCGAAAATGGCAACATTTCAAACTTTCTATTAAACTACAGCACCACCAAGAATGTCTACGGAAAATATGTGAGCTAAATTTGACAGTTTACGCATCTTGCCTTCTCTCTTTTAGGATTACAAATTTAGATTTGAATGTAGGTACTTCGACTCCTAAACCTGTAGCTCCCTCAACCACATCTTCTCAGAGACAATGTATGCTTGGTACAGCTGTACACTTCTGTCACTTGATAGTGACAAAGCGCTTGCTGAATTATCCAAAAATCACTTAAGCGTATTTACATTCGGTTGGGAGAAGCAGGATGTGTTAAAGCACGAACGGAAAGTGCAAAACGAAGGGGATGTCGAAAAACGTGTATTGCATTAAATTGAGCAAGATCGCGGTTCAAGTAAAAGTTACTTTACGATTTGGCCCATTGCAAGGCGATTTCATTTATGCCAATACTCTTTTAACGAGTTCAGCCTGGAGCAAATCACTCACTTTGTTGTAATATATGCCTCTAGGTCTTGAAGTACGAATGCGGTTTCTTCACGATGAGGCGCCACCTCATTTTATCCGAACAGTAAAAGAATTGTAAATACTCTGTACTCAAATCGATGGATCAGTAGAAGAGTTCCTAGAGTATGGCCAGTATGTTCTCGAAATCTAAATCTTTGGTTCTCTATTTATGGGGCCAGCTAAAAAGAATTGTGTGTTCTTAAACTTAAACAGCGAGTAGAAGATGCTTGTATAAATATTAGAAATGAAAATGGTAGTTTCGTCCTGGATTTGAGGAGCTTAAGAGCCACATTCATTCACTCATCCGTAGTACACCTTAAGCATGTGATCGGGTTGATAGTGTTTCATAAATCAAAGGCACATAGCAAGCTAGAGAGTTGACTCGGACCGAGCGTCTTCTACAGTCGAAACTAGTAAGTAAATACACAGGCTGGGCTAGCTTCAATTGTGGACAAAATCCACTTAAGTGCCACTTAAGACAAAGTGTGCTTGTTTGTAATAAATATAAGTGTAGCAAACACCATGGGAAAATACTCCAGTAATTAAAAGAAGAACTGCGGGATATTAGGTAATCCCTCAAGATAAGACAGAACTAAAAAGGCTTAGGCAACAATTAACACTTCCATTATCTCCTATTTGAGGAAAATAACATGTGACAGCAGAACAGTCTACTCCCAGTGGAGAACGACAAAAAAACTTAAAGAGACCAATCAACCACAACAACATGGGCAAGAAGGAATAAAAAAAGGTGATTTGTGTGCAATTCGTTTAGAAAAGATATTCAAGACTGGCCAAAGAGAAGATAACGAGACCTGGAAAGTAATGCAAGAAGTAGAGTATGGCCAACTTTTTTTTTTGAACAAAAGAAAAAAATACATCAAGGAATTTCCTAGGTTTGATCTGATAATTAACTGGAAACGTATTAAAAAATCTTCCAAAATTGGCAAATTTAGCCATTGAATGTAAATATCGACGCTCTTCAAATCCTGGATAGCACTAATTTAGTTTTAGTTTTAGATTACCGTATAACTGTGCGTTTTAGAAAATTATGTGTCATACACTTTTTGTTTATTTCTATATCATCTTGTATACGGCCAGGTAACTTTTTCCGAATCTCCCTGTTTAAATACTGTTCAATAACGCCGAAGTGGGCACAGAAAACAATCCCGTGCAATGTATTCTCGCTACCGATTTCATTGGAAGTAATTCCGGCTTGTATCTTTTCAATACCACCCTGTATATTTTTTCCAAATTTGAATTCAACGTAGGTACAATATCCATTTGAGTGATCAAATCGCATTTATATTTTGGACTTTAAAATAATAAAAAAATGATGGTCTATTCTTACTACAAAAGATAGATACGATGCACTCAATCCTACGTGATGTGATGACGTATAACAAAATTAAAGTAAAAAATTACATATTTGTCAGCCAAGATGTTCAAAAGAAATCCACCTGCTTCAATGCAACATTTAAGATGTGTAGTAAATCAGGTGATGTAACTGTTCGAAATACTTCGAAATTAATAGCACATTCAATTTTAACTCTAATTTTTTAAATTTATGTACCATGTATCTACTTGCTATGCAAAAATTAATCGGCGACATTCGTTTAGTTGGAAAATTTGGTCAATAAATTAGTCTCTAATGGCATTTTTAACAGATTTTTTTTATTATTTGTAAATCAACATATCTATGTACCTACGCAAAATTCTAAAATCGAAGAAGGTATACAGGATAACATTAAAAATGGGATAAAGTTGGAGTCATTTCCGGTTTGG
Source organism: Pyrocoelia pectoralis (assembly GCA_036250285.1). Taxonomy (NCBI): domain Eukaryota; kingdom Metazoa; phylum Arthropoda; class Insecta; order Coleoptera; family Lampyridae; genus Pyrocoelia; species Pyrocoelia pectoralis. The sequence continues at coordinate 19,436,996 of CM070080.1, read as the reverse complement.
AGGGGTGAAACGAAAATAAGTATGTAAATAGTAGATGAAGTGTGGTTGACTGTTATACCCTAACTATATGTATTGATAAAAGCACGAAAATGATCTTAAATCTGGAAGTAATAAGAGAAATAATGACTTAAAGAGTTGAAGAAATTGTAGAATCATTTATTACACAGAGGACTCTAAAACCTGTAAGAGCACCGGCCTTGGAGTGTACGAAAGCACTGGACGAGACTGCACAATTTTGCAATTCTGGGACAAATGCGACCGTTCCAAGCCGAGGTATATAGGATTCTGAGCACTTGTAGGAGCCGAACCAGCATGTGGGATGAGATATAATATATACATGCTGCAAAAAGGAGCAAAGCAGGTTCAGGCAATACTCACATTAGACGAAAATTCCTAGACAGAATCATTCCAAGATCTTCCTGGAAAACCCAATCTAGAGCGTTTATCTTAAAATTAAGTAGGACGAACATAAAACTTACTATATAAATGGTCTGCCGTCTGAATAAATAAATGAATGAATGAAAATCCATGTACATCATGGCAATTGGAAATTTTAATTTCCCCCACCAACAAAAACGTTTACTACATTTTCCCATTTTTAGAGTTCATTCAAAATTGACAACATACTTAAATATCTACCAGAACAAATGAGTTTTATATTGCAAAAGTCAAAAACTCAAATGAAAAATAGCAGAAATACGTTAACGTACACCTATAAAACGTCAATCCAAGGGTAAATTAAGCAAAAAATTCTTAATTTGTCAATCAATCAATATAGACGCTATCGCTATTGAACTGTATCGTATCAATTACGGCTACTTCCGCCTCGTGAGACAAGTGTGTACGAAATGTCTTACATTATTCATCACCTCGCCCTTGTATAAAAATTACAAGATATTAAACGTTGGGTAATCTACATTCTACAAGTCCTACCAGTGTACTTAATCCATGTTTAATTTAATAAGATGCCCAGACTGAAAACACCCCCGCGTGAATTACAATAATCAGACTATGAGGGACGGCGTGAGTCAAAACACTCTAAAATATGTACTAAAGACCATAGCGTGTAATTGAAATAATAGATTCAAATTCCTTTAAAATCGGTTACACAAGAGATTTAAAATAAATGTTTAGGTTACCGAAATCAATCTACTTCTTTTATATTTTAAAAATATAATAAATTTTAAATTTTTATTATTTCTTTTGAACTGTACACAGGTGGACTATTTTATGTTTAGACTTTGATGATAAATTTAGCTATACGAACTCCAAGAATACATCTTGGAGATTATTATTATAAACAGCTACTTTATTATGTCGAGGTGATTGCAGAAGTGGAAATGATCATCGGTTAGTAAACGGGTAAATTGATAGCACTTAACAAAATATCAATAATAGTTTAATCAGTTTAATAATTGAGAAGTATCGTCGGCAGAAAGTTTCTTTACGCTAAGTTTCCATCGGTTGCTATTCGAAAATGTACATAAAACTGCAAAATTGCCATTTCTCGTTCAAGTACTGTTCAAGTTTCTACTGTTTGCATAAAGGTGCTGTTGGCATGCCGAAACCAAAAATAATCTTAAATATTTTGATGCACCACATGCATCTGCGTTATTATTAGCAGATGCAATACAACTTAAATTAGTAAAGTTTTGCGTAGTTTTGTGTTCATTCCGGATATCCTTACCATTTTATTCTTTGTTTGGTTTACGAAATTTTTGAAAAACATGGAAATTTACCAATTTCGTTTCTAATGTTGATCAAGGTTAATTTAAGCTTGAACATTTTTTAACATTGTAAATTATATAAATATAATATTTCTAGGTTTACTATTATTTCATACTCTTTCGCGAAATTTAGTCATGGACATTTTATTATCTGTATTTTATTGGTGAAGCTGCTGAGCATTTACAGGTGCTACGCCCATTACTAAGTCGATGGCTAGCTTTCTATTTAGGTGTTTGTTACACTTAGAAAGAGATTTAGGTTCCAAGATATCTCCGGAAAAGCGATAAAAAGCAAAGAGAAAGAAGGTGAACAACAATTTGGAGTGCACGATGTAAGAATAAAACAAGTTGAAGAAAAGCACGCATACTTCAAAGGTCAAGTAAATCGGATCCTCAACCATATCGACGATCAATTCAAGCTAAATGAAGAAAAAGTAAGCGATTGTGAGCGTAGGACTGCCAGAAATGAAGCTGAAGGAAATTAGTGCTGAACAGCAAAAGTTTTGTTTCGCCTGATTTGCTTACACTCTGGACCAACGTATTTTGCCTGACAGATTAAAAATTAACCTACCCTATCTCATAAACCTATGAAGAAGATTTATTACAAAAATTACGTAAACATCGGGTATGTTTATTACCACTTGCAATGTACGAGAAGAAGGGCAGGTCCAGCTGAGTTTTGGAAAAACCAATACAAATCAATCTTTTCACGGTAGGTAGGTATATCGATTAGAACAATTTTGAATTTTCAACAAAACGTAGTCACTGGACACAAACTTAGAAACACAGGAACGACTTTTTGTCAGCAGTTAATTTAAATTATATTTGAATTTGAAGTAAACCTTCCGCATCAAAAATAACTCGATTGTTAAACATACGCTCGAACAACGAGATTAAACATAAGGCTAAGAATATATTAAGAAAACTTACCGACTAAAAACATGTCCATTCGCATCCGCCTTTGTACCCATAGAAACCTTAAAACTTTTATGCAGTGACCCAAGGATACTGGCACTGGATCTTCTTCGTGTTTCAACCCGAGGTACAGGTAACTGTTGTGATCGTACGACAGTTGGCGTTTTTCCATTTCCTAAAAGTTTTTCCCATTGTTCATCCTCGCAAACTTCGGGCACTTTTTCACTTTTAACTTCTTCGAGTGCACTCTCTTGCAAAGAGTCATTTTTATCACTCATTGTTTATGTACAGTTAATTACGAATACATAATGGCGGTTGTACGCAGTTTGCGGATATCTGTAAAGATTATTAGTTGAAAACTGGTAAGTATTATGAACGTGTTAATCATTGAATTTAAGTACACAGATTAGGTTCATAGTTGTGAGTTAGTTTATGAAGAAGATATTCAGGTAAAATGTAACGACTAAGTGAAATCGAACACCTTATGTATGTAAAATATATCCATCCCTTTTTCGAAATACGGAACAACCAAGCTTGCCTACCTGTCATTGATGCATTTATTTATCGCCAACTAATGTGTTCTGGAATTAATGTGGAATGTGTAATTTTTTAATCACCATTTAATGAAAATAAAATTATTAACTTATTAATAAGGTAAATTCCCGTTGTATTTCTTTATCGGAAATATGGTTAATACCGTTTATAAAATGACTTATCTGAACGATTACATCGTTAAGCGCCATTGCCACCGGTCAAATCTTTTGAAAACAAGATTCAAAAAATTTCGTCGTCCTCATTTACTACCATTTTGGAAAAATAAACTAGCTGTTATTGAGCATTGCTCCTGCACGTGAATAATAATCAGTAGAAGTAAGCCACGCAGATTCGGCGCACTGCATATGTGAACATGCAAAATATAAAATTTCCAATATGGTGAACAATCGTCTCAACATAAAATATCATAGGGCGTGTAAGGACTTGTAATAAAGTAGTTTGCGAGGGATTGTAATCGCTCCAGAGTTCTAGAGCATCATAAAGAAATGCATAAAGGAATTTTTGTTGAGAAGCAGGTAATTTAGGTAAGGGTGGTTCTATTTCTTTTTCTGTCCTAAAGCATTACATACCTACCTAAACAATTTTCCCAAGTTTGTAGGCCAAATCTTTCCTATAACATCTACCAGAAGAATTCGAAGAAAAATTGGATGATTCTGGCCTGTCGATTTCGGATAATTTTTTATTCTGTGTATCAACTAGGTACCTACCTACTGCAATGATTAATCTTATCAAAAATTTATTCATATTGGTTGCTACGTTGGCATTTTTAATCCTTGACTTGTTTCGATTTTGTTTATGTAAACATCAAAGAAATAAAAGCTTATCTTATCTTATCTTATCTTATCTTTAAAGGCAGAGCAAGCGCGTATTTAAGGGCAGGGTAATGGGGTAATTAACCCCCCCCCCCCCCGTTACATTAGTATAATAAATATTAATTAATTATTAATAATATTGGTAAACTTTTTTTAATTTGAACAGTACCTAATTAAAAAATTAGTGCATTTTTTTTAATTTCTAAGATACGCCGCGCCGCCGTTGGGGAGAGTGAAAGTATATTATTTGTTTTTATCCTTACGAATTTTTTGAACAGTCGTAATGGAAAGCATTTTGATTATGTTATAAATTTGAGTTGGCGATAAAAAATCGATCTTCCATACACTTTCAATTCAAGAAATTGTCAGCCCAAAGTCTATAATGTTCGATCCATTACGTCATCCTTTTTGAACCTTTTCTATAGGTACAGTAAACATGTAACTGTTAATCTTTTCAACTCTTCCCAGAAAAAAGTTATTTATCAAAATTTATCAAATGGGCAATCTTTTTCAAAAACAAAAATTTGTTTACTTCATTAATTAGAATACGATCGGGATATGCAGTTTCCCAAAAAGTTGTGAATTATTAAATTAATGGCTGATCTAGAGGAAACATAATTGCTGCTTTGGCGGTGTGTCGCGTTTACGAATTTTGATTATTCCAAAAATAATCTTTATTAGCAAAATCGTGGATTATTTACGATTTACGTATATTTCAAATTGAGAAAGTTAGCAAATTTAACTTTTTAAGATGCACTTAAAAACATTGGCGAGATTTCATTTAAAATACTTTCTAATAAGAGTTTTGAACTCTCTTTATCATTGCACTTTGTATAAATTTTCAATATTATGCATCCTGCATTTTTAAAGTGTATGCATTAATCATTTATTACTTACTTCAAGTTTCAAGAAATCATTTGTTTTATATAATAACCGGAAAAACTTCAACATTTGATATTGAAAATTTATGAATCGTAAAAATTGACGAACAAACTCAAATGATCGACTATTTTGATTTTGCGCTAACAGTTTTTTATGTAAATTTTCATGTGGAGTACTGAGTTGAGAATATAATAGATTTCCATTCCAATGTGCCCAAATGTCAAAACTGACTCTTCACCTTGTGCACCAATTTTTTTATTAGAAGAAAATAGCGCATCAACTTCAATTTTATTTTTATAGCATTTTGAAGTAATCTGTGACGTTAGTGGCTTGTAAATCTATAGACACGGCGGCGTTAAGTAATTGCTACGAGTTATTTACGAATACATAAGTATAAGAACGTTCGCGTTAAATTGTATTATGTTTACAAATTTAATTATGTAATTAAATTAAATTTTTTCTTATTTTCTGTGGAAAATAAATAAGAATGACGAGGATTGCGCCCGACACAATCAAAATTTATTTGAGGGAGGAATTTATTTTTCTTAACCACCTATGATAGTGTAACGAAACTTTATTTAAGAAACCAAGTCGAATATTTATTTATTTACACGCTAATTATTAATCACTTATTTCTAATTACGAATAGGTACTTAGTTGTTAACTTAAGAATTAATCACTTTATTTACACTAGAGGTTCACTAATTATTTTAATCACACTTAATATTTAATCACTAAAAAGTCTAACCGAATCAACGTTTAAGGTAATCACATTTAAACTTCGCGAACGCGTTAAACTGTAAAACTGTGAACTATGAACTATCAACTGCCTCGTAATAATTGAGCGGCATTATTTATACAAGTCCGCATTTGCTCTCGAAAATTCTAGAAGGAACGGTAAGTCATCGCGCGCGGCTTTCTCGAAACTTCCGGCGGATGAGTCATACCCGCCTTAACAAATGCAATCTTTGTAACATTGCCCCCTCATTAAAACCAATTTCGTCTCGAAATTCATTAGCTATCGTTGGTAAACCATGTCCAAGATCGCGCAACGCTGTCCGCCGACAATCCACCGTTCCCGGAGTGGGGATACTTTTCGGGTTAAACCTGCAAACCAAGATTTGCACACCGGTTCCCTGGAATATCTCCTCCAGCATATTCCGGACCTTCCTCCACTCGAGACCATCTAAACCACAGCCAATTCTGGGCATTGCGATCTTCCTTAGGCCACTCCATAACACTCTTCTTTTTAGATCAAGCAACGAATTCCACATTTCTCGATAATCAGGTTTTCCAGACGATAACTTCTTTGTCACCAAGTAGTAAATGAATCGTTCTTGATCCCTTAACCATAGCACTCTTCCGACACGTGGACCAAACTCTCGCAGCTTCTCTACTTGACCAAACTTCGCTTTGAAAACGGAAGCAATTCCACGGGACATGCGGAGATCGGCCGCCACACAATGAGCAAGTGAATATTCTGACGACAGAGTGAAGAGGTCTTGTTGTCTCTCAATGGTTACGCCGAATGAAGCCACTTTATTATCTCCATACATCCTCTGAAACTCTTCGTATGAGACTTCCTTCCTCTGTTCCGTTACTCTGCGTACACCATCCGCATGATTGTTCCCGTTATAACGTCCTAGTCTATTAAAATGGACAACTCTCGGCTTTCCATTTGGCATTTTACGAATACGATAAATGACATCGTTAATTCGTTTTACCACTTTGTATGGGCCCTCCCAGTTATTCTGAAGCTTGGGGGACAAACCACGATGCTTTTGAGGGTTATAAAGCCAAACCAAATCTTCTTCTTGGTAACCCCCTTCTTGAGCTCGAACGTCATAATTTTGTTTCATTCGGTCGCTTGCACATTGAAGATTTGATCGTACTAGGTTATGAATGCTATCCATTTTCCTTCTTAAGCCGCCCACGTAGCCCTCGCCAGCCAAATCTTCACCAGGTTTACTACCAAAACTCAAATCACACGGCAAGCGGAGTTCTCGACCAAAAATGACGTTAGCAGGGGTTTGCTTAGTAGATTCATGGATGGATGATCGATACGCCAGAAGGAAGAAGTTGAGATGTTGGTCCCAGTCTCGTTGATTGGCAGATACCACTTTGGACAAATACCTGTTAACTGTTCTGTTCATTCTTTCGACCATTCCATCTGACTGTGGGTGTAAAGCCGTCGTCCTGGTCTTCTTGATGTCCATGACTTTGCAAACTTCCTGGAAAACAGCAGACTCAAAATTTCTTCCTTGGTCAGAATGTAGTTCTAGTGGCACTCCAAAACGGCAAATCCAGTCATTAACCAATACTTCAGCTACAGTAACGGCCTCTTGGTTAGGCAAAGCGTAAGCTTCAACCCATTTGCTGAAGTAGTCCATCGCGACCAGAATGTATTTGTTGCCGCGTTCACTTTCAGGGAACGGACCAGCGATGTCAATTGCAATTCGCTCAAATGGACTCCCCACATTATACTGCTTCATTGGAGCTGTTGGTCGTCGATGCGGTCCCTTGCTAGCGGCACAGACGGTGCACTTCTTGCACCACTCATCTACATCTTTCTTGCAACCGACCCAATAAAATCTTTGGCGCAACTTTTCCAACGTCTTCTTCGATCCAAAGTGACCTCCACCAACTTCCTCGTGAAGTTGCTTCAATACTTCCGCGACCCTGCTTCTCGGAACCAGCAATTGCCTTTTCTGCTCTTGCCCATCGTCACTCTCCAGGATTCGTTTAAGAAGACCATCCTCCATCACCAAGGAATCCCATTGTGCCCAGTACGCCTTAACATTGGGGGAATGTCGCGCCACCTCTTGCCAATTTGGTCTATCTCCATTCTTCTTCCATTCCACAATCGGTTGTAGATCAGGATCCGCTTCTTGCTCTTGAGCAACGACAGCAGGTTGCCAAAAGTCATCCACCAAAGTAGTGGCACAAATTGACCCCATCTTTTCTTCTGCTCGATTACAATGGTTGCAATTTAATCCGCAAGGTCTCCGAGACAATGCATCTGCATTTCGATGACTGGTTCCTGCTCGGTGCTCAGTTCTGAAGTCGTACTCCTGAAGTCTCTCAATCCATCTTGCAATTTGACCCTCTGGACTCTTAAAGTTCAGTAACCATTTCAAAGCTGCATGGTCTGTTCTTAATAGGAATTTTCTCCCATACAAATATTTATAGAAATGCTCGATGGACTTCACAGCCGCCAGAAGTTCTCTTCTCGTCACACAATAATTACGCTCTGGTTTTGACAGAACCTTGCTGAAGTACCCAATCACTTTTTCCTGCCCATTTTGTTTCTGCGAAAGTACGCCTCCAATCGCAACATTGCTGGCGTCCGTATCCAATATAAATTCGCCCTCGGCTTGAGGATAGCACAAAATCGGGGCACTGATCAGTCGCAACTTCAGCTCTTGAAACGCCGCTTCACATTCCTCGGTCCACATAAACGTTCTGCCATCTTCAGTGAGACGGGTTAGCGGTTTAGCGATGGTAGCAAATCCAGGCACATAGCGACGATAATAGGTGCACAGTCCAAGGAAGCTTCTGATTTGATGTTTATCTTTTGGAACTGGCCATTCACTTACGGCTTTAGTTTTCTCCGGATCAACGGCAACACCTTGGTCGGAAACGATATGTCCCAAATACTGGACAGCTTTCTCAAAAAGGTGACACTTCTTCGGGGAAAGCGTGAGATTGGCCGAGCGAAGCCTTTGGAATACCTCCTCGAGATTCTTCATGTGGTCTTCAAACGTCTCCCCTACCACAATTATGTCATCCAGGTATACCAGACACGTTTTCCACGATAATCCTTTCAATACGGACTCCATTAGCCGTTCAAAGGTGGCCGGAGCGTTGCATAAACCAAATGGCATTACTGTGAATTGCCATAATCCAGTTCCAATTGTGAATGCCGTTTTCTCACGATCTTCAGAAGCTACGCCCACTTGCCAATAACCACTCTTCAGATCAAGGGTAGAAAAGAACTTGGAGCCAGACAACGTATCCAAGGTGTCATCAATTCTCGGTAAAGGATAACTGTCTTTCTTGGTCACGTCATTAAGACGACGATAATCTACACAAAATCGCGTCGACCCATCCTTCTTCTTCACTAATACCACCGGTGACGCCCAAGGACTGCTCGACGGCTCGATGACACCTTCAGATTCCATGTCTTGTATTATCTTCTCGGCTTCCTCTCGCTTGGCAAGTGGCAGCCTTCTAGGTGACTGTCGGATAGGCTGTGCACTCCCAGTATTGATTTTGTGCTGCACGAGATTAGTTTTTCCCTTGGAGCCATTCTTGCTTTCAAATACGTCTTGGAATCGAGCTATAAATTCTTTCACCCTCTTCTGCTGCTGCTTTGATAAGCGGGAATCCTTTGGCCAAAGTTGATTCAGAATTTGGGATGCACCGCTCTTATTAACCGTGTTTCCAGTGTCTACACCGCTAACTTGACGAATCACGCACGAAACACTTGAACATTCTCCAAGAACAGTGCCTTTCCGCAAAGTCACTGGATGATAGTTGACATTCATCACACGAACCGGAATTGTCTTTTTACATCGGAACACTTCTTTACCGACTAAAACACCGCGACCGACCATCTGTTCATCACTCGCGGGCTCGAGAAGCATAACACTGCCCTCAGTAAAGTCTCCGTCCAAACAACCCGCGACCATAACTTCGGTTCGGTCCTTTAGCACTGTGTCCTTGCACAAAATCACTCGCGATTCACACTCTTTTTGTGGATGGATCACCAGTTCCTCATTATTAACATGGATCACTCCTTGTTGTAGATCCATCATAAAGCCATACTTCGTCAAGATGTCCATGCCCAAAATGAGTTCACTCTGAATCTCAGCTACCAGAACTTTTTCATTTATGCAAAAGTTTCCAAATGCAATATTCACAGTCACTTCTCCATAAATCTTCACAGCATCTCCAGTTGCTGTACGCAGTCCCCATCTAGTAGTTGAGAGTTCCTTCTTGACGACATTTGGTCCCACGATAGTTCTCGTAGCTCCAGTATCCACAAGCATCCTAACTGGTGAACCATCCACGAAAGCATCTACAACAATCGACTTTGGAGTTATGTTATTTAAAAAGGATATGCATGCTGTTAGGGCTCTATTATGAGAGGTCGACGTTTGCCCCTTGACGCCGACCTTTTCTAGTTTTCCTGCTGTTCCATTGAGGGACCTCTGCCATAGCCTCTCCTGATAGGCTTTTTACAGCGACTTCGGATATGGCCCACTTCACCACAATTCCAGCAGCGGACTTCCTTGTTGTTTTTCAAAAGATTCACGGTGCCTTCTAGCTTCTGGAACCTCTTCTCGATCATTTCGGTCATAGTTGCAGTTATTTTCTCTGCCAGCTGGTCAGCATTTTCTGATTCCACGGTTCTGACGTATCCATGCCCTTTAACTGCCTGTTTAGCCGCTTGCATCTCCAGCGCTTGAGCGAGCGCAGCTGTTAACGTCTTAGGACGACTCAAGAACAAAGCCTGTTTTATTTCGGGATCACGCAATCCATCCGTAAACCTCTCTACTGCCCATTCTTGCAGTACAGAATCAGGTACATTATTGTACACGATTTGACTCAGACGGGCAACATCCGCCTCGTACTCTTGCAAACTTTCTCCAGACTTCTGACTCCTATTCCGGAGCTGCATCCTAAAAGCTCCTACCATATGAGCATGCCCATACCTAGTCTCCAAACGTTCCACTATGTGGCCGTAGCTTTTACGTTGTGCAGGAGGGAGTGTCTGAAGAACATCCAGTGGCTCTCCGCGCAAGGCGACTGTCAATGCTACAGCCTTTTGGTCGTCGTTCCAGCCATTCGACACAGCAGCAGCGTCGAACTGGATGAAGTAGTTTTCCCAGGTTGTTTTCCCATCAAATGTAGGTGGCTTTACTGCTGCATCCAGTCGTCGAATTGTGGGCTCATGCACTTCACTGATTCTACTTACTTGTTCCTCACCGTTGGGCGCATCAGTCTCCATTATTTGATGCCCCTCGGTTTCAATATGTCGACTATCCAAGCGTCTCTCCAGTTCCCGGAACTTGTCGTAAAATTCTTCTTTTATTGCACCTATTTGTTGGAAGTTTTCCACTATTTTATGTTCCAAAGCCACCGAATTTTCCAGAACTGCCTCGATTTTTCTATCGAATTTAAATTCTAATATTTTCGAATTTTCTTCCATTTTTCTCTCGATCGTTCTAGAGCTTTCGGCGAGTTCCTTTAATTCTTCCTTTAACGCCGTGGAACTTTCTTTTAATTCCTCCTTTAATGTTTTCTCGATGTTTTGGAATAATAATTCATTCTCGGACTGAAAGTAATAATTTTCCGGATCATTTCCATCATTGATTATTGCTTCTTTTAATCGTTCCACAAGATCGAGTTTTACACCGGTAGTGTCTAATCCCCTGTCTTCCAACTCTACTTTCAATTCAGCAACCTTTAATTGACTTAGCTTCTTCATTTTAATCCCACTTCTGACACCAATTGTAACGAAACTTTATTTAAGAAACCAAGTCGAATATTTATTTATTTACACGCTAATTATTAATCACTTATTTCTAATTACGAATAGGTACTTAGTTGTTAACTTAAGAATTAATCACTTTATTTACACTAGAGGTTCACTAATTATTTTAATCACACTTAATATTTAATCACTAAAAAGTCTAACCGAATCAACGTTTAAGGTAATCACTAGAGCCCGGAAAATATGCAAAGAAATTTTGAAAAATATGCGCATATATATGCATTGTTTTTAGCGAAAATATGCCGAAATATATGCAAAATATGCCGATATATAATGCAAAATATGCTTACTGAAAAGAGAAAAAATTAAAAGATGTATTTTTCTCAGTCCGAAGAGGATTTTATTGAAATTAAATTATTAATTAATATTAAAGTTCTTTACAATACAATAATATTTATGACGATACTCGATACTTGTACAAACTATTGCGTTACCGATAGTCCTATACTTAAAAAATATCGCAATACTTTTGATTTAATTTAATTTACGACAACTTGAATCTTAGGGTTAAAATAAATTTTAAACAACCATTCTTAATCTAGGTAGGTACTTTAGCTAAAGATAAAAGGATAAAAATAGATACCTACGTAAAACCCTTCGCGTAGATTGCAAATATTTCCAGGTAGTATCTACATCTAGTATCCATAAAAACAATTAGCTAACTAATTTCCTTGAAAAAATAGTCAAAAGCATTGAATTTCAATACAAAATAGGTACACAATAACTGCAATTTATTTATTTAAATGGGTACCGGTTTGGTCTTACTGTTTCTTGTTTTGTTACTTAAGCTGACATTGACAAGACTTCAGAATTATGAATTCATTCTTTGGGTTTTTCGTGTATATACTTTTAAATTTAATCCTCATGGAATTTGTTTTGTTTTTTGTAAAAATGTGAGACGCATTTTATTATAGGTACGAGTACGAGATGCATAAATATGCCAAGAAGGGAAATTTTTACGAAAAAATGCAAGAAAAGTACAAATATGCAAAATATGCAATATAAAATTAGTGTCAATCGGTTCGTAATCGTGAAAATCGTAAAGATTTCACGACATACAACTAGATATGCTAAAAACAAAGAATATGCATTTTTCATATTTTCCGGGCTCTAGTAATCACATTTAAACTTCGCGAACGCGTTAAACTGTAAAACTGTGAACTATGAACTATCAACTGCCTCGTAATAATTGAGCGGCATTATTTATACAAGTCCGCATTTGCTCTCGAAAATTCTAGAAGGAACGGTAAGTCATCGCGCGCGGCTTTCTCGAAACTTCCGGCGGATGAGTCATACCCGCCTTAACAAATGCAATCTTTGTAACAATAGGTTCTTACCGTTGTCTTTTTCAAAAACTCTTCACTGGCCTCCCTAATAACCACCATAATTCCTTAATTCTCCAGTTTCCATAATATTTAAGTTAAGTGAATTAAGTGAAAAATTGCTAGTTTCTAGATTCTTTAATATGTTAATATGTGTTACGGGAGTTTTGTAAAAATACATATTTAAAACGCCAAAGCTTCGCGTAAATGTAGACGTCTGGTTATCTTTTTCTCAATATACAGCCTTGCATGGTTGCATAGGCCACCCAGTTCTGTGGCCGCCTATGCAGTACGCACCCCTGTTGATTAAACAAACGGGAAAAAAATTTCTTTTATTGAGAATTCACGTCGACTAAATTCTTACATTATAATTAACTAGCTAACTTTATTTTTATGCCAATATACTGTCACTTTCGCCGGTAAAAATTAATGTGTTGTGCCTACGTGCTTATAAGAAAAATTAACCGTGAAACTCGCGAAATATTGTAAGAAATTGGCCATTTGTTAATTATAATAACGATATCACCAAAAAGAGGCTTCCAGCTTAACTGTTCGGGCGTTAAGTGTTACTAAATGCTTGAGAATGAAGTCGAAACTAGTTGCACCAATTTTAATAAATAAAGAGGTATGGGGGAGGTTTTGTGTTTCCTACAACTTCAATTTTCCGACTTGGAAATTGTTAAATGGCCAGATCGTGATGTATTACTTCTTTAAGAAGATTGCTAATAAGAAGGGACACAGACGAAAGATCAAACATTCGTCAGTTGTTTCAAATAAAATCATCTTTTGACAAAAAAAGTTCAGAGGTTTCTGCTTTGTTCGCGTACATACACATTTGGTTTCCGCATGTCCAATAAATGAATTCTTGAAAGTGAAAGTGAAACTTCACATTAAATGTGTTGATTTAAATTTTCGTTGGATAGGTAACTGAATAGGACAGCGTTACGATGGTGCAAACCACGAGCATTTAAAGTCCATAGTTCAGGATATTGTGTCTTAACTTAGAGGTTCAAAACTCAATAAAGCACATTCCTATCATTAAAAATTTTTTAAAGTACAAAGTTTTGCTGATATTCGTAAATGCAATGAATCAGAATGTTATTTTTCTGGGAGTGTGGGTAACAAGTGACATAAATAATTCTAAAAGTCAAAAAATATATTCAGGGAGCAAAAGATACAGTTACATAAATAAAGGAACCGCGACAGCTATTTGGAGAAGCAGTAGGTAATTACACAATTCAAAGCACAAAGGCTCAGATAGCTGGGTCATATCATATCGAGAGGAGAGAAGGTACTAATAAAAAGTGAAGGAAGTGGCGAATTTGAAATTAAAGGGAGGAGAGTGACACAATAGTGTATTTTACACAGTGGCGACTCGTGACTTTAGAAATGGTGACACAGAATTTATACAAACACACAGACACAATCATCTCTCACAATAATGTACATTTACTATTAAAGATGATGGTAGGTATTATATTTAAGGGCGTTATGCAGTCCGTACATTTCTAGTGAAGTAACACTTCACCTGCGTCACCTGACGAGCCGCCACTGATTTTACATCACGCTGTAAAGGGCCTTGTCCTTTGAATATAAAATTTATAATTGTTAATGTGTTTAATGACTTCAATAAATAATCGAAATTCAACGTGGATTGTTGATCGTGTAGTGGAATTGTGTTCTAACAGGATGGGAGTGGTAAAATCAACAGTGTATAGACTGTTAAAAGAACAAAACAAAAGGCGTTTTAAAAGAAACCGGCTTGCTTCACAGGAAGAAAAACAGGAACGAATTGAACAAGAAAAAGTTTACACAAGAAGTTCATTCCTTTTATTTCAGTAAAGAGATTCCTGCTCTTGATGAACTGAAAGAAGACGTTAATGCACCACAATTGAGCCGATCGGAATGGAATCGCCTTTCACGACGGCAAAACTTTAAATCATATTGCACTTCAAAAAGGCCCTTCTCTATACAGTTACGAACTGGCACCACGTGCCTTCTTTTTATTTCTCAACTCATAAAAAGCGGTAGGTTTTAAAAACACCGTTTTTGCGATAACTTAACAAGAGTGGGATTTGTGTTTGGATAATTGGTTTCTTCTGTTGTATTTTTTAGTTGTGAGGTTGGCAACAAATATCGTATGTTTTTTATTAGTCAAAATTAATAGTATATTATTACAGTGCAAGTGAAGAAAGTACGAGTTTCGCTGACGCCTGTACCAGTTTTGCGCGCGAGGTGCCAGCCGCGTGTGCAAAGGCACGAAGTAAGCGAATTCGTTTCTTCCCGAGTGCTGTACGTATAGAGTTTTGTTCAATCCTGCTATTGAAACGTTAATAAAGTACTAAAAATATTAAATTTTATTAATAAATCAATAAAGATGGTATGGGTTGCGTTGCTATGGTGTGTGTAGGTAAACAAATTACATTTTTTATTCAGTAGTGAGTGTAATAATACTTTCGCCCACTCGTTGCCATAGAAATAAAAATTATACGATGTTGTAGTTGAAAAACCTCGTGATAATAGTTTACCTCAAGATGAATTAAGCAAATGGATAATAAAAGATCAGGCCGCTCATCGATGTCAACAATGGATAAAG
Organism: Pyrocoelia pectoralis; assembly: GCA_036250285.1. Classification (NCBI taxonomy): domain Eukaryota; kingdom Metazoa; phylum Arthropoda; class Insecta; order Coleoptera; family Lampyridae; genus Pyrocoelia; species Pyrocoelia pectoralis. The sequence goes on along the minus strand of CM070080.1, from coordinate 19,421,628 downwards.
GGCCGAATCAACCACATACGATATGTGGCAGAAAGTACTGACTGTTTACGACAAAGGTCTGAAGTAAGTGTGCATATTGTTTTTAATTTTATCGATACGAAGGGCAAGAGTTAATTGCTCATGTTTCAAGTTTGGAAGATTTACGTAACCGGTTAAAACAACTTGGTGAAGATATGTCTGACCGTACGTTTATCACCGAAATTTTTCTGACACCCTTCCCAGAAATTGCAGGGCTAATAATGTCTGTGGGGTGTGCCATTTTTAGGCCTATGAGCAAAATACTGTGTTAAGAAATAAATTTAGCAACGCCACCGGCAAGCGAGAGCAGGTGTAAAACTTCGTTACGTTAAGCAGGCGTAAGATAGAATAGTAAAGAAAAGGCTGCGCCCATATTATTTGTGTATTTTCTAAATATTAAGTTGGTTGTAAGAATAAAGATAAAGCAATAAGTATATACAGAGTTCATTTATTGATACTACACAGTGGTGGGTACACTGAGCGGTAATAAAGAATGGATAGAATCTTTGAAGCTTGTCTGGTAGAGGGATGTCAAAATTAGTGACGGCGATATAATAAAATCTGAAGCTATTGGCGCTATTGGTGAAATTCGAGGTCAAATGTATAATGGGGTGGACTGGATTGAGATTACTCTTTGCAATGTTTTATATGTACCTAAAAGGTCAATCCTCTTTCAATTAATACCAGTGAGGAAAGAGGACTAACAGTGAGTTTTAGTAATAAATTAGGTTGTCGGGTGAATGTGCCAGGGGAAACTGTTGTGCAATTGGTGTCACTTTTGAAATGCTATTTAAAATTAAAAGTGGTTCCTTTCTTGCTGGGAGATAAAAAGAAATGGGACTGAAAGAATGGCACCAGAGATGGAAATGAGTGTTGCACACCTCGTATTGAAGAGAAACGGTATCGTTTTCCATTTTATAGTAGCACAATATAATACAATCGGAGAGATGGTGAGTAATGAGTGGATGACTTATGTGTGGCAGTTAGTTATAGCAAAGTTATAGTTAGTATGCATTGGAGGATCTTTATATTCTTTGTTAATTAACACATTCACTGCCGAATTGCCTAAGGCATTTTTGTAAGATGCCAATCGATTTTTTGTTCATTTAAGGCTTTTCTCAGGAGGCCGACACGATAACGACAAATGTTAGCATCACGCAGCTGCTGCGTGATCGGCACTCAACTGGTCGACTTTTTGTTTCTAAAGGAGTCACAGGCCGATGCGATAAAAAAAGTTTGCGAGCCAAGCCGAAGAAAATATTTTGCCTTAAAAACACACGTACACATCACGCAGCATATGCGTGATCGGCATCCCGAGAAAGCTACAAAAACGCAGCATGCGCGTTACCGGCAGTGAATGTGTTAAAGACCATTATTCCCATTTCATAACTGTCTATTTTTTGAAAAAGAAGTCTGAGGCGGTCCACTGTTTAAAATCGTATTTTAAATTAGTTAAAAATGAAACCGGATGTAATGTGAAGACACTCAGAACAGACCAGGGTACGGAATTCACTTGCTCTGAACTGAAGCGAATACTTAAAATTTGTTACGTAATAAAGCACCAGTATTCCGTACGGTACAGCCCCAACCATACGGCTCTACTGAACGCGAAAACCGTCAAATACGTAAATGTAAACACCAATACAAGTTGATTTATTTGATTGCAATAAGAAATTAATTGGTCCACGTTTGGTTTTTGAAAACACCTTCGGTATTATGGTCGCATTTAACTTTGTACATCCTGAGGCTTAAAGTTCTATTAACTTTCGACTTTTCCAGAATTGTGAACGTTGAGTTGGGTATTCTAATTACCGTATAGCTAAAGCGACTTCCGGTGCGTTCGCTTCGAACGTTCTAATTTTAAGTTGCTTTTAATCAAATAAACGACCAAAAGTCAACATTTTCGCCCAAAAATCTTTGCCAGTTTTGTCCACTCAAAGCGCACTTCGCAAATATATAATTGGAACGATCAACATAAATAAATCGCTACAAGAGCGTGTAACTTAAATAATACAAAAAAGGCCCTATTGATTTTAAATCATATCATTGATGTAAGTAAGACATTAGATATCTAATTCAAGTATTAGCGAAGAGACACTTGAAAACATCTTCATAAGTAGCCAATTACCTACTCTATTCTAGTTCAATTGTGACAACTGTATGCGATCCGGTAAAAAGTCCACTGACCCCAGTGTTTAATAATAATGGTCTAACTAAAATAAAAGCAGAAAGAACACAACGCACCCCTTCAAACCTCATTCATATTCTTAGTGTAAATGGACGAGTGCGTAATGAAAAAGACCGGGAAAGCACGTGGCGCATTATTTGAGATTGCAACCCCTTTAAATTTTAATTTGCATAAGAGGAAATCCCCATATAATCGATTTCTGTCTCGTTAATCAATCAGTGTTAAACGTATGTTACTTTCTAGTTAAAGGAAATATATTTTTAGAATTTTGGCACTATTAAATTAGAAAATTTAGCACATGCAAAAAGAGGGGGATCTTTTGATCTGTCTATCAAAAATTAGGTACCTACGAATAATTTCAACTTTCAGGCATTTGCGTTTTTCTTTTTGTTATAACAAAAAACGAAACTTAATTATGTGCATGAATTATACGTGAAATTAATACATAATTAATTTCGTACTTATTAAAAATGTTTACTTACAGATCACAGTTTTTCGGCGCACTTTTTTTTGAATATTCGCGGCATTCAAAGCTTGATTAATTTTCCCACATTGTGTTCATGGCAGAGAAAAATCACAAAAAACATGAATCACATAATTAGAAATCTAAAATGTATAACAAACTATCGTAACTGAATGGATGTTGGCCAACATGTCGATGTCATTTGCTACCGTACTAAATCACTAATGGCGAATCGCGGATGTTTGAAATTCCGCGATCAACTGAGTTACTTGTACGATAAAATACATCTCGGTTCGTAGAGGTTGTACCGGTATTTTACGTCACACGTGGAACCTTTTCTTTTTATCTTCGCAATATTCATATTTCTATACAAATTTAGCGGCACCTACGCAAGCATGATTAGTTAGAAAAACGAGACTACTTTTTTTCCGTTATAAACACGTTCTTACACTACCGACAAGGACATGAGTCGTCAAACTTATTATGTAACGACTGAATGTATTACCTTTAAACTTATAATTTTTTATTCCTCTGAATTCTGATTATCTCCACTTCAGCGAGCAACTAGAGGTTTGTGGAGGCCCCTAACGCCACCAACTTCCGCAATTACATGCTACTAGCTTAATTATCGATTTGGTTGCTGATGTGTTTTGTAAGCAATGCAAGTAACTAAATTTTGGATTTACATCAATTAAAAATGTGTGTAGTACGTTGTATTTTGAAATACGCCAAAAATATTTGTGGCGAAAATTTGAATAATCGTCCTCCTGCTCCTAAGGGGCTCAGAGACTCGAATTATTACTTACACGAAAATAGGAATATATCACATGTACATGAAAATATATTTTACTTGATTGTAAGTACGATCCAAAAAAATTACCCCCCTCCCTGGATTCCCCCTAACAAAACTCACCCCAAGAAAAAAATTTTTCAACGAAAATTCATTAGTCATTACTATTATTTCATATCTACTAGTATTTTCAATTTGCGGTTATTTCTAAACCTGATTGTTGTTATTCCTATTTTCAGAGCATTTTCGATGACTTTAATGGATGTGATTGACTTCCTAAGGTATGCGTCCACTTAAAGAAAAATTTCATAATAGGGAAGAAGTTGAAAGAAAAATTATATCTCAACATCTCTGCCACCTGCGGACCTGCCTCCAACATGGAATTACAATGACCGTGTGTAGCAAAGGAAGGGTGTACATACAGCTATTAATTTTGTGGAAGAACGGCACCTTAATTTATGCCCCTCTATTAGAGTCTATTTATTATTCATCCTCAGATCGTTTATAGTTTTGCACTACTGTCCGTCCGTCCGTGTGGGCGATAACTTTTTGTAGAAGCGACCAATCGTTTTGAAATTTGGTATACGGGACACGGGTTCTTTATAGATTAGGAAACGACGGAATTGACTTTCAGGTCCATAGACTAACAGGAGCAAAAGTTACATGGGTTCGTGTGGATCGGGGGTACTGTAAAAAATAGACTTTCGAATTAGGTAGAACTCGACCTCGGACCTTTGCTAAATTTTTAGCTCATAATCCTTAGATGTGCAACTATATAATATAATTCTCATCCGTAGACCAGGTCAAAGTTATGGAGCAAAATCTACCCAAAATTGTTATTTATGCACCCCTTTCGTGGATACAACGTCGCAACGCGTTGCATCGAATCGATACCCAATAAGCGAATTTAATCCATTGTAGGCCACCACATGGACCAAAATTCATCAAAGTACTTATATGATGGTAATACTGTGAATCCTTCGATATTCCGTTGTATCGGTTTATTCCTTAACAACACGGATGAAGCAGAAACATGCGCTATTTGCGATAGAAATGCTTTGGAAGTTGGAGGAGAACTGCGTGGCCGAATCAAATTGCAGTAATTAAATACTCTCGATTAGTCAAAGAACAGAAGCAAGCCCAAGAATTTTGGGTGGAATATTGTCTCAACCCGAAATTAAATAATGTGAACTGAAAATAAGCAGCGCGTCCTTGAAAAATTTCATAAAAATCCACTGGATTTTTAATTGAAAGTACCGCAACAAGCAACAACGCCTTTATTAATTACCGCATTCATAAAATACTTATTGAACCAATTGTTCTCCATCAAAGAAGCTTTCATTCCACATAAATTGGATTTTCTAATAAAACAAAATGACGAACTTATGGCTATTTTAGTGGAAGCGAGCGTAAACATACCAAAAATGTCTACTGATGAGTTCAAGGAATTTACATGACAGTTCACTGTTTCGCACAATCCTGAAGTGTAGTTAGGGTGGGCATGTCCATCGGACAAGATCTTAACCGTCAGTTGAAATGCAAGTCAAATTGCAATCATCAGAACAACGTTGCATGATTAATTCGTGCCGAAAAATCTATGAACAACACACGAATATTTTGAATAGGTATCACTTTCCGTGGTAGATACATTCTGAGCTACGCTTTATATCGCGGTTGATAAAACGACAACTTGCGACGAAGGTAAATCATTCGGAGATGCTGCCGTAAAAAAATAGCAGGAACATCTATCGGAGAAGTTAAAATGTGTCGAAAAGATGGAGTACCTACGTCAAATATTTGTCTTATAAACTGTCGCGCTGACCGCCGTTACTATTCGATGATGTTTCCATGCGAAAAGCGTCTAAATCTGTATCTCAAGCCTTTTTTCTAGCACAGGAGACGACATGATTGCAACTCAGCCAATAGGGATAATTATTCTGAATGGAAGTCATCCAAGAAATAAAACTAGACTTGCGGACTTACTCATTTCCTCGTTGTGCAGAGGGATTTGCGGTTCTACAAGCTGATGCAGATGCAGACGCACTGGTTAGAAAACCGCCCTTCATTTCGATGCATCAAATTAGTTGACTACTGTCGTAGCTCCAGATACTGATATCCTGATAATACTGTCTGAGTAAAGGACGAACATTCAGTCCAAATATGGTGTTCTGTTTCCAGCTACATGTGTGGTGTGATCTCGATCAAAGAAATCTAAGTGAGCCAAGATTTTCCGGGAGGAAATCTCCTTTCTCTACCGCGCTATTATAGATATCAGTCACTTATTATCATAATCACTGATTATCTGCTTAAATTCAATCACAACCTGTACAGTTGTTTCCGGTCGAGTCGCCGTTTACTTGTCTCCAGTAATCATTGCCAGAGTTCTATCTTACATATTCGTATTTTCCAACATTTGATAACATTTATACCATTTTTCGTGTCTATATCAATAATAAACTTAATTATTCACCACACTCTCTAATATGCTGGGACAACCCGCCCTAACAGGGATAAGTTCGGCATCTTGTTGCGACGAAAGCCAAGGACGAGGTTGCGATCATGTTGGCGTGTACCGTTCCAATGCAATGCGAGGATTTGATAAAACCACACAAAAATCACCGTTTCAGTATAATTCCGTGGACGTTACATTATCCCAAAGCAAAAAGGGTGAATGTGCACTCGTCTGGGTTAACATCGTTACATTATCCAGCAGTCAAGTGCAGGGAGGTGAGTTTCCAAACGAACGTCTAATTTAATTTATATTTTTACAGAGAACATTACTTTTCATTGCAGAAAATGGCTTACAATATGTTTTTTAATCGGTCCAAGTGGCTCATCGCATACTCTAAAATCTTCACAGTGAAACACAGTGTTGTTCATAGTGAACTACTTCTTTCCATAATGATATTGAATGAAATAGTTTTATAGCCCGTCTAGTTGCCTCTTATGAGAAAATTCAGTCTAGACAAATCCCCAACTATCTTCCAGACAATACCATAACTGAGTTCGTATGGGTCTAAGGATATACTTGCATGCAAGGCAATGTGACAGCGGGGTTTACCACGTACAGTACTTCTTGTAAGCAACCTAATAACTTACGATATCCAGGCCTATCAAAAGGTTAGATTGAACTTGACGCCAGAGACGTCTTTAAGAGCATTCAGACGCGTTCCTCTTCAAGACAATTAAGGAAGAACACGTGCTTGTTCGTGGACATAGTCTTGGACACTGTAAAGGTAAACCAAACGGAGGTATACATTCATAACAATGTAATCATTATGGTGACGAGAACCCTGCATGTAGTACAACATAGTATAGGACACAAATTACGAAATTAACCGAAAATTGCAATTATTAATTAAATTAATAGGCAACCAACATCTCCATTTATATACAAAAGTGGTTGCGTACATTGAGGGCAAATTGGTACATGACCTTAGATCAATGAACTGTATACTACACCTATACAGTTCCATTGCCTCAGAGCCCTTAGATAGACCAATGGTCTTAGCAAAGAGAATATTATACTCTTTGGTCTTAGTACATGACAAACTTCGTCATTATTACTATTTAGATACAGGATGTCAATATATGAACTCATTGACAATAGGAATTAGAATACGCGATAACTTTCCTTATTAAAGGTAAAAGCAACAAAGGATTTTATTGCCACAGACAGTGTGCTTTAACTAATATCACAGATTGTATTAAATAATCTTGAGTGGAAATGCGTCAATTTGGGAAGTAAAGTATGTATTTTGTGTTGCCTGCCATCAGCACTACTTCATGTATTCGAGTATTATTATTATTGCAGATACATACATAAAAATAAAATGTTATTTGTCTGTTTTATTACTCCACGTATATACATGTTTCACGCGTTATTGGTTCAACTCTTTAAAGTTTAAATCCTCTTTTGCAGTCAAAGTGAAAGTTAAATCGGGAAATCGAACTGACCAAGATAAGGCTCCTGCTCTTCCTATCCAACGATTTCGAAAATTCGAATCCTTTCATCAAATATAATGTTATATAGTCTGTACCAATTTATACTGTTCATTCAAAGAAAAGGCGTCATTATCGGGTGAGAATACAATAGACTAAATAACGAAAAATTTACCTGATGTTTCTGTAAATTTAAAGGTAGATAGACATTTGTAAAGCTATGTTGTCGATTTGCGTAGCATTTAGAATGGTAGATATAAATAATATAACCCAATCTATCTATCTTTAAATTTGGAAGGACTTCAGGTAGAAATTCGCAGGTTATTTTCTATTGTATAGCATAATTATGGGCATTTGAATGAACACTATAAATTGGTACAGACTATACCATCGCATCGTATTGTGATAATCGCATTATTCTCGTAATATTCAGCTTTACATTTTCCAGCAATAGTTGTAGATGCAGTGTACCTTGGAGCATTAAAAGTTTCTTCCAATAACATAACTCCATCAAGGTATAACACGGTTCCCCAAAGCCAGTCGCATCCTGACTGAAAAAGTTGCTAAATGTGTACGATATGGTCTTTTTTGTAGACAGTCAACACCACTGCACCACTGCCATCACCAAATATTGGATAACACTTTAAATCTACATACCATATAACTTCCAGGCGTACCTCTATTTATTTACTATGAAAGAAACCATCGGATGTCGCATATGAAGCCAAAGCAATGCAAGCGCACGACATCATCGAACCAAACAAATCTGGTTATTGCACCACAGTAAAAACTGATTACAGTAAAAACTTCATTACAGGCGATCGAACACAACCATTCACCACGGGAGCCCCCCCCCCCCCCACTTCTTCACAAGACATTTAGGGACCTGGGAACAGTCAAGGTTTTCTCTACATTAATACATCTCTCAAACAGAGTTTCCAGCCCTTCATCGCCTTCAATACGCTAATATTCCTCTGTTTAAAGTGAAATTAACCGAATCCTATAAACCAAGTTCCAAGTGAACGAACAGGAATATCCAGTAATCGTCTCTAGCATCACTAAATTTGTCCGGGGCTGCAAAACGATCGTCTTGACTTCCTCTCACGCTGTTTGAAGGCCAATCAACCAACCCCCAAATCGTCAATATCATATAGACGTGGACAAGCATACACGAAGAAAAGGCCACTACCTATAGTCAAGGCTGCGCAAAATACATGCACTAACGCAGCGTTTCTCAACCTATAGTCCGCGGACCACTGGTGGTCAGGGAAGATGGTGCAGCTGGTCCGCAGACATAATTAAAAAATATCATATCGCAAGTGGAAAGTAAAGAAGTAAAAATTTCTCACATGAAATGGGACTCTAGATGTCCAAGTTTTTAAAATCTTCGAAAATACAATTGCAAGTTTCCTTACTTTTGCAGTTACGAACCACAGTTTGATACCCCTGATGCACTGACTTCCAGTGGTGATATTCGAATTTTTGAACAACGGGTACGGTAAAAATAGTGGTCAAATTTTGGGAGCGCCGTGGGGGGCGGCATCCCCCGGAAAAAGCGCCGCAGACCAACATTTTGAAAATTTGAAGGTCACACACTTTCCTGACGATAACATTTTGTACCAATATGTACGATAGTAGACTCGAAATTTTCAATAAGAAAATAGAACAAGTTAATATTTGTATTTATTTAAAACATAGGTTTGAGGTTATAATTATAATATAATGCCATAATCCTAGTTTGGCCACCCACTCACTGACAGGTCGGTAAATGAGCATGCCAGTGACATCGCTCCACAGTTATAAAGTAAAGTTGGGCACACTCAAAGATGGCGCTATAAAAGTTAATTCTTTAAATCTTAAAAACGCGTTTTCAGTCCAGTTTTCGTTTCACTTGCGTGTGTGTGGCTTAGTTTAACAACGGGTACGGAATACTTCAAAAATTTTAACAACGGGTACGGCCGTACCCGTGCGTCCCGCTGAATATCACCACTGCTGACTTCTATCGTTCCCTCTTTCATTCAAAACCCTGAAAAATAAGACTTTGTCGGAATTTATTATTAGAGGCGCTCTCTTAACAAGGGTTTTATTGTTGGAGCTGCCCGAGTGTCTAATACCGGGCAGTTGGTATGGCTCGGTAGCACTCTTTCAGAGTATGCCAATGTTTCTGATCTTTAAAGTAATAAACTTATGAGATTTTAAGCCAGTTCTCACAAAAATTGTTAGGTACGTATGAATTTCCGGATTTTCGCATTTAGGTCAACCAATCAAATTAAATAGGTATTTTAAAATTTTGCAACAAAAATGAGATGTAAAATTAGGGGTCCGTAAAAATATTTTAGACATTTTAGTGGTCCTCGGGTTCAAAAAGGTTGAGAAACGCTGCACTAACGTATTTCAAATACAAGTTACAACATATTCCTAGAAATGTATTTGAAATACAAAATACGAGATACTTTTATATTATTTAAAAAAATACAAAATACAAATACATACAATATTTGAAATACAAAAATACCTATACGCATACGGGGTGTTTTTTGGGAGATTTAGTTAGACGTTTTAGGAAAGTTTTATAGGTAGGTAGGTTCTTGAAAATGTGTACCTACTTAGAATTCACTCTGAACCTATCGTTAACATTGCGGTGGGCAACATACATACATTAATGTATGTCAAATGCAAAATTCAAAGTACGCATAAGAGAGTATTTGAAATACAAAATACAAAATACTTTAGGGAAAAATCATCAAATACAAAATACAAAATACAAATGTATTTCAACTACTGTATTTTCAATACAAGTATTTTGTGATTGCCCACCCCTGCCTATAATAGTGATAGCGACGCCCATAAAAAACGTAAAGGGGCGGCGCCTTATGAATAAATACTTATTACTACAGTGACTCTATTACAAACAGTGACGACAAGCAGCGATTAGCTCCACCCATCCGCCATTAGGAGGCAAAATTTTGGGCGGGTTTCTATGAACTCAACGGTGGTATCCTAGCAACGTGCGAAATTCAAATAAAAATTACACGCTGATCAAAGGTAAACACAGTCAGGCCGCCATTAAGATGCAAAATATACCACAGCCAATAAAAATCGATACATCGCTTGTCGCCACTGTTTGTAATAGAGTCGCACTGTACTTATTAGTTATTACAAGGCCTTTCGTTTCACTGGAAACACACGACACGGTCCTCTATAGCTACCATACGCTTTTACAGCCGAACATCCTGGAACTGAAGAAACGGTTGAAATACAAATTACAAAATATTCCTAGAAATGTACGGGGTAACAAGAAGGGGCACGAGATTGAGAAGTATAGTCTCGTTAGACCTGACGGGCCCATACACCACTTTAACCGCCGGCAACCGTTTTATATTAGTCATTCCAAACCTGTTCGGTATGTGGGTTGTAGCTTTCCCAACCCGTAGACCCATTACAGACGTCACCACAAATTAATCAGAAAATGAGTTTTTTAGACAATACAGTTTTCACAGAGCAATAATATCGGATAACAAGACTAACCACAAAATAAGAAAGCTCAACTATGTGATTTAAATGAAAACTAAAGCAGTGAGCTTATTTTGTTACCCAGAGGCGCTTTGTTTTTTAACATTTCTAACTGTATAGCGTGTTGTTTAAAATATCCTAATATTGTATATTGTACCGCACGTATGTTCTTTTGTTTCAGATATTTAATTGAAACCTAGTGGCAATGAGGTTACGAGGAAAACAAATCCTTGCCTTGGTCTTAAAAGATTGGGAGTCATCCGAACCCTATTCTAATTTACCATAAGCTTCTTCTAACCAAGAAACGCAAAGAAGTCAATAGAATCACCTTCTGGTGACTTGTCGCGATACAACCCCTTGAATCAGCCATCTACATCAACTGCGCAAATATAGGCTTAGTAACATCTAACAGGAGTTTACGCATTCGGTAATGAGTGATGTTGCGAAATTCGTCATCCTCCGAATCGTGAATCGTGAATCATATCTACCTTCTGATCTTGATGGAGATAGAAATAGAAGAGAGGCTTCGTCTCCCGGGTCTAGATGGCGAGCGTGAAAATGATAATAGTGAGCCTGAAGAAAATGACTCGGAAGAGGTGTTACCGGAAGGGGATAGATGGGAACAATATAGTGATGTGTCTGTTACTTTTAAGTTTTCTTCTCTCACCCTGGGCAGGGTGGATTGAAAGTAGACTCTTTGGACTTAACAGATCCCTATACCTAATAGACAATTTGTTACCGACGAAGTGATGAACATGATGGTTACTGAGACAAATCGTTACGCATTGTAGTACCTAGGAAGGAAACCAGTCATGACGAGAGGAAAAAATTCTCAACAGGCTATCAAGCGTGACAAATTTGACTGTATATTGAAATTCTTTCATTTATTTAAAAAGGAAGATCGTCGCCCGAATGGGGACAGACTTTACATAGTAAGGAATATTATAGAAATTATCTGTAACAAATTCAAACAAACAGTATCCCCTGGTGAGAGCATTGTTATCGATGAGAGTATGGTGCCAAATTCGTATTTCGTCAAATATTGGGAAGGTTGTGTGTTACTTATTAATTATTATTATTCCAAATAACCCCTTTGAGAGACCGAACCTGGTGAATAGCTATTATGATCGAGAATATCGTTATCACAACAAATCAAATTTGATGGTACATGGTAATTTTACGGATAAGATCCTATACTGTCATATCTCATACAAATTCAAAGAATTAATTCATTGATGTACCATTACAATTTATCATTTCAAATGACTGCGATAGAATGCGACAGTTTTATACTCACATGTTGCTCTCCTTGAGTCGACCGTTGGGTTTTTACCTTTGTTAATTGTATATTCAAAGGTTTATGCATAATGAAAATTTTGAATTAGAATGTTTCAAAAAGTACAACCTGTCATGCCCTACAATCATTATATTTGCTGCAAAAACTGATGTACCCCTAATTGCATCACGTAAGAATCATGCTCCATCAGCCCCACAACAGACTATCTCATATAATTTATAAAACCGTAATGTAATTAATTAATAACCAAGATAATCCATCAGAAAGATGTACAATTTCCATACAAACATTTTACACATAAAGAATATATTTAGACTTAATTAAAGTGCATCTATGACTCAGAAGGTGATATTTAAATTCAGCAAAAGTTTTTTGCAACTGATGTCATCATTTAACACCTCGCTATTTGGAACATTGATGATTCAACATTTTTTTATTATTAACATTTGCTGAGGTAGTTCCTTCCTTTTCAAGAAATTCATACATAAAACCCGTTTTTTACTTCATTTAACGTTAATTTTAAAGATTAATATTTGATTATGGGTAATATATTACCAAGGAGTACTTTGTACATGTTGTAACGATTTTAATAATTGGTTGAAATTTGAACTACTGAACAAGTAAATGTTATTATTGATGACATTGAAACATCATCAATCCTGTTGCTACCTTGGGATTTAAATCTTTAAATCTTTAAATTTTTTTTTGAAAATTTTCTGAGAGGCACCACTTAATTTCGAGTGAATTAAAAGTTGATTCAAATAATTTTTAATTGTATATTCTTTGCTTGTATGTAGATTATTTTGGGGCCAAGGATTATGCAAAAATTGTTCACATGTTTTAAAATGCTACTTATAGGGAGGTCATTAGTTGCCTTCAATGTTTATTACCACTATACATTGTACTAGGTAGTACTAAGTACAACAGCCAGCATTTTTTAGTCTGCGTACATAACACAAATGCTAAATAGGTTCTAAGTTCAATTTTTCTTCATACAAAAAAAATCTTACATTTTGAAGTATTTCAAGATTTGTTTTACTAGCTAATTTGTACCTCCATTAACACATACCTACCTCTACATATTTATAGATACAGCGGTCATGTGAGACTGCTAATTTAATCGCATAATTTTCAAGGATTGAATTTGCGTGCTGATATTTTCTGGACATTTGCAGTAGGTAATTTAAAAAAAAATCTATTCATAATTCAAGTCGTAGAGTAGGTGAAACCTCCTATAATCCTACGATGATGAATTAAAAGGTTCTCTTCACTTCATATCAAGAGAGGATACAAATTTGCGCCATATTTTTACGGTATTTACCAGGGTTTATTGACTTAAATTTAAATGTGGTTACATATTTTTTTTTCCCCTGCTAACTAATACGTCTACGCTTTCGATTACTAAGATAGGTTTTGCTTTTGCGTGTGATTATGCAGAAATAAAGTACCTACCTATGCTTACATTATTTTCCACTTCCACTGGTATAATGCCTTATTGTTAACGTTTTGCTTCCACATTGATGGCATATTAGGGCATCCTTACATAGTAAGTACGAATGAGTTATCCTTGTGTGACCATCTTGTCCAAATAGTTTCCTGCTTTTTCGACGACTCCTTGCAACCGCATTCTCACTTTAACCATCTCGCTATTTTTTTCCAATAATATTTTGAATGGAGCTCGTCATGTCCTCCAGGCAGTACGTTTCAACTCTCTGTATGGTGCTTTCGTCCATTTCAGCTGCACGTGGACTAATTTGCTCAGGAACGTATACATACGTGTAGCATAATAACAGTTATGCCCTTCCTATAAAGCGTTGTTATTTTTTGCATTAGGGTTTTTATTATTTTTTCGTAAATGTGCCTTTTAGCATTGAAGTTATTGTTTTCCACTGAAATATAAGCAACCTGGAACGCGCACGGTGCATTTAACCTGTAGGAAATAAACCGAGCGTGCGATAGCAATAACGAAGGGTCATTTTGTCCTTGTTGTACTCATTCACAGTTAATCTGTTGAAGCATTTTGATTGTTTTACGACTACATATTTAGTTTCGCGTTTGTCGGAAAATTACTTATACTATACAATAACATAATCAGCAAGACAGAGACCGAATGACCCTACAGTAATTCCCTTTCTGTCGGCTCGGCTGTAAGTTAAGCGTAAGCGTTCCAGGTTGCTTATATTTCAGTGTTGTTTTCGATGTAAAGCATATAATCCTCTTTGAAGAGGGATTTCCCATATCCACATATCTGTGCCCGTGTTAATCCCTTCCATAACGCCGATAAGACTCGCTGTTAAAGTTGAACTTGTCTGGGAAAGCTACCATAACCATATAGAGGTGCGTTCATACGTCTGAATATGAGAGTAGCATCTGTCTTGTTTGGAGTATACCTACTAACCTACCGTTAATTGCTGTGGTTGTGTCTTCTTGTTCTAACACCAATTCGTCAACCTGTGGTTTATTTATTTCCCTGTTATAGATGTCACTTTTGGCATTGCGAATTTTTACAATTAAATTCTCTAAATGTAACTGTTTATGAATTTTAATTATTGCTAAGATTGTGCTGGTTTGGCTTCATTCGTATTTATGGAGCATCTTTGGTTCTAATATTTGTTGTAGAAGATAGTGCTGATCTTTATTTAGCATCTTTGCTTCGTATTCAAATTTGTCTCTAATAGAAATTTGAGTTGGAGGGGGTTCAGGGCTTCAATTGATTTTGTACATTTCAGTCGCATTTATTCGTGAGTTGACATAACATATTCTCTAGCTCTAGCTATTGAGCTATTTTGGGATGGCCACATTAAATTTTTGCTAAATAATCGAGGAACATTTAAGTGATGAACCAAAGAAAATGTTTAATCAGCAGCTATTGAGCTATATTGAGCTGCTTGATTGAAAATTGATTTTCTCAAAATCTGCTCCAAACATTTATTTTATATTTTGAAATATTATACCTACATGAAAAGCTATTG
This sequence comes from Pyrocoelia pectoralis, assembly GCA_036250285.1. Classification (NCBI taxonomy): domain Eukaryota; kingdom Metazoa; phylum Arthropoda; class Insecta; order Coleoptera; family Lampyridae; genus Pyrocoelia; species Pyrocoelia pectoralis. The sequence goes on along the minus strand of CM070080.1, from coordinate 19,406,445 downwards.
GTACTACATTTACTTCTTTATTTCCCATAGGGGAGAAGCGATGAATGTTTGAAGTTGAAAATTTTATATCTTCATAACTTTTTTGCTAACAAAGATGAAGAAATAAAATTATACAGTAAAGTAGAGGACATAGGACTCTTTTAATCGAGTATAATAAGTATACCAATTTATTTCCGCCTTAGCCGGAAATGAACAAAATATTAAAAATATTTATGAAATGCCCTGTATATTATTTCAGGAGAAAATGAGAAATCGTTTTCTGATTACAACTATACTACACACTATATATTTCTTTTGTTTTTCTATCCGGAAATTAACAAAATATTAAAAATATTTACGACATACCCTGTACATTATTTCAGGAGAAAATCAGATCCTTTTCTGATTACAACAATACTACACACTACATATTTATTGTTTTTATTATTTTTGAGTTATTACGTAAAAACCACGATACACTTACACACGCCCACACGGTATGCTGATGCGCACCGGCTGACGTCATCTTCGATGGAAACTCACGTATACCATTTATAAAGTATGCAAATTGTGGACGTAAAGTGGGACATCCATATACCTACCGAATTATATAACAATAATGTCACTGTAGTAAAATATAGAAAAGTTATGCTCGATTTTATGTGAAAATTGACAGTTTCTGGTTTTTTCGATATATCACGTTAAGGGTTGACTTTTGAGAAATTTTCATACCGACATAAAATGCTCAAAAGATAATTTTCTATAATATTTATTCACATGTTTTCCCTCATAAGTCATTAAAAAAGATACGAGCGATTTCATACTTAAGGGTTGCTTACTTTCAGAAATATCGAAATAACTTGTTAAGGGTTGCTTTCTGTGAAAATATTACATATATCTAAAATATTGATCATATTAATATCAACATCTTTTACTAGAATAAGTTTTCTGAGAAACGATAAACAAGAAAACTATGACCGATTTTGTAATGAAACTGCAAAAATCAGTTTTTCCATATATCTCGATAAGGGTTGATGTTTGTGAAAATTTTATTCTTATATAAAATGTTCCTTATAAGTATTCCTAAAACTTTTATTAATATATTTTTTTCAAAAAGTTGTAAACAAACGAGTTATCGTTATTTAGATGTACCGCTACGACTACACCGAACGCAGTTGTATCTTGGGTGACGTCATGCGCTAAGCGAACGCCTTTAATACAAATAATCAGCAGTGTATCGTGGTAAAAACTATTTTATTTTGAGTTCTTATGCAAAACACTATTTTATTTAACACGTCATTATAGTAAATACGGGAAAGTTGTGCGCCAGTTTACTGGTTATTTAATTTAAGTTCCTCGATCCCTTTCCTTGTGTTTGGAACTTTATTTCTGTACCTTTCTTTTATTCCTTTAATTCCTCATTTGTTATTTAAACTTTGCACTATTTTTGTTGTTCGTAACTCGGGCTTCACTACCTTAGTATTTTCTTGCTATGATTTTATTTTTATTTCTTTTCGGCTTCTTTTAATTCCTCCGGTCTTATCTTTTGCATTTCCTTAAATTAATTTGGGTTTTGATTTCACACATCATCTTCTGGACCATAATGTAGCCTTTCATCTTCTACAACTGGACATTTCCCAAATGTGTACCAAATTCTGATTTTTTTGTGATGACTTGGTTAATTGTTTCTTTCCTTGGAATTTTTATTTCAAATGCATCCACACTTGTGAACATAAAATTCATCGTTAAAGTTTGCTAAATTGATCCTCACGTTGCTGACTGAACCAGCGCGAGCGTTTAGTTTTTTATATGTACCTAAGCGAAATGTAGATTTTAATAGTTTCAATACACTCTTAGGTACCTACCCTTGAAAATTTCAAACAATTAGTTTGCACAATTTTGAATCATTCGACCAATTAGGAACGAATTACACTGACAATTTAGTATGGTCCTCAAATTATCGCTGTAACTAAGGTAACTAAGGTTTTGACAGTCTAAGACTACGTGATAAATTAAAAAAATTGTGTAAAATCTTAAGATGAAATTTTCTTTCGTGGAATTGTCATGCCGAATACAACTCGGTGGTACGAAATTGCCGAAAATTTTCGATCTCAGATTATTCGTATTTGTTTCGACGACAATTTCCACGAGCGAGCGCCGGTGTATGCATGTATCTCTAATTTTATCATTTTATTTGCTACTAAGTTATTATCACAATTATAAAAATTAGCAACTACGAGAAAAGATTGTCCTTTAAAACGAAACAGGAAAGTTAACCGAATTTCAGTAATGATTATAGCAAAGAAAATTATAAAATTAGAGATACATGCATACACCGGTGCTTGGAGAGGGGAGCGTAACATTCTAATGGACTGGCACGCTACACGCTCGCTGTTTGTAGCCGCAGCGGTGGTGTAAAAACTTCAATTAATTAAAAATTGTTTTCCAAAAACGTGACACAGTTTTGGTTTCTAAATGAGTCTCATTTTATTATTCATATTACAACGAAGACGTTCGTGTAAGTCTAATGCTCCTACGACCCACCATTCCCGAGAATGCAATGTGCCACAATATCGTCTGTACGTCTATAAAAATCAAATTTGATAATACAATTTTACAATATATTAGCATTATTAGCAAAGGTTGAATTTACAACATACTAAAATTTCGTTCCATTGGAGCGAGTAGTTTTGTTTTTATGTAACTAAACTTAGCTAGCGTGTCGCAAACCCCGAAAACGGCCACTTTGCATCGTTGGGCCGTAGAAATGGCACTTAAAGTGCATTTTTTAAAAAAGTTGTTACTTCTAAATAACGTAGAAATAAATAGGCTTTAATTTGATACCAAGCTCATTCGAATCAGCCCAATTGTTATTTTTTTATTCAGCTTCAAACTCGAATACTTTTTGCGCCGACAGTAGTATCTGAGATCGAAAATTTTCGGCAATTTCGTACCCACTCGTTTTATTACTAATGACTTTTTTTATATATATTATGTATAATTAAAAGCAGAAATGCAATTCAGTTAGGATTAGATAGGCGGCTTGCATCGAGGCCAACATAACAGTGAAAACTATGTATGTATATGCCTACATAATGTAATGTAAATCAGTAAATGGTAATAAAGCTACCTAATGTGTAGGTAGTGCACCTTTCTAGAGGATTTCGTACCTATGTCCATATTATATATTTGCGATTGTTTTTTAACAGGGTCCATCATCATAAAATTTGTGTAGTTTAACCCACGCCAACAATGTATTATCTCCATTTTACACTATCGGTCTGGCGGCTTTTTTTAAAGAATTTAGTGATATGCGTAACCTACACTGTAAATAACAATATTTTATTTATAAAGATATCACTGACATACGGATGTAAATAAAACTATTCGCTACTGAAGATTATTTTAATTGCATCATATACATACATAAGTTTCCTTTTGACAAATTTTTGAAGGTTACCATGTAATACTTAGATGTTATCATGAAAATTCATTGAAAGTCGTAAAAGGTGTTATATTTTATAAGAGAAGGTATTAATTAATTAAAATTATTAATTTAGAACAGTAGTTTTCATATTAATAAACAATACAATTATCAATTTTTCCTAATTGATGATAGCTACTCTTCTGCACCTGTTGTCTAATTTAGGTAGGTAATAAAAAAATTTAATATTTATTCCTTGAACTGACTACCGCGACTACTGACTCCGAATCACAAAACATTTCGAAAATGTTTTTGAACATATACGTACTGAAATTAAGTAAATTAATTTTAATTGTTTATTTGATCAATTATGAAAATGCGTTGTATTATATGTAAAATAACAGACACTTTACTAAAGTTTCTTTATTATTCATAGCCTGCTTTTGTATTTCTTCAAAACCTTTTAATACTTCGCTAATAGAACAAAGGACAATTTGTGTTCAAAATGTGTGTTTCACCATCGTAATCAGCAGAAAAAATACCATCTCTTTTCTAATACCTACTTACCTGTCCAGTGTAAATAATTTGTGTAGGTATGTCTACCTTTTTTTTATTTTTATCGTCTCAGATAATCACATAGGTACGTGATCCAAATAAGCCGAGTCAGTTTTTATGACAGAACATTCTATAAACATGTTTTTGAAATTTCTTTGTGGTAGTAAAGAGGTTAACCGTTAACAAGGCAAAGGTGGCTTCAGTTCAGTCCCATCGATTTGGTCGGTCATGGGAGACGCTGACTGCTGTATTAACGACTTCCCCATAGTGGTAGAAATAAAAAGCAATTTTTGAATAAACTAAGAGAAAACATCGTACCTACCTTAGAGAACCTCCATAGCATTCAAATAAGCAAGAGCGAAAGAAAAGTACATACTGGCATGGATGTACTTTATCGCCAACAATACTCACAAATGGAAATGTGGATGAATGGTATAGAACATCCCGGTATCAAATTGCTCACTAGCAGCTCCTCTCGTGGTGGCAATATTTTTAGTAGAATTCTTCCTAAGCGATTATCACTTCTCTCAAGCATTCTTTTAGGGAAAAAAAGCAACGAGAATATACCCCTTTTAAATTTGGAAACGGTGAAGATGAAGAAACATTCCATTCACTATGAAAGAAATGAATAGGAAGGAAGAATGAAAGAAAAATGTCATTCCAAATGATTAAACACATTTAGCTTCTTCGCTATGTACTTAACCCTTTGATGTAGATTTCTATGATCTCAGTTGTCTTGGAAATTTAAATTGTCCTTTGTAGTGTCCAATTTGTTTCTCGTAGCAATTTATCCTGATACTGTTCGGTATATTATTCCATCCTTTAGGTTTAGGTGTTGGAAATTACAAACTCCCAATTTTCTTAATTCCTGTGTGTAAATTACTTTTCTTTCCTCACGGAACGTATAATTAATTCTCTTTGAACCTTTTCCAATTTTCTCCTTTTTAGATTTATGCATTGAGGTTGCAGTAATTCCATTATTCGCGAAAATCTTTTCTGCTGTAAAACGCCTTAAACAAATGAATATCCCAGCAACTTGCTTTTTTTCGTTTGAACCACTCCTTCTTCCTTTTAAAACGAACATTAAGATGTTATTGAATTGACTTTTTAGTAAAAGCAGAAAACGTTTTAGTATTATTGAATACGTGTGTAGGTAAGTGCGGTCGTGTTCATCATGAACTGTGGAGTGATTAAGATTGTAATTTATATAATTAATGGAATTTGTTTAGCTGCTGGTGGAATCAAAAGTGAAGACAATGTTCATTTTGTCCAACGAGAGCAAGGGAATCATGATAATAAAAAGTATCATATCGAAGCGTTAAAACGTTTGAAGGTCAGAATTACTTGCGTTCGACCAGAATACCACGACATAGGAATTTTGTCTTTACTATACTCACATTCTTGGCAAAAAAATTTCAAGTGCCCCCCCCCCCCCCCGCATTCGCCTGATTCCGCTTGCTTTATTCCCTAAACTAAAAATACAATTAAATGGATATAATTCTCTTGCCGACTTCATTAATAGGTCCGTGATGCGTACCCTGAAGGTCATATCAACAGAGCAACTCAAAAACTCGTACCTAACATTTTGTTCCTAAACGTTGTAAGAGTCCGAAAAATACAAATTTTCAAATATTTGACAAGCAAATGTGCATCTTATGGGCGAGAATTTACCTAAGCTCTATATTTAGATTATTATCATTATAATAACTTCAAGCGTTGATGGTGGCAGATTTCTAATTTCGATTTCCGTTTACTTTGCCCTTGTTCATTTAGGCATTATGCAATCATTTCTTAATGACAACTTTGATGGTTCTAAAGTGTCAAAGCCTGAAAGATTTCAAATATTGTACTTATCACGGCACTATGATGTTGATTTTGAACCGTACTGAAATTACATCGTCAACGTTGAAATTTGACCCTTGAACTTGAATTACGAGGATATTTCGAGAATTTGTTTTGACTCTTATACGTCAATCGTATTTGCCTTTTGAGTTTTTGAACTCGTGGTATTTAACGGTTTTGAATCTGGAACCTTAGATTTGTGTAAATCAAGGACGTTGTTAAGTTCTTCGGCTGATAGTTTCAGTTGGTTCAATCTTCTATGGAGACTGGAAATGTATAATGTCTTTAATACTACCTAAATCTGAACTTCCTTCAACCATAAACCTTGAATATTGACCCAACAATAGCCTTTAACTGTTGAACCTTGAGCGTTACTTTATTTTTCCAAGTAAACTTCAAGTACCTATGAAATTTAGACTATAGCTGTTTATTGGTGTAATTAGTTTTCAGTGAATTAATTCTTTCATATAGAAGGAGTATTAAAATAATGCCGGCGTCGTTTGTTTGCAGTTTTGCACCTTGACTAAGTATATAATTGCCAATAATATCTAAACTAGATCACAACATAGGCAATGAAAGCTTGCATAATGGCGGAGATCTAATCTGATTTGAAAATTATATCCCATAAATTACGATGTTTTGTGGTCTCTGGGAAAAATGTACGATAATTTATTTTGTTTTTATTATTGCATTTTTAAACGAATCTTTTTGTGTTGAATAGTTAATATTCTGAAGGATCAAGGATAAAAATTGAGCTTTTTGATGAACATTTATGTGTATTTTTTCAACTTGTTTTCATTTTAAGTGAATAGAGTAGGTACCCACAAGGCCGTAGCCAGAAAAAATATTCGGGGGGGGACCAAATTTTAACAATTACACGCCACCCGATATAACTACAAACTACGTAATGTAATTTACATTTCGTTTAAGAAATTATTATTTTCCACTGAGTTTCGGGGGGGGTTCTGACCCCCTTGATCCCCCCCCTGGCTACGGCACAGGGTACCCACAGATCATTAGGTACCTACATGCGGCGTAATGTTCAAAGATGGTTAGCAAATTTTGTCTGTATTAAATTTGTTCTAAAAATTAGAGAGGAGTTCGATGACTATTCTAGTATACAATTAAAAATAATAAACGGAGGCCTCAACCTTGAAATTTATAGTTCAATGTTGCAATATGTTTTTTTCAGTAGGAATTTATGCAAAAAATGTTCATAGTTTGTAAAGAATAATAAAAGTGTGTACGCCTATGATAAAAATAAAATGCGTCATACTAAATTTATGCAAAACGAGGTATTGAAATTTGTTGTTAGCATGCTTTACCGATAAACACAACTTATATAAGCTGTTTCAAGGTGGGTTTCTCATTTAGTCGTGTTGATATTTTTCAAGCATAATGTGGAAACGCGCGCTTGTTTTAATTGTGTATCTGTGCAACGTAATTAGTGCCGACGTACAATTTCGTGTAATTAGACAGTGGAAATTTATTAATTATACATGGAGTAACCCTGAAGCGTACCGATCGGCGATGGAAAATGGTGTTTACGTGCCCCAAAATATCGTTATGTCGGGTATTAACTATTATAAGAATTATTTTTACATCGCGATGCCAAGAATGAAAAGTGGTGTACCGGCAACACTTGGACGAATCACGGCCCTACCGGGATTTGGAACCGCTCCCCTAATTGAACCTTTCCCTTCATGGGATTTTAACAAATTAGACGACTGTAACGCACTCCAAAATGTGCAAAATTTAGAAATTGATCCAAGTGGAAAGCTGTATATATTAGATGGTGGACACACACATTCATTAATGGCAAAACCTACTAAAAATTGTCCAGCTCAGTTAGTCGTTTATGACCTCAATAAAAATATGACCATTTCCAAGTACGTATTTCCCGAGAATGTCGCAAAACGCAACGAAAGTTTTCTGTACGATTTAGTTATTGATGATGATTTTGTTTACATAGTCGATAATAGTGCAAGCGATCCCGGAATTATCGTTTACTCCATTCAAGCAGGTAGATCCTGGAAAATTCGTCATTCGGCTTCAATGCGAGCAGATCCATCGGCACAAAATTTTAAAATTAACAACCACGTAATTAACGTACCAATTAACATTGCCAGTGTAGCGCTTGGTCCCAAAATTCAACGAAGCGATTCGGGAATAACGGTAAACCAAGACAGGGAATTATTCTACTGCCCCATGTCAAGCCTTCATCTCTATTCGATTAGCACAGCAATATTGCAAAATGAGGGAAATTCTAATAACGATCAAGAGTATCCAGGACAAGTGCGCGATGTTGGTCGTAAAGCATCCCAAACTGATGGTATGATTATGACGAACCAAGGTGTTTTATACTACGGTTTGTTGAGTGATAATAGTATTGCGCAGTGGAATTCGACTAAACCTTTCGCATCTGGGCAAAAAATTCTGTCAAGAGACGTCAATTATATACAGTGGACAAACTCTTTCACTATCGATACAAATGGGAGCATCACCGTGCTTTCCAACACACTGCAATCATTTATCCGTGGAGATTTAGATACACACAGATATAACTTTTGGCTACTTTCAGCCGATATTGGGCAACAAAGTTATATACACGAAGATCCTTCGATCATTTACCAGCCAGTCACAAGTGAGAAACCACCCTTACCCGTTCCATCAACGACTGAAATGAGCACAGCACAATCAAATATGACCGCGGTCACGAAATCAGATCAAGATGGTGGCGCCAGTCAGCAAATCCTAGAGCTTTCAGTGATAGTAATGGCTGTCTCTGTATGGGTCTTTTACAGTAACTAATACCTATTTATTAAAGTGTTTTGTGATATTGTTAATTAGTTTTATTGTTAACGATTAAAAACTGTTGCCAAGTTTCTTATCAAGAATACAATTTATCTAGTGTAATAAAGGTATAAACGTGAACTTAATTAACAGAATGATAATAATAGTTAGTACCTACTACACATTTTTAATTGTTACCTATTACCAAATATTACCATAAGTACTATATGTCTTTTTGTATCAAAACTGTAAACGTGGGCGCACAAAATATATACCTACTATGTAAAATGTTATCCGTTCGAACTTTAACAATGCCAAAAGTGTTATGTTTGTCATACATTTTGTAAAACTGGAAATGCTAATATTTCATGTAAATTGTTTATAATTTTAAATTATTCCACCTTTAACTTTGGAAACGAAATCTAGTGTTTTTGCAAATATTTAAGCATAAAAACGCACTTTTTCTGTTACCTACCTATTTATTTTATGATAATTAGGTAGAACTGTAATATATTGCCATGGTGAATAGATATGATCATAAAGATAAGAAATGGATAACAAAAGAATAGGTAAATTGAATTATATTTAATAACATACTTAGTCCCTCCAGAAATGTCACCGTTTCCGTTTCATTCTTGAACAATTTTTTGTTAGTTCAAATTTCCACGTAAGATGAAAATTATATTTCCACAATTCTCTAGAGATTAATCATTCACTAAAATACTAAAAGTGGAATTTACTTAAGGATCTGAATCTTGAAAGATGTCCTTGCTAAACAGCAATGGAAAATTTATCGCATTTTCAAGTGCAAAAATGACTCAATTTTAGTTTTGTTATAGGAATGCGAGAAAATATCAATTGCCAAATTGTGACAAAATGTACGAATAACAAGCGGTGGCAAAGTAATAATTAAATTACACCTACTGGCTTTCAGTTTTAATTCGATTAGTATGAATTAATTATGTTTCCTTTAAGTAGTGATGGGCATAATCGGACAATTTCTATAATCGGAATATGCCGATTCGAGGATTGCGATAATCGGACTATAAATCGAATTAAAAATAATTCAAACTTGAATAGTAGTAATTTAGTAAAGTAAAAGCAACAACGGACTATAACCTCTATAACATAAGCAAATTAACTATATTTAAGCGTCGTAAGCATAAACTTCACAGTTCACAGCTTCACACAGACATTCGCTGAGACAGCATTCATTCAACAGGACATTTGATATTATTTAAGGTGAAATTTGATAATAGAAATACGCAAATCTTGCCGTTTTATTATGTATTTATATTTATGTTATTATGTTCTATAAATAAATTAAAACATGAGAGGAAAACTCATAAAGTCATAATTAATAATCGTAATTCATACTCGAAACCGATAATCGGACTAAGGCGATTATTTCAATAATCGGACTACCGGTTATTTTTAATTCGAATTTGCCCATCACTACCTTTAAGGTAAACAATATTTTTGTTGTTAGTAAGTAGCTAAAACTTTAAATTCATGCCTTGTTAAGGTTTATGGATTCCCCTTGACATAGACCAGCGGTTCTCAACCCGTGGTACGCGTACCCCTAGGGGTACGCGTTTGAGGGCTAAGGGGTACGCGAAAAAAATTTAGTAATGGTGGATTTTTAAAAATATGCTATTCTCCTCTTGTCTCGAGCCAGTTCAGAGCGGTGGCAAAACAGTGGACAAAAAAATTATTGTAGCGCTCGCTATTTACAAATAATGGTTATTTATTTATCAAGGGCGTCAAGGACTCCAATACCACCGCGGCGGCCGTTCCCTGACTGACGCGTTTGACAACTGAGTAACTTTGATTTGAGATTGTTGCTAAGTTACTTTGGCAAGTAAACGTGGCGTCGTACAATGCGGTTGCCATTGACGCCGACCTTATCATTTGACATTGTTTTAGTAATAAGCATCATAATGAACAAAAAGATATTGTTCGAAGTTATGTTTTTTAGGTTGAAAATAAAAATGTATATTTTTAGCGCAATATTACATTACACCTTTTTCAGCACTTATATTTTTGTTGTTGGTTAAATAATTATGTATCTATAAAAAATCTTTTAGTTTTCATCAATAAACATTCTGGACATACCCCTTGTCACGTTATTGCTATATTTATTTAGTTTTAGAACGATGGTAAAATAATAACTACGACTTACGAGTATATACATTATAAAAATTTTTCTAATGAAGGGGTACAATTTAGGATAATGAACTGCCAAGGGGTACGCAAGCCAAAAAAGGTTGAGAATCGCTGACATAGACTATAGGAGTATTTAGTCTATGCCACTGAAATATAAGCAACCTATATTTCAGTGGTCTATGCCCTTGATTACTCGTTACGACTTACCTGTCCTATCCTACAGCTATATCATGTTTCAAGGGAAGGTCGTTAAAAACAAAATATAGACCATTTGCTTGTATTTATTACACAAAGAAGTAAGTTTAGAGATAGTTAATTCTATTTCATAGTGATAGTTCTGCATCTGCAATAAGTACCTATCTTGTCTACCGCCTTTCTGGTCTTCGTGGGGAATAAGAGCTTTCTTTGGCCACCTGTTGAGTGTTGTCATTCCTCTAAGGTGCCCATTTATTTTTGGAAATTGTTTTGTTGTAGGTTCGTATAGCATTAAATACGTATGTCGTTTCCACATCGGCCTAATGTTGTTTTTCTAACTGGTTTTTTAATTATTATTTCAAACTGTCTGCTAGATGTTCGATTACACTTTTAAAGTCCGCCTGTCCGCCTACCACAATAATTATACCTACTACACTTACCGGATTTGTATACATCAAATATTTAATGTAAACAAATATGAAACCGTAGCAAGGGCTACATGAAAAAGGGCGATGCGATTTTTACAATACAGGGTGTCTCACGGTGACCGTCGGTTAGAAGTATATAAAGAACTGTAAAAGCTAAAAATTTGAAATTTTGCACATGCGACATGCCGTGTTTAATCTATTAAAAATATTTTCCAAATGGCAGCACTTCCGGAAATACCGGAAGTGCGCATCAACATCTTTATTTTAAATACAAACCAGGCAATTTTTTTTCACATTCTGATGTGTCATAAAATGTTTAGTAAGTATGCTGAAAATAATCGGCGTATCAATTTTGATTGTTGAGAAAAAAAAATTTTTTAGCGAAAAATGTCAAAATCTTGTTTAGGAAATAAAATTGAAAGTCGAAAGTGGTAAAAGTTAGGGAAATGGGATTTTAGGTTCTCAATGTCAAAAGATTGAGACACAATTGTCTGTAATGGATTATAAACAATTGCCCGCGGTTCCGGTTACGTATCTATTTGACGTTAATTCCAGACTTAAGAAAAACTTTAAAAAGTCTCTTTTTTCAAATGGAATGCCTATTTAATTATCAGTCCATTCGATGCAGAAATAAATTTCCTTTAAATTGATATACCATGTTACTATGCCTAAAATCAATGATTACAGAGTTATTTACATTTTTCTATTTATATTTATAATTACATACTTTACAAAACATGGTTGGCTTTGAACATTTTCAAAAAAATTTTATTCAATTGTTTCTGGAAATCTTTTGACATTGAGAACCTAAAATCCCATTTCTCGAACTTTTACCACTTTCGACTTTCAATTTTATTTCCTAAGCAAGATTTTGACATTTTTCAGTGAAAATAGCTATTTATCTACCAAGGGAACAAAGTGATTAATTTTCTCCCGCGGGTGAAGTTTAATGCCCGACGCGAAGCGAGGGCATTAATCACCCTCGGGAGAAAATTTCACTTTGTTCTCGCGGTAGATATATGATTTTTTCTTATATGTGAATTTATTTTCCGTTCACAACAATTATACGTTACCATTAGTTATTTTTAAAAAATACATCAAGAAGGCTTTTGTCATGTGTCACAATTTTTAATTAAATATATTTCATCAATATCTCATCATTTGTAGATCGGTATTAACGCTTTTTGAAATGTCTAATGAGAATTCAGACTCTGATGTATAAGAGAATACACCAGCCGAAATATTAGAAGCTGCTAATGAAGCGACTTATAATACAAGGGAGAAAAAGTATAACAAAATTCCCAAGGGAGAAAAAGTGGTACTTTGCTCCCTCAAAATAGGGAAAATACATCCACTTTCCACTCACATATAAGAAAAAAATGTTTTTTCTCAACAATCAAAATTGATACGCCGATTATTTAAAGGATACTTACTAAACATTTTATGACACATCAGAATGAGAAAAAAAATTGCCTGGTTTGTATTTGAAATAAAGATGTTGATGCTCACTTCCGGCATTTCCGGAGTGCTGCCATTTGGAAAATATTTTTATTTAATAGATTAAATACGGCATGTCGCATGTGCAAAATTTCAAATTTCTAGCTTTTACAGTTCTTGATATACTTCTAACCGACGGTCACCGTGAGACACCCTGTATACTTAATGAGATTTTCTAATTTTTGTAATAAAATAATTTTCAGGCTAGGTACCCTTTGCAATAGATAAAGCTTATCTCTTGCACTTGACCATTTTCTTCATCAGATCTAAATGGCTTGAAGACTACGGAATAATAATATTATATGAACACCGCCGGATATCAAAGAACTTAAGCAATAAAAATTGCTCTGTGCCACGAAAATGATAACTACTGGAGATTCACTTGCACGTGTATGGTTACTAATTGAGAATGATGGTGTAGCAGAGATCGCACGGAGATGGATTGTGCAGTTACTTAAATTCGACAAACATGGACATAGTGCTTCAAGTCCCCTTGCCCTTTCATCAATACCTCCAGTTTGCAGAGCCAGTTTGTCCATTACGCTGGAAAATAAACTGAACTGGAGGAAGCACACCGAGCTTAAATCGGAAAAATCAAACACGACGTTTTGGAGTAAGTCCACGTACCAGTAGGGTATGTCTTGATGGCAGCCATGCGACTGAAAACAAAGGGGTAGCTAAACTATAAGGACATTGTAGGTAATACTAAAACGGCGCATTCAAGGGAAGGCACTCAGGTGGCTTCCAATATTAGAAGGGAAGTCGGTTTCCCGAAAGATACAGGTACTGAACTCTCATATCACGCAATCACGTATTCTAGGTAGAACTGATGAGAATAATGGTTTGTGCCAGGAAGGTTATAATTGCAATCTCCCGTGATAATCGAGCTAGATCGCTGTAAAGTTACTTTTAACCTGATCTCCAAGTATTACCACACAAGTAGGAAAGAAAATCTCATATAAGCTTGTATGAAGATGCTGGAATAAAAGGTAATGATGATGGCTCTTTCACCTTCAGCGTTACTCAAACAATCGAGGACCAAGAGAAGACACTAGATCATTGGCATGCGGGGAGACATTTAACGAGTCATCTTGTAATTTAGTATACAGTTGACCCAAGCAAACATGATAGCTGAGCGGGCGGAGCTAGCGCTGTCGCCTTTTTCAGAGTACATTCAGGTTAAGAAGTATTTCAGCGCTAAATTTAAATATTTTAAATGTTGTCCTTGAACATTGTTCACATTGGTAGCCTTTAGAATTAATATTCTTTTCATAAATTATTTTTAGTTCATAAAGATCACATACATTTCTATGTTTCAATAAACTAAATGTTACTTTTCTAATAACTAGATGGAAAGTAACACAAGACTACAATAAATTACAAAACATGCTGTCAATGTGTCAAGTATAAATTTGATTTGCGAATGTACTAAAATAAATATTTTTGTGTGATTGGCTAAAAATCTTGCCGCTTCAAATATTTCAAATAAAATTCTTTTAGTTCACATATTTTCCGACTATCTTGTTTGCTTGGGGGAGCTGTAGTTCTCAACATGGATTTCGTTGGAACTCTCGGCTCTGTTCAAATACTTATTTAATCCGGAAGATTCGAGCGTTGAAAATAAATACCTATACTATGAAATGTAAACGACCATGAGTGCAAGGGGTTTAACCATCATTAAACTTATAGCCATAAAAAATAAACGACTAAACTAGTTATAGGAATAAAAAGGACAGAGTCCATCAGGTTATTCTGATGCCGATGCCGCCCCAAAAACCTTACCACAATATCATTTTATGTCTATTTATTCGAAAATGACTAGGCTCATATTGAAATCTGAAATTAAACATTGAACATTTTCAACATAATGTGTCACGACAATTAAGATTGAATAAAATTTCAAATAATACACTATACTACTACAGTGTACATTGTTAACATTTTTATTACTATTTAAAAACGATACTAACGCAATAATTAAATAACTATTTACAACTGCAAAAGCACGTAGCATTTGCATATTTATTATTGACAAGGTGCCTGGTACGAATAAATAGAACACATTTTTACTGGTGTACCTAACAACCAGTTGAGATTAGCGAAATCTAAATAAAATATACATGAAAATCGTTTATGAGATGAGCCATATAAAGTACATGTACAACCGTTGATTGAAATATTAATAATCAACGGTACAACTGATTTGATACAAGTGATAAATCAAACGTGCTTTAATTACAGTTAAGTGTAAATAAATTTAAAAACATTTTGCATTCCAAAGCAGCACAGATTAAATTAAGTAAACTCAAAGGATTTTATTAAAATTAATCTTGCGTACAAGAAAAAAATTAGCGTTCGTTTCAGGCGTTTAAAGTGACGTAAGTTATTCCATGAAAAAGTATTAGACAAAGAATGTTGAGTTTAGGCGTTGATTGATAATCAACAGTTTAGTTTAGGTTGATGTATGTCCGAGTAATAGCTAAATCCAGAGAAATGTTATCAATCACTACTGAAGGGGTGATATTTATCTGGATTTTGGCACTCAACGCTAATATGCTGGAGCGCTGGAGGTGAAATATGGCGGATCCGTATACGTATGTTGATTTGAAACACGAAACTTCCAAGGTGTTTGAAGAATTGAAGATAGTCGCGATATTTCAGAGTATTGCATAATTAGACGTTTATTAATAATTATGTACGCACATGCACCGGCAAAACGAAATTTTGCACCTTAATACCTAAATAAAATGACAAAATTCAAACATTATCAGTTAGTATCAATTAGATTTCACTTTGCACCGTTGCTGACTCACCAAGAGCACCTTCAAATTGGCTTCTCAAATCCGGTACTTTGCCTTATTGAGCTCTCCTTATTCAGAACGATCAGCAGATTTTCCGCATTCGTTCTGCCTACCTTTTGGACGCATTCAAATTCTTGGGCGCCGGAATCGTATAAAGAAGTATCTTTAGGTATAGGTAGTATCTTACGTCCGCGTTTTTAGAGCCATCGAATCTTGATAAACATTTGGAAAAATTTAGTGTGGGAGGCACTGTATATCTATATACATGACAAATTTACAAATTTGAAGCAATTGTTGAAATTGTACATCTTTACTTGCTTTTTACTACGAAGTCAAAGCGATAAATAGCTTAATTGTTTTCACTGAAATTACGCGTGGTGTTCTATTGCAAACGAGGTTTCTCTGTGCTTCGTTTGAATAGATTTTAGAAAGACATTGTTGGTTTCTAGTATTTTTACAGCTTTATAATATTATGACTGCAACGTACTAACGTAGACCATGAGATGACATGGAGGACCAATCAGATTGTTCATCGTGCGATGATAGCATGTGTGCGGGTGGGTGTATGTTGTACCGTGCGTGAGTAGGTATCTCTCTACTGCATTTCTGTATGGAAATATTCATAATCAAGTAGGTAGGTAGTCACATTTATATGAAGCAACCTGATGGCTACAGAGATGGAAGTACCCTGGTTTTATAAGACTGCAGAAAAGCTTCTAATACGGAATCAGCGCTTTAGTGAATTTTTGTTGAAACTTGGGTTTAAGCGGAGTGATGCTGACCCATTCAACAAACCAGTACACTTCTGCATCTGTGTAGCCATCAGGTCAATTATTGTAAGTTTTCATCTGCAGCATGCTTATCAGAGCTCTCAGCTCTAACAGTACTCAATCTAGCCACAGGGCTGAAGCGTTTGATTATAATCATCATCATTCTTCTGTAGATACCCTTTTATAACCAATCTGGACTTGAAACGCTCTATGGATCCATCTGGGTTGTTTTTTACTTTGAACACCCACTTTACAAGGCATAGGCGGTATTTTACCAACAGGCGATTTTTCTAATACCCTGGTTACAAATTGTCTAATGATGACGACTTCATTTCGTGATCCATAGCAAGTTTCCATTTAGAACAGCACTGACTCTGCATAGTCTCTTCATAAGTAGTTGGTTCAGTATAATGGTATTGTGGGACATTTCAAAATCAGTGAATCTTTGGGGTCGTTGTAGGAGTGGTAGGTCTACCAAGACTCTCCAATTGCCCTCACACGACATTTCTTCTTGTGAACATTCAGAAAACGAATCCTCATCAGCATCAGGAGGATCTTCACAGATTTCCATCTGAGAAAGTTCAACATTTTCATTTTATGACAACTGGTTAGGTATTGAAAGTGACATCACCAGCACCTGAAGAAGGAGATCTTTCATGAAACACAACATAACGACTTCGAATTAAAGTATAGGTACCTCGTACCTACTATTTTTACACCAAATCCTATAACCATCAGTATCATACCAACAAGTCTGGCCCTTCACCGTTGATTGAATCAACGCCTTCACGGTCTTTTTGTCCATTTTCTTTCTCTTTTGTTTAGGAAGGCATAGCAATCAGAGTTTGTTATTGTCAGATTTTTTATATACATACCTACCTATTTAGATTACAAAGTTAAAATGTAGGAAAGTTATATAGGATCAGGAAAGAAGTTATACGTCATATACGATCATAGGTGCTCTCGCCATGAATGTAAAACAAACTTAGAATATCAGCGTTTGTGTATTCCATATTTCCCAATTAAAAACAAATATTAAGCACAAAAATAAAAATTCAAACAGATAACACTGATAACAAACGTAAATGTAGCGTAAACTTTCAAACTAATAGCTAACTGACAACTGTCATCATAAGAAACATTTGAATATAAATTTTTTGAAAATTTTAAAAGCCAACCAAGTTTTTCTTAAGTCTGGAAATAACGTCAAATAGATACCTAACCGCGGGCAATTTTTTATTATCCATGGCAGACAATTGTGTCCCAATCTTTTGACATTGAGAACCTAAAATCCCATTTCCCTACCTTTTACCACTTTCGACTTTCAATTTTATTTCCTAAACAAGATTTTGACATTTTTCAGTGAAAAAAATTTTTTTTCTCAACAATCAAAATTGATACGCCGATTAAGCATACTTACTAAACATTTTATGACACATCAGAATGTGAAAAAAAATTGCCTGGTTTGTGTTTAAAATAAAGAAGTTGATGCTCACTTCCGGTAATTCCGGAAGTGCTGCCATTTGGAAAATATTTTTATTTAATAGATTAAACACTATAAACCATTTGAGAATGCGCAAGCTTGCCTTGCCATGATTAACAAAAGAACCGTTTAACATATATTTATAAAATATTTTCGACGGCCATTTTAACCACTTTCTCGATGAGATAGACAAATAATGATCGATACAAAAGTTTCTTAAATTTTGAAGAATCAGAAGTCAGAATGTCAAAAAAAAATGTCTGCAGGAAAAAAGCAACGGACACCCACACATCCAAAGTTTGTGAGTTCATGTGATGAACTTTTGTTCATCGAAAACATTGACTTTCTACCATTGATGACTTTCTACACTATAGACAAACGGTGCAATGTTATAAATTCCCGACACGACAAATATTCGAGCTGTGAAAGTGTTAGTTTGGAGCTGTGCCACCAAATCTTCACAGCGCCACTCTCGTTATATAAATATACGTCATAAATGTACGTCATGTTTACGTTAGCGCCCGTCCTATATTCTGATAACGTTACAAGAAGTACAGTTACTTACTACGATCACAGAACGTATATTACGTTCTTTGCGTACTATGATACCAGGCCCGGACTGGTAAGGTCGGCTGGTCGGCGATCGCCGAGGGCCCCCGGCCCAAGGGGGCCCCGGAGAGGCCTTTAAAAAATGGATATACTATTTTATGATTACATAGTTACATCAGAGTAATTTGATTATTTATTTCCTAGTAATCTTACGTGTTAACAATCAATTTTAAGCACTAAGTAGTTGCCATTTGGTTTTTGTTTATGGTAGTCTACGTAGTGGCGAGGAAGAGGGGTGCTGGTTGACTCATCGCGATTTGTGCAGTGCTCATAGTCTCAAATAAAGAGCGCGTTGCGATCAAAGAACTTAAATGCAAACAAGTATTGAAGCTTTGCTGTGAAAAACCTGTAGTCCAAGAGGCGACTGCAAATTTGTGTGGGGAACGAGTGGACAGATTTGAGCAGTTTACAATACTGCAATAGTACGCCTTAAACTCGAAACCGCTGGTCGGCCGATGACGGTCCCTCGCGGTAATGAGTAAATACGCTAATTGTTTATTGGAGCAATGGGGCGATTGTGGTGACAAAGTGGACGGTTTTTTTTCACTAATTTGTTTTTTATGATCCAAAGTATGTAATATGCTCGGTGGGCCGACCCCCACTCCTGGCGATAGCCTTGGCCGACCATTTACAACAATGCAATTTTTAATGCCTAGCCTCCCCCAAGAAATGACCAGGTCGGCCTTGGTCTATTCGAAAGAACAAAATTTTCTTTTCCATAGAACCTCGGTCGGCGGAGGAAACTTTTCGGGTATTGGCTGCTGTAGCTAATTCAAAAGTTTAAATTTTATACCAGCGCGCGACCTTGACGCTCGCCGGCTTCTGGAAATCTCCCACCACTACACTCAAATGGCGTACTGCATGCCGGCTGTGCAATTCCAAGACCGATCTGCTAAATTCCTGCGTGAGGAAAGGGATTTACAATGTTGCAAATGGTCGGCCAAGGCTATCGCCAGGGGTGGGGGTCGCCCGACCGGGCATTTTAGGCTCTCGAGTTTACAATAAACAAATTAGTTTAAAAAACAACCGTCTACTCTGTCCCCAGATTTCCCCAAGTGGCTCCCACGACAATTGGTGTAATTACTCATTACCGCCAGGGACCGTGATCGGCAGACCAACGGTTTGGAGTTTAGGGCATAGGTACTATTGCAGTATTGTAAACTGCTAAATCCCGTCCACTCGTTCCCCACACAAAGCAGTTGCCTCTTGGACTACTGGTCTTTCTTGATTGTTCACATCTAGAATGCGCGCGCAGGTCAAGTAATATAACTAACTTCTTTGTCGCGACGCTCACTCGCTCAGTTTAGATTTTTCTTTCTTAATTTGCTGTGTCTGCAACAAGGTATTGTAGAGCCATTTGCCTTTTTGTTATAAAATATAATTTACAATTTGTAACAATTAAATCACAATTAAAGAGGACATTGTTTTTTTCAATATGCTTGATGGTTTGTTATTATTATTACCGTTGTGTCCCTTTTTAATATCTACAAGGTATTACAGTAGGCTTTAGATTTTTCTGGCTTCAACCGTGTGATTTGGTTGCCTAAAACTAAAAATATTACTCAATCTCATTTTTAAGTAATAAACCACTATTAATTAATTAGTATACTTATTTTTTCTAGCATGGAACTAGTTTAGGTACGGTATATAAAAATTATATAAATATTTACTGTGAAAGTAAGTAAAATACAACAGAAAAAGCTTACTTTTTTACTCAACTACTTTCCGAGTGGCAAAACAGCTAAATATGGTTTTTAGGCATGTAAGCCTAATTTTCAAAAATTACATATTCTAATATTCTACTCGCTCTAAATTCCCCGGTAAGGGGCCCCTTTTGAATTTCTAGGCGAGGGCCCCCAAAGGAGCCAGTCCGGGCCTGTATGATACAATCAATGGAAATTGCAGTGCTGTTACAAAACAACACCTGCAATTCAATCTCTTTATTTACGCTTCTTTCATGAATTTGCTTTGAAACCTTTTCTGCTGTAGTTTTATTTGTTGGTGTCCTGTCCGATATTTTTGTACACATTTTCCATTTCAAACCGCATAAATTTCACTACCGTATTTACTTAAGGATAACCTTAGATTTTTTAGAGGACTTTTCAACATGTAAAAATACTCCTCCGTTGTTTTTGGATCGTGGGCGCAAATCTCAATAAAAATTCTCCCGAAATGTCTTGAAAAATCCGGGAGGAAATGCTCTAGCGGGGAAAGTCCGTGAGAAAATTCTTCCTTTGCGTTTTGCACCTCTTGAATTAAGCCAAGTCCTCTAAGTCAGAGTGCTTTTAAAGTATTTTTTATTATCGAGATTTTAATTATTAAAAAAAAAGAAGAAGAAAATAAGATGTTCTCGCGGACTTTTCCCGCTAGAGTATTTCATCCCGGATTTTTCCAGATATTTTCGGAGAATTTTTGTTGAGATTTGCGCCCCGGATTCATGAAAAACGGAGTGATGTTGGTTCTAAAAATTGTCTATCGCGCTCTGAATTTGAGAGTTAAGGAAGGAAGGAGTGGGGGGGGGGGGGATTTAGGCTAAAGACGGGGCGGAAAGAAGATGTGGAAGAGTACAAAAAATGCTTTAGAGAAGGTGATAAGGTGTACAAGAGCAAAAAGAACACATGGATGACGAAAAAATGCAGGAGATAGAAACATATGTAACAGGAAAAATGAATCAAAAATATAAACTGTATAGACTCATAAAAAAACAAAAACATAAGGTAATATAACTCAAAGAGGAATGAAGGACAGCAACGGGAAAGGGTGATGACTGATGAGAAAACAGGATAAGAAAGAAGAGTAAGCCAAGTCCTCTAAGTCAGAGTGCTTTTAAAGTATTTTTTATTATCGAGATTTTAATTATTAAAAAAAAAGAAGAAGAAAATAAGATGTTCTCGCGGACTTTTCCCGCTAGAGCATTTCCTCCCGGATTTTTCAAGACATTTTGGGAGAATTTTTATTGAGATTTGCGCCCACGATTCAAAAACAACGGAGGAGTATTTTTACATGTTGAAAAGTCCTCTAAAAAATCTAAGGTTATCCTTAAGTAAATACGGTAGTGAAATTTATGCGGTTTGAAATGGAAATATGTACAAAAATATCGGACAGGACACCAACAAATAAAACTACAGCAGAAAATGTTTCAAAGCAAATTCATGAAAGAAGCGTAAATAAAGAGATTGAATTGCAGGTGTTGTTTTGTAACAGCACTGCAATTTCCATTGATTGTATCATAGTACGCAAAGAACGTAATATACGTTCTGTGATTGTAGTAACTGTATTTCTTGTAACGTTATCAGAATATAGGACGGGCGCTAACGTAAACATGACGTACATTTATGACGTATATTTATATAACGAGAGTGGCGCTGTGAAGATTTGGTGGCACAGCTCCGAACTAACACTTTCACAGCTCCAATATTTGTCGGGAATTTATAACATTGCACCGTTTGTCTATAGTGTAGAAAGTCAATGTCGAAAATAACATAAGAGGCGTATATGGGAGGAGGGTAACCCCCCCCCCCCCCCCCCCCGAAATAAGTTAACATTCTGCACTAAATTCTAAATCACTGGTCAGCCATAAATTTTCTCATTGCTGAATTGGGGATAGTTGACTCGACCTGACGAACCGTCATGCAGCAATCCCCCCCCCGACAATTATCTATAGCTGCGCCCCTGTAGCATACCTAATGATAAACAAAACATACAATAACATAACATTTATTATTATTAAAGCTCTTCCTACACGTATACGCGTTATTTACGAAGGTGGTCGGCAGGAAATTGACCGACGGAATTTCGTCACGGCGGCTATTTCACCGCGCGGGTTTTTACCACAGTATAAGTCTTATTTTTACCAGGCGAACAATTTTCCAGCGGGGAAATGACCGTAAATCCTACGAACGTGCTTAATGTATAAAGCGGCGTTGAGCAAGATAAGAAATAAGAAGTTGCAAACAAAAATAAATTTTGCTCATTTATTTTTATCATTGATGTTAAGTATTTTTGTTAACAGAGTCTTTTTAATTTAATATTTATGCATATATTTTTTAAAACTAAATGCAACAAGACAAAGACTTCTACATTAAATATTAATATTGTTTAAGTAAATAAACTTAAACACCAATACTTTCCGTACAGTAAGCCAAGCGGGTTGTCTGTCCTTGTCTAAGGCGCCGAGATATATGGGACAATCGCTGAATAGACCGTGATCGAGACTTTTCTTCTACTCTGTAGAATGTCTTAATTATTTGACTAAATACCAAAGTAATATATTCAATTCCACTACAGCGTTGCATATGTTACAAAATACGGATTTTTAAATAGACCCAAATTACAGCTCAAGAAAAGAATTAAAAACAGCAAAACATTGTGACTTTAATAAAGCTTTTTATTTTTTTTGTTTAAAAATACTAATATATGCAATTTCAAATTTCTAACTATTACAATTTTTATCATAACAATTTATTTGGTACATATACTAATTTTTTATCAACATGGACATTAATAAAACAATACTAAAAAACGAAGCTTATGTAAAGAATGTTGAGATTTTATCTAATGTTAATAGTCATTATCACGATATGCATTTTATACATTTGTATTTTGTCTAGAATTACACTATCTACAAGTTACTTGTTTACAAAAGTGCAAAAAAATACGATACTAAAAGAAATTTGTGAATTTTTACGAGGCACTTGAAAACCACAGCATGTCATAAGCTTTTCTTTTATCTACAGCAAGGCACAAAACACCAGTCTTCGCTGTTTATGTAGAATTCTACTTGCAACATTAATAGCCTTGTACAATAAATGCGTTTGAATCGTGCATAAATATTAAGCAGAAGAAAGTGAAAGGCCGTTGCGTAAATTACATTATAAAAAAAGTTGAAAATAAAACAACACTAATATAAAATATTATAATTAATAAACTAAACATCTTGAAATAAAATTTACAAATACAAGAATATAATCAATTAATAATACCTATATACAAAATTCCACACAAAACCAAGGGAAATGAGTAGGTATATAAAAAAAATATTTTTTTTTATGCTTACGCATAATCATATGTATTGTACAACAGGAAAAATAAATTTTTAAATACTTACGCACATGACAATGTTTATTTATTAAGGATACAGTTTGATAACGAATATAAAATACTGAAATAGGTTTAATGGAAAGAGCCAAGTATGCCTGGAACACATTATTATAGTACCTATATTACTATTATTGCATTTTTCAATTTGAAATTGACGAGAACAGTAAATGGTGAACAATACGTGCAAATGTGATGTAATTTTGTCATAGACTTTTTAAATATAACAATATAAAAATATTTAAAGAATTGAAGTTTATAGGTATGAGTTTCTCTTACTCTGAATACAATGTAAAATTTACATTGCAAACGCTACTAATTATTAGTAAAAATTTAAACAAATCATTTCATTTTTTTAAACATATGGATTTCACTTTAAAGGAAAATAGAAATTGGTACCGTGAAACTGTAGCTGTAATAATATTATTGCCAACCAGTTGTATAAAGTGAGTTTTTAAGAATGCAATATTATTTACTATAATGCATGTATTACAGTGTGTACGTAAGCACCTTTTTTAATCATAATTATCGTCAATTAAAATAATAGTTTTTTAAAATCTAACCAAAACCAAAATATTTTATCATTCGACAGCAAAACCACAGGTTTCTTCAACAGCCTGCGTCAATTTATCACAAAGCACTTGATATGTATCATAAGGTGGAATATCTATTCTATTGAAGCAAGTGTGGGCCTTAGGTAAATTTTGGGGTGAGACATCAACACAATGTATTGTAAAAAGTCGTGGTCCAGCTGCACCAGTACTACCTTGTAACGCTTTAAATCCCTGCAAAGGTACACGCGATGAACCCGTTACAAATTGTAACAATCTAGCACGCATTTCTTCGGAGTAAGAATCGACCACCTGCCAAAACCATTGAACAACTGGAGTTTCTGGCGTGCAATGTTTTAATCGTGCGTTAGAACGCCAGTCGGCAATATCTATAGAACCAATACCACTTATCACTAGTTCTAATTCACGTTCGTCAAATGGACGTAATACAGCACTAGGGATGAGTTCAATAAAACCTTTTTGCAATGCAAGAAACTGTTGTTCTATCCCTCTCATAAACCGATAATTAACATAAAGTTTTACATATTCACGTTTATTTTCTTCTGTCACCGCTATACTAGCACCATTTGGTTTTAATTCGTGAACTTTAATAACACCGAAACTATTGTTTTCAACTGAGAATGTGGTATCAAACACCCCTGTAATGTTATTTTCCCTAAAATTAGAAAATTTATAATACCGTGCAACGATTGAAAAAGTAGATTACTTACAACATCCACGTTAGGCTTCTGTGCAGCTCAGGATCAACTCCTTCTATATCTTGCAAAGTTATCGGTTTATTTAATAACTGCTTATAGAATGGAGTTGTAAAACCACCTTCCAATTGGTGATTATGAAATACTGCAATACCAAGCACGCGTCCAACAAAATGAAAATATGATAAATGCTCAGGATTAACAGCCGAATCTGGATTTATTTGTAAGGTATAATGATCTTCTCGACTATATTGAAACAATCCATATTGAGGATTTAACATTTCTCTTGACAGTAGGTGTAACCATTCCCTCGCGACACCGCCGTAATCTAAACCTTCTTCGCCCCGAAACTTAACCATCAATCGTTTTCGCATATCCTTTGGGCGCATTTTCATTATTAGTCTAGGAAACAATTATAGAAATGCATTTAATACGACATTAAAACATACCTATAACTCTCTTCAAAAACTTCTGCACGTGAAACTTCTAAGCGGCAATGTCCACTTTGCGGTTGTAAAGCGTTTAATTCCGCTCGCAAAGCGCGAAGTTTACCTACTAGATCACGTCTATACTTAGGTAACAGCTCACTGTCATTTAATAGTCCTTGCGGTAAATCACTATTGTCTGGTCGAGTTCGTGATGTTGATGGAATGGCAGCGGGAGTAGGTTGCACTGATACAGAATTAGTTGTTGTAGTAGATGGTGACGTACTACTGGTGCTAGGAGAACTTTGACTAGTTGTTGTTATTGTTGGATTGGAAGCTGTTGTTGGTGAACTAACAGTGGATGGTGTTTGTCTTTGTAATATACTATTAAGTATTTGCACATTTAAACGTG
This sequence comes from Pyrocoelia pectoralis, assembly GCA_036250285.1. Lineage (NCBI taxonomy): Eukaryota > Metazoa > Arthropoda > Insecta > Coleoptera > Lampyridae > Pyrocoelia > Pyrocoelia pectoralis. The sequence continues at coordinate 19,380,702 of CM070080.1, read as the reverse complement.
GATCTGTAAATTGTGTTGTTCTGTTGTTGTGGTCCACAAAATACACCTATGAAAAAATTAACGTTAATTTTTTTATTAAAATTAAGAAAAAATTTAATTGCATAAGAATATAGGGTATATAAAAAAGCTCTACACTTTTAAAATAAATTAGAAGAGAAGTATCCACATTATACAGGGTGTCCGCGGGGAAGCTACAAAGAATTTGTATACGTATTATTTGAACAATTTTTAATTTTACCATCACTTATTTTGATGATCATTCATTTCAACCCATATAACTTCAATTGAATTTTCTTAGGTTATAAAGTACATAAAATTGGTTAAACTTCATTGTATATGACCACACAATTCAGTTACTGGATAACGATGTAATGCGTTTGGACGCTTTTCCCATAAAATTGGTGTATAAATACCTAACCATTCTGACATCTCTTAGGTAAAATTCGAGTGGTAGGCCACAACGCATGATTTCACTGAATGGACATGCACTTATTTTATTGGACACCAATATATCGGGTTTGGACATTCATGAAATAATTTTTAAATGTCTTGATCAAAAACCATGTGGAGTAGCCTAAAATGCGCGAACTTCATTAATTATGCACAGATGTAATGGGTTTGAACGTGTTATTAACGAAATTGGTGATAAACTGTGTGGTAGCCCAAAATAAATGAAATTCGCTTATTGGCCATTGATGCAAGACGTTAGAAGTTTCATTTTAAACAGATTTTTGATTATTGATTTTGGACGGTCTGATGACAAATGATGAGTAATGTAGTAAAACCTTAAAAATTCTTGCTACTACACTCATACCAATATGTCTGGCACTTTTCGCAAAGAAATTGGCCTATAAATACAAATTTTCAATATGGCGGGCAAAATTTCAAGTCAACATATGATAAGGAATTACTAAGTACAAATTGAGCACCCCTGGTACAACCAAAGACAAATGTGTAATAAGTTCGACTACAACCAATCAAGATCCGTAGATGTTACTAAGTGCTCTCTTTAGACAAGACACACATTCAAGGATAGATTATCCACTACAAAAAAGTTTCAATTCTCCACAAAGTAGTTACAAAATACAGAAGTGGACAAATTTTATATAAAGTTAATAGGAAATTTGTTCACAGGATGAAATAAAACGTTATACGATATTCGTCCGGGAAATATTTCCACAGTACTCGTTTCAAAATTCTTGACTCGGCTCCTTCGTCGCCTCGTCCAGAAACATCTCACTCGTTACTGTAAAATCTTATTTCCCGGACTTGTAACGTAAACTACTATAATCAACTCCAATTCTGTCATCACAATAAGCAATTTTTTTGGTTTTTGCCGTTTGTTCAAATTGACCATTTTCTAAAAAAAGTGTGCCTAGAGAAAATAGAGGTCAATTGGTAAAAGGTATCATTAACATCTCTTAGCTTTGATATTATAAAGTAGTGATAATATGCAATTCTCAAAAGCTGAATTACTGAGATATTGTTATGGTTTTCGTAAATACAACAACTACTGAGGACTACTTAAGATACTGCTTATATACCCTGTTCAAATGACCAGCCGTTGCACGTCATTATTCGTGTACCAATACTATAATTATAATTCACTAAGCAACTTTAATAAAATTTGCATTACAGCCAAAATGTCATCGTAAGTACAGTTGGTATTAAAAGTCATTAATCGTGTAGGGTTAGCGACCATATTTTATCCTTGTCGCACACGTTGCAGTTCGTACTTACAACTTAAAACGTAGTGCGAATATAAACTCATAAAATATCTCGATGTTGTCACGTCAAGTTTTGTTTACTTTGTTAAATTCACCGGTACTCTTATTTTGTTTATGTCTACATTAGTTGTTGTATTTTATTATTACATAGGTATACAGTATCTATTTGTTCCTAACCTAAAAATGTCAGTCTGACAACACGTACATTTGACAACGCTGATTACACGTCATTGATTTAGTAAGTTTTAAGCTATGACGTGCAACGGCTGGTGACTTGAACAGGGTATAGTAAAAAGCGGAATAGAAAATTGTGATATAATAGGTGTTTTCTTTTTGCATCGCCACAGGGTTAGGTAAAGTTACAATCATCACGAGATTAAAGTGCCTTGCGTCATGTAGACATTTCTGCCTCAGGTTAATATAAAACTTAAATAAAGCTTTTAAAACGAATAGGGTTATTGAGAACTGAGTCAAATTATTTTTATAAAACGAATGGTGTGTTATTGACAGAGCTGACTTAAGTGACCCACAACATGCAAAAAGAAAACACCTTATATTTCAAAAAATTTACACATGGACACAACATATTATGGTGCATGTAAACTGGGCAATAATAACGCAATCACTTAACTGTAGGTAAAAATATTGTAGATTACATAATATGTATGTTATTTCAGCAAATTAAATGTTATAAAAACACTCATTCCACAAATGCAAGTCATCAATTTAAGAGTAAATAAGTAGTAATTTGACTTCCTAGTTAACCACAAATATAGAACTTTCCCATTCATGATTTCATTTCAGTATTTTTTTAATGTTAATGTTTTTAAAATTACGTTCATCTTTTTTTAGATTTTTACTTGATATTTCAACCAAAACTGAAGAACTTATACAGCACGATTCATAAAATGAAAAGTTATTTATCCAATTGCCTTCTTATATTAATCTTCCAAGAAATATACAGGTAGGTTTGTTATTTTGTACACTTAAGGTAGTTCCTCCGCGGAACGATTTGCGACAGAATTTGTTCAAACTTGGCGTATACGTTATTAAATACGTTATCCAAACATCTGTGGAGTTTAAATGAGGTTTACCGTCCCTAAGTCGAGATATTTACACTTAAAATTGGCATAATTGACATATAACCCATATACAAAAAACACCGCCCACGTAGCACATATCTTTCAAAGGCGTCCCAAAGACATTCTAAGGACTTCTATATGTCCACATAAGTCCCCAGGACATCCGAAAGACATTCTGAGAACTTCTGAATGTCCGCATAAGGCCACAGGACATCCCTTGAAGATCTCGTGTTATGTGGGCACTGACACATTATCAATTGTACTGTCAAAACTAAATGTCAGAATTTAATGAAAAACTAAAGAATGCTAGAGAGGGATTATACAAATATTGTGAAAACATTTGAGAATTGTTTACCGTCTACTTTGAAGATATAGCCTTGAGAAATATGACGTTTTTGGTATTATTAGATATGTTTAGGCAAGCGAATGATTGTATACGCAATCTGTTCCATAACAACGCGGACAGTCCGAATAAAAAGTGTACTTCCACTGGCGTGACAAAAATGGTTAATAATAGAAGTTACTATGGTTACATGGGACGAAACTTTTGGTTGAGATTGTCGCGGAGGAACTACCTTAAACAATTAATTCCTTGTTAAAAAGGAGTTTAAAGCTACTTGCTTTTTACTAAATAATTCCTATAATATAGTAGAACAGTTTTTCGGGATCAATAACTTTGGTCTACCAATTGTTTTTTTCTTACAACAAAGAGTGCCATCTTTAAAAATGTTGCCTCAAAGACAGCAGGCCTCGTTCTGAGGTTTTCTAAACATTAAGTTGAGGACCACTAAAACAAGGAATAACTGTCTCTATAAAATATAAAACAAACCAGTTGAAATACGCGGGATCACAGAACAAACTTCGAATACCGCATATGTGGGAAAAGTTAACAAATAACAGAAAACAATACAATTTCTATTATTTATACATATTTTTGAGCACCTTTGTTGATTGTGTTGGAATCGAGTCAAAAATCAAGACGTCGTTTTGAAATTATGGTGTGCTTTTGAAATTTAGACATAGTTTCGAAATTAAGGCGTAGTAGTAGAATTTTTTAAATATCCATTATACAGGGTGGCCCAACGAAACGGTAACAGATGGATTTCTGGCTAGAAATTTTTTTTTTGAGAAATGCAAAAACAAGTCATTTTTATATCACAGGGACAACTTTTGTCATAATTTTCAACCTAAAATTCGCGCTGTGTGAGAACAACCCCTAAAATTTAAATAGGGATGATGGAGCAGTCATTTGAAAGGTTTTCTTTTCTGAATTCAGTGCACTAGTTTTTTTATTTTTAGCAAAAAAATTGAAATTGCAAAAATAGAAAATGAGGAGAGTTTGAGGCATTTAAAAACTAAAAAAAGCGCAGACAGGTCAATTGTTTTTTTTTAGAGGAGCTAGGTATTTTTACTGCCATTTGACAACATTGTTTCACCCCTTAGCTACAGGGTAATCAACCCTTAAATTTTTAAATAAAAACGAGGGTTAATTTTTTCTTGCGCTAATTAATAAAACCAAATTCAACCTTGGTTTAATAGATGTTCGAAGTGTTTTCCTTTAGCTTCCATACAATACAGATTTTGATTAAATCGTTCCCATACATTTTGCAACATTTCAGAAGTAATTAGATGGCATTCATGTCACGTAACTCCTCCAAAGATTCCGGAGCAGTGGAATAAACTTTACTCTTTAAAATTTCATTTTAAAATGTACCATTGTGTTACCATTCCATATATATTTATTTTTTAATGTATTAAAGGAATTTTCAGTTAAAATAAATAAAAATATCTCATTATTACTAATGACAACCAGTATGTTATAATGTTTCTTAAAACAACAAATTAATCCTAATGCAACTAGAAAAAATGTTATTGAAAAAAAAGATACAATTAGCAATTGTAAGCAGCATCATATTCATAACTATAAAATAGATGTACCTACCCTTCCTGATGATGTCTGTCTCATTTCCCACCCAGAAGGCAGTTGACCTAACTGATCAAGAGCAAAACCACGCGATGCCAAATCCTTGGGTATTCGTGGATCGTGCCATGTTGATACTCCGGTTGGAATATGATAAAAATATACTTGACCCTGTTGTGTTGTACGTAACTCTAAAATGTGACATAAAACAATAGTTCCATGTTAAGATGGACTTACCATAACCAACAGGTAAATCTAATTTATTTGGATCACCGAGCAGCTGCCCATGTATTGTTGTTATTTGTGCTCCATTTAACGATGAACGATTACGTGCAGATCGACGTCTGCCTCCACTATCGCCACGTCTCTCTTCCAAACTACGTTGTCGCCTGTCCTTTACTCTTCCATTTGTGTTTTCCGTATTTGATAAATTAGGCGCATTGCAACTGATGTTATTAGGTGCTGGAATAACCGTACCGGAAACTCCAGAAAGAAAATTTAATGGTTGTGGAAAATTTGTAGAGTTCTCGTTTGGTGAAGTAGGTGCTAATGCGCTGGTACGAAGCGGACTGGTCTGTTCTTTTTGAGGATTTGCAGTATGTGTTACAGGAGATGTACTACAACTAGGTTTTATCGCCGACGTTATAGGTGATTGCACTTCATCTGTATTATTATTAACACTATTATTATCGACACTATTATTATTGCTATTATTTGTATTACTAATATTATTATTATTGCTACGAGGTGTTGCACGATTCTTTGCCGAAAGATGCGGTTTCAACCACTGAGTTGTTAAGGTAATGTGATTTACGTAATATAAACGACCATTAGGTGTCCGTCGTTCTTCCCAACCAGGTGGCAACTCATCTTCTTGAGGCGAAGAGTCTCTATTTGATGGTCCTCTGAGTTCACCTAAAGGTCCAACTACCGCTAATGGGGTACCACCACATGGTCCATCACGTGAAAGTAGTGAAATGATAATTTGTCCCTTTACGGGCTCGCTATCATCTTGAGAAGATTTACATAAATCTAAACGTTGATCTATAACAAAATTTTAATAAAAACCAAAAAAAGAGATTTCACTTACATCCTGTATCTTTAAGTCTTTGTATAAGGGAATTTACAATTCGAACACAGCCTAAAAATCCACTTCCTTGTTTTTTATGTATTTTTCTATGATTCCAAATGGATATTGTTATATTATCATTTTTTCCTATGTACAAATCGTAATGAGAATTCCATTTCGGATCTGTTGTGTTTTTAACAGTTTCAGTAGAATGGCATTGTCCGCTTCCATCAACTGATATTTTAGCAAAAGGATCCGGAAGTCCTGAAATCATAACAATATTTAGCTATAATTTAACATCTTTGCAATAGTTGAATCTTACGAAAGAGATCCTTCCTAACTAAATTCCGGGCACAAAGGACTGTAATAAATAAAAATTTAATTAATTATTTGTAAATTAATTGATGTGCATGGGAGGCACCCCCACTGAGGTCATATTGTTTGTGATAGGTCGAAGTAATATAAATATGAACTAATTAATAACTGTAAATCGTTATTTAAATTGTTATAGAAATACTTACTTGTTAGCCTTATTTTCTGCGCACCATTTCTACGGTTTGCAGGTGTGCTGGACATTTTAAAAAACGGTTTATTATTTGTCAACACATCACTGCACATTTGCTGTTCGTCGCCATTTTCGATTACTTCATTTTCATTTTTCATTACATGCGAGGAGCCAAAGCCATCTACATCTAAACATGTTAACTTAGTCACTTTCCATTATTACGTAATGTACAGGATGTTCAACTTTCAGATCCGTACAGAAAATTCATTAACGATAGAGGAAGTAAATGTTAAAGTACATCAGTACATACGGTAATTAGTAAATCGAGGTATAGACTAAGATTAATTTAACCCATTCACTGGCAAATAATACACTGATAAATTATAACGTTTTTTTGTGGCAAGGCTATATGCTCATGGCTTGGAACCGATTAACGATATTTTGATCCAATAAAGCTTTAGGTACCTATTTTTAATTTTTTGTTTACATAGATAATGTGGGAATTATGTTTCCCAATTCCCACTGCCCATCCATAATGGTCGTTTTTTAACAATAAATAAATAGAGTTTAGACAAGGCTTAGATTAAAAATCAATAAGTATAGGTTTATTCTTTATTTACTTGTTAATGCTTAATTATTATTTGAGCATACAAAGTTTCATTTTTTTGGAAGCATGTACAAACTGGAAACTTTGTATTGAGAGCGTAAATGGGATTATTTCTCGTTCGCTTTAGTGGTGGAGATTTTGAGCCATTTCTACGTAATTTTTTAGAACAGTGTATTTTATCAGGAACTTTTTGGTCATTTATTAAATATGCTACAGGCTTTCGACAGCTGTAGATGATATTTATTTATCTCTATTGTAGGTATCATTGCGAGCCGGAACGCCAATTTGATCCACATTCGTTCGTCGAAAAGTGTCAAATAGGGTGAACTATTTAAAATCGTTAAAGCAAACAGAAACTTACACTATTTTTAATAAAAATGGTTACACGCATCTATATTAACTTAGGTAGTATAGATAGGTACCCAACATCACGCATTAGATTGGTAATTATCTTCTTAAATGATCTCCTATAAAGAACTATACTATATAGTGGTGTCTCCCTGGGATGTATTGGATCCTCCTTGAGGAGTAGGTGTTTCAGTTTAAAACAACAAGTAGGGTATATACTTCGTTAGGTTGATATTTCGGGCAGCCTTTTTCGAGGCGCCAGGTCTCAAAACTAGCCGAAACGTCGGCCTAACACCGTGTGTGTTGTTTTAAACGGATACACCTACTCATCAAGAAGGCTCCAATATATCCCAAGGAGACGCCACTACACTGTAGTTACCAATCTATATACCTATACTGTAGATGAGTACAGTAAGTATAGATTGGTAACTTCAACGAAAGGCAGCGGAATAAAGAGGTCCTAGACTTCACTAAACAGAGTGTTCTGCGATATGACATTTGAATATAATTTCGTTTTTGAAAATTCACTACCACTCAGTCGCACCCAGTGCTAATTACATACAACCATCTGTCTTGTCTGCTTTATTTTCTTGGTGACATTTTCACATTTATTTGTATTTTGTATTTCACTTGAATTCTATTTAGGTAAATCTTTTTCTCATACATCTGCCTAGCCTAAGCTTTCCGCGCACTTATTCGTCGTGAAACGAAACAAACGGAACGGAAAAAATTATTCTGATTGAAATAAATACATACAAAGTTACTGAGCAACGCACATTTTACCGACCCGAAGCGAATCGCATCCGACGCTTCCGATGGTTTCGAAGGAAAAGAATTCGAACGGACGATTCCGCTGTCGAATGCTGCTTATGGTTGATGGGACGGTATAGTGAACGTGCTTCTTCGAAAGACGGATACGTCTCAGCTGCATTTGAGCATGCCCATGGGAAAATAATGGAAAAACTTCTTCTCATCTTAGAGCAGCTCGAATCTGGGAATAAGTGGTGGCCGAATTCTCTATACTTATTCCGTTGTTTGTTAATATGGTGAATCCATTTTTTTGCATTTCGCTAGCCTTTCTTCTTCATCTGCCAGAATACTCGATAATAATTACAGCTTCATCAGAATCAGGACTACTATAGACATTTCAGTTAATTTTCTAATTGTAGTAGTATTCACAAACGTGATCGGAAACGATATGTTCTGATCAATGCGAACAGGACCTTCCGCGGAATAAATGGTCGAGAACGTGTCCTCCGTGGACAATTCCAGCAACGATGGAAATGTGGGGCTAGGACTAGATAGTTCGAGTGACGCCCGGCACATGTTTTAAGGAGCGGTGGAACGCAGAGTAAGTACTTTTTCCAAACTATTGAAACGGGAAAAATGGGAGTCTAGAGGATGGTAATTTTGTATTTTTGATTTGAGTTACTCCCAAGGAATTGATTGGGTACGTGCATACATCTCAACTCTGTTTGCAGGAGTGGATCAACCAGTTCGAGTTGTCGACATGACCACAATCCATAAAGGAAAGATGACATCGTATCGATGAGACCTGCTACGAAGGTTGCCCCATCGGACTAAGGATTGAAAACACACAGTTCACAGGATACCTGAGGCAGATAGGGCGATTTAGTTTAGTTTAATAAATAGGTACATGATGTATATAATCAATACTGAAAGTCGGTTTCTAGGGAATAAAATGTCGACCGTTGATGTGTGACACAAAATTTTATTTTTGCTTGACTTTCCTTGCGGTAGCGCTTGAAATTAATATTGAACCAGGTCAATGTTATCGCCGTCAGTCAAGATTTTTATTTTTTCGTTCTCTTTCTGATAATCTCTGTGGAATTTTCTTTATTAATGAAGCTACCCCGCAAGATATATTGGTTTAAAGACTTTAGTTACAAACCGATTTTTACAAGCTTGGAATCGAGAAATTCCCAAAACGTTAGGAATTAATCATAAGCAATAGAGGAAAATATATTATTGATATAAATATTTTTTCATTTAAATATAATAAAAACACTTTTAAGTCAAGAACACAATTATTATTTCCTATAGTTACAGTTACAGTACAACAATTTTTTTGAACGCCAGCTGTAGATATTTCAAATCATTTATTTACTTATATGCTAATATATGGTTCATATATGCTAATATATGGTTCAAATAAAAGATTAAGGCAATCTTCTACAAAGATTAGGTAATCATTAAATTGATAATGTGGCTAAATCACTCATAAACATCACTTGCTGAAGCACATTTTAATTGTTTTATTAAAAATCACAAACATGATACTGTTATACATCATTCTTGCACTACTTATAGATAAAATAGTGGCAGAAAATAAGTGCAATGATCATTCAGTGTACGGGGATGAAATAATTGGTAAGTAAGTAAGTATTTAAAAAAACAATCAAACAATTATTATTGCAACAGATTATTATTGGAGAGAATATGTTGGGGAAATACCAAATGACGCAATTCCGGGTGGTTTTGATAAGTCTGGGAATCCCACATTTATTGGCCAAATGTATAGTGCAAAATTTGGATTGCTGCCATCTACTATTTGCAACAGTTCCAAACAGCTCTTAGCTTCTGGCGGTGGAAAATCCTTTACATCAGATACATTTGTCAAGGTAAAAGTTATGTACCTGTACATCACCTACATTTCATAGTACATCTAGGTCTTGTGTAGTCAACATCATGAAAGATATAAATGGATAGTCACTGAAAATGCAAAAACTCATCTTTTAACTAACTACCATTTAGTAATTGGTGGTAACGAAGCGGGATATGTCTTAAATATAGGAAGAGTAAATCATGAAATGGGGATTCTTATTGGGAAAGTGTTTGCACATCATACACCATATCGAGGATTAAGTATCCCTTATAAGGAAAAAGAAGTAACATATCAAACTTATGAAATTTTAGTGTATGATTATTGTTATTATAAGACCCGTAATAATACCGTATTTATATAAACTCCAAAACCAATTTTCTTAATGCACAATATTTACGGTAGATTTAAGAATAAGAGTTTGCACCTTTAAAAAACCTTTTTTTTACACAAACTAGTTTGCAATTTAAGTAAACATAGCAATACTATTTTGATGATAAGTGACAGGACAATTTACTTGTCAACCAAGATTAAAATTTTAATTTATACAATATAATTATTATTAAAATAGCTATAGTTCGGGTTAAAATGTAATTTAATAAAGAGTCATCTTTGAAATTTTATTATATGGATACAAATCATGAATCTCAAGCTTCCAGAGAATTAGACGACGAATTTCGAAGAATCCTTCGTATTATTAAACCATATATACCATGTATTATGAATAATAGTTATTTAACATCATATCGATTATGGTTAGAAAAATTAAGCATGGCTGATGTGACGGAAAAAAAAGAAAGAAATAAATACATAATAGAATTATGTTATCAAATTCAGGATGGAATTTTAGAATTTCCATTCACAGAATTACCAGGTGATGGTCCATTACCACCATTTAGCATGGATTATTATGGTACAAAACGGGTAAGCGAAATTATATGTTTGAGTTTAATATCACTATCTCTTCTAGAGGACGTCTACTGCATTAATAAAACAAGGTCAAGCGAACTTAGGGAAAACAAATCTGAAACACGACCAACAAACTATCTACTTTAAGGAAATGTTAAATACTGAACAATTAGTGACTCAGGAGCCTCACAAATTACCTCAGAGAAACGCACCCGATCAATCAGAGTTACAAAATATTCCACATAAAAAACGTACTGCACATACAATTTCGAAGAATTGCAATAATCTTCAAGGTTTTCATGATTTAATGAATTGTTACATTTCCTATACTAATAAATCTAGTTCATCTCCTTGTAACAGTATAGAAGGGATAATTGATGCAACACCCAAAGATGATTTTCAAAAAAATAATTATTTTGTTAATAAAAATAACGATGATGATTCATGGTGCGATATCACTGATGGAACTACCACAACGATCACTCAAGAAGACTTACAAATTACCCATTCCCCTACCGTTACTCCAATTAATGCGCATGAATTATACAAAAACAAAATTGCCGAACTGATGAAAATTATTAATGATTTACAGAAACAAAACATAAAACTCAATGAGGATGTCATGGGATATGAACATGACATTAATACACGTACGTTTATCAATTTTAACTGGTAAAAATGATAAGTGTTTGTGTCTAGGTAATACAACTGCCGAGAGAAGTGTACATAACTTAATAGAAGAAATTAATTCTTTGAGAAGCAGACTTCAGGTACTACATAAACCAAGGAAATTTTTTAACAACTTATTAAAATAATAAACTTAGGAACTTACTGAAGTTAAAACGGCATTAAAAAATAGTCAAACAGTAGCAGCTAGTCAATGGAAAGGCATTGTAAATTCTTTAACTACTGAAATGCAAGTAGTTCAACATCAAAATGAAATATTACAAGAAGAAATAGATAGTTTGGGAAAACAACTCGAGGAAGCGACCAGTCGTAGGCAACAAGTTTAATTTATTTACCATTGTTGAACACACTTAATTATTTGGTTTTTAAAGGATGGCATTGCACTTAAACAAAAAATATCGATAATGCATGAAAAGGAAATTGAGAAATTAAACCAAGCTCATATAAAGGAGAAAATGGAAGCAGAAAACAAACTTAACGAAGAAATTAGTAAACTAACGCAAGAATATGAAAGTAAAATTGAGAATTTAAGAATTGATCATGCAAAAATGGTACAGACAAAGAATAATGAAATTCAAAGATTAGAAAGTTTAATTGAAGTTGAATGTAAACGGCAAGTATTGTTAAAGGTCTAAAATATTTATGCTCTATCTTGCATTTCATCAGAGTATCAGAGTAAACAGTTTAGTCAATTGACTTTGTAGCTTTATTTTATAAATAGACGAATTGTGTTTAGTTGATGGACTTTTGACGCTACTTTTTACACATTTGACTTTTGGCTTCTATATGCTTTATTTACAATCTGAAATTCATAAAATTTTATGAATACCCTCGATAGTTTCGATATAAAAATAGGAATAAATTCTGTTAAAAATTTTTTTTTAATTCATAAATCTCGAAGTCATTAGTTATTATTAGTTTATATTGATCGCATACATAAATAAATGGCGATTCAAATAAAATTTGTTTGATAAAGATGAGCCCAATAGTGTTTTTTAACACGCGTTTTTTGTGACGTGATTACACTTTTGACTGTGATAATAGTTTACTCACAAAATCAACTGTTTTTGACCTTACATTGATGTAACATTCAAAAATAGCTATTGTTTTCATCTAATTCTATTGCAGAATGCATGAAGAAGTAAATAAGATTCGAACACAAATTGAAGAAACCCAATTGGAGAACACAGATGCAAATTTGGAGAAAATTGGTGTTCTTCAAAAATGTATTTCCAAAATGGATAAGTTATTTAAAAAAACTGAAAGAACTTTTAATAGACAAATAGCAAAATTAAAAACAGAAATTGAAATGAGAGATAAAATTATTCATGTATTATAAATATATACATGTATGTAAGATACACGATTGAATCTATAATTTTAGATTCAGTTATCGACACAAAGAGCTGAAATAATAGCGAATACAAACGTAGAACGGCAAGTTGAAATCGACGCCACAGTCGAACAGTTGGAAGGAAGGTATAAAAAACTTCTAGAGGCACAAAAGTCATACTTCCTCTTAGAAAAGAAGCAGGATACCACTGTAATATCACAATTAAGAACAATAATTGCTCAAAATAATATAGACAGTGATATATAAAAATATACCTACATTTTTTTACATTATCTGCGCATTTGTTTAAAAATTTTTATTTACAAAAACATAGGCTCCTCAGATTCATTACTTCGATTATTCGCATCATATTTATTTCATAGGGAATCACGTGTCGAATACAAAGGAGTTGTTTCATCTACATTCATTCCTACCTCAGGAGTCTCACAGGGATTAAATTTGGGACCCTTGCTTTTTCTAATCTTCAGTAATGATCTACCAACTGCCTTAAAAAGTCAAAAGTTATTGTTTGTCGACGATTTCAAAATATTTAACCAGATAACCACTATCGATGACTGCTCTCAATTACAACAGAATATTAATATAGTAAACACCTGGTGCAGAGATAATCGTCTACAGTCTACATCTTAATATAAGAAAATGCTCCATTATGACATACACAAGAACTCATAATACAATGCGCTATAAGTACTTTGTTGATGAAGAAACTTTAATCCGTACGTGTAATGTTAGTTAGAGACCTTGGTATATACTTTGACAGTAAACTATCATTTATTGATCACATAACAAATATCACATCAAGGGCTAACAGAACCTACGGTTTCATTAACAGAAACTGTAGGGATTGTACTGAGACCCATTGTGTGAGTGTATTATACTGTGCTTTTGTGCGTAGTGCATGGATCACTAATTTAGTATCCTGTATAGAAGTATGCAATAAATCAATTCGAAGAAGGTTTTTGAAATATTTAACATAATCCTCAGGACTATCCGCAACATGATTTTCAATACTCTACAGCTCTTATAACTTGATTTCACTAAAGTTATTCAATTTAATACGAAACAACGAAACAAAATTAATTGTCCGCAACTATTAGAAAAAATAAACATCAATGTAGCCCGAAGGTATTCCCGAAAATCTTTATTCTTTTACACAATTTTCTCAAGAACAAACACATTAAAAAAGTCCTATAAATAAGATAACTGGTTACTTATTTTCGAAACTATAAAAAACAAATGTGAAATTATTTAAATTATATTTGTAATAATTTTCATATAAAACAATCTTATGTAATATTGTATTGTACATGTTTTTCTAGTTTGGGCGTGTCCCGTTTGAAATAAAATAAATAAATAAAACATATCACAATCAAACAATTGCTTTAGGTAAATATGGCATTAAAAAATAATAAGTTAATGTGTACTGGTTGAATTATTCAAAATTTCTACATCACCAAAGTGAAATATCAAAATTTGAATTTACCACAGTTATACTTGTAAAGAATCAAAACACTATGTTTTGGAAAAATGTATAATAACAAATGTGCATTGAGCAATCAACCTTTTATTAAGCTATTAAGCTATTTACAATTATATATTCAGTCTTTTATGTCCTCTAATTCTACAGCCTAAAGTCATTTGTGCTTCACATTCACATTTTAGTTGACGCAAGTGTTCTTTAATAGGTAATATTAATGTTCCTAAAAGTTCTTCAATGGTATGAGGATAGAAGTAGACTTGTAAATGCGTTTTTAAAAAGTTTTCTAATGAAGATATTTCTGTGTGCAACCTATAAACAAAAACTAATAATCATATTTTGTAGATGTCATATCAAATACTATGTAATATGTGTAAAATATGTAATGGAGAGAGTAGGATATTATCGATCATATCTAGAAAGGTAATGAGCTTTTTGCGCATGTGTACAAATAGTGTGTGTAAAATTTACCATCCTTCTAACTGTTTGGTTAAACAACGAAAACAAATTACTATCACCTCACATATTTGTATATGCAGGAACTCCTCATACTGAAGTTAGTTGGTGTGACCTCATTGGTAATATATCATTTCATTCTTTCTATATATTAAAATAGTTTTTAAGTGATGCTATGATGTGAGCTAGACGAGCTAGAGAATTATTTATTTCTCAATTTTGTTATAAAAACATGATTTTAATTGAAAAGTGAGGAAATGTTAAACAATTTACTGTTACAGTAAAAGCTCTTTTATCCGGCATTCTGTCATCTGGAACGTTCTAGTAACCGACACATTTTCTCCTTGAAAATTTGTTGAAAAACGGTCATCGAGTATCAGGCAGTCAGACATCTGTGATTATTTTAAAAAGCATTAAAACATTATACAAAAATCATTAGTCTTTGTATAGATAAGTGTACTGGTGCATGTTTTATTTTAACATTGTGTGAACGAAAAAAGTTTCTTGGCAATAAATTTCTTTTCTTTTTTTAATTTTTTCTTATAAATTTTATGTTTTTTCGCATCCAATTTATGTGTGTTATTTTATTCGGAAATTTTCGATAAGCGGCAACATCCCGACCCCGCGGGTACCGGATAAAAGAGCTTTTACTGTATTATAAATCACTTAAATATTGAGATGACCATATTCCCCAAGCTCTTGCCATTGTAGAATTAAAAATTGTACTGCTAACACTCATTCAAAAACAAGTTTGAACATGATTAAAGAGCGAAAAAGGGCACTAGTAACTTAAAATTAAATTCTAAATTCATTTTTCCTTCCCTTAATAAAAAAATTACCCGCACTTTATCAATGCATATAACATATCATGAATAGATTATACCTACATAACTAAAAGTTTTGGTATGTAGCACAAATTTCTAAAAATAATAAGAAAGCTATTAATTTTGAACAAAAGCGTTTATTTAACAATCGTCAATTATTTCAATCCATTGTAATTGTTGAGCTTGCATTGAACATTGTAACCCTCACTTTTTAATATCCCGCCACGCAATATACGAGGGCGTAATAATAATATTTATAGCAAAAGTGGATGTTCGTTGTGATCTTTAACAGTTTATCACCTAGACTTTGTCACACACATGTATCAAACCCATCATTTAGTGTTACAGCAATGGTTTACAAATCGTTACAGAATGTCGAATCATTTCAAACTTTTGAATGGATTGTAAGCGTTTTTTTTTAAATCATGAAAAGGGACTGTTACTTTACAAGAATTTGCTGAGAGAAAAATTACCATCAGTTGCTCCTACAAGATGGAATTTCACGTCTAGGTTGGTCCACACCAAGAATTCAACGAACATTTAAGTGAATTTTTTGATAATGTAATAGAAAACCGGTGTGAGCTAATATTGATTATATCTTGCAATACTGCGTCAGCAGAACACTCATTTTCTGTACTAAAATGTATAAATACGTATTGCAGAAGTACTCAAACCCAAGACCGGCTTAGTGGTTTAAGTTAAAATCTCAAAAATAGGGATATTTTCTACCATTTAGTGCTACAAAAATGTTACGAGAAGAACACAGAATGGAATTAATATGTAAGTAGTTTGTTCGGTTTTGTTCAGTTCAACCTGAGGCAATCACATGGAGGAAAGTGGCATTAAGTCGAATTAAAGAAGGGTCACAGAGGCGGCAGACTCGCACTCTAACCACTAAACTACCAACCTCCTCTATTACAACATTTTGTATTGTAGTAATCAATCATTGTTTTGTTAGTTTCTATAATAGTTAGTTGTATCTGTCTCTTTCCGGTAAAATTAGCAGTGCAGTTTTTAACATTACAAGGATAAGATGATTTCATTCAAACAATAGGGCATTTAATTAGTGGTACATTTTGGCATTAATAAAATATTCGTTACTTGGTTTTTTAGTATATAGACTGTTACCTTATGGTTGTCTTCAATTGTATATAAAGTCAATTTTGCAAACATCACTATTATAACTAAATCTTTTCCTCTTAACCACCCCTAAAACACAATACAGCAAACAGCATAAACCATAAAAATATTTTAATCATCCAACATCATCAGTGAACAATTGTAGGTTTTGTTGTTTGCTGCATGAGGCTTTAGTTGATCCAATTAAAAACAATATTGTAAAACGTTACACAAACTTAACTTACTCTGTTAAAGTTGGCAAAATGCTTTCAATTTGCATTGGATTTGTGTAATTATTTAGCACCTGCCATTGATTAAACCATGTATTCATTCTACAAACTGAATGTAAAGTATCAAATGTATGTTAAAGAAAAAACATACTGATCACTGTCAATAATATTACGATATTTTAATCGAACATTCACAAACCATTCAAATCCCACAATTATTTGCCATCCGGGAAAATTTAATGGTGATGGATAATGGAAGAGTGGCCTGTGCGTAACATCGGCTTGCAAAGGATTGTCCATATAGCCAAGCATTTTATTCACCGAACTGTTAAAAGTGGACAAAGTAGCAAAATGTCATTTTAAAGTTTTCCAAATTACCTATAGATTTCAGCTGTACTGCTTCCAGAAAACCACGTTTTTAAACACAAGCAGAGTGTAGGTATTGAACATGGTAACAACTCACATAATGTAGCATAGTGGTCAAATCTAAAATTAGATGTCACCTATTCTGATATATAGGTACAAGAATGCATTTTTCACCTTGACCATCCTGTAAGAGCAATTCCTCTAAAATTTGTTATTTTACTGGCATGTAAAGAAAGATCGGAAAGCCATGCCTCATGATTACTGACGTGATGTTTATGAATTGGAATAACTTGGCAACTACTTGTAGCGCCCTTAAAAGCACTGGCAACCCATATGTTTGGAAATATAGCTCCGTACTTGTCCCAAACAGGTGCACCCAAATGAAAGGTTTCTAAATTATTATAATGCCATACCATAGGCTCCACCAAAGAACCGATATAATATTCTACAACATCACACATACACAACTAAACCTTTTTATGTAACAAAAAGAAACCTTGCAAAATATGAGCATCAATATTACGCAACATATCATCCCATACAATAATTTTTAAATGTGGAAAATTTTCCTTGATATGTTGTGCAATCTCGGTGATATGATCTAGATAAATTGAAACTTTGCCATGTTTTGCTGTAAGCAATCTTTTCGAACAAGTTGCACATAATCCCAAATGCCACACCTATAAAACGTGCACAATAACAAACAACAAATTTAGAAATTACCTCATCGGCACCAATATGAATGTATTGTATATTAGAATGAAATGCAATCATTTGTTTGATCATGCTACGAATAAGTGGCATTGTTTCACTATGACTAGGGCACATCGAACTTGGGTAAGGCTCAACTTCTCGTAAATGACGCCACTGAACATGTTTCAGTACATATTCTAAATGGCCAAAAGTTTGTATGAGAGGTATTACGGTTAATCCACAATCTGCAGCTACAATATTTACGTTTATTATTAAATCTTGTAGTTTCAATAATGTACCTAACTCCAATAGCTGTTTTGCTTCTTCGACTGTGTATGGTGCACCACTAGTTTGTGCACTATTGGATAATCCTCCCAAATGAATTAGTTCTTGCAAGAATGGAAAGGTATCTTCCCATTCTATTAAAAGACCTGTCGCTCCAAGGTCTTTTACAAATGGGAAAAACTGATAAACAAGTATTTTTGTAAAACGTTTTTATGGGAAATTTGGTTACCTTTTCAAAGAAGGTCAATTTTGGAGGTGCTCCCTTTAAATCTAGGTGTATTAATCTAGAATATTTGAAAGTAAAGCTATTTGGTTTAAGAAATAATAAAGTTTACCTTTGTGTACCAACAGTTAATGTATCCATTTCTGCTCTAACCTCATTCACTATCTTATTTGTCAACAATTCAAAAGGTCATTTGAGTAGTTGGACCACTGACCTGTATCTTAACAGGTCAGTGAGTTGGACGCGTTCCATTAAACAATTATGATTTTCTTCATAGGTAATTTCACAATAGCATTGATGTGTATAATCACAGAGTAAAGTTGTCTGTGGTTAAGGTTTTTTTTTTGCACCGCCACAGGGTTAAAGGTAAAGTCACAATTATCACGTGATTGAAGTGCCGTGCGTCAAGCTTGCGTAATAAGACATTTCTGCCTCAGGTTAAAAGTTAAATAAAGCTTTTAAAACGAATAAGTAGGGTTATTGAGAACTGAGTCAAATTATTTTTATAAAACGAATGGTGTATTATTGACAGGGCTGACTTAAGTCAACCACAACGTTCAAAAAGAAAACACCTATTAGGTGTTTTCTTTTTGCACCGGCACACGGTTAGGTAAAGGCACAATAATCACGTAATTGAAGTGCCTTGCGTCAGAAGACATTTCTGCCTCAGGTTAATATTCAACTTAAATAAAGCTTTTAAAACGAATAGGGTTATTGAGAACTGAGTCAAATTATTTTTATAAAACGAATAGTGTGTTATTGACAGAGCTGACTTAAGTCTACCACAACATGCAAAAAGAAAACACCTATTGTCATTTATTAGGTGTTTTCTTTTTGCACGTTGTGGTAAGTGATTGACTTAAGTCAGCCCTGTCAATAACACACCATTTCATTATTCATTTTATTTATTTTATTATTCATATTATCAAATCTAGGTTTCGGCATAATTTAAATGAAAATTACGCAATCATTATACAGTGCTCGCCAAAAAGTCGTCACCAAATGAATTTTTTTTTGTTTTTGATTTTTTTTAAAAACTTTTTACGGCAATAATTTGTGCTTGTGTGAAAACCTATTTAGCCCCTATCAGATATACCGAGTGATTTTCACTTAGCTAGAAAATGGCGTTTTTCGAAATTGTCTAAATTCAAAGTGTGCTATTTTTCGTAAATTAAGCAAGATTTTACTAAGATTTTTTCATCGTCTATCAGTTTTAGCTTACCGAACAATCTCAAGACCAGAAAAAAAATTTTTTAACTTCCGCTAAAACTAAAGTTTTAATTTTTTGCAATATTTTCAAATTTTCACAACGAAAAAATCTGCAAATTTCAAGACCCTGTAGATTAGTAAGGAAGCGTTTGCGGACCTATGTTTATATGAACTTTTAGTTATGAAATATGCCAAAGAATCACCCCTTCCGTATGTACATGACATTTAGGAACACCCTGTATATTAAATAGTTGAGGTTGCATTGCATCAATGAACTCTATACATACTGGAAGCGATACTCAACGTCGATCAGCCACTGACCTGTATCATAAAGGACTGAGCATTCTTCAATACAACATTGAAGCAAACAAGCCCCACCTAAATATTAGTTACTTCAGGTGCCAACTAGTGCGTTAGTTATATAATGATGGTAGCTCGGTGTTTATAATGTGTTGGTAGTACTGGTATCAGCTGTTACAGTTTAGCTTGTTCTAATCTATATGCTTAATATCTGGTGAAAAGTAGTATAATTACAGGCTCATAATTATTTAAAAACGTAAATTATTAAAAATTGTATTTTATTGCAATGCATAAACGTAGTTTATACTACGTATGAAACAAGGTTATGTTTATGTAAATAAAAACATTAGTTACAGTGTTACCAATAATCACCAACACAACAAACCTAAATTACTAATTGGCACCTTAAAACACCGGTTTTCAATTTGCTTCAAAAATAGTGGAGGGGATCATTAGAATGCTCAGTCCTTTAAGATACAGGTCAGTGCGATCAGCTGAAGCCAATATGAAAGGTATGCAACCTGTCGATGTGAGGGATTATTGTCTCTCTCTCTTACTCAATACCCTATATGCCACAAAGCGGGAATCTCACGATTTATACTTTATATTATTGCCGATGTATTTACATATAATGCATAATAAACCAATAAATAAGAACTTGTTGCTTCATTTTGTACGTTTCTGTTACCATTTAGTTAGTTATCGATTTAATTATGGATTGGCCTGCGTTTAAAGGTTTCATCCATCCTTTAATCTTAATTTGTTTCCCCATGCTCTTTTGTGCATTTTCATTCGGTTATTGCCTTTGTGATGAAAAAACTACTTTTATGATTCCCTGCATCTCATTCTGTTTACACCATTGATTGATAAAAATTTTTAAAACTACATTGGCTATGTTATTAAGCCATTTAATCTTAATTTATTAAACTTAAACTTTTATCGGCCTGATGATGACAATTATAAATTTGTCGAAACATCTAGCCACCTTTATAATTTTACTTCGTTAAATTTAATTTCATTAAAAGTCTATGGGGAAAGGTTTTATAATTTGAGTTTATAACTACATATAATAATTTAATAAATACATTTTAGTAGAATAAACGTTCGTAGTTCGTACATCCAAATACGACACAATTAACGACCATTTTAACGTTCACTACACAACAGGCAAAATTCTACAGAAACTCACGGTAGTTTACGTTGTCCTATAGGTGACAAACACAAGTAAAAGATTATTATTTGATCAGCGGATACGCGTTCACGTTATCAACAACGCGTTAGATTGCGATACTAAGCCCTCACGCTTCTTCCCTCTCTTTCTTCTGCGCCTGACACAAATACTTACCGGAGATCGACAATGAGTATCCCTTCCATATGTATAGAACGTGAGTGTTCTGTGATGTATAGAGTTCACTGCATTGTATAAACGTCAAAATCAAAAATGTTCATTGGTTATTCTAGGGTTTACGCTTCAAATTATTGGAGGATTTATATAGCCACTAGACGCAATTAATAAGGAAGCGTTTACGGATCTATGTTTATATGAACTTTTAGTTATGAAATAAGCACTGACCTGTATCATAAAGGACTGAGCATTCTTCAATACAACATTGAAGCAAACAAGCCTCACCTAAATATTAGTTACTTCAGGTGCCAACTAGTGCGTTAGTTATATAATGATGGTAGCTCGGTGTTTATAATAGGTGTTTTCTTTTTGCACCGCCACAGGGTTAGGTAAAGTTACAATCATCACGTGATTAAAGTGCCTTGTGTCATGTAGACATTTCTGCCTCAGGTTAATATAAAACTTAAATAAAGCTTTTAAAACGAATAGGTTATTGAGAACTGAGTCAAATTATTTTATAAAACGAATGGTGTGTATTGACAGAGGTGATTTAAGTGTACCACAAAATGCAAAAAGAAAACACCTATTGTGTTGGTAGTACTGGTATCAGCTGTTACAGTTTAGCTTGTTCTAATCTATATGCTTAATATCTGGTGAAAAGTAGTATAATTACCGGCTCATAATTATTTAAAAACGTAAATTATTAAAAATTGTATTTTATTGCAATGCATAAACGTAATTTATACTACGTATGAAACAAGGTTATGTTTATGTAAATAAAAACATTAGTTACAGTGTTACCAATAATCACCAACACAACAAACCTAAATTACTAATTGGCACCTTAAAACACCGGTTTTCAATTTGCTTCAAAAATAGTGGAGGGGATCATTAGAATGCTCAGTCCTTTAAGATACAGGTCAGTGGAAATAAGTCAAAGAATCACCCCCATTGTATAAAGAATCGCTTTCTTTATTCAATGATCACCCCCTACCGTATGTATATGACATTTAGGGACACCCTGTATAGTAGTGGCGATTTCGTACTTCGTAGAGTAATGGAGATGCGGCTTTATTTCAACTATCGTTAACTTCAGAAAATTTGTTTACTATCCTTCCTATAAATAATTAAATTGGTAGTATGTTGTACTTGT
Source organism: Pyrocoelia pectoralis (assembly GCA_036250285.1). Classification (NCBI taxonomy): domain Eukaryota; kingdom Metazoa; phylum Arthropoda; class Insecta; order Coleoptera; family Lampyridae; genus Pyrocoelia; species Pyrocoelia pectoralis. Next base: position 19,358,190 of record CM070080.1, on the reverse strand, counting down.
TCCCCTCTTTACAATTTTTTTTGTACGTTATACCGGTTCTTTAATAGATAACAGTTTATATCAAAAAGTATAAACAGAAGTTGGCGGTTATCTGGTAGCATTTTATCTCCTGTTCATTTTGACACGTACAACGTGATTGTTGTACCGTTGCCACGATGGCTAATTCGCCGAAAGATCGAAAATTTTCAAAAACTGAAAAATTGGTTAATTTAGATTTAACGAAAGAAAACATGAGTCCAACTGTTAATAAAACGGTAAATGTTTAAATTTATGTTAGTTTTAAAGTATTTTTAATTTTGTTTTAGGCCCATTTAGGTGAAATAGCAATTGAGGCCTCACAAATAGTTAGTCGATTGGAACAAGTTGTGGAGGGCGGTAAATCAAATGATTCAGTATTAGCACAACCGACTGTGTTTCTTGGTATTGAACAAAAAAGAAATGACGAAATTATACAAACGATGGAAGGGCTGCTGATTAATGACGAGGAGAGCGAAGGTGTTGCTGCTCCAGTTTTAGACGATATATCAAAATTGGTGATAATCTCGCATAGTATTGGTGCTTATTGTGGTGGATTAGATAGACATTTATTGCAAAAATTAAGTACTAGGATTACAACGGATACAACACGATGGTTATGTCAAATATTTGGGTTTGTGGCTTATAATAATGCTTGCAGAAATTACTGTAGTGTTTCAGTTTTGTAGATTCTGTGGCATTTTATCATGATGACCAATTAGAAGGATTGGTACGGATCACAAGAATGATGTTACATTACAAGTATCCTAGGTATCTTGAAGACGGTGCTTTAGCATTTAGTACTATACCTCCAACAATATACAGCAGTGTAGCAAGTCCTTTAGGTGTTGTACAACATTTATGCAGACAGTTAGGATTACCTCTTGCATGTGTGCGACCAGTACCTGTTAACACACACTTTGGTAACAACTGATTTCTTAATTTCCTATTTTAATATATAAGTATTCTTAGGTTCTCAACATACAATGGATGTTGGTGCTTTACAGAAAATGTTAGCGGAAGATATAAATGTTGGGCGAATACCTTTAATTGTCATAGCGGATGCTGGTACCCCAATTGCTGGCCATGTGGATAATTTACCTAGACTGCAGGAGTTATGTAAATTACATGATGTATGGTTATATCTTAGGGGACACTCTTTAGCAGCGCTTACTCTACCGTTGAATCAACATAATGGACCTGTAAGTACAATCAAATTTGATAAGATACCTACCACGAATTTTTTTTGTTTGGTCCAAATAAAGTTTCTTTAAGAGTGTCCTAAATTTAATATGGATTAAAAAAAAATTAATCGATAATTTTGAAGTGGTAGACTCACCATTTACACTTTAGACAATAAACACTCAAAGTTTAATTAGCGAATTACAAATCTATAGGTTCAACCCATGGTACAATGTGTTATTTTCGTCACAAAGAAATAACTGCAAAAACTCCAATTTCAATATGCACGACAACTGTAATTTGTTTTTTATGAATTAATGTGTTACAGAATCCATATGTGGCCGATAGTATTACTTTATCTCTTGGAAGCTGGTTAGGTGTCCCTGGTTTACCAATGGTTGTATCCTTTACGTATAAATTTATCAGAGGAAATTCGATAAATGATACCAAGTTCAATGTTTGTGATAAAACTCCCACATTTTCTATACATATTAAGTTTAAGTTCCTTTTGTTTTTGTTAAGAATTGTTATGCTATGAAATTTTGGTGTCCTTACTTTTTTTATCATAAGGAGCAATTATTAATCTTGCACCTAATTGTTTCGATGAATAGGAAACACGTCAACTAGCTTTGCAAGTTATGTATTGCATTTGCGATTACAGATTAGGTTTTTAGTTTTTTTATGACATGTGTTTCTTATCTTTTGTGATCTATACAGAGGCAAATCAATTATGTGTGGGGCTCCTAGTGGGAGTGTATGTTTCATATAGTCATATAGTGAGAGCAGGGAGCTACTATACAGTATGGGGAAAATGGGAACTACATAAGTTAACTCAATGGTCTAAATTTAAGTCAGTTTACCTTTCATTTGCAGGTTCAAAGTAGCTGTTTTTCTAAAGTAGAAAAAACTCTAAATACCTCCTTTTCGGATAATAAGTCAAACAATAGGTCCCATATCGATGTGATGTTCAGCACGCTGAAGGTTCGTTGCTAGAGGTTAAGGCAAAATTCTAGTAATAACAAATTTTTTCCCGTTTCCCATCCCTATTTCCCATCATCCTCTTAATGTGATTAAACCACCTTAATCCCTTTGCTACAGCTATTATGATGTCTTGTTCATTGTAAAGTTCCATCAGCTTCTTATTAACCCTTCTTTCCCATCCATCTTGTACTCTACATATTTTCCTTAGCACTTTCCTCTCTCATACCCTCAACATTTTCAACTCAATTTGTCCTATTCCATATAGCTTATAGCAGTACTGGTCGAATCACACATTTGTGTATTCCCACTTTCAATTTTCTAAATATCATTTTATTTAACGTGAGTTGTAGTAGCCCAATCAATTTATTCTTGAAGAAAAAATATAAAAAAATTAATAATAGAAGATAGAGATCAAAGATGATTTTTACAATATGCTAGTCAGAGAATACGAAAATTTAGATAAGTATGACATGAAAATACTTTTAGGAGATAGAAATGCGAAGATAAGACTAAAAGGTATATAGGCCAAAGATTGGGAAATTTACCAAACACCGAGACACAAACGAGAATGGACAATTAATAGATTTTGCCAAAGAGAAAGAATGATGATAAAAACTACATATTTTCAGAAGGACATACATAAAGGAAATCACATGATGGAACATAAGTTAATCAAATTTCTTTCTTTCTAATTAATTAAAAAGAATGAACAAACATATGTAACAGATATAAAAAGCTATAGGGGACCAGATGCTGATTCAGATCATTTTCTGGTAGGAATAAAAATGAAGCAAGAGATTCTAAGGGTAAAAAATGGTAGGTGAAAGAAAGAAATTAAAAAAAAACAATAAGTTGTACTGAAAATGACCAAATAACAACAGAAATGATAAAAAGTACGGAGAACAGGAATTGGCAAGATGTATACATAGAATACTGCAGAAAAGGTAGAGAAAGGAGGAAAGATTCACAAGAAAATAATACTTTCTATTACCAATAAAGGAGGGTACAATGTGGAAATTACAGATTAATAGCATTTGTGAGTGTCACAGATCTTGACTGAATAATATGTACATCTATTTTGATATAATTTTTAAAAAACAATTTAAAACAGCTGTTTATAATTATTTTTTAATTAACAAACATGCATGAATAACAAAATGCTTAGTTAAATACATGCAAATGATGAGTATTATTTACTAATTATGTTTGTGAGAGAAATAAAAAAAATGGGTTTCCTTTCTCATTACCTATCTCAATTGTTTTGCATTTAGTAACATTGAATTTTGTTATTTTGAGATCATGTGTTTCTTGTATCTGCTCCTATAGGTATATTATTTTGTAATTTTACAATTGTTTGTGTTTTCAACTTTAAACAAAATCATACCTTGCAATAGACTTCAAGCTTGAATGAACTAAGTGAAATGAAATAACATATTCTCATACATAAGTATGATTTTTCAAGTGTTCATGGTTCAAACGTAATTACCTTGAAATCATTCTTTGGTGAAAAACAAAACTATTGCAATTACAAAATAATTAATTTTTTCACTTTCCACTCATATCACGTAACAAAATATTAAAATTTGGTTCAAATGCCCCACATGATTAGAAACTACAATGCCTTGCGTTCTTAGCTTTGTTCAATACCTTATTATATTGGGGTGTAACAAAATATATGTCTCAGCATCTGAATAAGATACCAAAGGCTTAATTATGTTATTTTAAATATGAAATTACATTTATAGCACAATTTATCCTTAATAATAGGCAGACACTATATAGACTTTGGGATTCCAATAAAGAGCAAACTCCAAATCAAGTACGTAATAGGCAAGTTGGAGCCAGTCGTGAAAGTACATTACCTTTAATTGCTGGCTTAAGTACGGATCATCAAGGGAAACGTGTTGTTGCTTTACCATTATGGATGTTGCTACAATCATTAGGACGTGAAGGATTTCATGCACGGGTTCGTGATTCATTTCTTTCGAGTGAACGATTGTGGGCTGCTATAGATGTTTACAGACATGTTCGACTTTTGGTGAGATTGTGCCCTTTTAAATCTTAAGATCTTTAATGTGTTTCATGCAGAGCCCAAAACCAGGTGGTGAAAGTGGTTCCTATACGGTTTCAGAGTTAATATCAAAACCAGTAAATATTTCCGTAAGTTTATGGTTGTGTAAAAGAATAGCAATTTATTCAGTTTTGTAGATTTTATTAGAAACAACTGCCAGTTGTGTCGTCTTCCAATTCATTCCTGAAACTAAGGAAAATGAGGTACTAACAAAAGTACCTCATTATTATGATAAGTTAAATTCATGGTTAGGCCAAATCTTACAATTGGATGCACCTCAGGTTAGGGAGTGACACTATTTTTTAGTTGTTTTACACTGACTTTATAGGTTAATATAGATATTTGTGAATTGGAAAATATTGGAGTGGTATTGCGATATTGCCCGTTTGAAAATGTAACACCAAATCATCCATCGGCAGAAGATATTCAATCCTTTATTCAGTGTTTAGAACAGCAATTAGTAATATTACGAGCTACTGTTCAACAAAAAGATACATTTATTAAATTGGTGGAAACTTCACCTGTTTTGAAACTTGTAGAGCTACCCGAATGGGCAGGTTTGTACTAATTTTTAAACATTCGGTTGTGCAGTTATCCTAATGTATGTATCAAGGTCTCGGCGGTGTTAGATACGCCCCAGAAGGTTGGGAACAACTTTTAACAGATCAAGCTAAGGAGGAATTAAATGCTTTGAATATCGCACTTGTGGATGCACTTCGTGCCACAGATTCGGCTTTTTCATTGGGAGAAGGTGTGGACGGATTAATGTGTGTTAGATTCGGTATGTTAACTGCTCAATCTGATATTGAAGAACTGCTCAATTTGGTTATTAAAGTTGGACAGTCTGTTGAAGAAAACTCACGAGTTTTAGATTCTATGAGCGAAATTGTCAAAAAAGGTTATATTAGACCTCATTTACCCTTGAAACTAACATTCATGTCTTCTAGGAATCGAAACTGCAACATTAGATCTTCAAAAAGAAAATGAAGATAGATTATGGCAGGAAGGAATACTAAGACATGTACCAGTTGTTGGTACTTTTGTAAATTGGTGGTCTCCCAAAAATAAAGAATCTGGTATAAGAGGACGAAGTTTAAATTTAACCCAAGGCATTGTGGAATCGACTGAAAATATTTACAAATATCACATGCAAATTCCAAGTGGAGTGGCACCTGCTGGAACTAAAAGTCCTCCAACACCTCTTGTTCAAACACCTGTTGGCGGAAACCACTCACGTTCTAGTAGCCATGCATCTAATCAAAGTGGATCACATATGATAACATCAAATGTACCTCAGATTCAAGCTAATACTGTTGTGCAAATTCAAGGCAAATCGGAAAATATTGTTGAAAGCAAAGATATTCAATTACCTGCACAACCTGAGGTTGATGTACCAACAGAAAATACAGAAGTTCGGTAATTGAATTGAATTGGGAGTGAAATAGTATAAGCTTTTATTAACGTAGACTGACGAGTATTAATATTTAATTTGCCTAATTTAAGTTTGTAAATATTTTTTTCGAATTTGTTTATACGATATTTGCTTAACGAATCTCAAGTAAGTTAATTGTATATTTTGTTAATAGATAGTGTGTGTTATATTTTACAGTCTTGGGGCTATTAGATAAAAAGGGTTATTTATAACTTACAATTAGCACATATTGAGTAGTAGGTTGACTGCTTTATTTTAATATTCTCTGTCATACAAGACTTTCATGGAAATTGCAATTGTTTTAAAATGTTTGCAATAAGTGATATATATTTTAAGTATAAATAAAAAAGTATTATTAGGCCTTGATTAAGTTCAAGATGAAGTTGTTTTTACTTTATCTTTGTATATAAGTATTTACTTGCACAGAATGTCTAATATTTATATAACTTGTTATTGTACCAAAGAAGCTTCAGTTGGATTAAATTTATACTTATTTCATCAGTTTTCTATCCAGATCTTTTATTCTAAACATATCCATTTTAGGGCCATACCTTACATCAGTTCTGCTGAAAAGAAGCCCTGTAAAAATGCTATTTATCAGTGCTAAACAAAATGTTAATCTATTATTTTGTTGAAAATGAAAAAAGTAAAAAAGCTTCAGTTTTCAGTAAACTTTAGTTGTATGTTTTCGTATTTATCGCTACTAATATCAAACGAACTCACTATTTCCGTTGATTGAAATATACTTCAACAAGATTCTGAAAAATTACGATCTGTGTAACTCAAAAAAGACAAAATATTGTTTATTTATTAGAGGATTTCTTATTAAAGGAGTTTTCAGATAACGTGTGTTTGGACATTTATAATAGGACTTTATTGTAGATAAATAAAAAAAAAAAATAAAATAAAGGAAAATATAAAAATATCCACAAAAGGCGAAGTTCAGTTCGCTTGATGGAACTGTTTTTCAACTTAACCTTAACTTCTTACATTAGAGCTTAAAACAAAATCTCAACATGGAGCAAGATGGAATCAAAATCTTAAAAGTTAAAACTATAAATCTTTAACTAGAAGAAAAAATAAAACAAAAAGAAAAAAAATATGCAGCAGCTAGTTCAACCAATACGGGGTATGTCACAAAATAAAGGCAAAAACTCAGGCTACTTGGCTATTAAAAAGATCCTTATACACTTGGCGTTTAAATGCACGATTGTTTGAATGACTTAGATGGAAAGATAAAGCATTACATACCTAAGAGAACGATCTTTCATAGAGATGGGTCTTATGTAAAGGCATACTAAGCAAACCTTTCTGTCTTATATTAATGTTATGCACATCCGTTTTGTAACGAGCCTTATTGTAAAGGTACCTAACTAAAGGTGTTATTAAGGAGCAACCTGTGAGCAAAACAAGCAAAATGCAACCTTCGGCGATTTCTCATATTAAGCCACTGCATAGAAAAATGGTTACTTTTTCTATGAGCCACTGTAAATGGCCGTTTGCACCGCTACCACTTATCTTGGCTTAACTATTAAGTTCCACTTAAGTGGATCTTAAATTTTTTAACGGATTGCACCACAGACAAAGTACCTACTACTTAAGTGTCACCAAAGTTAAGCCTCAGAAATCTTTGGCTTAAGGTCCACTTAAAGCGTTTTTAACCTAAAACGTAAAAGTCTGTAAATTATCAAGTCTTTTAGAACAATGTTCTAGGTCAAAAGTTAGTCCAGTCAACAAAGACCTATAATGAGCATCACCTCCGAAAAAATCCAATAGTTTTGAAACTTCACATACTTATTTGTAGGTGTCTAGTGATAAATATACCAAAAGTCCTGATAAATCCGAGGCGAGCTCTAGCGGCAGTGGACGGAAACATGTCACTTTTTTTGGTTTTTCGTTAATATCTCCAAAACTATTGGTCAGAGCTAAAACGTGATTATATACAAAATTAAAGCTGACAAAATTTGCTACAAAATTAGATATATGTATTTTTTTTGTATTCCTAAAGTTGACCGAGTTATAGGGTGTTGAAAATTAGTGGTTGTTTCCAAAACCACGTTAGCGCTGTATATTAACGGTTTGCATACAAAGTATCAACGCAAGATACTTAATACAATGTATATCCCAAGCGTGTCGTTTATAACATCGGAATGCCTTTCGTGTGTTTCACCAAGTCCAGTTTTGGCTGGGAAACGAACTTCCTCCAGAACACTGGGGTTGGAAGTTTGAGAGTGATCGGCTCATTCCAGTGACAATAGAAGACCCAGCTGCACCTGAGGCTGTCCTCAACCTTATTTGTTGCAAATGCACGGCTGGTTGTGGGGAAGTTCGATGTGGGTGTCGAAAAGCAGGAATGCAGTGCACGACAATCTGCCATAACTGCCACAGGGAATGCTTGAACGGCATCACTTTTATTCCCGACGAAGAAATCGATGACACCGAGCATTTGGATTTCATACCTCTTGAGGAAACAAATGAATCGGCACCAGTTGAGAGTATAATTTTTTGTTAAATTCTATAAAATTAAATTGGTTTTCTTGAATAACTATTTTTTAAGTTTTCTCCTAAATGGTAATATTTATTCATACCAAAGGGGGGAAAATGAGAATATTACTTTGAGAAAATTTGATATCTAACGGAAGATGAGAAATATTATATTTTCAGTATATGCCGCTAAACATGACCTCAGGTCTATTAGTCTAGTAGTATCACTTGTTGTACAATATACTATTCCACCTCTTGTATTAATGCGAATATGTATTAACTATTAATCCAAGGGGTGAAGGGTGAAAGAGGGGAGGGTTGCCTAAGGGAGGGGTAATGACGAAATTGAGAATAAATGTTTGAATAATTTTAAGGTGAAATCTTGCGTTGATACTTTGTATAGCTAACGTGGTTTTGGAAACAACCACTAATTTTCAAGACCCTATAACTCGGCCACCTTTAGGAATACAAAAAAATACATATATCTAATTTTGTAGCAAATTTTGTCAGCTTTAATTTTGTATATAATCGCGTTTTAGCTCTGACCAATAGTTTTCGAGATATTCACGAAAAACCAAAAAAAGTGACATGTTGCCGGCCACTGCCGCTAGAGCTCGCCTCGGATTTATCAGGACTTTTAGCATTAGACACCTACAAATGAGTATATGAAGTTTCAAAACTATTGGATTTTTTCGGAGGTGAAACTGTTAGTTGACTGGACTAAGTGTACTAAAATGGATTTTGTTTTTGATTCTGATGATGATGTAGATCTGGCTGCCTTAGAATTAGTAGTGTACGGAATTCCTCGTCAGGTTTATGCAAGAGCTGACAATTTTAATCGTTTTAATGAACTTTCCTTTTTTCAACGATTTCGTCTTACAAAAAATAACATCTTTTCATCTCTTGTGAAATTCACATTGCGTTTTCTTTTATTATCTGAATGCTCCATTGATTAAACAAAATATACGTACGTAAATTAAATTTATACAATAAATGGCGAATATTGGTTATATTTACAAATCACAACGGTAAAAAACGGTGTGAAGTTGGCCACAAATACTACTTATTTTAAAATAGTTCATTCTTCTCCTCAAACAGCGTTCGTTGACACGCGCAACTCAATTTAAGATAAGGTGGACCTTATACTTAAGTAGAACTTGGTAAATGGTAAATGGTAGGATAAGTGACACAACGGTGCAAACGGCCATTTAAGTCACTGAGTTTGTGAGTTACATGATCATATTTTCTTAGATCATAAATTAGTCTAATACAAGAATTTTGAACCATTTGAATCCGCCTTAGCTTTGCTTGTAGAATTCTCAATAATCCATTTTTGTTTGCAAATTCTTATAAATCTCTATGGCTTACTGTTGAGTTTTTCTGTTCATTTTGATTAATTGACTAATTTAGTCAATGGTATTGCACATGGGGTAGTGCAATTTAAAAAATAGAGGTGGGGCGGCTGCACCCTAAGGGGTGAGTTGTAGAAGATTTCGATATGATTCATGTTGGTTACCCCTCAATGTTCTAGAAACATTTCCGACACATTTTACTTTCCTATTAAGGCGGATCCACATCAATAAATATTTGCGTCGTGCGTTGTATTTTGAATTTCAGCAAAAATATTTGCGGCGCAAATTTGAATATGGTCACGTATTTACCACGTAAATATTTATCTTGTGTGTTGTATTTGCTGAATCCACTTGTATGCGACTTAAATAAGTAGTCCACATTAACACTACTTTGCGCCGCAAATCTCTTTGAAGTTGACTGGAAAACCGACAGCATAGCGGATAGCGTGCGTTGTTCGTCACGAAATTATTTGTGTACGTTTCCGTGCGCCGCATAGTCCACATCGATAAAAATTTCTGCGCACACGAGCAAATTTGTGTCAAATTCAACGCACAACGTAAATATTTATTGATGTGGATCCGCCTTTAGAATTTCGAAGATATGAGGTCTGGTGGGTCTGGCAAGTTTTCAAATTGACATCTGGTATAATTGCAACATAAATGGGCTCATTTAAGATTTTTTTTTAATTGACCAATCGAAAGATTTTACAATTTTATGAGTCCGTGCAAAAAATAAGAATTTTCCAGAACGTACAAATGACTTTAAAATAATAAAAACCTGAGCGCTCGAGCTTCGTCACGAGATTGCACTGTGACGTCAGTGAATATGGTTTGATATCTTCATAGTTCGGTCATCCTCCAGTCCCGACGGAACGTTATTTAATACCGTTGTTAACAATCGACGACCGTTTCTTATTTATTGAAATTAAATTTTTATTATTAGGTACATGATCTGAGGATTTATTGATAATATTGCATGGGAGATACGGGAAAGAACTTAGCGCCCCACACATTTTAAATTTTCTCCCACATTGTAACAAATCTAAACAACTTTTTACCCTACCGTTTGCGGTATTTCTTGTTTGCTATCTATTTACATGTTAAGGAACAATTTTCTGTTAAAAAGGAAAGGTCCAACTCTGGGTGGTTTATATTATACTACACCGCGAGGATTTGTCTCAATAAAGTTATTAGTTTAATAGGTACTACTAAGCTTTACTTATTTCTGAACAATGAGTGTATTTTACCAACAAATATACGTTCTGCTTCTCACGCCTTCAAAATTTAATTATTTTGATCTAGCTGTAGCGTAGATAGTGAAGAAATCCAAAAATGTCGCAGAGTAGGTACCTACCTATTGTATAATGTTAAACTTCTACAACATTTTTGAAGATTACATTACAACTTTGCAAAGGTCAGGTGGCGTGTACTAAGGGACAAAAAATTAAATTTTCAGCTTTAAGTGTGACATAATATGTAAAACATTAACTTAGTTTTACATTTTTTAACTCCTCACTTTTCTGTGCTTATAAAATCATGACTTTTATTAAAATACTCCATGACCATAGTAAATAAGTCTACTTGCGGTAAATTTGAAGAGTCAGCTTTAATAAAATTAGTGTCACACATGCTCTTCAAACAAACAATAGGTATATTATAAAAAATAAAATACAAAATATAGCCGCGAAATGGCACATCAGCGATGGCTTAATGAGAATCCTAGACAAAAATCTCTTTTATCTAGGATGAGAATGAAAACGTGTTAAAATCATTAAACTCTATTATATTATCACAGAATGTGTTAATTAGCTGCGTCCACACCGGGCGCACGGGCTCGCGCGGCAGCCTCGCGAGCCAAATGCTCGGTCGGTGTGGACGTGGCTCGGGCTGCCTCGGGCGCGCTTTGCCTCGGCTGAGCGTGCCTCGGGGTCGATACGTCGGATGTCGGTACGCGGGACGCGCTCAAAGGTGCCTCAGTGTGCGCTGTTCGTTCGATGTGGACGGTGGTTTCGGCTCGCGAGGCAATTCTACAGATGCGTTGTTGTTTGTTAGGTAGCTGTTACGGAAAAGTTTCATCATAATGAACACTCAAGAGCAGTCGATTCGTCTAATTCAATTATACAGTGCATACAAGATGTTGTGGGATCCCAAAGATCCTAAATATTGACTGTTTCCTTTTTCTTAAACAATAAGCTACTATAAAAGTAGCTGCAGCAGAAATTACACAACTGTCCATGTTGGATGCTCGAGGGCTTCTGATGGCTCGGCCCAGGGCCGGATTAACACCTTCAGGTGCCCTAAGCACTTAAAAACATTAGTGCCCCACTGCAGATATTAATAAATTACCGTTTTGGAGACTAAAGTCTTTGTCTGTTTCTCTTTGGACAGTTTTCGTTTTTGCGCACCACTTAACTGAACACGTTTCATCTCGTTCTAAAAGAAATCAGAAATACATATTTTCTTTTGTACTCTACCTCCGTGGCAATTTGCGAGTAAATACATTAGGTGTACCGGAAAGTTGTCTCCGTTTCTATTACAACAAGTTTGAAACATTTTAATTAAAACATAATAATAATGGCAATTATTCAATAAAGTTTATTGATGATAAGAAAGTTTATATTTTGTTTTATTCCATAAACGGACAGAACTTTCTGGTAGACTCGATATAAATTGTAGGTTATTAAAATGTTCTAATAATAGCACACCTGGATAGAGAGTGCGAATGTTCAAACCGCCAACACAAAAATATACACTAATGACGAAACACAGAAGAAGTTGTATGGTGATGAGAGTCACTGTCTACGATCTGAGGCCTGTTACAGTGTTACACAACATTCTCAGGTGCCCCTTTGTCCCTGGTGCCCTAAGCACGTGCTTATTGTGGTTAATGGTTAATCCACCACTGGCTCGGCCTGCCTCGCGAGGCTCGCCTCTGTATTTCCGGGCAAACTACTGAGGCTGCCTGGCGAGGCAAGCTCGCGAGCCGCACATTGAGGCTGCCGCGCGAGCCCGTGCGCCCTGTGTGGACGCGGCTATTCTGTGATATTAATAATATCACAGAATAGCCGCGTCCACGATTATTGAGTTCAGTGGTTAAAATATGCAGTCGCAGAATGGTGTTTTACGATTTCATATTGACTGACGTCACAACTCTAAGCGTGAGAAGCGCTCGTATTTAAAATTTAATAACTTGTAAACGACTTATCGGATTTATTTGAAATTTTCAGGATTATTTAGTGTTTAAGGATTTTATATGTTAAAAAATGTTGAACCATTTCCATGGTTCATTAAATGAGCCAATTGTTTACAATATTTGTATACGCTTTTGCATTTACCTATTATTTCCAGCACTTGGCTACTACCATAATAGAAGCTATTATGCTACTACGTTGCGAACATGTAAAAAATGTTAAACCAATAGGTATTATAAATCAATACAAAAACGTTGTACCTACTCAGCTGAAGTTTAGAAAAGTAAAAAATTGAAAACTGTATAAAATTTGGACATTTCGTTAGACGTAATCAATTAAAGGATAATTAAGGCTGAAACCTTTGCTTTCAATTAAAAAGATTTCATTTAGTTTATTTTGCGGCGCGGCGCGTCACTAACATGCTGTTCGTTGATTAATAGCAAAAGGTAGAGAGACATTTTCTCCTGTATACCAGAAGTTAACGTTGGTTTGGTTATCTACTCGTTATGCGGCTAACCTTTGAACTAGAAGGACATTTAACTTCTTTATCTACACTGTACCAGATACCCAAAGGTTTTTGTGAGTTAATATCATAAATTAGTTAGCTAATTTAAGTTCAAATTTCCGCTTCATAAGCTTATACTACCCATTTGCTTCCGTGTATACCTACGTATTAAATTTTATGCTAAACGTAGGTATATATTCTAAATTTAAATTGTAATCAGCTTTCATAGAGCAGAAAATGAAGAAAATGAAAGAACTATTGTCTAGATGTACTTTAAATAACCCTCATGCCCTAAAGTAAAAGACGAATGACATAAGAGTTCCCCGAAGCCGCTGAAAAGATAGAGATAGAGCAGGAATGCGAGATACTCTAGCATACTTCAGCAAGAGAGACAATCGGAATGGCAATTCTTTAAATGACGCGTTCCCTCCTGAGGGTTGTCAGATTATTGCCACTTTTATAGAAGACTTTTTTCTTTCTTCTTCTATTACTAAATGGAGTTAGTATGTAAAGTGTATAAAATTGGTTACAATTACTTCGAAATTTCTTAAATCGCGCGTAACTTGCAATTGTACGCCAAAATTTTTACTTACCTTTTCAGCATTTATAGTGCCAATTATCTGTTCCATTACAACATTAAATATAAAATGACATCTATAAAACTGTAAACGTAGTGTTCGACCAAAATAAAAATTCTATTACGCTTACTATATACATAGGTATATTATTCGCAATTAATTCTAATCGTGCTACATACACCCATTTCAATGAGTAATTTAGCAAAGTGAAGTCGATTTCCTTTGAACGGCAATCGACATTTTATGTTTAGGTAGGTAACTCTACTCTTTTTAAGTCTTAAACAAGAATGATGAATGCAGAATGGTTGTGGACATCATTGACGGACGTTCTTTCCTGTTTTCCCAAAATGATATTTTACATCTCTGCACACCTCTGCTTTACTTTAACACATTAGTCGATTGTAGTAACTTTGAAAAAGTAGAAACAAAAAAAATTTAGGAAATTGTTATCCGTCGTAATAAAATAGAAAATTGCCTCTTCTATCAATTGCACATAAATGCACACACAAGCATGTTTGCGCAAACATAACCGCACAAGCATGTTTGCGCAAACATAACCGCACAAGCATGTTTGCGCACACAAAACTGTGAAAGCATGTTTACGCAAACATAACTGCACAAGCATATTTGCGCAAACATAACTGCACCATCATGTTTGCACAAACATAACTGCACAACGTGTTTTATAACAGCCGTAGTCAATACATTCCTTGAAAGGTTGTCGCAGATGACCACCAATATACCTACTTTAAATATTAAAATATCAAAAAGAGAGGGAAATGAAATCCCTGACGATAATCGCTGAAATTAAAAAAAATGTAGAGTAAAATAAATTTTAAAATCTATGTTGTAAGGCAAGTGGAAGCAAGTGATATGAGAAGCATTTCTTTATCTCGAATACGATGTTTGATTGTTATACAATCTTCTTCTTCTTAATCTGCTATCGGTGGTACTGGCATCGGGTTTCCCGATAGGTGGCAGCCAGGTCAGTAGCTCGCATGCTGCAACGTACGTCCAGAAGTGCGCTGACGAACCTCAGGGAGCAACTCTTCTCCGAGGCTTTGGCTCTATTTTCATAAATAAAATGGCATGCATTGATTAAATCACATGACACATGAGGGTATCACTGAATCATTCGCAAATACTCTCCTACGTGTCATGTTGGGGCAAGTGTGAAAATATAGTTATGTTATTATAATAACAAAAAATAATAATTATTATTTATTAATAGTAGGTATGCTGGGTATTAGGATGTGACTTTTAGTAGCATTTTTTAGCGATTTTATATAATTTAAAATTTCATTAATTTTTAATTTATTTTTTTTCCTATAATGGCTAAAATATGCAGTAGGTAATGAGAAGTGACAGAAAAATGTAATATTTGCCTCGCCGTCAAGTGTCAATACGGCCTAAGCCACCAACCGGCCTCGGCTTCGCCTCAACGACAAACGGCGGTCGCGGCCGTATTGACGTCTTTGACGGTCTTGATAAACATAAACATCCGTCGGTTGTACCGAGTAATTAACATGATATATTATATACTCCTTGATGATATCTTGAAAAGCACGCGAATGTTATACGCGCAATTCTAACTTTTTACGTAATAAACGTAGTACTTTTGTATAGTTGGGCTAGTAGAATTTGGTATTTTATTGATAAAAATAGTCAATAAATTTGAAAAAAATGGTACAATGAATAAGGTTGTATATGTTACTTATCTCGAAAACTAGGGATCGAATCAAAAAAGTTCTGAATAAAACTTGTTCGCTTGGAAGAGGGTCATCCAATGATACCAAAGTCGACCCCTCCCCCCTCCACCCTCACCTCGGGGGTAGGGGAGAGCGCAATTATGGAATCTTAAATGGGAACCTCCATTTTTATTGCAGATTCGGAGTACCTGCGGCGGTGTGTCCCCCATTCCCTGGGGGAATGCAGGCCCGGATTAAAGAATTGAGCGGCCCAGGGATCTTTACGTGAAAGGGACCCTTTTTAAACTCATCGAAATTATTTTACATGATAAACATATACATTAATTTATTTTTGACTAAAACAATTTATAAAATGGGGCCCCCAATCTAATGGGGCCCGGGGCTATAGCCCCCTGTTAATACGGCCCTGGGGGAATGAGTGGCGGTGGAATTTGGTATCATTGGATGACCCTCTTCCAGGCGAACAAATTATATTCGGAACGTTTTTTAATCCCATACGTAGTTTTCGAGATATGTATTACAATGTTTTCAGTTAAATTGAGCAGTCGGTTACGTAGGGAGTGTTTTGAGGTAGAAATTTTTATAATGAAAATAAAAAAATTGCCCCGGGTGAGGATCGAACTCACGACCTTAAGATTATGAGACTTACGCGCTACCTACTGCGCTACCGAGGCTACTGAGAAATTTTTCTACATTTTGTATTTCATCGGTCTGTTACCGAAAACAATTTCATTAAAACTTTAATAATTTAATAAAGTAAGTACTTAAACCGTTTTCATTAAAACAAATAATTACTTTCGACGATGGAGGTTGTTAAATGTTTAATATTACACATGAAGGACTTAATCTCATACATGTAGAGCACGTACCTACCTACCTATTTGAAAATTTCTAAAATCAACATTAGGTAATATTCGCGTATCTACCTACACCAAGAGAAGCCGTATAAAATAATGAAGAGCTTGTTGAGTGTGTGTACATAACATCAGTATGTAGCTACAATAATTGACACAGCAAATTTGTAAAACCCTTCATTCGGTTCTTATTCAAGAACAATATTATTAATTTACATAACTAAATTAGAAATTCTCGCAGTAGCTCAAGATAAATTAATAACCCGTTACAAGTTAACATATGTAAAACCAACTTCTCTTCATAAGCCAAAGTACTTCTAACTTCTACGTTTATTATAGTTTAATCTGTTTATGGAAAATGTTTGTAATACAGGCTTGAACAAGTAATACTAGAACTTAATCCAATTTTAGTTTGTACAACAAAAGTAAAAGTCGTTTAAGTTAACAAAAGTTTTGTTTCATCTTAGCATGACGAGTCCAAAAACCTTCTCATCACACAGCATTAGTATTGTATTTCAAAAGACGCAGCTGAAGTTAACTGCTTATACCTACTACATGTTAAAAAACACCTACAATTTTGTAAATTTCGTATTATACCTACAGAAATCAATGAACCCACCGGGGAAGAGGACAAAGAAACACGATCAATTGGGACAAAATTATTATAACTTATAAGTTATAACTGTATCTTTAATACGGTAGATAAATGGTTGGTTAAAAGTTCATAAAAGTAATAGATTAATATGTAAAAATTTTTGACATTACACTTGGGCCATATTACCATTGACTTTTAGTGTAGAAAGTCAATGATATTACCAATATGATAGGAATATATGGCCCACAGTAAAAAATATTTAAACTTAGAAAGATTGTTGTGGATAAATTTATTTTATGTCACAAAAATGAAAAGAAGTCAGCACCACTCAACATCTTCATTATCAACAGGCTGGAGGCCACCGCATGCCTTATGGTACCAAGCTGAACACATAACCATGACGCCTGTCTCCTGTGTAGTTTGTTTAGTAGATCGAGGGATAGCACTTCGCTGTTTGGAAGTTAATGGAACTGCAAGTTTTGAAGTTGAAGATCCCTTGGGTGACTGGCCACGTTTCTCAGAGAAAAGGTCTTTTGTTATTTGCTGAGCTTTGTTATTCAAAGCTTTACGCCTATTGCTTTCCACTGCTTTATTCTTTCCGTTTCCATCAGTAGGAGTCGAAAGCAGTTCCTGAAAAGACTTATGACTTATTCATTGAAACTGGAGGAGATTGATGAGGAACTGCATTGATTTTTGTAGCTGCCAATGGAACATCATCGTCTGAAGAAATATCACCCTCTGCCGTTGGAGGACTTTCGTTTGTCCTTTCGGTGTCTCCATTGTGGTCTCCGATTATTGCATCCGTTGGTAAAGAGAGTGCAAAAGCTGCATCGGGTATTGCATTAGAATTTAGGGGGAACAATCCTGCACTTCTAAATAATAATAATTGAGAGCAAACTATTAAATTACAAAAGATTGTTCAAAATACGTTAAAACTGCACACTTGTTCTCAAAAGGAGTGAGTTCAAGTGTCTACAAAAAAGTAGAGACCTGTTCTTCCACTCAACCCTGTTAGGTGTTCATTACCGTATTTTATTTTGACATCTTTATATAGTAGCAATGATAGGTACACAACATTATTTTATATAGAGTAGTAATTAGAATAATAATAATTACAAGGAAAGGAGTTTATGCAGCAAGTTGGCATGTTAGAAGCAACTTATACAGCTCGTTTTTAAATTTTCTTAACGAAAACTGTTTTAATCTTGCGGGTTCTGTATTATAAATCTTTGTCACATTATATCAAAATGATCTTTTGAAAGGAGATGATTTATGAAACTGTGCAATAACGAGGTTTTTGTAACGTCGATTGATACTACCTATATTATAACGGAATCTAACTCTTCCGTAAAGATACTTAGGCGATTTATGCGTTATGATTTTATGAAATACGCATGCTGAGTGTAGCAGCCTTCTATTTGCCATGTTCTGATCCGCTGATAATTTTTTCCTGGAGTCATGCACTTGGACTAAACACGGAAAAAAATTATACTAAATCTGACCTTATTTAGGGTTCGTTGGGGATAAGTTTCCCAATCTCGTAAAAGCTCCTGGTCCCAGTTTGCTTCAATAGAGCGAAATGTAGCTTTTTCAAGAGGCTGGAGCTGATGCGTTGTGTTTGATGGCAAACAGAATAAGGTGATACCAAGAGACTCAGATGTTTCAGCAATAGTAAAATCAAGGTGGCTAGAAGCTCCATCAAACACATGAAGTGTAGGTCCTGGCGGTTTATACTGAGCAAAATGTCTTAGAAAGTCACTGAAGAGTTGTGTCGTCATAGACCCTTTAGGAGGCTTTAGACGTTTTCCTCGAAACAGTATCATAGGCGGAATAGAGTTGCCCGTAATATTGGAACAAGCCACAACCGTGGCATTCTCCGCATGCTCAGGCGCAACCATGCAAACCCGTTTTACTCCCTTCTTAGACATAACGGTAACACGTTGTTGATGGTGTATGGTGAGGCAGCAGCCTTTCTCGTACATATTAAAAATATTTTGAGGTTTATCTGTAATGTCCAATCTTGCCATAACTTCGGAAATCTTTGTGAAATAATCAGATACAATTGCTTTGTTAAGTTTTAGAGCGCGTGCAGGGTTCATAGGTAGCGTCTTTCATACAGATAAAACGGCATGTCTTTTCAGGAACAAAGACAGCCAGTCCTTTCCAGCAAGCTGTTTTTCGACGTTAAAATTATTGGGAATGTGGTTTATATCACAATATCGAAACATTTGATGTCGGACAAGTTTGGGAGTGAGCGGCAATCCAACTGTCCAATCTCACAGTATCGCTTAATCCGCTGCACAAAGTATATTTGGTTCAATATATATGCAAGACCCAATTTTAGCGCAAAAAAATCTACAACCCATTCTTGAAACTGTACTTCGCAGGGCTGTGAATGACTTGTCTCTCGTAACTACACGATGGGCTGTATTGTAGAACTCAGATGTGTAAATTCTATACCTTGTACCTAGGATCGTCATTTCATATTGCTACTTGAGGAGAATAATTATGTTAATTTTTAATAATTAAACATTGTAAAGTTTTTAAGCAGCTTGTGTATTTTTGTACTTAAAGCCAACTTGAAAGAACAGCAATCTAAGTCTATTTTCGTGTTGTAATGTTTCATATACTCGCAAAAAAGTAAACATAAAAATAATTTACTTAAGGATTACCTACCTATATATAATTTTGGTACCCTTAACCAGTTTCTGTTTTTGACAAGCCATTGCTCAAGTTACATTTATATATTAACTTGACTTGACATCAAAATCTAGTTTTGGGTTATTATCCATTTTATTGTAAAGTTTCGAGTTGTCTAACGCAGCATTAATTAGAAATGAACAAAGACACATGCTTCATTTATTATACATAAACATTTCCTTTTTTTGTTAAAAGAATATGCAAATATTTCTACAAAATTATATTACTGTAGAGAAATACCCACAAGTATAATTGGAACCCCCGATTCATAATAAAGTACGTAATTAAATTTGAACCAAACTACTTTATTTCAATTAAAACGTAAATTGGCAAATTTCCAACAAATTATCATTTCACCCTTAAGGCACAAAAGGGGAGATAAGGCTCATGAACTTGATTATCACTTTTACTGTTTTATTTAGCGTGGAAAATTTCTCAATTTCAGTTTTCTTTGTCAATGTTTGATGAACTGAAATGGAAGCTTAAATTTTTTTCTTAATCATCTTTGTTTCAAACGTAGATTCAATTTTAAGGGCGTTGATCTTATTTTCTATGTTTAGCCCAAGTGTGCGAAATTTCACTTGTAGTTATTAATACCAGATGCGCCATTTCAATACAAATAAACGGATATAGTTAGATAGATATCAGATGGGTGCAGTTTTTCTGATACTGAATACTTCTACACCTTTCGACAATTAAGTACTTACATTCTGTCGTTAGGGCTTTCTATTGACGTTTCCAGTCTGATTGTTACATTTGGAGGGGCGCATGCGATTAAACCAGACTTACCTTCTATGGCCACCCTCTGGTTTTTTATCAGATTTAATTGATATAACATTTCCTTTATTTTTTGACACGATCCGATTCAATTTTGCAGACAATTTGATACTTGTAAACTTTTCAACTCTTCACTTCTTAGTGTAAGCACAGCATAATGCTGTGGAATGGAAACAATAATGTTTCGTGCATTCTTGTCTGCTGGCCAGCGCGTACAACAAGTGTGTTTGGATAAGATTCCTATTTATTATTATTATTATCATTACGATTAGAAGCGGTATCAAATTGTCCCGTGCTTGCTTCTTGTTTGCTTCAATGTTTTTGGTCGATTTTCACGTTCTGCAACAGAAACTTGTAAAATAAGTATGGAAAATTTGGTGGCCATCGAATTTCATTTTGACAGATTATTTTCAAAAACTGTTCCAAGAAAAAGTGCCATTGAAGGAAGCTTTTATATACCTTGTAGTACACTCTAGCCCTTTTATAAGTGAAGTGAAGAAAACAGGTTATCGTCGATATAATTAACGAATACCGTATAATTTGATCATCGTTACAATCGTTACAAGCTATCCTTATGAATTTGCAGCAACAGAAAATTCGCTTTGCACCTCATTTATGATTGTATCACCATTTTGTTTCAATAACAAAAATTTGTTAACGCCGGGGTGGGGGTGTACCGCTAAACACCTTCTTTTGGCCTTGCAAAATTGTGATTTTTAAAGGTTAATAAACAGAAATCTTGATCGAGATATTTATTTAGAATGTTTAGCTTCTTCCAGCCAGATTAAAAATTTAATGGGTTTCCTTGAACCTTTGTAATAGATCAACAATGGCAACGGGAATAAGGACACAATTTTTCAGCATTACTTGTCTCAACCTTTGTTAGAGTTAGAGATTCCCAGTTTTAGTTTCACTTCACTCTTTGCGGAAATATTTCCACTCGTACGCAGGACGAAAATATTTCCGCGGTAATATTTTATATTGCCGTAGTTACCACCATACAGCAAGGTTTTCATTGGCTGTTGAATCTTTGTGTGCGATTTTCATTGTAGTTTTTATTTGTGTTTTGTTTGTTGTCCTGATGACGCAACTTTCGCAAGTGGGCGAAACGTTAACTTTTTCAACATTGACACATCCTAGGTACCCCGGAAGTCGTCTTTATCTTCCAGTTATAACACTTTTCATTTGTTTTGTAGCTAGTTCACCCTTACTTTTATTTATTGAATACTTTGATTGGAGAATTTTTTCTTAGCAGTCAATGTGGTTCCGAGTTTCCTTACCATTAGTAATTTACATGGAGACCATGAAGGAAAAATTACACCAAATATTTCTTTAAGTAGAAACGAAATGAGATATTTTGAAATAAACAATTATGTGAAATTAATGTTGTTGTTAAACTGGTATGCTGGTATAGGATTTAGGAACTCCCTTGTTGATCCTTGAGCATAATACATATTATGAAGTTGTAACTACATAAATCAGGTCAGTAGGTATATTGGATTTTCATTTCAATTTCGCATTATTGGTTATTGTTATTGATTATAATAAACCAAGAGGTATAGTGATCTAATGTGTTAAAATGATGCGGAAAAGCTTCTATATCATTTTCATGTTTAATATTCTGTGAAAATGGTTTAAATTTTTGATTAAAAGTGCGATAATTGAAATGCTCAACCATTTGTAGCATTTTGTTCGTTATTGATGTCATTCTCATCAAGGATAAAATATAAAAGAAAAAATATTGAACAAAACACAGTAAATTTTATTACGTTTTATAATGTACAAATACAGTCTGCTTTGGTAGATCCCGTTACAATGATCACAAACGTGGTTTTATATGGGACACATTTACCAAGAAGCCATAATAAAATAAAATACCAAAATAAGAAAACAACAAAAGCAAACAAATTATATAATAACGTAATCAACAGCTATTGTCTATATAAATATTTACAATTTCTACAATATTATGTATTGTAGTGTAGTATTATTTATTACAATGTAAACACACTTATATAGAAGCAAAACGTAAAACCTAATTTTTGGTAAATCAAATCACCGATTAAACATGCACAATGTGAAATTGTACATGACATGACATTACAATATGAAAATGCCCGCGGTCAATAATTAAAATAAAAGTGGTATGTTATATTATGTATAACAAACAGACACCTAATTTATATGTTACTCACTATTTACATCACGATCCTTTTCAGACGTTGCGATGGCTCACTTGGTTTTTTTAAATTTCAGTTTCGATATAAGCCGCAAATAAACACAAAATCAATTTCATATTAAAAATTAAATTAAACTTAAATGCAACAAAAAGTTAATGATTAAAAAAAAAGTATATCAATGTCGTACTCACGGCACGTACTTTTGTAATGAAAACAATTTTTACAGCAACCTGATTACTTCAAAAGCTCTCGCGCTTTTTTCACCTCCAAGAGTTATTACGCGCACTGCCATGTTTGTAAATACGACGTTGATAAAATGCATTTAATCCCATTATTAAAACAATAGATCTATCTAAACAATGTACAATATTCACAAAAAATTTACATTAACGATACCCGGCTAAAAGCGAATGCTACGTGTCGTCTTCATTCGCATCATTGCCTTCTGATCCTAAATCTTCTCCTTTCTGCACACAATCTCTTATACCCTTGAGTATAATTTGAACCCTTCGGTCTAAGGCTTCTAAGTGTGGCTCCCATAATATCGGTGCTACTGGATCTCTTTCTAAACTTTTACGTAAAGCAGCACTTAATTTTACGGGTCCATTGTGAAATCTGAAACAAAAATATTAAAATGTAATAAATCTGTATTTCTGTTGTCGTGTTAGAAGCGTATAATTACATTAACGTCAGCCTCAAATGTGTTACAAATATTTACTTTCAGCCTTCTCTGTGTTTTGTCACCGACTGTTTCCTTTCCACGTACAAAGAAAATTCCTTTTATGTGCTAATCTAATATTGTATCTATTAAACTTTATGGCTCCTCCATAAAAACTACATCTATGTAATTAGTTCTGCGGTAAAAGGGGACACTCTAGATATAGCCGAATGGCTTTCGTTCAAATATACGAAAACAACAATAATGGAAAAACTCGTTATTCGTCCACTGAAAAAAAGTATCTGGTTTTAAATAGAAGGACGTGGGTGGCGGTAGGGGGTGGAATCCGCGCCTTCGTACAGCTTTTGTTTTTATCCTTTTCAAAAGATCGAACTAAATCGAATTTATTAGTGGTTTGTGTGACTTGGATGTAAAAACGTAATCCTTTTAACTGTTTATTGCAAATGCTATATAGAAAGGGACGCTCGCAATTAAATAACCTTTTATGCTTAAATTTACGTACGATTTAACTAAAACTTATATCAGCGAGGTACGTTTGCGGTTTCCAAAATTAGAAAATAACTAACGATTAGAATCCGCTTTTATCGAAAATTGTTATTGTTAGTTACTGTTTTGGGTAGTCTGAACGGTAGAAAGAGACTAAATGAAGTGAAAATTTAAGTGAAAACTGGCCCATTATTGACACAGATCAGTTTTTTTTGAAAATTTACATTGGTGGATTATTCAAGAAGGTCGTTTCCCACTACACAAGTTTTGAAACACTATAGTAAGTATAAACAATTATGAAACTTTGCGATCTAATTTAGTTTACGCCATCTCGTAGTCATCATAGACGAGATTTTGTTTTCAGTAGTAATAGTATCGCACATCATTCCTTAAAAAAAGTTTTTTTATTAATCAATCAATAAAGTTCATGTTATGAATTGTAATTAAAACAAATCTTATGAGACATGACGCATCAAAAACTTTAGGAGTCTTCTGGTTCGTAGCAGAATTTGTTCAAACCCAGCATACATCGAACTGCATGGGTTCTGCGATTCATCGCAAAAGGATGCTTGCATATAGGCACATGAGATGTTTCGATAAATTGAAGTTACGTAATTTATCCCTTTTGTGTGCAAAATTAAAGATAGCCCCTCTCAAATCATGCACGATCCTAAGCTTGGAGTTGAATGCGACTCTATTAACCCAACGTATGTCAAAGGTTTCTAGTTCAATGATGTTTCAATTTTCATCAATACATTACTGGAGCGACTCTCAAGTTGTTCTGTACTGGATCGCAGCATCGCGCAAGATCCTCACTCGCTTCAAACCGTTTGTGGCAAATCGAATCTATAAAATTCAAGAACTATCATCTAGTGAGCAATGGTTTACGTGAATACCAAAGATAATACAGCAGATTTGATCTCGCACGGCATGTCTGTTAAATCCATCGTCACCTCAGATCTGTGATGGTCATTGGTCAGGGCCACTATGGCTCAATACTAACTCAAATTTCCCTATAACTTCATGTTCTAGATTAGATCCAAAAATTGAAATATCAGAAATGCGTGACGAAATCATTGCTAGTATAAGCACAAATGCAGCGTCAAATTGTTCAATATTTTCACGCTTTTCTAAATACAATACTTTACTTCGTATCCCAGAATACATTTTCAGATTTACAAAGAATTCTCGAAAATCCCGAAGTGATTTACTTATCTTACCTATTCAGTTGGAACGAAATTAATTCGTTAAAACTCAATTCCTGACTTCCGCCAAATAGCAAATTACTGCCTTTGACACCATTTCTCAATGAAGAAGGCATTATGCGTGTTCGTGACTTCGTGTACAGCTAAAATGACATCCAATCTTACTTTCACCCACAAATACGATACAAATTCTCCACCCTCATTTTTGAAAGGGAACATGTTCGTCTTTTATTTGCAGGCTCACAACTTCTTTTCTGAACAAGGGAGAAGTATTAGGTCACACGTCGGGGAGAAATTTAGCGAAAAGAGTGGCGAGGGTCTGGCTCAAATGCCCTCGTTATTGCGCGTCATCTCAAAACCCTAGAATGGGCATTTTGCCAGAGTGACGTGTAACAGCTGCATACTCATTCTTTGCAACAGGGGTGGATTTTGCAGGTCCGTTCCTCATTAACGAGCGAAGTGCTTCTGAGTTTTAACCCTAACGATTTGCAAGCGGCAACTCCAGGACTCCAGCACATTTCCTCGTTGGACGACCAATAACAACTGTAGGAGATCCTGATGTCTCAGAAATAGTTTCAAACAAACTTAATCGATTTCAATATAATATGCAAGTACCTACGGCAGAAATGGAGCAAGAATTGTGAGCAATTGCTACAGGTCGATTTATTAGTTCTAGTAAAGGACGATAAGGCTACACCAGCCGGGTAGAATTATTCAGGTATAGGTACATGGGCCAGACAATCTTGTAAGAGTGGTAATATTGAAGACTATAAAAGTATAAATGGAGTCATCAAGAGTCAAAATTATCACCACTGCCAGTTATGGATTCATTGTGAGCGAGTGTACTGAGTACTGACAGGATGTTGAAAGTTGTACTTCTAAGTCAAGGAGTATTAAATCTCTATGTATAAACATTGAATAACTTGTACTGGTTATTCAATGGTATAAATTAGTTTATGCTATCTCGTAGTCATAGACGAGATCAATTTCTTTTAGTTAGTATCGCACATGCCTTTAAAAAAAGAACAAAGTTTTATTACTAATCAATTAATAAAAGTTCATGTTATGTATTGAAATTAAAGCAAATCATAGATATGAACCACCCGAACTTTATTCACCATTGGATATTGATATTATCATAATTATACAGTGTTTAATAATAAATATGAAACATTATCGCAAAGAAACCGTAACTTCCCTCCCCAAAGGTTTGTTTTTAAATATATTCCGAAACTTAATAATTTAGTAAGGAAAGTTGCACCATATTTGTGAAAATTCGATGTTGTTTTGGTACACTGATTGCAGATTGCGTAGCAATTAATTAATTAATTAATAATTAATCTGAACTTTATCTGCGTTGCCAAAATTTTAATGCCGTCGATCAAGCTCAGTACAAATTATTTCTCACGCCACGCCTTTATACTGATTAATTGATTTTCGTGCAATTAATCGCATACCTTATTATAGTTAAGATGGAGCCAATGGAGCCTCAAAATACTGACTATTTCAATTTTGGCTAAACCGCTTTTTCAAAGCTACATAAAAGGTGTTGAATTGATATTACGTTCTCAATATGTAGCTTATTCGATAATGCTGATTCTCATACAAATGTGTGAAGCTCGAGTTCAACAGGTGTTGATTATAACCATGAATATGAAGATCTGGATTAACAGATCGAAAAATGAAAAGTTAGTGAAAACTTTACGTTATTTCAACCTTTGCAACTTGTAGCTTCATGAGAACTTAATGCAATATCTACAAAACCTTAATCAAGCAAAATTATGTATTTACTATTTTTTAATATAGGTATTTGAGTTACACGCTTTATTTTTAACTTTTGCAATTCTTTTATAATTTCTTTTCAGACACGGTGATTCCATTGATGACAGACCATTCAAATGCCACATCCTGCAAAGAGTGGTTCCGATCGTCCAACCAAAAGCAAAAACGAAAATTCTGTTGGTACTAACTTTACGACATGCTCAAGATTATCCTGAAGAAGAGATTTGCACCAATCAAAAAGAGTTCTGAGATAAACATTTTTCAAATGTCTTTGAAGTTTCTGATGAATCTCTGTACCCTTTACACTCTAATATGAATAGACGAGAACCTTTCAAATAATACTTGTGCAGTTGCAGTTGAAAAACTGCTAAGGACAACCGTAGTCACTTTCGTTCCTTATCTCCCCAAAATTGTATGCAAACAGCCAAAAAACCATCTCTGTCACTACCATTTATACATTGCGAGAAAAATTATCCCATCTGAAGTAAAACGAAGTAAAGGGTAAATATTTATCATTAATATCATTAATTAACGGGTTTACTTATATCAAAAACAACTCGTTAGTACTTAGTTGACATTTTGCTGATACAAAGCAGATGGTGTCACTTTACATTTTCGTTTAGCACGTTAAGAAAAAATTTTCATTTAAAGGACAATTAAGAGATAATCTGCATTTGTTAGGTATAATTAATTCAACTTGATAAAGGGTACAGTTTTTCTTCTCAATTGTAAACCGTAGATAAATGACCTACCCGCAGCTAAGATTATTGGCTGTAATTAAGCCACATTTAGGGTATGTCGGAATAATGAGTTTCTATCAATCTTTCCTTTTGCTGATTCAGTTTCATCTTTGTCCCGGTGTTTAGAATTTTTGTGAATTTTACTTAATTACGTACGCTTCTTAAAGGGTTACATTAATGTTAATAAAGAAAAAAAAATATGGTGGTGTTGGGATTAAATTGTTTAGTTTTCTATTTGCCAGTTTTTCTCGAGTACAAAAAGTGCTTTATCTTAAATTGTTTTATGAAGCTTTGGTTTATTGTTTTCGATTTTATTGTCCGCATTCTTTTGTCGTCTTCTTTCATTGTTTTATTATTCGCGTAGTTGCAATGAAATAAATAATGAAAATGAACAATGTGTATTATTTTCTTACGCATTGTAAGAAACGATACGTCTCAGTCGCATAATTAAACTGGACATTTTATTAAAGGTCTGGACAGTTCATGAAATAAATAAGTAAATAAATAAATGAAATAAATAGTATCTCACTAAATGGCCACTTATTTTAGACAACTCATGAGGTGCACCTTACTTTTTGCATCTTACAGAAATGTTAGGAGTTTAGCCATATTTATAATACCATATAATATCATAAGAACAATTAATTAAAAAGTTACGTCTAGATAAAATAAAATTAGAACGTAACCACAGATGCGCCAACAATTTGAATGACCTTCAAACCAGTAACGGCTTCGATAAATTCTTAGTGTGAAGGATCGATAAAGCAGAGATGCAAAAATTAAGAAACAGAAGGAACCAACTACACCTTGGCGCACATAATAGATTCGTCTTCGTTCTAAAATTCGTTTTTGGCGCAGATCACGTGACAGGGAGTCGCTATTTCAAATTACATCCCTGTAAAAAACCTGTTTCCTACGACGCAATCACAAGCACGACCAGACCAGCAATCTACCATGATACCTTAAAGATCGAACGCAACGGCTGATCGATTTGCATTAAAGCAGTGGAAGTAATCTCTGTTTTTCTAAAAGGAGAAGGCAGTGCGTATGATTCTAATTGGAACAGATTGGCCGAGGAATATGAAAAATTTCAAAAATGGCAAAGATTACAGAGAAGCAGTGGTGAAGACTATATATAAAATTGTAGCAAAAGTGCAATGAGAATATTCAAATTGACCACCAAAGTAATTACGCGCAACCTACTGAAGACAAACAAGACACAAACACAAAGGAAATGTAGCAAAAAGACATTTTCAAAGAAATGATGGGGGAAATTAAATAGATTAAAACGAGCATGGCTGAACGAGATTGAAAGATGGAACAAATGTTATGTTATAAGATTTAAAGTAGTATAATTAAAAAATTTAGATGGAAAAACAAAAAAGTTAAATATGAAAGCAAAACAGTTAGAAAGAGAAGAAAGAGAAACAACCTAAAAATTTCCGAATATGTACCAACAGCGAAAGACAAGAAAGAGCAGAAATAAGAGTAAGAACATTTTACCAAGGGTGCATTAAGAACCGAAACAAAATTGCAGAGAAAATATGACATGATGTATGATAGAAATGAAAAACTGGGAAGGAAAGATGAAAACACTAAAGACTAAGAGTAGCCTAAAGCATGTTATAGAGGTAAAAATGTGAAAGGTGGGGAAGTAGCAAAGGAAAATTGGATATAAAAAATAAATAATAAACGATGTGGGACAGAAACGAAATCGTTAAAGCAAATCAAGACAGAGACTATGGTTCAAAAAATTAAACTACATAGAATAAGGGACGGAAAATAATGATAATGAACCGGCGAAAAAAGAAAAATAAAGCAAAGCAAAATGAAGAACCGAGAAGGAAAAGCAAAGAAGAACTAAAGCAAACTGGCAACCTGGAATACTTATATGAGAAGTATGAGAGGTGGAACTGGTCGTTGGAGCATTCTTTTTTCGTGTGCAGAATCCTCCAAAATTTTCATTAGAACTAGAAAAAGTAAACTAAAATGTTGAAATGAGTTTTTTAATGATCTGCCAACCGAAATTATAATACAGAGAATTTATAACGATATTCGCTTTCAACCCATTTTGAGCTTCGTCAAATTACGTAACCAAGTTTTTTTAAAAAGAAACAAAGCTATTTCTTTGTTATAGTGGATTTTATGAAATTTTTTCGTTACACAATTTAAATAATAGATGACAACATGGAATCGTATGCTATAAAAATTTTGGAAATCAAGTACAAAAGTAATAATTTGACTGCGAGAGGTTCGTAATTAAAAAAGTGATTCCACTCAAGAAAGGTAAAAGGAGGACATTCTACTATAAAATCAATAGTGCATAAATCTACACGTCACAGTTAGGAATATGGAATAACCTTTATCGGTTTTGTCTAATTCCATTGTCACATATTAAAATTGCCTAAACGTTAAGTGCCGTTGATGGATCGAATAACATTGCACAGCGTATTAACATTGTCAAAGAGCAGTCTGAATTTGGACAGCTTTAATAAATGTTTAATCGAAAAGTTAAGTGACAGGTTGTAGTTAATTTACAGGTTTAGAAAACTTTTACCGCACATCGCAAATTGTAAATATTTAATTTTCTAGAGACGACTACTTTCACAGTTAATAGGATACCAAAAAGTTAAAAGCGTCAATAATCCTCCTTTATATATTTTTATAAATAAATTGAATAATAAAGATTTAATGTACGCATCATAAAACCCGCAACAATTTTATTAGATTTTTAGAATTCTTCCATTTAAAAATGAAGCTTTTAAAAGGATTCTTACTTACGTCCGAATGACCATCAAGTGTCACTTGAAAAATCTATTTGATTTTTCACGATCTAGAAAATAGTCACTTTCTTTTCCATTAACTTTTGAATTATATAAAACGAAGAGAGCAGCTTTGAAAGAACTGTATTTAAATAATGAATATAACATTTTCCTATATCTAAACCGGGTAAACTTTTAAATAATTCTATGTAATCCAAAATACTTTCAATAAAAACGCCTCTGGCGACTTTTACCTAAAACTTCGTAAGTCTCGGTTAGGTCATATTTTTGTTATATTTATTATATGACGGTAATTTTAAATTGCAATTTGTTTGAACTTTGCTGCGATGAAGCAATTCAAGATATGCAACAGAACAACTGAACAAATCCCGCAATTTACTATATCATGAATTAACGAAAGATGCTATAAGCACTAGTAACTTATCTGTGCTATAAGGTAAGAATCAACCAATTCCATGTGTAGGAAATTATTTTATATATCATCATGATATGCAAGTCTCCGGAAACTTAATTTACGAGAAGTTAGCCAATTATTGGGTGATTTACGGGAATTCGGAAGTTGTTTATCCGCTGAAACAAACGACAATGGTACCTATACCGAAAAGTAGGTAGTGTATGTAATTACATACTTGATTTATGACTTTCTTGGCATCGACTGCTCGGGTTATTAGCTCACTTCTGTGTGCTCTTCAAACGTTATTTGCAACTGAAATCATTGCAATTGTGGATAGTTGTAGATGTTTTAGTTAAAAGACATGCACTACTTACAGTAGTTGCATAAATTACCATCAGAGGTCGTATACGATAATTACAGTTCAGAGTCAGTAGATTAACACTCAACCTCCGCCATGTTTAGTCCTTTCCGCGCTTCACTCACTACACATCAATCTTATGCATATGGACTAAACATGGCCGCGAGGGCGGCATTTGTCGTGTCAAAGGCTTGCGGTACTCTGTTAATCTACTGACTCTGTTACAGTTGTCAATATGCGAAACCTAATCAATGCATTATCAGTATCGTAGTGTTTTTTTCAAATCGCCGCATATTTTATAGTATTTTTTATACGTGCTGCATCACCGCATCATTTCCATTCACAGATTTCCTATTATGTATTTCATCAACTCCTCAACAGAGGTGAGCAGGGCGAAGAGCCGTGACATCGATGTTAACCAAGTCAACAGCCATACGCGCCCCTTGATATGCTTACCTATCTTAAGTTCTCAAATGTGACCTGCGATGCATAAAATTACTGCCATCATCGCGCGAAGCAATCAAGCGAAGAGAAGACTATCTAAACGAGGGGGTGTTGCTCATAGAAGTTGATAAAGACTTAAACGTGCACATTTCATCGGAAAACTCTGGAAACCTTGAATTTATTTCTCCTCTCCCTTGAAATGTTCGGAATTCATGTAACCGGTTTCATTCCTTACACTTGCCCCTCTATCTATCGATGAGGGGTAGGGGGGCATTCCCGTCGCAGTATATAATGCGATTACAGATGCGTACCCGCACCAATCGTACAGCTGCCTTATATAAATACAAGAGTAGGTATACCCAAGAGTGTTCTAACATTGGAACCTTAGTTCAAGTTCCTGATACATTTGAGAACGTTTGTCGTTCGTTTGCATATGATGGATATACTGTCTTTAATTTAGTTTGGTCGCATATTCCATCTCGGGTGCATTGTCAAAATGTAATAGTCATTAGGAGTCTAGAGAGGACTATGGCTTTTATCTTCGAACCGAAGTTTTTAATACCACGAGATCCGACTCTGTCCGCTAAAACAGTGATGCTACCTGCAGTTCATCAGTGAAGTCGGTGGACAAAAAAACGGTAAATCGTCCACGTAAAACACATCCGGGGATTGACTCCAGGGGGCAAAAGTGTTGATTCCGACGGACGGCTCCCATACTCGAAAGAAGATTACGTACTCGCACTCTAAAGGTAAAATCTTTCAGCAATAACAGCACGGCGAAAGTCCAACTCTTCGATCTTCGATGCTACAAATTATACCATACGTCTTCTGTTTTGGACGGCCCCTTCAAGACACACGGAGAGGTATGTGGCCGAGACCGAGTGGTGTGTTCTAGGATCACCATTCGCTAAATATCTTCCCCAAACAAGAGATTAGAGAGATGGGTCGATAGCTGAACGCAGAGTTAAAAGCCAATGAGGCGTATTTTCACCGCTTTCCCAAATGTTTTTATAAAGTCTACTAACTAAGGAAGACCAGATGTGTGTCTAACTCTGATTGTGTAAAGATCTATCGATAAATCTAAAGGCTCGTCGTAGGCGTAATTTGTCACCTTTAGCACGATGGTTCAGAGCGATATCCTTGACGAAAGTTCGAAATTCGCTAAGTGGAAATTTTCATGAGATGAAAGGAGTACCTTTTTCGGGCACATGCAAATAGAGTCGTTTTCAATATATTGGAGTTCCCCTATTTATTCTTTTTTCCGCTTTAAATTAGAATTTTACAATCCGATTTCTAAGTAATGTTCAGTACATAACTCATATTTTCCTCGATGTCGGTGGGGACATGCGTTTGTAACCGCAACGTGCTGCTATGCGAAAAGTTCGTAGGATGGTTCTATGGGGATCAGGAAATGATAAATAAAGGTGCCTCCCCTTACATTGACCTCATCTTACGATCTCCAGGGCGAAAGTCATTTGTTTACATATAAATTTATTTTGAATTCTGCGTTAATTAAACATTTCCACTGTGTAGCATAAAAATAGATCTGGAGCAGATTTTCCACGAAGCTTTTGCGTAACAATGGATATACTTGTAATTGAGAGTAGGGCACGAGTGATGACATAAATTACTATCTACGTATTACAATATTGTAATCTTAATACCCTCTATATTATATTGCGTTAGTCAATCCTTGTACTTCTATATCATAGTCACATCCAAGTCAGTTTGCGAGTATCAGCAGGGCCCCTCCTCCTCATTTATCGTTAAGTTATTTGGGATTACTTGTCGGACTTTGTATACATATATTATAAAAGACACGCAAGGAAATACTATACATATACAGGGTGTCCCGGGACTAATGGGAAAAAAGTCAGGAGCGTATAGTCTGAGCCAAAATAATGTTAGTACTTCATATAAACTTTTTGTATGCAGGCCCTCGTTTTATGCCTCCAAAGTTTGAATTTTGAATTTGTTTTTTATTTTTAATTTTTGTACCTACTGGTTATTTTGATCTTTATAAAATTTTCCGCATAACTATAACGTACGTGTATGTTTATTTTGGAAAGGTAAACAGATTTACAGTAGTGCCTTGAAGCCAGGGACGGACTACTCGCAATGGTTAGTAATTCAAAAATTTTGCAGGGTTTATATGAAGTACTAACATTATTTTGGCTCAGACTACACGCTCCTGACTTTTTTCTCATTAGTCCCGGGACACCTTGTATAAAAAGTACTGACTCTTGCGACTCTTGACTTTTTCTTTTTACGTCCCCAAATAAATTTGTTGGCAATCTGTATAAATTCCCACAATATTCAAATGGAAGTACAAGAGGTGTTTGTTGAAATTTATAAATTCTTATATAGGTATATAAACATCAACAGCCCAACAGGAAATTATTCTGCCGCTTGTTCGACACCTCAAGTTGTATTTGACAGCATTCTACAATTGAGAATATGTGGCTGTTACAGCTGATATTGCCGTCGAATATTTTTTTTATGGAAGAATATTAGGTAAAAGTCCATGTAAACTCTTTTCAATACCACGTGATCAAACTTGATGACGTCAAATTTAAACAATGTTGTCAAATGTTTGTTTACATTTCAACATTCAATAGTAGAAAGGTTCAGTTATTAAAATTCTTAATGTTTTTCAAACTTATGTTAATAAATTTCACAATCAAAACTAAAAGACACTAATAATTTTGTACCACCCGAAATTTCGGTTTCTGTCAAAATCTGACGTTAGAAATTAAACAAGACAAATGGCAACGTGGATTATTTTAAAACAATTCAGCCAACTCGTTCGAGCGAAATTCACTAGAACTCACTGCGATTAGTAATGGGGATGTATAACTGGTACGTTGGTATAATTAAACGTCATTCTGACATCATAGATCACGTGGTATTGAAAAGAGTTTACATCATTAAATAAAGAATAGAGAGGAAGGAGTATATACCCTCGACCTTGAAATCAAAGTGGTGGCAAAATGGCTACTAACATGTTTCCTGTTACATAGAAATTGACAGAAACAATTGCCATATTTATAACTCTAATTAATTGGAGTTCAGTGACTGTAACAATCAACAAATAAATATTTCAAATTTTGCAGGTTATGGTCAACTGTCAACACGACCAAAATGTAAACAAAGATGACTCAACAGTGGTGTACAAATGGCTGAACTTCCGTAACCAATTTTTATGCAGCAATGATACGATACTCTCCTTCCTCTCTATTCTTTATTCAATGGTTTACATAGACCAATATATCAGTCCCAGTCACGGACGTATAAAAATACGTCCGTGGTCCCAGTTTACCTAATAATAGGTGTTTTCTTTTTGCATCGCCACAGGGTTAGGTAAAGTTACAATCATCAATAAAGTGCCTTGCGTCATGTGACATTTCTGCCTTTTATAAAACGAATGGTATGTTATTGACAGGGCCAGTGGCGTAACTTCAAAATTTGGGCCCGGAGGCAAGAATTTTTTAAAGGCCCCTTTTTGGCAATTAAATAGTAGAATAAAGGGTAGCATGATAATAAAATAACCAGCGCGTTAAAAATTTTAACGTTCATTTTTAAATCTTCAAAGAAATTTACGATTTTATTTCATACCTATAATACTTGTCCCGAAAGTTGGATAATGGCATTAGTTACGGGTTAATTACTTCTTCACTTCACTTCAAACACGAAATCGCAAAATAGTGCTGTGGTTGTAAAATAATAAATAACGTCAGTTTTGTTTTTGTTTTTTTTAATAATAATAATAACAATTATTTATTGCCCAACAGGTAAAAGGTATTACTCGTAACTGGTAATATTTATTGTTGGTCTACTTGTACTTGGCAGGCAGTACAAATACAAAGAAAGAGATTAAGTAGGTACTAAAAATAAAACAAATTTTACTTTATTTTTCCGTTATTGTTATGTCAGGTATAAAAGAGAGAAACTTTCCTAATAACTACAACAGTAGGGTCAGATTACTCGGTTATTGACACTGTTGCATTACTCATTTTTTATCCCTATTCTGAAAAAAAGAATATACATTTACTTTTAATATTTTTTTCGTTAACCTTCCCAACTATGTTGATATGTACCTACCGTATACAAATACGAAATACAGTAGTTTTAATGCTAAAGTATGGTATTTTGCACATATGGAAAATACAGCAACAGTTCAGGTCTCGTACGTCGGAATTTTGCAATCGTCGGGCCCTTAGGCAAACCGGGCCCGGGGGCGATTGCCTCCTCTGCCCCCTCGGTAGTTACGCCACTGGACAGGGCTGACTTAAGTCCACTACAACGTGCAAAAAGAAAACACCTAATGTATGATTCCACGGGGAACCATAGAAAGAGAAACAGATTTTAAATTCGTTTTTGCACTCAACTGTTATAGTGTTATACGATGACAGCGAAATACACGTGCTTACGACGTGCAAATCACCTTACTTTTCTTAATTCCAGTTTTCTGTCGTAAGTTATGCCACGCGGCTCTAAATACAGACGAAAGTGTGGAATTCATCTGTCTCATTTCCTGTCATTACTGTTGATATAGAATATTAGCATAGGCTATGATATTAGCTTCTTTGAGAACCTCTTGTTATATTGAGGGAATTTAATTGCACAGCCATAAACCGTTTATGTCTTTTCTTTCCTACATTATCGACTTTTTTGTACAAATTTCCTGATATTTGAAAATGATGCTCCTTTCTAGTATTATTCTCCTAAAAGGTTTTAATGCCAGTTGAGTAGCAAGAGTTTAACAGACCGGAATTCAATTATAGTGTAGCAATACGTAAAGTAAAGGGTCACATAAAAAAAACAAAATTAAAGGGAAAGAAGTAAAACATACATGGTCAAGTTATAGCAAAAACGAGTTACTGACCTTTCGCGTAAGACCGAAACAGTTTAAATGGAAAATTTTTCTTTAAAGAACACTATCTTAGCTAAAATCCTTTTATGATAACAAATATTACGAAATTCATATTACATATTATATTCATACATTACCATATAAAACTGTAATAAATTTGAATAAATGTAAATTTTTCAGAAAATTTCAGTCATTTTGTGAATACTTGATTGTATCAAAATATTTCGGTTAATAAATAATACTGAATTTCATTTAATTATGCAATGTTAACTGAGTGTAACTAACAAACCGACGTTTTTCTTATTCATAAATTTTCATTTAACTCAAAACTGTCGCAAAGTTTTAATTGGTGTTGCTTTCTTTAGAATAATCCTTTCAACGAGCCATCGACGAAAAGTTTTATTGGGTACACTTTCTCGTTTTTAATGTATGGCTTTCAACACGTTATAAGTAACCGCATTTGAAATATTTAGCAAAATTAATACATTTAAAACCCTATTGATATCTAATCCTTTTTGTTAATGAGATATTTGACAGAATTTCCACAGTTAGTGCATGTTTGGTGGTACCATACCTATAGTCGGTTTATTCTTAAATTACTATGGATAGGGAACTCCTTAAAATTGCTGTAGCCAATGATAAAATGGGTTTCACTTGCAAATAAAAGAATAAATGTCATATACAAAACGTTTCAAGCGAAAGTAGTACATATGACTACAGCATTATGATGGAATTTCCTTTACACTCCCTGATTACCTGCAATTCTATTGTATTCCTAAACCCTGACAGAATAAAGCAGAAGTTCTACAACATTTTTTTAAATTAACGTTATTCCATAAACGTATTATGTCTTGAAATACGAAAAAAATGTAGAACTTCTGCTTTATTCGGTTTGGGTTTAGGAATTGAATAAACATGCAGGTAAACAAGTGAGACACAATTTACCATTGGCTACAGCAATTTGAAGGCGTTTCTTGTCCGTAGTAATTTAAAAATAAACCGACTATAGTTTAGCGTTGTCGATAAAAATCTGAGCATAAATTATTTATCAATAAAAATTAAGCACAGTAATGGAAATGAATTTGTTTCATTTTTTTTCCTTTCAAGATCGATATTTGATTATTTAACATACTACCAAATGATAAACTCTGTATCTACAGTATGTTTGTAAAAGTTGGCAACATATGGCATATGGGAAACTTGTTTATTATTAATTTTACGAAAAAAAGTTATTCTTTATAAAAATTCTGCATGTTCTAAAATCTAAAATACAATCATCAAATATTACATTTTTTCAGTCGTGTACGCGGTTTGTCAAAAAATATGAATTTTGCTCAAGATAAAAAGTACCTTTATTTTTGACAATATCGAAAATTGTTGTTAAAAAAAGTTAATCAGAACTAAAAACTACGTTCAAATATGCAATTACGTCCTGCTAGTTAAATATTTTTTTTTACAACTTTTTCTCAAGTTACTACTTACGGATACTAATACAATTTCCGTTCCGTTCAGAAACCTCACTGTCAAACATTTCTTGATATAATACAAATCATTTGTTTATCAGTGCATCCTAGATTTCACGTAACTACCCTTACATTTGCATTGTTATTGTAGACAAAAATAGAAAAAAAATTTTAAGTCAGTATCGGTAGGTAGTAATTTGAGAAAAAGTTGTAAAAAAATTTTTAACTAGCAGGATGTAATTGCATATTTGAACGTAGTTATTAGTTCTGATTAACTTTTTTTAATAACAATTTTCGATATTGTCAAAAATAAAGGTACTTTTACTCTTGAGCAAAATTCATATTTTTTGACAAACCGCGTACACGACTGAGAAAATTTAATATCTGATGATTGTATTTTAGATTTAAGAACTTTGTATAAAGAATAACTTTTTTTCGTAAAATTAATAATAAAAAAGTTTCCCATATGTTGCCAACTTTTACAGGCCCGTTTTCTGTCTGGTAGTCAATGGTACTTAGTAACTGCAATAATAATAACAAGTAATTCCACTAATTTGCGATTATAAATTCAACCCAACGTGTTCCGACATTATGTGTCATTATGTCATTATCATTGTGAATTTAAAATAAAAATGAGTGAAATAATTTTTTTATTATTCCAATATGGCGTTCCACAAAGTAAGATGAGAGACAATTAATTATACTGGTATTTCTTTCAATCTCGAGTGATTGGAAGTTACGAACGTATTAAAGAAACAAACCATATAAAAAATGGAAAATTAATTTAAAGTTTAAAATGGTGTGCCAATTACATACTTAGCACACTACTTGGCTTGGTAGCACAAACACAAAAATTGGTGATGCTCCATTAATATACATTCGTGTCCTTACACATTTGTCAGAACCCCTTAAAAGTACAGGGACATTTAATGTTTAAGGTGGCGAGCAACTTCACATTTGTAATTGTCGCCACATAACAAACGTCAATTTGTTTGGCTTATTATTACCGAAATTGGGGTGGACCCAGTACCGTCTTTAGTCTATTGGAGGCCGTGGGGTGGGCACATTAGGGTAATGGGGCCCCTATGAACTTGACAGAGCGTTATTTTGTTAGAACAGAGTACACAGAAAGGAGATAAGCAAAATTCTAGATTTATTTTTATTTTTTTGGTCACATTAAATGAATTAAAAAGCTAA
Source organism: Pyrocoelia pectoralis (assembly GCA_036250285.1). Taxonomy (NCBI): domain Eukaryota; kingdom Metazoa; phylum Arthropoda; class Insecta; order Coleoptera; family Lampyridae; genus Pyrocoelia; species Pyrocoelia pectoralis. Next base: position 19,319,180 of record CM070080.1, on the reverse strand, counting down.
ATATGTGCGATTTAATTTGATCTTCCTGAGGGGTGGCACCTACCAGGCGCGTCCCCGGGTGGCGGATAGGGGAACGGCCTAAGCGAATGAGCGTAAGTGACGCTTAGGTTAATGCTAGGGATAAGGGTGCTCGTCGCTTATGAACAGTGACTCGAAGCAACCAAAGACAGCATCGCGGACCAGCTACCCCGCCCGGCTGTCGTGTCGTGGCCAAGGGCTTGCACGGGGTTTAACGGTGCCGACATGTGTTTGATGTGCGTCAACCATGTCGATATACCATGCACCAACCTGGAGGGCCCAGGTTGGTGCGGGGGGTCTTGGCTTAGCCGCCTGGACCAAGAGGAGACAACCTCATCAAAATCCTAAATCACAAGGGTCAGGGGTAGGACCGAGGTGATGCGTGGCTGAATAGAGGATCAGCTGTTACCGACCCCAACCTCGGAGCACCGGGCGCCACTCCGTTGTATTAAGCCGCCTTACACGTGTGTAGAGGGCACCGCACGTGTGGACCTACTTTCCCTCATACTCGTGGGACTTTTATGAACCAAGAAGTAATAAACCAACCTCAAAGAGAGACTACTCCCGGGGCACCTGGTACTGGAGAGCCTAAGAAACTCTCCGGGGCAGCGCGCCGGAAAGTATTAAAGATGAGGAAGGAATCAGGGGGCTCTAAGCAACCTGACCTTCCATCATCCAAAGAGGGGCAACCTGGGGGCTCTAAGCACCCAGCAAGCACCTCACACCCCAAAGCTGACCCAAAGACTGGGACGCAAAAGCGACACCGGTCTGAGGGCAGCACTCCCAAGGGAGCCACTTCAAAGAAGGTAAAAGCTGGGACCGTTAAGGATACCAGAACCTTCAGCGAAGCAGTAACGGGCTTCAGAATGGCTTTTGTCCATGAAGACCTGGAGGGAACGCTGTCGGAGGAGGAGACAGGGCGTATTAAGACCTGGATCCTCGACAGAATTGACACCCTGACCACTGGGGCGCCTTCGCCCAAGTTCACGGAGTGTCGCCACCGAGGGGGAGCGCTGTTAATTACATGCGCAGACCTCACATCGGTGGGATGGGTAAAATCGGAGCTGGAGAGAGCAGCTCCGTGGGAGGGAGCCAAGCTTCGATTCGTCGAAGCCAAAAACCTCCCAAAACCAGTGAGGGCACACGCCTGGATCCCCGGGACCCCAGAGGAACCGGCAAAGATCCTGAAAAGGATCCAGATCCAGAACGCTGGCGTAGAAACCAGCAACTGGCGTGTGGTGGACAGGAGGGAGGATCCCAAGGGACAAACATTGATTGTCCTTATGGACCAAACCTCCTGGGACAAGTTGGGGGCCAAGTGCAACCATCGACCCTACGTTAACTTCACCAGGTTAACGTTTAAACTCCTCTCTAAGCCGAAGGTGGGGAGAGAGGAGGAAACCAAAATGGAGTGCGAGGAGGCAACAGTGGCTGAGGGACCCTCTGAGGAACCACAGCCAACTGCGTCAACCTCCGCACCTCAGTAGGTACTAGGTAGGCACAGTTTCAATGGCGAAACTTGTGCAAATAAACCTACACCATAGCAGAGCGGCGTCTGCCGCCCTCTGCGCATACATGGGTAAACATCATATTGATGTAGCCCTGGTTCAAGAACCTTGGACCTACAAAGGGCAAATACGAGGTCTGGGACTGAAAGAGGCGCGGCTCATTGTTGAGCCAACCCAAATCAATCCCAGATCGTGCATCATAGCTAAAGATAGCGTTAAGTTACTACCACTCTGGGAATTCTGTTGCAGAGACCTAGTGGCAGTAATGCTGACAGTGGAAAGGGACGGGAGCGAGAGGGAGCTTGTGCTCGGATCCGCATACCTTCCCTACGACCAACCAAATCCACCACCAACCACTGAGGTTAGCAAACTGGTGGAACACTGTCAGCGGAAAGGGTGGCAAATCCTCCTCGGATGTGATGCCAACGCGCACCACACAGTGTGGGGCAGCACGGACATCAACAAAAGAGGCGAGTCTCTCCTAGATTATATTATTAATAATAACCTAGAGATAGCTAATGTAGGCAATGAACCAACCTTCATCAATATTCGGCGAAGGGAGGTAATTGACATAACATTTGGAACTGTGACTGCTTGCAGCTCAGTACACAAATGGCATGTGTCGGAGGAGCCATCGCTATCCGACCATAGATACATTCGCTTTGACATTAAGTCAAACGAAGCGGCTACGGCCGTTTATAGAAACCCGAGAAGAACCAACTGGGACCTCTATAGAGAGAACCTAAAGGCCAACCTCGAGAACTGTCCAGCCGAAGTTAATAACTCGGCGGAATTGGAGGCCATGGAGGAAAACCTCCGCATGGCCATCAAAAATGCCTATGAGGCAAGCTGTCCCACGAAAGAGAGGAGAACCTCAAGTAAAGTGCCCTGGTGGCATGAGGGACTCTCTCGATTGCGGGTACAGACTAGAAAGCTCTTTAATAGAGCAAAAAACACGGGAGAGTGGGATTCATACCGAATCACACTCACCGAATACAATAAGGCCATAAGAAAGGCAAAACGCGACTCGTGGAGGAGGCACTGTGAGGAAATTGAGCAAATTCCAGAAGGTGCCAGACTCCAAAGAGCTTTACGAGGAGGAACAGAGGGCAGAATCGGTTCCTTAAAGAAAACTGAGGGGGGCTATACAGAGACCGTGAAGGAGACCCTGGAGCTTTTGCTTCAATCACACTTCCCGGGATCAAAGACCCTCTCAAAATCTGACGTAGGCGAACCAATAACTCTGGAACCCCTTTCGAGGGCGAACAGAGGAGATTGGGTTTTGGCTCGTCAGATAGTGAACCTTACAAAAATCAGGTGGGCAGTGAAGAATTTCCATCCGTACAAATCCCCAGGGATGGATGGAATTCTCCCTGCTCTATTACAACAAGGCCTCGACCTGGTAGCCACCACGCTCTGTACGTTACTAAGGGCAAGCATTGCCCTAGGATACATACCCATAGCGTGGAGGGACATAAAAGTCGTGTTCATACCGAAACCTGGGCGAGACTCATACGCCCAAGCCAAGTCGTTTAGACCTATCAGTCTAACGTCGTTTCTCCTAAAACTATTGGAGAAACTAATTGAACGACACATTAGGGAAGAGGTGCTGGGACTCGAGCCCATCAGTAAATACCAATGTGCCTATCAACCAGGTAGATCCTGTGAGCTCGCCATCCACAGAGTAGTGGACATAGCCGAAAGGGCGATCTCCTGTAAGGAGGTAGCTCTAGGGGCGTTTATAGACATAGAGGGGGCGTTCGATAATACCTCTCTAGAATCAATTAAAACAGCTATGGAAAGCAAGGGAGTACAACCTACCGTGCGCAGGTGGATACATACCATGCTAAAACATAGGAACGTTACAGCCTCGCTTAATAACGACTCTGTAGTGGTCAGGGCCGCACGAGGATGTCCACAAGGGGGAGTTCTCTCTCCTTTATTGTGGTGCCTGGTAGTGGACGGACTGCTGAGGCGACTAAGCGAGGCTGGTTACACCACGGTTGGCTATGCCGATGACATAGCGATTGTGGTACGCGGCAGATTTGAAGAGACCGTATCAGTTGTGATGCAGGGAGCTTTAAATCTAGTGGAAGCATGGTGCGGAGAAGAGGGTCTGTCGGTTAATCCAACAAAAACGAACCTCATTCTCTTCTCACGAAGAAAAGGGCCGACAAAGCTAAAAGACATAGCAATGTATGGCACCAAGGTGAAGGTTGTGGGAGAAGGTAAATACTTGGGAATAACGCTTGACCAAGGGCTAACCTTCAAACCGCACCTAGAGAAGACAGCGAACAAAGCCACAAAGTCCTTATGGGCTTGCAGGCGAGCGTTCGGAAGCAAGTGGGGCTTATCTCCAATGATGACCCACTGGATATACACCAGAATGATCAGACCGATCATTACGTATGGCTCACTGGTGTGGTGGCATAAAACCTCCACCCAGACGAACATACAGAAACTGAGCAAGGTGCAGCGTAGGGCTTGCCTTGGAATCACGGGGGCAATGATAACCACCCCTACGGCAGCTATGGAGACCCTCCTGAACTTACCGCCACTAAACCTAGCAATTAGGGCAGAGGCGCTCAGAGAGGCATACCGGCTGAGAGTTAACGGCGAGGAGGGATCGTCAAGGGCGGGGCACTCGCTCATTTTTGACGAAATCTCCAAAGACAAAACCCTTAGTATGAATACTGAGAGGATACCCAAAACAGTTTGTCCCATCAAACTGTTTAAGACAACAATCCCCACTCGGCACGACTGGGAGAGCAATTCCAGTAAAGCGAAGCTGAATGGAATCGTGTATTACACAGACGGCTCGAAAACCACAAAGGGCACCGGCTCTGGAGTATACGGGAGCAATGGACGGGGCTGCAGAATTTCTGTAAGCCTAGGACAACAAGCGACCGTATTCCAAGCCGAGGTATATGCAATCCTGACGGCGGCTGCTCAACTATTAAAAGAGAACCTTATTAAAAGGAAAATCTTTATAGTGACAGACAGCAAGGCAGCGATTGCAGCAATAGACTCATATGTGGTAAATTCAGGGCTAGTCCTTGAATGCACACAAATGCTAAACGCACTAGGTAAGTGCAACTCAGTCACACTAGTGTGGGCACCTGGGCATGCGGGAATCGCAGGTAACCAGGTTGCTGACGAGCTTGCGAGAATGGCAAGCGCAAAACCATTCATAGGACCCGAACCGGCTTGTGGGATTACTTATAACACAGTCAAAAAGGAGATTCAAGCAATACTCACGAAAGAGCATTGCAGACATTGGTCGAAAATCCCAGGACAGAGTCATTCCAAGATCTTCCTGGAAACCCCAAACGGGGACCTAGCTACGTCCATCTTAAAGTTAAGCAGGACGAAGATAAAACTTGCGACAGAAATGGTCACTGGCCACTGTCGCATGAACAAACACCTGCACAACATGGGACTGACCGAAAGCCCGACATGCAGGGGTTGTGGTGAGGCAGATGAAACGCCCCATCACGTCATTTGCCAATGTGAGGCATTCATAAAGGCAAGGGAACTCCTACTTGGAAATGAAAAAATTACACAAGAGGAAGTAACGAAGATTCGCCCTACGAAAATCCTGGACTTTGTGAAAGATACAGGTATTCTTGAAGGGTAGACAACACCGGGGAGCACAATAGACCAAAAGGTCGCAGTGCGGGAACCTATCGGGACCACCCCCAGAGAAAATAAAAAAAAAAAAATAATAATTTGATCTTTAATAAACAATATATCGGAATCTTGCTGAATTTTTTCGAAATAAATATGTTTTATAATGTCGGTTATCGTTTGGTGATCTGGCAAGAACTAGGAGGGCCCTATCGACCGCGGGGCCCTGGGCACGTGCCCAGATTGCCCAGTGGGAAAGAGGGGCCTGGGTGGACCCGGATACTAAACTGTTACGCTCAAGAATGACACCAATTCTTCGGTTTGTGTTTTCGAATTGCGTGGTCCAGATGTGAAGTAAGCACGTCAGCCTATACAGGGTGACCCAGGGCTGTGTGATCGGTCCATAACTTTTTTGCTATTCAAGATATCGACATGCGGTTTTCACCGCCAAGTAAGCACACTTATACTGCACATTATAAAAATATTTTGATTATATACAGAATGTTCCTATACAGGGTGGTAAACCAAAGTTATGTTTTTTTAAATGGGACACCCTGTATATTTGTACATTATTAGTTTTTACATGAAAAAATAATGGCACTTTGTATAGGTCATTATGGGTCTAGCTCTCTCCGTTTCTGCGTTATTCAACGTTTTGTTCGAAAAAAGGCTCATATTTGATGGCCAGTAGGCCATGGATGTTTTTCGAAAAACTTGCCACAGAAAATTTTAGAATTACTTGGAATTTTAATAAATAGTCGACTTTTGGTCCATTTATGCACACAGTATACAGGGTGCGCTGAAACGCAAAAAGTCGAATAACTCTTTTTTTATAAATGGAACACCCTGTATTTCTGTTCACGAGTCGATTCAGTTTTTTATAAGCTTTCCACTGATATGCATTTTGTATGGTCAATTCTGAATAATTACTGAGATTTTTCGGAAAAACTATTGTAATTATGAAGAAGTTGATTTTTGCAAGTAGGCTGCTGTTAGTGAATATCGCAAGTGATATGACAGTTAATTTAGGTTTCTTGCAAGACGAGTAAAACATCCACTTGAGTTTCTTCATCAATCCTCCCTCCCAATATCTCCTTCTTTCTATATTTAATGCTGCCAGATTCTTCAAATCGGTTTCTAAGTTTTGAAAAGAAATGACTCGTGGTACTCTCGCATCGGGAGGTTTTTGATGGTATATTCTACTGGCTAACAAAACATTTCGATCGGCTTCACCAATACAGTCACAAGGGCGCCGCCAAGGGGGGCCATCGCCCCCCTGGGAAAAAGAAAAAAGGCAAGTTATTAAAAATAAAAATAAATTTTGTGCGAAATTTTGAAAAAACGCCAGAGCCACGAACTCCCAATAGTGCTTGCCCCCACCCCCCTGGGAAAATTTTCTGGCGACGCGCTTGTACAGTAATCCATATTGATTAATTCATTTTAGTGTCGAGCAAAAATGTGCAACAGTAACAATGTAGATTATCACACTAGCATCTAAATTAACTTTCATATCGCTTGCGATATTCGTTAACAGCAGCCTACTTGCAAAAATCAACAACTTCTTCATAATTACAATAGTTTTTCCGAAAAATCTCACTATTCAGAATTGACCATACAAAATGCATATCAGTGGAAAGCTTATAAAAAACTGAATCGACTCGTGAACAGAAATACAGGGTGTTCCATTTATAAAAAAAGAGTTATTCGACTTTTTGCGTTTCAGCGCACCCTGTATACTGTGTGCATACATGGACCAAAAGTCGACTATTTATTAAAATTCCAAGTAATTCTAAAATTTTCTGTGGCAAGTTTTTCGAAAAACATCCATGGCCTACTGGGCAGTGATCCATCAAATATGAGCCTTTTTTCGAACAAAACGTTGAATAACGCAGAAACGGAGAGAGCTAGACCCATAATGACCTATACAAAGTGCCATTATTTTTTCATGTAAAAACTAATAATGTACAAATATACAGGGTGTCCCATTTAAAAAAACATAACTTTGGTTTACCACCCTGTATAGGAACATTCTGTATATAATCAAAATATTTTTATAATGTGCAGTATAAGTGTGCTTACTTGGCGGTGAAAACCGCATGTCGATATCTTGAATAGCAAAAAAGTTATGGACCGATCACACAGCCCTGGGTCACCCTGTATATTAAATATTCCTGCAATTTTAAAGAATGCCGATAAATTTCTAGCGGGACAAATATATGTGTAGGTATGTACAGTACATTAACGGGGCCCTAAAAAATGTTACCAACTTCTTTTGCTTGTGTTTACGAATTGGGTGTCCAGTGTCAGTTAAATATATAAATAAATGTGTATGGGAATCAGTGGCGTACCGACACAGTTGGGGGTCTGGGGCGGCACTAGATGAGGGGGCCTATATATATTTTGTCGGCCTGAACTATTGTGAACTACCTACTATACGTCCACGTCAGCCACAGCGGGGGAGTCGATTTGTTTCTCGTGGTGAAGGGGTGACAGCGGACAGACACCAAAATCTTTAACCTAAGTTGAATTCGTAAATAATTATACAAATAGAAAACATTTTCACGATTAAAAGTATTTTATTACAGTAAAACCTCTATAAACCGGAACCATATGGTACAAAATTTGTTTCCGCCTTAAACGGAAATCTGTTTATGGTGGAAAGTTATCTTTATAAAACCAAAATAATTTCTATTTTAGGTATATACAGGGTGTCTCAGGTTTAATAATCAGGACGTTGACATTTTGTCATTTTGTAGAAAAACAGATTTTAAGGTGGGTTGCTCCTATATAAACACAGGTCCTAAAATTCTTTGTTTCTGAGATACAGGGCGTTAAATTTGTCTAAAAAATAAAGTTTTGATTTATTTATTTCCGGGTTTATTTCCAAACTGTGGAAAATATTCAAACCAAAATTGGCACACAAGATACATGGACAGAGGGTCATAAGATTGAACAACATGAATTTTTTTAATCAACCAGTGGCGGAAATATGGGTAATCCGTTCTACTAATTTGATAAATAAAAATAGTACGGCTCTGAATTAAATATTCTCAATATCTTTTTCGATAGAGCATTCAATTCTTAACAAAAAATGACTGGACTTTTTTCGGTTCGGTCAATGTCAAAGTCGTGATCATTCAACCCGGGGCACCCTGTATACTAATCATGTACAGTATGTACTTAAAAGTCTGTGTGAAACGGTTGTCGTTAATAAATTAAACTTTTTAAACAGTTTTCTATTATTAATTATTTTGCACATTTTGAAAAACTGCTTTTTCCAATTTTTTTACAACTGGACAAAAGAGTCGTTTCCTGTACTGAAAAAACGGGACTAACACAAACATTGGTAATACGCAGGCTTCCTTCTTATTCTAACTCAGGGTCCACCCGTCCACCTTAGACAGTTTTTAACTGTATTTAGAACAAGTATAAGCAGTTGTCTAACATTCGGGGGCCTATAACGACGTAGGACCTGGGCCGATTTTTATTATTGAAAAAATAAAATAAAGTATTTTCATATTTGGGGGCCTATGGCGATACGGGGCCTGGGGCGGACCGCCCCCACCGCCCCACCCTCGGTACGCCACTGATGGGAATAACACTAAATTCCATACTATCGCAGATATAAAAATTCTAAGGATATCTCACCACACGTTAAATGTTGGTAACATGCAAAAAAAGATCTGCTGATTGAACCTCAAAACTACATTAGTGCTATTCTTCGCACGTTAGTTAGCAAAATTCGCAATAAACGGTTTCATATGGTTTAAAACTTACGTAAATACAAAGGCAGTGAAACAATGTTGCCGTGACATGGAAAATTTTTTATGCGCGTATTATTTTCAACATTTATTACACCCTTAAAAATAATAGTCTATACTGTGGTATTTTGTCTGGGCCAATGTGACCTTAATTATACCCTTGCCTCGCATTTATTATGTGCTCCTTGTTAAAAATAATTTGATGCAAGAAATACCTAGTTTCTGTCATTTTCTTCAAAATTACTTCTTCCCATCAATTAAATGTGTCCACGCATTCCTTGTAAGTATCTGAAAGAATACACTCTATGGTATAATCTTCAAGCCCATGTCCATTTCTTCTACGATACTAGATGATGATAAGGAGATGAAAATTCCTGTTTTCTATCCATAGAGCTTTCTTGAATCCAGGAGCTTTGCTCGTCAGTTACATTGTGATGTAGCATTTTATTTTCTTCTACTTAATAGTCTAATTTATACCGGGGTTTGCGAAACTTTAGCCAGATTCAATTTTATGATCATTTACGTTCCATACCATGGACTACTTTCGAATTTCCTGCGGCGTGGAAAATATTTCATGTACTCATGTACTACCCTTGTCCAAGTAAAAAGCCGTAGTGATCGTAAAAATCTCAGACCTGTTAGTATATTACCTGCTTTGTCGAATTTTCAGTTTATTGTCCTACAGTGCAACACTACGTGTTTACCACTATCCATCCTCAAGGAGGCATATTATAGCCCATACACACCGCAGTATTGTGTTAGCTAGAATTGTTGTTTTACGTATACGATTCGGATGTCTGTAGAATTTTTGCATCTGTGCATAGCACACTCTGTAGAATTTTTCAAGATTAATAAATACCTTAACCAATAATTTTTTTAATACAAATTTGGGCACGTCCACAAATTATTTTTTTTTATAATACGTGGCATACAAAGATTCACAAATCCTCAACGATCACGACAAAAAGTATTGAAAACATTACAATTTTTGTCAAGTAGGCCTTTAACATAATATTACCTATTATATCTTAGGCTATAACGGTTCATCGTAGTGCAGAGATCATACAGTTATCTAGTTTATATTACTATAGTTGCACTCTCACAATTTGCCGTTTGTGGTGTTCTTGATACAATAACGATTTAATATCGGTCGTTGCAAAATTTCGTTGTTTAACTTGACTCCCTAAAGCTGTGTTTATTTTCTACGAAGGAACAAAGTATCACTGCGCTCGCTAAATTTTACATATGAAAATTACATGAAAAAGTACATTGCACGAGATTAAAAAGAAAATAACTGCTTTAATGAACCATTTTGTGTATATGTGGCACACCGTTCCCGTGTAATAAGAGCGGAACACCGTGCTATTATTGTAAACATTTCCATTTTACAACTCTAAAACTATAAAATCCACCCCTTGAGTTATAATTAAAAATATTTTTTGATACTTACACACTGTATTTTTTATAGGATAAACATCTGCATAATGTAAATAAAGTTAATAGCGGCATTTGATCACCCTATTCTTCAAACGTGGACGAGATAATCTCGCTTTTCATCCCTAATCACTCTTTTCTTACCCCTTATGCCTATAAAGAGGGGATATAAAAAGAGATTCGCCGAGGACAAGTAATGGGAGCGCTATCGTGACTCTCTCGGCTCTATGTCTCGACGTTACATGAATTACGCAACAGCAAAGATTGGCTACTGGAATATGCACACTTCATCAATATTAATACTCTATTCTATTTCACGTAAATCACTTTAACTTTTCTATTCCCTCTGGAATCTTCTGTAAATCTACCTTAACTTGTTTAGCTGTTTTTTTCCGGAACGTAATTTTATAGCATTGTACTGCATTGAATCTATCGATAGACGCTTTGAAGGTAATGAACAACACGCGTCTTTTATCGCCGCGATAGGCCAGATGTACCAAATGAATGGAGAAACATAGCACTGGCAAAAACTATAGAGGTAGATAAATCCGCTGCGGCTTTGCTCATATTCATCCTATAGAGTTCCAAACCGTTTAGGTTTAAACGTTCAGATTTGCAGATCTGTGGCTTAAAATTTAGGATTGAAATTGAAAATATATTTCTTCTTTATTTCGACATTAAACTACGAAAGTGGTTAGTCAACTTATAAAGAAATGTTATGTTTTTCAGTCACAACGATAAGCGGAACAAGAAAAAAAGTTGCCGAAGTTTTTAATAATGAAACTGTTGTTTTCTCATTTTTCTTTTCTGTCTTTGCCATACCGAGTTTAAGTTTTCCGTTGTTGACATTTTATTCCTTATCATGCAAGTTGTACTAAATAAATATTATTTATGGCGAAACTGTATCCAGAACTGTTTAATTAAAGTTATATGAAAGTGTCCAGCACTTCTGAAGGAAAATATTTGTTATTACGTATTACTGTGTCTAACTTCAGTAAATTATACACGCGCAGTACTCGATGGATTCAACACTTGAAGGTGATTTAAAATTTCAGATACCATATAGTTTTAAGGGTATGCGTATGTGGTTAAAATGTGGGTATGTTAAGAATACACACAAACGGTATTAAAAATTGTAATTTGATGCATATTTTAATTCTTGGTATTCACCTCTGTAAAAATAAAAAATAACCAAATAATTCATTTGGAAATGATCAAGCATAATCGAAAATCAAAGTTCGTAAAGTTAGAAGCACTAACATACACTTCAGAAGTTTTTTTTAGTGATTCGTTAATAACTTTAGTGCTTTAAACAGTTTTCTTACAAAATTTACTAGAAGACTACAGGATCACACTCAAGTTAGTTTGTGCAAACAAAAAATTTAGCTTAAGTATATGTATTTTTAGTACTTCAAACATTTTCTAAATAACTTTATTATATCAGCGAGGAAATGTGATACTTACGCAAGATGTTCCAGCCATTTTCTGGCCAGCAAAAAAATTACAGTGCGGTACTCAAGTACAATGGTTAAAGAAGGAATGCAGTTACGCTGCAGATGGACGAGATTGGAGTTCATATGATAGAAAGTTAAAATGTAGAACTTCAAACTACACTCCTTTGACAAAACTATTTACAATTCCAAGATTGCTATTATGTGATGGTGGTTGTAATTATGTTTAATATTTAAACTTCTTAATCTGTGTTAATCAGCGGCCCTTCAGGCCCTATATATTATTCCTGATGTTCAGGGGATGTTCTTAGTTGGTCTTTGACCGTTTAATATCTTCAATTTGTATTATTGTTCAAAATTTCCCCTTAAGCTTAAATTTTACCCGCTTGAAAATGGAACCAGTATGGTTTCGAAACATGTAGCGCTTAGTTATACTTATCTATAATTTTTAACTTTAAAACTTTCAATTTCCATAATTTCGCTTCACGGTTTAACTTTTGTTTGATGATTGCCACTTTCCCAAGGATGTAATGGTCCCAGATGGTTTTTAAATAAACCCTGGTATTCCTTTAAAAATTTCAACTTGTGAGTTTTGCATTGGCTCATGTTTTAACATCTGTTTGATGATCGCCACTATCCCAAGGATGTAATGGTCCCAGATGGTTTTTAAATAAACCCTGGTATTCCTTTTCTCAACATTTCAATTTGTGAGTTTTGCATTGGCTCACGTGTCAGGTGCTTCGGCGCCTTATAATTAAAAAACATAACAACGTCATCTCATCCCATCGTCTATCATCACACTGTTTTACCACGTAACTTAATTTTTGGAGATTAAATGATATAAAGGGAGGCTTCGAGTCTTTTTATGAATTTACCTGTTCTTGCTCCCTTATTTTGAGTACCGAACCACCCTTTCATGATGTCCACAAACCAATGTGACATAGCATTTTAAGTTTTTTACTTTGGTGGGCTCTGGGCTAATTCGATTTAATTTCTTAAGTGGACCTGTACGATATGAATTTTCGATTAGTTAATATAGACAATTAGACGAAGGTTATTTTGTAGCCCGAATATACGATTCTGTTGCATACACTTTTATAATTTTCGATAACCATCAGCGGAAAATAAAACTTACCTATATGCGAAATAAGCGATAGCAGCTAAGAAACTAAAACGTCTGAAAACACAACTATACGCGCAAGCACCTTTGGTCAATTTATCGCGCTTTAAAGTTCCCCAATTCAGGAAAATTCAACATATTACGTCGCTGAAATACAAATACATACTTACAAAAAAAGAAATAATACCTTTGAACTTATCAGTAAATAAAAAAGAGTTAATTTGAAAGGAACATTTTGTGATTGTTAGAATAATAAAAAAACCTATTAAACTACATCTATCGAAAGTGACTTTTGGAAATTACTTTATTGCGTGCTAAAGAAGTGGTACGAAATGTGAAGGAAAATTAATCATGCTTATCAATTGTCTAAAAGACGATAGCGTAATGTTTCAATGGAATTAAGGTGTTAGAAATTTATCAGAAAAAGTTCTACTATTCAACAATCTTGTCATATATGTACATAATTAAATAATATTAAACTTACATATTATAATGTAAGTTAGATTTTATGTGTACCCTAACATTTTTTTACATTTTCAATAAACATAAAAGGCAATACATTCCCGTGCACGTGAAATAAAAGAGGAAATGCAGCTTCCGATCTTAGAAAACGTTACCAGTTTTACAACTATATAATAGTGTTTATATCGTGATTCGTGACCTGTTACTATTTAGGGTTTAGTATAAGGGTTTCAGTAAAAAGTAATCTCGCTACTACTGCTCATTTTGGATGCGGTTACACGATTCAAACGAATGAATGGAAAAGATTAGAATCGCGTGTTACACGCGTTTTAACTGCTTTGGAAGACCTCCGGCTTATAATAGATCCTTTATATATAGGATTATAAGATCTGGTTACGTTTTCTATGTGTTTTTCTGTATACTTTCTTTGTTGCGTTTTTACAATTGATTTTCACATCGTTACGTAACGGGAACTTATTCGAAAATGATGTTTAACGAACCTAATTTAGAAAAGTTGCAAAATGCTAGAAGGGATGATGATAAAAGCTCATATAACATGCATGAACATTTAAGCTTCGTCGGTTGAATAAACACAACACACATTTTATAAAAGTCTATTTCCTGCTTAAGTACGTGTACGTACAGTAATTATTTCTGATTTAAATTTATATAACCCATCTTGAAAAATTTATGCTAAATCTACATTGCATTTCAGAGCTTCAGTGGATCCTCGTATTCATTCAGTAGCTTTATGTAAAGTGTTTATTATTTAAAGTTAACCTGCGGTTCTGTGTACGTGTAAAGTGCAGCTAGACTTGTTTATCTTCCTCGTTGAAATGCACCTTTACGTTAATTTCAAATAGGTAGGATACGGCGTTATGCTATTTTGAGCTGAAGTTACGTTTTACATATATATTTAAAGTCCGCACCTTGATTTTCTGCAATATTTCATCAAATATTCAAAAAGATTTTCACATCTGAATACGACGTCTACTTTTGGTCGATTTTTCAATCGTTAAATCTTATCGTTAGAAGTTCGTGTCAGTGGAGTGGAGTATAGAATTATAAGAATGTTTCTATAGATTTAAAATAATAATAAGTGTTACTGTTATTATTTACATTAACAAGACCTTGCTAGATCTGTAACAAGATATGGGAAACTTGCTATAATGGTACCTAGCGACAAAAATAATGCAAGGCCAATCTCGCTTACCATCTACCTCCCAAAGCGCTCGAATCTATAATAAATTTTCGTTAAAACAAATTTAAATTCATTCAGCCCTTCATTCACACCATTTCTACTTCCTCATGGTCATCGATTATATTTAGGACACGCAGTACTCCTGAGGTTGGGTTATTCTTAACCTGCATCAAAAGATTCAAAATTTCAAAATAATTTTCCCCTTTTGTAGCGCTTCTTAATACATGAGTTACCAGAAATAAAATTCAATCATTAAATGGCATAACATTTTCCATTAAGTAAGTAAGCCACCATTCTGTCCATTTTGTCAAACTTTTGTGTTATGTTCCATTTCAAAACTATTACGAACTAAAAAAAACGTTATACAGGGTGTCCCACTGCTCCGTAATCGGTCGATAACTCAATATGGGTTGAAGATACAGAAAAAAGTTTCAAATAAAAGTTGCTTTGATTTGAATTGCGCATTTTTTAAAAATATTCTTATATCTACAGTATGTTGCATTTTCACGTGGCAGGAAAATGTAACTTTTTTTTAAATGGCACACCCCGTATTTTTTTCTCTTAATGTATCGACCAAGCATATTTATATCACGCCTGAACATTTTTTTGATATTGGATGTGCGGTTGCCAAGTTATTAATTATTTTGTCAAAATTTGGTACAATTCAAGGTCGGACTATAGTATTCATAACTAAGTTATTCTTCAAAAAAGGAAAAATTTATTTGACGAATAATATTACCCTAATGTCGTGTTACACTACAAAAAAAAACTAAGTGATTAATTTTATACCGAGTGTTTAAAATGAGATTTCAAACTTTGTGAACTTTAAATAGAATTTATACGAATATTTTAAATGGAACACCCTGTATTTTTATTTACCATCAAATTCTCGGCAAAAAACCCTATTCAACGGTGTATTACTTCCTGGTATTATTTTTTGTACTTTTGTTAATATTTACGATTTTTAAAATTTCACGTAAAAAAAATTTGTTAAAAGTAATTTTTATTTAATTATTATTACAAAATACTGTTTAATAGTTGGTATCAACGCAAAAGAACAAAACTCAAGTCCTGTGACTATCTTAAGTTCTAAATAATTAAAGCAAAACAACAGTCAGAGGTGCGCGCGAGAATTGGATTTATTGTACTCTAATAAAGTAGAGGAGGCCCTCTTCCTTGGCCGCCAAGGTCACCGGACCTTACCTTTATGGATTACTATCTTTGGGGAACTGTTAAATCTCAAATATATCAACAGATGCCACAACACGAGATGACATGAAAATTTGAATTCGAGAGGCGTTTCAACCGATTACTCCTATGATTTTAAACACTGTGAGATTATTTAAAGTTAGGCTTCAAAAGTGAATTGATCAAAGTGGAAGACATTTTGAACATTTACCTTAATGAGAGATATTGTATTTATTTTCTATTTTAATTTTCGAGAAACATCGTTTATTAAAAATTCGAGAAATACCGTTTACTAAAAATTTTGTTTTAATTATTTATAAATTAAGATAGTCACAGGACTTGAGTTTTGTTTTTTTTGCGTTGATAACAACTATTTAAACGGTATTTTGTAATAATAATTAAACAAAAATTACTTTTAACAAATTTTTTTTACGTGAAATTTTAAAAATCGTAAATATTAACAAAAGTACAAAAAATAATACCAGGAAATAATACACCGTTGAATAGAGTTTTTTGTCGAGAATTTGATGGTAAATAAAAATACAGGGTGTTCCATTTAAAATATTCGTATAAATTCTATTTAAAGTTCACAAAGTTTGAATTCTCATTTTAAACACTCGGTATAAAATTAATCACATAGTTTTTTTTTTGTAGAGTAACACGACATTAGGGTAATATTATTCGTGAACTAAATTTTTCCTTTTTTGACGAATAACTTAGTTATGAATATTATAGTCCGACCTTGAATTGTACCAAATTTTGACAAAATAATTAATAACGTGGCAACCGCACATCCAATATCAAAAAAAATTTCAGTCGTGATATAAATATGCTTGGTCGATACATTAAGAGAAAAAAATACCGGGTATGCCATTTAAAAAAAAGTGACATTTTCCTGCTACGTGAAAATGCAACATACTGTAGATATAAGAATATTTTTAAAAGATGCGCAATTCAAATCAAAGCAACCTTTATTTGAAACTTTTTTCTGTATCTTCAACCCACATTGAGTTATCGACCGATTACGGAGCAGTGGGACACCCTGTATAAAGTCCGATTGAGTTTACGTGACAGCTTTAACCCACACCAATTAGACAAGTTTTAAAAGCACATTAATGTTAAGACCATTAAGATCGTCGGAAGATAGTATCTAGCGACCATGTAAAATGTCAGTTACGTATAGGTAGTCAACGCAATTTTGATCCTTGACACACTCCAGATGTACCTATAGATCGTATCGTATTAGAGCTTATATCAAAGGTCTCAGTAAAATCAATTTATACGGTGTATAACAGAGCTCTTTGATTTAGCTTCACTGAAAAAAAATGCGTGAATTATAATCGTTTAGAATCCGGGATCCACCCAATTTTGGGGAAAAAATTTTATGAACGATAGGAAATGTATCCCTTATAGCAAAACTGAAAAAAATTTCGCGGAAAACGGTTATTTTCTTTTAAAAAAAATTTGTTGTTAAGCACCTAATTGTAGAGTTGCAGTCTACTGTTCATACCTAAGCACAGATCAAAGAGTACCTAGCATTTATTTTCGTAAGCTTAATATAGCTTGAAGATTAGTTCTACATAAATAAAACAGTGGCATTTACCTGGCCTTATACCATAATTGAACCTGTAAGAGTCGCTGTACTGCACATAAACGTTAATACAAGTTGCATAATCCATGATTGCTTTGGAAAAAAAGCAGAATACAAACTTGATACAAACCACAGATGATTTTAAGACGGTGCAGGAAAATATGGCAACTAACAATATGGAACGCTTTTTGTAAGACAGGCATCCGCATGGGCGTGACTCATACGCCAAAGCCAAGTCTTTTAGATTTAGGCGTCGTTGCTCTTACAACTATTGGAGAAACTCATTGAGCGACACATTAGGGAGGACGTGCTGGGGTGTGAGCCCATCAGTAAATACCAATGTGCCGATCAACCAGATAGATCCTGTGAACTTGCCATCCACAAGGACGTAGCCGAAAGAGCGATCTGCTGTAAGGAGGTGGCTCTAGGGGCGTTTTAGATATAGAGGGGGCACAATGGACCAAAAGGTCGCAGTTCAATACCGCACAACTAGAATAGATAATAATAATAAGATAACTCAGGTGAAGGAGTAAGTGAAAGACGACGAACATCTAAAGGCAAACAGAATGTTAATCAAAACAAAAACTCGGCTATCTAACGAGGAGGCCAACCAAGACGTACGAGGTATAAGGAGCCCAAAAAGGTGGAAAGATATTAATTACCGCAGACGACAAAGAAGAAATTTTACAGTACCTTTATAACATACCTAATTAAAGGTACGGCAGGTGACATGCACATTCTTAAAGCGTAATGATAAAAACCATGCACTGCATTCCATATTAGGCGGATCTATGCCCTGACAATAAAGAAAGACTTATTAGAAGCGACAAAGCAAAAAATAAATCTAAGATAAACAACCCTTTAGCTATAGTTTAGAAAACAGGGTATAGCAATAAGACACTAGCAAATGATTAAAAATTGAGACGATAAGCATACACTCGCATACATCCTGGATCTAGTTGCATCAGTAAAAGCCTCCTAGTCATTGTAGAAAATATGTATCGATACTGTCCTGATTGCAGAATCAAACGGTACCCTGGCTACAAATGCTGGTTGATCCATGGGCGACAAAAAGCAGCCTAGCTGTGGTGTGCTTCAGCAGAGAAAGGTCTACTGGTGAAACCAGGATATATACAAGCAACCACAATCGAACAAGCCAAGGGAAAGGCGTGTCAAACCTTCTGCAGTGACATTAGTAAGGACATGTGAAGATTAAAGTACAAAATCGCCACTAAGTGGCTGAAAGCTACACACACCGTGGGACTTAGCAAAAGAAAAACGTGGAAGCCTTATTCCAAACGGGCATAGAAAACCTGCAAAAACCTAGGCTACAGAAGCTCAAACAGTGATATCCCCAACTACTATAACAAAGGAAGAGAGAAAACAGACGAAATAACTCAGGTAATAAAAAAGGCGATTCAAGCAGTAGTGAAGTGACCAAAACGGGAGAATTTAGCAAAACTGGTACACATAACTCACTCCAACAGAAAAACTAACGATTACATAAAGGTCGATATATCCCGTAAACATCACGAGTTATGTAGCATATCAGAGAATGATCCATGACGAGTTGTTTGTGTATCTAGCTGTACCATACATATAAATAGATGAAGTGGAATGTGCCTGGGTTGAGAGCATCTTGCAACAAGATGAAGTAAGTACCTTCCTACTTTTCAAATTGTGTGCAAGGAATTGATTTGACAATTTTCTGAACGGTGGATTGGTAAAAGTGTTGAGCTTAGGTACCCTGTTTCTCGGGAGTCATGAAAAGTGTAAGGTTACAGTTCACCGAATTGAAAGTCTTCACCATATGAAGGAAAGAATAAGACGAACAAGTAAAAGCGCAATTCTAGAGTATGGATAGCCGCATAAATTCCTAATTTACTTTTCATATTCGCATGAATTTTAAATTGCCCACCTGCATTGATATTAAAAGCATTATATCTATGCTATCACTATGTTCACTGCTCCCTTGTAATTTATTATAATACAACCCAAAAATGAAACGTAAGTAATTTTAATTGTGACATGACAACAATGCCAATTCTTGACGTTATTGTTGGCAATAGTGCAACTGATTAAGTAAATACCCTATAAATATTAGGAAATTCTTATTGAAAGGCGTATACGGCAATGAGTAGTTGTTACTTTGTACCTAAACCCAGAGGCGGATTTAAGGTTTTTCCGCCTGTAGGAGAACTTCGTATGCCGCCTAGAACACACTGTACTTAAATAAACACACACGTAAAAATTTATAATAGTTAACTCATTAGATAAAATTGTTAGGTAAAATCCTTTTGTGTAACACACTCTTTCTGTTAATTCTGTTTAAACCAGGAAATTCTTACAAAGTAGCTTAAAAGCAATTTCGCGATACATAATAATATAAACAATAGTTTGTTGTTTTACTATAAATTATTTTCTTACGAAAAAAATTTGTCGCCGTCTAAAATTTGCCGCCGTCCAAAATTTGCCACGTAGGCCTCGGCCTAATCGGCCTATTCGGCCTATTCGAAAATCCACCACTGTGTAAACCAACTAAATTCAAAACATTCTTAATTACGTAATGTTACGTTTGAGAACGGCAATTGGAGATTTCGATTACTTATGAAAAGAGTAGCATTTCTTGCCAAATTTTTACTATTTTTATTATTTTTACTAAAATATGGTTTGTGATATATATTTTATTAATCACTTGATGTTTTAAGTTAATTTTCCATGTTTTTCAACAATTTTTCAACTTGATAAAGCCTATGTTCTATGGGGAAACGTCGATTTTTGTAACTAATGTACTATACTCTAGTAATAACTAGATAGTAAAAATTTGGCAAGAAATACTACCCTTTTCATAAGTATTCTTAATTATGATTCACAAAACGCCACTTTCACAATTTCATTATAACGTTATGAAATTAACCAATTTTTCTCGGAGTGCCTGTATAACGGATCTCTACAATCAGTGAAAAATAAAGTCATCCATATAGGTTAATTACATCGAAGTATTCACAAAAAAAGCGAAAAATTGCAATTACTTCTAGACTTAGATGTTTACTGCCCTTGATGACGATTGGAAATTATTTTTAGTATTAAAATTAGAAATTGCTGCAAATTCGTATAAGAATCTACACGTAGTCAAATATCAAAACGATAGCCACTTACCATAAATAAGTAATCTGTTTTCTGAAATTGCTTGTTAACGCCTCTCTGTGATTTATAACCCCCTGATTAATCTATCCAATTAATTTATTAATCCTTCTTTTCACACAATTTTAATGAAGAAATCTTAGTACTTACTGGAAGGCTAGTCATTATTTCAAAAATTTATGAATGGCGATTGATTTTAGTATCAACGATTGCAACGCGAAGAATATGAACGCAACGTACATTTTACCATCACATCAATTAAAAGCAAACGTCAGGTAATTTAACCGAGTTATTCTTATATCCAAATTAATATTATTCATTTACTAAGTTATTCCATTACGGTTTCTTATTGAAGTGTGTATATTTTGTTACAACTTTGAACTGGTAGACATTTTTCAAATTAATTATTTAATTAATTTAAACGAAATGAGGAACATTTGTTCTAGTTTTATATAAACTTGGAAAAGATATCTTATTGTGGCGATGTTTAATAAAATCTTTGAAATACACGAGTGGAACTAATTACGAAGCTGTGTGCCATTATCCATTCTTCCAGAAACTCGCATTTTGTGTTCTTTGTTTTAAATGCAATTAGAGTAAATGGCCATCGTTACACGCGAATATCCAACTACAAATTTTCTATTAAATGGGTATTTGGATGAATCGCATACAAAAAAAGAATCAACATTATCTCAAATACATGAGCAATTTTGCGTGTCTGTAAGGATTGTGGTAAAGAAGGGAGTCTAAGTAATAAAATATGTACCGGAGTCACTGCTCGCGCCGCAAAGAGCCTGTCTGGTACATTTATTACAAAATACGAAAAGGGATTCATATAATCTGTGCTTAAATCTATGTCACAGCCGTAATCCATTCAATCATTTCGATTAATTATAAGGAAAGAAGTAACTAGCGAGGGGGACCTTTGCGAAAAAAAATAAACACCGTTTTCAAATCTTTAAAATAAATGAGCCTGAGAACTTATGTAAATGAGCGAGATCAGAATAAATAAAGTTCATTAACGTTATTTGTAAAGGCAAATATTTCAAAATGAGAAGCGTAGTTAATCAACATTTAACTTCTAAGCGCTTGTATTTACTAAACAAAATAAACAAGATCGTGAAATAAAGATTTACATTTGAAAATTTTCAAGATGTATATTAGTAAGTGATAATAAATTTAACTTTCGCACACGTATATAATGTAAGTTATATACGCAGTTCAAAAAATGTAATTCGAGATGACATTAGAACACTACAATGTGACAAAGTAAGAACTAACTTACAGTGACTGCTACTTCTTTTTATTCTGGTGGAACTTTTAGGAAATTGTATTTATTGCCGTTCGTTATATAATAGTTTTTGGTAGAGTATTTTCCAGAAACTAAAGAGGTACATAAGTATACAGTGTATTTCAAAACGAACGACCATGAATGATAGTCCTCAAACTAGTGATATTAATCAAATAGAAATAATTCTATTAAATATTGAATATTTACACATAATATTAAATCAGTATATTAAATCTGTACGAAATCTCACAGGATAAGAAACAAACCAACAAATATTGGAAAGGAATTATTGTAACAATGATACCATGAATAATTGTAGATGATTGACTTACTTGAGCAAAGTCTCTAAAGTGCTTTGTCTAATCATACAGCACTGTAGTACTGGAGCTAGTATAGACAGTTCGTCGTGGAAAGGTTTTCCAAATCCTCTTCCATGATCCAAATGCAGTGGGAAAGTATCATTTCCAAACAGTCTGAAAGTAAGTGTGAGATTTAATATTTCATTTGACTTGATTATAACTAAGTCATAGGCATGCAATATAGAGTTCTCCTAGAATAGTAGTAATGTGTCAATTGAAGGGGAAAAACTGGCCCTGATGGCAATTTTTAAAGCTATTTTAAGGTGACGTGAAGACGTTTGTTGTCGCCGGGTGTTTCTGGCCCAAAGAATATCACTAACTCAAATAGCTCGGTAAGGATCTGTTTATATTAAAAGCGGTCTAGTGGATCACTTGACTTGACCACTAAACAATAAAGCTGTTTTATTTATGAGTAAAACGTTATTTAAAATCTTGTCATTTCAGATTTAATATTCCTCTGCCTGATTTAACGATAGGACTGTTTATGCACATTTTCTGTTAAAAATATGCTTCAGTTTAAGAAGAATGTAACTCGATATTATTTTGTTGTATTTTTCAACTTGTTGCCACTTTGGTATAAAGGAAATGTTTATCCGTTGTGAGGTTATCATCGCGATAACGTGGTCACTATTTCTTCTATTCCCTGTCAATTTTCAGCAGAATGATGGTTTTCCATTATTGAACATAATTTAATAGAGAGAGAGAGTATGGTGTCTTGTGGCATCGACAGTTGGAGCAAGATTCAGTATAAAGCTACACGGTTTATTCCCCACAGGTTGGATTTATTCAAAACATTCGCCTACATCAACCTCCTACTGATGCGAGATAGGAGGAGTAGGTAGTCGAATGTTGATAAGGTCGATTAAAAGTTTGCTTCTGAAAAGTTTGAATTCTGAAATGCGACCCCTACTATACGTTGCATGTATAGACGAGATATGGTTTTTCATATTACTCAGGCCTATCTGCACGCGCAAACAGTTTCCAGGAATTATCATCTCTATCAGTTAGCAACAGAATTACAATCCGCCCAACTCGGTAATTACAACCGTAGAACCGTTTACACAGTTAGTACAACTGCATCTTTCTTGATTAAGATAGTTGATATAAAAGTTGAGAAAATATATAACTTATCTGCTGATTTTCTAGAAGGACGACGATAATGTTCATGACGAAACTGACGCCTTGTGAGTTGTGTGTGCTGCATTTTTCATTGGTTGATCAATGGCATATTTTAACAAATCCATTCTCTAACCTCTCAATATTGGAATTTTCAGTAATTTAGATCCTTTGAAATCCTATCATCCAAAAAGACATTTGATCTTATCACTCAGTAAGCCTTATCATTATCACTATTGACAATTACTGCTGATGAAAGCATATAGATCTATAAACAAGTGAGGACAGCCCATTAGCTTCTTCGCATCCAAACTTCCATGCTTCCGCCAAGATTTGTACTCTATTGCAATGATTATTTTTTTAAGTTACCGCCACTCAGTGAATCCATTATGATAGGAAAGACTCTGCTCATCCTCGTCCTCGCATCACAGCTCTCCTAATGTTTCTCATGTTTGATCATGTCATGACCAAACCAAGTTATCCCAGATTACCGCATTATAAAGTATCTTTGCTACTGAATTCTTCTAAAAACAGAGCGGAGTGCACCTTTACCATGTTTTCAAGAAGGTAAATATACACAGTACCTAAGTACAGGTCCTGTCACGACTGAAGGCGAGCGCGCCAATTTCTGTTCGATGCGCAGTAGTCTTTCTTACGCGGTTCCCGCGCTTACAGTGGCGTTTCGTGAATTCGTACTTGTTTCTAGGCTGTGGGTGAACTACTCGCCAATTAAACAATTAAACAAAAAGGTTTTTTTTGTTTTATTGGCAATTATTTATTCACATGGACATTAAAGTCATAGTTACAATTGTCTGTAGTCATACCACTTAAGTTAAAAATATAAAATATTATCTATTTTTATACTCTAAGTTTAACGACCCCACTGAAGTAGCTTTTCAACTACATCGTGTTCTGTCGTAACGCCTTCGCGATGCGCCGGCTCCTCGCCTTCAGTCGTGACGGGACCTGTATGAGTGGGTCAGCTTAGTATGCCTAATACGAATACGCTAATTACTACTTCCTCTCTCCTTGTAAAATGGTAAAGTGGGCGTCACGGTTCTATGCACTAGACATATTGGTTAATTGGAATGTTGGTTCGCAGTCACATGGTTTGCAATTGTTCCTTAACTTGCACTTTGACATGTTGTTTTAAAGTCACTAGGAGTTGTCAGTATACCATCGCTTACTGCATGTTGTTAACGTTCCCTGATGTATTTCGGATTGTTTAAAAAGCACTCAATGAGTCACTACATATTATTTTTGAGGCGAATTGTGCTTGTCAAATGTCATATAACTCTGAGGGAAATATACTGCTTTAGTGAGAGATTTTCCTTCTACCATTGCACTTTCTACCCTTTTGTCTGTTTTGGAATCATCCGTAGATGTCTAACATATGTACGATACTCTATGGCGTAATGCACTTTTTTTGCACCTTTAAGTCCAGTATGATCCTGACCTTCTTTTTCCATGGTGGGATTGCGGACACTTAAAGAGTGGAGATGTCAGAACCTGCATTTTTCGAGTTAGTTCTAATGACCTTATCGGCGGTGGTCTACTAACTCTTGATCTCTTTCAATACACTTCAATTTCATGTTGGTCTTGTAGGGTTTCACAATTTAAGTTGTTCGGTGAGGTTAGTACTTTGACGAAGTAATTAATTAGAAGGTTTCTTCTTCGAGTATTTAGTGGTAGTATTCCAGATTTTCCATAGACACAAATTGGATAACGCCCTTTTTTTCTGTAATGATTTCTTTAACAACCGATTTGTGAATTGCTTTGAAAAAAACTACGGCTACGAAGACGGGGAAAAATTAGCTGTCATTTGTGTTTACCTTCAATTGCATATTTTTACATAAAATTGCTCTACTGCACACTATTGTTTTAGCGATCTGTAATTACATACTACAGTACCTATCTAATTTGGGGACTCTTAATTTGATGAAAGCACCTCTGCTATTTTTTATCATTGAGATACTAGGATATTACTTCCTTTGCTTCTTCTTTTATGCTTTGAAGAACTAGATTTATGTATTTTTGATTTATTTACACATTCAATGATTAGGTAATTCACGTGATGCTATCAAATTTCAAAATATTTTTTCTTGGTAAAAAATTCAGTTTATGTACATTTGAACATCTAATCACAAAACACTTACTTAAAAGTTTCGTAATGGTGTCGATCCATATTTCCAGTAAGAAAATCAAACACGGACATATCCATAAGATCGTATAAACGTCGTCCTTGATCATAAGGTGGAATTTCACGGACAACTGAACAGTAGTTAGCTTCAGTTTCCCATTGCGCTTTTCTCCTTTTATGATACGAACGTCTCCAGGGATGCCTCCAAACCTACAAATACATAATAATAATAAATTTTAAATTGTACTTTGATCAACAATATATGCGTACCTTTCTCGGTGCAAAATCTTTCGACGGTAAAAATGCCGCAAAACTTCCCTCTAACATATCCGGATTTCCACATATTGCATGCGATGTATCACAGTAATAAGTACATTTTCCATGGAAACATAAATTGTCTGATGGTGAAACGAAAAACGTTTTTAAAAGTTCCCCTTCGGCTTTCTGATATAATTCCGTTGTCATATTTAAACGTCTTCCTGTAACAGGCATCGCTCTACGAAAACCCAACAGTCTGAAAATAAAAAAAGGAAAAATAATGATTTTTCTTTTCCATGGGAAAAAGTACGTTTGTTAGAATGAAAGAATACGTAACTGATGCGGGTTTAGTTACTTATAAGCATCAAATAAACTTTTCAGTCGGCTAATTCTACAGTTAGTTGACAAAGTAATTTGAGCAGGAAAACTATACCGTAACTTACAGAAACTCAAAGGAACGAATTTTATTTGTAGTTACTTTGTAAAGAAAGTTGGTTTCTGTAAGACTTCATCACAATTTTATTTTAATGTAACAAATGAATATACGTGGGGAATATTCACTCAAAACCGTCTTCGACGCGTGTGGAATAATTTATGCCAACTATAGATTATCCTTTGTCGCAATTTGTAATTTTCGAGATACTTTTCCAGTCACAATTGTAATGAAAGTACGATTTTAGACTTTCGCATACAATTTCGCAATCCCAAAACGTTTTATATAAAGGTGTAGAAATTGTAGAATGAATTTCCTTCCCGAGAAAGGAAAATTTCCATCGTTTCATATACTGAGTAGCGTAGCTACAATAGAAAAGTTCCATTAAGAGAGAGAGGAAACTACTGAAACTGATTATTCTTTGACATTTAGTGCAACATCACATTTATCTTTACTTCGTTGGTAGACTTCCAACACCGCAATTGGCTCACGATAAAAAATGATCTAAGATATTTATGCATTACCCGACACCAATTCTCTATTTACTTATTTAACACTACACTACTTAGACTTATAACCGTCAGTCAGGTGAAAGTGTAGCAATTAGGGAAAGCAATCATTTTGCCATATTGGAAAAAAAGAAGGCTATTTAGTTCAGTCGTTGGGGGAGGATTTAGGGTAGAAATGATTCGGATAGAGATAAAACTTTGTGGGGATATTTGTCAGTTTCTTTTTAAAAACTGTTAAGGGAGAAATTTTAAGGACCTCGAGGAAAACAGGATCCGTTTTTTGATTTTTCGCATTTTGCTTTCAAACTATTGAATTAATCGATTTTGAGCTAATTGAAAAAATATCGACGGTATTTTGCCAAAAGGACGAATACGCTGCTTTTTAAAAATCATTCGAATGTTTATTTCATACTGCACCAAAACGGAGAACTTTATATTTCTAGTGCTTTTTATTAGGATGTTCGTCTTTTTGCCCATAATGAACCAATTCGTCCTACTAGAAAAATCAAAGTTCGTCGTGGAGGTGCAAGGGTTTACACGAGTGCATTGTTTTGAAGTATGTAGTTGTGATTTAGAATTTTGGTAAATAAAGTGATGACCTCTTTTCCTCACGGAAAGTTGCGAATAATTCAATCTAAACTAGGTCTAACGGTAGGTCCAACCTTGACCTTCTAGGTAGTCTAGAAGTCGAGTTATCGTGGAGGCAAACGAACGAACTAATTAAAGTGAATCAACTCACGTTTATAATATGGATATTGTAATAAAATTTGATTAGTTCTGCCCATTTTCATTTGCAGTAGAGAACGCCTTATGAGTAGTAGAAAGTTTCAAAAGATGAGAAAGGCAATCGGTCAGAGTTGGACCAAGGCCTCCTTTAGTAGGTGGCCTTGGTTGGACCCAGTTATTGATAGGGTCAGTAACGAGTAGTCGATAGTGGGCTTCGAAAAAAGATTGCGAGTGAAAAACTGGATCATAGTGGATCCTAAGAAAAATATCATTGTGTGGTTCTGAGAATAACGTTTATTTTCCGCTTAAGTTAAGTAAAAAAATTAATTTCCCACTATACTGATGAAAGCAAGGTGAAATTTGCTGTGTTTACGTACGAAAAAATTTCACGACGTTACCCATAAAAATTAGAATAAAATCGAGGAATCGCTAGTAGGAAAGTGAAATGAAGTGAAAATAGTCGGTAAAAAATACGATGCACCGTCTAGGTTAGGCGTATTACCGTGTATTCACATTTGAGTGAAGTCAATAAAGCTGTACCTATTGGTCATTGGGCGAGAGGAATTACTATAAAATTTGAATCCGTTTTATGGAGCGCGGATTCAACATTCATTACCTTTTCTTGGAAATTTCAACTATTGGAAAAAGGCCGGATAAACAACTGTAGATTGCGTCCATTATTCGAATCACGTGGGGTCACATTTATGAGGGAAAAAGTTAATGATTATCACCATTCCTTGGAAGTCGCCTCAACATTGTTAAGCATTTATACTTTCTTTACTATTTTATTCTTTGTACCTATACATGGAGCGAAAAAAGGGCTAAATTAGTGATAAACGATAGTGCCTTCAGCAGTTCCTTAGTTGGTGTTTTATGGTAAATTTATTTTCAAGGCGAATTTAATGGGTAGAAAAGCGTAGTAAATTAATGGGGTGAAATCACCCTCAACCAAGAATTGTTTTTAGGTATCATTTCGTCAATTCTTGTCATTTCTTTAATTAGCCATTTTACTTGTACTCAGCATGGATCTATCCTTGCGCTAGCTGTCTACTAGTTTGTAAAATATGTACCTAGTTGCCTGGTGATTCAGGACAAAACAAGACGGTGTGGTCTGCAAGAGAATATAACAGTCAAACGTGTAACAGCAGATTTGGCAATCGCGTAATTTCTTTAGGAGGAGATGTCAATTTGGTACAATCGCTATAACGCTTTGATACTAGGGTTTACAGTATCAGATCCCAAATAATTCAATAATTGCAAGAAAACATGATTAAAGTCACTGTGGAAATGAAACCACGTTCATCTACAAAAGTAATCGAAAGCGGTAATAGATGAACGTTTGCTTTCGTCCATTTTACTACTCGTTTGTAATAGAATAAGTGTAACTCTCACCCTCACATAAAGGATATCTTGGAATATTTCTTTCCAATTCGTAAATTTAATAACGTATATCAAGATTTAATTTGACCGTACATTAATTTCCAATTAAATTGCTAATAAAAATGGACCAAGAAAAATTCTGCAGCTGTTCCGGTTTATAATACAGTGCAAGAGTAATCTGTTATTTAATGATGCTGAAAGCAATATCACAAAAACAAATGAAAGATAACATTATACGTTTCTTTTACAACAGAATTACCAAAAAAGTACTAGTTTAGGAGCATACAAAACCTTGAAAGAGTGTTAAGAAGCTTTAGTTGTATACTAACAAAAATCACTACCTCTACAATAAAAAGGAAAGAGTGCACGGAACTGTGAGAAAAGCCAAAAAAGCAAGCACGCTGGAAAATAGAGAATTTATTGCTAACGTAGCAGAGAAATCAGTCATGGTGCTTGTTTCAGTCTTTGATGTAATTGAAAAGCGTTATTCAATTTGACGTATAAAGGCAATAATGTCACTTATATTTTAGATATATTCAAATTCTTTAGACTATTTCCATTCAGATCATTGAGAAAACGTATTTCGCAATAGAAAGAAAATTGCTTTGCTTTGACGATGCTAATTGAAAGTGTTCGCACATAAAATATGCGTGTGTAATTACAGAAACGTGGAGCTAAAACGGAGATGAGACACAAAAACGTTTAAAAATGAGTGGAAAAGTATGTGGAAATCAATGGTTTGTTACCTGTCCAAGTGGAAAGCGGCAATCTCGGCGTTGTGGCGTTCGAAATCCGTGAAGTAGAAGTGATTGGGAAGTGTCTGTTGCTCTCTAGGGAACCTGCAACAAATACAGATTACAGAAAGGTTTAGATTAAAGGTCTTTTTTTATATATAAAGTTTTGTGATGGCAATTTCATATAAGACTCATTCAGTTACAGAATTTATTTTACAATATCCGTTCGTTTTCATGGCGCACGTTGAAATGCCAATTATTTTCACGAGACGAATCTATTATTAAAGACGGCAGATCTAATATTTCCGCGCCTGGAGAAAATAAACTTATTCAAAACGTCTCCAACAATTTTGTCATGTAAGAAAAATACACACGAAACAACAGATTTTCTCGTAAAATACTCTCAATTCGGATTGCAACCGTAAAACAAGGTATAAAATATTCTGATTTGAAAATTGCGAGCATCACCGTTTGGGTTTTCCTTACGTTACCGAAATGTACCAATTTCGTAAATTGTTGTATTTGAAAAATCGTGCATAACAAAAATGTACTTCGAGCGTTAGTTTTTCTAAACACGTATTGGAGGCACGGTGTGTTATCGAACACATGGTTTAAACGTCAATGATGCTTAAAGAGAAAATTGACGAGAAAACCACCCTTCACTGGTGTCAAGCGAACATCAAATTTTGATTTATGTATGCATTGTCTAAACTCAATCGATTTGTCAAATTGGGTATTTCTAATATCAAAGTAAAATGTTTATATTCCTAGTTTATCTTATAATTTCTTAAATAAAACATTCTTTTATTTCTCTGCGAGGTGTTTGCCAACTACACCCTTCCAAAAATTAATGGGATGTATTAATTCAAAAATGTCTTAACAGACTTCCATATTTCAAATTAAATGACCAGTAAACTAGCACACAACTTTCCTGTGTTTACTACAATGACGTACTAAATAACATAGTTTTTTGCATAATAACTCAAAATAAAATAGTTTTTGCGTAATAACTCAAAAAAATAAAAAAATAAATATATAGTGTGTCGTATACTTGTAATCAGAAAACGATTTCTGATTTTATCCTGAAATAATATACAGGGTATGTCACAAATATTTTAAATATTTTGTTAATTTCCGGATAGAAAATAAGAATCAATAGTTTTTCATGAACTATATGTATAACATTTCAAAAAATAAAAAAAAGATTGGAGCAAATTTTGAGAAAATCAATTTGCAATTTTCAACTTTGGGCACTAATAAATTTCCCACATTCAATTTTTGTTCTTTATTAATTATGAGCAAAAGTTCTGGCCATCCTTTGGCTACAATTTTCAATTTTAAAAATTTAATTAAGTTACGTACGGTTCTTGAGCTAGACCCTAAAAAGTAAAAACTTGGAGAATTGCCGATTTTGATGTTGATGAGAGGCTTAGTTTTAAATTTCATCAACATCGGTTTAGTAGTTTAGGCTCCACAGCCGTCATGTTCGCACCCCACAGACAAACATTTTTCTAAGATGGTGGTTTTGAACTCAGGGGGGCTCAAAACGTCGAGATTCATCAAAATCTCGAGTTCCATTTTTTTTCGATTAGGTAGATTACTTTCCCTATGTGTATATACACGGGAAAGTAAAAATGGAGAAATATTGTCTTCTTTCTTAAGTGTTCAATAAATATCGTGAGCGCCCTTATTAAGTTTCAATTCAAGATTTAATTAATTGTTGTTCACCTCATCGCCAAACTCATTGTGTTTTTATGAAAATAACTTTGTTACAATAGTCCACGCGATGCTCTTATCAGGGCCGGATTAACCGCATGGGCAACATGGGCACGTGCCCAG
The DNA here is from genome assembly GCA_036250285.1 of Pyrocoelia pectoralis. Classification (NCBI taxonomy): domain Eukaryota; kingdom Metazoa; phylum Arthropoda; class Insecta; order Coleoptera; family Lampyridae; genus Pyrocoelia; species Pyrocoelia pectoralis. The sequence goes on along the minus strand of CM070080.1, from coordinate 19,287,890 downwards.
GGCGCCAAATTTTCAGTAAATTGTAATCCTGTTTCATTTACAATACCCAAGATCAAAGGAAATTGTACCAATAAAAACATTAGTCCTGGAACTGACGAGTAAATAATTCCAAATTAGTAACTACATAAAAATAAGTAAGTAATTGAAGTCAAAATACGTTAAAACAAATTTAAATTTTATTTTAGTTGGGTCACGGTCAAGTAGCGTTTTCATATCATTGTGGTTGGGGGTGAGGGAGTAGGGGGGGGGGGCAACTTGTATTATGCCCATGGGCAGAGAAAACATAAATCCGGGCCTGGCTCTCATGTGGCACTGTGGAATAGCAGGGGAGTTATTATTCTAAAATCCTGATCCGCAGAGGTAATCTTCTAGGTTAAAGTCTAAAGCAGCGAGTTTGTATGAAAGCAGTTTAAAACGATTTGACACCTTCACAGCCGTACTTATCAGATACCTTCCCCAAATAAAAGCTTGGAGAATTTTTGTGAACAGCGATACAAATACAGCCCTCGCACCAGTGTGACGATAGGTGGCGCAATATTTTATAGTAATAGATGTAGATCACCCTCGTCTTCACTTCAATATCTTCGGGGGTTTTAAAATTCAATCTCCCTTCGAGATAATGTGACACTTCGGCAAGGCTACAACACGCTTTTGCAGGAAGCTAACAATGACGTCCTCCAAATGTCTGCTCGGTCGCCCGATTTGTCACCCATTGAGTATGTGTGTGGGCGATGATCCATAGCCGGCTGACTGTTTTACCATACGGAGACATTATCTCTTCTAAAGTTATCCTGTTTTCCACATAGTTTCCACGTTGTCGAGTACGCTTACTTCTGTCATGACCAGAAGTTAATTTACTCTTTTCTGAAAATTAAGTTTCACATACATACCAGGTCTTCGCACTGGACTGATTTCGACAGAATTTCTTTTGAGCAATTTTGAAATTCATTATCCAAACACATCTCAAGAAGTTTCTAAACCTGTAGTCAAAGAACCTTAAACCATCTGCAACGAAGTCTCATCCCAAAGAAACCATCATTAATTTGCCTTCTTACACCCTAACTCCTGAGGAGGAACATACGGTCTTTTCGAAAGGTTTGAACTTCGCTGTCGGTCACACTAAAGTTCTTAACGAAAACATCGTTACTGTTCTTGAATCATCTATCCACACTTTTCCCAGAGAGATTGTAGATCCCATTCGTATTCTCGTTGTGAGATTTTGAAAGGAAAGTTAATAATCGTTTATCGGCTCTATTCAAAACTACCGTTTATTCTATAACATGGCGAGTTCCTATCAATTTTAGTTACATTAATTTTGTTCACTTTCCTAATTTTACCTAAAAACTAACATTTCGTCGTTTTATTCACAGATGGAATTGTGCAATCTTGGAAAATGAGTATAAAGCGGACTATTCTTTAACTAATCGGATCTACAGTTAAAATATTTAGAATCTTTATCTAGATATTTGAACTCGAATTGCCGGTTGAATATCACAATTTACTCATAAAGCAGTGTTTCTGTTCCTCAATAATAATTAGAGGTGCATTGCGTTCAAGTCAAGCTGTTTTGTTAATTAATGAATATCCACTCCTTAATATTTATAAAAATTCACGATAACAACCCTTTTTATACCTAACAGATATAAACGAAAGAATGCAGAGTACTGAAAAAATTAAAACACCCTAGAAAATTCCCACAGGTAATATAAGGTGTCATTTTTATGTAATACAAAGAATCGCATTAAGTTTTTTCGACCCCCTAGCGACGGAAGCCCCTGGTTTAGACGAGATAACGAATTGAGCTGTGGCGTACGTGATCGGGGAGCCAATATCCAAATTTACATATTGTAATGTCTAATGTTGCTGACAAAATATGGATTTTACTGAGATAAGATGCTCGACTGTGTGTATGTATAACTAGAACGTCAATTACGTACAACGATAATTGAAAAATTATTCTACATACATGTTTTCAGTTCAGAAATTTGCATTTTTGTAAAGGTGGTAAACGAAGCTTATAAAATGTAGATATCGTCCTGGTAACCGGATGAGGGTGGCATTTGGTATAAAATTTATTCTCTGTGAAAATCTTGGTAAAAATGCCACCCCAATGTGAAACACGAAAACTACATAAAAATCAATCACGTCGCCTTCTCAGTGTTTACGATTTCAAGTAATTATTCAAGTTTATTCCTAAATATTACAGCCGCACAGAAGAAAATGAAGTTATCAATTTTATTCAAGTTTAAAGTGCAAGAAAAACTTACTTTTGTATTCAGGATGAATAAAACAAATCAAATCGTTAAAGCCAATTTTATATTCCATATGTGTTTACTGATTTAAATGGGAAACGTCACGTAAATGTTACATTTATTTTCGTATGTTTTATCTACAATTATAAACCATAAATCAAATTATTGAAGGTTTTGTAAATTTTGATTCACACAACAAAGTTACGTCAAAACATTTTCTTTTCCATTAGCTTCTATAAATGACTAATTTTAAGGGTTAACTAAGTTAAGACCCTTTACTGTTACTCTAAAGTTACATAATAATTCAATAGGCAACATTTCAGAATTATCCATTAGAGTTAACCTAACCATTATATGTAATTAAGACTAACAAACGAAACGAGGACCAAAATATGCTATCCTCTGTGATGCAGTTGTTATGGCACTTAGGACACGTACCACTGCATTATGCGCCTTATTACTAGAACCATTATTTATTTAAGGAATCATAATATTGTATTAAGACGTAACCAATCCTTCGTAACATCTATCCTTCCATGCATAAGATTTCCACTTGAAGCAGCATAATAAATATATTGGTACATCATGGAGCGTAAACCCTCTAGTTACTAACATTGCTGTTGTTTCATAAGCAAACAACTCCTTAGTCTTAGTCTTTCACTTTTTTAAAATTGTAAATCGTAGCACCTAAGTGATGTATAATTAAATAAGTTTTCTAATGTTTGGTAAATTATAATGGTTTAATAGGAAAAAAACACATGAAAATATTCGCCTGGTATGCTATTAATTTATGAGGTTATCAATGACCTCTTGTGGAATATGCGTCAATTCGGAAAAGAATTTGTTCGAGAGCTTCATATCTGGGTTCCTTGGCCAGTTAGTAATTGGAGTGTTCACAGATTGAAAGTAGTCCACAGTGGAGCCGACGGATATCGAATTCCTCCCCGAACATAACTGATCCACAACAAATGGGACCCTCGAAGAATAGTAGCAGGTAACAAACATGTATTCTATCCATCAGACAGGACGTTCATCTTTGACTAAAAATAAAACTCGCTTCCAGTTGTCAATGATCTGGAAAACACAACCTAGTAACTGTAGACATCTTACAAGTTCATCGGAAATGTTTCGCACATTATAATATTCTTATTTATAAAGCACTAAGCCACAAGTTTCCACTGCAGATGACGCTTTGATTTTATAAAAGTTGGTTCAGTGTTCACTAGGAAGAAAAGAAATTATATTGGTAAATTAAAAAAAAAACGAGTTTCAAACATGGCGATATTAGCAAAAATTCAGGACTACCAGAATTTACATGATAAGGAAGTTCTACAAAGTTGTTACAAAATGTGAGGCGAGGGAACAAGTGAATAAATATTTTCCAGCCCATGAAAACTATTCCAACGTTATCGAAGGTCTTTGAAAAAACGGCTACTTAAAGTGTAGGTGTAGTCTTAAATGTGAGGAATAAGGAATAGATCCCACCGTCCAGATATTACATAAAGCTTGATGCACATTTGAGACAACTTTCAACGCTCAATCTTAATCAAGAGGATCCAGCCGCTTGGCCGCATCCATGAGTAGAATCCAGCCTGTTTATGAACATCTTACGACCTTAATAACGGAATTGACGAGCAACAAATCAAGTTAACACAGACCAGATTAACAAACATATATTATATACAATATAGTATACCTATATAACTCCCCCCCCACCTCAGAGACAAGCACCCCGGATTCTGCACAAATGAGTCATTGTTTTTGTTTCCACCCTTAAGGGAGATGGGGGCGGAGAGGGTGACGGACAATTTTTAAATCACGAAAAAATGTTGCAGAAAAAATAAAGTAAAAAAGATCGTTTTCTCCCCCTTTCTACTCTCAAAAAAGGGTTGCAGTTGGCGGTGAAATTTGCAATTTGAGAATAGTTTTTTATAGAGACTCCAAAAGTGCAAAGAAAATAGTGTTCCCATTTAAATTTTCAAAACTCACCCCCGCTCTACCCCACAAGGGGTGAGGGTGATGTTTACGTATCATGACTTAATTAGTTTTCAAAAAATAAAGGAAACGTGTTTTTCCTTTTTGTAATTGGATGTGTCGTTCTCGAGATATTCAAGGGTGTATATTTTGACTTTAATGGCGTCCCCACGGCGAACGGGTGATCCGATCGAAAAATTTACCAGAGATTTGGAATCAGTAAAGAATTTCCTGTAAGATGACACCACTTCTAGCTTTCTAAACCATGTAACATCGACCAACGCACAGACACACAGACATCCGGATGAAGTTAGTAACCAACTTTTTCAAGTCGGTTGAAAACGTTGCAGTAGGACCGTCAACATAAGACTATTCGAAATTCCCGAACAGTGGCATGTAGTTTCCACACAGACCAGCAGATATGCTGTTTGCAGTCGATATCGTAAAAGTGTTACACGAAGGGAAGAAGAAATTAATCAAAGAAAAAGAATGTGGCTTAATGGCGACACGGACAGTGAACGTAGTTTAAACTGGTACGACACGTACAACTTCACAAGATTGAAAATAAATAGAACATTATATTATGTGGAGGCGAAGTGACATCGGCACAACGATATAGACACTTTATTTATGTTTAAACGGCGTTACCAGATTGCATGAAATTGATCTTCTCTTTGGAAATTGATACTGGGGAAGCATTCTAACAGTTGCGAAACATTGTTCCTATTGACACTTGGAAAATACGTTTCCAGAGTTCAACAGCTGCATCCACTATCACATCCATCTTTGCAACCGTGCAAGAATCATTCAATTATGGAGGTTGGAAAATATTAATAGGAGAGGCAGAGAAAGAAGCTTTGAACCATTTTCCTGAAAAACTCTATGAATATTTATGCAGCATCAGCAACAGCAACAATAAGTCAGAACAATACATAGCAAACAAGATGAAATATATAGTTTATTTAGAAAAAGTGTGATATCACTGAACTCAAATGAGCAGTATTTAAAATTTCGTCACCATGCTTCCCCAATTACAAATTTAGATAGGGCGGAAATTGGCAGAAGACGTGTACCTACTCGCGGAAATTCGACTTGAGTTTTCTACTAATACACGGTACGCGTAGAAGTCGGACGAAAGCACATTTATTGAAAAAAAAGTTGGGAAATGGATGGTATAAATTTGAAGGTGTCTTGTCAATTGCCGTGATGCATGAGGCAATTATTGGAAAATCCTCTCAACTGTGTCTCAAGTATTTGATCCAAACCGTACAACTTGTTCCGTGCTTCTGGTTCGAAAAATTCTCATTCGCGAATCATGGTTGAATCATTGAGAAATCAATATACTGAGAAGTATTCGTTTCAGAAGGAGATACTGGTAACAATGGGGGCATGTGCCCGGAAGCCTACACCCAATTACGTTATCGACAACAGCCCAATTTTTGAAATATGAATGGCAGGGAGGGGGGGGGGCAATGGAAGAAGTTGTGGTCAATGGAGTCAGAGGTAATCACTGAGGATGAAATTAACATAAAAGTTCGGACGACATTCATCGTTCTCGAAAACCTGTTCTCCACGCGATAGAATCACGGTGATGAGGGACGGGGAAAGATTTTCTAGCACAACGTAAAGAGAAGGATTTTCACTACCCTATTAATTCTACTTTCAAAAATCGTCCTCGTATGGAAGAACTTATTACAGAAATGCATTCAGTTTCTCATCTACAATATTAGGGAGAAATATAGAACCAACGCGGGACATTAGGAAGGCCAAACTATCTGTGGTGAAAGTGTCAAATATCGGAGGTTTATAGAACACTTGATGTATTAAAATAAATGGAGCCATGATATACGTCACACAGGTATACACATTTAATTTACATCTATGCATATTCTGCTTTTGTCCTGTAAATACCGATTTTCTAAATATTTTTATCGTTGGGAAAAGTTCGTTTCACTTTTGGAAGAGCAAACTAAGATCTACAATAGCGTAATTCCTATTATTTTTATTTAATTTGAATACATATCACATTTTAACACTAGATCATGTTCAACTATTCTTATATCGCAACAAACGTAGTTTTTTTTATTCAATAAGGAAGTAAAAATAGCACCCTTTCATAAATCGAAAATTTTATTTGACTTGCGATTAATTAAACTTAATTTCTCGCGAAGAATTCAAAATCTGGAATTATATTCAGATTATTCATTCATTCAGATTTGAACAAATATTCCCACCCAGTTGAGGGCATTATCGCGAGTTGCGTAAAGAGTACAAAGGTTGTAATTTTATAAATATGAACAACTGATCTCAAACTGTGTCTTCTTGTAAACTTTCGATCTGTCTTTTGCAAATTTTCTGTGACAATACATGTAGGTATAACCGGCTACGGCTACTGCTACTCAGAAACGCAATTTACGCAATCGTTTTAAGGATTAATCGTTCTGAGCTTTGAAATTTTAGCTGACAAATACATTTCATGCAAAAAGGTAATCTACGTGCGTAATAACGCACACGTGTACTACCTACTCTAATATGCGCAGTCTTGAAATGAAAAGAGAAGAATGGATAATAATCTTTGCTACACTCGTTAAATGAAAAAGTCAAATGTTTTTGTAACTAATATTATCGTTTCACCCTTTCGAGTCGCAACTTGGAAAAGAAAATCTCAAAGGGCCTTACTTTGTTATCAAGTTGGAGTAGATATTGGTCATGCTAGAGATTCCATCTAACATTTTCATGTTTTACACTGACTTTTGGTTCGGATATCAAATATCGCATAAATCTTACAACCACATTTTTTTCCACGCAACCTCCCACCCTTCCTTAATTTGAAACGTTTATTTCATTAACTGAACATTATTTAAATCAAATTTCGGACAAGAAGATTAACATAGTTTTACACTAAACCACTCTATTTCTCCATCTGGAAGCGTATGCTGTGGCGGGATTAAGATTACCTGACAGCCGAGGTTAATTTGCATGTCCCGGGGGTCGACTATATCTTAACCGTTCCCTTCATGCCGGACGTCCGGTCTGCAACGGTTTAGTACTTGTACCGCTCTTCCACAGATTATTATCAGGATTAACATGGAATACTGAGTTCTCTGAAGGTGTTTTGCATACTAAATGGATTAATTAGTTCGTCTCTTTTAAAATGTTTTTGCTCCTAATAATAAATGAATTTTTTAGTCATTTAACACGCGATTTAGTTTGTTAATTAAGCTTCATCAACATTTTTTATCATTCCCAGACACGCATGAAATGTAATTATTTCCTAAAGCTTTAATTTAAAGTTGAAAACTAATATTGTACTTAAATTGCTTCTTAAATTATATTCTATTGTTTATAATATACAAATTAATAATTAAAAAATTCGTATTGTAGCAGTCAAGATTTGAGTTGTCTCAAAATTAAATTAAATTCTGTTTTAAGGTTTAATTCTAGTTGTCTTGAAGCAATTCGAGGTTGTGTTAACATTGATATTGGAGAGTAAGTTCCTTGATCATTTCTGAGGTTGTAGACGTTTTAGTTGACTTTGTGGTGGAGTCTTTGAAGTTGTAACCACCCCAAGACTCTATAATGATACTTGTCTGTGTCGTTTCGCTATTACTAATACGATTATTGACGTGACGCGTTTAAATGCTAAATCGCAATAATGTACCTACATTAGTCGCATTCACTGTGTTGGAAATTGTGTAGCATGTAGAATGTAGATGTTACAATTTGTGAAATAAGTTGTTCTGACACACAAACTAAACAAACACTTCAGGCGATTCTAATTGAAAAAAGGAAAGTGCAGCTCTCGTGCTTGGATCATGTTGACATTGGCAATTGGTTTTTCTACATATTATTTACAATAAATTAAACAAATAAAAGGGGAAATACAATTTACTCTAACACAGGGGATTTTTAACAATTACTCAACAAATTTTATACATATAGTAGGTATATTATATTAGTGAACAGACATTTCACAGTAACTTTTTGGTATAGGTACGATTGCTCAGTAGAAACACGTTTGAGCAAGATATCTGTAACGTTGTCGCTATGCCAATAGAATTAATTTGACTGTTTTATTTGTTTAAGTACTGCGTCTTTTTATTTTCTTATAATATTTACAATTTTAACATAAGATTTCTATTCGTCTATAGTCTTACTCGAATATATACTGTCCCCTTGCTGCCCCAAACACTAATCTGTCAATTAAAAAAAGCTACAATACCTTAGTGTCCACATCTTTTTACAAAATAGACCTGCGCAATTGAGTAGATTTAAATAAAGCTTTTTTGCTTATGTGTAGTGAGTAGGTATATTAAATTTCCTCATCAAACACCCATTTCCCACTATTCATTTTTTAGGAACGATACTCTAGAGCAATTGTATATTAAATGCAAAACATAGCAGGTGTAACTGGAAAAAAGGTAATAAATATTTGTGGAAACTAACGAATTCTTCTTAAGTTGCATTTTTGGATTTTACGATTTGTATTTGCGTTTTATATTTTTTGTGAGTGATATACAATACAATAAAAAAAAGTAAATCCTCAACACGTCGACATCTACCTTGTTTGAGGTAAATGCGTAATGGGAAGTCCTATGTGTCTACTCCACAGTATAATTGAGTGAGTAGATAAAATACCGGATGGAAATGTATGGGTTAGTGGTTGTTTATATGTACAGGGTTGCGGGGTTAACTAAGCTTGTGAGTTTCAAGGTTATCCGGGAGAGAAAATATCAGCGTCATTATACGAATGACTGAGTTGTAAAGTGAACATAAATCATTAGATGAAAATCAGGGCACTTTTAACCCTTAAACGGGCAAGGGGTTTAGGAGGAATGAGGAACACAAAATTTCATAAATTATTTGTTATAAATGTGTTAAAGATCATAAAAAAAAAATTGGTTGAATTTTTTTATTTACCGGAAAAAAGATACAGTTAGTATGCCTTAAGATACAGTGCCCGTTCAGAGGTCCTTCATGTGGTAAATTGTAAAACAGTTTCGAGAATGATTTCCGGTTACAATACACAACTTCAAGTTGCATTTCTTACATAAAACCGTCGTTTGGCCATTTGTGCAAAATTTGCACCTTCCCTTGTCTATGAAACTTGGAAAATGTCCCACTTGATCAAACCGTATGTCATTAGTGGGTCTAGCACTCACAGGAAGTTTGACTTTTTTCGCTGGCTGTTCCATTGCAAAATCGGATTTTCTTATTACTTTTGTAAGGCTTTCAGTTTTTATAATGGACGAGGCTAAATGAATGCGAAATGTTTTCAGGTTTTCATGTTTTTTGTTTCCAAATGCATTCATGTCTCTTCTATACAGAAGCCAAGCATTATTTATGGATATATCAATTAGTTGACTAAATATACCCAAATACCATCTCTTTGACTTGTATGGCGTTTTGTATAGGGCAATGAGCATGTCGGCCAAATCAACGCCTCCCATGTGAGTATTATATTGTTTTATAATTTGAGGACAATCAACGTCAACCTTTCTTTTTTCCTCTTTACTGTAACGTTTTACTTGAACCACAGGTTTGTGCGATACACAGGAGCTAGCGAGAGTAACGCATTTTGTGTCTGCCCATTTCACTACCGCAATACCCGCTTGATTGTCTACCTTATAATCAAAACTTCCTCGGCCTCTTTTTAGAAGAATTTTGTCGGCATCTAAAGTACACCCTCGTAAGCGGTTGCTCCTGATAGTCCCTAAGCTGTTTATTCCACGTTCATTTTTCAATAGTACGATAAGCTCTAACGAGGTAAACCAGTTGTCAAAATACACAACACTGTTTCGGGGATTAGGTATTGTGTTGCAAAGATGAGCAACAACTTTACCACCTGAACCAAGTTCGGATTCTTTTTGGGAAAATGCCATGTTGTCAAATGTTGTAGATCCTGTGTAAATGAAAAAGTCATACACAATACCAGATACTCCGGCCCGCACGAACATCTTGAATCCCCACTTTTTAGGTTTTTTGGGCATGTATTGGCGAAGATTTCCTGCTTTAGTTCCTTTATACAAAATCATCATTTCATCTATGGAGAATAGAGTTTCATGTTCAATTTGAGTACAATTCAGTCTAATCTTCTCAAGGAGGGGCCTTATTTTGAATAAACGGTCTCCATTTGCTTCTGTATTGTTGTCCTGGAAGTGTATTAGCCTTCGCAGTTTTTTAAATCTTTTCACCGGCATTACGTCTGCAATAAGACTATATCGAGTATTCAATGCCCAGTAATCTTCAAATGATGGCATTCGTATGATGCCCATTAGAATTTCAATACCAATAAATGCTTTTATCTCGGATGATGATGTATTGATCGAAGATCCAGTTGTCAAGGTAGAGTATAAATTTGTTTGGTCTGTTATGTATTGAATAATCGAATTATCAAAGAATTTTTGGAAATATTGAAGAGGTGTAAGTACAGCATGGGGCTCATTGTATTCGATATCAATAGGAGGTTTATTATGTTCAAAATCTTCTTTAGCCCATTTATAGTTGGGTACTTCTCTCTTTTCTTTTGTCTTCTTCGATGTGATGTTCGTTGTTTTCGAAGAAGTTGAAGCAATATTTGAAAGGGGAATGTCATCGTCGCTACACCAGTCATCATTAGAAGACTCATTTTCAATTACTTGCAAATGAGGTAAAGTCTCGGGTTCTAAGCGAGAGTCTAAATCCATCTCTTCATCGTCCGAAGACGATCCAATATCAGACACATTTCCAGGCGGTAGCAATGCTACGTACCGTTCTGCTCTATTTTTTCGGCCGTAGAAACTTGTAGTGCTAATTTCGGTGAGCTGGAAAACACATTGCATTGCAGAGGTATATAAATGACCACAAAATTTGAAAATTCATATTTTCCGTTTTTGGGCGATGTGTACTGGAGGATACAAAAACAAGCAAGTTTTCATTAGGTTAGAAACATGCAATTGAAACTTATTTTTTTCATGCATAATTGAAAGACTGTTATTGCCGTGGAAAACCCGATGTTGATGAAAAACTCAAAATCTGATTATTTTTACAACTTTAGCACTTACCCCATTCATATTACTTGATTCCGCCATTGCACGCACTAAGTAAATAACGTTTCTGAGGTTACCAGTCGCGCACTATACATCCCCACCTTTACAATACGCCTCTTTGCTTGTGTATCTCGTGAGATACGTAACCCGATTTGATTCAACTTGCAAAGGTTTAGTGTAGAAAATTTTCTATGTTAATGTATCTCCTGAGATACATCGGCCGTTTAAGGGTTAACGGGACAGGGGTGTCTCCGTATCCCTCCGCCCCCGGAAAAACGGAGTCAGGGAGTCCTCTTCCGGAAAATTAAGCAAAATTTGAGTTAAAATACAAAATTTTAACGCTCTCAAATTTTGTAACATTTAATTGAGTTTTTTCCGATGCCCATACTTTATTCATAGCCATAAGAGAAAATACCCTCTCTACTGGAGCATTTATACCGGGTAAACATAAGGAAAATTCTGCAATTTTTACCAAATTGTCATATGACACATGTTCCTCTCGAAAACTTTTCATAATTCCATTCCATCTTTCATCCACAGGGGTTGAAGTCAGTAACATACTTTTGTAACAATGCACCTCCATCAAATAACTCACTTTCATTAAAATTTGTATCGGGAAAGTTTTGGCTTAAGTAGGTAATCATTATCAAGTGTATGCTGAATATCGTGCGGAGACATTACTTTATCTAATTGTAAATGTAATAACTTAATAAGTAATAGGTACTAATAACTAACAAAAAATTAGTCATGCTTCGAAACAACCGAAATTCAGTACATTCAGCACAGTAAACCAAAAAATCAGTACAATGTGCATACTGATTTATACATATTTGGAAAAATCAGAAAGCTATGCTCAAAATCAGTACTGCCCTGATAAAATCCGTACGGATGGTACCCAACAACGAAAGTATTGTTCTTGGTGATGCTCTGAAGCATCGTAGAAAACTGCGTACTACCTGTTTCACTAACCTTCGTTCAGATATAGGCCGAAACCTTTGCTCAGTAATATGTGAGATCCTAAGTTGTAATAAGTTAGCGTGACTTCTTTCGAACAAGAGACGTGTAAAGATGCTGTTCTCAGAGGAATGCGTCAATAAACCAAGCATTTTCAAACGTATTAAGTTTTTGCTGTATAAAAAACAATTGAGGCTAAAAGTTCGACCAACAAGATGTCCTAGTTTTAGGATATTGCAATTTCTGACTAAATCGTAAAACATTGTTGTTGAACAATTCATATTAAGCAATCTAAAGACGCATGTAGTTCAAGGGATGAAAGGGGACCTGATAGCCTTGAACCTGTCAGTGCATTGTGCTTATACCTAGCGTAGAATATTTGCGACAACTCGCTACAAACGATTTAAATTTAAAAAATGTTTTACCAAGATACGGGAATGGGTCATGTATAGTTGTACACTTGTGAATAATCCGTCAATTCAGGTAATTTGGGAAATATTTTAAAAGAGGGCAATAACGAACCTTCCAATGAAAACCAAGGAGAACCATGCCACCGTAAATGGCAGTCCTTGAGCTGAGCTGATTAGATGCTGTGGGATAGTAAGTCTGTAGGATGTGCGTCTGTAGGAACACGCCCCCACGTGTGTACTCGGCACAAGTTCTAAAACTTGAACTTCTGACACGCGATTATTGGCAAAAGGTTTCAACGAACTTATATTGAGGTGTTGATCCATCCAAGTATTATAGTAGATCATCTCATTATTATATCTTCGGCATACATTTTCCCCGAGCAGTTAAATAGTTCAAATGAAAAATCTAGCGACTTAATAACTTGTCACGTAAAGCTCCGCGACGATAATAAAATTGATGCATGTTGGTAATGTATTATTGTATAATTCCCTATCTCCTTTTCCAACTTCCCTACATATTTAATTACAGTTGGGTTGGTGGCCACAAGTTGGGATTTCGGCTGCACTAACTTACCGTGTACTACTCACCCTATACTATAACCATATAAAATTACTACCCGTTTTTTATTTTCTTTGGAATTTACGCTGCCAATTATATTATTGATAACACCATATTCACGTTACAATCGTTAACTTCGCAATTTTTGTAGTTGTCCGAGATTAATTTACGCTATTTAACAAAGATAAATTAATAAATACTCGTCGCAGACGTGGACATCCTGCGCTATCCACCATTTGTATTCATTATCCCTGGAGACCAACCTGTGTTTCATCTTTGTCTTTATCACTTGAAATACTAATACACTGTTTACGGGAACTGGCACCGTATGAACTAGGCGCCACCGCCAGACGAAATTCTAATTTGGTGTATATGGGTATTTAATTGTCTCTAATATACGTTTTTACTTTGTTAGTAATTCTTTAATTAGGATAAACATCAGTTCGTTGTCTGCTACCCCTTTGAACTACCCGAGGACCTTATAAATTATTGCACTAGTCTTAAACCGGAAAAAAGGAAAAAGCATCATGTTTCATTCCTCCCCCAACCCTGAATACAGAGATGTTTAGGTTTTCCAGAGCCTCTTCGACCAGCGAAAAAGAGCATGAAGACAGGTAAACGGCGACGGTTTCGGAAGGAGTTGAGTTACTGTTAGAATGGCAAGATCGCGACGCACTTTCCAGCATTCGCCTTGTAAACTTTACATGATGATAGGGAGCTAGTTATGAATAAATAAAATCCATTAAAAAATCTTACACAGAACGATTGGCCATCGTGGCAATCGAACTCACGATCTCACAAGCTGAATGTGGTGAACACTAGACCAGTTGTAGAATCAATCCAGAAAAGGATGCTTGCAGATTGGGTCGATACGCTCTAACATGCTCTGCTGTAAACTGTATAACAATCATGCAAGATACATTTAGATGCCAACTTAATAAAAATATTCCAAATTCGTCATGTATTAAAAACATCATAAATGGAATTTCTTTTTGTCGCGCGCTTTTATATACAGTTTCCTTGATGACGTTCCGTAAACAATATTAAACATTTACTAATAACTTTAATTATCATTATCAAATAATGAACTTAGTTGTAACGACCAACTTCAGGCATTTGCCACTTTGCACTGTATGGAAAACAAATAACTGTGTAATCAATAGAGGGCGATAAAGCAGAAAATCTGTTAAATACAAATGTACATTAATTACTTTTCGCATTTACATAATTTTCCAATTTAATTGTGGCATACGAAATTGTTTATTTCAGTTATGACGGCTTATAAATTGCATTAAATATGAAAATCGCTCTTATCTTTAAACAATTAGTAGGTCATGGTGAAATCCCATATGCAATTATGCACAAATTCAATAACAGAACGCAGTGTGCATTATTCTATCCAACATTGTGTATGTAGCACGCTTTTTGGTGTATTGTAATCCCAGGTGCAATTGACGTTGGAGAATATTTTTTTAATTAAAAAATAGAAGAAACGTTTTAATATCTGATTAAAACTTTAGATTTATAGGAGTGTCATAAATCATGAAAATAAATGTCAAACTTTTAGCATTAAATCATCGATTCGAAATTAAAATTCAGTTAGTAGATAAACTTTTGCAGATTGGTATAGTAGTGAACTTTAACTTAATAATAAAGTTGCAAATTAACGATCAAATACTTCTCACTTCAGTCGATAGGGCATCCATGACATAGTTTTTGCAACTTCCTGCATCTCTAGGCTTAATTTTATTGTTTCGCATGAATTCAAAGATATTATTCCATGAGTCTTTAGAGGATCGGTTGCCAGTTGTAATAATATACTTTCGTGCTGGCCCACGTTTTGGACGAAAATTTTCGAGGTACGTATCAAGTTTTTGCTTGAAGGCTAAAAAGCTTACTAGTTCGACCAACAAACTGTTCTAGTTTTAAGGCATGAAATTCCTGACTGAATCGTAAAACATTGTTGTTGAACAATTCTTATTAGACAATCGACAATCCAAAGAAGTATGTAGTTCGCGGGAAGAAAGGGGACCTGATAACCTTGCACCGATCAGTGCATTGTGTTTATAGCGTAGAATCATTGATTATATACTTCGTGTATAATCAATGGTAGAATATAATATGCGACAACTCGCTGCAAGCGATTTAAATTTGAAATTTGTTCAGCAAGCAATAGGAATGGCCAATGGGGTTAAGTCACATGCACTTGTGAATAATTCTTCAACTCAGGTAAATTTTAAGAAGGTATTTTAAAGTGGGCCATAGTGAACCTTCCAATGAAATCCACGGAGGACCATACCACCATAAATTATAGTTCTTGAACTGAGAGAATGAGATGCCGCGGTATAGTAAGTCTACGGAGTGTGCCTCTGTAGAATCGTGCCTCTACGGCACAAGTTCTAGAATTTCCGAAACGCGATTTTCGACAAAAGGTTTCAAAGAACTTACTGATCTATTACATGGATTATAGGAAATCAGTCCGAAAATCTAAAGATCAAGAGTGACGTCTAACGGTTTTGTCGATTTTATTCACTGAGAATCCAGTCGAGTAAGCATAAGTGCATAACTCTATTGTAACCTTAGGACAGTTACTGGTTTTAAAGGGGCGGAAGAGCACAATAAATTGTGTAATTATGTGTAATTATCAATAACAAAAATGGTTTTTAAGTCGTCCCATTCCATCTGTAGGTTTCCTAAACTTACAGTTTCTTTGGGGTTAAAAAATACAGGCTACTTAGCTAGCTCAAACTAATAGAGCAATCAGACAATCAATTAACAGATTATTATAAACAGTATTCGATTAAGAGTTATTTCAGTGACAAAGTTAATGGAGCTTCTTTTGTCCCAACAATTCAGTAAAAACCCCCTTATTAAATATAATATTATGTATTCATTAACGGCGGAGTAACGAAGTGACTAACAATCATACACCATAATGCCAATTTTGCTCTGAAGGGAAAATTAACACAAACACCGACCCAGCGATCGTGTTATCAGTGAAAGACCTCAATGTACAGCTGTCTTTCCTAACTTTTTTCGTTTGTTCGCTAATTGAAATTCAAAAGAAGGAAAGTTCGAATCACGCCCGGTAAATAAAGCAATAACGGAGTACGGGAATTTGTTATCAGTTTAATTCGGTAAAATTACAACCAATAGATTCTCGTCATATTTATTATTTTTGTTTGACTGAGTCAATTTGAAAGCATTCCAAAATTCTATCGACTTCTGACTCCTGACTCTCTTGCGACCGATGCCGCTTTCCTAACTGATTGCATTTATTCAACTCTTTTTAAAGCTTTTTACTACTAAATAATAATCGAATCGAATAATGGAAAATCTTTAGTTTTTAACTGAATTAGCAGAAAAACATACTGATGACGAAATTTCAAACAACGAATCAATTGAAAAAAATAGAAATAGTGTTTATTACTTCCCGAGTACGAGGTAAAAGGGAAGTGTTCCAAAAAAAATTGACATATGCAGATTTTTACATATCTTTGCGTTTCTGAATACTACGTAGATGCAAAAAATGAAAAAAAATTCCGTCTGTCGTCTGTAGTCTGTAGTCTGTTCGTACACATTCCTTGCAACGCTCTAAACTCAGAAACCATTAAAGTTATCGAAATGCGGTTTCCGCGAATGGATTGCATTCGGGCCAAGTACGAAAATGCTGATATTACCTTTGATGACGCCACTTCCGGTATAAGCTAAAATGGAGGCACTCATTTTTTTTATAAGATAAAATTGCAGTTTTTTTATTTTATGTAGTTTAAGAGTATTTTTTTCTGAATTCAGCAATATATATTGTGCTATATTTATTTTTTGAAAAAAGTGTTAATTCGAGGGAAGTCTCGTGGAACTTGCCAGAATTTTTTTATGTAGTTTAAAAGAGTATTTTTTTTAATTCCGCAATATATATTGTCCTATATTTATTTTTTGAAAAAAGTGTTAATACGAGAGGAAGTCTCGTGGCAACTTGCCAGAATTTTGTTTTTTGTTTGTATGAGTGGGTTCAATGATTCATTTGAGAGTTTTGTGCGGTTTTATGCCAGTAAAGGTGATTGAATTGTCATAGTAAAAAGGTAGCTAACGCACTTGTAATCAGCTGTATTGTATCGCAAACCTTATTTAACATTTTTGAACATTTCATCATAGTCGAGTAAAACCGCCTTTCAATTAGAATGTTAGAATTCAGTTTAAATCAGTAGAACACTTGCAACTCTCTAAAGTAATTAAACTTTAACATAGGCAAAGGTTTCGTGAATTTCGCCCTGTTGTTCATTACTTGGAATGTAATATAGTTTAATATGCTCTTTATATGATACGGGAATGCACATCAATGCGCTTAGTACTTTGACATTATAATGTAAGTATTTTGAATATGTGAATGCATTACTGACTGTTCTCTAAAACATTAATAAGATAAAAAATGATACATAATATTTGAGAGTTTGAGACTAGAGTTCAATGATGCAGAGAGAGATTTAAACCTCCTAAGCCATTGTGCCACTGGATTGTGGCGGTTATTTAATAATTTATTATTAACACTCCAACTGTGTTTCGGTTAAATGGGAGAAAAGTTGGGCAATTTTGAGTTTAGTAAAATGACATTTTTAAACTGACGAAATTCCTAACCGTTCCGAAGTTATGCGACAAAAAGCGAATTTTCAGGATTTCGTGTTTGACAAATTGTTACTTTGTCGTTGATGTTAAATAAAAAGTAAAAGAAGTTTGTACAGGTACTTTTTAACGTTCTTTAACATGGCATACAGCATATTGGAATTCGACGTTTCGTTTTCAAGTAACCATCATCAACTTTGTTTTTTTAAATACGGTCCTGTCTTTTTAAACATAATATTAGAAGAGGTTTTATTTTGCATTCAAAAAAGTGTCACACTTTATATCGTTTAATTGCGATTTTATACTTACTTTACGATTATCAGAAAAATTCTAAGTACGAACCTGTATCCCTCCCAATAACATTCTAACTGAATTTTATCCATAAATGGGCTTTTGCTAACTGTACTTTCTCATCAAATTAATAAAATGACACAGAATTTTCAATTTTGAATACAAATTTTATAACCAAGTGTCCAAGTACATAATTACAATTAATCAACAAAACATAAATGAACAGATAACATTTGATGAAAAGAAAATTTAAACATGACACATACCAATAATAAAAAAAAATTATAGTAAATGCTCGAAAAGCCCTCCTTCGTTCTTCAATCGTAAATAGCATCTTCTAACTGTAGAATCCAAAGCATTCTTTAACATTGCAGGTGTTACAGCTTGGAAGGCGTTAAGTACAAAGCTTCGGAGTTCTTTTTCCATTCCAAAGATATCTTTGTAAATATAATTTCTTATGTAGGTACCCCCAAAGAAAAAAATCTAGCGGGGTTATATCGAAAGAACGAGCTGGCCAGGGTGTTTCAGAATTGGTGCCCTTTCGGCAAACCTATTTGAAAAGTAATCCTTAACCATCCGTGAATTGTGCGCAAGTGCACCGTCCTGTTTGAAACCAACAATCGCTTACTGCGGCTTAGGGTAAAATATCAAGACCGTTTTCCAAAGTAGACTCTAGTAAATTTAAGTAAAATAGTAAAATAAGTATAAAATCGCAATTAAACCATAAAGTGTGATGCATGCTCGAATGCAGAATAAAAAGCTCTTCTAATATGTATAGAAGATCAGACCGTATTAAAAACAAGTGGTTACTTGAAAACGAAACGTCGGATTCCAATTTGCTGTATGCCATATTAAAGCTTCTTTTACTTTTTATTTAATTAACATCAACGATAAAGTAACAATTTGTCAAAAACGAAATCCTGAATATTCGCTTTTTGTCGCATAACTTCGGAACGGTTCGGAATTTCATCAGTTTAAAAATGTCATTTTACTAAACTCAAAATTGCCCATCTTTTCTCCCATTCTAAACTTTATCTCTTACCGTTTCCGAAAGGCGTCAAGTAAACCGCCGTTGTTTTTGCCAGTTATAAATAAGTTGAAAAAGTAAATAATAGTGTGCTGCACATATTGTATTCAGAAAAGAGTGCATTGAACGTGGACATCTTGGCGCCGAAGGAAAATTTACCTTTTCGAGGATTAATGCCTTACTAATTAATAGTGTGCTCAACAAACAACTTCCATTACTAATAATTAATTATATGACTCATAATGTCTCACGGCAATGGTGGATTTCAAACTTGGAAACGCGTTATCCTGTAACAACACAACTTTCTGTAGTTTTATTCTGTCAATTTCTTGCCGCAATCTGCGAAGAAGAGGGGTATAGATTGCCAGTAATTGTTTGACCCTTTTGTAAATAATCAATTAACAAGATTCCCTTACAATCCTAAAAAACTTGGCTTTTCCCGCAATTGAAACTAAGTACATATATTGAATTTTTTTGGTGAACCATGACATTCCTTCGGCAGTGGTTTTTACTTTGGAACATAGTGATGCTCCCATATTTCATCCACATTTACCAATCGTTTTCGAACGCCCAAGCCCCGTTTCGCCTTTTGTGGAAGATTCCGTGGAACACATTTTACATACGATAGAAAAAATTCAAAGTAAAAATAAGTAAATCAGTCGATTTAGAATTTTTGTCTCTACCAAAAAGTTAAATAGACTTTTTGCATAAAAAAATTATGGAAGCAAATAATCGAATATTAAGATTTTTCCATTGAAATCCTGATGGTGCATCATCCAATTCTGTATAACCTAAAACGTGGATGTATGGTATGTATGGGGATGCCACAAAATCTTATTTTAGTGCCCAATTCCACATAAATCAGGGGTTCGAATCCTGCCAAAGTAAAATTGTTTATTGATTCGGTAATTTTTTTTTATCATTTAATTTAGGGATAGGAACATAAAAAATTACCTATGTATGTAAGGGGATGCGAGAAAATGTACAAATTATCCCTCTAAAACGCGAGGTTTTTTCCTGCCGCGGGCTGTCCTTGTTATTATAGTAAACGGGAAATTGTTTTAAAATAGATGACGACGTTATTGTGGTTTTAACAGCAAGTACACTGACGAATAATTAGTAAATGTCTATAGATACAGGGCGTTTACAACAAAAAAACCCTAATCTCATAAATATCTGTATGATATGCTAAGTATAAAAGGGAAACAAAGTGCTTATATTAAAATGTAAATTTCATCAATTTACCATACACCTCATTTTTTCCGATCAAGACCTGATTTATGAGATTCCATCTTCGAGGATATAAAAATTGCGCATCCAGCCATAACAAGTTGATCTTCATAAAATGTTGATCACAATTGCAAAGGTTTATAAAACCCATTATCAAAAGCACAAATATGAAATTTATTGAATTGTTTATTTTTTTCAGTCATTTATCTTCAGACAAACCCTGTTTAACTTGACAAGAGCAATCAATCAAGCTTTCAACGATATTTGAGATGTTTTATAGTCGCGAACGATTTCTTAATGTTTTTATCAATACATTATACAAAGTAAAAGAGCAAACTATGAAACGTACCGATTTTGAAATATCGGCCGCTGTCAACCGTACTAAATAATCTAACAAGGGTCGTCTTTGACACTCTAATGCATACGATGGGAAATATCTATTGAAACACGTGACTTTGAATGATATTCAAAGGTAAAATTGTAATTAGATTTTAACTTAGTTAAGTTTATCGTTTATTAGTTTATGCGATTAAAGCAAATTGCAGAAGGTATATTAATCACAATTTAAAGTTTTGATTTGCAATGTTTATGTAACCGAGTTCTGGTAGTATAGTTTTCCAAATATTTACTTTCAAAGGCAAACAATTTAGAATTTAGCTACATACTCTATGATTAATTGGATTAGAAAACAAGCCAAAAATAGATCTAATACTGAAATAGACTTTCGGGAGTTGAAACCGGCGATACAATCCAAAAAGGTAGATACTCATTTTTGTCCGCGCATATCCATGAAGCATATCAATAAGTTGGCTAGTGTAAAACTAAAACTTCATTGTTACTTTGTAGAATGGTAATGTGTCAAGTTTTTGAGCTCTTAGTGCTTGTGTAATACACAAAAGACAGCAGACATGTACGTTGCCGAGTTTTAGTATGAATTTTGTCACGAGCACTTCCATCTTGGTTTCGAGATATTTTATCAGTAAAACAAATTGCATTGTTAAGTGATAGAAACTGATAGTACTGTTTAGCGATGTCAATCATAACATTTTTTGGTAAACAAATAGAATTGACGTTCCGTTTTATTTTCCTAGTTTTATTACACCAAGATGTTAAGATGTTCTTTGTGTGAGTATTGACGTGACAAGAAAAGAGAGCTGGGCACTTGTTATGATTTCCTTTATTTTTTATATATTTCTCTCGAAGGACCATATGTCTTGTACCGGAAGTTTCAGGTACAACACTCGTATATTTCTTGTTACAATAAACATTTTTACTCGAAAACTACTTCTACCCAATAGTGTTAAATGTGCAGAGGAAAGTTCAACACTAAACTACGCATAATCTTAATGTACAATAAATAATAAATTAATAATTTGTTCCTTAACAAGTAAGTACCTAATTAAATTAATTACATTATTATCGAGGAAATAAAGAGCGAGCCAACAGAAGGGATAATTCTAGAAAAATTGTAAAAGACAAAAGAAAAAACCGATTTTTACCAAACGTTCCAGCTGGTTGAAATGCAAAACAACTTTCCTTTATTATTTTGGGCTTAATATTGGTTTGTAGTGGTCAAGAAGAGCATGGGGATAAGTTTATGCCAAAAACAGTATAATTTATATGATAAATCTTTTACCAGAATAATCAAAGCGTCCTTAACTGAAAAATCTTTAATTTCAGTTGTACTAGGAAGTCGCAACGTTTCCAGTATCGTCAACCATGTGAAAAGTTGAAGGAAGCACATCTGATTCTTGCGTCAACAAAATGTTCATTTAGAATAGCAATGAAGTTCATCACATCGCGGCTTCAATATTATAATCAAAGGATATAATGCAATTCACTAAAGCGATGATTTGTGGTCATGTACGTGAAGAGGAAAATTTAGCCGGTCGTTATGAACAGCATAGAGGAATTTCAGTCAGTTCCCATCAGGCATTTAAAATAGATGTCAGTGCCATCAAAGAAATCGCAAATACACCACGAACGAAAGCCTTAGTCCTTGTAACAAAGTTTATCAATATAGGTCATGATAAGTCGACAGTGAGGGGTAGTGAACAATCGACTGACATGTTGCATTATAAGCCGAGCACAGAATGAGAAAAAACAGCAGATCGTCCACGATCAAGTTCTTGCAACTAAAGCAAATTTCAGATTATGTGGGAAACACAGAGAATACGTCCTTGTACATTTTGGCAAATGACTCGTGGTTTTCAACGGGCGTGAAGGTCATGTCACCACTCACCACTAAAGCTAAGTAATACTGGTAATACATACGTATCTGTACCTCTCATATACGAGGGCTGTTTTTTTCAACCTCCGATTGCACAGTATGAAGGCCACGCACGCTCTGTCACTGCCGAGTCCAACTTACTGTTATTCTCTTTTTGCAGGGAAAAGGGAACAGTGCAGTAGAAATTCATCGAAGAATGAGTCTTGTGTATTGTTGTATTATGACCAATAAAAAACACAAATGGCTTCAACAAAAAAAGAAAATTTCGCTTGCGCCACGTTCTGTAATATCTTCAAATGCTCATTATTACCTCATCATATATAATAGCCCCCAGGTATTCATTCTATGGATCCTCTGATTCCTGTGCCTGTCCCTGGCGGCACCGAAATCGAACCCGCACTGCGGGCGTCGCACTTTAGCCAACAATGTTGTTTTAAAAATCCAAATGTGAGTAAAAACAAAAAAAAAAACGATGTCAGTGTCACATTCAAACGAATAAATACCAAATCATGACAATTTATCAGAATTTAATTCGTTCAAATTTTCGCTCACTTTATGGATTAAGAAGATATTCTCACGATATCTCTCCTAGAAAATATTCACCCTTTCAAAATACTCAGTCCAATTTGGAATTTTGTCTAGCAAGAGTAGATGATCTAATTAACTGGGGACGAAAAGGTGCAATGTGGCCGATGACGTTTGGTTTGGCATGTTGTGCGCTAGAAATGATGCAAATCGCTGGACCTCGTTACGATATGGATAGGTATGAATATATTTTGAACTTGTACATCAATATCTACTTTTCTCTGAAGGTATGGTACTGTTTTTCGGGCATCGCCAAGACAGACGGATGTTTTAATAGTTGCCGGAACGGTAACTAATAAAATGGCGGCGGCTTTTAGAAAGGTGTACGATGCGATGCCAGATCCGAAGTGGGTAATTTCTATGGGAAGTTGCGCAAATGGTGGTGGCTACTATTATTACTCGTATTCGGTTGTCAGGTATGTAAGTATTTGTAAGTGTGATTGAATCATTCCAAAATTTGTAGAGGTTGTGATCGTATTGTTCCCGTCGACATTTATGTACCGGGTTGTCCACCTTCGGCTGAAGCGTTAATGTACGCTATTTTACAACTTCAAAAGAAAATTAAAAGAATGAATACTGTACAAAGTTGGTACCGTAAATAAAGTAATAAATTGAAAGAGTTATTTTGGGAAGAGGCAATGTGGGATAGACTAATACTATTACAAGCAGTCGACGGGTAATTAAATTAAGGAATTAGCGGTATTGGTTTAAATGGCTCAAAAGCTATTAGCACTGGTCAGATATAATTAGATATAAGTGACATATCAGGATTAAACGATAACAGGAAACCGAAGTGTTTGGATTATGTGATTTACAGCGAGTCGCGAAGATTTATCTCACTTTTCGCTCTAATTGTACGGAGGCGAATTTTCGTTTCATGCAATTAAATCCTGGCTTAGCTTTTACAAAATAATACATCGATTATTTGCTATTATCATAATTAGCATTTATTTTCGTAAATTGTAATTCTACATTTAACGTTCGGCTTTTATGAAAATGACAACACTGTACCCTTTGAAATTTCCAAACCACATAATACGGTAATCTGCAACGAAAAACACTGATCTCTAAAGCGAGGTGGTTTATGCTTTAGTTTAATAATCATAGTAGGAAACAGAAGATTCTATAAAATTAACATTTAATATCTATAGTCGAGGAAATAAAGCACTAAAATAAGCCAAACCTACCATATTTTTGTAGTACGACGGATTGAGATGGGGTTTTTTGCATTACGTACAATATTTTTTTTAAAACGGCGCAGAACAGTTGACCGTTCTAGGCCGGAAAGTAAAAATGAGTCCGGTAAAACCTTTTACCGGACTATCACAATAACTTTCTGGCTCGGTCCGACAAAATGAGATTTTCTGATCTAAAAATAAACCGGAAAGTACTACTTTCTGGCCGATTTAAAAAAAAATACATATTCATAGAAAAAATTCATAACTTCGTTATAAGCTTCTAGAATCGACTCAATTCGGGTTCAAGGAGGTTTTCGAGGTCGCTGATTCCGAATATGACCTCCAAATTGCCTCACCGCCCACCTGGAGCTCAGGATGGTTGAGCAACGTCATCTCCGAAGCTTTTTCTGAAATTCACTCTCAAATGATTTTAGACATCTCATACGAAGTTTGTTTGGGTTTCTGATTCCAAATCAAGCATCGGCAACCGTCCCCCGCGTACCTGTTGCCCCGCATCCGGGCATCAGCTTAGGTCGAATGTGGCACCGGATACTTGCTAACGGACACCTGGTGCATCACACCGCGGCGGCATCAACGTCATCCTCTGGAGTTTCACTAAAATTTCAAGCCTAGTGAACTAAAAATAATTTGTAATTGCTAGGCCGGGGTTCTTCCAGGACCTCTATCCGGACCTGACCAGCCGTGCATGGTACATAACTCGCCTGCAGAGGCGGATTCCGAAGTTATCCACGAGATTTTGAAACTACTCTAACTACCAACCTTATATTAGGAGTTTTACATACAAATTTAATCTGTAATAAAAGGAACAAATTAAATTAAATTAAATTAAGTAAATATTTTATAATATTAACTTCATACATTTGGATGATAATGTTATTAAACAAAACTTACATTTTTTTATATACCTATATCAGATTCGATCTGAGCGACCCAAAAAAACCCGGAAACAATTTTCGGTTCCTTATAGGCTTGAAACTTTGGTGAAACTCAAGACGATGACGTTGATGCCCGGATGCGGGGCATCAGATACGCAGGGGACGGTTTCCAATGCCTGATTTGGAATCAGAAACCCTAAAAACCCTCGGATGAGATGTCTAGAATCATTTTAGAGTCAATTTCAGAAAAAGCTTCGGAGATGACGTTGCTCAGCCATCCTGAGCTCCAGGTGGGCGGTGAGGCAATTTGGAGGTCATATTCGGGATCAGCAACCTCGAAAACACCCTTGAACCCGAATTGAGTCGATTGTAGAAGCTTATAACGAAGTTATGAATTTTTCTATGAAAATGCATTTTTCACTGCTTATGAGAAAACGACCACGCTAAAATTTTCCGATAAAATGATATTTAGTCTTCTTAATCATAAATTGATTGGCATATCTCCTCCATAACCAAACAAATACATATCTAAAATGCTCTGAAATAATATTAAGAAACTATTACTTTGCTCATAAGTAACTCTTTCTACTTTTGGGAATTAATTTCACTTCGTGACTTCGAAACACATAACAACCAGCAATGTGATGGAAAAGTAAGGTTTATCATGCTTTTTAATCTGTAATAAAAGACCATTTTAAATCGCTTTGAAAACTTTGGATCATACCATCATACGCAACTATACGACAAACCAAATCGCATTTGGAACATGGATTGTGAATTCTGGATTGCGATAGGAGGGTGGACAGTGGACATAGTAGGTACACGCGGAGGTAGTCTCAAATTCGGGCTCTTTGTACTACCTCCCTGACTAGAGTCGTCCAACCCCGCTCCACACTGGAGATGAACCTGAGGATGCTGGAAGGAGAAGAGGTTCTAATTGTAGCCATGTTCCACCCAATATGGATCCTCTCGAGACACTCACAAAGTATATGGTGTGCCATCTCGTTACCTATGTAATAATATCCTCTACTCTACAAGATCGTGATTCGATCGAGCCCATACGGTACATGTGCTTGTTTAGTTTACAGTGACCAGAGAATATGCCCACAAGTAGTCACTGGTTCTTTCTTGATAACCCTGTGCAAAAACGCGCCAGGAATAGAAAAAATAGGGGATCTAATTCATGTATTCCTGCCAATTCTTTCGGAAATGTGTGAAATAAATCCCCCACTACCGCGTGTGCAGGAGGAGGAGGGGCTTTGATGGTTCCAGTTCCATTTTACAGTTTTTTACTTGTAACTCGAAAACGGTGGGAGTTTACTAAATTTACTACAGGTTTGATTCTTTACATAATTATGAAAACCAAGTCCAAGTCCAAAGTTGAAGATTTAAAAAAAACCCTTCCGGCTCACGTTTTTCATCGAATTTCTTCTTCTAACTCGTTCATTTTACACTAGAATCGTTAATTACAACATTCAATTTCCTTCAAGAATATATATAACATATGCGAAATTATATATGGTAGGTCAAAAGTCACAGCGTTTTTGGTTTTTAAGAATGTCGCAAAAAAGTGTGATTTCTATTTTTCATTATTGGGGACTATAACTCACCACTCATATGTGGTTTATACATACATATGTATATGACCTATACATGATTCCCTGTGGTTTTTTCCCCGATGAAACCTCATCTTAGCCGCATAACTGAGAGGTAGCAGAGTGAAAAAATGGAAATCATGGTTTATTTACATAAGAAGAATGAAAATACAATACATACAAATAGCAACACTAACTTTCGTTGTGGATCGAGGCTGTCGTTCCCAAGCTATTGCTGGATCTGCAAGTACACCCTGCGAGAGTGTTGCCCACTCGCACTTTTAGTTGATGGAGAAATCAGATTGGGTCTCGCCTTGGTTGAGGATTTGATGAAGCACGTGTATCTCCGCCCATTCAAATCCTTCTGGTTTGGTGCGGTTTGATACATTAGCAGGAACAAATCTTCACCTGCTTGTCAACACTCTCCGGGCTTGATGAGGTGCTGTAGAACAAACTAGCAATGGCTCGGCACTCGTTTGGCTTTTTCTCAAAGCATTTGAGTATGGAAGCTTTGCTAGGCCTCCTGCACGGCTCGAGTGGCGTCGCCCTAGCGGTGACGCGCAAGCAACTTTGGTAAGACAGCTGATCGACGAGTTTGAATCCGTGCGTATTCGAGTAATTACGGGCTCCACATTGAAATGTGGTTTATGATGCGTCACAGAATATCCCATCTGATGCGTATATCCTCTAATTTGGTTATAGGGGCATTTTCAATTGCCAATATGTATATGTAAATTTACATTCCCACAAATTACATACATATATGCTATTGTTTAAAAATAGAATTCATAGTTTTCATATTCCATGAGAAACAGACAATAATTTCATGGTAAAATAGTATTCTCCACAAGTGGCTTTTCGGAGAATTTGCATTCGTGGAAGAAGATAATTGATTCACTGTAGGTAACTCTTGTTCTTTTTCTATGACTGTAGGGGAGCTCCTGTAGTTGTGTGGTGGGGAATAACTTCGTCTCCATGTTTCCTCTCCCAGATTCCATAAAAAAGTTAGTCTTCTTTGGTGGAGTATAGGATAGTTTGTAAAATTATGTCACAGCAAAGTTCAAACGAACAAATAACTTACTTACCTTATGTGACAAAACCAAGCGAATCAGTAAAGGCCTGGTTCGGTGCTTACTGTAAAGCTTCAAAATGTCCGATCCGCACGTAGTCAAAGTCAAATACGTATAATAAGACCAGCTGATCGGTCACTACGTTTATTTACTTTAACCCGATTCTGGCTGATTAACTCAAAAACAAAAACCACTCTTTCCTCTAAAAATTACATCATATTTTATATAAAATATTATATTATAATATAGTATAAGGTCATATATGTACATGCATTGCATATGTATGAACCACATATGATCATATTCAACATTGGAGAGTCAAAACAAAACGGTGCGTCTTTTCATATCTAATTATGTATGGAATCAAAGCTGTAGCAAATTTAATAAGCTATCATTTTTATGTAGAGAATTTTTTTGCTAGGACCCACCGTTTTCGAGTTATAAGTAAAAAACTGTAAAATGGGACCTTCAAAGGAAGGTTTTATTTTACGTTGATCAGGGGATCTTCCCTACAAATTTCCGAAGGAATTGGTAATACATGAATTAGTTCCCCTATTTGCTCTTTATTGGTCTATCCTTACTGGACTATCAGGCTGTTTTTGCACCTCCCAAAGGAGAGAATCCATGCAGTTGCATACTTGAACAGAATAACAATGAATAAGAATATAAACAACGAAAATGAGCATTTACATAAAATGTTCTCGCATAACTAATTTAAAAGTACTAAAAACCGCCATAAATGCATTTTATTTATCGAAAAATTCACATATATTCATTTCGTCAAACAATTTATTGCAAAATCTACGGAAACAGCACAATGAAACGTATGTGACATTAAATTTTAAATTGGAATTTCTTAACCGTATTTTTGGTTCAAATAGTAATAAAAGTATCGATAACTGGCAAAACATGACAATAAAACCAAAGAATTTGATGCCAAAACAAACAAAACGCGCAAGGAAAGCGAAAATGCGTGGGTTATAAACCGTCAACATAAACTCAGATGGAATACTGATGTGTAAAATAAGATTTTAACGAGTTCGGTACAATACCACCTTAAATAATAGATTACATAAGTTTCCTTACCTCATCGGTTTAAAAAGTGCTTGCAGTCCACGCGGATAGTCAATTATCAGCTTTAATTGTGTTCCACCAGTCTTCTGAACTGAAATTAAAAGAGAAAAGTTAGAGAAATAATACTATAATTTATGGCATGGCGCAACCATATGAATTATTAAAACATAATTTAGATACGCAGAATGGTTGGTTAATTTTATTTCTTAGCGAATATGAATCAAACAACGGTTTTAATGTGCAAGTTGTTATAATACCTATTCCATTTACACACAACCCTTAAGGGCAACGCCTGTTCAAATAAGTGAAGTAAATTGCTCTTCTCCTCATTGGCGCTTTAGAAGGATATTTTTGTTGTAATGAAAATCGTATCACCTAATTTCTGCACGAAGGAGCTTAAAGTTGTGGTCGTTACATGCACTATTAAAAATGTACCGTTTGCCTTCTCCCTTTGAGGTTGTACCTCTTCTACCTTTTGGTTAATTTAAGGTAAACCGAATAGAAAGAATACCATTCACATTTAAAAGGCTCTTTCTTCTTCGATACGACGTGATAGCAAGAATAATTGGTTTAAACAGTGCGAGTTAGCGGATATTCCATTTATGCGCGGAATTAATTTTATACAGAACGTTTTGATAATTGTTATTATGCATAGAAATCAATCCTGGCGTCTATTAACTTGGCGCAATAAAAATCACAATCTCAGACTAATAAAAGTCCATTTGATCTCTTGACATCAGTAAATTTATATCAGTATTTTACTATTTGAACCTATAAACTTTGAACCAAACAAGGGAGCAATAAACTTTTGTTCAATACCACCCCAATCTATGTAGTGTATAGGTATCACGATTACATTTCAACAACCGCCACAAACCATAAAGTACACCCCGAATCCTATATATTTGACTTGCTGATTTGCATCTACAATGAAGGCGAAAACAACGAGACATAATTTTGAGGTCGAAAGCAATCACACTGTAATTATAACATCAATGGCCCCATATTAATCGACTCCATTAATCTGAACAAATTGTTAAAATTTATAATTTACAGGGCGTTTAATTAGTTTATTGTGTAAATTGATCGATTTTTAATTATTCTATTAAATCAAAAACTTGGACTAATTAAATTAAACATTTCCTATGAGTTACTTAAATAATAGTCAAGTTCGAGCACACAAATTACATTATTATGCAGTATCTTGTGTTATAAGATGTTCACTCAGATTATGTTAAAATTAGTCGAAAATCCCTTTGTTCCAAACGCGTCAATTCCCCAGCGGTACATATTTAGCTTCCAAAGTCGTAGTCTAGGGAAAACTGTAAGGCAACAGACACTGTAGAGTGGTTTTCTCGTAGACACGTTCAAATTGTTAAGTAAAAAACGACCGAAAGGTCGTTGCCACCCCTTAAAGTGAACAAGAGACAATATTTTCTAATAAAGAGAATAATAATAGTAATTAACAAACAGCCAGGTATACATTTACTAAACATGTGAGACGTGATTAAATGAAAGTAATAAAAAAAGACATCAGGAGTAAAAGAACGTTGCATTTCTGTCACAATCACCCGAACAACTACGGAAGGTGAGACGTCTTCAGACATAGTCTTTCCGACTCTTTCAGACATAGAATATCCCAGAGAAACCCCTTCAATGTGTTACTAACTCAAACTTTCTCAAACTTAAAAGTTGTTGTTAAATAAACTCTTTTTCGAAGCACGTAGGTTATTGCTAGGCTAGTCTATAGTTCAGAATGAGTATCACAAAATTTGTTGTTTTGGTATTTGCCACGGACATGGCGGGCCCATTCCGTGAAACATATAATGGAAATAAATACATTTTAGTGGCAGTAGACTACTTTAGTAGATTGATAAAAGCCCATGCACTTCCAAACCAAGAATCAGTGACGGCTGCAGATGTTCTAGTGAAGGAGATGTTCAGGAGGTTCGGTGTTCTAATAGAATTACACTTTGCACACATTGGGTCTACATTACTGCAAAGCATGTGTCAACTATTAAGTATTGAAAAGAGCTCGTAGCTCGTGGTGTTCCTAAAAACATTGATATCTAGACCGTAGGTAAGTTTGACATCTTCATCAGCTGTAAGCCTGACGATGACTGAATTAAGTCAAAACTGTGCTGCCAGCAAAACATAAGACGCATTTGATGGGGGGCAAAGATGGAGGAATAAGAATTGATCAATCTATGGCCAATCCCTGCCGAAACCACCGAAGACATAATACCGAAACAGTATCGAAAGTTAGTCGGCGAAATTACCTTACTTCTTTGTTTATGTCAGCCTTCAAGGGGCCAGGCGAAGCTATTAATTTACTAATAGAATAGTAACAAAACTACAAATCCGATACGACACTCGAAAAAACTTCCAGAAAAACACATAAAAAAATATTCCCTCTGTCATACAGGAGAAAGGCCGTAATATTGCCGCGTTCTAGTGTTTGTCAAAATTTAACGAGATGAAGCACACCGAAAACTCATGACAAGATCCAAATTAAGCAAATAGTTCACAATTTAATAATATCGTTACTCCATTAATGAATGTGAATGATCATTTTGGCGAAAGACTATTTGCGGTTCTATTAGCAACCGCAGATAAATTTCATGCTAAAACACAGGAACATTACGGGCTCACTCAATAACGACTCTGTAGTGCCCCCCCCCAGCTGCAGAAGGAGAGTGTTCTCACCCCCTCTGTGAAGCTGCTTGTAGACGTATGGCTATATCAAAGTTGGCTACGCCGATGATGCAGGGAGCCATACATAACATATGTACATGTAGTGGAAACATGGTGCAGAGAGGAAGCCTCTCTCTTCTCATGACGAAAAGATCCGACAAAGCTAAAGGACATAACAATATACGGCGCCAAGCTGCAAGTTGTGGGAGAAGTAAAATACTTAGCATTACGTTAGACCAAAGACTGGCCTTCCAACCACATCGGGAGAAGGTAAAGCTCCTGCTTGCACGTGGGCAAACGTACGGGAGTAAGTGGGACGTATCGCCTACAATGGCTCACTGAATATACACTCGGATGATTAAACCAGTAATTACGTATACGTCCCTGGTGTGGTGGTATAGGACGTTCACCCAGAAGAACATGCAGATACTTTGCAAGATGTAGCGCAAAGCTTGCCTTGGTATTACAGGGGCAATGATAACGACCCCTACAGCAGCTTTAGAGACTCTCTTGAACCTATCAGCCACTAATCTTAGTCATTAGCGTAGATGCGCTCAGAGGGCATACAGGTTCGGAACCGCCCTGTGGGATTACATGCAACAAAAAAGAGATTCAGGCAATACTCACAAGGAGCACTGTAGACATTTATCAAAAATGTTAGGGCAGAACCATTCCAAGATCTTCCTGGAAAACCCAAACGGTGATTTAGCAGCGTCCATCTTAAAATTAAGTACGACGAACCTAACATTTACAACAGAAATGGTCTGAATAAACACCTGCACAACATGGGACTGACGAAATATAGTCCGTTATGCAGGGGGTTGTGTTGAGGAAGAGGAAGCGCCATACCACGTCATCTGCCAATTTGAGTCATACACAAAGGCAAGGGAACACTTACTTTGAAATAAAAAGATTCGCACCTATAGAATCGAGGACTGTGTTGAATACATATACCTACCTTTGAAGGGTAGACAATAACGGGGAGTACAACAATAGACCAAAAGGTCGCAGTGCAGGAACCACTCGGACCGCTCCTTAAGGAATAACAGTAATAATAATAACAGTACCTTCCTCTGGACAAGAGATTGATGACAGTAATCAAATATTCATTAAATACATATGTTGAAAGGTGTCGATATCATGCAATCGTTCACGTTAGTATTGTGTTATCACATACACATAACAAAAGCAAACTTCTTACTATATGAAACCACATTAAATTTATCACATCACGACACACTTGTCATTTATGCTGTGAGAGACAGAATCTCAGTCTCATCTCTGTAACTACATATTGGCAGTATGGAATCCAATAATTAAACGCGCTGTGAAAGAAGAAACCATCCGGTTTATGTATAGTAATCCATATTCTCAAAGTTAATTATGTTGAATTTATTTCAACTATGTATTTCCAAAAAGAATAAAGACCCCACACTTTACACCCAAAAGCACACGGAAATCGCTAAAACCAAAGGGGTCTTTGTATTTTCAAGTCCATAGAAATGTATGAATAGTCCGGATATAGTGATGAATGATCTCGATTTACGGCTCTTTGGTCTCCCAACGCATTTTTACACAAGCTTTGTGCATTGTATAGTTAATACCAAATTTACAAGCGTGATCACGAATACGATTACAATTAAATATATCCCTTTACCTACGACGAGAACGAGACGGTACAAAAGAGTAAATTGTTACATGAAATACAAACACAATCAATCATATTATATCCCAAAATGTAGCCAAGAATTTCGGGTAAAAAACTTGTATTTGTTTAAGCAAGTGAATTGCAATCGTAATCGCCATTTGATCTAGCTACCAAAAAATATTTGTTTAAGAGAAATTCTTACCGTCCATTAATTTTAGATGTATATTTACATAAAATATTTTCATTTATATAGGGATGATAACAAGAAATTACTTCCTTATTTCTCCTTTTAGTGCCATTTCGTTTCCTTTACAACTCATCTACGTTTGTAATTCAGAACAATTTGTGAGCCATGAAATAACTTTTTGATTAAGAACAAAAAAGCAACGTCGCATAAAATTAGAAATTAGAGAGAAAGGGAGAGAGTAATGATAAATAAACATATTAATATTATATTAACTTACCCACATGAATGATGGGTTGAGTTCCCATTTCTTGTAGTAATTTATTTACGTATATATCGTCCTTTCCATATAGCTCGTGTTGAGATATTTGAAGTTGGAATCTTTCCAAATTTGTAGCATTTTTTCTGTAATAAAAAAAAATATTTATATATGGTAGTTCCTTTGACAGTTACAAATGTGAAAATAAATTGATATTAGATACGAATAATTTCGCTTACGTTGTTATATTATTATTAGATCAACGATTTCATCAGTTTTCAACTAAATTTTACGTTTCTCTTGCCGTTTTTAAGTTTCCTATACATCCCATACTGTAGGACCACAATCTGCAGCAACGACCAGCGGTGGATGGGCCCAGGGGGAAAAAGGGAATTTTCCCCCTGGGCCGGTAAAATTTTTAAAAATTGGGCCGGTAGAATCTAAAACCACAGTCCTATTTTAAAATAGAATTAATATTTCACACGACAGAGAAATTGACGATAACATAATGATGGGTAAGGGTAATTCGAAACTACCTATAATACCTTATCGCATTGTCGGCATTCGGTGTAAGTAAATAAATCAATAAATGATATAGAATACATAATATCTCAGTTTAGTTCAATGCAGCATCTTTACTGGAAATTATATATTTTTATTTAATAAAATTTGTATAATTTTTACTTTCTTTTTAAAAAAGTTAGACATAATTATAGGATAGGTAGTCATCATTTACAATAATGGTTGATTATGTGAAATACAATGCAACTGCAACCCTAATGCAGTTTGGTCTCTTTCCTAAGAGTTCTTGCTCTAATGCAGTAAATTTATTATGAATAGAAAATGAAACGTTGCGACGATTCGACAAAACCTAATCTTGACCTCAGGATGAAGTTATTGAATCCATGAAATTCAAAAGATTTTCAATTTGTGCATGAACCTCTCTTTTTTGGATCCTAGCAACTTTGAAAATGTAAAACAGAATAAGATACCAAATAATGTTCTGGAAGAACTTTCGAAAAAAATTATTCTGTTCAATAATTTAGCAACATAGGAGTAATTACAAGAACAGATTTTTACTTTCGCCAACAACTGGGAAACATTAAAATTGACCTTACAAGGATCTTATGCCGAACTTGGACGATTCTGAGGAAAAAAATATTTTGTGCAAAAATTGTCGAAATTGTGCGACCGGTTGCTACAAAATTATTTTAAAATATAATTTATATCAATTATACCAATTTCTTCTGTCTTTACCAATTTCACAAGTCTTTGTTGAAATTTATAAAAAACAGACTGCGAAATTGATTGTCCAATGATCATTTAGAAGCCTTTATGATGTTGATGCGCACAGAAAAAGCGAATTTGCGTACAATTGATAACGAAAATGTTATTAATGATTTCGCTGAGACGTCTCTACTATGAAAAAGTTGTTGGTTTTAGATTTTTATTTTTATTACTAATTTTTTAGGTTTGTTTGTGTAAGGTTTAGTTAATTTTTGTAGTTTTACTTCTTCATTTAATAATAATAGTAATCATAATTATAACTACATAATTCATTGTGCAAAAAAGGAATTAAAAAAAAATTACACAAACGTGTAGGGTTCACCATGAAGTAGGTAAATTTTCAACATTCCCATTTTTCTTATTAATTTTTTAGCAACTTTCGGAATTTTATACCAATTTACGTGATGGATGTCCTTGCCTAAATAAAATGAAACTCTTTTTTTCTATTTCGATATTTTTACCGAAGTAACAATATTTTTAACTATTACTGATGAAAAACACTTATTATTATTATCAACATTATTATCTACTATTAGGCTAAAAATTTTCAGCCTGCATCAATATTTGCTTTGGGCCGCTTCCTCTATTTCCCAGGCCGGTTTAGGTTATCCCATCCACCGCTGGCAACGACTACTGCATAAAACTAAGATACAAAAAATTGACTTTAAACATTATGTATTAGTAACCTGATATCAAAAATGACGCTTATTCTAGAAAAAAAAACAAGAAGAGAACACAAATCTTTTGGAACAATAGAGTTCATATCACTTGCAAACAATTCTACCGTCTCAGCTTTCCGTTTTACCTCTACGCTAACTGAGTAGAAGTTGAAACAAATTGAAAATGTTGTATGATATCCGATAAATATGACACAAAACCGTAAGGTTTCTCACCTTCTGATCATTATTCTTTGCCAAAAAAAATAATATGGTGAACGTCAACTGTAATGGCAAAGGTATTCGTATAATTGAAACAACCAATAAATAATTATTTAGTGAAAAAATATTAAAATACACATCATGGGAACTTTTTGGGCGGGAGCAACCTGCGTCGGGCTCATGCTCGAGTTGTTCCACATCGTTGATTTCCTATCCTGAAGCATCAAAGATTACTGGAGAAAGTACACATTCTTCATCGTTTTCAAGATACATACACACAATTGCCGTAATAGTTTTGCTAAATTACTCAACACTTCAAGGATGCTTTCCGGAGAGATGGTCATTTCCAAGTCCCTGTTGGATATGATGTGGGTTTTGTATAAAACTTGTAACAAAAACTTAGAGGGTTTTCTCCTTGGTGAGGTGGTAAGTTCAGTAATCATTTGCTACTGGCCATATCAACCCACGTGTGTGTCGAGTATAGGTTTGAGAAGATCCCGGGTGTTGGGTACTTTATTACTAAGGAACTCTCACCTTCTCCACTAGGTAATTAAAGTTTAGTAGGCGTCACTCCTTTTTAGTTACAAGAAAAAGGGCATATAAGGCTGCCTTTTTTTGTTTTCTCATCCTCTCTTGTAGAATAAGGCTAGAGGGAATGGTGAAAACTCGTATTTTAAGTGTAGGTATACTCAAGTCATCATCTGTTCGATGATCATGATAGCCTTACTGTTGAGACCATGGATTTATTTAAGTATCTTGACCTTAAATGAGCTAAACAAGTTCTATAAATCTGATGTTGTTAATGGACCTCTATGTTTAATGGTTGTTCGTTGTGGAAGGACAACATGTGAAGGGTGTTGGAAGAAAAGATCGACCCTGTTAACGACTGACCACTACGTAACTTGTAGAAATAACGAGCACTTCCTGTGGTACCACCGAAACCATTCTAAACCATTATTTAAGCCTTCTAAAGTGTCTGCGAAATTAGTGACGAAAGAACAAAAATGTAAACGAATGATTTGTTATTAGGCCAATTTAGAGTTGTTTAAATGGAATTCTTGTTTATCGGTGTGTGACTGTTAATGACTGCTCCAGAGCCGAAAATACGCAATATGGATTAGCGTTTCGCATTACGAAGTATGCACGGTTGTATAAAAAAAGGCAAATTATCACATAGAATAATTATTTCATCACGACAGTGCTCTGGTTCATAAAAATTTGGTATGATACCGGGGTTCAACTTACTGAAGATCCCTCCTATCTAACCAAACTGCATTTTGTCTTATTAGTAGGTAGTTACACTTCCAACCATAATTCAAGTTTTTGTTCTTTAGCTATATCATGTTTCGATAGACCTTCACTGAAGAGGTTCGCGTGTCCAAACGCATACAATCAATAAGACCATTTCTGCGGTTACTGATATATATTTTGATGATTCGCCTTTGATAGATACTGTTTCTTATTGAATGGAGAATGGTTGATTGTTTTGTTACAGGCCACCATTGACGGTTTACCTATTATATTCGCTGTGGCAGTAAATAGACTACATCGTCGTGATAAAAAAAGTGGCGCAATATAATTGTTGTAGCATAACAACACTCTGGAAGAAGATACTTTCAATAGGAATTATTGAACCGAACTTGGTACAAGAAAAGAAACGAATTAAGAATAAATTTACGTAAATATTAATAGTTAATTGTTGTTCAGTAGTTTATTGTAAGATGCCATTTCTACACAATTTTAAAACTATTTTTCCTTTCTGTTGGCTATTTAAGATAATTTTATTCAATTAGGTAGTTAAGAATCACTTTAATATTATTCAGACATTAGTTATTTCTATGAACCCAGAACTTTCAGATTTATTCATATATCTACTGTAGTCATAAAATTCAGTTAATTCCTTTATATTTAGTCAAAAGTAATACCTTTCGAACCCGAAAACAAATATATAGAATATTTTACTAGGAACATCACTTGCGGTACAAGGCATTTAGCATTTTATAGTAACATATTGTGAAATACTACCTATACAAAGCACACAACACAGTACTTAAGTTAAGCCAGTACATTGTATATTGTTTAGTTTACCTCCTGTGAAGTTTTTGTGTTTCCCTTCACTGTAATTACAAGATTACAACTCATGTGTTTTATTTATAACTATAACTTTATTGTGCTACATAACCCGCATCACTATCTAGACATCAAAGTAGGCAGTGTAGGTAAATAAACCGAGGAAAAGATAAATAAAATTAGAAATTACACGTTTGCAACATTTATTGCACATATGCTTACAACTTCAGTAAAACTGATCTGATTGCTATGCTAGATTCTTCTATGATTGGCGATTGAATACATAAGTCCCCCATTTGGAATAGTAAAACACAAAAGGGATGCAAGAAGATTCTAAAATTGAACTTGAACCTGAACCCAATAAAAGTGGAATGTAGTGAGCGGAAAGTAAAGTTACTCTGTCAACTACCTACAGCAAATTATTTATACGTTAGTCATTGAATTAGAGCGGTTGTGTTAGTATTTTTGAACCTCTTAACTAGGACATAAATTTCTCACTTAATTTATATTATTTTGTAAATTGACCCTCTGCATTTATATTGCAACACTTTGATACGCCGCCACTATTTTCATTATAATAAAATTTGTAATTTGCAATCAGATAGATTGTGACCTGGGAAGAATGTCGATTCCTTTATTACACATAGGTAATCTTTTTGGTTATGACGCAACTGCTCTTATTGAGCAACTAACGTATATTATTGCGTCGAAGTCGAATATTATTTTGTGATTGTGTTGTTACTCAGTTGGCGCTGTAAAAGTAATTAGGTACGCTATGTAAACAGTAACCAGTGTTAATATAAATAAATCCATGTTAATGGGCGATAAATTAATTAAAATAAGCTGCGTAATTACTGTATAAATAATCAGCTCATGAGGTAACTAGGAAAACTATGTATTAATATCCGCAAGGCATAAATGCTAGTAATCCTTTCAATATATTTGTTATGGTAATTACTTAGGTAATGAGAATGACCGTAGCAGTCTTATAGCAATATGCAGTTGCAACTTACACCAAATAAAAATTTACTAATATGTTTAGTTGGAAATTAGTGTTACCAAGAAGCGACAAAGTCTCCCACACAGTAAAAAATATGGGAAGATAAGCTGCAATAGTGCTCCATCATGTGTTAGTGATGGAAGAGAAGGAAGTAAAGGAATACATCATTCGTATGATTATTACATATGATATAAAGGCATAAAAAATAAAACGAAGAAAATGGAAACCCTACCCTAGTCGATGGTATTTAAGTAACAACCGATTACATAGTTTCTTAGTTTGTAAATAAATCAAAAGGAAACGAAGTTAGATACGAATAGTACACTTTTTAAGACGGAAAGCTACACGAAAAAGAAAAAGAATTAATAAACGAAACTTTACTAGTAAAAGTATATTGAACATATGTTGTCAATATTAGAGAAAATTAAGAAATAAGAGCGTTATGTCTTGTATCCAAAATATTTATATCAAGCTATAGCTTCCATCTGTTTACACAAAAACCTTGAAAATTTTTATTTGATGTAAAAAATAAATATTATATTACTCTTTTCATCGTAGAGATTTAACACAAATTCTACCAAACAACGAGATATTTTAATTAACGCAGTTTTTTACATTTCATCCCCATTTCATCGTTCTTATTTTGTTCTCATATTCGAAATATTAAATAACTTTCAAAGTAAAAGAACCCATTTGTGAGTACCAAAAATAACTTTTAGCTTTTGTATGCCTTCTGAAAACCTACAAAATATTAATTTAAAAATTCTAATTTAATAAAAAAAAACTTTTTACTATATTAAATGGCACCAAAAAAATAATCAGACACTCACAAGGAAATGCAATTTTCACTCTTCGTGCTTACAAAAGATTACATCTATGAGAGAGCGTTTATTTTTGGTATAAAAACAAATTTCTTATGTCTGCAAGAAACGGTGCTAACCTCTGATAAAGTGAAAAGATTACTGATCTGAACATCTACTACATTCCAGGTTATACGTCCGCAAGCCTTGTTGAAAGTAGAGAGTTACGAAAATATGATTGACCCACGGTTAACCTCAAAAGTAATTCTCGATGACGAGAAGGATACAAAGGAAAGTACCACACAAGCTTTCCTATGAAAGTACAATTCATGTAGCGCCAGACTGATGATAATGCGCATTATGAATCGCACCACTAAAATGTCGACACTTGTGTCTAGACTAGATCTATAGATTGAGTGTCTTCGTATGTACACCACCTAGAGCAGTGTCGCTAGATCATATACTTGATGTCGCTACATCGCTCTAGATATAACATACACTACGGTCTGAACACGATATTCCTTTAGTCTCGAGACAAGGTGTGGATCTACCAACGATTTGAAACTAGTTGCTAGATTGCTGTAATTACGCACCGTAGTAATTTTCACAGATATCATCATTTATTATTATTAAAAATGAGTAATAATAATAATAATAATAATATCCAGTCCGCTTTGTGGACTAAAGAAAATACAAAGAAACTAAATGAATTATTTAGAAGCGACTCCCGAGTTGTGGGACACCTCATCTACTATGTACAGAGGTAGAACAAAAAAAAAATGCTGCTACAGCAAAAATGGCAGAATACTTTGGTGCTCCTTGCTCCGAGATTGCCAGAAAGTTACATAATTTAAGAACTGTTTTCCTGTTCTTGCGCTTTTTTACAACATAATTAATAATGATAACTGCGGCCGCAAACCGACACCTTATTCTGATCATTATTATTTATATTTATGCAGTTGTGAAGTGAATTTTCACAGTGCACAGTGGTGTCTTATCTATACATATAATTCTCACATGTTGCATGTGATTGTGAACACATGCTAGAGAAGTGTAGCAACTTGAATCTAGTGAACTGCTCTAGACCAGCTCTATCTGCACAAAAATTTACACTGACGTGTGAACAAGCAGTAGAGCGCTCTAGACACAAGTGTCGACATTTCAGTGTCTCGTGTGTACGTAGCATAATAGGTACTCTGTGATAATGTATTTAAATTGCAACAACTGCACGAGCGTTGAGCACGTTCGTATCCGCTGACCGAACGCCGGTGTTTGCGTGTTGCCTTGTTCGAAGGTGTTGCCCGCGTCGTGTACATTACTTACTATGCACACGGATACACGAGCAGATATTACGCGGCGGACAAGTACAGACCCGTCTACCTTTTTGTGAAACTTCTACACGCCAAAAACACGCACGTGTATTCATAAGCCGACGGAGTGGAGCGAGCAGCACGCAGTGTATTAAGAAATACCTACAGATACAGAAACGACAGTATCTCGGCAGATACCAAATTGCAATGCGAAAATATTTCCTTTTAAGATGGTCGTCGAATTAAAATGAACTAAAAGGAGGTTGCAAACCTCACAGAATCCGCCGAAAAATTACTAAATATAACACACTTATAAAAAAATAGTACATATATTTTGCTTTTAAT
This sequence comes from Pyrocoelia pectoralis, assembly GCA_036250285.1. NCBI lineage: Eukaryota > Metazoa > Arthropoda > Insecta > Coleoptera > Lampyridae > Pyrocoelia > Pyrocoelia pectoralis. Next base: position 19,246,442 of record CM070080.1, on the reverse strand, counting down.
ATATTGGATATTTTAATAAACAGTAGCGCTCAAATACTTCCTTTTAAGATGGCAGTCTTGCGCTTCAAACATCAAAAAAACCGCCCTATGTGTCACTTTTGCATCCGTAGGTACTTCTTCTGTGGTATGTACGCTCGTGTATTCCTACCCTTACAACACTCTGAAACACCAACGGTGAGCAGTGTAAAGGTGCATTTCCATTACAGCGTTTTGCGGTTTGCGTTGCGTGGCAGTCAAACCTCATTGGTTAATTTAAAATGTTTGCGGGGAACATTTTAAATTAACCAATGAGGTTTGACTACCACACAACGCAAACCGCAAAACGCTGTAATGGAAATCCCTTAAGCTATAAACTTTCACTATTCAATATTACTGCAATTTAAGGCTTATTTGCTGGATTATTTGCAACCAAGATACATTTCTAAATTTCTTCAATTGGTCTACAAGTCACTCATATACATAAGCTAATGGATAATTTTACAAATAAAAAAAGAATGTAATAAATGATACAATAAGAAAGATGTATTTCTTTAAAATTCGAAGAGTGCAGAATTGAATATCATAAAATGGAGCAATGAACTTAACTATATTGGGCACTGAAATCTTTTTACATCTGCAGTTATCATTTTTACACATTGGAACACATTCTGAATTTTATTTTTTTGTGTAAAATTATGCAAACAGCCTGAGGAGGTTTTGCTAATATCGTATGACACGTAATAAACGTTATTCCTTTATCAGATAGTATAAGCGCGGTATAAACTTGATTAGCATACAAACTACTGACATCCCGCCGGTGATATAAAGACATCAGCCGACTTGATCCGCTTTGATTGAACTTGTAATATATTACACTCTCTACAGGTTTCCTGCCGTACAGCCGACTCATTTTTCTAATCGACTTTCATGGGTAACGCTAAATTGATGCGATAGGAAAACAATTGAATTTAATTATTCGTAAATAAATAATAAAAGAGGGTGAAAACGTGGAATACGTAACTGCAATTACCGATGAAATAAATTAAGGATCGACTCTAAAAATAATGGAATAATAAATTAAATTTGAAAATGGCGGCCAAAACAATAGAAAATGTCAAGAAGCGGTGCTGCCACCTACACGCTTCGGTAAATGAATTCTGCTTTCGCAGTACAACGGTGTTAATTGATTTTGATTACACTCTTAATCCGACCTTAGTCTCGGTTGGTTAACTTTCCAAGCTCTAATTTTCTAGACAATAACATTTGGATAAGCAAACTGTCAGAATTGTTTTCCTCAAAACAAATGAATCTGCATACCAGCGCGTGATGAAAGTGGTACTTGCTTTAAATAAAATTCCCTGGATGCTGTTTACGTAGAACTAAGCTACTCGAGCGAGAGTATATATTTTTCAAAGCTCGAGGGGAAAATAATTTTCTAAAACTATTAGTTACTCGCTGTATTCGTAAAATCGATGTTAACAAAACTTGTAGAAGCATAATGTCGGTGGTTTCGAGAGAAATGTGAATTTTCTAACAATTCCCTACATACAACCATTTGTTATACAATTCGCTGACATGTTATGAACAATGTGTCAAATTTGAAACTGTTTTTCACTTTAATAAAATATCAAGTAAAATTGCATCAATCATTCGTATTGTTTTTTACTCTCTTCGTATCTGAAGCGTATGCTGATGCAGAATCACATTTCCGAAGTTTCACTAAGTACTACTAGGTGCATAAAGTGTAGCCAACAATATTCCCCTCATTGAACGAAATGTATTATATTTGACACAATATAATTCGTTTATCATTAGATTCGTTGCATTATTCAAAACTGTCTGGCAAAACTTCATAAACAATAGAATTGAACAATTTGGAGACGACGATTTATGTAAGGTATTAATTGTCGATATTGCTTCGATAATACATGACTGTGTATTATAATCATCCACCCCGGTATTGTATTTTGCATTAATAATAATCATAGTTGTTAAGGGGCACTGAATAGAAATTTCGAATACAAGGCTCTTAATTACCATTGAAAACATCATTTCCAAAATTAATTAAATCTAAATTAGATCATTGCGACAACCTTCTCTGAGCAATGGCAGATATAATTCCAGCGCAGTAAGTTGGCAACGGCTTTTGTCATCGCTCTTCACTTTACTTGGGGGGTGGTCTAAAACGAAAACACAAACATAGATCGATTTTATTTGCTGTTTAGGGAGAAAACCTTTACAAGAAAAATGTTTGTTTTCCGAACTTCAGTGAGACACGCCAATTTTCAGTAAACAATTTCTAGAACGTCGTCCTTCAAATATTTGCAGTTTTATTTGCAAGTATTTTCGATTATATACAGGGTGTCCCGGGACTAATGGGAAAAAAGTCAGGAGCCAAAATAATGTTAGTACTTCATATAAACTTTTTCTATGCAGGCCCTCGTTTTCGAATTATAGGCCTCCAAAGTTTGAATTTTGAATTTGTTTTTATTTTTAATTTATGTACTGGTTATTTGATCTTTATAAAATTTTCCGCATAACTATGACGTACGTGTATGTTTATTTTGGAAAGGTAAACAGATTTACAGTAGTGCCTTGAAGCCAGGGACGGACTACCCGCAATGGTTAGTAATCCAAACATTTTGCAGGGATGGCACACCCTGTATGAAATTATCGAAAATGACTTCCCCACGCATTAAGCTAACGAAAAGGTACTCTTGTTGGAATTCTATAAAATAAGCCGTTTGGCTAATATTTACAGTTTTATTGCGTAGCAATTTACGTAGTATTCACCATTTTTATAAGTACAAAACCAGGTAAAACTAACTTATTAATACGATGTCCAAGATTTACCTACTGTAGTGCAAAAAAATAATTTAACGATAGTAGAAGATAAAAAACAACACTAACGACTTTTTAATTCGAAAGTTGGTAAAAACGTTTTAAAAGTGTTTTTACCGTTTATCAAGTAACCATAGGATGCGTAAATTGGTACGCAGTGCATTAATAAAACTAAATATTAGCCAAACGGCTTATTTTATCGAATTCCAACAAGGGAACCTTTTCGTTAGCTTAATGCGTGGGGGAGTCATTTTCGATAATTTCATACAGGGTGTGCCATCCCTGCAAAATTTTTGGATTACTAACCATTGCGGGTAGTCCGTACGTATGTCATAGTTATGCGGAAAAGTTTATAAAGATCAAATAACCAGTACAAAAATTAAAAATAAAAAACAAATTCAAAATTCAAACTTTGGAGACCTATAACTTGAAAACGAGGGCCTGCATAGAAAAAGTTTATATGAAGTACTAACATTATTTTGGCTCAGACTACACGCGCCTGACTTTTTTCCCATTAGTCCCGGGACACCCTGTATTTAATGTTCGTTATTCATTGTTCATACGTATGATGTATCCAATTTAATTGATGTAACTGTCGATGTCAAGAAAAGAGGAAATATGGGGAATTGTGTTTTTGGTATGGACTTTGTCGTACGAGAAATACGTACACATGTCTTATATCGTCTTTTATTAGTTTCGTATGTGTGTGGGTTTTGTACGGTGTAACTTGGGTTTATACCGAACTCGCATTGGTAGAGATACTTAGTATAATGATATACAGTGTGGAACAGCCAAATGTAATAAATTCGTCATTTGAATCATTGTGCATATTTATAAAAAATCCCGCAACGCGTCAATTTTGGATTTTAAAATTTAAAATGCGTAAAAATTTCATCCCTAAATTTCACACACTTAGAGTGAGGGTTTAGATTTTTAAATGGGAAGTAGTCGCTTATGATACATGGTCTCTTCATTGTCTATTTAACAATTTATTGTTTTCAAATTTACTAAAAAATCAACATTTAAAAAAATTCGTCACAACCAATCGAAAAACAGGCATGCGAAAATACCCAAAACCATATCAGTGTTCTTTTTGGGCGATATTAATAAAAAAAATTTTAAAAAAACTAAAAAATTGATGTGTTTCGGGATTTTTCATAAATATGCACAATGATTGAAATAACTAATGGTTATCCTTATCAAGTTTATAATCCGCAAAGAATTGAAAACATCTATTAATTCAGATCTTTGGAGGAAAAGCCCGATTGAAACAAGATATCTTGAAAATATGTACTATGTATTAACACCGCCGCGCCGTTCCGAACAATCACGTTTAGAGTTTTAACAAAAGAAAGAAAACAGCAAACACCGAAAACCACGAAAATAATATTATTGTACCATAGGTTGTTCGTTAATGATGACAGGTTTGTTGTTTAAAGGCAGACGTTGACATTAACTAGTGAAAATGTGCAATATGAACGTCGAGGTCAATTTAATAACCCGGAGAATTAGTGTATTCGTAGTGATCTTGCTGAATGAAAAATCAATAATGCAATGACTACTATTCATATATATCATTAAACAAAAGCAGTAGCATTAACAATAATAAGGAATCTGGTTTTGAACATTCTAAACGTTTTTTATAGTATAATTACGTACCTAAACAAAAGAATTTTTGGAGAAAATTATTAAATGGGAAATCAACATCAATGTTACTCAAAAACTCTTTTCTATTTCTACGTATATTTGCTTGTTGTCTAAAATCTGCCCTTTCTTTCTCTTGTAACTTACATGACTTTACAGTCTCCTTTGTGGTATGTTTCTTTATATATCTTTGTTGCCTGTTTGGGTCTACTCTCATTTTTGCTATAACCACATACGATCCGATCGGTCGAAGGTTTTAAGCGCATCTGCATTGTCTCTGTTTTTGTTCATCAGAGCGTAAGAGATAAATTTGCAGCAGCCAAGGCAAGAAAAATTTCGCTTTGAATTTATTTTTTCTATACTTTTATATGTGTTATAGTTATGTTTAAAGTTTTCGTCATGATGATTTGTATTCTTGTATGAACTAATTTTAATGGCATTCGCATTGTTATATCTGAAGTGCAATTCTCTGTTATTAAAATTATGTACTCAAAGTTACCTTTATCCTGCTGGCTTTTTCATATTCTCACGAAATTTAGGTTTTCATGTTTAAAATTTTCGTTTCAATATCACCTTCGGCTTTCCCTTACAAAAACTTACTGCAGTTCACAGTTCTCTTATAAAAACTGCAGTTTTCGGCCAATGCAGAAAAATGCAGTAAATTGGCCCAAAACTGCAGTTCTTTAAGAGAACTGCAGTAAATTTTTGTAAGGGTTATCACGAGACTCGCAGTAGTAGATAGTGATCGCTGTATATTTCGGGTTGCCTTCTTACTCTTACATCTAAAATTTCATTCCTAAATTAATTATTGATAATTATATGGTCTACTATTGATTTTTCATTTTTACTTGCCACTTCTCTTATATATTTATGTATGTACCGTTATGATGACTATAGAAGGCGTTTGTTACGATCAAGTTATTTGCCACACAATAATTTATTAATCTCGCCCATTATTGTTTCTATGCATGCCTCCCTCGTCTCCTATTACATCTATTACGCCCTTATTCCTTTTTCCTTCCCGGCAGTTAAAATCACCTAATATTATTATTCTTCCATTTATGTTTTCGACTACTTACTTCTGACATTTCTTCCCAAATTTATCTAGGGACACTACGCCGACGGACACTACGCCGACAGTGCCCACATCGTCGACAAGTGTACAAGGGACACAACGCCGACCATGCCCACATCGCCGACGGACACTACGCCGACAGTGCCCACATCGTCGACAAGTATACAAGGGACACTTCGCCGAATTTTTATTTTAATTGCAGAATGCAAAATGCAAAACTTAAACGTAGATTGCCACTAAAGCGCCTAGGTTATTTGCATTTTTTTTCAATTGATACTTTTTCATAGTCAACATTTAATTACGCAAATAAGTTTAAAAATAATGATATTACGTTAGGTAATTGCAATTAAAATTGCCGGCGTTGTGTCAACAGAGAAAAATTCGGCGAAGTGTCCCTTGTACACTTGTCGACGATGTGGGCACTGTCGGTGTAGTGTCCGTCGGCGATGTGGGCATGGTCGGCGTTGTGTCCCTTGTACATTTGTCGACGATGTGGGCACTGTCGGCGTAGTTTCCGTCGGCGTAGTTTCACTTGGGCCGTAAATTATTACTAATGTTGTTCTTCTCTGCTCTAATTGTAATTCTACTTTTAATATTCCTGGGGATATAAATTCGCATTTATTTATATGATATATTGCTTAATTAATTATACAACCAACCCCTTCAGCTCCTCTTTCTTCCTGTTTTACTCCACTGTATACCAAATAATCCAAAAAAGGGATTAATAAAAACAAAAACTCGCAACCTTCCCCATGGTATATTTTCTTTCATTGTTGAAGCTATGAATTGGTTTGATGAAGGCAATTCACTTGTAAAGATGGTACAATAAATTCTTATTTATAAAGCGACATGTTTCGACAACTTAAATTCACTGTATATCAATAATCCATTGAAGTTACACCTTGTCCCTTCTTCTTTGTTTCGGTGATCGGTGAGAAATCCAATTTTACATCTCCAAATTCTTGTACCAATTCTTGTTCGTTTCCTGTTAAACTTCTTATATTCCATGTACCTATTTTTAGTATACTTTCTGAGCGTTCTCGTTTATTTATATTTTTTGTACGTACCACTTGTTCTTGCGCCTATATCATTCTTATAATAATTAATTTCATCCTTCCTAGTGACCTTGTCCATTGCATCTTCCGTCGTCGCATCATAGCAGCTTCTCACATTCCAAGTAAATATTCTAATGTCTTGATTTTTTTAGTTTTCTTTTCCCCTAATCCCGTTCCTTGCCATTGTTGTCATATGTTCCTCCTGCCGTCTGTTGTCGATTGTTTTATTAGTTTTTTGACTTGTAGATGTTACTCTCCATTACTTCCAGCTTCTCCGTATTCATATTCCACTTCCACTAGCTATTATTGATAAAGATTTTTTGGTACTTCACTTTGACTGTTCTTCCTTTTCGTCTTTCGCATTTTGCTAGGTCCCTTAATAGCACATACATAATACCATAGTACACCATTTAGTGCCAATGCTTTGACAACCTTCTTTGCAAGTATCTATGTTTGCTCCGGAACCCTCCGCGTGTGTCACAATACATATATTAGTTCGCCGCATATCTCCGCAAAAAATTTGACTTTCTAGCACGGTATAAGATAAACTACCGTGCTTTCTAGATCGAAGGTTCTTGGATGAAAGGTACATCGGGAGAAGGCGGAAAAGGAAGTGAGAAAACGCAGTTTTACACGAACAAACTTGACAGTTCTCAGTTGTAGTATAAAATCAAGACACATACTAAATTACATTGGATTATTATTTATCATTATATGTGTGAGGCGAGAAACTTGGGTCCGCTGTTCAATAACTGGAAGGAGCGATCGCCAAGACCAAGGTAAGGAAGACACCAGACTGTACGATCCATGAGGTGGTCAGAATGATAATTGAAATCACACCGCAAATCCTGAAGATCCTCAAATGGGTGCAAAATAAGTTGACAAATTAGTAAAGGAAAGTGACTTTTACAATATTAAATTATAAAATCTATTTGCTTTTTGTAAAATTTAAAAAAGAAGACAGTCGATAGAGCTGGAATGTAATTACTGAAACTTATTAGGTGTTTTCTTTTTGCACGTTGTGGTAGACCTAAGTCAGCTCTGTCAATAACACGCCATTCGTTTTATAAAAATAATTTGACTCAGTTCTCAATAACCCTATTCGTTTTAAAAGCTTGTAATTGTAAGTTTTACACTAACCTGAGGCAGAAATGTCTACACGACGCAAGGCGCTTTAATCACGTGATGATTGTAACTTAACCTAACCCTGTGGCGATGCAAAAAGAAAACACCTATTGTCACCTTACCACACTTAAAATTGCTAGAGTAAAATTTTTATGAGAACTACATTACGTCATAATGTGCAGACACCAATATTTTCGCTCGACGATCTCGTTTTTAAAATTGTAGGGAAGTACAATAGTTTGAATATTTGTTTTCGCGCGTACAAAGTTTTTGTGATTATTATTGTATTTGCTTGTTTTGAACGATTTTTGTATCGAAAATTCTATGACGTCATGTAGTTCTCATAAAAATTTTACTCTACGTTTGATATAATGGTTACGGAACATATCCCAATGCGAAGCATGGTCAATGAAAGAAGTACTTATCACGAAATGATAAATAAGCAATACACCTTTATTTTATTCATGTAGCTACTTGTCCATGTACGTTCAGATATTTAACCAGATTGATCAAAGTTGATTGATAGGTATGTTTGTTTAATTAAATCACCGACGTATTTAGTAGGTACTTAGTTTCCTGAGCATTTATAATTAAATTATTTAACTAGAGGTGGAAAAATGTCAGGAGGATTAACAATAGATTTTGGGAGACATAATTGAATTTGACAATCCACTAGTTTCCATACTCATCACGTTATCAGCAAAGTTTACCTTCTTGATAAACCAGATTCCCCTTGAGCCTTTCTGCAGTCACGTCACGCTTTCGTAAAGCTTATATTAATTTATGCGTTAATGCCAGTCTTGACATGTCAAAAATCCATCTACACCCTCTTCCCTGCACGTCGCGTTTTCATATTTCTTTGCTTTAATTACAACTTTACGCAATGTACCCTATTGTGCAACAATCGTATGACATTTGCATAGCAGACTTTCTAATTAACATATGTAAAGCATTACGTTCTCAGCTCGTTATTAATTTTTAATTGTGCGCAGATACAATTAAAACAAAAAGGCCGCTTTCAAATTTTCCACAACTTTCACTCTAACTCAATTCTTCTTTATTAAGTATGCATTGAAAGTGCGTTTGCAGGATTTTATCGTAAAATGATTGTATGTTTGCAAACTCATTTTCCATGTTATGAATTATTGTTTGTGTTTTCCAATATACGTCAAAGCAAGATGCATTAAATGTAGTTGGCACGAAACAAAAGTATAACTTAATTGAGTTAGCTCTATACTATAAAAAGTAATACAAAGGTGTTTTTATACAGCAAGAAATTCAAAATGTTACACATTGATAATAGCAGATTTTCAATAAAATAATGTGGCGATCTTTCGTAAGAATTAAATTGTTGAGTTTTTGGTTGTGTGTCTTGGAATTTTATTAGGTTTCCCCATTCTTCTTCACTCCATTCGTAGTGGTTCCCATCTATTTCAATTTTTCTGTATCCTACTTTTATCTTTTTCCACTCTTCTTTTATTCTTTAGCCACTTTTCTAATGGTTGCTTGTACTTTTTGTTCCTCTTCAATTAGATCGCAGTCTATATACCTATATTTATTGTTTTCCCAGCTTATTCTTTTTCTTTAGTATCTCGATTTTCTGTTCAAAATTCTCTAGTTGTACTATTGTCATCTTCTTTTCCCACTCTGTATGCCTCTTCTGTTCCCGCTTTAACTCCTAATTCTTTTTTTACAATTTCTATTATGTATTTCTTGTTTGTTGGTTTCCTTTGTAAAGTTTTTACCTTTTATGTTATGTTATCTTTCTTTTTCTTCTTCTCCTGGTTCTCTAGTTTTTTCTTCATTGCTGTCTCAATTTTCTTTTCATTTCAGTCTTTTCCATGTCCCATTCCACTTCCTTTTTTAATACTTCTTCCTATATGACTCCTTATTTTTTTCAGTGGTTGATTTATATTTTCAATGGGTTTGTTTGTGCTACTAGTGTGACAGAAGGTTTTAGAGGAGAATTATTGGAAAGTGGTGAAAGGTTCATGCAAAACTATGTTCCTAATGCTTTAGAACTAGCATCAAGAGTTGTTGCTTCAAGAACCATGACAATTGAAATTCGAGAAGGTATTCGTGTAGGTGTTGATGTTACTAAAGACTCGGTTCCGGTATTACCAACTGTCCATTACTGGCTGGAGTGCTGACTACATACAAAGGCCAAGTAAATACATTTATTCTTATATTTACGATGTTACGAGATTAAAACTGTGAAAATAAATCCTTAGGTTTTATCAAAACAAAATGATGACTGGTTTATATGCATGTGAAGAAACTGCATGTGCTAGTGTCCATGGAGCAAACAGACTAGGTGCCAATTCTTTATTAGAAGTAGTTGTTGCTTATGCTATCAGGGACGTTTGCAAACCTGCATATATTTGCAATTTAAGGAATTTAGTTAAATGATCACTATTGACGGCATAACTTTTTAGGATATTGGAGAAGAATCTATAGCTCTTCTTTATAGTGTAAGATATCTCGGTATTTCGCATTCAAGAATCGTTGGACAAGGGCGTAAGAGATAAAAGAACCTTTACTGCCGTTTGCCACCTCTACATTGTGCCGTATCAAAACTTCCATTTCTTTTCTTATTTTTTCTTGTGCACTGGAGTTTACTTTTATTTCTTTCGCCACAATATTATTTCGCCTCCTCGCATTTTCCATTCCGTCTAATCTCTCTTTCATTCTGTTTATCTCCGTCTTTAATTCAAAATTTTCTTCATTTTCTTGGCGTAGTTGTTTTATGTTTTCCACATACCCTGATTTCTCAGTTCTTACTTGTGTTAGCTCGTCCATTAGTGAATACATAATTTCTAATTAACATATTATGTTTTGTAGCCGTTGGTTGTGTAATGAAAACACACAACCAACCCCTTACTTTTTCATATAATTTGATAAATCGTAATTATAGATTCTAAAGTGGCGACATGTTTCGGGAAACATTTCCCATTATTAAGCTCTCTTCTAGAGAACCCCTTTAGTTTTTTATCTAATTTTGTGCAATTTGATGTTTTATTATAATTATGCTATTTTATAACCTTAGTTTATTCCCCTCAGCTTTACTTAACGTTATACTTCTTTAATTATTAACTTTCGAAAAGGCTTGATAATGGGAAATGTTTCCCGAAACATGTCGCCACTTTAGAATCTATAATTACGATTTATCAAATTATATGAAAAAGTAAGGGGTTGGTTGTGTGTTTTCATTACAATTAAGGCTAAATTTTTTGCACAATTATAATGGCCTTTATTGTTGAAAATTACTTCTTACAACAGGTTGCCGTGCAATGATAAATATTGGTCGCTTAGTTTACGTTTCGCGCAATGGTTTGTGGGCTTATTCATAACAATTGCAGAATATATCTTGTTATGAATAAGCCCACAAACTATTGGGCAAATCGTAAACTAAGCGACCAATATTTATCATTGCACGGCAACCTGTTGTAAGAAGTAATTTTCAACAATAAAAGCCATTATAATTGTGCAAAAAATTTAGCCTTATCAACACCCTTATTTCTACCAATAATTTCTAATATTTGCTCTAATTTGTCTTCACTTTTTCCCATCTTGTCGGGGGTTCTTCTAATTTTGGAACTCTATTGAACGCACCCGGTATTTCCTCAACTTTTTTTCGTTTTTTTGTGAGGTTTGCAATCTCCTTTTAGTTCATTTTAGTTCGACGGCCATCTTAAAAGGAAGTATTTTTGCATTGCAAATTGGTATCTGCCGAGACGGGTAGTGTCGCTTCTGTATCCGTAGGTATTTCTCCTGTGCTTTTATCATGCGTACACTCACTCGTCTTACCGTGATGGATACAGTTTAGTGGCAGTAGAGTAACAAAATGTATTTAAAAGAATAATTTCTGTCACGTTTTAATTTTATTTATGTAATGTTGCCGATTGATCTACCATTACAATAGAAGTGTATCAATTCAATATGGATGTTATAGCTAATCATTAATTTTATTAAAATATCTACCTCACATTTTTAAGTTCCTTCCTATATGGTCAACTCGAGATCAAACTAGACGAGGGGAGATGTTAAAAGATTAAAAATTTCGGCAGATTTGATACTTTACTATGTAATAATGTCATAATAATAAATATGACAGAGTATCCTTCACAGCGTTTCCGTTCGCGCAAATCCTTGCTGTAATCAATTACATAAACAAAAGCCATAATACATTTCAATAATGTATAATACAAATACTGACAAAGAAAACATCGACCAATAGATACCCACCACGTTATAAATTATTTATTTTCGCAAACAATACCCCTTTTAAAATTAATCTTCTACGTGAATTGATAGAATCTTACAATATGCATATGAATGTAAACAAGTATGTGACAAGCAAAAATGTCTATATAATGATTAATGGAACCTTATTGTTAATTGTAATTTTAAAAAAAGCGATCAAAGGAGAGATATTGGCAAGGTATGTTTATTAAAAAAACCACCCCTAAACGAAAATAAACTTCATTAATCAAATTACAATACAAAACTCGTTAAAACTACATTCTTACATTGTACTGAATATTTTCATAACGAAATAAACTTTAATTTCCATTCTAATTACATCATTTCTCTCTACTATAGGGTCGACTTGTCACCGCTATGAATAATAAACGGTCTAATTCAACGTAAAGAAACTAAAATATAACAACATCCATTGAAATGTATATTTTACTTACAGCGCGTAGAATTATTGCATAAACAAGACAATTTTAGATTCTTAAATAAGTACGTAATTCAACCCTTAAACGAAATATTAAATTTCAATAAGCATTTGATACCTTATAAATTTCAGTATAAACTACCACCCCAGAAATTTTGTATTCATGACGACTATGTGGTTGTAACCTTCATAACAATACCTCTCAAGGGGATAACAGATGTTATAAAAGTAAGGGTAGATGTTGTGTGGATAACTATATTTTCGGTCAACTCCCGATTTTACTCATTAACAAAAAAAGGACGTGAGCGAAATTTTAACAAACGATTAAAACATGTTATCACCGTTATCACTGATGAGCATCTGAATTCTTTTATATCATTTTGCGTCGCGTTCACATTACGATAATGTATGAAAAATCGCTAGATTATATCCATCTCGAAGGACCATTCGCTGCATCATAAAATATAGGACGATTTCGTCGAATAAATCATTAAATAGAGGGCGTACCTTTAATAATTACTATTAACAAGCCGTAATAACAATTAATTCGAGTGGCATGAAGATTATTCATCTCTCGCTAAATATGTGACCTATCGCTTTGCTAACATTACATTTACATACACTACAGACATTCATGCGTGATAGTTTTGTTAAAGCAAAGAGTAGATTTATACTCTTTGGTTAAAGTATTGCCGAGGCAAAATTCTCATGGCAGACTGCTCAAATGTACGCGAATGTTAACTAAAACTAAAACTTATTAATGTTGGCTAATCTATATTACAAAATAACATTACATTCTATGAATATATTTAAAGATCATCCGCTATACTTCCGTCTATGGTCACTGCTAAAGTAGAAAAATTGAAAAATATTGTTTCCACAAATTGTCTCTAGACGAATTTTACCATTGATACTATATTTTTTAAAAAACTCGTTGCTTATTGTCAAAAATGAACGGATAAATATAAGATTTTGCAGTCGAATCTAATTGGTAATTGGTGCGTTTAACCCTCGAGAGAGAAAATACGTTTGTGCCGCCGCCGCGGACTTCTGGAAGAGAATCCCCCCCTTAAAAACTTGAATACAAGTTGTTGAGGTGCAGCCCATTTGAAGGGTTAATCATTTGGATGAACTCGTGCTTGCTAGAAAAGAAATTAAGAAGAACGGAAACGACTAACCAAGCGAGGTAACCATTAGGTATGTATAAACCTTCCTGTTAACCTAATTGCTCTGGACTCTGGAGGAATATAAGGCCGTAGAGAAATTTTTTTGAAGAGATGTGCGTGTATGTTGATTTAAAAACACAAAAGAATAGAGTGACATGTTTTTTAAACATAAACTACCTACTTTAGCTGATAAAGCTTCTGTTCTAAAAATAACAAATTTATTTACCTACATATACTGGACTGGGTGATTCATGAAGAAACGGAGACACTTCGGGAGGTGAATCTACATCTAACAATAAGAAAAAAATTCATATCAACATAGGTCCGGAAATGCTTCGTTAGCGAGTTATAGCCAGCGAAAGATTTCGCCCGGATTTCAGTTCTCCCGTTACAATGAAGCTATACCGAAATTTGGTGGGCGTTAATTAAGGTGTTCTGTTTTATTTCAATGTAATAAAAAACGTTTTTTATGAGTTTGTATTTTTTTGTTATTGATCTATTTACTTTACATCATTCTCTTCAGAATTAAATTCTCTACGTTTACGTGTTTATTAACCATTTTAACAAAGGTAATGGATTTCAAACGTAAACGAAAAATGTTCTTCGAGACTCAATTTTGCGCATTTCGCTAGATATCTTAAAAATTACTGTAGCTACAGGTCTGGAACCTATTTTATTCAATTTTTCAGCTCAATGAAGATAATATAGTTCATTTCCACTATGCTCGCTTTATTAATACGATGTTATTAATTATTGCGTTAGTAACTGTCAACCCCCTAATTATTGGAAAGAGAAAAATGTACCTTACACACGAGGTGTTCCAATCTTTGGAAATTCTTGGCCCATCGTATTTAGAAAACTTTCATTTGCCTAGAAGTGAATCAAAAATTGTGATCATGGTGATAAACGGTAACAATAACAATTTTAAAAAAATCAATAAATATAACTCATTTTTAGATATTGGGATATGCACACGCACAGTTTTACTTCTCCAATATTGATAGTTCAAGATCCGGATTGAATTAAAAAGCAGTTTGACACATTTCTTCCATACGATATATGAATCCATTATGGGATAAGAATTTGTTCGCTATGCCAAGTGGGTAAAGGTTTCGATCTTCAAAATGGCCTATATGGTTAAATTCAAAGGTGGGGAAAGATGGCACGAAATGAGAGCTACACTAAGTCCGTCTTTCGCAAACAAATAAAGGTCATGTTCGTTCTTATGAAGGAATGTTCTCGCCCATTTTCAGGTTTCTATTTAAGAAACGGTGGAATGGTTACGATTGAACTAATGATGCTTTTAGCAGATTTACAAACGACATTATTGCGACGGCTGATTTAAATAATATGACAAGACTTCGGGACTTACACTCACATTTCAGAAAAACAAACATGTGGGAATATCTGCTATATTTCTATAATATTTATAAATAGGTACAGTTAGAAAATCATTATCATTTCAACAAAGAGCCAAAAGGTTTATTCCAGTAAGTTAAAGCCTACTTATTCAATTAATAATCTCAAAGCTTACTTTCATATTGATACCAAAACTTTTCACTAATTATTGTACAAACAAATAAGGGAAGCGAGTAAGGAAACTAATATTGACAAAATCAGTGCTTAAAGCATTGCTATGATATAGATACAAAACTCGTATTTAAATAACGACGGGGTCACAACTTACTTTGATGTATAAATTCAGTTTCAGTTTTAATTACATTAAAAATTAAAAGCGACTTCAAGTTGTACCTATATGTCCTAAACAAACTTAAATGTTTTAACACATTCACTGCCGACGTCATGTTTGTAACATTCATCAGACGCCGCCGGCAATTTTTTGTTCATTAAGGCTCTTCTCAGGAGGCCGACACGAGAACGACAAATGTTAGCATCACGCAGCATCTGCGTGATCGGCCCTCAACTTGTCGACTTTTTTTTTTCTAAAGGAGTCACAGGCCGATGCGAGAACAACTATTTGCGAGCCAAGCCGAAGCGAATATTCTGCCTTAAACACACACGTACCCATCACGCAACATATGTGTGATCGGCCTCCCGACAAAAGTTAACCTCACACACACGGTGTGTATTTGGCAGTGAACGTGTTAATAAAAGTAAACTGATAGTTTTTGTTGAACATAAACCTATTTTAATATATGATCAAATTTGGGCATTTTAAGGACGACAAACTTTTGCTTGTTATTTTACTTTCTAGATATGAAATTGCGGTGAAACGAAGTGGAAGACGATTAACTTCAAAAACTTCGGTGAGCAGAGGGGCTGTAAAAAAAGTCTTAATAATTTTCAAAAGCTTTGTGTTATACGAAACGCAACAGGTATAATATTTTTAAACGAAGGTACTCACACTCACATGCTTCGAAATGTCATTATTTTCATAAACATATTCAAATTCCGCAAGAAATCTAACACAGAACGCAAAGTAACGAGTAATAAGGGGCTGGAACAATTAATTATAGAAAACATACCAGTAATTCAAAGATTCATTAAATTACCTTGAATTTTTACAAGAATTCTGAAGATATATTTTCGCTTATAAATTTGAATTACAAATTAGCAAGTATTATTCGAGAAATTTATATTTAATGTACACAAATAAGATTTTCGGGATAAGACAAACAATATGCTTTAATTTAGATGTAAAGAAACAGTAGAAAAATTATACGTACTTATAAATTTACAATAGATGTTAATTTGTTATTCAAAGTAAATAAAACAAAGGAAATTAATTTTAAGAAGAAGAAAAAATGATCCCTAAGGTACTTTAATTTATTGAAATATATTCACGTGGAATAGGAAAAGGGAAATAATAGTGAATTTTCCGGAGCAATAAACAGGAGATACGTGAACCACCAATACATAACAGCCGCGACACCTCTGTAAAAGATTGACTCAACTACGCCACAATAATGCAAAAAATTCCACCCTTGAATTGTTTTATAGGTAATATCGGTGCTTGTATAGATTTAGCTTAAATGTACCGTTCTAAAAATACTCTATTCACGAACAACAAATGAAAAAATGAAAAACTTTTATTGACAAACTATTTTCGTATTAAATGTAGTACAATAAACGTTTCAGTTGCATTAGAAGAACACAATTAAGTTTTCACATTGAAATTTGCGGAATTTTGTTATTCACTTTTTAAGATCAACAATCCCTACAGATCGCCGTTTAATGTTTTGTTTCAAGGCGTTACCACTAAATGGACGTTACATGAAATAAAGCTTAAACGTCTCGATTTATTCTTATGAATACTCAAATAAATCCACAATGAACAGAATTATTGAAATGAAACGTAAATTTCAACTACCAATCACTGTGAAAGGAATTACAGATTAGAAAAAAAACTTTATGATAACTTAGCGAAATTAGCGATGGATTTCAAATTAAAACCATAAATAACAAATATGAAGAAAATTAGAACCTTTCACAATAAAAACTATGGCAAAACAGCATTACCATACATGCAAACGCGAAAATTTTATTTGAGGCTTAAAAAAAGGCAACTGCATATGGGTTCTAGGCAACCTGACCTCACATCTTTCAAAGTGGGGCAATCTAAGCAACCAGTACCCACCTATATTAAAGCTATCTCGAAGACTGGGATGGAACAGCAACACCGACCTGAGAGCAGTACTCCCAAAGAAGGTAAAAACTGGAACCGAAAAGGGTACCAGAACCTTCAGCGTGGTCGCAACAGGCTTCTGAATGGCTTTTGTCCATGAAGACCTGGAGAAAACGCTATCGGAAGAGGAGACAGGGCAAATCAACACCTAGATCCTTGACAAAATCGACACTTTGTCTATTAGGGAGGTTGGGGTTACAGTTATTACTAATAAATTGCCGTTAATCTTGTTTAAAAAAGAATCAAATCAATCTTGGTTAAAATTTACCAATATTACAAGACACGAAATTGGGATGAACAGTGGGAGGCGTTGTAAGTAGTAATCACAATCAAGTTAAGAATTTTTTGTTACGGAATGCCTTTTACAATCATGATGACTTCCATCACTACAGTTATAAGATGGTACAGTAATTTGTTATTTGTATTTCTGTAGTTTATTGTTAGTATCTATGTAGTTTGTAATCTAGTTTGTGAATTATTGACAAATGTAAATGCCTTGAGGCGTCGTACATGACTCTTATAAATAAATAAATAAATAAAAAACACTGTTAGGAACTGTCTTCGCATTAACGAGGATTCTAGTGATAACGATGAATTAAGTAAATTTTGTGAATTAGAGGAGGTGTATCTTACACGAAAATTATCTACAGCGGAACAGTTCTGTGAGTCTCATTTTATAAAAATACGATTAAAACGGAGCATTCAGCTCGTTTTATTGTAAATATACCTGTTAATAGTTACCTATTTAAACGACTTGGGTGATTCCAAACAAACAGCGTTAATTAGATTTAAATCATTAGAGTGTAAATTAGTAAACAATAGCGAATTAAAGAAAGAATATGTTAAATTTATGAGAGAGTAGGAGGCACTAGGACTAGGACAAACGCATTTCAAAAACTGTACGTATATCCAAGTTTTATTTCCTTCATCACGTAGTTTTAAAAAAAGAAAGCCTTACAGTAAAACTAAGTGTTCCCTTTGATGCTTCAGCAAAAATAAGCAGCGGGATATCACCGGAAATTTTCCGATATAACTTACGGTTTTTTAAATTTTTCACGTTTCCCGTACGTTTTTTTCCTGCAAATTTGGATTTAGTGCCTGGGATACTACCTAAGTCTAAATATCCGATTTTCAGGGGTAAGTAAAAATTTAGATTTTAGCTGTTCGTTGACTGAACTATACAGGGTGATTCGGGAGGAAATAGAAATATTTTAAAGGCATGTCCAGAACGCTAAGATAAGCAAAATAAGCTCATATGTTCAAATTTTCATTTGTTTCAGACATACTTAGGTTTTTCTTTTTAAAAAGTTAATCAAGTTAAATTTGACAACGTTGTCTTAAACTTAGATTAGGAAAGAGAGTTCCTAATCTAAGGTCCTAAATGCAAATTTGAAACAAAATATTAATAGGTAAATGTCATAAAAAGTGACAGTTGTAGTTGTCTTACGAGATTATAAAAATGATTTGAACATATGACATAATGAGCTTATTTTGCATACTTCCTGGACATGTCTTTAAAATATTTCCATTTCCTCCCGAATCACCCTGTATAGGCAGGTTCAGATCCCAATTCAGATATAAATTATTATCAACCGAACACAATAACTTACGGCACAACCTCTCCACCTTATCTGGCAATTAGTAGATAGTTAATAGTGAACAACAATTTCCTTTAGCGAGTAATGTTATTAAGAATGATTTCTATGTAGATGATCTAATTA
The DNA here is from genome assembly GCA_036250285.1 of Pyrocoelia pectoralis. Classification (NCBI taxonomy): domain Eukaryota; kingdom Metazoa; phylum Arthropoda; class Insecta; order Coleoptera; family Lampyridae; genus Pyrocoelia; species Pyrocoelia pectoralis. The sequence goes on along the minus strand of CM070080.1, from coordinate 19,227,509 downwards.
CGGGATCGAACTCAATGAAACAACTTAAAAAGCTTCAAAACATTAGGGGGTGCACGATTAAATTACGCAAATGGTCAAGTAATAACGTAGAATTTTTAAATGGGTTTACAGATTAATCATGAGTTAGACACGGGTATCTTACAATTAGGTGAACGTCAAGATAGCAAAACACTTGGGATTGATTGGAACGCGGAATTGGACAATATTCCATTCGTGAATTTGCTATAACAAATGAACCTAGAAAACGGTCTATATTATCAACAATTTGTACGACTCATTAGAATTGTTAGGTCCAATTACGGTAACATCAAACCTTATAATAAAAGAATTATGGAAATTAAGGTTACAATGGTACGAAGTGGTTCCCCAGTCTTTACAAATCAAATTGAATCAATTTAAAAACGCTCTGCATTCGCTAAATGCCTTAAAAATACCGCGACTCGTGATAATTCCAAATCTTATTACAATGGAATTACATGGATTTGCGGATGCATCGGAAAGGACGTAGGGTGTCTGTATTTATAGGTACCTATTGGATACATAAATAACACGATTATTATGCGGCAAGTCACTCGTTGCACCCGTTAAACAATTCCACAATTACATTGGCGTGGATTAGAGGTCCGCCGAATAAACGGAAAACATTCATAGGTAGTACCCACTATCGAGTAAGCGAAATTCAATCGATAATCCACAGCACAGAATGGTATCATGTGAGTTCTCCAGATAATCCTGGAGAGTTATTATCGCCAGGAACAAACCCCAATATTTTAGTAAATGCAGAATTGTGGTGGTACGGTCCTCAATGGTTAATGAAAGATTGCGGTCAATGGAAAGTTCACGAACCCGAAAATACTAACTGTCAATTTCTAGCACAACGCGTTACTCTAAATACTGTAGTAATTTCTAATACATTAGAGTTAATAGAAAAGTTTTCGAAGCTGAAACGTTTACAAAGAATGGTTGCGTACATATGGAGAATAATAAATTAAGCGAAATCAGATACTATTGCTAATTATCTTTCGGGTAACAATATAAATTGCCATTTTATTCGCGCACGTTTATCTCATTTTGGAGGAATATGGGACGCTGGTATAAAGGCAACTAAATATCATTTAAAGTAGGTAAAACACGGCTGACGTTTGAAGAATTTATAACCACTTTATAAACGTTGGCATAAGGAGATATTGTTCGAGATGCAACTACGTACAAAGTGGAAGAAAAACTGTACACAACTATTCAAAATGGGTACGCTTGTCTTAGTCAAAGAAGACAATGAATATCCAACAAATGGGGCCATGGGAACTTTGAACCTCTTGGAACGAATTGTATAATTGCGTTAGATTGGAAACTCTTTTAGTAAAAGAGACAGTGCGGGTACGAATATTTACGATTAACGCAAATGTGCCCGAACACTAGGAATGGTCGGGATACCGCCCATAATTCAGTGTTATAGTTACTTATATAGTTAATTCGTTTAACTTATCCCGATTGATCGATGAATCAAACGCGCACTTGTGTATGACTCTCCTTTCTACTATTGAATACAATGAACAATGTATACATTGTTGAATACACGCGAATGAAGAATTAAGATAAACAAGATTTATATTTTCATTAGTTATCTTTTGACAAATTAGTACATAATCACTACATAATAATATTACCGTAGCAATATGACGTACTTCCTGTAATGGAACGATATTTAAACTATCATTGTCACCACAGGACCCCCTTGCCAGTAATGGAGTTACGAGAAAAGAAAGAAAGAAAAAAAAATTAATTACTTACTACTAGTTTAAATATAGTTCAATTGAAAATTTTACGAAACACTGCACCACATGTTATTAAAGTTCAATGTTTTAGATAAATTGAAACTAAATCTTGGTATTTCGCTGGAAATCTTACTGTTCTACCTGCTCTTGTCTTTTTCTCATCTTTAGGTTGTTTAAATGTGGTTGTATTTCCTTGGTTTGGTGTTATGATGTTTTTTTGAGAATTGCTTTTGTTCTTCGGGGGATTGCTATTTATTTTGTTCTTGTTACAATTATACTCTTCAGCATCAATGAATGCTGGCTTAACTCTGTCCATTGATATCACCTGCTGTTTGTTTCCATTTTCAATCGTGATTGTTTTGGTTGTTCGAGATACTACCCGAAAGGGACCATTATACGGCGACTGGAGCGGTTTACGGACTGTATCATCTCTAACAAACAGGTGTGAACAATTAAATTGCTTAGTTCTTTGAAGATGAATGGTTTCTGTTTGGTATGGTGGTTAACATCGGTTGGCTTTAACAATGTAAAATGTTTACGAAGTTGAGTGACAAACTCAAAATCATTATCGTTGCAAACAGGTTGAAGGAATTCACCGGGTAATTTTAAATTTTGTCCATAAATAAGTTCGGCTGAAGTTGCCTGAATATCTTCTTTGATGGATGATCTCATTCCGAGTAACACAGTAGGTAAACTTTCTACCCATGACTCGTTGTCATGACATTTTATAGATGCCTTAAGTTGTCTATGTAATCGTTCTACAATTCCGTTACTCTGTGGATGGTATGCGGTGGTTTTAATATGCTTTGAACCTGTAAATTTAGTTAACGACGAAAATAAAATTGAGTCAAATTGTCGACCTCGGTCTGTTGCTATTCTGAGGGGTACTCCGAACCTTGCAATCCAGTGAAAGAAAAATGCAAATGCTACTGTTTGGGCTGTAATGTCTGCAATTGGAATGGAACGATATTTAAACTATCATTGTCACCACAACATTATTAGCTAACGTATTATTCAAAGAGTGTCGCTTTGTATGTCTCTTATTAACTCAAGTAACTATAACATCAACAACAAATTTCGTTTTCTTGTACGAACAGTTTTGATACCAACTTAACGTAAATGTCAAATGTACATTTCATAATGTTGTTTGCACATAAAAAGAAAAGTTGGTATCAGTGCTCATATTTTTTCTTTAAATTACAGGCGACGCGACGCGACGGTCATTTCGTGATTTAATGCATACATGATGTCATCGGGATAAGCTAAACCATTAGTCAATGCTTAACGAATGAACTATACCGTCCCTTGATAATAATACGTTACTAGAGTAACAAAATCAACAGCTTTTTGATTAACATTCCTATTGAAATGTATGCTTCAACAGGTACTCTTTGCTATAACATGCTTAGGTATAACTACATAGAATGAACCAAATACTCAATTACGTTGAGCATCTCATAAGACGCGCAAATTATTTAAATATTTACTAGAATTATTTAGTTACTCGGATAAATGAATTATTCGAACTTAAATTAGTTACGTATTATGTAAATGTAATTCCAACATAATTTCCCCCTTAAGTACGAAGGTGATGTGTAGATGCAAAGTAATGTATTGTAGAGAAATTTAATTTTCAGTTCAGCTATAAGCTATAATGAACCATTTTTAGAAAACACTTTTCAGCTTCATCTGAAAATCTAAATTTTAGAGAATGATTTATCTGTTACTATGTTTAAAGTAAATGATGCCAGCATAATCCGCGCATCTCTATGGCGAACGTATTAGGTAAATGAGGAGGAAGATGTTCACAGGAGTAAAATGGATAAAATTAAATGAAAACTAGAAACAAAAAAAGCTAATTAAATTGGAAGCTTAAAACAATTTCCATAAAATACTCTTTAAACAGTTTTTATTTTAATATCGTTAAATGTTGTGCTCTATTTAGTTGTTTAAACTTTTATTGCCTGCAATAAAATTAAGAGCTCAAAGTAATGTTAACTAATTAACAGTGTTTTCAAAACGATTTTGATATACATAAAACACAAAAGTTCACTAAACTTTTATTTTATTTTTACGTCTTAACAGCATGTTAAAATTTTCTCACGATACAGTCTAGTTTGTCTTGACAAAAACGTTTGATTTTTTAAATTAATTTTCGCACTCCTATTTGAGTGGCGAGTGATGGAACAAGAATTCATGACGGTAACGACTATAACTTAATGAGGATGAGGAATACGAACAAAATGCAATTACCGGTATAAAATGCTGTGGTAAATACGCATTTTAAATACACTACCTTTAAACCTTAGCGTATTATCAACAAACATACCTATGTTCTTAATGTTGTCTACAAAAGATATACCTAACAGTATTTCTTATTCGTGTCGTTTTAGATTCAAACTCAAATAAGCAATAAGGTTGTAATGTCCCGAAGTTGCCGAAGAAAAAGCATAAGATTTAGAAGAATTGAGTTGCAAAACGTGCTTCAAACAAAAATTTTAGACCACATTAAGGTCACAGTTAATTTCATCTATCGCTTGCCGAAGTTCATTTACATTGAAAGAACGGTAAATACATACATGTGTGATGCAAGCTTTAATTCATCTGAAGTAACCAGTAGTTCAATCGCCACATATTGTTATCTCCATTACTTCTATCCAATGAACTCTAAACATCATCTAGTGGCACCTAGCGACCACCTTTGTTCCACCGAGTAATTATTTTGATAGCCCCCTTTCTGTTTGGACATACAACCTTGCTTATTCGATTAACTGCCTTGGGGGTGGTGGTTTGTTGTAGCAGCACCATAGACGTTATAATAAACCAGAGTGGATTTATCGTCGATATTGCGACACCTTTGATAAAATTCTTTAAGTCGCCATTATTTCTCTGTTTGGGTATAACAATTTAGGCATAGGGACTTTTGAAATTTTTCCGCCACCACTTTCTTGCCGCCATTATCACCATCTGTTCACAATGACTGTTGCACAATTGCATACGCCTAAACCACGATTTTCCAAAATCATTGCAAGCATTGGAAACAAATTCCACGGAGCGCAAGATTGATTTTTGATAAGAAGAAGAAATCACAAGTTCAATCCGGGACTATAACTTTGATTATTACCTTACAAAAGTGTTTGGTAAGAATTACCGTTTTTCAACCCCTTAAAGAAATCGTTGCTATACAGGGTATATCACGGAACCCGTTCATTAGAAGTTTCTGGGGTCCCTTACTACTTATGAATTTGAAACTTTCAGGTTAAGGATAACCCATATAGTTGTCTTTTGTTCTAAAATATTGTCGACGTTGTACAACTTCCGAAAGGACCGGAAATCGCTATTCATCTTCTTATTTTAAATGGAACGCCCTGTAAATTATTGCATTTTTGGATTATACAATCGATTCTGCGTTACACTGTATTAGATTATCCTATATCTATCTTCAACTGTTTTTGAGATATTACGATTTTTTTTTAAATTGCGTTTTGCGGAGGGATGTTTAATAGCCCACCTTTTGCTCCTCTTTAAATGCAAAACACTCATATTTTACAAACACCAAGTAAAACCATAATGGTTCACAAAATACATTTGCAAACCTATCACAGATTATACAGGGCGTTCAAAATTAGTGGCAAAGTTAAAAAACTTCGAACACCAAAAAGTCATATATTGTTACATATTTGGAAGGCGATTTAATTTACGCATCGATAAACTATAGGTAGGTAATAGGTATCCTTATGCCTATCTTTAGCGGTTTTGTAGTTATTAACACTTTTTATCTAATATTTTAACCACTGCTACCATCGAATTAGGTGAGTTGTTCTGTTGAAGATTCAATTAATTAGGTGAGAAACCAAAAAGGTCGCTACTTGCAGTTATAATATCTACTCATTAAATAAAGACGGGTTATTGGGTGTTAGACCATACACGTGTAATTAACGAACTACTCGTTAATTACACGTGTATGGTCTAACACCCAATAACCCGTCTTTATCAAACGTTAATAGGACCAAATACTCGCCTCATCTCTACCCATTAATATATAGTCATAAACTTAAACTGCATTATGGATAAAACACTCTAGAAATGAGTTCAGAAATTAACCATCAACAATAAATTCACTTTAACATAATTATTAAAGTGAAATGTCCTCATACAATTAGACGAGGCAAAGGTCGCTAAATTAATGGTTCCGTTCCTTTAGCTCAATTTATTTACAAAATATATCCAAGAAAAACATTGCCTAGGATATGTAAATTATTAAATAAAGAAAATGAGTCGGGGCAGATTTAACAATTTATAATTCAAAAAAAGTATCTCAAATCTGGAACATTCTTAAAAATGTCTTAAACGAAAAGAAAAGAGAAGTTTTATTTGTAATAAATAAATTGGAGAAATAATATTTTGTGATACAAACGAAATTTCCTCCGGCTTTAATGGTTTATATTCGTTATTGATTTACAGTCCTCCGGATGTAATTTAGCTTCTCAATTGTCAAACTTCGATATTTTAAAAAATGTTAGATCGTTTTGAGCATAAAAGCAAAATAGGACAAACTTGCAAATGAGTTCATAAACGTTATATTTGATGTCGTTTTTCTTTGAGCTATTTCCAAAGCGATCTCTTTTAAACATTACATTTTGTATCAAACGTCAAAAGCAATTTTAGAGCAATCGCCAACTCAACATGGCGTTAATTAAAGATACCAAGCATTCTCCGCATAAATCAAAAAGATACAACGTCATTCTTCATCAGAACTGGACTCTATTGGCCAATATGAGCAGTAATCGTAAAATACGAATACCGTAGCTTGAGGGAAATCAGTGTATTGAAACCAGAGACTTAGTCTCTGATTGAAATAAAGGTGTGCCATGAGTAGCATCAAATTTCAAAGACGTAGTAATTCCCATGTACTATAATTCCCTTTATACAACAGCTGTAGATATACTGTGTGATTCGTAAATATACCGACAAACTTTTAGGGGTGATAGGGGACATCAAAACAAACAATTTTGCTTTATAAAAACATGTCCGGAAACGGTTCGTTTTAGTGTTACAGAGCTTGTTAAAGTTTGTAAAAAAATTGTTTTTTATTAATATCCAAAAAACGCTTCTGCCGATTTTAATGAAGTTTTCAAAGATTGATCGTAACTTTATGAGGCATCTTTTGCATTTATTACCTACAGTTGATACAGTAATTGCAAAGGCGTGCTCACGAGGCACCTGCTAGTTTTTTTGCATAAAAAATAATAAACCCAGTGTTTTTTTGCAATTTTTTTTTTGTATAAAGCAACTAAAACACAACCTTTTTCCCACTTGAGTGTTATGCGTATCTAGCTTGGTTTACGAAAAAAAAATTTTAACCGTACAATAAATAATAATCTATTATGTACCTAAATTTATTCTTGAAATCGAGTTATTATGTCATTGCGATAAATGAAATTAATAGTAACAGTGATTACTTGAGTTTTTAAAACTTAATCCTATTGAATAGTTTATTGTTATAAAACTTCTGTCATTGTAAGAGAAGGAGATTGATGCAAATTCTTTAGAAAACCCTGGAAAGAAGCAGATATTTTCGTATAAAATAGCCATTTTTTATGAAACTGGAAACATACAAATTTGTGATATTATAACATAACCGTTAAATAATTACTTATGGCATAGATCTGGGGGGTGACGAAACAAATATTTCACCGTGAACTATTTCATTATAAAAAGGTTGTTATTTTAATAACGAAAATTACAGTAATTAAAGTTAGTCATTCCTACCATTAATTAGAAGCAATTTTGAAATAATTACCATTAACATACTTGTAAAGTGATTGATGAGGGCGAGATAGAAACTACAAAGCATGCCGGCCGCCTAAATAATACCATAATAATACTAAGGCAAAATATTTCGTGTAAAATTCATGTTACTCATAAACAACAGACAATAGATTAAATTACGTGAGAAAAGCTCTACTTTTTGAGTTGAATGGAAGGCAAACTTTGAGCGCTGTAATATCAATAAATGAAATAACCGACGCATTTGCAATTCAATACTTAGACAAAGGTATTCCTTATTTATTGCAATATCTACGAACCGAATAACACGAAATGTAGTCACCCGATTTAATTTCAAACAGCTCCATGTCTGAATTAATGTATAGAACAATGCATCTGCACTAGTTTGCAATAAAACTGGAAGCCATTTTATGTAAAATATATTCAAAAGGAAATTTAAAACACTTTCATTGTAGTTTACGTAGTTACATCCTTATTTTAAAATAGGAAACGGAATATCGCCGCGGGAGAGAGAATCCACTAAAGGAATATATTAATATTTTATTATTCCTTCAGTCAAGTAAGGAAGATGCCGACAGAATAGTACCACACCTGTACCAAGACTTTAAAATATATGTCAAGGAATAAATCTACCATATTTATTTATGTTATACGAAGGTGTATGTAAATGAAGTACAGAAGCTTGCCAATCCTTATAGAAACTGCGTTATTCATATTCCATCCGAAAAATCTATGTTGTTATATTTAATTAGATTTAAATCTAAAATCAATAATCTAAATAGAGTTTTTGAAATGGTAAGGCACACACCATTAATCGAATTTTAATAACTTAAAATGTGCGTGATGTTTCCTAATTTTATGTACATAAAATACCTAATTCGATGTTGTTTAATATTTCATATTAATAATAAGTAACTCTATAGGTGAATAAATAAATGTGACAGCTTTCAAGGAAGTACGACATAAAAATTATTTTGACTTATTGAGGTAATTAAATATTGAATAATAATTTAATAGGGTTCATTAATGCGTTAATGTTTTTAGCTGAAAATGAGTTCTTTACATATCAATTTCGAATTACTTATTATAACATTTCATTTATTTATTTTTCTGTTCACATGTATATTCCGTCGGAATTGTCTGAAAAGAAATAAAAATGTCACGTAAACTTCTTCCCGTTTGCAACGGAAATATAGAAAAACCAACACAAAAGGTAGATATTTGCCAATCTAACTTTCTTTCATACCGCATACATCCAAACACCCGATTCTTTGGACTCCACCAAAACCTTTAAAATTTATAACGATAAGTTTTGGTATTTTGCTGTAAAATTGTTGCTAAGTATATTGTTTCCGATAGAATTGATATCGCCTTTACTCCTGATAAATATAAACGTTGTAGATTTGAATACGTACTTAATAGTATATTAAAGTATAAGTGGATAAACAGGTCTTTAAAACACGCGCGAGTTTTCAAGCACGACGGCGCCGCCGGAGTGCTTGAAATAGAGTAAGTGTTTTAAAGACCAGTTATCCACGAATACTTTACGCTATTTTTTTTATTGGTTCACTTTGAAATCTGGTATTAAAATGGAAATAAGAACTAATAGTGTGAAATGGTTGAATTCGTAATGTGAAATCAGTATACCTTTCGTTGTCATGGAAATGTGAAAAACGGAAATTAACTTGCAATCTGTCACTTTATTTGATGTAGCAAAGTACTCCTGTCAGATCAATAACCAATAAACGGAAATAAATTTGCAATCTGTCATTTTATTTGACATAACAAAGTACTCCTGTCAGATCAATAACCAATAGAATTTAATTTTTTTCAAATTTGTTGATGTTGGCATGGCAACTTTAAAACAAGCGCGTTTTAAAAAGTGCGAAATAGGACACCAATCAAAAAATAGTACCTATATTAAAGTATAAGTGGATAAACGGGTCTTTAAAACACGCGCGATTTTTCAAGCACGACGACGCAGCCGAGTGCTTGAAATAGAGCAAGTGTTTTAAAGACCATTTATCCACGAATACTTTACGCTATTTTTTTTATTGGTTCACTTTGAAATCTGGGTATTAAAATGGAAATAAGAACTAATAATGTGAAATGGTTGAATTCGTATGTGAAATCAGTATACCTTTCATTGTCATGGAAATGAGAAAAATGGAAATTAATTTGCAATCTGTCATTTTACTTGACGTAACAAAGTACTCTGTCAGATCAATAACCAATTAGAATTCACGTTTTTCAAATTGGTGATGCAATCTGTCATTTTATTTGACGTAACAAATTACTCCTGTCAGATCAATAACCAATAGAATTCCCGTTTTTCAAATTTGTTGATGTTGGCATGGCAACTTTAAAACACGCGCGTGTTATAAAACGCGATTTAAGGTAGTTCCTCCGCGGAACGATTTGCGACAGAATTTGTTCAAACTTGGCGTATACGTTATTAAATACGTTATCCAAACATCTGTGGAGTTTAAATGAGGTTTACCGTCCCTAAGTCGAGATATTTACACTTAAAATTGGCATGATTGACATATAACCCATATACAAAAAACACCGCTCACGTAGCACATATCTTTCAAAGGCGTCCCAAAGACCTTCTAAGGACTTCTATATGTCCACATAAGTCCCCAGGACATCCGAAAGACATTCTGAGAACTTATGAATGTCCGCATAAGGCCACAGGACATCCCTTGCAGATCTCGTGTTATGTGGGCACTGACACATTATCAATTGTACTGTCAAAACTAAATGTCAGAATTTAATGAAAAACTAAAGAATGCTATAGAGGGATTATACGAATATTGTGAAAACATTTGAGAATTGTTTACCGTCTACTTTGAAGATATAGCCTTGAGAAACATGACGTTTTTGGTATTATTAACATGTTTAGGCAAGCGAATGATTGTATACGCAATCTGTTCCATGACAACGCGGACAGTCTGAACAAAAAGTGTACTTCCACTGGCGTGACAATAATGGTTAATAATAGAAGTTACTATGGTTACATGGGACGAAACTTTTGGTTGAGATTGTCGCGGAGGAACTACCTTAAACACGCTGGGGCGTGGTTTAAAAGCCTAAAATAGGACACACAATAGATATAGTTCGGCCAATGGATCTTTACCGATGTATGATCACATACAACGACGTGCGTATCTGTCATTCGCCTACTTCATTACTAAAAACAAACAAGGACAAACTGACTGAGATTTGCAGTTTGTCTTTGTTTATTTTTAGTAATAAAGTAGTCGAATGACAGATACGCACGTCGTTGTATGTGAACATATAGATCGGTAAAGATCCATTGGCCGAACTATATTTATGTATCAAGTACGCAAAATGATGTTTTAGTGGAAGAGTCGAGTTTGTCGGACAGGCGAACGAGTCCGAAAACTTAGACGAATCCACTAAAACGTTTTGCGTACGTGATGCATACAACATTTTTTTGCATGAATTCGCTAAATTATCAAATTAATTTCATAAAAATTTAATTTGGTACGTACAGAACAGTTGTAAACGTCATATTTAGCTTTGACATAGTTGTTATAGCAACAACAAGTAAATTCGTAAAAAGTCAAAATAAAGATATCGTAAATACGTCAAAACGAATGAAAATCCAGCATTAAGGTTGTCATAGCGACTTTAGCGTACTTGTCCTTTAAAAGATGTATTTTGCGGATTGTTTTCACTCCGCAAAATGGTTACTTCATAAACTTCATAAACCTTGCTCTCCCTTCACAAAATCTTTTGATTTTGGAATGAATGATGAGAGATCTGAATACACGGTCAACAAAGAGAAGCTCAAGCATAAGAGGGGAGAGCGCCAAAATCAAAGTTCATAAAATTGTTTATAAGGGTTTGGTTATTTCTTAAGGTATTGGTTACTGTGGAATACTAATTAAATTATACACAAATATTATACTTTTTTATAGGTAATTGATCCTGAGCGGACATAGCCCTATGAAATATAATGACATCCCAGAAGCATCTTCAAAGTATACTAACTGAGCAACGTTCAGAATACGGAGTGAAAGTAGAAGAAATAACATACCAACTAGTGATAAACAGAGATTAAAACAGAAAGCGGAGTTATCATTATGGTCAAATTAGAGCAAAAGTACGCAGACCTTCGACGGCGACAAAAAAACTAACGTGATTGTCAAAGAGACTCTAAAATGTATGACTGAGACGAAAGAAGGGTATTCGAAAATGGGTTTTAACCATAATAAAGAAAACTTCAAAGAGGCCCATTTGAAATTAAAGCAAGAAATGGCAACCAGTTACATAATCAGAAGGAGAAATCGGAGGATCTCCGTGTAGAATCTAAGAGACCTTAACGAAGTTGCGATAGATCATAAGGTAAACGAAAGCCTGGTAAGAGCACAAAGATAAACTACAAATTTTTAATAGAGCGTAACCAATCGATAGCTTCTATTTACTATATTAAATGAACTAACCAACAAGCAATAAGACAACGTAACGGAAAATATACACAAGGTGGGGGTCGACATAATTCCCTTACAATTAAGAAAAAAAGGCGGGAATAGAAAAATGTTTTAAATGTTAGCATACTCATGAGAAGGACACTGAATGTAAAAATACAGAAAATCAAAGACGATTTAGACTCAATCATACGCGACATTCGTGCCAAGGACATGAAGGTTCCCCACGCTGTGAAATGAAGAAAAGGGAAATAAAAAAGTTATTATAAATTGATTATAACTCTAGACACGCAAGACCAATCAGATGTTACGTAATTGAAGGTATGGAAACTATAGATTACTAAAGGAAAAAGAAGAAATCCATTAAGAGATGAACCTAAGAGAGTCTAGAAACAGCATCTGAGCCTTCCTCCTTCCACTTGAAAAACTCGATGCCTATGTAGTCGGCTAGCGAATAAAGTCATATCAAAAGCCATGTGAAAAGGAATAGGTCATAGGTTATAAAATGGAAGCAGCAAGACACTGCTGCAGTTTCGAAAGTAAAGTGACGGAATAAGATACGTAATGAGCAGAAACCACCGTAAAAGGATAAGAGAAAAGGAACAGAACAAAACTGATGGTTCTAGTGCAAAAAAAAACTTCACTGAGATTAGGACGGGGCATAGAAAATGCGGAAGGAGGCCTACTGAACTGGTCCCGTAATTTCCCATATTCCTGCATTCGGAAACAGCACTCGATATAAGAATATATCCTAGCAGGATATTAGGAGGAATACGATAGAATTTAAAATTAATTAATAAATTAATGAAAACCTGATAAAGGTTCCCACTGCAACCTAAACGGTATGCCTAAAAAAGGCGATCTGCGGAATCAGCTTTGCACTCTGTTGTAGACTAAGAGATATAAAAGGAGGTTTCTAACAAAACAACCTTCAAAATAACGGAAACTAGGATGCTGCCACTTCCGTTAAAATAATTGTAAATATCGTCCTGTACCATCTTATCACGATCACTATACCCTAGACTAGACGATCCGTCATTGGTCATAATCGGCTTTCCGACTGAGCGAAGAATGGCATAAGAGACACTTTTTGTTCAATATAATACAGCAAAGACGTTTCACAAGAAAAATGAGTCTTACTGCTCTGTGAAGTATCAAGCCATTGCGCTTGACAACAAACTGAACAGCTTAAAAGAGGGAAAGCAACCAGACTGGTCACTTTTGAATTTTGCGAACATAGTTTGTCTACCACTGGTAGCGAACGGTTATAACAATTTAAAAGAGTTCCAAGTAAATCTAATGTTATGAATAAAAGTAGGTACAAGTTTTCAACATTTAAAAAAATAATTACAGAAAATAGTTATTTACAGTAAGAGCGAGGAAGGTAAAACTTTCGTTGACGCGAATTGCGTGTTCGTCGATGCAATTCAAGTCAACGAATGTGACCTTACTCTCGAGTGCTGTATTTAATTTTGTTCGATACCTCTTTAGAATGTGACTCTGTAACTTTGTATTACATATTGGAATTTAGTCCAGTCATTTTAAACATGAACATTGCAAAAAATCCTATATTAGGTTTGACTTTTTTATGTTGTTAGGTTCAGTCCCAGTAGTAAATACTCAATTTTGCAACTTCGAAAAACTTGTGGAAACTGGGGGGGGGGGGGGGGGGGGCGCCAAAAACCGCGATTTTTTCGGACTTTTTTCAGTTTTAGCCTCGTAGCTCAAAAACTACGCGTTATAGTGCAAAGAATACGATTATCTTCTTTAAACTAGACTAAATTTGCTACAATTTGAGCCTAACCGGAAGTCTATAAGTATAATAGTTTCCGAGATACAGCTCTTCAAAAATAGGCAATTTTTCCCAAAATCTTTTTTCAACGTATCATCCATGTTTCGAGCCAGATATTGCCATAACGACGTGCCCTACGACTCTTGTCACGGAGAAAAAAATTGTAGGACATTTTATCACCTTTTATTTAAGCATAGATGCATTCCTGTGGGCCTAACAGTTCTCGAGAAAAAGACGGAAAACCGGAAAACAGTGAAATCCTCCACATATATGTCATAGCATTAGTATGATCAGAAGACATTTTCTGATTATTCTTATTTAGCCTAGCTCAAAAAGGGCTTGTAGACAGACTTTTTGATCCTAATGATTTGATTTCTAAGATGTGTTTGGAGGTGTTTGGTGATAATTATACGAAAAGTCCCCGGCCCTACCGTATGAGCTAACTCCGTAGCGTAACAAAATTTGCGGATTTGTTAAGTTTTCCCTTTGTATCTCTTGAATAGGCGATCGTAGTGGGAAATGGCCAATTATAAAATAAAAGCTGCCTTGAGAAAATACTTTTGTTCTTTTCGTCAAACATTAACCCTATCATAAATGTATTTAGAAAAGACTAGAGACCATTAAACATGGTGGCGGATAAGACTGAAATTGTTTGGCTAAGGATGCAGGTAATCTCTATTTAATACTCACATATCAGATTTAGCTCTAAACCTCCCACAAAATTATTTGTTCTCTAGTGCCCTCTATTCCATCTTGAACTCAACGTTTTTTTTAAATAACTATAACATCTAATCTATTTGAGATAAAATATTAAACGGTATATGTATTTTATAGGAAATTTTATGGTCTACAACTTTTATTTCAGCAGTTTTTGCTATAAACCCAATACTTTAGGAGCTAGGACACAATATTTGCCGAAAAACGTCGTGTAAAAGCGATTTAAAAAAAAATGTCAATTCTTGACAGCGAATATCTCTTCAACGGATAGAGATAGAGAAAAAACGCATAGAAGCAAACTTGTAGAAAATTTAATCAGCTTTTTTTTATAATTGGCCATTTCCCACTACGATGGCCTGTTCAAGAGATGTAAACGGAAAACCAAACAAATCCGCACATTTTGTTACGCTACTTTTCGTATAATCATCACCAAACACATCCCAGAAATAAAATCTTTAGGATCAAAAAGTCTGTCTACAAGCCCTTTTTGAGCGTTCGTTCGCTAGGCTAAATAAGAATAATCAGAAAATATCTTCTAATCATATTAATGCTATTACATATGTATATGTGGAGTCGTAGCGATTTCACTGTTTTCCGGTTTTCCGTCTTTTTCTCGAGAACTGTTAGGCCCACAGGAATGCATCTATGCTTAAATAAAAGGTGATAAAATGTCCTACAATTTTTTTCTCCGTGACAACGGTCGTAGGGCACGTGGTTGTGGCAATATCTGGCTCGAATCATGGATGATACGTTAAAAACAGATTTAGGGAAAATGCCTATTTTTGAAGAGCTGTATCTCGGAAACTATTATACTTACAGACTTCCGGTTAGGCTCAAATGGTAGAAAATTTAGTCCAATTTAAAAAAGGTAATCATATTCTTTGCACTACAACTCATAGTTTTTGATCTACGAGGGTAAAACTGAAAAAAGTCCGAAAAAATCGCGGTTTTTGGTGCCCCCCCCCCCAGTTTCCACAAGTTTTTCGAAGTTGCAAAATTGAGTATTTACTACTGGGACCGAACCTAACACCATGAAAAAAGCAAACCTAACATAGGATTTTTTGCAATGTTTGTATATTTTTGTGTTTAAATTGACTGTACTAATTATTTTATTAAAAAAATCATATAGTCGTAATGAGGATTTGTTGCTATGAAACAAATAAAATACAATATAACTGCGACATGACAAATTGTATAACGTCAATAAAGTAAAGTGCGTGTATTATTATTAAAATTGGACAACAGAAGAAGTGACAAAGCACATTAGTGATGATTTGCAAGTAGTGAAATTTAATAGTTGTGATATACATTTTCTATTGTTAACATTCAATTTTAAATATGCGTGAGCAAAAAGCAGTGAGCGAAAAGCGGTGAGCGAAAGTGAAACCTTCGCCCACTAGTAACTATAGTTACGGTTCACTTTCTAAGGAGGTATCGAACAAAAAAAGTTATGTTGTTCAACAACGTTCATCTTTATTTCTCGGGAACGAATCGATAAAAATGGAAAAACAGAGTCATTTAGAGAATGAAATTACCTTATTACAAAGGTATGAAATTACCTTATTACAAAGATATCACTCGGCCTCTCTTCCTATTTGAAAAATTTCATGGGGTGGCTCTGGAGCGTAGCGGGATGAAGTGAGAGAAACGCAATGTACCTCACAACTTGTCCCTTTTAATATCAAATTTGAAGTTTCTCGCCGTTTTCGGCTAGAAAATTTATTTACAGAGATTTTTAGGGTGGACTGTTTTCCCTGGGACACCCTGTATACGCGATTCGTATGTTTGTTGTTACTATAACTAGAAAAAGTCAATCAAGACTTCATAGTCAGAACTCAGAAAACTGTTATAACTTATAACTATAATTTAACTGAGCCATTATCCATTAAATTAATATAGCGTGTTCCGTAGCACTTATTAATCTTCTTAATTGCCACAGGTTTTTATACAAAGAGGCAGTTTTCCGTAAAATTTCCAAATAAATACGCGCAATATGCATTCAACTGATAAGAATGTAAGCGTACTTCTGGTTTTAAAAATTATTTGTTGTGTAACAGTAATGGAAGTAAAAAGTTAACATTTGTAAACAGTGATATCGTTTGATGTACTTTTGCGGGTTTTATGTAGGTATATGTATTTAGATTTTTATTTAATTAATTTAAAAATGTTTGCTTGCTTGTTCGTATTTTGTCGTATAAATTATAATTGAAAAGTTTTTATGCGAACAGCTCAAAAAAACAACAACCATTTACCATTAGAAAATATAAAAGTAAATCCTACTCCTTTTACACTTCAATTTATAACTCAACCTGTGATTTTTACTATGGCTGACTATAGAAAACAAGCAATTGTTTCGTTATAATTCGTGCAACATAGAAATTAAATTAGCCCGTGTAACGCCTCATATAAAATCATGTTAGTGTTGGTTGTTATGGAGAGGGTTGTAGAGTTTAAAAAAAAAAATTAAGAAAAGATATTACAAGTTTTGATATAAGTGAAGAAGTTATTGAAGGTAGAATAAAACCCCCAGAAGTCCTGAGAGAACAGTCGTGGCTAATATAAAAATAATTATTGACAATTAAAAAGTGACATTATAAGGTGTAGTGGAAAATAGTCGTTACAGTTGGCGTACAACGTGGGGCACGAGTTGGTTTTATTGAAGACGATATAAGGAAGTTAGCTAGAGTCGAAGTTTTAGAAATTTATGGAATTGAGGTCTGGGTTTCGAAAACCGGAATTAAGCACTGTAAGAAAAGCAAACAGCATGGAAGAGCAAATAAGTAGCGAACCAGAAATTGTAGATCAAGAATTACAAGGTATGATTGAGCATAAACAGCAACCAGGACAAGAATTTATGCAAGGAACATTATTGACGTTTATAACAAAAGCGTTTAATGACCAAAAGAAAATGATTGAAGAACTGGAAGAGCGGTCAAGAAGAAATTATGAAGCAGCTATCGCAAACTGCAATAAAGAAATAAAAGAACAAAAACAAGAAGTAGTGCATCAATTAAATAGGCAAGATGACCAAATAAGGGAAATAGAGTTAAGAAGCGAGCAACTACGACGAGAAGTTGATTTAACAATACAAGAATTTGAAAATAGTATGGAAATAAACAAAAGAAATAATTTGGTATATGGAAGGGAAATAAACAAAATTAAAGAAAAGTTAGACAACCAAATCAGTAATGAAATTGCTATTTTGGGAACTAAGGTTGCACAAATGAATAGTCGATGCGAATCGGGGTGTAGTAGAGTTAGTTCTGTGGTACGAATAAGTGAAGAAAGACCAAAATTTGATGGAAGCAGACGATGTTTGCATCCAGTAAAATTTTGCGGAAGTTAGAAAATTATTTAAACAACATTCAAGTAGTTACAGAAAACAGAGTTTTTACGGCGGTTGAGTCATTAGAAGGGGATGTACGCATATGGGCGGAACGATATGTAAATGAATGGAATAATTTCAACGACTTTAAGATTAAGTTTATGCAGCACTTTTGGTCCCAAGCAATACAAGAAAAAGTGAGAGCATCGATTTATGAACCACGTATTTATAACAGAAGATTTGGTACTTATACACAGCATGTATGGTATTGGGTTGACCAGACGCAACATTTAGAACCAAGAATCCCTGAAGAAATTCTGGTGAATGCCATAAGTAAGCATTTCCCATATGAAGTAGAAACTATTTTAATATCGGCACAACCAGATACTATCGATAGTTTATTAAATATTTTAAAACGACTAGAAGAACGCAACGACAATAGGGAACGACAAGGATTACGAAGAGAAGAATCGAGGCAATGTAATGGACCTGGAAGGGAAGGTAGTAGAGAAGAGTATCGCCAAATAAATGGAGTGAACTCAAATTATCAAGGATATAGTTATCGCGGTTACCGCAGGGGTCGAGGCAATTACGGGTCAATAAATCAACAAAGAGACCGTAATGATGATGAACTACAATCAGAACATTTAAACTAGAGCAACAGCTGCAGGGCGCTCCCACTGCATGCTGTCGGATAACAAAGGAGCAATCACATCATATTAATTTTGTACGTGTATTTTTTCAACAACAAAAAATACATGTAAACCAGATTGATCAAAAATATTCAACGAAATCTGAATCTGAAACAGATCAAATAGACAAAGAACCATTGCCAGATAAATTTGTACCTCAAGTAATGGTTGAATTGGAAGGTCTAAGTCAAGCAGCTTTAATAGACACTGGAAGTTCTGTGAGCGTAATGTCAGAAATGGTATTTGAAACTGTGAGAAACCGAAGGGAAGATATATTAACTTTACCAGTGGTAGGCGTATCTATTCAAGGTGTAACCGGTAGAATTACCAAAATAAAGAGACAGGCGCTGGTAAATTTAAAAATAGGTGAAAGTGAACAACAGGTAGTGTTTTTAATTGCGGGTTGTTTAAATATACCATGCATTTTGGGAATGGATTGGATGACAAAAAATAATGTGAAAATCGACATTCAACTGAGGGAACTACAATTTATCGGAAATCATCAATTATTTAGAGTGACGTTTGTAGATTTCAGGAATGTAGAATCCATTGGATTTAAAATAGAAGGTGTAGTAAGCGGTGAGTCAACTTATGGAGACAAAATTATACAAGAAGGACAACAAGTAATACCGAACGAAGTAGAAAGAAAATCCGAGTTGAAGACAAGTCTGAAACCAATAGCAGAAGACGATTATTTTTATGAGGTTTTGGAACATTTAAGAAAAACAGCTTCTAACGAAGAGCAGACCATACATGAAAATAACAATTTCAGATGCAATGAGTGCCCAGCAGTTATACCATTTAAAGAGAATTTTATTCAACATCAAAAAAGACATGAAAGATTACAAGTTTATTCCGCGTTGAGTACAAAGCAAGAAGAAGTGAATATTGAAAATTTAAAGGAAAAGCATGCTAAAGTATTTTTGGATAGACCTGGAATATGCAACTCATTTGAATGCAAGCTAAAGATGAAAGATGCGGATGTTTTTACCAACAAGTCATATCCGATTTCCTACTCAAAGCGAGCGGTGGTCGGAAAAGAAATTAAAAACATGATGGATTGGGGGGTAATTGCGCAATCAACATCTCCATATTATGTCAGAGAACTGAATCGAAAAACAGTGCCAGACAGGGAATCACCACCAGTAATGGAAGAGTTAGGGAAGGACAATATCATTGCAGATTTTTTATCTAGATATGTATATGACGGAAGTAGTCGAAACAAACCAATTACAATAGCGAAATGTACGCAAATCAAAAGTAATTTGAATAAAATCCTGGAGAATTTGTGTCAAGATCAAGATAAGGATGTACAATTAAAATGGATCAAACAAGAAAGAAGAACCAATAACGAAGGAAAACGGAGTAAATTAAGAGAAAATTATAGAATTCACAAAGAATTGTTATATAAGAAACGCAAAAAAGGAGAAGAATGGTGGTTAATATACTTACCATCCAGTTTAGTAAATAAAATCATATGGGAATATCATCAAATATATTATTTCGGATCAAGAAAATGTGCAACATTAATAAATGAAACTTGCTATGTTCCAAATATAAAGCGTAAGTGTAAAGCTATTATATCGACATGTGAGGTGTGTGAGAAATCCAACTAGTTCAAATGAAGTATAACCATTTAAAATTTTGGTTCATCAGCCTTTATTGTTCAATTCACAAAATTTTGGGGGGTAACTGTAACGCCTCATATAAAATCATGTTAGTGTTGGTTGTTATGGAGAGGGTTGTAGAGTTTAAAAAAAAAAATTAAGAAAAGATATTACAAGTTTTGATATAAGTGAAGAAGTTATTGAAGGTAGAATAAAACCCCCAGAAGTCCTGAGAGAACAGTCGTGGCTAATATAAAAATAATTATTGACAATTAAAAAGTGACATTATAAGGTGTAGTGGAAAATAGTCGTTACACCCGTTGAAATTACAAGTTATAAAGGAAGCCATTAATAAAGTTTTTATATTTGACGCCTCTTTTTCTAATCTAAAGATCAGTAACCAAAGAATTCGCATCTCCTAAGGGGTGAAATATCTTTTTTCGCAAAACTACCCGCAATGAACATTTTGTATTAGTTTTTCTCATTTATCTTTTGACATGTTACTTAAAAATAGTTTTTGGCATTAGTTCCAGACTATTAAATAAGTGAACAATAGTTTTTGTCCAGGACCGACAATAGGTATATTAAGACAACCACAAAAGTAAATTAAATTGGCGTATTTCACTATAATATACAGTTAGAAGGGAAATATTAGTTCATTACACATGTAGCTCTGTCGCAAACAAACTGCATTAGATACGATATTCGATAGATATATGCACTTAAATGTATAATGTATAACTGAAACATAATATTCCTCTGAACATCAGATGTTCAAAACATTACAAAAATTCAATATACGCATATGAAATGTACAAGAAACCGTGAGAATATGAGTAAGTACCAAGTACAAGCAAATCAATTTATGCAGGAAGTAAATGTTAAATACCACGTTCCAAATAAACATGTTTCCTTGTAAAGTATTTTGATAATATACAATATACATATGTACAAGTATACTGACTTGTTATGTACCTACTTAAAATGGTTAATAAATTAATATTATTGTATTGTATTGTATCTTACTGCTTTTGACTGGCAGCTACACGTTCCATCCATGGTATACAAAGTCCTCAAACTGTCAACTAAATAAACAAAATTATAATAAAGAGCTGAATGTAATACATGCGGTATTTAACGGAAATACAGCTTGACAGATCTAACGATGCGGGTGGGAGTGCGCAAAATTGAAGTGAAAGAGCACTAGGAGAAACAAACACGAGCTGCAGTGAATCACTCCGCAGTGGCTCAAATGCACCCTCCCTTCCACTTAGTTTAATGCGCATCTGGGCGTGACCCGCATCATTAGATCTGTCGAGCTGTAACAGGGAAACCGAGGATACCATAAGCAGAGAAGGTATCAATTTACACGGTTCCTCGCGAAATTGGAGCTGTTCCATCATAGGTGGTAGAGAATGACCTTGACCCCATTTCACGTGTCCTTCAAATAATTTACAAGTCACCGGGCGAGGTCATTGAACTCACGACCTGCGGACAATTCGCCCTAGGATAATTCGAACCCGCACAATGCGCACTAAGGACAATTTGCTCCAGGACCACGCACGAGGTTCTGGTCGGCACGTTGTAAACCTTTACTTTAGCATTTAAAAAGCTTTTGTTCCCACAGATAATTAAATAATCTTAAGTATTCTTTGAAAATAGTAATTTTCTGATTTTTCCGATGTGGTCTTACTAGAATTTCTAGAGTGGATGCACGATTTCCAATTTAACCCTTTTTGAATCATTTTATAGCTAACATAATATGATAATTTTAGAGTGACAGTGTATAGTTGTAGAATATCAGAATAATGATGGAACCCTTCTTTCAAAATTACATTATAAATAGGAGCCCTTAAAAATATGTAGTTGCTCAGGTTTTGTTTCGGCGAGTGCTTCTTTTAGTGTATTAAGAAGAACAATGATTGAGGTAGCCACTTTATATTAGTTCTGGATCATTTATTTATCCTCAATTATATACCTACCTACGGACGACCGTATAGGGTGTGAATTGTCCTACAACCACCTAGAGAAGTTATAAAACTCTGAAAAATGAGTGTGAAGTAAAAAGGATGTACATGTCTCAAAGGGTGATTAAAAATTCCAAGGACTAGTCCAGTAGAGGTCATTGTACCTTACTTGCATAGTTTACAAGAGCGTAACACGTGACCTTGAAGTGCGTTAAATCCAGCCTTATAGAACCTTGATATACATTAGCCAATATCAGAACCGTGATATATTTTAATATGCCCAAAAATTAAAATTTGATACCTGAAAACCGCCAAAAAATTAAAATTGGATATTCGGATGAATAACCCCCGAAAACTGATGTTTGGCATCCGAAAATTTAACTCAACTTTCAAATAATTTACAAGGTCACCCATGACCTGCGATACCTGAACACATTAGGAGAGGTAAAGGGGGCAAGGGGCAACTAAAAAATACCGTTTACCATTCTGTTTCCTATTGATTTTTTTCATATACTTAATTGAATGCTATTTTTTATAAGTAAATAAGATTATGCGCAAAAATAAATTATTCTCTGAAAAGATAGGTAGAGTGGTCTCAAGTTGAGAACATGACATTAGTCATCATGCGCCGTAAACCAGAATGCATTCGGGCGAGTCCAAATTGTTACCGAAGGGGAGACAGTTTGTTGTTGTCATTGGCGTCCCTTGTGTGTTTATTTCGTTTCTGTGTAACTTTATTCTCGGTTTAAAATGTTACGCCACTGGAATTTTCCCGCCGCGCTGACAGTTAATGGCGTCTGTCATGTTCTCAACTTGAGACCACACTAACGATGCAGTTTTTTTTTCAACCGATGCAATCGACATAAACCTTCTGACTATCACCTAATATTTATGGCAAAGATTTGAATTTTTGGATTCGTGTTAGAAGTAATGAAATATTTACCGATTCTGAATCCTTTATATTTTACGCAAACGAAAAAGAGAGATGCGGGTAATGTTTTTTTACAAAGGGAGAGTTTTGCCATTTAAAATATGACGCGGAAATGTTTTTTTTTCAATTAGTTACTATAGAATGTCATTCGTATCTTATGATTTACCACCATCCCTAATTAAGCCTCTTGTAAAGGAACATGTTTATAAAAATCGATTTCGTTGAAGATATGAATTGGAGATAATTATTTCACATTTCTTAATAAAGCTAAGTTCTGAAACAAGAAAAAATTCCTAGATTGTTCAACCACAATTTATATCAAAAGATATCGTATCATTTCATATCATATGTAGTTTTGTTGTTAATACTAATTACCGCTTTTGTTTGTAATCGTTGATTTATTTAAAAAAATGAAATAAATTGCAATAATAAAAATAAATACATAATGTCATTTCACTAATTTTTTATTTTAAATGGTAATCCAATGCGTTCCAACTCTATTATTACTTGTTTTTATTATTACAATTAATTATGGAGTTCCACAAACTAAGCTTGGAGAAAATTAATTCTGGTGACTGTAACGATAATTCGAATTTTTTCAAATTGTTTGGTCAACACTTAACATTTCTAATAATGCAACTGGTTGACCATGTTCATAAGTTCATAAATCAATATCATACGCCTTTATTATTGCAGACGAACCATTTCCTTTAAGTAAACATTTAATGAGGTCTTATCCTTATGACAAAGAGAATGATGTCATATGCAAGGTTAGTAGTGGAATGTCACTGAGATGTAAAATTAATAAAGAACATTGTTGAAATACATATGCATGTAGGTATAATACAATGAAATTTTCCTCCCAACCTTTCCAAATTGCAATTTTTTCATTTATAGTCGTTTATTGATCGTTTGTTGGTATTAGTGAACTATCTTTCATCGAAAAACATGCAAATTTATATAAATCCTAAACCTAGGAGCAAAAAAAAAATATTTCGATTTCAAATTTGAATAGGTACCTATGTAATTTCCAGAAATTCGTACAATTTTGAGCTATGAGACGCAGCTCCTCAGGGGGCAATTGCTCCTCTCACGATGCACAATTCCCTTCACCGCCCCCAAACTCTTGTGGACTCTGACCCCCAAAATCGATCACACGCTGTAATCCATAGGATTGAGATCCTTGCGAGTAGGGCAACCATTCGGAAGATGCAATAAAATCTGGAAGCTCACACCACTCCTGAATTACTTTAACCCTGTGGGCCGGAGCACAACCCTGTTTGAAAGTCCATTCTGCGTCACTGAAGTGCTGCTGGGCCCATGGAAGAATCATGGATTCAAGAATATTGCGGCAGCACACATGATGCTCACCCCTTGATCCACGAAAAGGAATGGTGCCTTCGAACTGGCGCAAATTTTACGCCCCAATGTCTTGAGGGTCTTAGGTTTTTACCTGTAGTCTATGGTTTGCCTGCATCAGAGTGATTTTACAGTCATCACCCCAAATTAAAAAACATAGAAACAAACTCTACCCGATATTTGGAAATTTCAAATCTTAATGTCACTTTTACCGCTGATCAATGGCCTAACCAAGGGACCACTGCCGTGGGGAGCGCCCAGCGTATTTGGGGGTGCTCAACTGTCAGGCTTTACGTCACAATGTTTGCTTCTGAAAAAAGTAAAAGCCCTCAAACACCTGATCAGCTTTTATTTTTATACCTTTTATCTGATAAACATAATACATTGTTTTTCCACTACTAGCTGTGAAGTTGACAATTATTGCGTATCCTAGACAACTGAGAAATTTAATTTCTCTACCTAGTGGTCAATAATCTATTATATTATTCACCTAGGTTAATAATGGGAATTTGCATTCCTGTGCTACCTACTTGATTTTTACAAGAAATTTTTTTATTTTTAATTTGTGTCTTAAATTTGACTAGTAGTGGAAAAAATTGTATATACACCACGGTGGTGAAGCCATTTATAGACCTCGCACCTTATTCCGCGAGGGGCAATAATCTTGGTGCTCGGTCAATAATAACAGTCTTCACCACCTTGGTGTATAATATACTATTATTTTGTCATTGCACATTAAAGCAAGGTGGAAAATATTTGAAGTGCATTTTGAACAATCGACATATGTTACCGATACCGACTATTAGACAACAATAAAAAGAAAACACCTATAAACGTAGGCTTATCATTTGTATGATGTTTCATGAAATAAGGAATTCATCTGGAGATGAGGTAGAGGAAAAGCACCATGGAGCGAGTAGAGAAGTACAGAAAGTTGTTATGAATAAGGACAATTTTTATCCGACAAATTTCGCCAAAAAGTGAAAAAGGATGATCATCTCTGTTGGTTCCCATCGACCTAAACATCCTTTTTTTGTTAACTCTTAGGAAGATCTTTTTCATGTCCCTGTAATAGATAGGTACTTATTTTGATTTATTAAATCGTACAACCTATGTTAATAACCTTGGTAACCTCGTATTGTAAATAAAAGGAAAAAAAAACGCATATTTAAAAAGTCAAATATTAAGTCAAGTTGTTTGTTTAATTTGCATAAATTTTAATTAAATAATTTGTGACATAATATCTGCTTTCATCTATCACAGTCGCTACTATAAAACAAGGTCTATGTTTAATGTTAATGTTTAAAATTTCTTATTGATCTCAAAACTGTGAACCGTGTTGACTACTTGCATAGAATACCGTCGAGATATATACGTCAGGGTGAACTACTGGCATGCAAATTAAAAAGCACTGGTTCTACATAAATGATCTTAACGCAACTTTAGGTAAACAAAATGGAGAAAGAAAGCTGCTTTTCGTACATTTGGTAGTAACAAATGTAGTATTTGTACATTGTGTCACACAATTTCGATGCAATACTCAATGGTGGTATGAACCGAGCAAATTGTCGAGCATCACTGGTGAATCTCAAGTGACTTCAAGAACTGAATCCTACTCGC
The DNA here is from genome assembly GCA_036250285.1 of Pyrocoelia pectoralis. NCBI lineage: Eukaryota > Metazoa > Arthropoda > Insecta > Coleoptera > Lampyridae > Pyrocoelia > Pyrocoelia pectoralis. Next base: position 19,201,477 of record CM070080.1, on the reverse strand, counting down.
TGGGAAAAAAACTATATTTACGAATAGCAATGCAACAAAATTCCCTAAAATCATTGGGTCTTTTCAAATTAATCTCTCTTTTTGGTTTCATGATTAAGATGTACGAAGGACTGTTAAAATTCCCTGCACGAATCTGATGGTGCACCCATTTTTGTATTACTGTAATTCATTGATTTTACACCTATTGTATTTTCGTTTGCTTCCGTGCCTTTCAATATTGAGGAAAGTTTATGAAGAAACATTTTCATTTTCCAAAATAGACGAGAAAATAAGTTACCGCAAATCTGCGAAATGATATTAATTAACATATTCAAATTTTAGACACTGTAACAATTTCAAATTGCCTGTTTTGAGAGATTCATATGTATGAAATAATTATCGATTAGTGAACTTTTATATTATACGAGTACAATTGATAATCATAATAGAATGGTGGGTTATTTATCTTCTGGTTTTTGATTGTAAAGTTATTTATTATGAAATAATGCGCCCTTTTATATCATTAACGCGGATAGGTTAGTAATTTTATTACATACGAGTAAATCATTAGATAACATATAAATCTCTATGTATACACACAAAAGGTGTTCTTTGGTGAAATTTTCGTTAAGAACTGAAAACAAAAGGGATGAAAGTAATGAATTCCAAACAAGCCTATATCTATATTTTTGGACTAAAAATAAAATGTGGTGGTTTTGCTTCATTAATTATATTAAGAAAACCCCTCATCTAATTACAATTTCAAGAACTGAAGACACTTCCTTAAAAGTTTCCTTATCAACATTAACCTCAAACTTTTTAAGGTTATTACACATAACTTATTTATACAAATTTTGTTTTTATATCAGTAAAAATGTCTTCCATGCAAATAAAAGACAAATTGGTATGACAATGGGGTTATAAATTTAATAAAACGGTTACAACGAGGAGAAACGCGAACGTCGATGAATAGAAGAAAAAGGTATATTCCCCAAGGCAACGTTTTAGGATTATTAAAAAATATTTTTTTAATTAAGACCTGAAAATTGAGATAGCCTGATAAAATTAGCATAACCACAGGAAATATGAAAACTTTTTTTCTTGTGTGAATGATACTTTTCTTTATTCAAAAGCTCGGGAGTAATCATTTAAAAAATTGCCGACAAATAACGAATGAATTGATTAGCACACAGACAGATAATCTTAAAAAGACTTTTAGTCTTTGATGAAAGTATGCTGAAAAAAAAAGAAAAGTCACTGAGATGATTAATTTCCATTTTAAAGTTTCAAACTTTTTAACGAATTATCTTACTTTAAATTAAACTTTTATTGTTTGTTAAGTAAAATAAAGTCGGTTATTGAAACTTTTACTTATATCTATTAATAAAGTTACAGTAGGATTAATTTTACACCAGTTTTGCTTTTATCCCCTTTCTCATTGGAATTTATTTTCACACATAGTAACAAGTAATTCAGGACCTATTCCGTATGGTCCCTCTTGAAGTCCTGATTAAGTCTTAATATCTACTAAACCGGATAGATCTAGAAAATTTCCAAGGAGACAATGTGGCTAGTAGATACTAGTTTTTTTCCTGTCTACTAGTTTTACTCCAGAAATATAGTAGATCACTTTATATGGGGATTGGATTTCAAAGAGGAAAGATTTCAAGGTTATTTTATAGGAACCGGGAATCGAATTCAGGCCATCATCGGTTGTATCGAGGTACGCTACAAAAGCGGAAAATCCTTTTCTTTAATTATTTCAATATTGAATTTAATCATACCCTTATAGCGGCGGAACGACAATAACCCTACCGCAGAGGGCACTGCTTGTCGTAAAAGGCGAATGGACTATAGTAAATGAATGGCCATGGAGGAGTGGAAGTGCACGTTGAATGGAATTTAAGTTTGTTTTACCGGGGGATAAAATTTACATTTCTTAAATGAGAGAATTATTGTTTCAATGCTCCTCAAATAAGTAGATCCATGTACCTACGTCTTGCATTTCCCTGAATTGGGATTTAATATAGTCATACATTGTAATTGAATAAGAGTTTTGTTATTTTTAATGACGCACCTCGTCATTATTATTGCAAATCGCAGGATGTTTATCTGGGTAACGATAAGTCCGTAAGAAGCTGTGTGGACACTTTCGGTTATTTATTCGTTCGAACCAATGAGGATTAAGTTAAATTGATGTAATTTTTATAGGTTTTTGATTGGTTTTACCAATTTCGGTTTTCTATAGAGAACGCCTTTTGGGTTGGTGGAAAATGTTTAGAAAAAAAGAAAATAACAGTCAGTCAGGGTCCGTCAGTCAGTAATGAAATGAAAATCAAGATAAAATCGGGAAGCTGTAATTATTAAGAGTAGAATCCATATTATCAAAATTGTAAATTGCATTGGTTATCGAAAACAAGCTGTATTAAATTCCGAAGGAAAGTGTAAATTGTCAACATTTGTGTAAACTACCTTAGGACACTTAGGATAATCTAGTATTCTAATTTACTGCGTTCTTTTATTTCGTGTCTACAGCTGACGAAAAGGGGGTTTAACCAGCGATAAATTTAAGAGCCTTCAATCAGTTGGTAATCATATGCACTGTGTTGAGGTAGACAGGGCAGTTGAACGTTGGATCGCGCTAAAGACTGAGGCCTGAAAGAAACTAGGTCGTGCACACGTGAATTGTGAAAGCCAAGATCATTTCGACCCACGTGAGAACAACTTGGCCACAAGTGAACTTTCTCCCAAAACTTCACCAAAAAGATTTGAACGTGATCGATGTAAAACTGGTGCTACTACAGTCTAAAAATAACCAAACAAATAACAAAACTAAAAAATTATTCACTCAGTCTAAGTACAATGTTTGGCTAGAGAACTATAAACTTCCCCGATTTTCTTCTGTGAGATGGAAAAATATTAGCGCTCGCAACAAAACACGTACAAACTGTATGATTGGGTATCTCAGCAATTCCCTGAGATGAAAGAAGAGAAAACACTTCAACCTAAGCAACTCTATCCGGTCAGATTACGAATTAGAATGAGTTGGAAATATGCAAGTACATTTAAGTCAGAATACAGTCGAATAAGTAAAGACAACTTAAAATAAACAAGCAACTTTGAAGAGTGAAAACTTAAGCAGTCGCCTCGCGGAAATGCTTCTTATGCATAGTGCCCTTGTTATCCTAGAAGAAAACGAGCATTGTTTCCGCTTTCCTTCCGACAGTCATTCGACACTTTAACTCTTGCTTTCAGGGTTATATTGGAAAAAATATATGTCTCGACACTAGTTAAAATCGATTTCAGGACTTTGAGTTGTGGTAATAAAGTTTCCGGAATGACTCACTCTGTTTAGTTTTTCATGGTGAGAGTCCAGTGCCGCGAACTTTCTGAGTCATTTCGAGACTTTGAATTTGTGTTCATTGTTTTCTACTGACTCCCGACGTTCACCAAAAACACATAGTTTTGATAGACAATCTGTTGAATTTATCATTTTCAGTTTATTTTTCTATAGTGCAGCACTGCATGTTTGGTAAGGCTAAATTATGAATATTTTTAATCACTGAATTAATGAATAAAAAAAGTTATAAAAGCTAATTGTCAGAACTTTAAAACCCAAAACAATCATCACCATAAACGCCACTTACAGTATCAACTGTAAACAACTTAATAACTCAAGACACCCAAGCCCAGCATAAGGCTAGGTGGAACTTGATGTCAGAATGTCGTCACGCAAGAGAGGCCTTTAGAGGACCATCTCGTAGCCTGGCGCGTTTTTGCACAGGGCTATCCAGAAAGAACCTGCGGCTACTTGTGGGCATACTTTCTGGGCACTGTAAACTTAACAAGCACATGCACCGCATGGGCTTGGTTGAATCACCATCCTGTAGAGGATGCTACACAGAAGATGAGGCGGCGCAACACATACTTTGTGAGTGTCCCGTATTTGTCGAATTAAGACGATCCATGTTGGGGGACTCCTGGCCGGACATGGCTAAGATTAGAGCCGCTTCCCCGTCCAGCATCCTCAGGTTTACCCCACGTGTGGAATGGCTTGAGTAATGATGCGGGGTCGAACGACTCTAGTCAGGACGGCAGCACAAAGGGCTCGAATAGGTGGCCTATGTGCGAGTGGACTTCTGACCACCCTCCCATCGTAATCCAGATCCAGATCACCATAAACCTTTCTTACGTTTTGGTGGCATTTGTAGTAAATTTTGTATGGAATTTAATAATAATAAGTAATAACTTATCTATGATTTTGGGTACAGTAGAACTTCGCTATTCCGAACTAATTGGGACCGAACCTTGTTCGGTTTAGCGGTAATTCGGAATAGGCGGATTTGATTAATAATATCAACATATTGATGGCGCAATGGCGGAACATTGCATCCTCAAGTTAATTCAATGCCTTTCATCAGAACAAAAAGATTGATTTTACTTTTTATATGGGTGTAAATTAGGTATAACAATATGTAAATGTATGTTTTTTCGCGAAAGACTTTTTATTTCTCCTGTTTTTAAGTTAACAAAATCTGTATATTTCTGAGTTCTGTTCGGAATAGGCGGATTTTCGGAATACCGGGGTTCTTACTGTAGTTAAAAAGTTTAATTATCGTAACATAATAAAAAAAATATTCATAAAACTTGAATAATTGACACTAGTTTTTATTTTGAATTTTTTAAATTCGCGTTTTGATATAAACTTACTGTTAGTCAGGGAAAGTTCTAAACAAAATAACGCACATTTCAAAAATAAATTAAATTGGACATTAATTTATGACAGCAATTTAGTCCCTATAAATATTTGTAATCCAATTGTGAAAATGGATCGTATATTCAATTGCTTTCCAAATTTGTGCTAATTTCGAGATTGAATGTAAAAAGTCAATAAAGCGAATGTCACCCAATTTGCCATAAAAACGTTAACGTATTAAAGGTATCATTAGTGTTAAACGATTTTATAATATATAGGTAATAAATAATGAGTAAGTAACTCGTAATGGCAACTAACCTTATAACGAAAACGATAATTTCGCATTGAAATTGACAAGTAGGAAATCATATCGGTTTTTGCATATGAAATATGCCCATTTAGTACGAGTGTTATCATGAGGTAAGACAGTGCGGTAATATAGGAAATATATTTCCAAATTATGTCCAATTCGTATGCATGGCCTTTTACACTTGTCTCGTTTCATACCTATACCTTTCCTACTCCTTTTACGATACTCCATAATCCATATAACCACTCCCGTTAAGTTTTACATCCCTGTTTTACTTGGATTTTATATCAGCTCATAAAGGAGATGAAATTTAGCCGGTATGGTATGTTTTACAATGAAAAAGTCTACATTGACCATTTACTAAGGGCATTTTACAATAAATATTGGATTTGGACCGAGCGGAATACCGTGGGTTTTGATAAAATATTACTATTAGGTTTTCATATTTTTTCTATCAGACTTCAAATATGCGTTTTCATTAATATCATCCCATATCTTTCAGACGTTATTGCTGCTACTTGTTCCATTTCGAATCTAATTCTAAATTCATTTGATCGAAAAACGAAATTTATATTATTCTTTAATACGAATGTGCATAAAAATATATTTCCTAACATTAGTCGCATCTCAAATTTATCAAAAAAAAAGAAACATTTCAATTTCATTAGATGTTTTATAGAACACATATTTGACGATTTTATGTTAGCTTCATTTATAGAACAGTTTTCGATCTAATATTCGTATGCTGTAACACAAAATTACTAAATTATTGTATTTCTCCAAATATAGGAAATACGAGAATGAATTGTGAAATGCGTATTATGCGCAATGAACTAAAAATTTTACTTGATACTCGATAGGATATCAGAATAAAGAAACAACATGAAAGGTCATAATGAAGTTTCATGTCTGTCCACTTGCAATCATTTTTTTATTCCTCCTTCAGAGCTCAGGTGGTCAAAATTTGCAACTTTAGTGTAGTGTGCATTAGTTCAACAGCCGGAAGCTATCCGTTCCAATTGATAAGGTTAGTGGAATGATCCAAGTGAATCGTTGCCACATTTGCACCTGAACGTGTGTGCATTTAAAAAAATTCTGGCAAGTTGCCACGAGACTTCCCTCGTATTAACACTTTTTTCAAAAAATAAATGCAACTGAATTAAAAAAAAAACTCTTAAACTATATAAAAAAACTGCAATTTTATCTTATAAAAAAATGAGTGCCGCCATTTTAGCTTTTACCAGAAGTGACGTCATCAAAGGTAATATCAGCATTTTCGTTCTTGGCCCGAATGCAATCGATTGGCGAAAACCGCATTTCGATAACTTTAATAGTTCTGAGTATATAGAGCGTTGCAGTCATTTTTTAAAAATGATTTTTTTAACACTTTTTTCAAAATATAAGTATAGCACAATATATATTGCTGAATTCAGAAAAAAATAATCTTTTAAACTACATAAAAAAACTGCAACTTTATCTTATAAAAAAAATGATTGCCGCCATTTTAGCTTACACCGGAAGTGATGTCATCAAAGGTAATATCAGCATTTTCGTCCTTGGCCCGAATGTAATTCATTAGCGAAAACCGCATTTTGATAAGTTCAATAGTTTCTGAGTATCGTGCGTTGCAGTCATTTTTTAATAATTATTTTTTTTAACACTTTTTTCAAAAAATAAGTATAGCACAATATATATTGCTGAATTCAGAAAAAAACACTCTTTTAAACTACATAAAAAAACTGCAACTTTATCTTATAAAAAACACGAATGCCGCCATTTTAGCTTATACCAGAAGTGACGTCATCAAAGGTAATATCAGCATTTTAGTCCTTGGCCCGAATGTAATCGACTGGCGAAAACCGCATTTCGATAACTTTAATAGTTTCTGAGTTTAGAGCGTTGCAAGGAATGTGTACGTACAGACTACAGACTACGGACGAGACGGAAAATTTTTTTTTTCATATTTTGAATCTACCTCTACGTATTCAGAAACGCAAAGATATGTAAAAATTTCCATAGGTCAAATTTTTTTTTTTGGAACACTAATACAATACGTCCCTTTTACTTCGTACTCGGGAAGTAAAATGTATCTATATAAACATCTTTGGAAAGTTAGGACTCACAACGGGAAGAAATTCACAGCCTCCCTTTAATACTTTTTTATGGCTGAGTGTCGCCTATATTAAATGTATGTAACTTATGTCTGTTTATTATGTTAATATTTACCCTTTAACAAAAGATTTTTATTTTTTACCCTTTCTAATTTATTTACAAAAGCTATTTCCCTTTGCCCCATTAAACTTTTAAAATCCCTCTCTTTCTCTCCCCTTTCCTATAATCCTTATTCTTTTTACGTTATATTTCCCCTCCCCTAATCTTACTCCTTCTTTCTTGCATCTGTGTGTCTTTTCTTTTTCTTATAATCTCTTCTCTTTTGTATCTCCTTCCTTGCATATCCTCCTATGTCATAATGCCCTCTTCTATCGCCCTGTCAATATTTTATTTTCCATTCATTCATCTCTTTCCAACAACTTTGAAGTATCCCACCCCGACTCCCATCTATTCCTTCCTCCCATCTCATCGCCAACTTCCCAGCTTGTGTCCTTATCTTCACCAATTTTACCTCTTCTTGTACCATATAACTAGGGGCATTCCTGTCCAAACCAAGTACCCATTTCCAATATCTTACTTGTATCCTTTCCAAAACTTCCCATTGCTTCCATCCCCGTACGTACATCATCACACTTTTCACAACTTATCAAAAAGCCACTCTCTTCTTCTCACTTCCTTCCCTAACATTCTTTCCTCTAATCCCCATACCTACCCTAATATTTTGTTCCCCCCTTTCCCTAACTCTTTAACATGTCCGTCATCTTCATTATTATATCTCATATTCCAGATATTCCACTTCACCCATACTTTCAATTTCCTCATTTCCCCATCTCCATTCCCCCCTTTCCTTTTGAAACACCACCATTTTTGTCTTTTTTACATTTACATTTAAATGTCTCTCCTCTAAAAATCCCTTTATTGTCTTTATCATTTCATTCATTTCCGGTTCTCTTCTCGCAATTCCACATCATCAGCATACGCTAAAGTACATACTTCAACCCTCCTATCACAACCCCACCACTCTCTTTTTTCCTTAATCTTTCTTCCAACTCCCCTATATACACTGAGAATAAACTCGAGCTGAATGGACATTCTTGTTTCAATCCTTTGGTTGTCTCGAATGCCTCATTTAACTTCCCTTCTATTCTTGCTCTGCATCTGATCTCCGTATTCGATAATGTTGCGAAGTGGCATGTAAGTAGATACCTATCGGTGTGAGTGGGTTTAGGATAAACTGAGATTATACAATTGGATTACAAAATACTTTCATTAGGGTCACGGGTGACTAAAACATCGAGAAAGGGAAGTGATCCGTTAGCCTCAACTTCCATGGTAAACTTGATGTTGGAATGTATTGTAATTGTCAATCCTTTGGTTGTCTCGAACGCCTCATTTAACTTCCATTCTATTCTTGCTCTGCATCTGATCTCCGTATTCGATAATGTTGCGAAGTGGCATAGTAGATATAAAAATCGGTGAGAGTGGGTTTACGATAAACTTACACAATTTGATTACAAAATACTTTCAATAGGGTCACGGGTGACTAAAACATCGAGAAAGGGAAGTGAACCGTTAGCTTCAACTTCCATGGTAAACTTGATGTTGGAATGTTGGGTATTAAGATGATCTTGGAATTCCAATAAAACGTCATAACCGTGTGGCCAAATTACAAAGGTATCATTGACGTACCTACACCAGACTTTGGGCTGAAGGTTAAAATATTCCAAAGCGACCGATTCGAAAGACTCAACATCAAGATGTTTGTTACCACCGGTGAGAGCGGAGAACCTATGGCGGCACCAGGAACTTGTTCGTAAAACTTGCATAGGAACTGAAAATAAGTAGAATACAAACACTTGATCAAGTTAACTAATCCTACGTCCTTATGTTTCTCCTTCAGAATTTGCTCAATAATGATAAGAAAATTCTTAATGAAAATATTGGTAAGTAGGTACGTAACCACAAAATCTTGGTAATCCGAGCAAAGATGGGAGATGCGTTGAATGAAATGGCCAGAGTGCAAAATGTGAGATGTACGACCTGTGAAATTCTTCAAATAATTGACCAGATACTTAGCGAGCTTGAAGATGGACGTGCTGATGGTGCTGACTATGGGACGAAGAGGAATTCTTTGCTTGTGAATTTTAGGAAGAGCGTCCAACCTCGGCGGTTTGGAGTCGATAGAGAGAAGACGAGGTTGAACAACCTTGGGAAGGGCAGCAGATCTTGGGCCTTATACTGGGACTCATCTAGTGTGACTGTAGCGTTGTCTTTATGTGCGATTTCTCAAAAGAGATTCTATCGAAATGAGTCCAATGGTCTCCAGAAAGAATGTTTGCGAGTTCGAGGTGGAGAAATCGAAGTTCTTTCCTGGTTTGTTGTAGCACGTCGAAGATTCCGTGACCTGGTTTGTAACTGCAACTTGATTTTAAGAAAGCAAGGAATTTAATCCGGTATCTGAACTTAAGTCCCGTAGAAATTTTATTTCTGATTTATCTACCTAATACCAGCCGTTAGTAAACATAGAACATTATAGAAAAAACTTGGGTAGACATCACCAAATGGTGGACTAACTTTTGAAGCGCCATTTTAAAAGTAGCTATATACCGTCTACTATTTTTTTTTATAGTATCCCTTATATCTCTGGACATAATAGTCGCAGATTGTTGATTTTGGAACCGATACCCACGTTTTTTTAGGTCAAGGAATTACAAATTATGATTTCGATATGTACTTGTATGTAGATAACTTATTTAATTTTTTATAGAACACGTATAATGTGTTTTATGTCTTTAAATAACTTGAATTCCTAAATATATATCTATTGTTATTGTTTGTTGGTTCCTTTAATTTTATTTTCAGAATTGGGCGAAAAAACAAAATAATTTAAACTAAGGTTATTATCTCGGAAACTATTACCCTTAGGATAGGACATATTAACAAAAATCAATGAATGAATGATAATCTCAAATTTTGTTGCTCTGTTGCCAATTATTGAATAGTTATGATAATGATTTTTTTTACTGATTGTTGATTTCGGCAACAATTTTTAAAAACATTTATTTTGTCCTAAATGAGTTGACTTAAGTAAGTGAAAGGCTAAACAAACTTGGTCTAGAATCGAATATGGATTTCAAAAATATAAAAATCTATAAGGTGTTCCATTTAATATCGAGTACGATCCTGTACAGACGAAACCGAGTGCAGTGCGGGCCTGAAAATATTTTTAGGTTGTAAGCAGGGAACATCTGAATAAGAAATGTCTCTTGACCTTTTGTCCTAAAATTAATATTAAAGGTACTATCGAAGAACGAAAGGCAAGTGGGCAACCCTGTATAAACAAGGAGAAATTCATATTAGCCCAATACTGTATCTTTGCGATAGAGTTTAACGAACTTGCCCATTTAACTTTATACATGGTAACATTTAAGGCTGAGAAAATTTTTGTTAAGACTATACTGACCACTTTTGTACAACTAAATTAAAATTCGCCAAATTTGAAGAAAGATATGACACGCCCATATTTGATAAACTCGTCGATGTACAATCGTTTTGTTTAAAAAAGAGGTAATGAAGAAATTTAAGTAGGTAATAATTTTAACTATCGAATGTTAAAGCGTTCACTACAATTTCTAAAGAAATCTTTCCCGCAGAACGAAAGTTGATTCTGTCGCCAAAATTAATGTCCGACACTGTCAATAAATGTTGGTAAAAAATATGCATCCGCTTTAAATATTCCTATAAACACCTATTGAATTTTGCAAAAGTCTGTTTCTCAATTTCGTTGCAAAATACACCGTATCCTGGACGCGTATTAGCCCAACATTATAATTCATTTTTAATCGTGGGTATATTTCGAAGTTATTGGAATCTGTCGACTTGGCTGCTAAAAACTTTGAAGCACCCCTCATAGTTTTTAATAAACGGCTGTCTCGGTCACAAAATCCTAAAATGTTGATACACACTTTTTCAGCTTCCGTCTTGATAGTATCCCATGTCTTCGAATATGGACATTTTGTAAAGCGATTATGAGTTTCAAAAATTAGAATGCAAAACGGTCAGTTTGACCCGAAATTTTCAGAAAATATACCCAAAGAAAAGCTATTTTTCAAGTAATTACAATTCATTTGAGTTAATGCATTGAATAAAGAAGTTCGCGCAACGGTTGATGTGCTTTCACGAGATTTCAACGGGATGTCAAGTGATTTCAATAGGACTTCAAGCGATTTTATGGTTTCATGGCTAGTCCACACTGGATTTCAAGGGGAAGGGAGAAGTCCCCCTCGGGGTTTTCGTATACATTTCTTCCTCAACACACCGCTGGATTGCAATCACAAACCAAGGCATGAAGCGAATAAGTGAAACTAGCTGCAATACGACACATAATCAACTGTGACATGTTGGAGATCTGGGGTTCGGGAAAAAAAACCCTGGAAAAAAAAACCCCTTCCTAAACTCTGGAGGTCTATACCCGGTAACTCCCTATTATATTTAGGCTTGACACTGTGTCCACCATGTTCGAAATCTGTATTTATAAGTTAATTTTTTAAGAAATAGATATTTATGTTACATTAATCAAAAATTTAAATTCTATGACTTTGAAAACATATATTTGGACACCAAAATCAACAATCTACGACGTTTATTAATCGAGATACAAAAAACTTAAATTTCGCGGTAGCCATTTTTAAAATGGCGTCTAAAAGAGTCCGTCCACCATTTGGTGTTGTCTACCCTAGTTTTTTTGGGACTACTATATGTCTAGTAACTGATGTTAGTGGGTAGATAAATCAGAAATAACTTTTATGCGGGACACTAGTTCAAAACAGGATTAATTAGCTTGTGGCCACGACAACGAAACAGAAAAGTAAGGGTGCCCAATAACTTGGAAATGTTGTGACGGAGTTTAGAAAACCGAGTAATCTTAGAAGAGATAATCTCTCAAAAGAGATTTTCAATGTCATAGCGGAGGCTTCCACAGCTAGAGTCAGTAAAGTAAAGACGGCTTTCGGGGTAGGATCGTGTCAATGTTGAAAAAGGCAACGTTTCGCCCACTTTCGTAAGGTAGGGGCTTCATCAGGACAAGAAACAAAACACAAATAAAAACATCAATAAAAATGAAATACAAAACTCTGGCCATGGAAGCTTCCACACTGACAAGTTCGATTTGAACTCATTTGTAATGGCAGAAATCTAACTTTTTCAAGTTCTGTGATATAAATGATTGGATCACATTTGATTTAGTATTCATACATGCACTTTGTTAGCTTTTATTTATAGTTAATCTAAAATCTCTTGTGTGCAACTTAATGGAAATAATGCATTACTTATATCTCGGATACGTAAATCAAGCGGAAAAAACGCAAAAAGGAATTTTCTATTAAGACATGCACCGACGACTGCAATACAGTTTAAGTGTTTACACAATCAAAGGTTAATTTTCAATACAATACGAATATAAAACAGCTCGACGTCTCGATTTACTCAAGAGATTAAAAACTTGTAACAGCATTTTAACTTAATGTCAATATCAAATGTACTGCTCCTTACGAAACCTTTTTTTAATATAAGAAAGTCGAAAAGTTATACGAGTTACGACTCAAAGGAAATAAATACATCGAATTTTAAATTCAGAGGAAGAGCAGGGCAAAAAAAACTTCAATATAATGTAACTTAGAAGGACGTAAAAGGCACATTCACACCTTTCCAATATTCCCAGATTCGTGCGAAGTTGTGTTATTGTTATGGTTCTATAAGCACTTGAAGTCAGTTACGAGTCTCCAAGTGCTCCCCATTGACAGATTTTGGTATCAAAATCTCTTCTATAGGAAATGCGACAGTTATGGCAGACCTTCTACTGAATTAAATTGCTGTTCAACAACGTCAAAAGTGTCTTACATTTTCTTACGCCTCTTCTTCCCAAATTCCTTTATCGTTATGTGAGATTTTTAAATTAATTTTAAGCTTTTATCCAAGATCAAATTACGACATAGGATTTTTAAAGTGCAATTTGTAAACTTTTTGCAATTTCTGCAAGGATTTCGATTCAATTTTATGGTACCTTAAAAGAATAAAGGGGGAATTGGTTTGTAACTTGAGATATATTTTTACTCGTTTGCTTTCTAAATATATGGATCGAAGCCAACGTTTTTGTACACAGTTTTAAATAGATATTTCAATTTGTAGATAGCCGAACTACTTTAATGATCAGATCAGTACTTTTTTGCATTCCATTGAATACTATTAAAACATTATTTTTAGAGGAAACTCGAGCACTTTCTTTTTCATTTTTAAAATAATATGATGTGGAACGTGTCCAAAAACATTTTACTTTATTTACATAGGCATTTTGGAAACACTTACAACTTACACACATCATACAAATATTAACTAATAACACACATATTACAACACAATTCATTTTTAACTAAAATTAAGATTAAAAAGTATAACATTTTAATGTGATGCATTGCATATAGATATTTTGAAAATAGACTGGATGCCTATTTTTATGGGCAAGACAAATCTTGAAGGAATTGAGAAAAAACCATGGCAAAAAAATAAGGTATACATACTTTTTTTGAGTTCATCACAGAAGAAGGCCACAGTTAAACCATACTGCCATGTTTATGTACTATAGGACCGGCCCAACTTCTACCTTCCTGACAAGTATTTATTCTACAACAATTAAGCTACATCAAAGACTATCCTGTCTTTGGCTACATCTAAAAACACCTACTCTTTGACGTTTGGAAAATGTCACGGATATGTCTTGTTTTAAGATCTGAGGACTCCAATAACGTTACTAAGCCCTCAGTATTGTTACTTTGACGTGGTTGTGGGACGTGAGTTGCTCAGGGATTAAGGGGATGTGTCAAACTTGACTCGACGTTTGACGGCGCCAAGTGACAATTCAGCTAAAGATAACACCCTCATATTTAGAGGATTGAGATCTCCAAGGTCAAAACTAACCAGCCTGTGTCATCGCATCAGACAGCCGACTAGGCGAACTTTTGTAGGAATGGTAGCAGCACACTGGCCAGTCGAAAGTAGGGAGTTTTCGAATGACACACTCGGAAGCGCATCCAACCCTGTTTTCTGCTATCCTTGGAAGTTATATCCTCCTAGTGGACCTTGCGTCTATATAGACGTTCTCTTGTTGGACAACATTTTACATACACAACGTGTATAAAAAACTCTAAAAACTAATTCAGAGAGAGCGTTCCAGAATACCCCTCGAATTCAGTTGCAGGTCATGAAGCCTTAACTACAACAACATAAAGATAAGTGTATCTCCAGCGCCGAACAAAAGAGGAGGAAAAAGGCCAGACTGGCGTAAATAGGTCAAACTGACCCCAATACCCTCCTCTAAACTAACCACCTCCTGCGGCTAAACCTGAACCCAGAGGCAGGCTCCTAGAACCAACTCCAGTAGGGTGGTAAAAGAGAAAAGCGTAGAAAAGAAGAGGCATAGGTCGAACGACTAAACACCTATCCAACCTCCAACAAAGAAGGGTTGATGGTAGCCCCAACCGAAGGCGAGTGCAACAACGCTGAAGCAACTCGCAACTTTAACTACATAAAAGCTGTCGAAAGGCAACTTAAAGTAGAGATAATTGATGAGTAGCATGCGGATGATTTATCCATATATCCATATTATCAATATCTGGCAATGTGGTCGCGTAATTGGAAGACTTTGGGCCCCATGTGGCTGTACACTGCTGTGATTAGATCTACGTTTTTGAGCAATTGCTGTTGTTGTTTGAACAACCCCCACTCCGTCACGGAAGCCCTTATGGACTCGTCTCCACTGCATCTTTACGTGGAAGAATAGGTTGTGCTAACAGCCTTGCGTCTGAAAATAAAGTGATTGTTCAATAACAGACTTATGGAGGTAGTACACTCCCGAATTCAAGGAGAGGCAATCAAGCGACTGCCTATCCTGGCGAGGGAATCGTACTTCCTCGTTCTTGACGGATGGAAGGAAACGGGAACTGGCATTTACTCCAAAGAACTGAACTTCGATATCACCCAACCACTAGGTAAATTTTTAACTGTTTCTTCAGGCAGAACTGATAGTGCAAAAAATCTCATACACAGCATAAGGAACAAAACTAGCAGAATTTCCAGTAACAGCAAAACTCCCCTGCAGTAACCTACTTCAAGATTACCTCTAGGGTGGGTTCCGGATGTCACCTCGTATGGTTAAACGGCATGCTGGAACAAAAGGCAATGAGAAAGCCAATGCTCCAAACAGCTGTTTATAATCCAGAGTCGACTCTGCCACTTACAGTATTACCTGTAACCTGTAAACAACTTAATAACTGATACTCAAGTGCAGCACAAGGCTAGGTGGCACTTAATATTAAACTGTCGCAATACGAGAGAGGCTTCAAGGGGACGACCTCGCAGCCTGGCGAGTTTCTGAACACTGGGCACTGGGCAACTACGTGCAGAAATTATGTACTTATCTTTAAACATGTCAAACTCCACTATAATTAAATTTACCAGAAAAAAGGGTGTATGGAAGTCAAGTCGCAGACGCAGATGTTAAGGATTTAACCATCTACTTCCACGATATCATTTTATTTAAACATTGCTCCTGAACGATAACAAAATTTACCATGGAGTTATGCACTTGGGTTTGTATCACTACTTTACGAATGTCTACGGGCATTTTTCAATGTCGAATATAAGGAGGATGGTATATAGCAAAGTCTATCTAGTAGAGTATTAGGGGGGGTTCTGGACCAAAAAGTCACTAGATTTAGTAACTTTTCTAGTAACTTTTTTTAGGTTGGTAGTACTGGTCACTAAAAAAGTCACTAGATTTTCAAGGCCGGCGTTTTGCTGTTACCTGTTATCTGTTTGCTGCTTGATCTCAGGGTATCGAACAGGTAAAAACAGATCTTGAACTGGTAACTGTTTTTTACCTGTTTTTATCTGTTCAATACCTGTTATTATCTGTTTAATACCTGTTTTTTACCAGTTCAAGATCTGTTTTTACCTGTTCGATACCCTGAGATCAAGCAGCAAACAGATAACAGGTAACAGCAAAACGTCGTCCTTGAAAATCTAGTGACTTTTTTAGTGACCAGTACTACCAACCTAAGAAAAGTTACTAGAAAAGTTACTAAATCTAGTGACTTTTTGGTCCAGAACCCCCCCTAATACTCTACTCTATCTCTAGTCAGAAAAATGAAAACTAAGAGAACAAATATCGAAAGATGGTAAGTATCAAAGATAGCTGATAGAGAAAGAAAGAAATATCTCCAGAAAGATTGCTAAGAAGTCAATAAGTAAAAAAATCATCAAAAGACGTACCAAAGAACAAATCAAATGTATTTATAGATTCAGTAAAAATGAATAAATATTCTAAAGCGCCTGTCTTGGCCGAAACTTTATTTTTACAATTTTTTTGTTGTTTATAAATATTGAAACGTAGAAACGTAAAGTTGGCACCGCAACTTTCAAAATTTACAATTTTTAGCTCATTTTTTAACATTGTTCGTCCGTTGCTGTCGTAATGTTTAATGTGTACCATATGGCCCTTAAAGGTCTATATCTAAAGAGGGGGTCACTCAAAAGTTATTTCCTGAAAAACTGTTCTGGCAATTAAAACGTTAATAACATCGACACACATTAGCAGTTTGGAGTCAAACTTTCTACACGAATGTTTTTGGTTGCACTCAATAACAATATATTTTGGGAATAGGAGACTGATCGCCATATTGGAAATTTGAATCTATAGATATGGTTCTTTATAAAAAATTCCAAATGTATTGCCTATGTGTGTAAATTTTGTTGATTTAAAGATGCCAAAGGATTTATTATATTTAACAAAAATATTTAGAAATAAAGCTTTTATAGGTTTTAATGAAATTAACACGTATACAAATACAAAGTATAAAAGTTGAATTTACAAGATATTACCTATTTTCAGGATAAGAATGCAATAGTATTTTAAAAAGGAAGATACCTAGAGATTCTGAATTAACAATAAATTGTAAAAATATTATCAACATACTTAATTAGTTCTATGACTCAAAGCATTTTTCTTTTGGGTTTATTGCAATGGATACCTACTGGAAGTTTAAGTTACCTCTAAACATTACGGTTTATTTTAATAAAAACTTTTATTCCCAAACCATCACGAAGGATAATATTAACCTTGCTTTTTGTACACAGTGTTACATCGTTGTATTCTTCGGGATTCAAATGAAAAATAGTCGTAATAAGATATTAATTCCACCTTTATACAGCATTCTTTAACGTACCCTATAATCAAGTCGAGACGAAACGAGACCAAAGTCGAAACACAAAGTGAAATGAAAAAGACAACAGTGAATTCCACACTGCACATATACTGCTATTTAAGTACCCTCCTGAAACCTGAAGGATTCCAGCAGCAGATAAGACGCAATTACAATTAATAACAAAATTAAGCAAAACAGCTTCCAAACCAGGTTATGGAGGAAATAATTATACAAACGGATTTATACGCAATGCATACACAACGGTACACACAATTACAAAATAATAGCGTCATCCTGTCACCTGAATAAGTGAATTCCGCGAGCAACATTTATTGCATAAGAAACTTGCAGAAAAGATAATCGGATTAATAATAAACTTACTTGCTACCACATCTTTATTTAAAATGTTGAAATTCTTGTCTTTGAAGCGAATAGTGTACCAACCCAACCACACTATCACAATGAATTCGTTATCTAAAATCTAAATTAGGATTAAAAGTGATGTATCAAGTTCATTGTTGTAGTTTCCGGTGGAAATACTACGCAATTTACCTAAGATTGAATTAAATTACGGACTAAGAGATAAACTTCGCTGATAAGACGTACTCATTGCCGAAATTGAGATACTTTTAAGGCACCCCACTATACCTACTTAGTACTTATTGCAATTCACCTCTGTAAGTTTTACAGCAACGTGATTAAGTGTTATACGACTTGCTTTACAGTATATATTTGGTTTATCCTACTTACATTTTAAAGCAGTATAACAAACTTCCCTATCGCCAACTAAACTTATAGTCAAAAATATTTTTGTTTTCTTAGGACCAAACTTCTACAATTTCCTGTATACAGGGTTATTCTCGTTATTCAACACGTAATGTTACGGCTAAAGAGGTTACTTTAAAGAGGTTTTGGTACCGATTAGTACATACATGTTCATAATATTCCTAAAAAAAAGAAACGCGTCAAAATTGCATTTTGTTTAATGGAAAACCCCGTAAATTAATATGAACCAAGTTATGGCAAGTTATAAAAGGCGATACTACCTCGGTTAACTTAATTAGAATACGGAACACTCAGTATTTTTTTTTCAATTGCAGATGTAAAATTTGGTTGTTTACTAAATACTATTATATCGTAGTTTCCTATATTTAAGTTTTCACGGTTTGATGTAAAATGCAAATTTTAATATTTCGGGATCAATTTAACAAACTGAGTGTGTATCGGTCCACGTATTATTGTTTGGTAGATTAGAAAATCTTTAAGTAGTTGGTTAACATTTAATTAACAATATCTTAAATATTTATTATTCACTGCATACCAGGGGCGTAATTTTAACATTTTGATTGGGGGGGGGGGGGGGATAGAATACCCTATAACGTATGCCCATACGTAGGTATACCGTATAGGTACAAAGTTTTCCACTTCCATCCATTCTAAACAAATGCTTGAGAAAAAGCGAAGAGAAGACTAAAGTAACAATAGTTTAAAAACAAGTTGAGAATGCTCTTCTAGCATTGCCAGACCGAACAAAATTACAGTGCAAATATCGCAATAAACTTTTTATACAGTGCGTCCCAAAAGTAACGGATATTATGTATTCGATAAAATGATTATTGACAATTTCTCAGTAAAACTCTCTGACACGTCGATTTTTATTTTTAAATTGTCATTCAATTATGTAATTTTCAACCCCCTACCCTTCAACCCCTAAACGCTAACATCCCCTACTTAAAAATTTTAAATAGCAATGTACCCCTTGTGATACCTGAATTCGAATGCAACCATCGGAGGCATCTAGTGGGTTAGTTGTACGCTACATTTCATATCAAACAAGGGCTTACAAATAGATGATCATTTTGATGAAGTAAGTTTATTTAAAACTACAGTTACTCTACTCAGACAAGCTGTTTTTCTACTTTATCAAGTGAAGGATAAAGAGTACACCAGAATGTTCATTAAGAACAATGTCGTACCAAGCCTCAAAAAAATCGTGTTTTTTATATTCAGTATGCCAGTAACAACAGCATATAGAAAGAATAAAGTCAACTTATTCCTTGAAGACTACCAATTATGTACCTACTTTGCATTTTAACATAAAAAGGGAAATGAAACTCCTGAACTATAATAAAATTATTCACGTTGACAACAACAATGTAGAGCAAAATTAAATGTAATCTCATAATTTATAATGTTCATTTAAAATCCTGAAGGGTCTTCTATGAGGCGCCGTTTGTACCATAACTCTTTTTTACATATATATATTAAATAAAGTCGATATATTAAAAACTAAAAAAAAATAATATATATCATCCAAATATAAAAATATATCAGCGATGATGAGAGTACTGATATATAAAACTTGAACTTCCAACGTTGACCACTGATGGCGCTCTTCGGGAAATTATGTTTGGCAAACGAGCAACGACAAATTCAAATACTTGCAAAGGCGACGCGACCTACGTAATGTTACATTTTCTACATTGTAAAGCTGTTTGATTTGATTTACACTACAATGCAGCGCATTTCATATAACTTTCCACCTTGTATGATTGATTATATTAATCCATACAGATTTAAGTTGGTGTCATACATGTTTTTAGGAGTAATTGTAGTTGCTAAAGATCATTACATGCATTTCATATTAGGATTATTAAAGTATGGCAGAAGCATATTATTCGGATAATACACGTCCGGCTAAGGTTGTCCATATCGATAACTATATGGCACTTCATAACATCGAACCAATTCCAACATAAACTCTTCTAATTAAAAGGTAAATAATTAAGTGACAGATGTAGCAGCATCTACACGTTGCAAATTTTGTCTCTAGCTACAGCGTCACTAGTGGTGGATATTCGAAGCTGAAGTTTTATATATTTCGCCCTCAAATTTTCTATATCTGTACTTTAACTACCAGATATATTTTTATATTTGGATGATATATATAGATATTTTTAATTTTTAATATATTGACTCTTTTTAATATATATATCTAAAGAATAGTTATGGTACAAACGGCGCCTCATAGTCTTCTGTAGCTCTTATCTCCCTCGTTGTAATCAGCGAAGTCCCAAAACTGATCACAAATTGTGTGGAGGTTAATGCAATCGTCGATCACATTAGTATTAGTCCGTGTTTCCTCCACCTTGACTTAAATTGTGAGAGCAACCCTTAGGTTGATTGTTGAAGTGTTTTCTTTTTAAATTAAATTAATTCTTCCCTCATCTTTTGTGTTTTATTATGTTTCCCTAATCGATCCTTACAACATCGGCACTGACACATCTTCGAACCACTCGTTCACAACGTCCTATTACAAAAAAAAAATTTTTTCGCAATCGACCATCATTTATTTAGATATATTTAGAGAAACCTTATGATACTTCTTACCAGTGCTCTTTTTGTAAAAGAAAGGTGGTGGAACGCAAAAAAAAAATTTTTGCAATTTTATATTATTTATAATTGTAATATAATTATTATATGTAATCTTATACTATAATACGAGGGTGTGCGGGATGTTCCCGGTATTCGGACGGTTTTTGCATTATGCTGCGTTCAGTTTTAGGCAACCAAAGTGCAGGGTCGGTTAAACGGTGGTGTAATTAAGGAACTCTTGAAACTCAAATCCGACCTGCTCTGCTCAACGGGGCAATTAAATTTCGACCAACAGCTATTTAAAAAAAATCCGTCAAAAACATGTGGTGGAACGCCGTTCCCAAGCGTTCCTTGACAAAAAGAGCACTGCTTCTTACGGGGATTAATGGGAATGAGTTAGCGCTTACAGTGAGCAGGGCCTCAACCCATATAAAAAGCTTCAGCGCAATTAAACAATGAAATTGATAATACTATAATTTTAGATTATAAAAAGAATGTCAATTTATTCCTGGATGTATAAGATCAAAACTAAAAGAACTGCGTGAAGCACATTCCAGTACAGCTGATCACTATTGCAATAGATACCATATTCAGAATGGATAATAATAATATTCACGATATAAATTCTTAATATCCTTCAAAGCGGCAATAACACCGCCCAAATAATCTCCAAATCCCTCAACCTAAGAAATTCCGCTGTTTTTCCTGATATCAAGCAGGCGTTCTGGCAGTGCGGATTAATTCATCCCTTGGGATATTTCGCCCCCTCACCCAACTTCAACTATCCTATCTATCAACCCCCTAATAACTAATCAATAGGATCTATTAGTACAACAATTTAATTTCAGACGCGTACAAAAGGAAACCCACCACCGCCACAAGCCAACTCATGACCCAAGTAAAAAAACCTCCTCTACTAACTGAACCCACGACCCTAGAAAAACGAAAAACACAATTGTTATCTATTTGTTTTTTTTTTGGACTGTGGACCCACATCTAACATCACAATATTCACTCGAAGCAGGAAGCAGTTTTTTGTAAACTTACTAGACTTCTCTTGTCAATCTAAATAAACGAGTTGAAATCATGCTTAAAAGTTAAACGGCTGTAAAGGTTTGATAAATTAACATTAAATGGTAGATATTTTCCGTAAATAAGATTAAAATCATTGTCCAAATATGACAAAAAGAACGTGATAAATGCAAACTAAACTGACATACCTACAAGCTATTAAGAGAACACTAACAATAGTAATAATGCAGATACTAAGAAAAATAACAAAGTTGAGACAGAGACAGACAAACAAAACAGTAGTGTAACGCAAAGGACATAAGTAATGTTGGACAGAAGGGTTGGAATGTATCAATGTACAACATGGATAGGATGGGGGACCAAATAAATGCACAATAGTATAGAGATACAAAGGTGAGACGAAGAGATAAACGACCACTCGACAGGCCATCGAAAAGGTGGAACCAGAGCTTGTTTTCATCACCCTCGAATAAAGAGATTTGACGAATAAGACATAGTCCTATTCGGTGTAAAAATTATATAAATAATTACTTTATGGAAGTTATATTCATCGACGGCGTATTTTACACAATAACATGTTACACAGGGTTACGACTCTTGTCTGAAACTGTATGCAATGTGTAGTTACTAAAGCTGACTAAAATTTACTAGTAAAATCTGTAGAACGTTTGTATGGAAACTTCTCATCATAACCATTAAACGCCTACATTTAGCTTACACCCATTACTTATTTGACTCCATTGTTGTAATAATTTTTTACTCAAATCACAGTATTTCTTCATGATCGCTTATTTATACATTAATTAATGGCAATGCAAATTAGTGATTTAAGATGTAATTTGGGTAATTAGTTATTAACTTATTACCGCCCAAACTTGTTATTTAAGTAAAGACTAGGTGTTGCTGTTAGTAATCTAAGTGTGTTATTTTGTTCCTTTGTCCTTAACCGAGTATTGTAGGTGCTTAATTTTAGCTGGATTTGTTATCCTTAGGTGGGAAATTGCGATATCTTATCACTTTACGAGATTCTTTCCGAATCGGCCTATGCAATATATTTAATTGCGCAACAGACTCTTATGTAAAACCAAAGAGAATAATACTCCTTGGTAAAACGGAAAATTAAAATGAGTGTGCGCTACACAACAGGAAAAATATGTCGATTGGCAGGTTTCCGATGTGTCAGAATCGGACAACCATACTTGTATAATGTATTCAAAAGCTCTACATATTAAAAAGATTGTAATTCGAATTCAAAGAAGAAAGATATAACAATAAAGGACGTTTATACGAAAGAAAATTGGAAATTGTCAACTTGACGAAAATTGTGGAAACATCAATACAAGACATATTTTACTAATAATACAAAAGAACACCTACCTTATCTTTATTTTTTTTATTTCCGCAATCGTAGGGTTATCAACTCGAACCAAATCTCCCTCCATGCTCCTTTGAATCACAATGTGTTCCCTGTCGACCTCTATTCTATGTTTTTCCCTTTCGGCACTACCCAACATCATATAATCCATTAAATCACTAAAGTCATCATGTTCCTCTTCCTTTTTCTTTATTTCGTTAGATTTTTTATTTAATTTCGCGCCAGGTACTTTATCCAATCCACTTGCGGCACCTGTAGTCTCAATCGATCCATTATTACTTGCACTGAAACAATTATTTATAATCAATCGAAATATCAGAATAAAACTTTTATACAGATCAAACGTGTACAATTAACGAAGTTAAATCCTAAATTTCTACCTGACAAGTTAACTTTTCTTATACCAATATTTAATTCATTTTTGTCAGTTATTTAATATTTAACTACTAAAACTCTTCGATGATATAAACGAAACAGTATCAGAAGCACAAACTTTTTGCTCGTGATACAGTGAAACCTAACATAAATAATAAAATGAATACGAAAGGGTGACGTGACATTTTGCCGATAATGAAAAATGGCACTGAAAGTAATAAGTTTACGTACTCCTGCACAAAAAAGATTTACTCAATAAAATTTTATATGAAGCTCGTCGTTTAGTTTAGAACGTTAGAAAAACAAAACCGCGGCAACAATTTAGTACTAATATTCTAAGTAAAAGAAAAAAAGCTTTCGTTAGCTTTTTTGAGTTGATTAAATTCATCATGCTGGAAATAGATCAATTTTCCCCACAAACAGAAATGGAATATTTTCCATCTGAACAAGAAACTTAATTTGCAGAATTTACGACTGCACAAAATTAGTCGTCTGTTAGATGCCTTATATGTATGTTACCTACTAGGTATATAAGTTGTTTTCAACGCGAACTCACGATATTGCCCAATTTGAAATCTTGACCACCGCTTTATAAAACTTGATATTCCCGTGTTATAAAAGAAAAATGTCAACTAAGTAAGCTAGAAGCGTTCGTTGAATAGATTTCATGTAAGGATCGGATATAGATCGGTGAAATTTTCTATGTAGGTAACTACGCTCGGTAACGCTGTTATCGCAAATTAAAGTTAATAATTGGCTCAATGCGAGAGAAATGTTAGATAGATATTACTTTTAACAAATTTTTCTTACGTGAAATTTTAAAAATCGTAATATTAACAAAAGTACAAAAAATAATCTAATGAAGAAGAAGAATCTAACAGTAAATAAAAATACAGGATGTCCCATTTAAAATATTCGTATAAATTCTACAGGGTTTCCATAAAAGAACTCCGGGGTTTTGAGGCGTAATATTTTAATGAAGAAAAAAACGTATAGAAGTGTTTTATACATTATTGGAAAGGTTGCATTTTCAAGTTTTTTATACATATTAATACAGTTCAATATGAGCTCCGTTAGTGGCACGGCACCTTAGAATATAAAAAACAACACGGCACGTATCGTAACGGTACTCAATCTCTGCCCATGTCCTGGCCAGCATGTCTGGGGGGACGGTTGCCACGCAATTATTCGTTCCCTAAGATGGCCAACATCACGGATTTTCTTCGAATACACAAGATTCTTGATATGGTCCCAGTAGAAAAAGTTCAACGGAGTTATGTCAGGGCTCCTTGGAGGCCATGGAATAGGTCCTTCTCGTTGTTTCAAGATCAACGCTCTGGAGCGCTGCGAACTGTTGATGAAAACATTCCCAATTGGTATGGGTAAAACTTGATGAGCTAATCGTTTCGGAGATATTAATTACATTTCTGCATCTTCTACAGTTATTAATATATGAATTTTTAAAACCCCGGAGTTCTTTTATAGAAACCCTGTATATAAAGTTTAGAAATTTTGAATTCTCCTTTTAAACCCTCGGTATAAAATTAATCATTTAGTTTTTTTTTGTAGAATAACATGACAATAGGGTAATATTATTCATCAAATAAATTTTTTCTTTTTTGAAGAATAACTTAGTTATGAATATTATTGTCCGGCATTGAATTGTACAAAATTTTGACAAAATAATTAATAATTTTGCAACAGCGCATCCAATATCAAAAAAAATTGCAGGCGTGGTTGGTCGAAACATGAAGGGAAAAAATACAGGGTATGCCATTTAAAAAAAGTGACATTTTCCTACCAGGTGAAAATGCAACATACTGTAGATATAAAATTATTTTTAAAAGATGCACAATTCAAATCAAAGCAACCTTTATTTGAAACTTTTTCTGTATCTTCAACCCACATTAAGTTATCGACCAATTAGGGAGCAGTGGGACAGCCTGTATACACATAGGGAAAGTAATGTAATCGAAAAAAAATCGAACTCGAGGTTTTGATGAATCTCAACGTTTTGGGTCCTCCAAAACCGCCATCTTTGAAAAATGTTTGTCTGTGGGTGCGTGCGTACGTTATGCAATTCTCCCAGTTTTTACTTTTTAGGGTCTAGCTCAAAAACCGTTTAACTTAATTAAAATTGGAAAATTGAAAATTCTAGCCAAAGGATGGCCAGAACTTTTACTTATAATTGATAAGGACAAAAATTTAACGTGGCCAATTTATTGGTGCCCAAAATTGGTCAAAAATTAAAAAATCGATTTTCTCAAACTCTGCTCCAAGCATTTTTTTTATTTTTTGAACTGTTGTACATATAGTTCATGAAAAACTATTGGCACTACATTTATTTCTTTATTTCCATTTTTTGCTAACAAAGGTGAAATAGTAAAGTAGAGGACATACGACTCTTTTAATGCAGTATAATAAGTATACCACTTTACTTCCGGTCTATCCGGAAATGAACCAAATACCCTGTATATTATGTGAGGAGAAAATCAGAAATCGTTCTCTGATTATTATTATACTACACACTATATATTTCTTTTTTTATTTTTATGTGTTATTATTACGTAAAAACTATTTTATTTTGAGTTATTACGCAAATACGTCTTTGTAGTAAACACGGGAAAGTTTTGTGTCAGTTTATACTGGTCATTTATTTTTAAAAAGTGAAAATAACTTAAATACCATAAATATAAATTGTAGATATTGACATGGGCATATAAAACGATCTCAAATTTCACGTAGAATTCAAAAATGCAATAAAAAATAGGAGTTGCCGTTTAAAATAGCGAAGTTACCTACTAGCCACTTCCGATATTTCCGGAAGTGCTGCTATTTTGAAAATATTTTACGTCGATTCGGCTTTCAGAGTAACCCCCAAGTGAAAAATTTCAAAATTCCCA
The DNA here is from genome assembly GCA_036250285.1 of Pyrocoelia pectoralis. NCBI lineage: Eukaryota > Metazoa > Arthropoda > Insecta > Coleoptera > Lampyridae > Pyrocoelia > Pyrocoelia pectoralis. The sequence continues at coordinate 19,175,064 of CM070080.1, read as the reverse complement.
GAAACGTTTAACTAAAGCTTCCAAAAAACACCCGTATTGACAAATTTTGGAAATATTTTACCTAAGATATATCACATCACATTGTCTCAAGGTTTTGCTAATAGTTTATAGATTTTTAAATTAAAGAATCTATAAAGTGTAGCTTATAATTACTTATCGATAAACGGAATTTGTTTAGTGACTGAATTTTCTTCATTAAAGTTTGTTTTGGACAATCATATTACTCAGTACCTAAAGGTTTTCTGTAAATTTTCAATTCAAAGTTAATCCTCATGTTTAAATCTATTTTATAAAAATATTCAAAATTTGAATTCGCCAAAAAATTACACACAGATTGAATTGTTCATTTCTAGAAATGGAAATAAATGACACATCGATTGAATCAAATCGTTGAATATCAGTACAACGTCAAATGTCTATTTGCTCAATTGTATTCTAATTTAATTTTTAACAAAGCTAGGATTTATACGCCATAAATATAATGAACGAATTTATTTCTAAATCCGAAAAAAATGGTATCTAAATCTAAAATTGCCCGTAGCTGCGCCACAAGTAAATAACGAGATAAATGTAGTATAATAGAAGGTAGAAGGGCGTAGTTCTGTTTTGGCAGTAAACCTTCCTTTAATAAAAGAAATACGTAAGAATGTCTCATTCAGAATCATGATGCAGTAGTAAAATATGCATTTATGCATAAACTGTATCGACACTGCAGATAGCATGTATAAAATAGTAGGCAAATTGCATAATTTTATTTATGGAAACGCTGCTACTGACTTAATTACAACATGTACATATAGACATACCCAAATACCTCCACATTAAATTCGAATATTGCAAATTTCATAGAGATTTTAATTAAATTTGGGATTAAGTACTTATTCGATCAGTATACATACAATATGCTTAATTAAAAATAAAGCAAAAGCACTTTTCCGTATTACAAAATTGAATGTCTGATTAAAAAAGAAATTTTCGTTGCAAAGTAATGAAGAGAGGAAATTAAATGCAATGACAAGATCGGTGAAATTATTGCACAAATCAAACTTTCAAAATCGCATTTGTAAACAATAAGTGATCCTAATGATGTGAGAATTTTCCATTATGCAAATTAGTGAAGGTGTCACAATACAATAAAACAATGTTGTAAACGACCTGCATATTAACTAGGTACCTACCGAGTGTAGTAGAATGTGAAAATTGAAAAGTTGCTATAATTATCCAAAAAATAGAATTCTATCTGAACAATGTACTATTTAGTCCGGATTTTGAAATAAACCTATTTTCTGTAGGAAAGGTTCTGAATAATGGATTTACCATACAGTCTGACAAGGATATTTGCAAGATTAGGAACCAAAAAGGAAAAGTATGTGCTATAGCCCACAGAAAATGGAAGTTTTTTTAAATGATTTTTATGGCACCGTAGAATTGGCCCACATTAATTTTGAACGGGTGAAAAATACTACTTAAACGAAATAATATTGTTTAACTTTTCCTAAAAGTAAGTCTAGGGCGAGACAGAATAGTGATATAGCAGGGCCATTTGAAAGGCAACTCAGAGTAATAGCATAGATAAGTAGGAATGAAGGTTTCGGTTACGTTCCAGAATTTATATGGTTCTTTTTCGCTAATCTCGCTGATCGTGTCAATCCTGATTGGTTGTCACTTTCACTGGAAATCAGTGTAGTTGTTGTTGAACTTTCACTTTCTCCCAATTGTTCAGTCTATGAATTACTGGCGTCCTTGCTCTACTAAGCCTAAACAGGGAGGACGGGTTCTAGATAATCTACCAATAAACGTTGTCAAAAAAAGACTGCCATGGTAATGCTACTAAAATTCTGCATCTTTTTAGTTTAACACTTGTTACTGTAGAACGTAAATTAGGAGAAGGAGAGAGAAAAAATCTAGTGAAAGTTCTTTAAAAACTTGTTAAGGTTTATCAGAGTAGGTATTCATAAAAAATATGCTCTAAATTCTGTATCTATAATAATTTGATAATCATCTAAAAATCAAAGAAGACAATACAGATGAAGTACATGGGCATTATTTACTCACAGAAAACAACTAATGCTTGAACAGGAGTCGAAAATTGAAAAACTTAAAATGAAATGTAACAATACGGGCGAGTTATCATTATTCAGTATCTACCTCTCTAGCTCTAACCGTGAAAGATATTCTCCCACTTTCCTTGAAATCCCAGGGATGCCCAACTCGTAGCATACGTGGCTCGCGGCAATTATTGATGTGGCTCTCGGGCATGAATAGTCTAAAAAATTATGTGCTCTATAAAATATGTACAATACCGCGCTGTTAATCAGACATTTCTTTAACCAAGGAACCAAGGAGGAGGAGGCGTTATAATATAATATATGAACATCATCTAGCGATAAAACAATGTAACACTTCCTACTCATTGGCAACGGGTCGGATGAACACTGATCTGCATCTGACACAGGAAAAATTCACTTATTAGCTCCAGCATATAGCTACTTTACAAGAGAGAGTAATACGAGAGGCTATTGAAATCGAAAAACAACCAGATTCATTAAATAAGAGAAATTATACAGTAGAATTCCACCCATATGGAATATGGTTATAAGGAAAATAAAGAAAATCCATAACAACAAATACTGCACCTAGTGATACTGTGAATTCACCAATGTCCTAACTCGAAGTAAGAAACGAATGATAAATTTCTAAATCATATAAACTCAAAAATGATATCTTGATAAAGGAAGTGCAGTATAACTTCCGAAACGTAGAATTTTATTAATTAAATTACACGAGATGAACTCTAAAATGAATTTTAATGTATGTGGCTCACCAAAAAATTTTAAATTATTAATTGGCTCAAGGGGGGTTAAAGGTTGGGCATCACTGTTCTATCCGATGAGCAGGATGGCCAATCCATACAGGTTAGCCCAACTTCATCCAGATATTGATTTATAATTCGTGAAACGGCTGGCCTTGAATTTTCATGCAGTATGTAGTATGAAATTATCTCCAACACCGGCAAAAAAGGCAGAGAGAAAAATATAACTACAACAACCTAACCTCAACCAAATTTTTTGCATCACACTTTATTTTTTGCCTTTTGAATCTTTTAGCTCCGAACATTCTTTGATTTTAGCTGGAGACCCAAAATGTTAATCCATTGCTAAGCTGTAAGCTGTTGATATCCAGATGTACTTGCCTACCAGAGGACAATTACAAATAAAAGAACACTTGCCTACCGTTGGAATCACCTGCAATTAAGAGTAAAAGTAAAAAGTAGAATTGAAAGTGAAATATACTAGAAATTAGTTGAACTACAACTTGACGGACCGCCAATACGTACTACACAGTTACCCCACCACGAGCCACCAGAGGATACCAAAATAAGAATTTCATTTAGTTTGTTATATTTTTTAATAAAATTTTTATTTTGCACATACGATTACTTTTGTTACAGATTATTTATACTCAATTAGGTCCAGAAATTCATCTATGTGATTAACTAATGACTTTTTTTTTGTTTCTCGTGATAAAAAATAAAAGGGGTGGTGAGTGATTTTCGTATACTGGAAAAACGTTTGAAACGTAGAAAATGTGCCACAAATCAGTTTGACGTTTAACAAATTTCATATACGTTTTTTTAATAGAAATATCTGCCTGCAGAAATGGTAAAAAACCAGAGCAGTAAGCATTATAATAAATTCGTCACATTCTATTTTACGAGGATATGTCATTTTCCATTACTTACGCAATGCATTGTTATGTTCTATTACACTAATTGTCAATAATTAATCTATTGTAGCATATGATTGACAGATACGTTTATACGTATACTACAGGAAATAAAAATTGAATCATTTAAAATAGGAGCGCTTACGTAAATCATAAATCTATATAACTATAATAATAATTGTTGTGATGATACGTTGCAATTACCGAGATTAATATGTTAGATAACATGTGAAAAGAGTAGATAATTATAATTATCGTAGAAAATTTAATACCTACATAAAATATTAATATTTGCTATTGTATCTTTAAAGTAACTAATACATCACTAAAGTAAACATATTGTTACTGAACAAATATTTGCGTTAGGGTAAGGTTATATGCGTCAACAGCAAGCCAAACTTATTTGAATTTAATTAAGTAATTCAACTTACAATAGGTACCTATAGTACGACTTGTTACTTATTACTAATTCAAGTGAATGCACGTAAATGATCATCTTTACACAAAAATCGTGGTTAATTCTTATTTGCCCTATTCAATACACGCCTATTAAAATACAAATAAAACTAATTCTCATCAATTATGCGTTACAGGTTTTTTCATTAATCAAAGCATAAGTATTGATGCACGTTAGATAATAATTCTATGAAATTGTTTATACGAGCCTAACCTAAAAACACTTCGTCCAAGAATAATATTTAAGGACATTGTTCGCTCAAATGGAAATCGCACTCCGACATTTCTCACTACTGAAAAAAATAGATCTGAACAGTCGTTTCAGTTATGCATTTTCAACGAACTTCCTTCGTTACTGTATTCAATATTCCGTCCGTTGGTCGGTTGGTCCGTGCGTCCGTCGCGTGGTTCCCAATATGATAGAGCAAAGTTAAACAATGGATGTTATACTGAAATTTTACATTGATTTCAGATCTGCAATCAGCTTTCCGATATTTCTAATACGTTCCGATATAATCGACTTCAAAATCGAAATGTCGACATAAACAAATTTTGACTTTATGAAGATCTAAAACATGGATTCTATAAAGACGTTTACGCCTAATAAAAAAGTCAATGTCCGTAATTCCATAGTAAATATCCAATCATAGTTCATTATCAAACTGTTTGTGGATGAATTTAATAATAGTACATATATTAAAAAAATTCTCAATTGTACATAGAAATTGTATTGTTTTGTGTTATTTGTTAATTATTCGCACACATGCGGTATTCGAAGTTCGTTCGCGTAATCCCGCGGATTTCAACTTGTTTAACGATGCAATGTAAACTTCATGTACCTAGGCATCCTTTTTTTCAACTAGGTTTTCTGGAAAATCTTATACTTAGGAAAGCCGCTCTGGTATTCTCACATACTTGGCACGATTTTTCAAGGATGACAAACGGATATTGAATGTTTTTTCTATTACTGGAAAAATTTCATTTTATTTTAACATTAAAATGGGGGGGGGGGGGGCCAACGCCGTCTGCCGTGAATCCTCGAAACGTTGAAAAAGTTGACAAACTTGAAAGTTCTTGTAACGGAATTTTTTGAAGACAAAACGTTAATGTTGGTAATATTTGAGCTACTGTTGATTACAAGTTTAACAGTAATGAATTCAATGCCAATAGGGTTGAAAACTTTCCGTGGACCCAACAACGGAAATGAACGTCGTACCAAATGATGAGATCTGAGTGCACCAGAAAGCAGGAAGTCCGAAATAACGATTTTTCATTTACTCAAGTAGGACAACTAACTAGTAACTACTCCTTTCAAGTAGTGACTATTTTAGACAAACGAGAGGTTAGTGACAACCTTATATTAAAAGTTGATAAGTAAGTTGTACATTTTCTCTTGTTGTACGAACATTTATGTTTTTAACGTTCCGTAATGTACACATTGTAAAATACCAGAAAGCGTTCTACGCACGAATGAATATACATACTACAAACAAAACTTCAGAGTGTACTGACAGGGCTTATGTTTCTATTAAATGTTCTGATGTATTTGAACAAATTCCTTTTCAAAAACTATAACCGCTGTAGCTCGAAGAATATGTTTGTTTTGTAGAGAGAGATCAATATCGTATTAAGTTAGTCAGTCAAATCGTTCAAATATCCGTAAAAGGTAAAGCTTTAGGTTAAGGCCAATTCACTCTATGGATCAAAATAAAAAAAATCTTGTCTAGTCAGATGATTGTTTAAGATAAACTAGTATTAGTACTTTATTGTGCACTACCTCATACCTGATACGTTATTGATTATACGAATCAATTTCTTTTTGTAATTCATAATCAACAAAATTAATCCTATTAAAATCTAATGGAAGAACGTTCTAGATAATCATATCATTTTCACTCTGTACTCTGTAGCATTACTGAACTTATTGCTTTAATTACATTATCCCATTGTGTTAAATGTTTAATATTTCGCTCCTGAATTTCTGAAACCTGTCATTTTCCTCTACAAGTCATTTCTACTAACAAATGCGTCTAAAAATAACTTTAGAAATGGAGATGAGAAGTTTAAATTATGGATTGTAAAATTCGTTGGACGTGTTTTCAGAAGTTAGTTGCGTGAAGTTAGCGGCACATTAAGACCGCTAAATTTCATTAGTAAAACACTTCTTCCATTTCACAATATATTTCGATGCACTTTGCTTTATTACTTTCGTATTAAATAAAGTACCATTTTCTTCAGCGAAATTAGAAAAATTATTAATTACCTACCTACTCTGAATGTTTTCTACGCCAAATCCTTGTTTCGTACGCGTTTAAAGATTGGTTATAAATTATAAGTAAAGGAAGAAGGTGTTAACTAATTAGGATATTAAATCTAAGTATAGAAGATATTTCGTTTAGGGTACTTACAACAATAAAAGCAAAGTTATTGGTGTATAATATCACCATGTTCATCATTGGTATCTTAAACATATCTATAAGGCTGCACTTTTTTAAATGAAACCTTATTAGATTTTTAAATGCTTCAATTGCTGGTTTTTGTCCTTTTCAACAACAGATGAAGGTATTTATTAGGAGAAAAATACAAATAAACGTGTTTGTGGTATTATTAATGCGTAATAGGTACGTAATGAAAAAATCACATTCTCTTTGGAATTGGGTGCACAATAAAAGTCAGTTAATTAAAATTATAAAAACAGTAAAAAACCAGCCGCACAGAGCTTTATTTTCTCGACTTGGGCAAAATCTTCAACAAAGTGGCTCCTTTAACATAACGCAGTTCGTTCTAAAACGTACCATAAAGAAACGAGGAACATAAGGAAGTATTGTAAGTACCTAATCGAAAAAAATGGAACTCGAGGTTTTGACGAATATCGACGTTTTGGGGCCCCCTGAGTTCAAAACCACAATTTTTGAAAATTTATTGTCTGTGGATGCGTTTAAAACTTCATCGGTAAAACAAGCTTCTTATCAAAATCGACACAAAGGAGCCAAAACTAGGGGCGTTATTTTGGACGCAAACATTCAAATTTTAACTAATTTCCCTTGGTGAAAAGGTAGTACACATAGTAAAACGTCGGTTTTCGTTTGTTGTTAAATTCAAAATGGCGGCCAATATAGCAATTCTCCCATTTCTTACTCTTTAGGCTCTAGCTCAAGAACGCTTTAACTTAATTAAAATTTGAAAAATGGAAATTGTAGTCAAAGGATGGCCAGAACTTTTAATTATAATTGATAAAGAACACAAATTTAACGTGCCCAATTTATTGGTGTCCAAAATACAGTGTGCCATTCGAAAAAAAAATAACATAATAAATGCTCAGGCGTATCAGACAATAGTAAACGGTGTGATCAACAAAGAGTCACTTTTAAAGTGTTGGAACTAGGATGTTAAAAGGGAAAAACCCATCATCAATCCGTCCCATAACAATTATGTAAACATATAGGCTAAATAAAGATTAAATAATTGACGGATTATTTTAACATTACGTTATTGTTTTAATCACTTCAGTACATTGCATAATGTGGATAAATTAGTCCAAACTTAGGGATAGTGATTTATATGTGCACCGTTACAATATGGGCACGTCATCCACAGGACTTGTTGACCGACGAATAATGAACCAATTACACAAAAAAAGTACTTTACCTGCAAAGAAACTAGTTTTTGTTCCACGATCAAGGCGGCTTTGAATTAAAAAAATTAAAAGTGTGATGAAAATTCATTTTTAATGAAGCAGGACACAATCTGGAAAAATCGTTTTGAAATTCCAAAATTTTTGGTCATTTACACCTATAGTGAACTCAATCAGTGGACACACTGTATGTATAACGTAATGCGCAATTTGTTCCAACCTCACTACTCGTACGGGAGGAGCAAGACTAAGTTTAAAAAAACTTGATAAAGCTTGGGAAAGCTTGGTAACCAAGCCAAGCCTGCATTCGCAAACTTCAAGCCAAGCCAAGCTTTTCTTCTTAAAAAGCTCGCATATCAAGCTCAAGCCAAGCTTTTATATTTCAAGTCAAGCTACTTGGCTTGGTGAATCACTGGATGTACTAAAAAGATTGAAAATCAGCTAGGCAACGAAATTGGACGGGAAACAAGACGTGCTAGATTATATCATCATGTTAACAGTACCTACTCCTCATTCCGTCGGAATAATGTTTGCGCAGCCTTAAAAATAATCACAATATACTGATATATAAAATATTTTAATCAACTTATTAAAGAATATATGGGGGAGGTTTAGAGCCTATTATTACCTAATCGTCGTTTCTTCGTAATTTTAACCGTATTTGGTGGAGAACGAATCGCAAATTTGGAATGAAGTTAAGTTGTACGTCCAAAAGTTGACAAAAGAAAACGAAACACCCTAACATTTGACCCAACGCAGCATGAGATCATGGTAAAGGAAAATGGTGATGTTTTAATTAAGGGCAACTGCATCCTCGACTGCACCAATCAAGACCGTAGCAGAAATGTAGTACAATTATTGAAGAAAATTGACAAGCATAAACGGCAATACGAGTAATTCTCTTGCTTAAGTTTTATTGGCAATTGACATCTATTTTAGAATAAATTTGTCAATGGGTATATCGTTAGTTTTAAGATATCTTTAGAGTTGTTGCAGAGTTAAGAAGTTGGAATTATTAGGTATTAAAGTAGGGAAACGGGTGTCAAGATTAGCATACGTATTCAGTCGTAAATAGCATTATCGAGAGATTGTTAGATTGTAAAATAGGTATAACTGTATAAGTAGAGATGATTAGGAATAAGCAAAAAAAGTTAAACTACAACCGCGCTTGTACAGTAGGTAAGAAGAACCTTTTATGTAACGTACCACAGACAAGTACCAATTTACCTCCAGCCCTTTGATCAACGTGTAAACAGGAGGAGGAACACTGACGAGGAGGATCGTGTTATTATGAAGGAAGGGGGTTATCGCTAAAAATTAGGACCAACAGATAAGTAATGTAGGTACAGTACATAAAACAAAAATAAAATACTATTTTTTTAAAAAAGATCAGAGCGGTTCTCCGATATTTTCGGAATATCGACCAAAGTAAATCGCGTATTTATTAACAATAATTTGTAAAAAAAACTAGAATATTTTAAATCAGTAATGAAACCGTTTAGTAACATAGTATGAGTACATTCAACATTGTTGTACAAAAAAATGCACTATCTATTTAAGGTCATTTAATTATACCGATATCGCCAACTAATGTTTATATAATGAGACGAAAATATTGAAAATTACATCCTTATCAAGCAGTTACGATATACAAACATATAAATAAACTCATTTCGCGTTATCTCTCCCAAAATGACTACAGTAAAAAACCTACCTGTGCGTTTTTTGCAAAAACCTCTTTTTAAAACTGTTATAGGCAGCACCGGGTCCATCTACATCATTCACGTACCGAACACGACCGTGAGATGGTATCACGTGATGTCCCGACAAACCAAAATCCATTTGCAAATCAACCACCAATAGTAAAGTAAACAGCACAGCTGCTATACTAAAACCGACAACAAAACGCTCCTTCAATTTTAAACCACCACCGAACATGTTTGAAATGAACCGTGAACCGAAACCGTTAAAAACACTTTTCGAACTAATTGAGCTCATCGAATTAGTATCGCTCGAATTAGATTTTATATTTGAATCAGCAATAATATTGCGTGGTGCTGATTCAGGAGGTGGAGAGTATTTTAATTTTCTGTTATCTCTACCCGAGGACTTTGGTATGCGATTAGTTAAATCTTTTGTTGTAGTTGTAAGACCTTTCGACAAATTCGCGTTCTCGTGGTTCTCGTCTAAAAAATGTTCATTGCGTACAAACTCTTCCGATTTCACGCGCGATACGAACGGCGGAGGTGCTGTTTCTCGATAACGATTGAGTAAGTCTTCGCGTCGTACACTGACGTTTATCGATCTTTTTCTATCACCTTCGTATGGTGTCTGAGATGGTGTTTGGTTATATTCCAAGTGGTCGAAACTGTTATTCTCTATCAATGGCTCGTATTTCGGCACAGTTTTAGGAGTTGCCGCAGCTTTATCAAAAATCTTAAATTTCTTTAGTAAACCGGTTACTCCCAACTTCTGACGAGGTATGGGTTTGGCAGCTGAATTTGGATCGTTTAAGAACTGTACCTTTTTGGATATTGTGGAACTAGCCGGTGTGATGCTACGCGATCTGTCTGTGTTAACTGTATTTAACTGTCCCAGATGAGTGTGCGTTGCAAATGCTCGCGCAATATGATCTGCATCCGCCGGTCGTACACTTGATTTTTTTCTCAACGTCGGACTGTACTGCTCTTGAATGTAACCCAACGAACCAACTCGTTGCCTTGGTGGAGGGGCAGGTGGTGCTGCAAATGTAGTAGGTACAGTTCTGACAGCAGGATGTTGTGATAAACTTTGATTGCTGTTGGTGTTTCGTCTTGACAAAATTACTGAATTTAAAGGGTTGCGTTTGTCTGAGCTTGCAGATGGACGATAGCCGAGATTGGTTTGGAATCCAATTGGTCTCTCGTCTCCAATCGAACTGTTTAAGGTTGAAGATGATTCCGACACTGATAGTTGGGGTTTTCGTTTCGTTATCGCTCGTTGCTGTGGTTTTAGTGCGAATGGGTGATGGCCACTTTGATGGAATGTATTTGAATGGGCCGCAGCGCTGTTTGCACATTGCAGCCCTTCCCTGAATCTGGGCTCCAGATTAGCCCTTCGTCACGTTTACCACTTCCCATACTGAAACAAAATGTAAATGTTAATCACCTGTTTCTTACATTTCTCAATTAAAGTATAATACGCTTTTCAAAGGAAAGACAATAGGTACATACTTGTCATAGTGCATATAGAATAATTCAAAAGTCGCTAAAATATTATCATGCTTTGATAAGGTTTAAGGAGGGATCATTGTGTTTCGTTTATACCAAATTTATGTCAATAAGTATGCATTGACATGACATCGACCGACATTGCGATAAGGTTAAATGTGAGTGTAATAGTAATGAGAAATAAGGCCCTGCTAATGATCTGAGTGTCGATATAATACAAGTCGAGAATCCAATCTACTTATCAGTATCACATACCACCAACAGGTAAAACTTCACTATGATAAACCATCTTTTTATACTAATAACGACGCAGACTGGCTTAAAGTGGCAATTCCAAATCCACAGCAGTACTTGTTTAATATCAAGTACACCCTACGAATTATAGTTTGGCCTCTGTTCTCGAGATGTGCATTAGCAAAACTGTGGGTGGGGGCGACATCAACAACAATGACAGAGCGTAACAGGATTTTTCCAAACACCGTTTTTTTGTATTTCTCGCAGAAAAATCGAAAAGTATATTAAAAAGATTTTTTTTCAATATTTTTTTGAAGAAATCAATACTTCCCTTTGCGGGAAAGTATCATGGATAATGGACAAAATTCCTGACAATAATCTTATTGCTTCCAAAGGTTTACCAGCGAAATTTACTAGAAGTCAGTAGATCACTCTTTAAGATGTTGCTGACGCTAGCTTAACATTTAACAAGGAATGAAATTTAAGTTAATTTTTAGTGCTTCTTAGTGCAACGAAGGAATGTGGCACACTGGCACACCCCTACCTCACCCCACGCTTGCAAAAAAATTACGGGCGCGACATAAAACATATTTTTGGTTTGTGCTTCGTTAGTGCTTTTTAGTACTTTAAACATTTTCTAAGTAACTTCATTCATATAACGAAGAAATGATCCACATACTGCGTTCAAGCCAACTTGGCATCAGCAAGCAAAAAATTAACGATGGGACATAAACATGGTTAGTACTTCGTTTGTGCCAGATGGTTTTCAGCTAAAATCATCGTTGATCCAAATGTAAAACTTTTTCTGAACTTTTGAACATTTTGAGAAGACCCTTGTATTAATTTACCCACTGAAGGTTTCTTGAGTTTGGTTCGTGGTTCCTTTAAGTCAATTTATTATTTGAGATTTATAAGTTGGCGGACTTAAGCCTTTAGTGCCACTTTATGCATGCGCATGCCACTGATTGGTGGCGTGCAACGAAAAGGAAGAAAAGTTGAGACGTACCATAAACGTTGTACAATTCAATTTTCTATAATAAATTAACATGGTTTTTGATAGAACGAAGTCAATTGCAATATAGTGCTATTTCTATATTTAGATTAATTGTGCTTCATTTTACTTTTTAAATATTTTAGAGAACCGTGAACTCAACTATTGGTAGATACCGTTAAACTCTCAAACCCTTCCAAATTTTATGTAATTGTTAACAATATCAAAAATTGTGAAATTTCACAACGTAATTCTATATCAAATTATCTGCTTTCATGCTAATTTATGTCGGCGAGGTTTTGTTCTTGATCTTTTTTGGGTAGGTACTTAATTTAAATATTTAAATATAAAGCTTAGAAAATTACATTTTTATAGAGGAACTTCAATTTTAAATAACAGGATCCTTAATAGGCAGTAATAAATGGATGAACTGGAACAGCTATGTACTTATACCTGGTAACGCTGCTCATAGAGAGAACTCACAACACATCACACAAAAAACTTTTGTTTTCTACCAATCACGTAAGAAACTATAAAGTTATAAACAAACACATCTCTAATTAACAGTTTAAGAAGTCATTTAATTTTTTTAAATACTATTGTTTAATACTCAATGGACTAAAATCTGCACCAAAAAAATACTTTCTTGCTCAAATATTTTTCAAGGTTATAATTACATTGATTTTTTTTAATGCTCAAATAAACGCACTGGTTTGTTTTGTTTTGAAAATGAATATTTTGCAACATGAACTTATTTGAAGCATCAAATTGCATCTTTGAATTAAAAAATAGAATATACCCCTTGCTACTTATCAGCGAATATAAGTAATGTTGGTAAAACTTAAGATGTCGAAAATTATTAGAACTAGAAAATCTAACTTCTTCAAATTAGAACTAGAGCCCAAATCATTAGCAAAAATATTTCCGGTTTGAGATTCTTTTGTTATAGCGCGATGTTGGCTGAAACATCTATGTGGCACACATATTCGTTGTGAATGAACTTATTTGGAAAATTTTTAAAGCACTAAAAGGCTCAAACTATGCAGAACTCGAAAACTGGACATTGCTTCCAACGTTTTGCCAACTTCATGGTCCTGTAAATACTGGCGGCTATTGTGACGACTTAGAGGAACCAACCAGAAGGATTTAAACAGATGGAATGAAACGACATGCACGAACAAAGTTGGAGTATATTACCTTTGTCTTCCAGTACACGTATAACTAATTTTATCAATTAAACCGCAAGAATACACTTTTTATTTAACCATTGTGGAATGGTTCGATCACTCAAAGGGGGTTCTTGAATAATAAAATTATAAAACCACTATCTCCCCTTACCCTATTTATTGTTGAAATTTGAATGGTTGAAAAATTGATCATATTGAGGCTAAAGCGACATGTTTCGGGTTTAAGCTAAACCCATTTTCAATTTTTTTTTCAATCTGATAAATTAATTCATTACAGTTGAGACAAAGTCACTTCGCTCAATTTTCTCACTTGCTTTCACCGTCTTTTTCCATAATTTTATTCATGTCATCCTTTTCTTCATCGGCCCTTCAGGCATAATTTGGCGTTTCCTTGCGGGGCCCCTTTAGGTGTTTAATTAATTTTTTTAAATGTACCTACTGAAAGTTTAATGAGATTTCTAATTTAACCTAACTTTTTTAAATATTGTGCCCTTCGAATATTTTAGCAATTTGTCTCAATTGTAATGAATTAATTTATAGAAGCTTGAAGATGGGTTTAGCTTAAACTCGAAACATGTTGCTTTAGTCTTAATATTATCAATTTTTCAACCATTCAAATTTCAACAATAAATAGGTTAAGGGGAGATAGTGGTTTTGTAATTTTATTATTCTTCTTATTTAAAATCTTAACAGTTCCCTTCGCATGGTTTTCTTATCGAATCACTGTAACATTCAAACAATGACATCTTTAATAGGACATATATTTGAAAGCTGTCTCACTTGTATTTTGAGACCCGACGTATTCATTTACATTCATATTAATTTCGGAACTCGTTTCTAAAACTAAGAATAAAATTTCATTAGTTAACGTAATGAAACGCGAATACTTTGATTGTTTCACAATACAGATCTATTGCATAAAAGCTCAGAATGTAACGTTTAGTTTTTATTTCTCCTTTTATTATCTAAGATATATGCTCACCTTTTACTCTTTTAACACGCTTTTGACATAAAATTTATTCCTATTTTGTTATCGCTAAAGCTAACAATTAAAAAAAAAACTTATTTTGGGCGACTTCTAGCGATTTTACTTTATATATTCCACATATGAAATAAACAGCAACGAGAAGAGTATCAACCAGGAAGTTGTTTATTAATATATCTTGAAAGGAAGTTGTTCATGACACGATTACAGCTTAATTAACAATTGCGAAAAACACTTATAAATTACTTATTTTTAGGACTAACGCGACATGTGCCGATTGTGGCTAGACTTTAAAACATCTCGTCGGAAAACGTTTTTGTCTGTACACCTTCCAATGTATAAAAAAAACTATAATATTTATTTTCATCGTATAAAATTTTCAATTACATTTAACAAAGCTGCAATTAAATTTCAAAAAAAGGATAAAAAAAGGTACGTTTCATTGTCATATCGATTTCCAGTTTCCACTATACGTCTCCTATTCTACGTTTTTCCCTTTTCGCGTCACACAAAATATTTTATCCGATAACTACGGTCAATTAACTACAAACTGACAAATTAAATTGAAATTCATTCAAATCGAAAATTGAATAGTTTTTAAAAACATAATTGCTGATTTAATTAGCACGTGCAACTTTGTGAAGGTGCGTGCACTATTTGCTGGGTGCCTATTTACAATTTTCTCGCCATAATTAACTTTAAAATTTTCGTACTAGTTCCCATTTAATGGAGAGTACAAAGAAAATTAAGGGAGTGTAAAGTAATTGTAAAACTGTGTTAATTTAATTGTGTCAAATTATTTTCGCCATTCGCTCAATTACTCACAGCTAAAATATATTTTTAGAAAACACATTTTTGTTTCGTATAACTGTTATGCGATGATGGTATGACGAGTATAACTGCACATATTTTTGCAAATATTGATGTCAATTGTGCTATTTATGGTCCAGTTTACTGTTTCGAAACGGCAGTGATAATGATAACATAATTTGATTTAATGACGGATACGGTGTATAACACTACACTTAGCCGTGTACGGTAATAATAAATCAACTGCTTGTTAGTGTTATTAGCAAAAGTTCTTGCAGTAAAATAATTAGTTACTGAAGGGAAATTCTGCCTTTGTATTTCTCGCTTTACTTTGTTACGCCATATTTACGCCATTTATGGCTTCTTTTTATAGCGTGCCACATTTTCGTTAAAGCATGTTTAATTGTGCGTTTAAAAATCTCCACAAACTTATGAGGAAAGCAATATCAAAGAGAAAATATAAATTAGTAATTACGTTTATAATTTCTTTGCAAATATTTTATACCTTCTTCTAGGCAACAAACGTGTGTATTTATTTCTACCTACGAGTTTTTTTTTATATTAAAACAGACTTTTTTCTTGTGGTAACCCGGAATTAAATAAAATATAGATGTTTACGTGATAATGCTATTTCTTACTAAAAGACCATTTATATAAAAATCCGTAACACGTGTTCTCATTTATTACAGATTCAGAACTGAGTGGACAAAGACGTTTGTTTGTAACAAGAAATGTTTAAAAAAATCAGGAAGTCGCATTTAAGATCTTTAATTAAGGTTTGAAATTGTAAATGTTTATTCATTAAGAGCGCAAAATCATGAAAGACCATTATACGGGTTGTATCTACTGAAAATGCGCGACCCTATCTCGTCACAACGAACATATTTTTTCTCCTTTGAGCTTATGGTTTACTAATTATCAAGAAAGTCATATTTTCCTTATTTATATGTGATTTTAAGAAAGAAAATATGTTTTAAATTATTACGTTTATTGACTTTGGTGTACTTATCTATATTTTTCATTTTGAGATTGGATAAGTTCCACTTCTTGATTAAACTTCACGATCAGTATTTTCTGAACTCTGATAATATTCATTATTTAAAAAACACGTATGTACCTACTTAAAAAAGGATGTGGATAAAAGCTTCAAAACGGTAAAGCCATTGTTGGCATAAATGAAATTCAAGCAGAGTGATAAAAGGCCTTTAGACTTCAACAAGGTATTATATACTATTCACTTCCTAACAGAGTATATAAAAGAAAAGTTCCCAACGTATGAATAGACGGAATCACAGTTACTGATCTGTATGACAAGGCGCATACTTCTTCCGCATCCTATGTTACCCACAAAAAAAAACACGAGACAAGATGAAGGAATAAATTTATTTATTTATTTATTTATTTATTTATTTCAAACGGGACACGCCCAAACTAGAAAAACATGTACAATGAAATACATAATATAGGTACATTAAAATTGTTTCAAATGTAATTTAAATAATTTCACATTTATTTTTAATTGTTTCCAAAATTCGTGACCATTTATCTGTTGTAATATCACAATCAGCACATAGTGTATTAAAATTATTACAAATAATATTTAAAGGACTCTTTTTTAATATGTTTGTTCTTGAGAACATTGTATAAAAGAATAAAGATTTTCTGGAATATCTTTGGGGTACATTGATGTTTATTTTTTCTAATAATTGTGGACAATTAATTTTGTTTCTTATTAAATTGAACAAGAATTTAGTACTCATTATAATTCTTCTAGTCTTTAGTGAAATCAAGTTATAATTAATAAGAGCTGTAGAATATTGAAAATCATGTTGCGGATAAAGTCCTGAGGATAGATATGTTAAATATTTCAAAAACCTTTTTTGAATTGATTCCAGATAATTAAGATGAGTATTGTATACAGGATACCAAATTAAAATTTCACATTGAGTGAGGCGAAAGCTATGGAAAATAGGATAGATTCATTGCATTGGGCCGAGCTGTTGAAACACCTTAGCTGCTCTTCAATTCACGTGGGAGTCACTATACTTTGGAAATTTAAAAAAACGGTGAAAAACGTTTAATATTTCGCACAAAACAAACGTAGTGTAAGCCAGTCCTCCTCCACTTACGCTTTGGCTTAGAACAGCCCCACCCTATAATGTTAAATGAACGTCATACTTTTGATACATCATTTAAAGGTTTCGAAAAATGTTTTAGCGGTATCGCTGAAGAACTGAACTTATTTTTTTATAATTCAATTAATCCAAAGAAACTCATTAATTTGTTGAATTTCAAAAAATATCCACTTAAATGTTGAAATGTTTTTTTAGAAATACCTAATGTTCTATTCGTAGTCCTCGAAGAGGGTTCGGTAGCGCTTTGTAAAGCACTGATTTAAGATGTCCCCACAAACAGTAATCAAAAGGAGTATCTGGCGATGGTAGTGACCATTCAATGGGTCCTCTCCTTCCAATCCACTGATGCGACGCAGAGCGTAGTGAGGAAGATGATGAATGTGAAGAAGGTTTTTGTACAGTAAGAAATTTTAATGTAAGTCTCTTTGATTTTCCACTTCATGAAGTATTCGCGGTTCGATCAAATTGTTAAGCATAGGCGTAGGTGAATTGGTAGGTATGAGGTCCGGCAAGTTTTCAAATTGACACCTGGTATAATTAACATATTTTTAACCAGACATGGTTCAGTTACAAAAACTTAAGAAATTTTAACACTCTCCTAACTGATACACGCGTGACAGACCTGTAGATACAGCTTCTTGACGTTTTGATAAGGTAGAGTTCACTGAAAATTGACCAAGAAGAAGTTTTGTAAATTTCCT
This sequence comes from Pyrocoelia pectoralis, assembly GCA_036250285.1. Classification (NCBI taxonomy): domain Eukaryota; kingdom Metazoa; phylum Arthropoda; class Insecta; order Coleoptera; family Lampyridae; genus Pyrocoelia; species Pyrocoelia pectoralis. The sequence continues at coordinate 19,156,996 of CM070080.1, read as the reverse complement.
CAAATTTAATCAACAATTGTTGAATTTTTTTGCGATATTTTTCCTTAAAGTTCTTGCTGTTTGTTGATTCCAACTTGCTCAGCTATGCTGGATACCATTTTGAAAACGAATATTATTCAGAAATACAACAATTAAGGTTTAAACAACAGCTTAAGGCTTAAGTAGTTACTGGCATTTGATAAATTTTTACCAAATGTCATTTTTTTATTGGCTTAATTTATTGACAATTTGTTACGAGTTTGTAAGTAGGTTTTTTATTATTTAAAAAACATTAGCCATACTTTTAACATTTACTTTAAGAAGTATTATGGATACTTTTTGAAGTTTAATAAATTACTGAGTATTCATGCATAACAGCTAAAATGCATTTTTAAAGCCCTTCAAAATGATGTATCGGAAGTATTACGTTTAACATAAACATTTTGGGTGGGGTAGCTGGGAGTCAAAAAGTAAATGGAAGGGGGGCTGGCTAATACTGCGTGTCTGCCCCATAATATTATAGAGTTTTCAAAATGTCACCCTGTCACACGATAATTATTCATCTTGAACGTTCGTACGACCACCTTTAAATTTCGCTATCCAATACTGCATATACCAAAAACAAACGCGTTTCGACAGCAATGCTGTCATCATCGGCAACCAACTAAACGCAAATTGAACTAAGCAAAGTGAGCTATTTATACTACTTAAAGTGAAAGTGACATAAAAGGCCCTGAATCATCATTATTCATTTAACAGCTTTTGTTTTTGTGAATTTCTAATCTTTCATGACAGTCCAATTCGTTCTTACTATTTGATGGAAATACTAGAAGCTTTTGTTAACTACCTTCTGAAATTGCGACCGTTTGAAAATTTTATTTGAAAAGGTTTTTCTTATAATTCTCTATTTCGATTGAACTGCAAACGTCACAATTTATTATAACCCAATTCTTATCTTTAGACACACTGGCAAAGCAAGAAAAAATTAAACCTGCATATTATGTACTAAGATTCGACGAAACATTTTACGTTTCATCATGATTATTCTTACCTGATACTAAATATGCATTGCTATAATATATTGTGCGAAGCCAAACATTACAAAAAAAATGGCACCCTTAAAACACACACTTACAAAATTGAAAAAAGAAGAAGAAGAAGAATTCCACGTCGTTATTTGCAGGAACTCCATCTAAAATAAAAGAAACAATACGTCGATATCAAAAACAAATCAAAATTACTTTCGCTAAAATAGAAGCTACAAATTTGAACCCGTACAAAGCGAGGTGCAAACTACATACAGATTTAATAGGAAAAACTCGTTTCAGTCGAAAACAAAGATCAAAGAGTATGAGTAGGTATAGTATAAAAACTTCATTTTGAACTTTCTCGATTATCACCTGTAATTTTCGGTTAAAAAAAGTTTGAAAGGTAGGTGTAATCAAAGAAATAGCAGGAAGTAATTTTAAAATCCATCGGTACGAAAATGTTTAATAAGGAAAAAGAACCAAATTTATTACGCAAATTTTCTTTTAATAACCTGTGGATAAATTTAACTCGCCCTTATAAGTTTCACGTGTAATTAAGATTATAACAATCCGAAAAATTAGGTGTACGTTTTCTAATGTGAACAGAAACGTAGTTATTGATCCACCTGTATTTTGAACATGATATTACATCAAAGTGCGTTTCTTGTGCTTGACAAGTTGAAAATATTTATTTAACAAGCAATGAAGTGTTAAATAAATTAAAGGATGTAAGTGTATGTATGGTAAGCTGTAAGATTGGTGATAAAATTTCATTACCACTTAAATGTTTATTGCTTTATGCATTACGTCCCCTTAAGTGTGTTAACTTGTTATAAATAGGACAGAAGCTCTTTTGAGAAGAATCTTGAGAAAATTTGAACGTACGAAATAGTTGTAACAAATTTTGGTCCTCAAACAATAAATGTAGTTTTTGCATTGTTTGATCTCTACCAAGATTCGGCAAAGTTTGATCTAACATTTGCTACCTGCACCATCATACGAAGACAACAATCTTTCGACATTCAAAATTTTATTGGTATTTCAATTGAAAGTATATAAAATCGTTCTCCTCGTCTAGGTGACGCACGAAGGAAATTAGCTTTCTGTGATCATACAAAACCGCTTAGAATAGTGACTGTCAATCCTAAAGATAAACTTTTTCCCCTTAGCGGTGGTTCTTTCTTTTCAATACAGCCAATAATAAATTATTCGCAAAGTGTTTAAGTGGGGAAAACACTCGTTTGTTTCAAAAAGATTAACCTTCGGAAAAGATTGAATTAGTCGGAAGATGAATAAAGTTATCGACTTATCGTATGTTTTCTTCTGATAGGTATGGTGACTGTCACCGCCAATACCAAAAGCAATTGCTTGAGCGGCAGACAAGGATTACCTTTCAATACAACGGGAGCGACACACTGTTTTTGGCATTATGAAATTTGCTGTTCGAAAAACATTTACACAAATTGTCCACAAGGAGCTTCGTACTTTCTGAGTAACGATGACCATATTCTGCAGCCTACTTCCCGGTTCCATGTTATTTGTTTATGAGATTATGTTTATATACCACCTTTGTTGCCATTTAATTCGCACATTTTCCGTTGATACTATTTCATATTGAGTTTTCTACACATTGTGTGTATTTCGACAATACTCGGTTGTATTGACAACAACGAAACATTCATTGATTCAAAGTGTGGAAGTTAATTACGTTTTAATGGATATTTTTCAACGAATAACGATTCCATTCGATCATTCGCATGCTGTCCGTTTTACATCTTTTAATGAAACAGCTTGCGTCAATTACTTTGTACTTTAAAATTCACACAATCCTTTTAGTATAATTGTATTCAAAATAAATTTTTGTATTGGTATTTACACCAAGTTTTACATGGAATTATCCATGATTTTTTCACCACATACAACTCTTTTTGTACCATTTAATATCAATTCTCGACAGTTAATATAGGAAATGTGTAGCTATCAAATAGTGTACAAGACAAAGAATTAGGAATGTGCGACGGAAGTAGCCATCTTGTGACATAACTTAAAAATCTAATTGGTATAAATCTATTTACATATTTTGTGTTGTATTTCTTCTGTTTGCAATGATAAAGTAAAAATTAACTAACAGAATGAGAACAATGGAAGGCTAACTTCTTTATAACTTTGCGTTTAAAAAAATTAGGTGAGTCAATTTTCTCATCATTGGGTAATTTATTGTTAGATATTATGTGCACTGTACCTACACCCCAAACTTATATTTTATGAATGCAGAGAGTTTAGTGTTTGAAAATGTTTAAGGCTATTATGAACAAATGTTGGTATTTCAACAATATAAAAAGATACAACGTTAAAAATAGGTAGACATGTTTCGCGTAGTCGCCCAAATATGCACCTAATTGCTCTTTCTTACATGACAAACAAACAGTTTACGAGACATCAATTTTTCCAAAAAAATAATATGGTACGTTAAAAAAGATTCAAATCATAAATGATAAAGTAAGACAAAGACATTTTCCAGAGTAGGACCTTGTCAATGTTGAAAAAGTCAACGTTTCGTCCACTTTCGTAAGGGGTTCATCAGGACACGAAACAAAACAAAAATTAAATATAAAAACTCTTTGAGCCAAATGAACGGCACAACACATACTACTACACTAAACTGCCACGTTATTCCAGTGTTCCAGTGTGTGCAATTTAGTGTAGCAGTGTGTTGTTCCCGTTGTTTCATTTGGAATGATGCTAATATTGTTGATGTAGTACTTGGATATTTCACAGCGGAGCCCATTAATTCGTTAAGAGACGCGGTTTAAATATTAGTTACAACAAAAAAATCCTAAAAAACTTGATGTTTTCTTGCCAAAATGTGCATCGACCACTCAAGACGAATTAAGTTTTGTGAATGGCTAATGTTAAGGGACCAAATGTTAAATTTTGGGGAACATTATTTGGTCAGACGAGGCCAAATAGCATCTTTAATCGCCATAACTCGCATTGCTGGTGTTTTGAAAATCCTTGGTTGAATCGAGATGTAAGAAATGCGTTACAAGCCATTGAATCACAAATCATACAAAATTCCACAAGGAAAAAGAGTTGAATTGTGTTTGAAACATGAAGGTGCCCATTTTGACCATATGTTGAAAAAAAAAGGTTTTGAATTGATTTGATTTTACTGACACCTGCCGTTCAGAATTTCGTAATAGTACGATTTCTTCTGAGATGAGCTTCTGCTACCCAAGGTGCCGTGTGATGCTGCTATTTTCTTAAGTTTGTGTTTTCCAATTACCTAATGATTATGTTGTCGCCTTTTTTATTAATCAAGTGATATTAAAGAATCCTTTCTTTGTGACATTTGAATTTGCATTGCTGAATTCTTATGGATGACATGCAATCTTCATTGTTCATTTCTTTGTGACTTCGTTACTGTGTTTTTTATTTTATTTTTTAAGTTTTTTATACGCTAAGTAGGTACCTACTTGGTATGCGCTAGTTACATAAGTTTAATTCTTCTGTCCATTTCATCATAAATAACAATTAAAAACCATTGCAAGCCATTTTTCGATTATTGAAAAACTTATGTTAACGGATTTGTGTCACTAGATTTGTTTGAATTTAGATTGCCATACGGTCATTCATGACCGACTACTAAAAAAATGCGAAAAAAGTGGTATCAATGCAATGAAATAAGTTAAAAACTAGTAAAGATAAGGTATAGGAATATGTAATACCAAAATATTCTCATTTTGATTCTCTATCAAATGCAATAGTAAGAAAATGGTCATTACATTAATAAAACTGAGTTTTTAGTCAACTCTCAAATGTTGTAAGGAATGAATATCAATTGAAATCAAACACTCAATTTCCCCCTTTACCAAATTTAATGAAATAATGACGATGAATGATAGTTAATTCTGTGCCGTTATAATAGTAAATATGAACGTTAGACAGCAGCATCGTAAAAGTTGATAATTTGAAATATGATTGCGACATGTTTCGATACCTAAACTGGAATCATTTTCAAGCTAATTGATGTGAGATTATCTGATAATTGCATTCATCATTCATTGTCATTATTTCATTAAATTTGGTAAAGGGGAGGTTGAGTCTTTGATTTCAATTGATATTTGAACTTCCTTACATTTGAAGTTCCATAGGTGAGGTCGTACGCAACTTAACATCAAAAGAAAGCCATATGCTTCCTATATGGTCTATGCGCTGGTGAAAACTCCGTTGCCATGACTACAACGGTTTTCACGTGTACCGTCCTCTATCCGGCATTTTTTTAAAGTGAAACTAAAAAACCATAAATTGACCATAGTACATGTGGATATCAAAAGAACTCAAAGTTCACGTAGAATCCAAAAATGTAATAAAAAATTCTGGCAAGTTGCCCACGAGACTTCCCTCGTATTAACAATTTTTCAAAAAATAAATATAGCATAATATATATTGCTGAATTCAGAAAAAAATAGTCTTTTAAACTACATTAAAAAACTCATCAGGTATCAGCATTTCGTCCTTGGCCCGAATGCAATCGATTGGCGAAAACCGCATTTCGATAACTTTAATAGTTTCTGAGTTTCGAGCGTTGCAAGGAATGTGTACGGACAGACTACAGACGGAAATTTTTTTTCATTTTTGAATCTACGTATTCAGAAACGCAAAGATATGTAAAAATTTGCATAGGTAAATTTTTTTTAACACTAAAATACTTCCCTTTTACTTCGTACTCGGAAGTTTAAAATAATGCAGTTAGATTTCCGGAAGTGCTGCCATTTTGAAAATAAACGATTCGGCTTTCAAAGTTCACATTTTCAAAAAACTACTTATAAAACTTTCCCAGAACTTAAGCTCCCAAAAAACACCCTGTATATTTCAAACAGGGTTCGCCGATATGTATCCAGCGGATATATATCATGATATATATCACGATATATATCAATTGATGTTTATCTTGATATATATCAATGGATTTTTTCTGTCTTCTGAACTAAAAATTTTTGGAGATTAATGTTTACGCTCGCAACACGTAGTGAAAAACTACAATTCAAAATAATTTAGATTGTTTCCCAAAATGGCAACCTCATTTAAAAAGTTGAGGAATCCCCTTTAACTTACCAGTTAAAGTTAAAGTTAAAGTTAAAAAATTCTTTCTCAAATAAACACTAATTCTTTTGTTACTTTTTAAAAGAGTTTGACACTTAATATATTTTACAAATTCCTTTCACATTTTTAAGTGTTTAAATCCCCTTACAGATGAAATTCGCTTTTTTCTTAGCCTGGATATATATCGATATATATCGGATATATATCAAAAAATCGGATTTTTTGATATTTATTATAAAAATCGGATTTTTCGAACCCTGATTTCAAAGTACAAAAATAAGGGAAATGCAAAAATTAAAAGGGATTAGGCTGACGCGTTTTATTTAATTTTAATTGTAAATGAAAGTGAGGAACGCAATTAAAGAGTTTCTCTCAAAAGGTGACGCAAAGCAAAAATGTCATAAATTGACATTTAACATCTGAAAACATCACCTATTTGTTAATACTACAACCTAAAATAAGATAATCGCAATGTACTGACTGTAAATTGAGTATTGGTAATAAATTATAGGGATTTTAACAAATTCCACAAGAGAACGAAAAATGCTTCTCGATTACACTTAATTGACTATTTTCTGGTACCCTAATGGTAATGATTATCATTCTAAATTCCATTTAGCATTGGAACAACGATTGAAAGCCGACACAAAAATACACAGAATACGATGTTGCTATGCATAATAATTAACAAATTAGAAAATATATTACCTTGACTTTGTTATTTATACACAATATAAATGGAGGTGTGAAATGCCCATAAAATTGCACAACCGAATTAGAATAATTAAATTAATTCCACAACAAATTTCACTACAATTCAAAATGGAACAACCCTCTTAATCTAGTTATAACATCAATTATTAACCGTACTTTGAGTGGTATTTTAGTGTATTTATGTAATTATCGAAAATAACATCTATTTACTTACTTCATTATTCAAAATTATGTAAATTATACTAATGTTTGTGGGACGAGGTTCTGCGTTAGAAATTATTACATACAACAATATAGCAGGTGCCTCTTCCTCTCAGTTTCGATGTTATAAATATTTGCTAACACTTTATTTTAATTAATTTGCAAAGTTGTGGTTCCGAGTTGACCTCGTTAAATATAACCACAAAGTATTATTATAAATAGAGTAAGCTAAAAATTGTAATGAATGATATATAATAATAATTGTATAATTTGTATATGAAACTTTAATTTTTTAAAGACTTGTCTGAATAAATTTTAGGTCATGAGCTAAGAATAATTCTGCATCAAGGATTTGTGATATTGCTATTGGCATTGACATGCACTCATTACGTAATCAAGCACACATTTTACTTTGCCAACTTTAGTGTCACACATACGGTCACAATGTGATTATTTTTTATTTATTTTGTGCACCGAGATCTAGGAACAGTCCGTCAGTCCAAGTATCTACCTATGTACCTCTACGCACATCAACTGCTTTGATTATTGGTTATTTCAGTTTTTTTCCGCTTTAGAAAAACGGCTACCTTTACCGGGTTCGAACCTGCGTCACCTAGGCGAAAGATAAATACGATTGCCCTAAGACCACCTAAGGAATTTTACCCATTTGACTGTAAATGGTTCGAGAGGCACAATTATTTTGCTTCCTCTCACAAACCAAGAGATAACGTATCTTCTTTGTGTTTGATGGTGTCACGTCCAGAAAAATTATTTCTAATACGACCACTGCTAAAAATCACAAAACGTGTCAAACATAACCGCTTAATTTTGGACATCATTAGGTATTCATCCCACGATTGACATATTAACATAAATATCTTAGCAAGCATAATTCATTCGAGTATGGAAGCTTCAGCCTCCACCTTTAACCTTATACAATATATTACATACACAATACCTATACCTATACGTCGACATTTTGCAATGCGTATTACAAGATTCGTATATCTATTGCAATTCGTAATAATAAAAATGTGACAGAAATTTCTATTCCTATTCCAAAGTAATGTCGTGATCATTTTACATAATAGCAAAAAAGAAGAAGAACTAAAATGGTTTGGTTACAGGAATAATAGCGAAAGAGCAAGAGTGACTTGGGGGACAAACCAAAGGAAACGAATCCTTATACACTGTGCAACTTTACCAATGCAAGGCACACGCCATTATTCGTAAACGTAAAAGTTAAATTTAATTAATTAAATGTAATTATTCTCATGAAACATGAAAAAGGGAGCATATTCAGTTTTTCGTCTTCCCACGAAGCCTAGTATAAAAGTAAGCTCCATACAAAATAATGGAGGGATATCACAGTTACAAATCTAGCCCAGTAAACATTAATTATAAAATGACGTATATTTGACGTACTTTTTCGGTCATAATTAGTCAGTTACGTTACAACCCCCAAATTACCGACGTATTATAGACGTCATTTCTGAACGTCTTAATACGTGAGTTATATGACGGTATATAACGTAGTTATTTAGTAACTAAAATTTGATTTTTTAAATGTTCAATATTTAGCATTTTTAATTAATTTATTTGAAAAGCGTGTACTTTCGCCGATTTAGAGATATCAAAATACGGTTTGCTTCAATCGAACGTTGGCGTTGCCTTTTTGTTTGATTACCTTCAATTTTTTATTCCTTTAACCTTAACCAAAACGCAGTAATTCTGTATCTAATATTGCTATCTGTCTTCATCATCATAACTGAATGACACTCTAAAGCATTTTTGGTTTCTTAAACAATAAATCAATATTACATTTGTTAAAGAAATGTCATTTATTCCCACAAAATTATATTTATATCTTAAATACTCGTCTATGTCAAACAATAAATTAATTTCAAATTTATTAATTATGACGTTACAATTATCTTTAGGTAATTGGGACCAAAAATTTCTATTTGGAAAAATAGACATCATATATGTACTACTAACTACGCGATATGCACGTCCTTCTCCCTTTCTCATAGTGTTCAACTTCAAATTACTGCACTTAGCAAAGTCTCGCTAGCGCAGATAGTTTTACTTGTCTGACTACTAAACCGGGCGACCGAAGTTCGAGTCCTACTTCAGGCAAAAGTCTTTTTATCAGCATTACGATCTCCTCCGACTCTACAAGAAGCGAAGGGGGGCTCTGGCGTAGGAGCTACCGGAACACACACAGTTGTCAAATATTCACAAGTATGACAAGATGGTCGGAGTGGTAAGATGTGGCCCAGGTCACCCCCCTTTTTTTTACTATGACTACGTCAAGGTTTACGTCATAATTACATCCCAAAATGACGTCATTGGGCTTTGACATTTACCCGTAATTCTGACGTCTTTTTCACGTCATATTTAAGGTCTCTGACGTAAAACGTGACGAACATTTCACGTCATTAAAACGTCCTTATGTGTGCTGGGAGACATACCGCAACACAAAAAACACGTCAAATCTTTCTAAATCTAAAACATTTATTTGAGATTTTCACATAAAATATATGAAAATCATACGTTCTAGTGCTAGTCATGTTAAGCGTAGTTTCAGCAAAGATTACGTTTCAGCTATCTGGTGTGCTTTTCTTTATAACATCGAACATGTTCTTTGTAACTATGTTATAAATCGAACTTTCGAATTGTTTGACCTATGCATACCGATTGCAAAATGCACAGTTCAATTATTAAACATCGGATTTCACAATGTCTTGTGTTTTGTTTTTTAAGTAGGGTTTTCCTACCCCAGACGACTGCGACTGAGTATCCGCGACTGATAGTAGCCGCGACCTAATTGGTCAAACCCGTTTTACTAGCCTGCGCCATTTAAGTGGTCGTCGCTCAAGGCGATCTGTTTTAGCCATAAGAAAAATGAATATTTCTGTAAAAGTCATTACGTTGAATGTTAAGTTATCAGGTGCATGAAGAAAATCTGCTTCTCCTTTTAACCCTCAAGTACTAACATTCCGTCTAACAGACGGACCTCCCCTCAGGCCCGGCTTTAGAGGTGGGCAATATGGACAATTGCCCCAGGCGCCAACATTTTAAAGCGCCATTCGCCAACGCCAACTTATCACTAAAAAATTAATTTTTTATTAAAATCTCACCAGGAGAGGTGAGATTTTAATAATAATGGACCCACATGGTGTTATGTTCAAGTCAATTAATTTTTTATTTTTATGATTCGTAATGCAAAAGTAAACTGGTGAAGAAAAGTAGTAAAAACGTGGTTTGCAAGTTTTTTTCGTTATTTACATTTACATAATCTTACTTGGTAAAAAGTCATCAATTTGTTAATGTTTCGGATTATAGAATTAGTCGAGGAAATAAAGCACTAAAATGAGCCAAACCCACCAAATTTTTGTAGTAAGACCGATTTAGATGCGGTTTTTTGCATTCGCTTCCTAAATTTAATACGAAACTTTGTACCTACTTTTCATCATGTTTTTTTTCGAAATTGCATTTGTGCAGTCGAAAATGCATCCTAAAAATGCATTTTCATAGAAAAAATTCATAACTTCGTTATAAGCTTATAGAATCGACTCAAATCGGTTTCAAGGAGGTTTTCGAGGTCGCTGATCCCGAATATGACCTCCAAATTGCCTCACCGCCCACCTGGAGCTCAGGATGGCTAAGCGACGTCATCTCCGAAGCTTTTTCTCAAATTCACTCTCAAATTATTCTAGACATCTCACACGAAGTTTCTTTGGGTTTCTGATTCCAAATCAGACATCGGCAACCGTCCCCCGCGTACCTGGTGGCCCGCATCCGAGCATCAACGTCATCCCCTTGAGTTTCACTGAAGTTTCAAGCTTATAGGGAACCGAAAATTGTTTCCGGGTTTTTTTGAGTCGCTCATATCGAATTAGGCAATCAGGTCCCCGATACTTTCTAACCTAACGGATACCTGGTGCACCACACCGCGGCGGCATTAACGTCATCCTCTGCAGTTTCGCTTAAAATGTTCGCTCAAATGCTTTCATTCTAACGCGTGTTTCATCATATCAGGAAATCATGAGGTAAAACTTATAATAGAATTTCAATAGATGTGGACATTTTCATTTTGTGAAATAAAAGTGAGATATATATATAAAAAAATGTAAGTTTTGTTTAATAACATTATCATCCAAATGTATGAAGTTAATATTATAAAATATTTAGTTTAAATGTAATTTAATTTAATTTAATTTGTTCCTTTTATTACAGATTAATTTGTATGTAAAACTCTTAATATAAGGTTGGTAGTTAGAGTAGTTTCAAAATCTCGTGGAGAACTTCGGAATCCGCCTCTGCAGGCGGGCTATGTACCATGCACGGCTGGTCAGGTCGGGATAGAGGTCCTGGTAATTACAAATTATTTTCGGTTCACTAGGCTTGAAATTTTAATGAAACTCCAGAGGATGACGTTGATGTCGCCGAGGTGTGATGCACTAGGTGTCCGTTAGCAAGTATCCGGTGCCACATTCCACCTAAGCCACCCAAAAAACCTCGGAAACAATTGTCGGCTCCCTATAGTCTTGAAACTTCAGTGAAACTTCAGAGGATGACGTTGATGCCCGGATGCGGGGCACCAGGTACGCGGGGGACGGTTGCCGATGTCTGATTTGGAATAAGAAACCCAAAGAAACTTCGTATGAGATGTATAGAATCATTTGAGAGTGAATTTGAGAAAAAGCTTCGGAGATGACGTCGCTTAGCCATCCTGAGCTCCAGGTGGGCGGTGAGGCAATTTGGAGGTCATATTCGGGATCAGCGACCTCGAAAACCCCCTTGAAACCGATTTGAGTCGATTCTATAAGCTTATAACGAAGTTATGAATTTTTTCTATGAAAATGCATTTTTAGGATGCATTTTCGACTGCACAAATGCAATTTCGAAAAAAAACATGATGAAAAGTAGGTACAAAGTTTCGTATTAAATTTAGGAAGCGAATGCAAAAAACCGCATCTAAATCGGTCTTACTACAAAAATTTGGTAGGTTCAGTGCTTTATTTCCTCGACTAAATACTTTATAATCCTTTTTATTGTATTGTTTATGTATGACGTTCCTTTAGGGGTCAGCAATAAAAGAAAAGTTGCATATTCGTAATGTTTGTAAATTTAATCTCACAGTCTCACTTACAAACCTTATGTCATTTGAAGCGTTTGCTATTTTTTTTAAATTATTGGTGTAAGTAATATTGTTTTGTAACTCTAACTCTTTACTTTTGTTATTAAATTTTTATGTAAGTACGTATGTATTAATGAAATTTAAATTCAATGTATCGTGTATTTATTTTGCAATCCAGACAAAAAACTCTATTTTCATTTTATAATGTAGGTAGTGTGGGCGCCACTTTATAACATTGCCCCAGGAGCCAAAATTATTCGAGCCGGGCCTGCCTCCCCTATTATCCCCCATATCTTTGCGTTAAGGAAGTCATTGTGTTCGTGCAGCTAGGTATCTTCATTTTATTTAGTTACCGACTCGGTGTGTGAACGCGAAGTGTTTATTTGCATTTTTAACGATTTTTTGTACTTAGAACACGTTCACGCAATATGTAGAAGATGCGCGGGACATGCTTTTGGCAACTTGAAGAAGTTTAAATTTCCAATGTTATGTTACAACTATTAAAATAATAAAGTGTTTATAGTTTTTTTAAGACCTGATTTTATTTATTAAAAAAACAAAAATCAAAATAAAATAGCATTTTCTGATCTCGGTTTAACAGACCGATGTTAGTATTCATGTCACAAAACTCATGTTAGTACTGGAGGGTTAACTTTAGAATCTGAAAAACATAGGAACGCAGAATTAGCCATGTTAAAAAATAGACGGTTGGAAAGATTTCAGGCAATTTTAATACAAAAGTAAGTTGACATAGTTACAAGTAAAACACCGTTTTTCGTTTGTTCCTAAATTCAAAATGGCGGCCAATATATTCTCCAAGTTTTTACTTTTTAGGGTCTAACTCAAGAACCGTTTAAATTAATTAACATTTGAAAATTGAAAATTGTAGCCAAAGGATGGCCAGAACTTTTACTTATAATTGATAAAGAACAAAAATTTTATGTGGCCAATTTATTGGTGCCCAAAAATTGGTCAAAAATTAAAAATCCATTCTCTCAAAATCTGCTCCAAGCTTTTTTTTATTTTTTGAAATGTTATACACATAGTTCATGAAAAACTATTGGCAGTCCTCGTTCGTTTGTCTTCCCAACCAGAGTTGTTTTATTGTCAGTAGAAGACAGGCACCTTCCGCCATCTTGGATTTTGACGTCACTAACCCCACAATAGGCCCACGTGGGGGGCGTGTTTTTTATCCTTAGGGATGACGTAATTTATCCTTAGGGATGATTCTGGATGCTGGATGCTGGATACCCTTTTGGTTTTTCTTAATGCCCTTTTGGTTTTTCTTAATGCCTTTTTGCCTTTTTGGGCTTCTTAACGCCTTTTTGCCTTTCCCGGATGCTGAATGCCTTTTTGACTTTTGGTTTCTTAATACCCTTTTGGCTTTCTGTTTTCTTAATGTCCTTTTGCTTTTCTTAATGCCTTTTTGCCTTTTCGGGTTTCTTAACGCCTTTATGCCTTTCCCGGATGCTGAATGCCTTTTTGACATTTGGTTTTTCTTAATGCCCTTTTGGTTTTTCTTAATGCCTCTTTGCCTTTTTGGGTTTCTTAACGCCTTTTTGCCTTTCCCGGATGCTGAATGCCTTCTTGACTTTTGGTTTTTCTTAATGCCCTTTTGGTTTTTCTTAATGCCTTTTTGTCTTTTTGGATTTCTTAACGCCTTTTTAGCTTTCTCGGATGCTGAATGCCTTTTTGACTTTTGGTTTCTTAATGCCCTTTTGGCTTTCTGGTTTCTTAATGTCCTTTTGGTTTTTCTTAATGCCTTTTTGGCCTTCCAGGTTCCTAACCTTTTTGCCTTTCCCGGATGCTGCTGAATGCCTTTTTGGCTTTTGGTTTCTTAATACCCTTTTGGCTTTCTGGTTTCTTAATACCCTTTTGGTTTTTCTTAATGCCTTTTTGGCCTTCCAGGTTCCTGACCTTTTTGCCTTTTCGGGCTTCTTAACGCCTTTTTGCCTTTCCCGGATGCTGAATGTCTTTTTGGCTTTTGGTTTCTTAATACCCTTTTGGATTTCTGTTTTCTTAATACCCTTTTGGTTTTTCTTAATGCCTTTTTGCCATTCCAGGTTCTTAACGCCTTTTTGCCTTTCCCGGATGCTGAATGCCTTTTTGGCTTTTGGTTTCTTAATACCCTTTTGGTTTTTCTTAATACCCTTTTGGTTTTTCTTAATGCCTTTTTGCCCTTCCAGGTTCCTGACCTTTTTGCCTTTTCGGGTTTCTTAATGCCTTTTTGCCTTTCCCGTATGCTGAATGCCTTTTGGCTTTTGGTTTCTTAATACCCTTTTGGCTTTCTGGTTTCTTAATACCCTTTTGGTTTTTCTTAATGCCTTTTTGCCCTTCCAGGTTCCTGACCTTTTTGCCTTTTCGGGTTTCTTAATGCCTTTTTGCCTTTCCCGTATGCTGAATGCCTTTTTGGCTTTTGGTTTCTTAATACCCTTTTGGCTTTCTGGTTTCTTAATACCCTTTTGGTTTTTCTTAATGCCTTTTTGCCCTTCCAGGCTCCTGACCTTTTTGCCTTTTCGGGTTTCTTAACGCCTTTTTGCCTTTCCAGAATGCTGAATGCCTTTTTGGCTTTTGGTTTCTTAATACCCTTTTGGCTTTCTGGATGACTTTCTGAATATGTGTTTTAATTATGTTTATTGCATAAAGTCCCGCTCAAGTAAACACAGAGGAGGAGGTGTTGGAAACTTCTACAGTGGAGGATTTCCGTATGGTAACGGTATACATTAGAAAAGCGCATTTACTAAAATTCATTTATTTTTATGATTGTGAAAACATATATTATACATAAGCTTAATTATATTATCATTTTCAATTAGATTTACAGTAAACAAATTTTCAAAAAAATCTAAGTCGCCAAGTTTAAAGTATAAAAACATTAAACAATAAAGTCCGCAAACGTTTGAATGGTAATCTTGAAGTACTTTGTTGTTGTAACGGTAGAATGTCGAATTCTTTTCTTTTCCAAAAATCTCAGGTGATATCCCTCCAGTGGTCGACCAAAGGAATCAAAATATTCCCCAGGCCTGTATGACGGATCGGTGTTTACACAAGGACTTGGTGCGTGTTTCGGCAATTGATTACAAGCACATACAAGTCGAAATACATTTTTCTGACCCGGAATCAGATGCAGCAACTTGAGAATTTGACCCGTATTCATCCTTGGAATTTGCACATTCCCAATCTTGAAGTAGTAAAACGTTTTCTAAGGCACACATAGGATCCTCAATAGTATGATGCATGCAGCGATAAGCTTGCGCTTCTTTCTTCAAATTTTTAAGCGATGGACATTCATTGTCTTCCAGATTCACGATTGGTTTGTTAAGAAATCCCAGTACCTGGCACTTTTCAATACCTTTCACATAAATTTTGTTGTAAGACTTCAGGACTTTTGTAGCTTCTCGTTCGAAATCTTGGAATGGGACATATCCCGAACTCCAACGAAGACCGTGATGACGTGTCTCGAGATAATTTACAGTTTTCTTTGCATCATGGGATAATGTCGAATAGGATGTTGGTGGTTTAAATAGGAAAACCGTCAGATTACCATCATCCGTAACTACGGCAAACTCTTTAGGAATGAATTTATTGTCATCCCCCCGAAACCCTTGCAAGTCCACAAATGCAGCAGCGACCATTCTTCTCGACCGTATAACAGAAACTGGGACTGCTAAACGGAACAGTATGGAAATGTTCAATTTCGTAATAAGGATATAATTTGTTATGCCTAAGGGCAGGAATTGTTTACAGCAAATAAGGTCTAAGGATAGAAAAATATTTATTAGATTTGATTAAATAAATAAATCATTTAATGTCTTTTGTCTTTTTGTCTTTTTGGCTTTTCTGGATGTCCTTCTGTTGCAAAACATTTTATGCTTTTGTATACATTTTGTCATTTTTGAAACAAAAACATCTTATCTCCTGAATTAGTTTTCTTAGAAGTATGTCCACGAATCAAAACTAAGAAACAAAAATACTTAAGTCGGAATCTATTTCTATTTTCACCTTAAATTGCGAAATGTTTGGAATTCTTTACGTTGTTGCATACTCCCTTTTCTCTGAAAATGTTGCTGTGAGAATACAATTTGTGTCTTAATCAGCCATTTTTTGTAAACAATGTTCGGTGCGCACAACATAATTTACGTTGCGCACAACATAATTTACTGTGCGCACAACATAATTTACGGTGCGCACAACAATATTTTCGGTGAGCCCTACGATCCTATGGTGCGCACAACACCAATTACGGTGCGCACGACAACCTTTTCGGTGCGCACAACACCATTTACGGTGCGCAATACCAAATTTTCGGTGCGCACGATTAGTCATTTTACTTTTGGTGGGAATTTTGATTTTTTTTTGCAGCCATTTTGGTTTTGTCGGTCATATTTAATGGCCAAGCAAGCTGCATACGTGGACCTTGGAAAGAAATACAGGATTTAAACTATAAACAAAACTAAATTATATGTTTGAAGCATGTTAGGTACATTTTGCCTTTTTGGCTTTATGAATGCCCTTTCGGCTTTTTCGGATAACTTCCATAATGACTTTTTGGCTTTCCTGGATGACTCTGACTCTGACGCTTCCTCAAACCCAAAAAAGGTACTACACGATTTATTTATTTAATCTAATCTATAATCGAGTAACGGATTACGTCATCCAGGAAAGCCAAAAAGTCAGTATGGAAGTTATCCGAAAAAGCCGAAAGGGCATTCATAAAGCCAAAAAGGCAAAATGTACCTAACATGCTTCAAACATATAATTTAGTTTTGTTTATAGTTTAAATCCTGTATTTCTTTCCAAGGTCCACGTATGCAGCTTGCTTGGCCATTAAATATGACCGACAAAACCAAAATGGCTGCAAAAAAAAATCAAAATTCCCACCAAAAGTAAAATGACTAATCGTGCGCACCGAAAATTTGGTATTGCGCACCGTAAATGGTGTTGTGCGCACCGAAAAGGTTGTCGTGCGCACCGTAATTGGTGTTGTGCGCACCATAGGATCGTAGGGCTCACCGAAAATATTGTTGTGCGCACCGTAAATTATGTTATGCGCACAGTAAATTATGTTGTGCGCAACGTAAATTATGTTGTGCGCACCGAACATTGTTTACAAAAAATGGCTGATTAAGACACAAATTGTATTCTCACAGCAACATTTTCAGAGAAAAGGGAGTATGCAACAACGTAAAGAATTCCAAACATTTCGCAATTTAAGGTGAAAATAGAAATAGATTCCGACTTAAGTATTTTTGTTTCTTAGTTTTGATTCGTGGACATACTTCTAAGAAAACTAATTCAGGAGATAAGATGTTTTTGTTTCAAAAATGACAAAATGTATACAAAAGCATAAAATGTTTTGCAACAGAAGGACATCCAGAAAAGCCAAAAAGACAAAAAGACAAAAGACATTAAATGATTTATTTATTTAATCAAATCTAATAAATATTTTTCTATCCTTAGACCTTATTTGCTGTAAACAATTCCTGCCCTTAGGCATAACAAATTATATCCTTATTACGAAATTGAACATTTCCATACTGTTCCGTTTAGCAGTCCCAGTTTCTGTTATACGGTCGAGAAGAATGGTCGCTGCTGCATTTGTGGACTTGCAAGGGTTTCGGGGGGATGACAATAAATTCATTCCTAAAGAGTTTGCCGTAGTTACGGATGATGGTAATCTGACGGTTTTCCTATTTAAACCACCAACATCCTATTCGACATTATCCCATGATGCAAAGAAAACTGTAAATTATCTCGAGACACGTCATCACGGTCTTCGTTGGAGTTCGGGATATGTCCCATTCCAAGATTTCGAACGAGAAGCTACAAAAGTCCTGAAGTCTTACAACAAAATTTATGTGAAAGGTATTGAAAAGTGCCAGGTACTGGGATTTCTTAACAAACCAATCGTGAATCTGGAAGACAATGAATGTCCATCGCTTAAAAATTTGAAGAAAGAAGCGCAAGCTTATCGCTGCATGCATCATACTATTGAGGATCCTATGTGTGCCTTAGAAAACGTTTTACTACTTCAAGATTGGGAATGTGCAAATTCCAAGGATGAATACGGGTCAAATTCTCAAGTTGCTGCATCTGATTCCGGGTCAGAAAAATGTATTTCGACTTGTATGTGCTTGTAATCAATTGCCGAAACACGCACCAAGTCCTTGTGTAAACACCGATCCGTCATACAGGCCTGGGGAATATTTTGATTCCTTTGGTCGACCACTGGAGGGATATCACCTGAGATTTTTGGAAAAGAAAAGAATTCGACATTCTACCGTTACAACAACAAAGTACTTCAAGATTACCATTCAAACGTTTGCGGACTTTATTGTTTAATGTTTTTATACTTTAAACTTGGCGACTTAGATTTTTTTGAAAATTTGTTTACTGTAAATCTAATTGAAAATGATAATATAATTAAGCTTATGTATAATATATGTTTTCACAATCATAAAAATAAATGAATTTTAGTAAATGCGCTTTTCTAATGTATACCGTTACCATACGGAAATCCTCCACTGTAGAAGTTTCCAACACCTCCTCCTCTGTGTTTACTTGAGCGGGACTTTATGCAATAAACATAATTAAAACACATATTCAGAAAGTCATCCAGAAAGCCAAAAGGGTATTAAGAAACCAAAAGCCAAAAAGGCATTCAGCATTCTGGAAAGGCAAAAAGGCGTTAAGAAACCCGAAAAGGCAAAAAGGTCAGGAGCCTGGAAGGGCAAAAAGGCATTAAGAAAAACCAAAAGGGTATTAAGAAACCAGAAAGCCAAAAGGGTATTAAGAAACCAAAAGCCAAAAAGGCATTCAGCATACGGGAAAGGCAAAAAGGCATTAAGAAACCCGAAAAGGCAAAAAGGTCAGGAACCTGGAAGGGCAAAAAGGCATTAAGAAAAACCAAAAGGGTATTAAGAAACCAGAAAGCCAAAAGGGTATTAAGAAACCAAAAGCCAAAAGGCATTCAGCATACGGGAAAGGCAAAAAGGCATTAAGAAACCCGAAAAGGCAAAAAGGTCAGGAACCTGGAAGGGCAAAAAGGCATTAAGAAAAACCAAAAGGGTATTAAGAAAAACCAAAAGGGTATTAAGAAACCAAAAGCCAAAAAGGCATTCAGCATCCGGGAAAGGCAAAAAGGCGTTAAGAACCTGGAATGGCAAAAAGGCATTAAGAAAAACCAAAAGGGTATTAAGAAAACAGAAATCCAAAAGGGTATTAAGAAACCAAAAGCCAAAAAGACATTCAGCATCCGGGAAAGGCAAAAAGGCGTTAAGAAGCCCGAAAAGGCAAAAAGGTCAGGAACCTGGAAGGCTAAAAAGGCATTAAGAAAAACCAAAAGGGTATTAAGAAACCAGAAAGCCAAAAGGGTATTAAGAAACCAAAAGCCAAAAAGGCATTCAGCAGCATCCGGGAAAGGCAAAAAGGTTAGGAACCTGGAAGGCCAAAAAGGCATTAAGAAAAACCAAAAGGACATTAAGAAACCAGAAAGCCAAAAGGGCATTAAGAAACCAAAAGTCAAAAAGGCATTCAGCATCCGAGAAAGCTAAAAAGGCGTTAAGAAATCCAAAAAGACAAAAAGGCATTAAGAAAAACCAAAAGGGCATTAAGAAAAACCAAAAGTCAAAAAGGCATTCAGCATCCGGGAAAGGCAAAAAGGCGTTAAGAAACCCAAAAAGGCAAAGAGGCATTAAGAAAAACCAAAAGGGCATTAAGAAAAACCAAATGTCAAAAGGCATTCAGCATCCGGGAAAGGCATAAAGGCGTTAAGAAACCCGAAAAGGCAAAAAGGCATTAAGAAAAGCAAAAGGACATTAAGAAAACAGAAAGCCAAAAGGGTATTAAGAAACCAAAAGTCAAAAAGGCATTCAGCATCCGGGAAAGGCAAAAAGGCGTTAAGAAGCCCAAAAAGGCAAAAAGGCATTAAGAAAAACCAAAAGGGCATTAAGAAAAACCAAAAGGGTATCCAGCATCCAGCATCCAGAATCATCCCTAAGGATAAATTACGTCATCCCTAAGGATAAAAAACACGCCCCCCACGTGGGCCTATTGTGGGGTTAGTGACGTCAAAATCCAAGATGGCGGAAGGTGCCTGTCTTCTACTATTGTCTTATTATTTTACTAATTGATATGATATTGCTGTACCCCCTTTTTGATGATGTTGACGTCGTTTTACTTCCCCTTGGACAAAGCAGCTGGATCAAACGTGTTTATTACCATTGCTGTAGTTATTGATACTCTTGACCCTTCCGAGCCTCGATAAAGACTGGCCTCCGTTCCAGTCGAAACGCCGGCACATTATACAGCGTGACTCATTTAGATTGGAAACACACATGTAAAATCTGAAGTTATTTACCGATTTTAACCAATTTTTTTTTTAAATGTCAAATAATGAAACATCTATTTTGGGAAAAAAATTTAAATGTTTATTCCAATTTTCAGGGCATCCTACGATAACGTTTTCGTACTCGGAATGGAGAATTGTTATTAGCGATTTGTTTATAAAAAAAATATCTACGCCACTGGATTCAGAATGCTTCCAAATAGCTGTCACCAAAATTGTACAAAAATATATTTATTAATAACAAAGTTATGACAACTTAAAGTTCGAAAAGTTTCTAAGCTAACAGTTACAAAACAACACCCTGTATCAATAGATGGCCATGGAAATTATGTTAATAATTCTTAAATTAAACTATCAGCGGAGAAAAAAATATTTAAAGTAACGTAATATTTAATAAAGTAACGGAATCGCACAATTGAGTAAATAATAAGAGCTAACATTTCCATTTAAATCTTAGTTACCATGGAAATTAATGTTACTGTTTAACAGTTATGATAGATTTTTATTAAATATTACGTTACTTTAAATATTTTTTTCTCTACTGATGGTTTAAATAGTTTAATTTAAGAATCATTAACATAATTTCCATGGCCATTTATTGATACAGGGTGTTTAAGTATTCCACTGTGTACTAATTAGGAAAGATTGAGTGTGTAAAGGGGGATGAGGTGTTGGTTGAACAGTTGAGGATAAGGATACAAATTCGCATTATTTTTTTATATTTGGTGTTGTACATAGACATAACTATAGAATAGAGAATTCAAACATCTAGAACCAATTTTGTTATTATTTCTTCTCTTCCCACTTGCACAAGGCTGTTTTGCTTAGGCGTTCGAAATCCTTGACCTTGGTAAAGGGAGCCATGGATTAAATTATTACGGTTAGTAGATATGTACTACCTGTTCGTCCCTTTTACTTCAATTTATTGTTATTAAAATTAATTACTATTGTCGCTAATTGTTGGGTAAGTTTTTAACTGTCTTAAATAATATGGATTAATTAAACTTACGCAAGAGAGGAACAATGGCCATTTTTTTGTTGCAAAAGATTTTGCGCTTTCCCATCTCTACAATGGTTTTCTATTACCTATAAAGTTTTACTTTCATAATTAGATTATGATAAATAAACATATCCTTTGTCCTCCACAGGAACATTCAACAAAGGCAAATTTCACTTTTCACTCAATAATTTCTTGCCAATTCCGTGTGAGTTATTTGAATAGGGAATATAAATTAACAATTTGTGACCTTGTGTCAATTAAAGCTTTCTTTAATTTTAATAATTACGTTATCGTCTATATTAGTTTTAATGTCTCATTAATGAAAGAAGTAGTAATCACACTAACAAAGTCGATTATAAAAGGTAAGACAATGAAAGTATTAATTGGGCAATTTTATCTAACCTTCTAATTCAAAGCGAAGATCTCAATTACTATAATTAAATAAACAGCGTACGTTGGTAACAAATCCATTCTTTAGACAATGCTTTCGATTTTTCTTTTTATTGTCGTTAAATTTGCAGAATACGAAATGTTCATTATTTTGTTAATACAACTAGGTTAATTATGAGATGAGAATTGTATTATTTATTTGAATAATGTTTACATAAATATCCTGTGAGCATGTAGAAATTCTTGGAGAAAGGAAATAAAATTACATATACAAATAATCCTATTCGACGCCTTGCAACAATATGAACAAATGTTTCATTGTTATTTTTTGGTTTCTAATTCATTGATTTTCAGATGTAGGTAATTATAATTCAACATACTACCTACATGATGTCCTCATATCAGATGTAGGCTACATCTGATACGAGGACTGTTGAAGGTGAATCGCGTATGCCTGATGATACTATGATTTTTTAAATTGTAATGTTTGTTTAGACAGCTCGTTGTCATTCTTATTTTTGTTATAGTCTTACACTGTACTTAAACTATAATTAAATTGTTATCCTTTATTTGTGCTTACCAATATGGTTTTAGAAAATCAGAAATTTGTAAACGATTTTCCATCATAAAAATCCGTGGGTTAATTAAACTGAAAATTAGATTTCGTCCTAAGAACGTTTCGTGTTTCATCTTCCTTTTGTTTTGGTCCACTTTAAATAATAAATAAAGGGAGCTAAATGGTGAATGGTGAAATACGCAAAATTAACTCTCTGCAATATGCAATACACAGCTTTGAGCTATAATCATGCCTGTTTAGAAAATAAAAATTTTTTTTTCGAGAAAAGCTAGTGTTCTCAAAAACGAGTAATAGTTACTATACATATAATAGTTTCTATTAATGTTTTCTCTTATCTGCACGTGTTATACAGCATATAACTCCCTCGCGTCTAAATATTAGATGTGGAAATACATACGCTATTGTGTATCGGTGTTCTTTTCAACATAATTTAAAATCATTAAACCATTGTTAAACTAACAAAGGGCGAACGTTAGATAGTATGATGTCTATTTCGATAGAACAAGGGTGTACGAAGTTTGCTCTTATTTCTCTAATTTATCTGACAATCAAAACTGTTAATACACCGCGCACTATTCATAAAGTAGACGTATTCTCTTTAGCACTAGATCCTTTCATAGAGAACCTGTTGTGATTTACTCTAGGTTGATAAATTCGAAATAGCAACTAAGTACAAGACCAAATTTTACATAGTAAATGTACCGTAAAATACACGTAAAACAAATGCTTTTACCCCCATTATTGATCGCAATCAAGCTTTACAAATTCATTAATTAGGCACGTAATTAAATGCATTTACTCGAGCATATACCTACACATAATTAAAAAATAATTCGTGTTCAGAGACGCATGCGAACATTAAGCATTCGATGTTAAATTACCGACAACGTTATTTTATATATGTAATTGTTTTATTTTTAACTATATTTAGGTAAAAGCGCGCCTATAAAGGACCGCGTCTGGAATTGTTAAGGACTATTTTTTTCACATTAAATAAATTAAACACACAACATCGGAAATTTTGTACCTGAATTGCTTGCGAAGGTAAATCGACGTCATTTAATTACTACTCAATCTCCATAAAAATCAAGGTTAGTCGAGGTATTTATTTGTGCAATATTCTTTGCCCACTTAACACGCATAGATAAAACACAATGAACACATTTTCACAACGAAGTGTGTGTCAAAATAAGACTAAAATACAGGAATTTTAATGAAAGTGACAACAATGTATACATTTCATTCACCGGCTAAAAAACCGTGAGAAATAAATTATCTTCGAATTTTGGGCATATAACCACAACCTTGCCAAAGGCGTATACTGGCGGTTTTGGTAGGTATTTAAATTTCCGTCAGACAAACATCCGGCTATATTATACAAACCATCAAATTAAAGAAATATAATAACACAATAATTTTTACCGTTGAAATAGGTACTCGAAGAAACCGACCCGCTTCGCATAAATTGACGTTGCATTAAACTTGACGTTAGAAAGTTGCGTAACATTCTTGTTAAAAATCTTTAAATGTGTTACATGTTTCTTGTTGCGATTCTAACGTCTAATTATAACACAGTTATAAGTTATAAGGAGTTGCTCACTACAGCGAATATTTTACGTAGGTAGGTCAAATTCTCTCAAATTTACTCCAATAAAAAAATTGAATTAGTCAATCAATCTCAATTCGCGATAGTTCATTCTCTAACTTTACGGATTTGACATTGGAAATTCGGACAATGCAGTTATTTTTGAAAGCACTTTGGCAACACCACGTACATTTATCTTAAAATAAACCTGACTATTTCGACTGTACCTATACTTTAAGTAGGGTTTTGTATTGCAAAAGAAATCCTTTGTAGAATGCCAACAGCGATTGCTTTAATTTTTGTTTTTTTTTCAATTAAGCCTAACCTATAATGCGTTTTCTGCCAGACAAACAAAAAACAGAATTTCCCAGCTTCACATAACATTAAAACCGACTCTAATTTAAACGAAAAGACAAAATGGGTACGTAGAAAACAAAATACTCACCTCACCTGTAACGCTGATCGTAAAATAAGAAAATCTTGTTATGTGTGGTATTTAGTCTCAGAGAGATTAAGCAATTTACAGCTGTACAAATATAGGACAATGTTAAAAGTTTTTCAAAAACAAAGATTTATCAAAGTATGAATCTAGGTACCATTTCCTGTAAAAAGTGATACAGCACATATTATGGGATCCGAATGAAACCCGCTGAAACCTCCCATAATTTGGTGTTTGAACCCTTTGCGTATCTTACCTTTGATTGAACCGCCTGCAGCAACATCGCATGGTTTCGCAACCAGATCTGTAGCCACAACGGTTAAGTTCACGAAGTGCTAATGATGTACAGGTATGAACCAGGTCGAGGTTCTCCTTGGGACCAGCCACACTCTAAGAGCGACAGGAATGGCCGAGACTTAATACTGGCCGGCTTTTCTCCATAACCAGTCTGCCTTGTAACCAGCTCTTTTGATATGTCCCCTCAGGACACTGGAAGTTTGGGGGAATCAATCAAATTTTCTCCACTACAAAAGAGCTCTTTCCTTGCAGTATCCACAAACTTTGCTTTGCAGTGAGCAACATACATGCGAAGAATAAACTCCTCGTCTCAGAAAGCTGATCCTGCACGGATTTTGGCTGTCCCAGACGTCCCAGTCGTTTAAACGCTGCAGTCATTTCTTCCATTTCCCACGCTGCCCAAACTGTCTTTTTACCTTTTGAGTTATGGCCTGTGAAAGGATGAAATCCACGCAAAGCTGCACTCTTGGCATCCAAATTGTTAGCAACCGTGTTCGCGGGTACGTAACGTGGAAAAGAGATTTTGAAGGCCTCTTGGCATAAGGAACCGAAAATTATACTGCCATAACTCCATTATTGTTCGTGAGCAGCTGAACTTCGTCAACGACATCAATAAGAAATAAGAATAACAATCAGGAAGGGAAACAGCTCTTCTTTGTTTCGGGGATTCGGCAAGTGCCCATCCCGTTTATTTTCTCAGGGTTGACATTGGGTGATTCAAATTTATAAAGGACAGAAAATGTTATTTACCTTCCGCGTCTCGCCGCTGAAGTTCCTTCCGTTAAAACAACTAACACCCTCCTTCCACTTTCAAAATACGCACAAAGTCCCAACACTCGCGGTAGCTCAGCGTTTTGGCGTCTCTCCAGTTATCGCGTTAAAAACCAACTAACTGTTATTTTAATATTTTGTCCCCGCTGGCACCCGCGTAATTCTTCACTGTCAGCAAACACTCTACACTAAGTACATTGTTAAGGGATCTGTTACAAAATGTAGTGCCAATAGTTTTTCATGAACTATATGTATAACATTTCAACAAATTAAAAAAATGCTTGAAGCAGATTTTAAGAAAATCGATTTTCATTTTTTGACCAATTTTGGGAACCAATAAATTGGCCACGTTAAATTTTTGTTCTTTATCAATTATAAGGGGGAAAGTTCTGGTCATCCTATGGCTACAATTTCCAATTTTCAAATTTTAATTAAGTTCAACGGTTCTTGAGCTACACCCTAAAAAGTAAAAACTTGGAGAATTGCTATATTGACCGTCATTTTGAATTTGGAAACAAACGATAAACGGTGTTTCACTTGTTACCATGTCTGTTAACTTTTCACCAAGGGAAATTAGTTTGGGTTAAAATTTGAATGTTTACTCCCAAAATAACGCCCCTAGTTTGGATCCCATTGTGGCGATTTTGATGAGAAGCTTGTTTTACCGATGAAGTTTTTTTATAGGCCTTAGTTTTAAATATCATCAAAATCGACTTAGTAGTTTAGGCTCCACAGCCATAACGTACGCACCCACGCACCCACAGACAAACCTTTTTCAAAGATGGTGGTTTTGAACTCAGGAGGACTCGAAACGTCGAGGTTCATCAAAACCTCGAGTTCGATTTTGTTTTTCGATTACATGCGAGGAACATTTAACTTCAAACAAAGTACAATCGAATGCACTCAGTCGAATTTATTAATGTGGAAAAGGGTTCATGGATATGGAAGCGATTATTAACCATTTACAAACATCCATGTCCAGACCCGGAGGTAGTTTCGAAATTCGAACCCGAGACCATCGAAGCTCCAAAAGGTAATGCATTGATTCCGTTGCAAATTCTTCTGTTTTGTGGTTATGAAGACTGAACGGGCAACGAAGTGAAATTTTGTTCTTTCGATCCTCTTCAATTGATGCGTTAAAACAACTTTAGCTGTGTCTTCACAAATTTCATTTCTAAATTTTTTCATAATTGTCCTACTTATTAATATTCATCGACTGTTTTTAATTTGGCCTATCGATTTGCTTTATAGCACAGTTTACACGCAGATTGCAGATGGACGTAATAAATGAGCATTATAATCAACTCAGGGACTACTTGTTATTATTGAAGACTGCTACATTTTACCATTTAACATTTTCCACCAACATAAATACGTAATTTAATAACATACATCTGGTATTATTATTAACAGTACGTAGGTATGTGTCTATTTTAGATATCATGGCGTTAGTAGCATTTAGTAAGCACAACTCTATGATGTTACCGAAAACCGAAACACTTTAATTTACAGTGAGTGTCTGTATACCTTTCACCAAATTAAATTTGCTACAGCATTTCAGTGAATAATTGGTTATTAAAATCAATAAACAGTACAAGAGGTGGTCAGTAGGTATTTAACTTACAAATTCAGATGCTCGGGAAATAAATGGGGGAAAATATTGATATAAAACCATCGTAACGCAGCAGCTTTGTCGACACTTTGCAGAACTCTTTATTTGTCATACTAAGCAATCGTAAAAGCCCATTGTGAAGGGCAAGATATCGACGGTTACTATTGTCTCTGTCCGGAACCAATCATCGAAGTGTTATACATTTTTACATATTGCGATGTCCTTCTTCAACATTCATTCAGTACTACATACTCTTTGGTACTACTTACACTTCTGTGGTGTGGATGTCCTTCGGTTGTTACTTGGTGTCTCATGGAAATTTGCTTTATCTTTTGCCAAGCCGAAGTCTTTTAATTAAAGCACGTCGCAGCATATAAAACCATTACTGTTCCATGGCTACTTCGCCAAACTGATGAATTTGAGTATTCCCATTTTGTGTTGTTTTACAGTACTCGTGAGTCGTGTTTGAGGATCTTTGACCGCAAGTTCCATGAAAATATATCTTTCTTGTTGGTCCCTGTTTCGGCTTCAGTTTGCCTCTTCATCTAGAAAATAGTAGGTACAATAACTGTAAAATTCAGACTGTTGACGAACTACCTTCGGAGTGTGCCAGTTTACTGGTCATTTAATTTCATTCGTAGTTGTTTAAATATGTTTTCAAACGATGAGAGAACGGATTTTATGGGAATTCCGAAAAAAATGGTGTTGCTACAGAAAATTTGTACGGACAGCGATATCCCGAACGTGTTAATTGTTTATTGTTGTTATTAAATTATATTTTGCTAAGTAAGGTGTTTTTTCTGTAATATTTCGACGTCTATGAGGCTGACCAAGGCCGACATTAAAAGCTATCTATGTTTTATGTAGAGATCCAGTAAGCAGGGCCGTAGCTAGGCGTTGGCGATAGGTGGGGTTTGGAGGTAAAAAAATATGAAACTGAACTGAAACATTTTATTTTACGATTAACGAAAGAGTTGTATTATTGCTTAAATGTATATTTGTCATGGGGGGGGGGGGGGGGGGGACTCCTAAACCCCTCCCATATCTACGGCCAGTAGTATAGCTATGGAACTTCTAGATATTGCTCAAGGCTACAGGTTCTGAAGTTGGCCAAGGTCACAGGTTCTGAACTTGGTCAAGGTCGCAGGTTCTGAACGTGGCTAAGTCACCAGTTCTGAACTTGGCTAAAGCAGATTGACGGTTCTGGACTTGCCTAGGTTAATCACCTAAACAGCTTTGTACCACCAGGGATGGAACAGGGTAAATGTATAAATAAATGTTTGTATAAAGCTGTTTGAAATTGACGCTGTTCTAATGAAGGGGAAATGATTAACCTAACCAAGTCCAGAACCGTCAATCTGCTTTAGTCAAGTTCAGAACTGGTGACTTAGCCACGTTCAGAACCTGCGACCTTGACCAAGTTCAGAACCTGTGACCTTGGTCAACTTCAGAACCTGTAACCTTGACCAATATCCAGAAGTTCCATACCTATATGTACTACTACGGCCCTGCCAGTAAGCTTTATAAATCGTATTTTGGGTTGCATTTTTACCTAGTCAGGCTAGTCATCTTACGAGAGTAACTCTGTATATGAATTTTACGTGTTTTTTAACGCTGGGTAGGAATATCCAAATTAACTTTTGATGTCTCTTCGAGAACCCCTTCAAAATGGCGAAAAATATAAATATATAAAACTCAAATCAGATACTCTGTCATATGATACTCCGCATGACTATACCTATTGTTATCTGTGATTCACTATTTTATAAAAAGTAAAATGTTTGTTCTGTCATTACAATTTGTTCGATCTACTTTGGCAATGCTAGAAGTGCAGTCTACTCTCCTCAACTGATTTCCATTTTCTTTATTTCAAGGCGTTTTTAGCACATTTTTAATTCTCTCATACCCCTTTCCTATAGCATTTCACAATTATGAATAATGATCGTTCGTTTGTTTTTCAAAATAATCTTTTATAATAATACGCGGAGGAAGGCTACAAATCAATCTTTAAACAGAACGTTTTGTTATAGCAGCTTGCTCGACAAAAAATAAGAAAAAATGCTTTATTCGTTTCATCATTTATCAGTCTGAGGATTATCCTCACATCGTACAAGTAATAAAAGCAACGTATGTAAAATATGACCCTTATCACATATTAATGAATCCAAAAAGAACGCATTTCTCACAGAAATGAATGTTGCATTTTCGTCAGTGCAGACAAGCCTTTTCATTGATGTTTAGTTTGTAAAATGGGGAAAACAACAAAACATCTAATGTCACAATTTTAGAATTCGGTATCTAATCTAAATATTTCCCTACTTTATGAAAGGAAAAATGTAAGTCATTTCCTGAATGTAAATTCTAGTGTCCTTTCCATATACTAGGTTTATGTAAACGAGTGGTTATGTAAATTTGAAATAAGTGAATTAAATTTCATAAATGAGGATTTTTAGAAAGGTAAATCCTTCTATTTCAAAAACGTAACAAACCTAGTGTTAATTGTATAAATAAACAAATTTCACTTAAGCATTGCGCAGAATGAGAATAATGGCTATTTTAAGTTCACATTTTGTTGTTGAAGCTGACTGAGATTGAATTTTTAAGAAACCGCTTAAATATAATTCCATTTAGGGATATTACGCGAAAGATTCATTTGGCTCAATTTATGAGACAGTATTAAGTTAAGAGATACGAATTTTGATTACTTCCAATTTAATTAAATAAATTATCGAAATTGAAAGTATGGATTTTAACCGACGACGTTCAATAGGAACATATTTTCTTGTACCTATTATAAAGTAAAAAAATAAACTAAAATAAAAGTATGTAAGGCAATTGAAGAAATGATACCAGTCACTACGTACCAAAACCTGGCGAAATTTTTTGTTAGTGCTAGTTGGAAAAATAGACGAAGTTTGTTCAAAAAAGGCTGAGCTTTCGAAATTGCGTTTGTTTACCTGGACCTAGTAGTGGTCAATTACCGCATTACGTGCGACATAGTGAAGCAGTGAAGATGAAAGATTTTGCGGAGCAGCATTGTAATGTTATATTTCGAATATTTTATTAAAACGCGAGCATTGTACCAGCAGGAGGACTGGATCAGTCAAAATCGTACAGATCATCGATCAACAAAGATCAGGGTCATCCACGACTCAAGAAATCATGAAAACATTGATTCCGATCGGTCTGTGATTCGTGGAAATCGTTGAATTGTGCGAGAAGTTGCAGAAGAAATCGAAATCAGCAGAGGCACGAAATTAATAAAAACTTGGTATGCATCGCGTCTCTACAATGTCGATGGTACGGTTAATCACAAGCGAAAAATATGGAATCGTATCAACATTAGCCAAGAATTGTTTTAAGAAAATTACTGTGTCACCATCACAGGTGACAAAACATGAGTTTAGGCGTTATAACGAAGACACACCATCGTTGTAATTCGCCATGACTGAAGAAACATCAATCAATCAAACATCATCAATCATGAACACAATATTGCAACCTGTCATTGCAGTTTAAAAGCGTTTACAGAAAGATGTGTTCGATTGATGAAGAAGCCTGATTGATAAATTTTTATTGCGGTTTTTGGTGTTTCCACTGTTGTGTAATTCAACGGCCTCAAAGATTCCAGTTCTTCCAGTCAATTGCAATGTCTCAAGACCACTGAATTATGATACATACAACTAATTCAGTGCTTAAAACATGCTAGGTAAACTGACAGTTTTTTGAATTAAAGCATTATAATTTTTAGGAAACCAAACGAAAATACATATATACAAATATGACGGTTGTCAACAAAGAAAACGTAATTTACATGAACGTTCAACAAATAGAACAAAGTTAAACTAGGAAATAAAAGGGTTACAATTAGGCACTTCCGTAAACAAGAACTAAATTCCCGAATAAATGTGGTAATTTCTGAGTAAATGAGGTAAATGTGCAAAGTGTGGCGAATAAAACTGCGTAAAAAGCTAATCCTTTGAATACCCTCTCTCAGTGCCGTAATGACTTAACGAAAATTAAAAATTTGTTAAGTTGATTACAGCTTTAATGAGTAAATTTTCTTTTTAAGATTATCGCAATTTCCCTTGAAATTACAACTGAACTGAAACGAATTTGATAGAATCCAGGTAAGAATTTAGCAAAACTGAAAAACGTTAACGACAATTTCATTTAAGGAAACCGTTTAATTTCCTGCAGATGCAAATCGAAACATCGGCAAGTTCTTTGAAACAAATTTTCACTTGCTTCTTTTAGTTTTTTGTTTGTTTTCTCTTGTTTGTTGTAATTGCGTCCTTATAAAAAATATACCAATCGCAAATTTATGTTAATTGCGGCATAGGAAGTATTAAAATTCAAATTACTTTCTGCTTTACGGACTCGTAATTCTTGTAAATGCAATAAGTAGAGTAAATTGAAGCTTTTATTAACGTTCAGTAATAAATATTTTTGTAGGGTACACAAAGTATAATAAAGTGTACCTACCGACTCGCTTTTATTACAAAAGATTATTCTTAATGTTCCAGCGTTACGTAAAATTATGTAAGCTACAGTTGTGATTTTTGTTTATAAAGTATGTATGTCATTTTGAATTTCCCGTACAGTGATGTTAATTTATGTATGTTTGGGGAATCCCAAATGTCTGCATTTACATTTATATTCTGACGATCTTTTCAAAGTTTACAAAGTCATCTATTGTCATTGTTTTCGCAATGATTTTTTGGGCAACCAAAAAGAAAAAAAAATAGTTACTATAGGTAGATTTCCTTTTAGCATATTGGTCAAAAATGTATAAATCTATTATACTTGAAATGCCACGGAAATAAGCAAAGATAATAGCTTCAACTAATTACAAGTCTGGCTTCTTAGAGGTTAATATCCTCAACAACTGTTTTGCGGGAACTAATATCACAGATAAGTTACTAAATATGTACTGTGTGGAAAGCAAAGGCAATTTTTACAGGCAATCATGGGCAATATATGCAAAAGTGAGCGAATTTCGGGTATATTCTTCACATTTAACTCTTCCTAGCTGATGGAGGGTTTCTTGAATAGATTAACGGTTTTGCACAGATCATCATAGAGCGAATTCTAGGGCAAATATTCATCCGCTAAACACTTAACTAATATCGATCGGCTATAAGGCTACTGTACGTTCTTCTGATGTGCCACAAACTCACATTTAAGCTTAACAGAGTCGATCTCCACACCATCAATCCATTTTTGTATACCAGGAAAACGAAAGAAACGGGAGTGAACCATTTTCCCATGTCATATTTCCATATCTCCGGTCCAAGGTAATTTAATTTAATTCGTCATCAGTATCAAGAAATATATCGTTCCGTGCTCAACACAACATTTATCCACAGGAGGGCTCCGCAGCATTGGCACCATTTTTTAATCAACCTTTCTCTGCAGATATGGTGATCAATGACTCAATTTTTTCCAAGTTCTTTTTTTTTCGCCAGTTGAATTTTTTATGGTCCAAAATAAGGAAAGTTCAAATAACATCCAATAAATAAACAAGAAACAGAGTACGGAAATTTTTCTTTTATTATCAGTTCAATTCGGTAAAATTAGGTTCTCGTCTTATTTATTATTTTTGTTGCTTAACTGTGGGTCAGTTTGTAACCATGTTCAAATTGTCCATGATATATTTTTTACTTCAACCATGAGTCAAAGTCTCATACAGTCAATCATAATTTCGACACCGTAGAGAGCTCTTCATATAAATGGTGTAATTAGTTTTCTTTGCAAAATACCTAATTTTAGGTTATATTAGCTCATTTAGCTCTGTGGCTAAACGAATTAGGCCGGTAAACAGTATTTAGCTATGACAGTTTACTTACACAATCGCGCTTTTTATATATCTTTTGATGTGAAGCAGCGTGATGTATCTGAAACCTACCAGCAGCAACCTCGTTTAACACATATCAATCACATTCCACACCACATACCTAATCATTCCAAATAGTGTACATATACAGGAGGGGAAAGAATTTACAGTCATCGAAACATTTGCGTCACACAAAGCCAGGAAAACTATTTTAAAATAATTTTGTTGCCAAATAGTCTAATACCGTTTTATTTCGAAATCCAATTTTTTTCTTAAAACTTTATTATTATTTGCATTCATGTAAGTAAACAAATAAAATGCGGCATTAGGGTTGTTTGTGCTGCGGGAAGCGTGTGCACGATCATTATCAAAATTGATCAATTAAAAACCGCAAAAAATAGTGACCCCGGTGCCCACTTCGCTTGTGGGGGCCATCAGTTCTCATGGAATCTTAAAAGTCCGCACATCGGTTTGGAACTGAAATACTGACATTCTCCTTGTACCACAACTATGTTCTTTGGGGTAATTTACACCAAATCTGAATTTTAAAGTCTAACAATAAACAAAAAATACCATACGCATAAAAGGAACCGTACTCGCATACATATAACATTAACTTTCACTGTTGCAACCATCCTCTTACAAAGAAATGTCACGATATGTTATTACGAGCATGTTACTAACTGAATGAATAGGTGCATTACCATTATCTTAACAATATTGATTTTCTAACGAAATATTACTCTTATCGTGGAGCAAGTGATTATACATGTAAATATTGTGTCATAGAATGATAATTAAAGCCAAACAGAGATTAGGTACACAACTTGTTTTACATATAAATAACGGTCGCTTGAGGGGGCATTAACGTAATTAAAAATTGTTAGTGCATACACTTCGAGCTATTTTAAATTGAGGTCTTTACCTTTTTGCGGATCTGACTTTACATAATCCGATTTGCTAATTTATGTTCGTACTTAATTGTTCTGGTTTCACATACTTATACTTAATTGGTCGACAATTAAATAAATTTGATGGAAAATGCTCGGTAGATTTCACAACCGTCTAATTTTTTTCTTATTTTAAAGCGATCAATATTACAGTAAAATAAGAATATACAGTTACGATAGGGGCAAGTCCGATTCTGCAGTAACATACGTTACAGGAATATTTATTAGAATCGATTTTATTTTGCTTTCACCGACCTCTTATTGTAATTTTGTACAAGTCAAGATTTATTTCTCGAAGAGATCTTTGCACATGCAATTAATTTTTTTCACTCTGGGACTAACACATTATCCCGAAAACAATTTAAGTTTTTATTTGTTTGAAAAAATTTAAGTGGCAGACGTGTTCATTTTTGATACACAACATTACAATTTGCAGAAGCAACTTCTTCATCCATTTTAACAATTACGGATTACGCCAGATCACTCTTGAGGGCGGTATCCTTAAATTTCGATCAGCATACATTTCCCTTCTTTGGCCCATGTCAGAATGATTTATAGCGAATTGTTTGTTTCGTTCAGTCTTTCAGTCAATTTTCCGTTTCTACTTAATAAACCTGTACTTTGGCTTCCTTCTTTCTTGTACACGCGGTGACTTTCGATATATCTGAAAAAGTTCAGGAAAATATTTCTCTCGTTAATACTCCTCATTCGTGTATAGACCGATAACGTTACTGCCCAAAGTTTAAAAGGTGAATTGCGAGAGTACTTCTCCAAAAGACTGTATAAAGATGAACGAAATCCCTCACTAACGACTTTTCCGTTATAAAAAACTTAAAACGAATGTCGTCAGTAAGTGTACATCCAGGCCATCTGACCTGTCTTATTCTTCTGGAGTGAACAGAATTAAACCTCAAAATCACAACGACCTTCGATTACGAATTATTGACGAAGTGGTCAATCAAACATTAATTTGACACTTTTCCCTCACCTTTCAAGTTCTGAGAGTGAGCCAACTACGTATTAACAGATACCTTTCAATGAACTGAAATTCCTTTTGATCATTACATGACCGGTTTCTGGTAGGCTTAAGGTTGACTTCTTTATGCTTATCTGAACGTATGTTAGTATGTATTATGTGTTTGCCGAAAAATTTCTAGCAGCTTTAAATAAATAAATAAATAAATAAATAAACGTGTCTACATTAAATGAAGAAAATTTCATCAATTCATGAATTACACCGACGCATTTTCTACTGCCAAAAGGAAATTTCTATTATTCTCTAATAACTTCACAGATTTCGAATAGCATTGAGTCAGTGTCTACATTAATAGGAAAGTGTAGTACATATTATTTTGACCATTTTTCTTCAATATCGTATCGACAAAAATTTCTGCTGCCGTCATTTGCCGATTACTTCGTACATCTTTGTTGTATTTTACGCTTAACCCTTTTACTTAAATGTTCGAAAATTGTTTCATTTAATGGGGTATTTCACAAAAATCTTAAAAAGATTTATCTTTTTACTTTTAAATTCTAGATTGAAAAATAAGATAAGTTAGAAGAGACAATAACTTATCTAAACTGAATCATTTTCAATCTAACCACAATCGTTGGAATTTTTTAACGATTTCATCTCTATCTCGAAACTGTAATAATTATGCAGGTACATTAATTTCAAGAGTAACTTATTAATTTTTTACACGAAGTTTAAAAAATTATACAGGTGCTGCTCAACTCAAAGTGTATAGTATTCTTAGTAGTATTTTAATGCAATAGAGTCAATTGTACCTATAAAACTTTATTAATAAAATGCGCAAATATTTCGGCAGCGTTTGCTGCCTTTAAAATACTACTATAATTATTATAAGAAGACAGTATTCTCTATACACTAACGCTACTACATTTACACACTACACAGACTTCACAAATAAATTCCGGCAAGGTCTTGATAATACTGTTTACCAAGATGAGGAAGCTGGACCTAATTCCAATCAGCCTCGGTAATCAAACTCTCACTGGTCCCTTGCTGAATTGCATCCGAGTTACCGGTTGTAGAGCTTGAGAGCGCAACTTTTATTAGTGTAGCGCACAAAAGCGAATGAAACGACACTCCAGGCACCTCCAGGCTTCAACATATGGATCAATCCATCTCATAGGTAGTTTTGGTGGAGTCGTAACACTCTCTTGGCATATGGAGGAATTGAAAATTAAATGGTAGGATGCGAATATAGATATTAGAGCCCAAATTGTTCGCTTCGCAAAGTCTCAAATAGCTCTCTATGCATCTTTCAGATGGAAACAACCGCCATAACTAGTTGCGCCTAGATCATTACGGTCAAATGGCTAAGAGGTGGTCCTAAACGTTCTTTGCTTCACCTTGGAACGCCTCTTAAGGGTGTCACAGATCATTAACAGTGCTGATACTAATTACCGCCTTACCAAACCTGGTACTAAGTTGCTGTTAGTATGAATAGCACAGAAAAGCAGAAATGTTAATGGGAAAATTCCCTTGGAGTAGAAAGAATTACAAAATATTTTCGTGAAAATTTAATTCTAAAAATTGATTGATTGATTCGTAAAAGTGTTAACTATGTTGACATAGTCTATTCCATCTTAAAAGTCCTCTATTGGATTAAACGCCCCTAAATGTAAGACAAGGTAAAACGTATGTGGTAACCTATTCCTTCCTTATTACGCATACCTACCATTCATTCATTCCACGTTGAATGGTAGGTATGCGTAATAAGGAAGAAAACGTTACCATATACGATTTACTTCGTCTTAACTTTAGGAGCGTTTAATCCGATGGAGGACATTTAAGATGGAACAGACTATAATCAAATCAGTCCCCATAAAAGTTATTGTTAGATATCTTGAACTAATTCGCTCTCCAAGTTTACCCTAATAGTGGTAGAATGATTGAAAACTCCTGAGAGAGCATTTCTCCATATACATAAATCTATACGTTGTGTCTCACAAAGAAGCTTAATAAGTAAACATGAAATAGCTCTACCAAATTGCACGTCATAAATAATCCTACACGTTTCCAATAAAGGGGTGCTACCTTCCTTGTAAATATTTGTGCTTTCATTTAAACGTCCTTTATATCGATAGCAATTAAAGCTCAATTGTATAAACAATCTATAATTAGGTAAATAAACACGTAGGTATTATAGATGAGTTGACGAGCTTTCCTAATTAGGAAAATCAAATCCTTAGAGAGTAACGCG
Organism: Pyrocoelia pectoralis; assembly: GCA_036250285.1. Taxonomy (NCBI): domain Eukaryota; kingdom Metazoa; phylum Arthropoda; class Insecta; order Coleoptera; family Lampyridae; genus Pyrocoelia; species Pyrocoelia pectoralis. Next base: position 19,119,788 of record CM070080.1, on the reverse strand, counting down.
TTATTGCATTGTAAATTATTCAATACAGAATTTTACCTTCAACGAAAAAATACGTAATGGTGCGATTTGTCCTTATTTATATAGTGCAAGGATTCACCTCGACTTCTGGGGTTTTATTCATCAAGCACAAATCCCTTTTGGTACTATATTTAACTTTAACTGTGAGGAGAAAAATTGAAAATAGTTTAGTACATTTTATGTAACATGCACGATTTAGTACATAACGTCTTTTTGTCCCATTTTATTATATCTATTATACTTTTTTCGCATTCATTGTGTGATTTCTCTTATTCAACAGTATTTTCTTTTTATCCTGTTTTTATGTATTCTCTCGTTTCCGGCTAATGCTTACAAAGCACCATTTCTACTATTTATTTGCAATTTGGGTGCGCTTTTCTTATCAGGTTAATCAGGGGCGGCTGGTGTATAAGCGCTGCGGTGCTGCAGAGCTCCCAAAAAAATAAAGAACTTCCAAAAAATAATAATTAAATTTAAATTATGTCATCGAACTAAAAAAGCAAATTAATACTTTTAAGCAATTCTCGAAAGGCGTTGTAAAGTCGACCAGTGGAATAACTTACCGACTCACGCTATAGTTGAGTTATTATTTATCTGGGCTACACGATGGTGTTCTGCGAGCTCCATAAACAAACGTACGGCGATCGTCTTCCTCCGTGACCGCACTAAATGGTATCACATTTTATGCTGAGAGTTGCGCTGCATTAAGTTCAGCGATATCGTATTATTTTAGCGCGAAACACGTGTAGGATCGAATTTTACGCCGCTTTTTAGTTTAGGGCGGGTTCAAAAACAATAAATAGGTACTGTTTATTGCTGAAAATTATTAATTGTGTAGGTACCTATTATGGAAGTGGTCTTCATTTAATTTTAATGTTAAGAAATTTGTTAAATATTCTTATGAAGAAAAGGTAGAATTAAAAGGAAAAGGTAGACCATTACCAGAAATTATTATTGAAAAATCTGGTGTAAGTAATAAATTAGAGACATTTATTTAAAAAATGAATGGATTTGTGGATGTAGCAAAAAATGCTTTATACTGCTTTCCTTGCTTACTTTTTGGTGGCGATAAAGCATGGACGGAAATTAGGGGTCACCGATCTAGAGCACTTTGCACTTGAATTTGAAAATAAAAAGACACGAAAACTATAAAACCATCTTCATAATTGTTAAATTTTATGGAATTTGCCTTACTAGGGTCAACTAATATTATGGCTCAATTAGACTCTGCTTCTTGAAAATGTACAGAGACATGTGTCAAAGAATAGTCATCAATAGTTTACCAAAAATTATAAATTGAATTAGATTTTGTGGAGCTTTTGAATTGGCTCTTCGGGGACATGATGAGAGCCATAGGTACTTCCGAGAATCCGGGTAATATTTCGTGTACTTTCGTAGACCTCATTTATAAGTAATTTTTTATGCAAAAATTGCAGAACACCTAAAAATTTTGACCAGGAGCCGCCACTGAGGTTAATAATAAAAAACTGCCAAATTACTTATTTTATCTACCTATAATCGCGCGTTATTATTATTCGCTGTGCGCAAAATAAGAGAGTTATTTGCAAAGGAGGACTGGATATGGAAAAACAAATAAATGTCCAGTAACTTCATTGCAGTGCTCTCTTGTAAAGAATTTATGAGATTCTTAAACCCGTATAAGATAATATGAAAGAGACGGTTTTAAAATTTAAATAAAACTGCCAAACCAGATAAAACATCATTTTTATATGAAAGTTTGAAATAACGATATTTTGTTATCAGCAGTTTTCAAAGAGATTTCAGCTAACCGTACGATGGTTTGTTATGTAATAGTCTGAAACTCGACAATTACAACCGTTCTAAACAAATGTATTTTTGCTGGGTATAAAACCCTTTGAGATACGTAGTCTCTGATTCCTGGTTTAGAAATTCTCTTATTGTTAATTTTAGCGAAAAATTTTTTATGTAAAAGTAACATATATTATACAGGAGGTTAGTTATGACGTGATAAAGTTGTCACATAAACGCGAACACACAAGCGGATGGCCGATCAAGATCAATTGAAACATGAGATGAGGTTATTTCTCCATGTTTAACACTAACACCTTCGTCTTTCGATATCATAAGCTCATAAGCACAATTTTAGTCAAGATGAAATATGACTGATATAATCATTCTCCAACTACCATCCTATCTTTTTCTACCACCAACATCCCCTTACATCCACTCCAAAATCCAAAACCAAAACCGTGTCCGTGTTCTATATTACTATTTACATTCCCAACTCTGCCATAGCTACCTCCCAAGCTGTTTGTGAATGGACTGTATTATTTGTTTAAAATTATAAATATGTCCCCTAATGTTGAAAGCAGGCGAGACAAACTCACAACCTCCCCTTAAAACTTCTTTAATTATACGATGATACGAAGGTTAAATGGTGATTGATTTCAAAAATTTATAACGTGCAATATGTTTCGGGAACAGCTGTTCCCATTTTCAAGTGATTGACGATTACAATAACATCAATAGATTTCTTAACGAGTAGATGAAAAACAAGATGAGGGGATGGAACAGAATTTGGGTAAAACAAAAAAATTACACCAATCAACTTTTGTTATACTTTATTAGCTATACCAATCTCAAAATTAATTGTGGATAAGTCCCGCTTTGACCATTGTGAATGTCGTTTATCTTAGTCCTTGCCTCATAATCTAACTTAAATAATTTAAATAAATATGGCCACGTTCACTAATTTTATCCTGCCTGTCACCATTTGTTCAGTTTGTTCATTGCATACTTACCTACTATTAAGTTTATTTGTAAACAGTTGATACCAGTTTGTAGTACCTATGTAATAATCTGTAATTAATAGATTTCTAGATGCTAGTATGTTACATTGTTACGTCATATCCGTTTACTTTACATATACAGACAAGTTGTAAGTTGCTACGATACCATAGAGAAAATACTTTTTTGTACAACTGTCATTAAAAGTGACAGTTTTAACGGCTGTCAAGAGTGTTGAAGATGACGTTTACAGAGTAGCGTGTTGTTAATAGTTGCAAAATGAACGTGTTTTTTGCACTAGATCACACATCGTGTGCAAAAAAGTCGGAGTTTTGCAACGTGTTTATATACAAGATTTTTTGCAATTCAGTAAAATTCATCTTCATTTTGAATTTATTTGACTTGGTAATTATTTGACGTCGGATATTTTCAAAGCAATCCTTGTTTGTTGCTATGGAAATAAACCATCACAACAAAGAAATCTCATTTTGTCACTCAATGACAAAATGAACATCATTTTGTCACTGAAATGGGTGACAAAATTATGACATTTCGTTACTGAATTCCAAAAAAATATTTATGGAAATATGTATTAATTTTTCTATTTTATTATCAAAATAGAACAGTTGTACAAAAAACTTTGTATAATATTTGTGTTAAAAGTAACTTTTATTTTGTTCGTGAGATTGCTCCACTCGCTTCGCTCGTTTCGCAAACTTTTCACTCACAAAATAAAATAGTACTTTTAACACTCATATCATAAATAGCTATTATCTTATTTTCTCTATGTGCAATACATAAAAGAATATTTTGTAGTGTCTGTCAAAGTAAAATCTGTTTTTCGAATAAGTCTTTGTACACTATTTTTTTATCACGATCCACAGTATACTAAAATCATCCCTATGGACCTCTCACAACCAGCCTTCCAAATATATACAAAAAAAACAAAATCAACCACCATTTTCAATTCCGCATCAATCTTCGCCATATTGGTTGAAACAACCAATGTGAAATAAAAATCCAAACATCCTAGACAAGAGCCTTTCAATTCCGACAAATATGAAAATATCTCTCCTGTACACTCACTGCATTTCGCTTTCAGGTCTATTCCCGTCGCAAACAATTTCCTTACTCAAACCCATTGCCACTGTACCAAACTGGACCACCTTCATCGTAGTTCCTACTCTACCGTAAAATCTTTACTTATCTCAAAGGTAACAGCGAAATTATTGCATTTTCTCTATTTTCAGAGCCACCAGCAACACATATCACACTGAAACCCGACATTACACACCGCTCAAACAAGAATTTTAACCACCAATCACAAATTACATACACCTTTCAACCATTTGTCTTAACAATCAATTCTCTCTTTTTTTTAAATATGATATTAACTACGCCACGATTCCAACAACTTATAATATCCTAACACAGACAAAGTTACGAAGGCTGAAGATAATGAGAAAAGTCAATAATTTCTGGTCACATTCGACTTGTTTAAAGATATAGTAAGTAATCAATGGAGTGGTAGCCATCGGAAGCTTTTCGAGTGCAAATCCTACAAGCAGTAATTGAGTGTTTGAACTCTTATCAAAATCTCCCTATACATAAACTATAGTGTTAAGATGATCTCAGTATCTTTTTATTCAAGCGACCTTAAAGAATACACAGTATCAGTTCTTTATATCACCATAGCAGCAATTGGAAGAAAGTTGTGAAGCTGTAAACATCAAAGGACTACGCAGGGCAGGTTAACATTGCCAAGATATATCAAATGGTAATTCAATACGTAATTAAGCGTTTTTGTGGTTTTTCAACAACCTTCGCCCTTTCTGTTTCGCACAGTATGTAAATGTTCTTATTCTATCTTACATATTCCAAAGTTCAAAGTTTTTTCCGCTTTTAGCTGGGTATGCTTTTTTAGGTTTACAACAATTTATTTTAGAGATTCGGGAAAGCCTCTCTTAACATATCAACTGTCTCCGATAGGCTATCCTTATAGCTGAACTGTAATGCGAACTCTTACTTTAGAAGTTTATTGAGGCGAGACCGGAGAAGTCCGATTCTGCCAAGTCCAATCCTATCCCAAGCCTCTCTCGGACGCCTTCTAACATTGTCTTGCACGCCGCGCATTCAGTTGCAGTTTTCTTCTTTCTTGCTCTGTTGAACAGTTCACCCTGCTCGATCCTACAAGGAATGGTTATAAGGTGCCCTAGCCTGTTCAAAATATTCCACAATGGAACCGCGTTTCTTTATTGATAACACACATACCATTCTTGCAGTTTGGGCCCAGAAAATCTGTGAACCAGTTTCTATACGAGTTCAGAATTTTACGTTCCCAAGTGAAAATCCGTGTGTGAAAAGACATTATTGAAACCCTACTTTTCTTCTACACGATACAATTGCCCTAAATGCTGGCATAATTCAATTATTGAACGAAGAAATGAATGTAAGCTATAGACACCTACTTAAATTTGGGTATGAGTAATTTGAAATTAAATCACAAACTAACCACCCTCTTAACACAAGACAGGAACTATTTATTTCCAATGGATTCCACCAATTTCTAGGGGCTATAACCAATTTCAATCCGAAACTGCCACGTTATACAAAATGATTAAATAAGGTGTTTTGATCGAAAAAATATACCTACCTGTCAAATTTCTTTGTAAAAATCTTCTTTTAGCTTATTGCGTAAATTGTATAATGAAAACGAATGATTTTAGTAACAATTACTCTCTCTATGAAAGACGAACTGTAAATCCGTAACACGAAATTCCAACTACAGTTGCACCTATTTCATAGCATTATCCGAAGGAGCGAGTTCTTGAAATGCAGAGAAGAGACGGACGAGAATAACGATTGCTACGAGGAACTATATGCAAATATAAAGTTAATAGTGTACATGTGCACTAACAGTTTACTCACTTTTTAACTACTGCTTCTGTTCATTTCATAAAGAATACAATTTTGAAGAATTCTTCGTCACGTAAATGTCTGCTCCAATTTTATACAAAAGTTATAAGCATACAAATCCGCCTCGCGATAATAAAGACACTACTAACTAACATAAAAATCAAACAGGTTTCCGGATAATTTGCATTTTTTAAATACTTCTGTATCACAATCAATACTAAAATCTTTACAACAACACAACGGTACGTGCCAGTAACATTTTTAATATTTACCTTCTATAAATAAATTTTTGTTACCGAGATTCTTTAAATATTTTTAGTAACATAATTATTAAAAGGTGAACGTTTCCATTTGTATTTTGAATTAATTTCCATGTTCTAAAAATAGTTCCGACACGAATTTGATTATTTTAACTGAAAGAAATTGATAACTTGAAACTTCCTATACATACAGAAAATGAAGAACAAAAATTTATTTAAACAATAAACAATAAAGTACCATCTCTTCTTTTAATAATAACATTTATTTTGTAGAAATAATAATTATTATTTAATTTAAATACATATTATTCACTTCATTCGATACAGAATTTTACGACTTTAAAAAGGTTTTGTTTTGGAAGCAGATAGGGCCCGATTAGAGGTAGATATATTTTAAAATTTTTTTCACTATGTACAGTGCACTATATTTTGTTAAAAATTTCAAAATAAGCACATCCTCTTTTCTACCGGGCTACCATTTATTTATAAGAAGTCTTAACTTAGCGATATTCGATCTTGCTTGAGTCAGTCGATGAAAGCTATAGAAGTATAGAGAGGACTATCCTCCATGTTATCGAAAAATTAATATCTATAGAAGAAAAGGAGATATCACTTTCACAATTATCTTAAACTAACCTTAGCAATCCAGTGTATAAGGACTAAATCACTTCACCCCCGTCTAAAGTAGGGAGAACTACCCCCAATTTCTTAAAAAAGTAATATCTAAAGAAGAATACGAGATATCACTTTAAGAATTATTGTCTTAAATAACCACTACTAACCTTAGCGATCCAGTATATCTACAGGTAAGCACTAAATCACTTCATTTTTACGGTTTTCACATTAATTTTTGTCGTAAATCGTACTTTAGGGAGAGACGTATGGATGCGTCTTTATCTTTTGTGTTGTGTTCTTATTTGTCGTCTGCGCATCTCAGAGGCCGAAGTACTTTGCGGTAACTGTAAACCTAACGTTCTTCTTTTTTGGGCCACCCTATATATTATGAAAATAATTTTAAAATGTAATCAGCCCTACGTACCTCTAAAACAAAAGCTTTTAAAGTTAAGTAGTTTAGCCATATTATTACATGTCGAATAATGTTAGCGTTTCAAGTTCAACCCTATGTGTCATTATTGTTCATTTATTATTGATAATGACAGAATGACACATCACATAGTGTTGAAACACGATGGGCTATCATGCATCTTTAAAATAATTAAGTAGGTAGGTATACTGTAACATTTATTTTATTAAATCTGTTAATGAAATATTCGCCAATCTCTCTAAAAGATTTAATGAGACCATTAGTTACTACAAACTAAACTTTCGAGATGTAGGTACCTACTTGTATTTGAATTTAGAAGTGTATTTAAAGTCCATATTCGCGATGCGATTAAAAGTTTAAGAAATAGCAGCTGTAGAGGTATATTTGACTTAAGTATAACTTCAATTAAACGTAATGTTAGTTCATTAACTAAATTGGTTAACATTATAATTAGAATAGGCCTTATTCCCTTAACAATGAAGCCGGAACAGGGACAAACTCCGCAGGCTCGGAAAACATTAGGAGACAGTGGCCAGCGACACTTATTACTCAGGTAGGTGCAGTTAAGAGAAGAATCCTGAACGAATTGTTCAATTTGCAAGTTATGATAGTTGGTAATAAGAGAAACATAGTCACGTTGGCCCTACCATAGATATCACAACGCTGGGCACGAATAACCTTAACCAAGAGCTGTTTGTGAAGTTGATACGGAGTTTAATGCCGTCAACGACCCAGCCAGAATGGTTGTAATAAAGTGATCGTTCTCAAAGTAGGGGGGCAGCAGAAGCGAGTAGCGGTAGAACAAAGAGAGAAAGAGTTATACGTACTTGGGGTTTCTCACAAGCTCTCTAAGAACCAGTACGTGCACATTAACGAAAAAACGACGAACGAAGGCACTTGGCGAACCATAAAGTAATAAATCAGCTCAACTATAAAAATCACGCATTTCTGAAGTCTGAACGCATGGCGTTAGGCAAAACATCAGGGAAAAAAGAAGTACAGTTTCAAGCGAATGCGCGATGACCCGGGATTCAATTTTAAGTCCCAAGTTAGAGACTAACGGACATTTGTCATGTTATTATAATCGGTTTCGTAGATGAACTACAGGTGGTTGTCGCAGGCAGTAATATGGAAATGCCTACCGGCCGCGCTGTCGTATGCATGCAAGACTGGATGAGCGAGAAGAAACTCATTTTGATACGAGGGAAAACTAACAACGAACAAGGAGGATGATTTCTTAGAATAACTAATGACTCTCCAATCTAGCATTATAGTTTTGATGGTCTCCCTAGATAAAAATAGAAAGGAGAGAGGTGAGGAGCAAGGACGTTATTGCTAACGAGGTAGTCTCGCCAGTGAGATACTCAGCAGAGGTCTCGTAGACGGTCACGAAATGAGGAGGTTTATGCGACTACTGGCGATCATAGTATGCAACCAGCGCGGAGGCGACCTATAAAAGATCTTTCCGATCCCAAAAAAGATGTTATTTGCGGCGGGTCTATACGGAGTCTAATAGACCAGCAACAATTGACACCTTGGCAGCCAATATGACATATGGTCACAATTCGTTTTACGTTTTAACGTTCAAATAAGAACCAAATTTTTATGAAGAAAAGACAATTTTTGCGATATTTTTCATATCGTGTTTAAAATTTAAGTGTCTATTTTATCAATCATAATTTTCATTAAAACCCAGATAAAGCTGAATTTTTTTTTGTTAGAAAACTTGATCAAATGTGTGTTTATTGTGACAATTAGACATGAAAGATGATATAAAAAATATCAAAAAATTTCAACAGTACCTATCACGTTTTTGTAAAAAAGGAGGTCCTATTAAAAGTACATGGCAGTGTAAGTAAAACAACTATTAAACATTTGCAAATATTATATTTAAAATTTTTTTGTTTAAAAACAAAATATATATAATATAAATTAATGCCGAAATTGATATTGATAACAGTCTTTAGGGTGAAGCCCAACATTACATTTCACAACACGTAAAATTTACTTTTTTTGTACAAAATTTGCATTTCTTCTGTTTTTCTTTGTATGCTATGATGTGATCTAAACGATCATATCGTGAACATTCGTGCAGGTTTGCACTACTTTTTCCGGTTTGATAACAACTTGGTTTGTTATATGTTTTTAAAATCGCTTGTGCTATAGATCTTCTAACATACAACTGGTCCATTTCCCCTCCATATTTTCGATGCAACTGCCATGCGTTTTGAACTGCCATATCAATAAAATGACAAAAAAGTGGGAAGTACCATTTTTCTACGCCTCCCATACACTCGTTAATCGCTTTACAATATTTGGTTGCTGAACCATGACAGCTTATTTTTCTTTTTGAGAAAATCTTTTTACGAAACCAATTGGATGGACAGTACTAGAATTAATTGACTGACGATAATGAAATCACTGACACACAACCTTCTCCATGAATGAAGGTTGTGTGTCAGTGATTTGATTATCGTCTGTCAATTAATTCGGGTTCCACCCCTTTGGAGATTTCCCACAAACCCCGTCGTCATTATGGACCCAACATATGGACAGTACTACTATTAGAGGCTAAAGTGACTAAACTATTATCATTCCATCTGCAGACAATAATATTATAATCCGGCTCTAACATAAATTCATAAGAACCGGTATCCTTTTTCTTGTGCCGGTGTGAAGGACTCAAGACAGAACCAATGATACGATTTTCTTGTATAGTTCCTGTACCTTTGATATTTCTCAAACTCAGCTGATGTAGCAAAGTAGGAGACGTGAAAAAATTGTCGAAGTACAGATGAAATGTTGTATTTGGGAAATTTCTCCGCAGAACATCTGAAAATTGTTATACTACACTGGAGCCCAGTTCTAAATTCTTGTATGTGCTGGGAATTATAGTGCAGGAGCCCTGATAGGGCTCAAACCATTCAATATACCCTAGTCGTGAGGTGCCTGTCCAAAATTTATAGCCCCATCTTATCGGTTTTCCTTTAATGAACTGCTTGCACCCATGTCGGCCGAAATATGGCACCATATACTCATCTACACTATGAGATTCTCAAGTGGTGCATGTTCGATGAATTTATTATTTAGAGTATCCATGAGTGGTCTTAATTTAGAAAATTTATCGTTTTTGTGTAGATGATTGTTGTCACAACAGTGAATATTCTACATGTCATGTCTAAATCTATCTCGTGATATAGCATTTCGTACCAATTCGTTTTTTGTATCGTTCGAATTTTCCCAATACATATGTTTTCGTGGTAATGGGACAATGGGTTGTGCCCACTTAAAATAAGGACACCGATAAAGCACCGTGTTTCAGAGTGGGAAACATTTCCTGCTCGGTTATTTTGAGAAACATACAAGTTCGTAAACTGACATAGATCAATAATAACGGAATCACAACAAAATAAACTAAACAATTCATAGGGGCTTAAATTATTGTAGGTACACTATGTGGCTCATTCCACAATATATCTGACCTCGGTATATCTTTACCTAGGCTCCAATCAAACGTTTTCAGCTTTTTGAAAGGAGCGAAGTGAGATGGAGGCAAATTGTCTTCCTCGTCCCATTTTCTTGATCGCTATAATTATTCATGTCCGAGTAATTTTTAAAATTTACCTCTCCAGGAACTCTTAGTTGACTATCCGGCAAATTTTCTATAAATACGTCGTCTTCATCCCCAGAATCTTCATCTGTTACCTCGTCATTGGCATTTTCCGGTGGAAAAATTGTAATAGAAGTTGTTCTATGAACATCATTCATGTTCTCAATTTCCTCGAGAAGTTCATGAAGTTTTAGTGGGCGGTGATAATAACTGAAAATTTATTTTGATGTAGTTCCCTATAAACGCTAAAGTCCTTTATAAAGGACGCCGCCATTTGTGTGATACTTACAAGAAAATAATTATTACTTTAAGTATGTGCAAATACATACTGTTATAAGTACGTATGTGTATGTATATCCAAAAAATGTGTATGATTAATATGATTATACAAAAAACATATTAACGGTAAATTTAACTTACCTCCAATTATCCATGTCAACTTTTTATGAATTGCACTTTATAATTCAACCGCCACTTTGCATAAACCCGCCAAATTGAAAAATAAGCATTACCAGCTTGTGACGCCAACCCACGCCGTGTAAAATATAACAAACTTCATCTGTGTTTAAAAGTCTAAACTTGTATTTATTGATAACAAAAAGGCAAGTCTCTCAGTCCTTTTAAAAGGACTTTAGCTGTATCTGGGTTTTAAACTAACTATGTACCTCAAAATGTTAAATAAAATGACCTGGTAAATAAGCACAGTAGAAGGAAAACAGCCCTCGTCTTAACTCCTCTGTTTCGCATAATGTACTTAAACAAAATATATTATTACAAACTGCTTCAAACAAAGTTACACACAACAATAATTTAACATTTACGTGTAACAAAAGCTAAGTATGTTCAGTATTAGAGCAAACAGTTCAAAACTTTTCCAAGGTAAAACAGGAATTAACCGATTTGTTTTGTAGTTATCCGTTTTATTTGGTTATTGTTCTATATTAAAAACGTGTAATTGACGATTCGCACAAAATAAAACAAACGTATAATACATGATGTGGAAAATAATATACCTACCCTTCAATTAAATTGGGAAGAGAAAAGAAATCGAGTAAAATAGTCAATTTTAAAAATCAATCAGTTCCCAAATGGAGCACAATCTCACTGCATCTTCAAAATCGTTTGTTTCTTGTAGTGTTAACGATAATAGTAACAGTTTATAAACGTGCATACCTTAATTCAACTGAAAACAACATTCTTAAAAGCTGAAATGTAACCAAAAATTATGCAACATAAGAATTGCACACATACAGATTAGAAACCACATCTTTTATTGAATTCCTATCCTTTAACAGGAGATGGAAATGGATGATGAAATATGAATTTACTTGTGCAGTATAATTTCTGTATATGTAAATTTGCCAAATTTTCGACATGAGACGGCGCAATTAGCAACAAAAAAACTTGATTGTCTTAATACTTATTGATCCTTGAAATTATAGAGAATTAACACGTTACCTATTGTATAATTTTCGTATAATAATGAGATGTGCATGAATTATACAAGGTCGAGCTGTTTATAAAATTAACCCAGAAAAACAAATATTTTTAACCAAAGCTACATTGCATGCCAGGCTACCCGCTCGTTCCTGATTTCTAATTATAAATATATCACCCACACTGTTACTCAAATAATAAAACTTGTGCTCATGACTTAAGTATTACTTAATTTGTAAGAACACACTACCTTGAAATCAAACATCGTTTGCATACGTATGACTGTCATCTAAATTTCTCACCGAATATGTCGCCAAAGTTGCCATAATTAGAATAATCGATTGATTCGGTTAATTTTTGAGAGAACCAAATGTCGACAAACTCATTTCCTCCCATTTCTCTGGACGTTGGCCAATGAAATAGAAATGTTGATTTCGAAAAAGGGTAATAAATAATCTAGGAAGCTGTTTTTGAATTTCTTTTAAACGGTGGCAAAGTTACAGTTGCTTGATATTAAAATTAATAAATTAAATGAAGCTTGAAGTAGTAGGTAACTGAACGGTAGCCGCTGATTAACATTTTATTTAAGTTAATAATGTTTTCATTGATTTTACTATTTTGTTATATGTATACGAGGGACAAGCCATTATTATTGAGAGTGAAGAAATTAGGTAGGCCATGGAAAACAAAAAATGTAGCCTCAACAACAACTTGACATCTGCCGTTTAATTTGCTAATTTATCTTATCTTATCTTAAATAGCATTTTAAAAGATAGTTAGATAGATAGTTTAAGTAGTGAAAAAATGAAATTAACCCGAGAACATTTTCGAATGATTTATTATGATTTGTGACTTTAAGAAAGGTTTAAGTGCAAAGAATGTTTGAAATCAACATTTGGCGATCAGGCCCCTTGCTTGGCAAAAATTTACAGATGGTACAAGGAATTCGAACGTGGGAGAACTACAGAAAGGCACAAGCCCTTCCATTAGCGCTGTGACAGAGGAAAACATTGCTGCTGTGAAGAAGGAAGATTATGGAAGCAGATAACAGAACTATATAGTTACGCCGTAATAGAGGCTGAACTGGGGATTGGATCCTTATCTGTGAACACAACAATACACACGACCACCTTCGTCTGAAAAAAGTCGTAAGTCGTTTTGTACCCCATCATCTAACAGATTTTCAAAAAGCAGAATGAGTACGAATTTGCCACGAAACTCTATCATTGTTTAAGAATGGTGGACACCAAATTTTGTCGAAAATTGTAACAGACGATGAAACTTACATACCATTTTTCGTCATGCCAACTCGACAAGAGAGCCGAGTATGGATCAATGAAGACGAGCCCACACCAACAATAATCAGAAAACAGCAAGCAATGAAGAAAGTAGTGCACGCTGTACGTACCTACGTACGTCCAACACTGTTTGCCGGAACTGTTTAATAAAGTGCCAAAGAGGGGAATTATGCTACATTACGATAATGCTTCATACAGTGTACTTGCTAGTTAATTTATAATCAAAGGCTCAACTTTGGTGAGAATGGGTGTAAAGTTTGAATTATGAGAAGATGCGTGCACGTCATCAATGACGTTTTCTAACTAGGTGATTGTACCAACTGCTTAAATTTTTTTTTGTTGGTTAAATTCAATGTAATCATGTTAATTTAAGAAACAATCTAATAACATTTACTAATAAAGTTAAATTTTTGATTTTAATTATTTATCTCATTCTATTTTGATTGAAAACGACAAAAAAATTTGAAATTTGGGGTTTATTTTTTTTTAAGTTTGTATCTTATTTATTGTGCGTAGTACGATTCATTGTATTGGACTTTCAATAGTAATTGCTTGTGTAAATTTAAAACGCTATTGTTTGTTGGGTACAAAATTAAACTAAAATTAAGATCTACAATCTAGATATACACATACTACAAAATTACGTCATGAAAAAGTTATGACGTGCACGCATCTTCTCATTATTCTCACTTTAACTTATGAAGGTGCGTGTACGTCATAGACATTTTTCTTAGTTACAATTGTTGTTACAATTGTAACTATCTAAAATGTCTATGACGTACACGCGCCTTTATAAAAATGCAAACTTAATTTCATAATTTTAAAATATTCTAGAGGTTTTTTCGTAACGAGTAAATGGGTAATGCGCTTGGTAATGCGAAATTAGAGCATAGAAGTGTCAACAAGTTTTTACGAAAGAATATCATGGGCCCAAGGTGGTGATAGACGACCGACGACCTCCCAGTAGACACAATTTTAGAGGCGATTAACAAGATAAACATTTTTTGGAACCAATGGATAAAGTTGTAGCTAAGACTCGGCGACGTCAGTCTCAAAATCGCGGAGATAAGAATGAAGCAATGATCGCGATTCAGATTCTAGGGACGGTACTTCATAAAAACCTATGAGGAGAGCCTTGGCCAACGTCGCGCATGTAATCGTTTTTTGCGCGACGCAAATATGTGCGAAGTGGCGATAAACCGTCTGAAACAGGTTTCGAGATTACCCAGCGGTTCAGATCATCATCGCAAACAGAACAGTAACCTCGGATGGATGGCAAAATGGTAGTTACTGGGGACATACCCGCACATATACTGACGGCTATCTCCACAAAATAAAGAAGAGGCCTCGCGATAGATGTTGAACTGTTTGACACGAGCAACTCCCCGGTGTAAGATGAGCGAATATTAAGACAGCAGATCCTGCAGATCATGCTAGTTTAGGAGTGACCACCGTGTCACCAGATGAATTTAAGTTCTGTACCCCCTGGACAGATTGTCTCCTTACAAAGTACCCGGAAATATCATGCACATATTGTGTCACACATAAACTGCAACAGTAAATTAGAAAAATCTATGCAGTGCTACTATTATGCAGTGCTACTTCATTTTGGAACCGGTTTCACTATTTTGTGGTTTCCCATCCATATTGCATAGCTAAAACCTTATCTACTTCGTATTAACAGCCAAGCCCCTATTGCTGATGTTCAGTTTCATAATTCTTTGGTGCGAATTATAGAAAACCTCCATGATCCACTAAACTGGTCTTGATATTTTAATTATAGCACCTGTTTCTAGTTCAATTCTGCATTGCATAACCAACCTTTTATTGCTCCTTCAAAGTTTGCCTAACGCAGAAAGATCCTCAGTTCATTTAAAGACCTAAAATCTGTGCAAATAAAGGGAAATAAGAAAAAAACCCATAATTACTTTCCGGATATAGCCGTACAGTACACCGGTATCAATGTTTTGGTTCTATTGTTCAATTAGTTAACTGTGAGTCAAGGATAAATAAATTCCATTTGCTCTTTGATCTTATTTACGTATAATTACTAACTTTGAATACGATCACGTACGTGTACACGTACAACGACATTCTATAGATTTAGTATTACCGCAAAATATATTACTTTAACATTAATTTTAATTAAGCATTAAGCGCAATGTTAGAAATGAGGTTTCTGTCGTATAAATGCATGGATATTTTGAGTGTGAATGCATGAATGTGAATGAGGACCATCTAATTTGCACATTTTTGTACAACGTTTAACCAATAAATTATTATGAATGCACTTATTGAAAAATGACAATGTTTCTTTGTCTGTAAAAATTAATACCTTCACAGAAAGAGCGTCACGCAATGTAGTTGAACAACCCTGACTTTCACGGTGTAAGTTCCTAAATTCCTTAACAACAATAAATATGTAGTTGAATATAACATAAAATACGTCATGTGAAAGAAACGAAACATTAAGTACAAGGGCAATATATTACATAGAATTATTCTCTTTATGAAAGTTTCATTGGAACGAATCCAAAAAAAAGGCGTGTGTGTGCGTTGCCGACAAGTATAGCTCAAAATTTACTTCACATATCGAACTCAACTTTCCTATACTACCTCGTATAAAAAAAATAGACAATTTCATATTCAAATATGTAAGAATAGGAATAGAAAACCGCATTTCCTAACAAAAATGATATTATACAATAAAATACAGATAGATTGGTACCGGTAAATAGCAAACCGGATCTTATACGAAATTCGAATTTTGATTCAAATATACGTGTACCCTAATTTGCTTTCCAAACTTCGAAATCGTAGCATTTCCTTTTCCGTATCCTCTAATATATGTATATACACGTATATGAATACTGTATATACCTTCATTATAAAATTAAACCTTCATCATAATTTTAATCTACCTACTGAAAATGGATAGTTTTATCATTATTTATTCAAAACAATTTGGTTTAACTGAATATAATAAAGCTTTCCGTTTTAAATATAGTATGAAGCTCTTATATTACACGCATAATTAATAACAAAAATGGATTAAGTGTAAGCAGAATTATATTATATTACTGGCGTAATTAGTCACAGATGGAAATTACGTTAGTTACTCACTCTTGCGATTGATTTCGTTAGCTCACATTGACAAATTTATTATAATTTATTAAATATTCTAAAGTTTAACAATCCACAACATAATTCAATTTAAGTTAATTGAAAGATGTTAAGTAACTGTGCTTTTATATCATCAATGGTGTGACCTTCTTACTGTAAGAATGCATCACTTAATGCGCATACATTTTTCCAAAATCGTTACCGGATGCAGGAAAATGATTCAAAAATCGATGCCAATTTCCGCAGTGTACATATTAACATTCATTCACAAACTGTTGGACCCTCAATCGACCTCAATTTTTTTATAGCCCAGTTTAAGATTGGATGTGTAGAGCGATATAGAAACTAGTTCATGCCAGCCAAAAATGTGCATAACTTCTATAAATACTGAAAACGCTGAAAAAGCGCCCTGAATGGTTTTTCGCGTTTCGCATGAAAAACTCGAAGAAACTTTTTCATTACAACAACGCCGTAAATGGGCTAATATAACCACCCTCAACCTCCAGCGGAGAACCTTAAATTAAAAACTATTAAAATGTTGCTTCGTAATTGCAGAAAAACATGAAAATTGCATTTTTTTAATGTTTATAGTGTGTAGGTAAGCACATAATTTTTCATGTATGTACTTATAATTTAACGGAAAGTGCAGATTTGTGAAAAAGTTTGGCGGCATATTTTTATTTAAAATCTGCGAAAAAGGATATCAATAATGGTGTTTTTAATTAACACATTATTGGTTTTTTGATATTACATTTTAATATGTAAATGTAATTTTCTTTTTTTCATTGTCCCACAATCAGATATTTATATGTATTTTTTATTTAATTTTAATTTTCTTGATTAGGTACTTTTTATGTTGTACTACTACTAACAGCACTGCATGTCGTTTCATAAATGGCTCAGAAAAGAAGAGATCTTAGCCACTGAATATTTGGTGGCAAATAAAAGATGGGCTGATATTTCCAAAAACGACAAAAGGGCCTCCCAAGGGAAGATGAAAATAACCGTACGTGGTTGCAGAAAACATTGTCTACAATGTTCATCATTATCTGATCGTCGTGAAGACGAATCATACGTGCACTGAAAAAGACAAAAATGTTGAAATTGGGGATGTGGACACCGCTAGACCAGTTTGACTCTCCAAAGAAACTTAATTTCGGTGTAACGTTCGATGGTTAGAACAAAAAAGCTAAAATTAAAATATATATTTTGTTATTCTTTTACATATTTAAATAAAATATCATAAAAAACAAAAATTCATTATGCATATTTGTTTATAGAATTAATTTTCTCCAAACTTATTTATGAGTAATTGTAACAATAAAAATAAGTAATTCCAGTAATTTTTTTAAATAATTTTAAATTAAACTAATACATATTGTCAAGATGCTTTTAGCACTATATTGGTGAAGCAGATAACTAGTTATAATATCTTCTAATTTTTCAAAAATTGTGTTACACTCGTTATTAAATAGGCTGAATGAGTTTGGAACCACACCACCTTACACAAAAGAAGGTAAAAGATTGCCCTTTACGCTGAACAAGTCTCTTCCACATGCCGATAAGGCTAAGTTTTATGGAATAACTTTAGACGAGAATTTAAACTGGGAAATCGTACTTTACAGAATTAGTGTCTAAATGTAATGCAGTACCGAACCTTTTAGGGGTGTTGACATTGACGACAACTCTGTTGATTAATTTATATCACAGAGAAATATCTTCCCTACTGAGGCATGGAACTTTTTACAGGAGTAATGCCGATAAAGCCTTAAAGTGCAAAAGAATGTGGTTAGGTGGATTGCAGGAGTTGTAAGTTTCCACTTATGTATAGACCACTCTATGTGGAATATTAATTGATGAACTTTACGAGCACGTCATAAGAATAATTTTACTTTAAATTCTGATAAACGTAACTATAGATGTACCTATAGAACGAGAGCAAGCAAAGATATAAGTACATACACCGCATTCCAAATACATATAAAATAGATCATCTCCTATCTTCATAGGACGATCGCCTTCTTTAATCCGATGGTATTAAAATCTGAATGCAAAAGATTAGTAGTTACAGTGCGAATGTTAATTTCTCGCCCCTAAAATATCGTGGTGCAAACCTTCCACTATCGTTAGTACATAATCATAGAGTCGTGAAAAATATAATTTAAACTGAATACATTAACCACCTAGTTGCCTGAATAAAGTTGTGCTTTAAGCTTCTTTGGTGGTGATGTCAACTTAGGGGATGGTTCAAAATAATGACACCAACTTTCGCCAGGCGTTGAACAAACAAACCCGCTCACAAGCAATTTTGATCCTCAGACTAAAAATCCACGGTGCACAAGCATTGGTGTAACACCCGTTTGTGTGCGATATTAAAGGGAGATCCTGCACTTCCTACATTTTCGGTACCATTCGATCACAATTCTATACTCAGTACATACATTTTCAAACACTTACATTCACGTAGAATGTGCAATGGTTGCACACCATCAGCACGCAAAAATTGAATCAGCTCACCCTGGTAACACCTGGCCAAATTCTTAATAACAAATGCCATGTAAAAATTACAGTGCTTAAGAATAAATTGGTCAATGTGACAGTTACCAAGACCACTAATATTGCAAAACCTGAGTTGAATGGTTAAATTGTTTCAATTGAACAATCCTCGTAGTTATCATGTCATGTAAGTATGTTGCAATGATTAAAAAGTAGGTAACTACATCTCATCTTATCTGTAAGGTTAGGTCAATGCTTGGTTAATAAATAAAATTTCAAAAAAGTCTGATTCACCATAACTTTATAATCTGTTGTTGGTTTAAATTATCAACTTCCGAAAGATTAAAAAAGTGCAAATTCCCATATATTGTTATTATAAAATTTCTTTACAATGGTGGATAAGTAAAAAATAGCAATGAAAATGGAAAATAACATGAGTTTAACAAGGAAACATATGTATGATAACCAATGTATTTAAATCTAACCAAAAACCAAATCATTGCTTCGAATAACAAATTTATACTAATTAGGCGGTTGTGATATTCTTATCATGTTTATAAAAAAATAAACTATTCATTCATAAATTGGTAAGCTGACATTTTTTACAATTTTAAACGTTTTAGAAATATAAACACAACATACTTAAAATGGGTACTACCGAATTCGTTTGTACCTTTTAATAAAGTACCTAGTTATACGTAGGTACTATGTAAATAATATATTATGTACTTTCAAAATTTGAGGCACAATTACATACGATCCAGAATTAATGTTACAAGCAAAAAGCTCAAGTCATCTGATATTGATCTTAAATATTGAGAAAGCATTTGATACTTACGACAGTGGAGTCCCTGCAAAAGTTGAAATATTCGAACGATAATAGGTACAATCGAAAGGGAATAGAAAAGGACGCTTGTTGGGGAAATTAAGCAAAATAACGGAAGAGAGCTTATGATGAAATGAATACAAGATTTGGTTTTTTTGCCAAAAGGATTCGTAAAGTTTGGACGAACATGTAGCAGGATTCAACAACAAATTCTCATATGATATGCCAGCTATGGGAGCATTTTTGAATAAATGTCTCCATTTCTTCTGTTTAGTGAAAAGCGTAAAGGGATCTCCACGAGCCGTTGTCACTCTATGGTCTATGCGAATTACATTATGGCAATTATCTTGCACGAGTTGTACCCATACATACGTCAAAGTTGCTTTGAAGAATATGGCAGTATCCACCTGCTCTGCAGAAAACCCTTTTTGGTATTACGCAGAGCAAACAACTATTATGGGTAGATAAAGTCACATAATCACATGAACTGGTTCGCAGTCCTGTACACAAAGTCACGCCACCAAACAAACTACGATGGCTTGATAAACTGATTTATCGACGGGTACGCTCTATTTTACGAAATGTGTTTTCTTTTTGAAATCAGCAAATGTGAACTGAAAGAGGAGGTGTTGGTGCATTGGAATGATCAGGATACCTGGATAGAAGTGTGTTCAAGTTTCCATAAGGTTTGTTTTGAGCAACTGTCGCCCGTATGGAACTGGTTTTCACTTAGCATTTGAGGTGCATGTTGAATATAACTATAGTCACGGCAATCCTAAAAGCGTTGCACGTGACATATGACGTAAAACAGTACCAATGTAATACTAATTTTTCGGATTGTCATTAAAGGTAATATTCTAGGGTAAAATAATTCTACAAGTTGGCAGCATCATAAATAAAATTACAATGGTGCAACCAAGGACATCTGTCATTTATTGTCTTCCATTTCGTATTTTATTCTATTTCGTTTTAATCCATATGACAACACTGTTGACATGTATATAAAACTCGTGACGTGCAACGCTTTTTGGTTTGCCCCAACTTTATCGGTCGCGTTATAAATGACATTTGATTTACAACTTAATGACTAACAGGACATTGCCGACCGTATGGACTATAAGCACTGTTTGCAACAAATATTCCACATCCTATTCTATGTATTTGCTGATGTTCCCCATTACTTGAAAAATTTAAAAGAAATGTTTTTTAAATATAAGACTATGCAAAAAAATGGATTGGACCAAAGCGTATTAAAATGTATTTAAAAATTGATGGCACATCTTCTGAAAATTAAACAGTTACTAACACCAAACACCTTTGGACAAATGTAAGATTCTGTCAAAAAATAACCCTTACTCCAAGGACAGCATATTGAATTACTATGGTTTTTCAACAGATAATGAGTTGACAACATGGTTTATTGAACAAGTACATAAATGGTCTTGAACTATGTATGCAATTTGTCATATCTTTACTGTAGTACATTTATGAAATCTTGCTTATAAAAAAAATGCTTGAAAAACAATAATAGGTTAGATGACATTCTTCAAACTGATGATTAACTGATGCGTGGAAGTGGTTACAATGTGTTTTCATGCTTTTGTGGATGCTAGAAGAGTTTCACTCAATTTAGAGGACTATAAATGCCTTAAAATAAGAGATGTATTAAATTTCAATTGCAACACATGTGGGCATTTCCAAATGTAATGTAAGTGCCAAAAGTTTGCTACCAATATATGACATATTGTAATGCGCAGATACCAATAGGTTGTAGGGCAGTACAATAATTTGACAAGTTTAATTTGTTTTTGCGCGTACGAAGTTTTTGTGATTTTGGTGGTATATGCTTGTTTTGATCGATTTTTGTATCGAAAATTGTATGGCGCATGTGGTTCTCATAAAAACTTTACTCTACCTACTATTCTACCAAATAAGAAATAGTATTTGCTACTACAATACAGTACCTATACAGGGTGTTTCAGAATAAGATGCTGATCATTAAGGGTGTGAATCCTTGTGTGATTTTAGGAAGAAAAGTTCAAATAAACCTATGTCCTAAACCTCTTAACTTTTGAGCTACAAGGTGTTAAAGTTTTAAGAAAAAAATCGTTTTTTTATTGTATCTTTAACAATTTCCTAGATATTTTTATCAAATTTGGCACACGCCCTCTAAGCATCAACAGCCATTTTTTGATAAGCAAGATTTTTTAATTTTTTAACCAGTGGCGTCCGTACAGGATGTGAACTAGATATTTTTGAAAAAATATTATGCACGCCACTGCTTTTTCTTAAAATAAAAATTATTTTTAAAATTCCCATTCATTTTAGGGTAAATTTGATTTTTTGACTTTTTTTCGTCCGACGAACGGTTTCCGATAAAAAAAAATAAAAACATTTAATGCGCATGCCGCTATGTGCCTATGATTTCTGAAAAGGAGGCTAGAAACTTTGTTGTCAAGGAAATAATTGCAATGACAAAATAATTAATGCTTAGAGGGCATGTGCCAAATTTGATAAAAATATCTAGGGTACGATACGATACGATAAAAAACGATTTTTTTCTTAAAACTTTAACACCTTGTAGCTCAAAAGTTAAGAGGTTTAGGACATTAGGTTTATTTGAACTTCTCTCCCTAAAATCACATAAGGATTCACACCCTCAAGGATCAGCATCTTATTCTGAAACACCCTGTATGTATACTTTGCTGTAAGTTGAAAAATGACGGACGAATATTTCAAAATGACTAACAAACAAAAGACAAATGTTCAATTTGGTAATGGAGCGGGGAGAGTGAAACGCGCGGGTGAGGGACACTTATAATAAATATAAAAAACCGGCAAACAAACAAGCCCAAAAAAACGGTTGAAGTTTCTAACTTTCTAGCGATAACTCGCACGCCAATAGTGCGGAACATCTGCGGATAGCGGATACGCTATTTCTATTTTTGAATAACCTCCCCTACTCTAGCGCTCTTATTTCTTTCAATAAGAAGGTCCAGCTTAAATTAAAAGGTAGCGTGCCGGCAAAACGTAACAAGTACTACTGTATACGTATTAATTATGGAATAATGGACAATTGGACGTAATTATTTAAATACCTACCTAGTTATCAAAATTTCTACTCATCCATCAAGTGAAACGATGAAAAATTATGTCATAAATTTGGTACGATCATGAGGTTTCAAATTACAATTGAAATTGAACTTGACAATAAATAATAGAAGGGTAGGGTTATTCATTGTTCATTCGATTATACTCACTAACCTTGACAATTTTTGTTTAAATATTTCCGCCCGAACATAAACTTCCGTAGCAAGAATTCATTGTTATGTTTACAATGTAACTTCTGTATAGTTAAAACAGGTAAATATCAAAAAATGTGGGACATTTGTTTTCCAAAATTATAATGTAAAAAATGTTCTGTACGAGATTAGACGAATAAAAATTTCCTCGGTTGAAATTTAACACACGAAAATTTGTTTTAATAAAACAAAAATTGTTATATTTTGAATGAAAACGGTAGCTAAAATATATTATATATCATCGCTCATGGCTTGTAAACAAAATCTAAAGATACATGGTGCAATGAATTTAAACTGCTGTTATTCGCGTTTATAAAACCTTTTTTTGGTAGATCAATAATGAACTGCGCTTAGATTAAAGAATATATTATGATGTCCTAAATGCGGGCAAAATCTTGCTTAAATTGCTTTCAGGAAGTGCGTTTTAATTAATTAAATGACAGATTTAGGTCATAAATCGTATAAAATGTGGAAAAGCGTAAGGTTCTCATTTAAATTGAGAGGAAAATTATGAGTTTTTTTCGGAAAAACATTTTCGATGTTATGCCATTACACAATTCTAAACGCGTTTATCGAACCGCATACACTCGTAATTCCTATTTTACAAATTACAGTCTAAAATAAGCGTGTATTTAATGTTTCAGTAACGCTTGAAAGTGTTAACTTTTAATAAAAGACAAGCAGCGGAGTTTCAAAGTTTTTCTTCGTTTTCTCGTCGTGAAAACTTTGAAACTTACGTACGAGAACTTGAATTAAATGAATAGATACATATTTTAAAACTTATATTTCAATTTCAATTGAACATGTAATAACAGATTACGAAAATTTGTTTACTTCATGTATCAATTCAAACGAACATCCGCTAGATCAATTTATAGTTCTACAGGGTTATATGTGTGAACCTTGGTTATATTTAATGTAAATATGTACCAATAAGTAATACGACTGTCCCTTGTAATTTTAAAGAATGAACGTACTCTATAGGTCTCTAGTTCCTCTGGAAGCTAATGTGCCTGTTTAATGTCATTGTTCTGGTTGGAAAATTCAATAATAACACAGGCTGTGTTCATTTGAAAAGGTCCCACCCTTAATATTTCAGAAATGCACCATGTCAGAAAGAAATGCCGACACACATCAACTTTTAACTTGAGGGTGACACTTTTGGCGCATAATGTCATAAACGTCAGATTCACCCCCTCCCTACTGGAGATGCCCCTTAAATTTTTGAAATTGCTTTATGTATGAAGGCATATCGCATTTAAAAGTTCTGGTAAATCTCTATTCAATCATATGTTTTTGCCTTTGGTACCAGTTATCCATTGTTATTTAATCGTTGATGTACTTAGATGTTGATCTTGCCCCCACAGCAAACATTTCGACGAAATGCGAATTTTCGCTGATCAGATGCCATTACAGTTCTATGTCGTTTCAAAAAAGTTTTTATTTTTCTGACATACCTATCTTTAAATTCTTCTTGTGCTCGTATTATTACAGCATTTTTGGTTCGTTTGAATGATGCTCGTAATGGTTCATTTATTTTTTGGATAGTATTGAAGACAATATTGTACTTTTAATCTATTTCTTTCAATTAATTTGGCTTTCTTCGAAACTATTGTCAACAAAAATTTTGTCACATAGATAATAAAAATAAAAACTTTCGTTGTATCGCTTACAAATATTTGCAAAACGGTCTTGGGTGCCAAAACACATGAATTTTAAACTCGTTTCCTCCTGTTTTTTGTAAGAAAGCTTGCTATACCAGTCCTTGATCCACCTGCTGTGAGAGAGAAGTAAGTTCGTTATATATCTAAACTGTAGACAAAGTGCGGTAGTTCTTAAAACAATTTGAGGAGTATTACTGAAGATACCGACGCCATTGTTCCTTTGTATCCACCATCAGAGCCAAGCTCACAGGCCATAGCAAGAACACAAGTCGGCCAACACCAAAAACCGCAATAAAAATGTGTACAATCAGGCGCATTGTTCGCTTGTTCGATTTTACAACGTTTTTACCACTGCAAATCTTGCCCAGATAATACCGCACTGTGCATGGGTTTTGCTCTGTATCACAAATCAAATTTGGTATTACTATTTCTTATGCACAATAAATTTTATTTAAAGTTACAACATTGTTATATCGCAAAAAATACTGTTGCAAAGCTGAACTGTTATAAAAGTATTTTTACTATCGTAGATGTAAAATAATGTTACATGAGGCGTTTTTACTGTTTTTGCAATCTACTTAAGTATAGGTAAGTACCTACTTAAAAGAATCTAATTTATTTTAATTTATCGTCCGTATCGAATTACTAAATCACTTGGACCAAAACGGTTTTTTTAATTGTTGATTATATGTATGTTAGTCTTTATTAGTAGTGAAAAAATGCTAGATATATGCAAGACGTAACATGAAACGGGGTCGGTGCATTTTAAATGTTTATAAAGGTCACATAATTGTGAATGGACAACAGCTTTGAATGTAATTACCCGCGGGTAGACAATTTGCACTTTCACTATTACAGATTGTTTAAAATTTTGCATGGCTAACTTGGCAGGTTATTTACTTTATGGCATAGGTATAAGTATAATGATTCATACAAAATGTATCTATTTGTTGCACCGGAATTCAGGAAACGTTGCCAAAGTTGTAGGCGTAGAGGTCCAAAGATGTAATTAGGTCTTATCTTACCGACAAAATTACGTGCTCGTTAAGTAACCAAAATGTGTAGTTTCAACGTTTCAAGAACAGTTTACACATTATTCGATAATTACGATTGGTAATAATAATGAGTACTTAGAAAAAGGATTTGTAACGGCTATAAAGCGATCAAGGACATAAAAATGATGCACTAACGCAAAATCTCAAGTATTTCAAATCTGTTTCGTATTTGTGTCAGGTGGACTCAACTGCAAACCTTGAGATCAGCAGTGTGATTACCAAATCCGATAATAGCTTCATTGATCTTATCCATTGATTACCTTGATTTATTTTATTTAGATATTAATTAATATGAATAGCATGAGCAGCGAGCGACTAGTTTCCACCTGTGACGGTCATCCTTAGGCTTTAAGGTAACACACAGTAGTTAAAAAAGTAATATTTACTCCCAATCGAGTGCTGAATTAGTGCCCACATGCCATTAGATACGTCATGCACATATACGTTACAGCACAAATTATTCTTTGTTACATAAACGCGAAAAGTTTGTCCTCAATATTTATTCTCAAATCCTGATTCTCAGTGGTAGTTTTGGATAATCGTCTACCAACTCAAAGTCTGAAAGTTGGACAAAAATGCCCCACCTGTTTCATTGTGTTTCAGAACTATTTATTACTAATTTACCCAATTATCTTAATTTCTTTCCAGCTACTCAGTTTTGTACATTAGACCTTGTTTTTGACAATGTTTATTTTTTAGACGTAAATCGATCTGCCGGTCTCGTTTCGCGTATCCATAAACTTTTTCCAACCCTCTTTCTTATCTCTAATTTCTTCCTTTGCCTTTTTACGCATATTAATTCAGCTGTTCTAACTGGCGTTTCATTGTGGTATTTCCACTTTTTGTTTACGTTCCATTGTTCCAATGCTGTTTTAGTTGTTCTGCTTTTTTTAGTTCCTTCTTTATTTCTTGTTTGATAAAATTATCTCATTTTCTTTCTCATTTTATACATCTTGTTTGATTTAACTACTTGTTTTTGAACATAATGAACCTCGACTTCTATTTCATATTATACTTGCTTAATATGTTGTCTGGTATATGCCACATAATTTATTATGCTTTTAAAATTTCATTCTTCCAATGTAGAATGTATTTGCTATCAGCAAATCATCGCGATTTTACCATTCTTCCTACGTTTTTGCTCTCTCCTGAATTTCAGTCTCAAAATCGTAGCATTCGGTTATGCATTTTTCGTCCATTTATATTTATAGAATTATTATTATTGTGTGATCTTTTTGCTAATTTAAGTTAATAATAATAATACAGCATGTGACATTTTCACACGTTCATCGTCCCTTCGCCCTACTCTACCTATTCTATTTTCGGGCAGTTTTATTTGTTCGATTTCGCCCTCCTTCGTTCTACTTTCGTTATCCTTCTCACGTATGTTTCTATCCCTGTATTCCAAAATCGAATCTATATCCATTGTATTGTTTATTATTCTATTTTCCCTCATCCGAATTCTTCTGCTTATTTACTTAATTCAGAGCTTAAACATATGAATAAAATTATGAGATAACTTGTTTCACAGTTTACTTCTAACTCTCATAATTTAGAGGAATGCAAATTTCTTTCGTAAAAAAATCACTGTTGCACATGCTCTTCTAAAACTAAAACTCATGTTGACGAAAACGATTAATAAGTGTTCATTACACTACCTATCCTAACTAGAAATGAAACTGAATTACAATTCTGTATAAATTAAATTATTTTCGCTTAGGTTACCAAACCGAGTTATGAACTATCTACCCATATACATCATCGTCAAACTACTTTATTAATGTATGAACATCTAACATCATAATTTTAATATAATTTAAAATTTTCCCTATTACGTTAAGTACAAAGTTTCATCTTAGTTAATTACACACGTATAATTCTTGTTACAACAATTTCATACTGAACTGTACACGTTTTTTATAATGTATTACGAACGAATATCATTTACTAATTACTGTACATTTAAACTGAAGCAATCATACGGTATAAACATTTTTTTGTTACAATCCAAAATGTTTTCCTTCAATTATAGTCTATACCATCTTAAATGTCCTCTATCGGATTAAACGCGGCTAAAGGTAAGACAAGGTAAAACGTATATGGTAACCTTTTCTTCCTTAACCCCTTATCTCCTATCTTCATTCATCCCACTTTGAATGGTAGGGATGCGTAATAAGGAATAAAAGGTTACCATATATGCTTTACCTTGTCTTACCTTTAGGAGCGTTTAATCCGATAGAGCACATTTAAGATGGTATAGACTAATAGCAAGAGTACGCAAGAATAGACATCAACAAATTCCAATACAATACGCTTGGAATCCCTTTGGAATAAGTGCACTCTCTCTATTCCGTTCCCTGTACATCGCCCGTTTAGTGAAGAGAGAACTCCTTCATTCATTTAAATTGCACTGGGTCAGATCCGAATAATTTATGTGCAATAGCTTGCTGTATGCAGATAAACGTAATATAAACCGATGGCAACAAAGGACCATTTTTCAAGATCCAATTTCCTTCCCACCATCATCGACACTTTCTTCTTCGGTCTCTTACATCCTTCTGCAAGTCTAACGTGATCTTCTTTCATTTCATTTATTTTCTTGCATCAAATATCCATACTGCCACCATACTGTTCAACGTTCCAATTAGATATCCCGTGCCAGCTTGGATGTCTTATAGACTAGTTCGATTATGTGTTCTTTATACTTCATTTAACACTTATTATTCTATTTCGTTACTGTTGTATTCTCACTATAGTCGCCCATAGTTATTGTCTGTTCATTAGATTCTTGGTGGGATTGGACCTATTGGTTAATGCTTTCATTATCTCCCACTTTGTTAATTCTGCTCTCACCTGTCAAAATCCATTTCTGAATCCCATTTTTTGTCGATAGGAATTTCTCTAAACTACTGTAGTGCCACATTTCGTATAGAACGAGTATACATAGTATTTATTTAATTACTCAGTGAACCATATGCAGATTTCACTGTTTTAAAATTATGAACAAAGAAAGAAATTTATTTCGTTCATAATTCAAGAATTAACAATAAATATTAATTAAGATATATTATATTATAACTAACATACATGGTACACATTATATGGGATTCATAAAGATACATAAAGGCCTTTTTATGAAGTCAGATATTATTATTTATGATGCGCTACATTGACATGTTCTATTTGCTTTCTTAGTTACTCTTAGAATTTCATTTTATATGAAAGTATGAATGATACTTTTTATTCATTTCTTAAGAAATTATGCTATACTAAATTCTAGTACGACATTATTTAGTTTGCTTTAGAATTTTCTCCTGGCGCGGTCTCTCAAATTAGTTGCACCAGTTAAAGAAAAGGAGAAAGGCCACGGGCGAAGTTGCGGGCAAGCAGCTAGTATGCAATAAAGGACACATTCAGTAAAGTATAATGGTCTAAATGAGAGTTAATGGTATTATTCAATTATATGCCAATGAGTATGCGGCTATCCATACAGGGTCTAACAAATGAATCAGTTCATAGAATTCTATACAAGATAGGTAAAGGCCCTGCGTTCGAGCCACATTTTTCTATATGCATATTTATACATACTGAATAACAAATGTGTCATCTCTATCAATTAGACAGTTAACTTTGACAATTAATATTGTTATCTGTGCGACATTAGTCATTTACCAATTCAAAAACTCCAAAACTTACTATGAAGAAAATGATTCTATTTTCAAATATAAAAACTGTAATTGCTGTGAATGAAAGCATTGGAGAAGGTCCGAAATCAAAATGATTAGTTGTTCATATGTATAATATAAAGCTCTTATTTAACTACTTTATGACTGAAATATAATTTGAATACGACAAACCAAATCGGTGGAGAGTGTGGGAATCAGTACCACACCTCAATAATTCTCATTCAAGAATTGTAAGTTTTCGATGGCAAAAGTTCGTAAATTGGGTAAATTGGGATGGTAATGGAGAGGGTCTGATCTAACTGGGCCTGTGAGAGGGTTATAAGCTCATAAACCATACACAGGTTGCTTTAGAGAGAACAGTTACACTCAACGAAAAACGAATTCCGTGACTATTTTAAAAAAGATGTTTAAAATTGTTTATCATTTCCGTTTAATAGTTCATGAATGAATAGTGTATTTCTTGTAAGCATGATAAGAATATTAAAACCGCATAATTAGTACACATTTGTAATTTGAGCACTTATGTGGTTTTTGGTGAAATTTAAATACACTAGATACACATTACCTTGTATGAACAAAAGTACTTATCAAATATTTCATTATGGTTTTTTCATATAGGCCACTGTAACGAAATCTGATAAAAACAACTTTTTGGGATCTTAGGGAAGTAGCTAATTAAATAAACGGCAACAAAATATAAAATCATGACTAATTAACTTTCTGTGATTGCATTTATCGATCACACACATGAAACATTAACCTAACCTCAAAGATAAGATATTATTTAGTTACCTACTTTTTAATCATGTCCAACATGTACTTTATGACAACTATATGCTTATTTATATCATATGGATGTTCTTAGAGTATTCAGTAAAAGGCGAATTAAGACACAAAAATGAGACAACTTTCCAATTATTGATCGTGTTATACACCGCTCAGGTTAACACTTCGACTCACTGTTTAGTTCATGTTACGCATATACATACAAACCAGGGAAACGCTGACATTTGCAAATCCTAATTCAACATCAAGAAAAATTCCCAATACATCAGTTGGAACTAATCAGAAGCTTCTTTGAGCTAGGGTTAAGTACTAGGACCATGAAGTTTTCAGGATATACCTCCGCCGTTTGATCATTCTTAAAAGGGATTATTTTTCCCATGAACTTTCAGAAATAAATATACTTACCCAATTTTGTACAATCCTTTTTTACTTCCTCTAAACAGGTTTAGTGTAAAACTTTTAATTTCAACGTCGGTGACTGAGATATTGCCAAAATTTCTCGCAACGCGATAACCAATAAATCTGAAATAGTTGTAGGTGTCAGAAATATCTTACATTGCATTAGGTACTTATAAACTGCATTTTGACATTATACGTACTGAAAATGCGAAGAAGACTTCAATGCATCTTCTCCGTCCGTAAAATTCTATGCAAGTATAGCAATTTGCACTCATAAAATTCTTGCTTCATAAAGCCAGGCTCCATATTCTCAAAAAAATACACATATAGAATAACAAATTTGGTATATCCGACTTTCAATAGAAACTGTCTTATTCAAAAAGGAATTGCATTACCATTTGAAATGTGATCTTGCAATACGTGAACAACTGTTTTGGCACATTTTTTATGCGAGACGAAAATTCATTCAGTCTTTTGCTAATAGCTAATGTATCGATGAGCTTAAAAGCATAACGAATAAGGAATAAGGATGGCTGGTATTCGCTTAATTGAATTTCGTAATATACACTGTGTTCTGTACCCAAAGCTCCACAGATAGGAAATCCATTTGGAATCGATTATTGGTACCACAATGGTTATGGTTTACCTACCAACAATTCAACAATAGATTTGGAGCCTTCTCGTGCTCTATAAAATATCTTTGTGTTGTTCAAGCATCTTCAGTCATAAAACTATAAATATATGGCAAGACCTCCCGTCAAAATGCACGACAAGTTACTATTTTATCTATTTTTGAGCAGTACTGTATTCTACCTACAATATTTAAATGTTAATACTGATACTGATGTTCCATTACAATAAATTTTCCCATTCTTGATTCAATAGAAAGGAAAAAGATTTCACGGTGATGTGCTGGTAAATTATCAAAAATTATCGCCTGAAATATCTATCAAAGTGGTAATGTAGTGAAATTACAATTAATACAGACTTCAAAGGTTTCATACAGATTACAACCATGAATTGCACCTCGAAAAAACAAGATACCGATCACCTTTCCCTTTTGTGAGCCATTATCAATATTACGAAAATGATCATTATCGCCCGCCAGCATCAAATATAATCGAATATAATGTACCTACATATAGAAGTACAATAAATTGAGGAAGCAGATATGAAATTACAAAAACTTCGCGTAAACACTCTTGAACCTTGCACCGTAACAATGCATTGACTCACATTTTGTGACTTCAGATAAAATGTAATATTTTCCCAGAAGATAAAGACTTAATCGTAGACCAAAATACTTTCATCAGTTCAATATAAACACTAACAGTCTTTGATTAAGAAACCTTAAAATAACCGTTAGATTTTGCTCGCCACTTCCTCAATTTTGTAAATTTAAAGCCAAAAAGTTCTAATTTATAATTTATAAGAAGCTGACGTGTAAACGAAAGTGGGGAAATGTTCCAACAAGAAGAACGGGAAACGTAATTTAATGTGTACGAAAAAGACCATACTGGGAGAGGATATTCACGAAACACTATTGCACGAAGAAAAACTCAAGTCGATAACAAAAGAAAACCAAGGATACAAGAAACAATTGTCATGCACAAATGGAACACAAAATCTGAATATGTGTGTTAATAAAAAAGAACTACAAATTCTAAAAAATGCCAAAATTTTGTTCAATATCACAGTTACTCCTACCTTGTATAAATAGCGATAACGTTAAATGTGGAGTGTTAGAAAATTGACCTTAACATAAGACGAAACCTTGGCCATTTAAATACAAGATCACCGAACCATAAATCACATCAAATATAGGTAATATCATAAATCTAATTTTAAAAACTGCTTGCAATATTGAAAAACAATTATTTATTATCCTTCAACATTGCTTAATAATTTATTATTTCACATTTCTTGTAAGAATTTTGATAACTAACTTGTTAATGTTCTTAAAAGTGAACGTTTTGGTTTATATAATATTATAATAGTACAATTGCCCTTTTTGTAATATGTGGGGCAAAACCGATACTCTGATCAAAATTTCCCTTCTATTCCTTACCATGGTGAGTGGCGTAATTGGGGGGGGGGGGGGGGGCAAAGTGAGCATTGTTTACTTTATAGTGATACTTGAAAACCTTATATTTGAACACTAAATGAGGTAATAAGGTAAACCTGCTACAGCAATAAAACTAGGGAACATAAAGTATGTATATGTTGTTACTTTTACTTTACTCTGCTTCTACCCTGCAGCCGAATCAACGTTTCCGGATAGCTAAATCAGTAAATCTTATAATTATTTTACTGTGTACAGCAGCATCATTTTTAAAGACAGTTCTTGTGTTTTAGCATTATAGGACATATTTTCAGTGTTTTAGATATTGCATAGTTAGGTAACGCGTGCAACAGTGGCAGTAAAATGCATGAAAGGGCACTGAAAAGTTTAAAAAATCAAAATTTAGAAACCGCAAGCCCTTCACATGTGGGAGCGGGGGGGAGGGGCAATTTGTTCTGTGGCCCCTCCTGAAAAAACATCTAATTACGCCACTAACCGTGGTTGTAATAAAATTTATATCGAGCAAACTTAACCAATGGTAAAGAGTAGCATATCACAACAATTATTGAATGTAAAATAAGATCAAGAGTTAAACTTTAGTGATATTAACATATCAGTGACATACATATATGTAAATACATAAAACACATAAAAGCGGTTGCTTGTCGAAGGGTAATGTTAAAACTTTCAAATGAAGATCAAGTATATTGTTTTTGCCGCTATGAGGGGTGGCCAAGCATTTCAATAACATTTCAATAGCATTTCAATTTTAACATTTCAATTTCAAAATAATATTACACAACCAAGCAAACTAACCAAGTATAATGTTTCCTCTCGCCGCACAGCTTTGCACACAAGATTAAGTGGAAGAGCAGACGGCAAAATTCTTTTTGCTAAACTGAACTTCGCCCTGTAAGGTAGCAGCACCAGTAGCTGACACTTTTAGAACAAATTTGCGTGAAAAAAATTGTTTCCATGATTTTAAACAAAACAAGTCACGGTTAATATAACCATATTAATGAAATAACGTTTTTCTATCATTATATCATACTCAAAAGCGTTTATTTACCAAGTTGATGTTTTTTTCTATTTTTTTTTATAATGATTTAAATGCACCTATAGCTGACACACATTTCTACTTTATATTTAAACGAAATACAGATTCTCAGTGGAATAAAATAAATAATAAAAATAAAAATAAAATAATTTTTCATAATTAGGTATGGTATTAAAATTAAAATATTATTTTTCGCAAATCTCTGCAATTGGACCATTAAACATATATCGAATTCTGTCACCTATGGTAACAATTTCAGGTGTACTTAAAATTCCAAGTATCTGCTTCAACTTAATAAATGAAATATCATTTTCATTCGCTACAAATGTTTTTTTGGTGTTGTCGACAGAATTAAGTGCCATAACGCATATTTCATCCTCTGATGGATTATCCTGAATAATACAGACATATTTATACTTTTTTGTTAGCCTGGAACCCCCCATAAATTCTACCAAAACATATGTCCCTTGTTTTAATTCGTCATTATCAATTGCAAGGATTTCCTCTTCTTCATCTTGAGTTTCTTCGTAGGGTGAGTCATCAGATTCCATATACTCAACATGGTCATTCTCAGAATCTGATTCTTCCATGTCTTTCATTCTGTGCTTTTTCTTCTTCTTGTCACTGTCCATGTTATCAGTATTGTTTTTCTTTTTTTGTTCTCGTTTATTTTTCCTTTCTAATTTCTCTCGTTCTTTTCTCTCTTTCTCAAGTTTTTTTTTCTTGTTGTACTCTTGCCAGGAAGAAGAACTTATTACGGATGGAATCTTCTCCCTTTTTCTTTTTATTTTAGAAGTGGATGGAGTTACTTCTGGCCAAAACAATGCTTTTTTGAAAGGAGTTGGCACATCTGGTGTCTGATCGAGGACGTCGGCGTCGTTTTTAGTGGGAGATGAATGTGTTATGGTTTTTTTCGTTATCGAATTTTGCTGATCAATATTTAACTGATTTTCATTTTCATCTTCCATGTCATCATTTTTTATCATCTGACTAACGTCTGCATCTCTGATACCCAAATAAATTTCTGCTTCCTGTCCGTGCTCCTGACTCACCTTTGCATCTTCGATATCCAAGTTAACTTCTGTTTCTCGTCCATTCGCTTCATCTGTTTTTTCTTTCAATTCGTTTGTCATATTTTTCCACATCTCATATAGAGATGTGTCCAATATTTCACCAGTCCATTCTCCTTCACATTGTTTAAATGTATTCATTTTTTCATCTCCAATGAATTTTTCCAAAACTTTAACGGAAATTTTTAAATTGAGTTTATTTACATCAACTTCTGTTTTTTTATTTGAAGTAGGCACGTTGATTTTCTCGTACCTAACTGCATTGGGATCCCACGGTAGAATACCACACTTTCTAAATCCATTTTGTAATATTAACGGAGTGATTCGTTCTTCAATTGCTGCTTGAAGCAAAGGTGCAAAGTTATGTTTTTTGAGATCTTCTCCTTGATTTTTTACTTTCCATTCTGCAACCTTCTCTTTCCATCCAGATTTCAGCGTTCGAAAGACTGCCACATCTAAAGGTTGCAGTAAATGTGTACAGTTTGGGAATAATCCAATTAAAATTATACCTTTTTCGTCACAAAATTTGCTCAAATGTATCGACATGTGTGACACATGACCATCAACAAATAATAAAATAGGCAATTGTATGTTTTTCGATATCAACCAAGGGTAAAAAATGTTTGTAATGTACTCATAGAAGCCTTCAGACGTCATCCAACCACTCAGACCGTCCAATGCCCCATTCTGTAGGAACACTTTCAGCTAATACTGCAGGTATTCGAACATATCTAAAAATTATCAAAGGGGGTGCTATTTTCCCGCTGGCACTACAATTTATTAGAACTGTTAAACATTCCTTCTCATCAGCATTAGCAGATTGATATATCGTTTTATCACCTCTAGCTGCTAAAACCTTCGTTCCTTTGGGATTTAGAAAAAAAGCTGATTCATTAGCATTGAAAACACGATTATTATCTAGCAATATATCAAATAAAGAGTGCTCAGTTAAATAATGGCGTATTTCAGAAAACCAGTTTCTTATTTGCCCCTCAGTAACATCTCTTCTGCTCCTAGTTAGATTCTGACTCATCCTTTGACTTATGTTAGGATGCCTTCTCATGAAGCCTTCAAACCATTTTCTTCCGATTTTGTAGTTTCCTTCTTTCTTCAGTTCGTTGTATAACCGTCGTACTGAATGCAACAACATTTGTTTGGTCACAGGAAATTTTCTTTTTGCCATTTCTAACACCCAAATCACAATTAACTCTTCTTCTGCCTTAGTAAAAATTGGAGACGGACCCATCTTCCTTTCCTCTGGATATTTCCCTTTCACCTTACAAAGCAAAGTAGTTCTTGGAACTCCGTAAGTTTTAGCCGCGGTAGCTACCGGAACACCACGTCTAGTAGCTGCTAAAGCATCCTTCATTTGTTCCTCGGTGTATTGTAAGATCTTTTTCTTTGTGTCGGCCATCATCTATGTATAAAAAATGTACCAAAAACTAGTTCACAGTGTTGTTAAAATGTTGTCAGCCATTGGTGCCACTATTCAAAATGTACTGTACCTTTACCTGTCACTCAATGTTAGGTAAATGTACAGATGTACTTCCATGCACCATTAGCTGACACAACAAATTCCGCCTAAAATTTATAGGTTATTTACAATAAAGTAATAAGTACATGTCCTTTACACATTGATTAGTCAGATAAAACCACAAAAACAGTTAAATTATTATTGTAAAAAGATATATTGTTCTAAAACTCTTAACTTACCAACTGACAAAATAGTAAGAGTTGCACACAGACGTCTGACTTTCATCGGCGTTGCAACATAAATGCACTATTATATTGAAATTATATACAATATAAATGTAATTTTGCCACCTGATGATAGATAGCATACCACTTCAATTTTACAGAAGCACAGAACATAGAAACCTTAGTTTTTATTATTGTTTGAGACATTTAATGATATCAGTGTCAGCTTTAGGAGCACTGTCAGCTACCGGTGCCGCTACCTTAATTTAGTTTAATTAAATTGTTTATTTTTAGTATACTTACTTAAATAAAGACAATATTATTATTATTATTATTCTAATTTAATTATTATTATTCTAATTTAACACACCTCAAAAGTTGTGAAACAGAGGCTTTACTCAGCATAGAAGTGTTAAGTAGTTGCAGTACTTCACTGAAACAGAGAAGAATTGACACGAAAACATTGACGAGAAATCCGAGAAATCACTATCCGCAGACTGAATAATGCCGTGTACAAAACATCCACAAAAAAATTGAATAAAGCTGCAGCTTCGGTCAAGGCAAGGAGTAAAGCCAAACTATCATTAAGTTATTGTTACTCTTTTTTGTCACCTGTGTAACTAGCCGGCAGTACGGCAGAATGTACAGTCACAATCCATGCAGGTATTGACAGTTAAGCAACTCGCGCTCTGGTCAGTACTTTGATGGGTGACCGGTTCATTCTGTGGCTCGGTGTGTCCGGCAGGGGTTAGTACAAAGGGCCCGAATGTGGCCTACGTACGCGTGGACTTAGGTCCCATCCCCCATTCTAATTTACATTTACATTTTACACCTGTGTAACTGCATACAACAATTTCAATATGACGGTCTTTTCAAAGGACAAAAACATTATTAATTACATAAAAAAGCGGCACGAATGCACTATGTAATGAACTATTATCGCCACGACATTTGACTTTACTGTGTAAAAAATCAACTTGTAGGGGAAGAATGGATACCACGTTTTGTCAAAACACAACATTATCTATCCAAAAACAGAAAGGTACATTCCTTCCTTCGACCATTCAAAACGTAGTAGCGCCAATAAGGTCTTAGATTCATGGGAACAAACAAATAACGGAAAACTTTCGGCCTCCGACAGAATATAGACAAAGAAAACTTCACGTTTACTATGGAGGGGAAAATGTCAGCGAATAGGGTTTATGAAAAGCTTAAGAAAAAATTTACTTAAACAATTAACCTTTAAAATTTTCGAATAATTTCATAAAAAATTAAAATTAAGAAACGCTAGTTTGAAGATTATAAAGAACAATAATTATTAAAAACCCGGTTTTATTTTGGAATATTTAATTGTTTCTTTTTGACAAAGCGACGCCAATTTAAAGCTCCAGTTGTCCATATGAAATATTCCACAAACTTTGAATCATAAAAGGAGGGAAAAAATTCTCAGCTCGTTAGAGTTATCAACCATACAACTTTGGGCAAAGATCCAAAGAAGTATTATCGAAAACCATATAAGCGTAGCAAAATTTCGGAAATATCGAATTTACTGATATAAAGGAAAAGGGCAAAATATTTTTAAATAAAGGTTACGCGTGTAGATACTAATCCGAACTAATTTTTAAACAGTGTACGAGACAGTGTATAGCGAATTACGCATTAATATTATATGTAGGTACAATTGCTGCTTCGGGTACAATGGTAAAATTTGGAGCATTTCGTTTCGGAATAATATCATTTGCTATTTACATGGGTTTTTCTATTTTTTGTTGTTGTTAGATGATTTCTTGAAAACTTAAGTAAGAATTAATTTAAAATGGAGCATTTAATTAGCCTTTAATTTTTAAAATATTTCTGCATCCTTAAAG
Source organism: Pyrocoelia pectoralis (assembly GCA_036250285.1). NCBI lineage: Eukaryota > Metazoa > Arthropoda > Insecta > Coleoptera > Lampyridae > Pyrocoelia > Pyrocoelia pectoralis. The sequence continues at coordinate 19,081,343 of CM070080.1, read as the reverse complement.
ATGAGCAAAATACCAATTAAGGAAACTATGGAATCAACAACTGAGCAAACAACAAAAGAAACCACTGAAATAATTGAGCAAACTATAGGTAGAAGAATCAACAACTGAGAGTGAAACCACTGAAACAAGTAAGCAAGCAACTGAAGAACCTAAATCCAACATCGGTGAAGTAAGTAAAAAACCATACCTAAGTAATTAATTTAATTTAGAATGCGATCAATTTCAAGAATAACCCATCGCTTCAAGTAATTATCTTTCACAGTAGTATCACGTTCTCCAAACCTGCACTTTATGCCTAATTTTATTACAAATGGTTAGTATTTAACCGAAACTGACGTTGATGTAACATAAAAATTACTTGAAAAACTATATCTCTCTATTCCCTATTTACAGTTTTAGATACCTGCAGAAGTACTTTTCAGTTCCTTTTATCTTTTCACTGGGGTTTATGAAAGTATTTAAAATCGTGGAATAACATACATACCTACTTATACTTCGGAGTGGGTTTTGACCACCAAAACATCTCTCTGTCTGCGGTCTTGAAGATAATAAAATGTAAATTATTAAACTAAATGTAATGTAACGTAATTCAACAAGCTTTAAAAAATCAACATTTAAAAACAAGGAAACTCTCGTAATGATCGAAAGAAGAATACAAAATAGTACCGAGTAGATTGGTACAACTTATGCTTGAAAATTAACATAGGTAGGTAATCTAGAAACAAAACTAAAAGGTAAATGTACTACAAAATACTGTTGCAAAAATGTAAACAGGCCTAATGTGTGGAACAGTTTGAACTAAACCAATGCATTTCAGTAGATGCACTTTTTATATTAATTATACAACACAATCTGCGTTGCCCTGACCTAGGTATAGGACAATTTTTTTATTTGCAGTTGTACAACCTCTCAATCAGTAATATTTTTTACAAAATAATTCATTTATTATTATGTATTTCATTTCATACCGTAAAAGGTAACTGTTAAAATATGTTTTCCATTCCACGTGGGTAAGCATTATAAATAACCAAACCGAACTGCTCTTTCTACTTTTGGGATTTAAAAAGAAAACGTCGATCTTGTGACCGTTTACCTAGTTTTTTAAAAGAATACTTACAATGCATTGGTCTCAAGGTCTCAAAATGTTCCCAAACATTTTGTGGTTTTCCTCAATTTTCCCACAATTAAATGATACGCGACACCTGAAGCTTTAACGTGCACCTTTAGTGTAGTTTGGAATTGTAATGTAATACTACAACATCAATATGTACAAATGTACATTAATCATGCTGTCAAATGGCCAAAGAATGTAAAATTTGGCTGTACGACAAGTGATTTTTAATTTGCTGACACACATACCTATTTCGAATTTAAGAAAATTCTGAAATGCTGCTAGTTTTAAGCTTAGAAAACTTCTAAATATCACGCATTTCCCCATTTTATTTTTTCTTGTTTACCTAAGTGTATAACGACGAAATAATCAGTGAAAAGTCAACACGAGGAAGATTACTTAAAAATATAATTAAAGCAAACATGCAATCGTAATGATAAAGGGAAACTCACCATATTTTTTATAAATATCCAATTTACGTCTTCTCGGAAAATCACAAAAAAAGAAAAAGCACTTTGGTGTTATCAAAAAAGATCACTGCTACTTGTGCTGATAAAATCCGAAACGTATTTAAACTGTCGAATATAATCGCAAAAAGTGAATAATATGTAAATGTTTGTGGAGTAAACACATCAAAAAGGTCTTTAATAAAACGGGTTTATTATTTAGTGTGTTTTCGGACGACGTGCACGCGTGTTTTCTCGCTTCGGCAAGAAAACGACATTACTGTAACGTTGTGGGTGTTCGACTGAGTTATTTAATCTGGAGGAAATTTTAGTGAACTGATATCAAACTGCGACTGCTTACTAGAGACGCTCCGCCTTAATCTTTGTTTAAAAGAAAAATAGCGCAAAATAAAAACGCGGTGAATATAGGAAAATTAATTAAAATGATGAGCAAACTTTGATAAAAATCTCTTATTTATAATGACAGGATCTAATTATTGTGGAGTTGGATTTTCACATTAGCGTTAATTAAGTAAACCTTAAAGTCTAAGTTATTGTTTTCCCTAGATTAAACCAATTTGAATTTAAGCTATAAAATGCTATTATTACGTACGTATTATCTTTTTAGTATTTCATTTTTATTTGTACGATAAAAAAATTATGGCATCTTTTATTGGTACAAATTCCAAATTTTCTAAAATTAAAGAAAATTACATGCAACCACAATTCCATTTCAGCCCTCCTGCTATTTAATGTTAATTATGTACCTACTTACAATCATTAAAACATCGACAACTACTATACATACAACTATAGGTATTCAATTCGCGAAGCAGAAACAATTCCTTTTATAATAGATAGGTATTTAATTAAACGGTAAAAATTGCGACAGTGGCTTACATAAGAACTGAAATTGTTATAAATAATCATTTCAATCATTTTCTGCAGCTTGCTACTGCTAGACCTCTCTATACTTGCACAATACCGGATTATTGCAGAGAAGGGCAAATTGTCCAGTTTTTCCATGAACTTATAAAATGACAGAAGTGTGTTAGAGTGCAAACTATAAACCAGTGATTATGGTATCAATGAGAGCCACATTCTAGCTTTTTTTTAAATATTGTGGATCGGACACGACTTTACAAAATCAAAATGGTTTTGGTGTCCTTTGCATAATAAACAATTTCATTCTGATTTACCTTGCTGGAATTATTTTTTCAGTCGTATCGAGAATTGTTGTCTTGAACAGTTTAGTAGGGCAAACTGTTTTGGGATCCCCTCAGTTCCCGCATGCTGAGGTATTTGGCATGTATGCCCCTGTTGTAAAGGTCGTTTACTCGTTATCGTTATCTTATCGCTGTCCCTGTAATATTAAGAAATCCTTGCACGCTGCACCTTCCTAAACATCTGTATGTCATAAGCCACCACACCAGTGACGCATACGTAATTAATGACTGCTTTAATTACTCTAGTATATACCTAGCCTAGTGGATCGTTTTTGATGATGTGCCCCATTGCTACCGAATGCTCACTTACAACCAATGGAATGGAGACTTGTAACTTCGTTCGTTATCGCCTCCAGGTGTAGCTTTACTGTTTTTTTTTCACTACATGTAAAGCGCTTTGCATCACAACTGCAGATACCAGCGCTACCAGGTACCACAATCGCTACGTCATGGACATAACGAACTGTGATAGGTATAGCCTGCCTCGGCAATCCGTCAACAATCACTCCCCCCCCCTCCACCCATGATGTTTCTGTGTGTTCAGCATGATATATATCCATCCACACGCGCGCTAGGATGGCTCTTTCGACTGTGCCAGTTACCTTATGGATGACAAGGTCACAGGATTTACCTAGTTGATAAGGCATTGGTATTTGCTGATGGGATTGAGTCTCAGTACATTGTCTCTAATGTGGCGTTTAAGAAAATCGACCTAAGGACTTATCTTGGACGTATGAATTTCGCCCAGGTTTCGGTATGAACGCGACTTTTACATCCCTACACTCCATGGTCTCTGTATAGCCTCCGTAATTTTTCTCCAAAGAACCGATTCTTCCCTCTGGCTGACACCTTCTAGAATTTTTAAAACTCCTCACAGTAGGTCCTCAAAGAGTCTCGTTTTCTCTTTCTATTGTATTTGGTGTATTCGGTGGGTGTGGTTCAGTATGAATCCCATTTTCCCGTGCTTATCGCTTTATTAATAAACTTTCTAATCTGTACCCGCACCCGCACCCAGGAAAATCCCTCGTATGTACCACCAAGGCACTCTTCTTAATGTTCTCCTTTCATTTGCGAGACAGTATGCATAAAAGGCACTCCTGATGATTTACTTCAGTTCAACCGATTTTTGTCCTTAGCAGGACAATTTTCGAGGTTATTCTTTAGATTTTCCCTAAGGAGGTCCCAGTTACTTCTCCTCTGATTTCTGCATGCTGTTTCGTTTGATTCAATGTCAAAACTAAAATATCTACGGTCCGAGAGCGATGGCTGCTCCGGCACATTTATTTGTATGTATAGGTAGTATATTATATGCACTTATACTTATACGATTGTTCAATAGAAACACGTTTGAGCGGCATATCTGTGACTTTGTCGCCATTACAACAGAATTCATTTGTCCGTTTTGTTTGTTCAAGTACTAAAGATGCATTTGTAAAAATTATTTGAATTTAGTTCTTCTCTAACCACGGTCAATGACACAAAATGGCATCCATGATCAAAATTCGTCTAAAAATAGACTGCGTGCTTTTGCTCAGCTTTGGCAGCTGACGGACGTATGGCAATGCAAATGTATATGGGAATGAACCGATTCTGCGGATATGGTGACCACAGTTATTCACATTCGGTGGTGGTGCAGAAAATTTCGGCAAGGAAGAGGATTCGTTCAAGATTTGTTCCGTCCTTGGACATGCACGTACCAGCAAATAGGCGGATGACAGTTAGTGAACCTTTCCGAATGTTCACTATCAGCGTTGGAACTGTTTATTCCATAATTCTAAGTGGATTTCGCGTGGATTTTACTGTAGAAAAGAAGAATGTGTGTTCCGCCTTATCATTACAGCATTTGATATGTTACAACAAGAAAATAATGCTTTCTTACACCAAATTGTTACCGGTGACGAATCTTGGTGTTATTACTACGAACCAGAGCCCAAACATATCACAGTGTCCAGCGAAAGCTTCCACAATCTCCGAAACCAAAAAATTCGGTTTCAACCGTCGCGTCGGTGGTCCGTTATGCTGTCTTTGGTTGCTATGAGTATCTTTTTATAAATGCCCTTATGTCTAACCATGTCTAACATTAACCTAAGTGTCACTTATTTGAAACTCGGCCGATCCCTTATCAACCAACCGACCCACCCTCTACCCCGTTGAGAGCTACATTAAATATTTTAAAATTGTTGTAATCGTACATCATTTCTTCTTGTTTACTAATTGTACCAATACGACGCTCAGTTATACACTTATACGCCGCTACATTGCAACCTATGTTACCAACGTATGCAATTTTGTATAATTTGGATTCAAAACTAAAACCATGTTTTTTTTTTAATTTAATTTAATACTACTTTTTAATCCTTACCAGTGTAGACATATGGCACGGCCAATATTCTAAGCTGCCAAAAATTTAACGTTGTTTACTCTGTCATCTTCGCAACTAATCTGTTTAAGAACACCGGATTGCAAGAACTTAAGCTTTTGTGTTCGCTATTTGAGAACTGAGTGATACTGAGTTGAATGTGACATTCAACAAATGAGGATAACTTACGAGGCTTATTCAATTGAAACGTATCTTGTATGAAGAAATGGTCCCGAAAATTTAGGAATGGAAAAACTGGGACGAATGATTAACTGCGACGTGGTAAATATACACAATAGTGCATTGCATCAACGAACAACAACAGTATGGCATATGTGAAAGGTCCATTCGAGGAAGTCGAATTACAATTAGAGAAATTTTATAAAATCTGGGAGTGAGTGTAAGATCTCCCTATACATCTTACAGAAACTGGGTTACAGCAAAAGTTGTGTGCAGTTGATTCCTTGTCTTTTGAACCAAAGATGCATACGAATGGGCTTATTTTTTCAATACTTCAAGGAGTACAGCCAAAATGGTGATGACTTTCTGTTGTCAATAATTGCTGGCGACAAAACTTGGTGTCATTTTTCTGAACCATCCAGTAAGTTGACATCGATGCAACGACATCACCACCAAAGGAGTTAAAGCTCAGTTCAGGACAAGGTGATGTTGACAATTTTTTCGGCCATGAAGGACCCTTGCTGATAGTTTTAAAAACCTAAAGTGAATATTAAGGTAAACGTGTACAATGGAACTCTGAACAAGCTTAATCAAGCAATAAGAAGAAAACGTCCAGTAATACTTTCACGTGGTGTAATTTTGTGCATAACGTAATAAGAGAGTAACAAAAAGCTTTTAGAGCATCCATTCTATGTATAACCCAGATTTATCACTTTGTGATTCCCATATCTTTAGGCCACTGACCAAGGTGTTAAAAAGTAACAGTTTTCAGTCAGACGTAGAACAGCAATACGCTGTGAGAGAATTCTTTAAGCAACAGCCACAAGTATTCTATGAGGAACGTGTAGGTACATAGGTTAGAGAATTATGATTTATGTGAATTATTTGTAAATTTGTGTCAATAAAAATTGTTTGGATTAAAAATACGTCCTGGTACTTATATTAGTCTTAAAGTCAATGGTGTTACAGACGTGTCATATATGCCCAGTGCCCAGCATATCTAGGATGCATGTCCTAAGAGTCAACATCAGCCGTTATTCCAGTGATATACATAGTCTCCTTCTCAGTGCTACTAGGAATTCCGTGACTTCTCAGCTATACATACTTAATTACATGTGAAACGTTTAAATAATAAATGGTTTAATAAAAATGTCTCTATGATCTTTCGTCTGTGGAACGTGTGATGAACTGATGGCTATCAATGTCTCAATTTATACATATAATATACCTACTTTAGTTAATATGGTTGGTAGGTAATTGTATTGATATATATTTAGGGCAAACAAGTAAAAGATGCTTTGCGTGAATGTAACATTCAACAAATCGCGTGTTTTTGAAATAAGTTGATATCCTGAATGGAAGTAGGTAATCTTAATGAAGGAAAGCGTACCCCAATTCATCAAAGAGAAATGCATATGAAATGGTAAATCTATATGTTGATCAGTGCATTAAATGAATAAACAAAACAAATAAATTACTATTTATACATCTATACCTAATTACCTATTAGGTATAGGTATTAGTATATACAAAAGGCTTTTCGCGTGTATTCAGATGTTGTTTTGCAAATTTTTGACTTTCCTATCCTTAAATTACATTTTTGAATTTGAACGTGACTAAATTGTTCAATTAATATAAAAAGTGATTGTCAAAACAAATGAATACCATCCATGTTAAGCGATGTAATAAATATATTTAATCTTACCATACAAGACTACACTGTGGCCCGAAATAAAGGAGTACATTTTTTAATCTGAAATAACTGTTTTGTTTTTAGGGCGATTTATTTTCTTTTTACAGGGTTAATACCTCAGCATGTCCCCAATATGAGTGCAAATTTTGGTATAAATAAAATGTACAGGGTCGGACTTACAAATTTTTTTCTTTAATGGTGAATTTGTGATCGTTGCAAATGAAACATGTTTTAGCTAAATTTGAACTGATATGCTCTTTCGGTACGGTAAGTACCCAGAACACTTCCGTACAAACGAAATTCTCCGAAATTGTAGGATTTGCGAAATATCATTTTTTTATTGAAATAAGGAAATAATACATTTTATTAAATAACACAAATTATAACTAAGAAAATTAGCTACATAATTTATAACTTAAAGTAAAATATTATGAATGTGGCCACCATGATTGTTCACCACTTCTTGTAGCCTTCTGCGCCATAAATTGATGGCCCCATTTATTGTACGCTGTTCAAAGTTGTTCCATACAAACTGCATTCGTTCGAAGAAATGGCAGGAAAGATGTAATTTAGTGCTAAGGAGCTTCCGTTTTAGTGAAGATATTAGAAAAACATTAAAATTTACATAAATATTAAAATTCGATATTTTTCTTTAGTTTATGGCTAATGCGCGTACTTAGTACCATTTAAATAAAAAAATGATATTTCGCAAATCCTACAATTTCGGAGAATTTCGTTTGTACGGAAGTGTTCTGGGTACTTACCTTACCGAAAGAGCATATCAGTTCAAATTTAGCTAAAACATGTTTCATTTGCAACGATCACAAATGCACCATTAAAGAAAAAAATTTGTAAGTCCGACCCTGTACATTTTATTTATACCAAAATTTGCACTCATATTGGGGACATGCTGAGGTATTAACCCTGTAAAAAGAAAATAAATCGCCCTAAAAACAAAAAAGTTATTTCAGATTAAAAAATGTACTCCTTTATTTCGGGCCACAGTGTAGATTGCACCTAATTAAAATAGTAAATAATAGAGATTGACACTCAAAATTACGCGGTAGAAAACACTCATCAACTTTCAAATGCTCATGATTATTGAGGTTATTTCACTTCTGCAACAGCAACCCTCTCAACTCCTTGGCATGCTTTTCGAATAGTCTCAACTCGTTCCAAATATATTTGGTGATCAACGATACTTCTGCTGGCGTCACACCTACCATTATTTTGCAAAAAAATGCAGTGCTCTTCCTTAGTGACTGTGATATGCACAATAGGATCTTCCGAACTTCCATGCTGTAGCTGTGAACTATTACGGTGCGATGTTGACTCACTCTGTTCTGTGAGTTCTTGTAAAAGATTTCAAGTCAAACCACAATCGACTCCCCGCTTGTTAATACAAATAGGAGCATTATCTTCTTTCTGGTCTTTTCCATACTCGTCGACGTCCGTCTTATTTATTCAGATGAGGGTTATAGGTTATAGTGTATGTCATTGTTCGCGATTGCTCACTTTCGTACTTTTTATCATTTCCATTTCCCAAAACCATAATCGTGTAAGGATGCTGGAGCTCAAAGGTAGCACCAAAGTGATTAATGTATTGACAAGGGCTAAGGCAAACGGATGTGGTAAAAAAAATTAACTATTTTAATTATTTTTCGTTCCTTTTTATAAGTACATACTTTCAATTTGAGGGACGATAACTGGTAAGTAGGTTCTATAAAATTCCCAAGGTACTAACATGGGTTCTAACTTTTTATCTGAGGTCAACCGTAATTGCCAACATTCACTGTATAAATCGAAATAATCATGCGAGTGTAGGGGAATGGGAACCACATATAAGCACAATTGTCTGTAATTTTCAAATATTCCACACGTTTAAGTTTGCATGATATGTTAGTGCCTATTTAAATACCTAGTTGTTTTGTTTTCTTTCCATATTAGACTATACCTACAATCTGCAAAATATTTAATTTCTTTATGAAAATTGTAAACCTTGTATGTGCCTTTTGTTGTGATTAACAGCCTATGAGGGTAATTACCAAGGATTATAAACTAGTTTATAATCCTTGGGTAATTACAAGACAACCAAGGTGTGAGTAATTAGAATCATAATTCATAATACAAATTTACTTGAGAAACTTTTTAAATTAGCGCATGAAGTTGAAATAAACATAATAAATTATCGTCGAACACCCACTCTGGGACAAAAGTCGCAGATGTAGTGCTTTGGTGTGTCAGCACCACCTACACTCGCGATAAACTCAACGACCATTGCTTCTGTTTCGGTACCATGTTTCAGTTTTGGTATATTCCTCACAGACTTAGCATTTTATACTCGTATTACTGTTTTCAAGGCTTTCAAGCATCAAGCTCAAGTTGTCTTTTTGTCGTAATGCTCAGATTCGGACGAACTTAGGGATTCTGTTTTTCTACTTTCTTTCGCTTGGCAAACGTTTTCGTTTTAGCTTATAAATAATATAATATAATGTTTATTACTATGTATAATTACAAAGTTTAACGTTTAACATTTTTCACTTACTAAATATGTAATTTAGGTTTACAATAATTACAAGTGTAAAACTGAGATTGAGATAATAATAAACATAAGAGAAAAACAACTCACAAAGGTGAGACCTGTGCGTGGGTTATCTACTAGATTCTTTGTAGAATTGTAGACAATTTTACAAATCATTATATGTACTTACCTATAGATAGCCAAATTAAGTTGTGAACTGAATCATGAAAGCGTGCGCAAAAGTTTCATTTTATTACGGAAAAAGACTATGAATACTGATCTATTTGAATTTATTTAAAAAAGTTTTACATTATATTTGAATTGATAGAAGTTTTTACAAGACTTGATATCTGGAGGCAAAAAATTGAAAAATCTAGTTTTTTTAAAATATGATTTTAATGATTTTTTTTGTAAAATTTCAATTACTGCCCCATTCAATTATCCCATATCTTAATTTGACTCAATTAGGGCATAGTAATTTTTTTTAAATATTCTAACGGTAATATATTACTAAGAATCTTAAATTTAAACAAATAGCATCTTAATGACTGAATAGTATTTAGTATATGTTTTTTCCATTTTAAATGTGAGTTATATGAGTGAGATATCTCATTTCTAATTCCTGTTTAATCAATGTACTATCATCAAACTAAAGTGTACTAAAGGGAGGAAGTTTATTAGAATAACATCAGAAGAGAACAAATTTAGTTTTGTCAAAATTAATAGTGAGTAATTTTGAGTCACAGAAATTCTTTATAATATTGAAGGCTTTTATGACCATATCCTTTAAGGTTTTCCAATCCAGACTTTCATAATATATAACTGTATCATCCGCAAGGGTAATAATTTTTCCTAAACAGTTTAATTTAAAAATATCATTTATATATAAAATGAAAAGAATAGGTCCTAAGACTGTACCTTGCGTTGCGGGACGCCATAAGTAATTATAAGTTTCTCACTACGATCTACGAACATCATTTACGACTACGTACGTACTGTTTTCTATCCGTTCAATAACTTTTGAAAAGATTTAGTGCATTATTTCTAAAGCCAATTCCTTCTAAAGTCTCAATAAATTTTTCATAACTGACAGTGTCAAAGGCTTTTGCCAGATCAAGGAATATAGACAAGGAACATTTACCGTCATTAAAGGATTTTGTTATCATAGAGGTTAAATTAACAATAGCATCTTGTGTTGATCTACCTTCTGTAAACCCATATTGATTTTCAAATATTATATCGAATTTTTTAAGTAGCTATTTATTCGAATTTTTAAAACTTTTTCGAAAACTTTCGCCAAGTTAGTGATGGCGGAAATTGGACGGTAATTGTTTATCTGCTCCTTATCACCTTTTTTAAATAAGGGTTTATCTACTGCAATTTTGGAAATCAAGGGACAAATTCTTACGGATAGAATCTTATTAACAAAGAGTATCATTTGTTATTAATTAGAAACGAAAGTGGTAAGGCAATGTATGATGAGATCTTTTTTTTTACTGAAATATTATCGTAAAATCCAGGCATGACTTAAATTTTTTAAACGGTCTATAATTTTTTTTATTTCTAATTCATGTGTTGACGCCAGGTAAAAGGATGCAGAATTATTGAAGGGTATGATCACTGGAACCCGTTTATCATCCTTTACTACAAATTTCATTTGCAAGCCTGTTTCCGATGTTTACAAAGAAGTTATTAAATTCATCTGCTATAGCTTTGGGATTATTAAGTGTTTGGCCAGTTTCCGAAATTATTTTTAAATCTACCTTTGACGACGTTTTAGCATTTGTAATTTCATTCACAAGATTCCAGAAAACCTTACTGTCAGATTAGTTAATATTTATAGTACCTATATAGTTAATCTTTGTTATCTTAATTAGCTCGGATATTTTATTAAATATAGTTACCTACAGCCTTACAGCAGAAGTGCTGGTTAATAATACTTTTTCGGGTTTACCTATATGTTTTATGTTGTAGAAAACCATTAGCGCCAATATTAAATACAAAAGATGGAATAGCTATGTTGAAATTAATTTTTAGCATGGAATGACTGTGTTATCTACACCAAGGATGTCGTGTCAACCTAATGGTTATAACAGGTTTGCCTTTGTATTTTGTCACTTAGCAGCGGTGCACAACTTGCACACCTAGTTGCGGCGCGGCGGCCCTGCTTAGCCCTTTTACAACCGGATCTGGGATCTCTTACATATATTTAATTTATGCATAATGTAGCTCAGATGCAAGTACGGCACTCAAAATAAATTATAGTCAAATTTGTAAATCTCCACAATAGCAATAATAGCAAACTACATAATAAACATTTCCATCATTTATGATACAGTTTCAAGATCTTAATTACAATCCTAAAATTGGATAGAGTTTTGAACTAATGGGTAATAGTCCAGGCGTCAGAGACAAAAAATGAGTGGAAACTGGAAAAAATTCTAAACCAGCCAATTTTTTTTTTAATTGTTAATTAGGATGTCAACAATGAGCCTTCAAAAAATAATCCTCCAACTCCGACCGGAACAATTGTTTAAACAATCAAAAAGGTCTCTTTTTGTGTTTTTTTGCGATTATCTTGGAAAATACGGCTTCTATGATATAAATAGTTAATATAAAATTTATTTGCTATTAAATTTTGAACAAAAAAGGTCCTACACTCTTTCTCCCCTGAGTCATATTTAAAAAGTTATCGCCCCCCGAATCAAAATAGTTCATGGCGCTGCGAACTGCGAACTCCCATTATTCGCAAAGTGGCGCGCATTGATATTTTCGTCCCGTAAATACTTAAAAATCGTTTTCCTTTTCTATTCTTGATATGAGCAGACCTACATCACGTGAATATTAAATATGCAAACATCAATGTTAAAAAAAAATCGAAAGGCTTACAATCAAGAAAAGCGAATTAGTGCAGCACGAAATCGTAGAAACCCCAAGCAAAAGTCGACACCGTCGCAGTGATTTTGACTTTGAAAATAAATGTTTATTTTGTGCAAATGATGTATCCCAGACATTCGTGAAAAATGAAATGAAAAAGACACCTCACAAGCGAAATACAGTGTGCATTATTGCTACCCTTTCAGTGAAAGATTCAATTTTATCCGCTGCGAAGACAAGAGATGATGACTGGGGGTCAAATTGTTACACAAAGAATTGTGAATGAGACTGACTTGGTTGCTAGTGAAGCTCCATATCACAAGTCTTGTTACGGTAGGTTCTTATTAAAAACTCAAAGACTCACCTGTACCCAGAAAATTAAAAAAAAATAAGTTTTGACAATAAATTTCGACTATTTGTATGAAATAATAGTAGTTTACGTAACAAGTCCCGAAAGTGATCTTTTACTGGACAAGTAGGCAAATTACAGGACGAGCCGCAGGCGAGTCCTGCAAGCCTACGAGTCCAGTAAAAGCACTTTTGGGACGTATTACGTACAATATTTTTTTTAAAATCGTCCAGAAACGGGAAGAACAATTGACCATTCTAGGCCGGAAAGTAAAAATGAGTCCGGTAAAGTAAAAATGAGTCCGGTAAAACTTTTACCGGACTATCACAATAACTTTCCGGCTCAGTCCGTCAAAATGACATTTTCTGGCCTAAAATAATCCGGAAAGTACTACTTTCTGGCCGATTTAAAAAATATATATAAACTCATTCGTTTTTTCATTCTGTATTAATATTCCCCTTCACATTCTAATATTAATCGAAAAACATTCATTTTTTAAAGTTATATAAAAATGGACTCATTGTGCAAAACATACAATAATGCCATAGAATTACTATTCATGTATTCATTGTTGTTTTTTTTAACATTGATATTTGCATATTTAATATTCACGTTATGTAGGTCTGCTCATATCAAGAAAAGAAAAGGAAAACGTTTTTTAAGCATTTACGGGACGAAAATATCAATGCGCGCCACTTGGCGAATCATGGTAGTTCGCAGCGCCATGAACTATTTTGAATCGGGGGCGATAACTTTTTAAATATGGCTTGGGGGAGAAAAAGTGTAGGACCTTTTTTGTTCAAAATTTAATAACAAATAAATTTGATATTAACTATTTATATCATTGAAGCCGTATTTTCCAAGATAATCGCAAAAAACCACAAAAAGAGACCTTTTTGATTGTTTAAACAATTGTTCCGGTCGGAGTTAGAGGATTATTTTTTGAAGGCTCATTGTTGACATCCTAATCAACAATTTAAAAAAAAAATTGGCTGGTTTAGAATTTTTTCCTCCGCAAAACCTCTGACGCCTGGACTATAAGTAAATTTCTAACATGTTTATTAATATACAATATATCGGTAAACATAAAAGCCATAACAAACTTTTCTAATTAATTAATATATTAATTAAGAGCGGAGTTTCTATATAATATAGACTCTGAGTACCTACCTATTCAAAAAAGTGGAAAGCTTTGAATTTAGACGATCTTCAATTTCTTAAACGAAAACTTTGTAACTTAGTGAACACGGTGCCATTTATATTCCGTTTGTTTTAAAATCATCAAAGAATTTAATCACTAAAGTAAAAATTAAAATTTTAAAACGGAAATTTAAAATGTTATTTTTAGGAAGTTGGGTAAAGGAAATACAGACCTACCCTAATGAGTTTTGAATCTCCTCAAATCTCATTCAAAATTATCTTTTTCCTTTTTTGTAGAATAAAAAGGTATGAACAGCTCATTCAAAATACCTAGATATTTTTTGATAAGCTAAAGAGATCTCTTTGATTACCTATATTACATATACATAATACATTCTCATTTAATAAATAATAACACCATCAAATAGTACACAAATAAGTTTAAACTGTACAAATATTTTACCGGGCACGCCCTCTTCTAACAGAATATAAATAAAGCTATTGAGGGCATTTAAAGGTATCTGTAATGCCGTACTTACTTCACTCATTACATACAAAACTCTATATCACAGAAGAGATAACACAGAAGCGACACTCCCCGATCCCGCCAAAACAAAATTTCTTGGCGTATGTCGCGTCACCATACTTTTGTTAGTACAATGGTACAATCAAAGAACGTATTAGAAACCGTTCTTTGGTACAATTTATTTATATCATAACGACAGTGAACTCTATATATAACTGGAAGGATAACGTCGAATATAAAAATTGACGAAATTGACCCGTTCTGTTAGAGCAAGATGGACGTTAGTAGGGGGAATGCTATCCTTATCTTACTACATTTCTCTTATGGATATTAAAAATAATGTTTGGTTAAGACTTATTTCATGATTAATTTTTAAATGTACAATTATAATATAAGTGTACGATAATTATATATACAAGAGTGAAATTTTTAATATTTTGTGTTTATTTCTCATTTTAAGTATTAACCACGCCTTCGCACGTTTATACAAATACGTTAGAAAGAAATAGGTGTCCACTACGCAGCAGCGGTGCTTGCCTAACAGTCGGGGACAAGTTACGAAAGCATTTGCAGTAACCGTTATCCTTCCAGGGTATCGAGTTCACTGCATAACGGTAAGCATTTTGACATCCTTTACAGACCTACGGCACTATACATCAATATTGGTCTCTTATTCGTTGTTACTTCTTTATCCCGGTTACACCCCAAATTTTTAAAATCTGAAGCACCAAAAATAAATACCTAATCAAGCCGTAATTTTTGAAAAAATAAGCAGTTGAGAAAGTTCGTTTTTAAATAACTTCAGTTTTGTAAACCTGTGTGTCATGCATGACACTATTTTAGTATCTATCAATTGAAAAAAAATATACTAAACCTGCAAATAACCTCGGCGCTTTAGTGGGGGAATAAGCGTAGAAAATGGTACAACATTTACGTGTTAAGAACGAGGTTGAAACAAGAGATAGTAGCAGGCGAGTATTCGCGTACCTACCTACCTATAGTGCCGTAGGTCTGTAAAAGGATGTCAAAATGCTAACGGTAACATAACATGTAAAGTCTATCTCAAAGTATATCGTCTTGAAATTTACCTAATTAAAGGATTTATTTTCTAATCTGCATTGTTAGAAGATAAACACGTTTTAAATGCCTACCTGATTGTGATAACAAAGGGAGCCTCTAGGTATTTTATGACACGGCACTTTCAAGACGATATACTATGAGACAGACTATACTTAAATTTATATTACACGAATCGTCATTTATTTATTAAAGCTGTTTATTTTTTGGGAGATTTAGTTAGACGTTTCTAGGAAAGTTTTGTAAGTACAGAACGTACGGAGAAAGATTGCCCCAAGGTCGGATGCGCACTCGTATAATTGTAAATTTTCCAAGCTTGGCAATCATATGATACCAGTGGTGTCGCCGCTAAATTCCGTTTAATTCGTAACATCTGGCTTGAATATTAAAAAAAAATGATTTTTGTCTTAAATGAGTATATGTGATTTAATTTTACATGTACACGTATTTTTTCTTACTTGTTACTAACATATAAATTTAAAAACACTGCGAGTTTTATTTCCTCATAAAAAGCAACGCCAGTGTTAAACGTGGAAAAAGCAGTTTACATGCCGATCGCTTCCGAATACACGAAGTTCACCTGCGCACCCGAAGCAATCTTTCTCCGTACGTGCAGTAGGTTCTTGAAAATGTGTACTTAACTGAACTGAACCTATCGTTAACATTGCGGTGGGCAAAATGCGTACATTAATGTATTTCAAATGCAAAATTCAAAATACTCATAAGAGAGTATTTGAAATACAAAATACAAAATACTTTACGGAAAAATCATCAAATACAAAATACAAAATTCAAATGTATTTCAAATACTGTATTTTCAATACAAGTATTTTGTGACTGCCCACCCCTGGACTCACAGAAGACATAATACAGAAGCGACACTCCCCGATCCCGCCAAAACAAAATTTCTTGGCGCATGTCGCGTCGCCATATTTTTGTTAGTACAATCAAAGAACGTATTATATACCGTTCTTTGGTACAATTTATAATATCATAACGGTAACCACCGGTAACATAACATGTAAAGTCTGTCGCAAAGTATATCGTCTTGTAATTTACCTCATTAAAGGATTTATTTTCTAATCTACATTGTTAGTAGATAAACATGTTTTAAATGCCTACCTGATTGTGATAACAAAGGAGACCTCTAGGTATTTTATGACAGGGCAATTTCAAGACGATATATTAATGTAGGTACTATGAGACAGACTATACATAAATTTATATTACACGAATCATCATTTATTTATTAAAGCTGTTTATTAGGTTTCAGATAAATTTGCGAATAGGGAATTTAAAACATCTGGAAAAAGAAATTTTAAATTACAAATTTTATGTAATCTTTAGTTTAAAATAATTAATAGGAGTACTAATTGCATTGAAAATAAATAGTTTTTAAAAAGTACCTACTTGTTTTTTATTCCAATGTAAACTATTAAAAATTAAGTTAACATTTGCGAAATATGGTTGCCATTCAGAGAAGTACATTAATGCTGAAAACTAGTGTTTTTAAATTTCCCACGTAAAGTACTAACAAAAACATGGCGAAGGTCGCCAGTATTTGTCAAACGAACATCAAAGGTGCCGCCACAAGTGTCGCTTCTGTATTATGTCTTCTGTGGTATGGTGAAAGCAGCATAATTGGTTTATGCAAATTAGTCTGAATAAGTATTTTCATTGTCTTATCCCTTGGGCAGTGTAGAATTACATTCATTTTTCACATGGTAATATATTTGCATTGAATGATAAAACAAATAATTCAACCTTAAAATACATAACATGGTGACACTGTACATTTAAATATTGTTGGTCATTATTATTAGGTGTTTTCTTTTTGCATCGCCACAGGGTTAGGTAAAGTCAGAATCATCACGTGATTGAAGTGCCTTGCGTCATGTAGACATTTCTGCCTCAGGTTAATATAAAACTTAAATAAAGCTTTTAAAACGAATAGGGTTCTTGAGAACTGAGTCAAACTGTTTTTATAAAACGAATGGGGTGTTATTGACAGAGCTGACTTAAGTCTACCACAAGGTGCCATACCGCGTTTTTTGTAGTTTTTGTAGTTTTTCGAGTTTCGCGTTTCGCGTTTATTAAGTGCCAATAGCCACTGCCCAAATTTTATTTATAGGTACTTATTATTACCTATTTTGTACTGCATTTAATAATTTGGGATCCTCTTACAGAATCATGGCATTCTATACAACTCATGTTATAATTCAGTACAGGTAACTAAAGTTTAAGATTTGCTCATATCTGCAGAACATTTATTTCTGTTTGATGTACATTTATTCATTATTGTTCATAATAGAAAATATTCTTTCTATATATCATATATGATCTTTTTAGCATATACAGGGTGATTCATTAAGAATGTCCAATCTCTGAATTGTAGATTCCAGACCTCAAAATATGATGATTCTGCCCAACATGCCTATACAAATATTGCTAGTTTCCGAGATACCGGGTGTTTAAAGTTTAAATATGAATTTTGATTTTCGCAATAACAATTAATTAATGTGATTAAAAATAATAGACAAGGGTTATTTGATATGAAGAGATCTTTGCGAAAACGGATCATAAATAATAGTTTATTGTTGTTACACATTTAGAGAATAAATTTTTTTTAAAATTAAAATTTATTGAACTGTTTAGAAGCAAATAACTCGATAACTGATCGAGTTACACGAATCAAACAAGAGTAACTTTTTTTTGTAGAATCTAACGCTTTTCCATATTTTATTATTAGTTTGCTAATAGTTCAGCCGAAAAAAATTTTTGCTTAGATTTACTAAACACAACCAAGTATAACTAGCGCCCTCTATTAGCAATGCTAAATTAGAGTCCAAATTGGCAATCCTCATGCAAAAAAGGTAAAACTGCCAATTTTCAAAAAGAAATTGTGAAAAAATAGAAAGTTATTGCGAAAATCAAAATTCATATTTAAACTTTAAACACCCGGTATCTCGGAAACTATCAATATTTGTATAAGGCATGTTGGGCAGAATCATCATATTTCGAGGTCTGGAATCTACAGTTCAGAGATTGGACATTCTTAATGAATCACCCTGTATAATATATGCTAAAAAGATCATCCATTTTTGATGTGAAATGCAGCGTACAGCTGACCCATTAGTGCTTCCAATTTTCCAAGGATCATTCAATTCAGAGGATTGACGATCGAAAGGTGATCCAATTTATGTATTTTTTCCATGTTTTTTTTTTAAATACAGGAGATTTCCTGCTATATGTGAATTGAGATAGGAGATTTGCTTCAAAAATAAGAGATTCCTATTAAATATAGGAGACCTGGCAACCCTAATTGTATATAGGGTAGTGTCATTGACATTTCAAAGCAAAATTCGTAATACCCGATGATTGACTCCCCCAAATTGTTTTTGGGTAAAAATATATTAATCTTTTTTGTTAAGGAAAATTTTGTACATCCCTTCCCCCCCAGTATTAGCACTGACTTAAAGCGTTGATTGAAAAATCCTCTTAAAGTCAACGGTATTAGTTTCAATTTTCTTCATTCTAATGTGCAAGTTTTACTTTTTCAATTTTCCAACTTCAGAATGAAGAAAAGTGAAACCTATACTGTGCAAATTTTACTCGAAAACATTTGGTAAGTCAATTATCTCATAGTAGGAATGTTACATTGAAATAGGTGTGAAACCACAGTGTAAATAAAGTGCGTTGCTACTAAAACAGAACTGTTATTAATGAAGTAAACAATGACTCAACGAAAAATTGCTATATTTATGTATAAAAACTTAATTGTGCAAATTATAATGAATTAAATACTGTGGATGCCTATAATATAAACCCAGTACAGAGAGGATGACTAGGTACAATGTTTAGGTATACAATATTTGACCTTCACCATATACCCAATTAAAAACATTTCTTTCAAGCGTTGTTACGTTGGAATAATGTGTTTCCAAAATGGGTAAGACCATATGAGATAATTGCCCCTAATAAAAACATAGTGAAGTGAGGCAAATATGTTAAGTCAATTCCGCTGCGATACTTTAACAGCATTTTCAAAGCATTACATTTTGCTTGAGAGTATGGTGGATAACGGCTAGAAGCCAATGTTTCTCCAATTATGCCCAAGTTCTTATAGAGGCAACCTTTCTTGTGACTAAATGTATCAAATGTATATTTTCCATGATAAGCTCCCATTCCACTAGCACCGACTCCACCGAAAGGTAAGGAACCAACGCCAAAATGCATAGCTGTGTCATTAACACAAACTCCTCCACTTGATGTATTTTCTAAAAACAAATCAACATCTCTCTTATTATTTGAAAAAATATATAACGCTAAAGGTTTATCACGTTTGTTAATAAAATTTAAAGCATCATAGGCGTTGGTAACATTAACAATCGGTAAGATAGGACCGAAAATCTCATCCTCCATAATAGGATCGTTAGCCTGGACATCGACTACTACACTTAATCCAATAAATCGCTCTTTAGCATCCGTCTCACCTCCCAAAGCAATTTGACAACCCTTTAGAAGACCAGATAACCTTTGGAAATGTTTATCATTCACAATTCTGCAAAAATCGGGCGAATCTTTAGGGTTGGTTTTATAAAATTCCTTTAAAACGTTATCCGCCGCTTTAAGAAATTTTGCTTCTACCTCTTTGTTACATAAAATATAATCGGGTGCGATACACGTTTGACCCGAATTGATCCATTTACCCCACAATACACGATGTGCGACAACATCAATGTTAGCAGTATTATCTATATAGACAGGACTTTTACCACCAAGCTCCAATGTTGTTGGAGTGAGAAACTTGTTTGCGGCAGCATGTACGATTTTACCAATATGGGTAGAACCGGTGAAAAAGATGTAGTCGAATTTCTCCTGTAATAATTCAGTTGTTTCAGGTGCGCCGCCTGTATACACCTGGTAACACTCATTGTCGAGGTATTTGGGTATAATTTCTTGCATAAATTTAGCACTTGCAGGTGTTACCTCTGACGGTTTTATAACCACACAATTCCCGGCTGCAATAGCACCAGCTAAGGGCATTAATGTAAGTAGTAAGGGATAATTCCACGCCCCTATTATAAGAACAACACCATATGGTTCACTGTACAAATATGTTTTATCCAACCAATTTGCAAAACTTCTGGGAGGACGTTCTGGTTTTACCCATTCATGTAAACTATTTATTGTATGTTTCAAGTCGTAAGTAAGCAGTTCGATTTCTAAAATTTCGACTTCCTGTCGACTTTTTCGTAAGTCTTCGGCAAGTACTTCGATCATACGTGTTTTGTTTTCACTGTACATTCGTAAAAGTGATCTTAGTTGCTTTTCACGAAATTTTACATCTTTTGTTGTGCCAGTTTGAAATGCAGCTCTTGCTACTTCGACCACTTGGGTAGGTGATTTAGTACCTTTGAAAGCCATTGGACACCTAAAATAAAAATGAATAAGTTTTAAAACAGTTATGTGCAGAAGTACTAACGTTGTAGTCAATGTATGGTTACTAAATGCACAGTCAATATACACTTAAGTAATTCAATTTTACTAAATGTAAAACTACTTGTTATACAGTTTAAAGTTCAACATTTGAATTGATAAATAAAAGGAGGAGAGGAGAGTTGCACATGACCATGTATACTTCAAAACAACAAAATGAAAAAAAATAGAGGTTAACTAGGTCACACTTATGTATTCTACCAGTGACGTACCTAGAAGAATTTGAAAGGATGTACGCTAACTGCAACAAGGACACAATACACTTTGGGAAACTGTTCCAAATGCCTTTGTACCGTATAATTATGTAAAGAATGAAATTAATGAGCCTTTTTTATTGCGTAATTAAATACTTACCTATAAAGCGTTACCTATCGATTAGTGTGAAAACCGCACTCAAAATTTCTATCTAAATTAACGGAAGGAAGTGGGGGCTTTTATCAAACGAATTTTCTCCTTAGTTATGAAGCTGATATGATTAAATTAAATTAAATTAAATCACTTAACTTATAGGTACTGTAGTTCCTATTTTCTGCACAAAATGCAAACGTGCGTATGACCACATTGTTGGCTGTGGTATGGACCTAGGTGTAAGAACCTATGTTGTACTTGTAAATGTAGTTATGTGTGTGTGCTAAAGACAGGTAATTTTAATTTAGCAAGTTGTATGTTTATGTAGAATGTGTAAGTATAAAATTTAAATATTGTAAATAACGGCTTTATTTACATTTTAAATTAAATTATTTTTTATTCATTTATTATTACCATTAAGAGCATAAAGTGAACGCCAAACAAAATTCGTTGCACGTCATATAATGTGAGTGACGTAGATTGGGGGCAATGTTGCCAGATTGTAATTGAAAGAAGGTAACGCAAATAAAACTTCTGAGTTCACTCGTAACTTTAGTTATAATAAATAAAAAACAAAATCAAAACTTCAAAATTGTGACAGTCAAAACATAACCACAACAAAACATTACAAAATCGACACCTTATGGAATTGGCATTGGCAACGTTGCTGAAAACAATCCATTGTTACCAACGCGGCGATCATAAAATTCTGATGAAATTAATTTTTAGCAGGTCGCATTTTCACGATTTTTATGCCGTTACATTTACGGCAGGGACGTCAATTATCAGCTGATTGCTGACGTGCAACGGATTTTGTTTGGCGTTTACTGTACCTACTTAGCGGTTTGTAACTTTCAATCTTAGATAAATAATGGGGAAATAATAGTATCTATATATTAAGAAACAAGTTTCATAAGGTAGGTTTTATGGCACGAATCAACGTTTAGAAAACGAGTGGCGCGGCCACGAGTTTTCTTAATGATGAGTGCCATAAAAGCGGTATGAATGAGTTTTTTATTCGCTTTTTCAAGCGACTGTAGGGGGTGCTGTAAAATCTTATTATGACCGCCAAACGGTGACCAGCGCGGGTTTTGCACAAACCTGCTCACGTTTTTGTGTTAAAATTCGTTAAACTTGGGCATCGTTAATAGAAATTTAAATAATTTACGTTTTAAATCAACTTGTTTTAACGACAACCTAAACACCAATCACCAACACCAAAACTGATCACCGTTTGGTAGGTTTATGTACACGCCACCAGGGGGCGACTCTTTTGATTGAAACGCGAATACTTTTTTATAGAATTTGCGCCTTTTGCAAGCAATTTTATAGTAATTAAGGTACCTATCTAGGGTTATGAACTAAATAACGCCTAAGGTCAACAGTGTATAGCCCGAGGGATATACGTCGACGTCGACCGTAGGCGTTATGTTCATAACGCCCGTGGTGCCTTCTTTACTTTAGGTGTTTTCTTTTTGCATGTTGTGGTAGACCTAAATCAGCTCTGTCAATAACACACCATTCGTTTTATAAAAATAATCTGACTCGGTTCTCAATAACCCTATTCGTTTTAAAAGCTTTATTTAAGTTTTATATTAACCTGAGGCAGAAATGTCTACATGACGCAAGGCACTTTAATCACGTGGTGATTGTAACTTTATCCAACCCTGTGGCGATGCAAAAAGAAAACACCTTTTATGTCATATTGTACTTGAAGTTGATGAAGTTGATTAAGATGATTAAAACAGATGATAACAATGACATTATCAAAATCGAGGGAATTTTTTAGAGATTGGAACTACTACTTTTCAAATTGTCAATTCAAGATTTATTTAAGGTTAACTACAGTATTTGCTACAGTGAACTCAGTCACGTTCAGTATAGACATAGAGTTTATGAGATGACTGATCATTTTGTGTTCACTGATTTGCTACGAATTAATTCGGTAATACCAACCTTAGATTAAATAGATTACATAGATACGCCCACAAACCACTAAAAATAGACTGTCCACTTCTATAGAAAAATAGTTGGTAGAGAAATGCGGGACGGCGACTTCACAAGAGGAAAAGGGTAGGTTGAGTGACGCCCACAGCACCTTATTGGTTAATGCTTTATTGGGGGAAAATTTGAATTGAAATAAAGTAAGGTTATTGTTTTAATAAAATCATATTTGTGGTTATGTTTATCATTTATGCATTGAACTGTACGCTATACGCAACTGGAAAGGAAACGTCCATAAGCGGCACTGAAGCCACAGCAAAGTTAGGCAACCCTCAACGACTGGGCATTTCTGTCTCTTTCTTTCGCACGCAACGTCATATCTATAAACGATAACACGGGGAATAAAATGTAAGTAAAGCAGGTAAAAATACGTTGATGGTTATCTCTTTCACCAGTCATACATCCATTGTGATCCAGGTCAATAAAACGTTTACAATAAAATAAATCAATGTTTTATTATGAGAATACTTACAATTTTTGTGACGCTATACTTGTACATCATGCATATTGAGAATACAAACGCGTTTACAAAAAAAATGAATTCAGTTATTTCGTTTGTAGTAAAAAAGTTATATAAAATTTGGTGCTATTTTCTACTAATTGTTATGAACTATTAAATTGTTAAATTGACTTATTTACCCTTAGATCATTGGAGTATATATGATCTAAGAGTTCACCAGACAAAAATTATGCAATTTCTACATTGCTTGTCTTTGAAAATACAGTAGAACTCCACTATTCCGAAAATCCGCCTATTCTGAACTAACTAAAAACACGCGCACTTATATTTCTCTTCATTTCATTCCTGGGCCTTTTATTGGGCACGGAGAAATTACACGTTACGTTATTTATTAAAAACAAATCGTATAAGTTGCGTTGACAACGATAGCAAATAACGTTAGATAAAATTTGTATTAACAAGACTTATTCACCCATGAAATTGTTTAATACTGCGTTTATGGCCTAAATTAGGACATCCGTATGCAACACAACAATTCACCATCGTGTTTTGATTTAATAAATTTCACAATCACTTTCAAATATTATTGTACACCTTTCAAACTATGGGAAATACGCGGTTAAAAGATATCTGCCCTACCTACTAACGCAACAAGTTAGAAAGCGACAGAAATGCCCAGTCGACATCTGTGCTTGTCAGGCAAGCATGGCTTCAACGCCTACAATGCATTAGAATAGGCCGTATCCCTTCCAGTTGCGTATAGCGTATAGTTCAATGCATTTATGTATCTATTGAAAATGAAATAAGACATTAGTTACCATTTACATGATATATAACAGTGAAAACAGCACCTATTCTACAAAGTAATACATCTGCCGGTGAATTTGTTGAAATTTTACAATGCGATGCTGGCATAACAACACTTTTGGAACGTTCAGCAACAGTTTTTTCTTCATAATCCTGAAATAAATGTGGATATAATCAATTAAAAAAATAATATTGTATCAAGCTTACTTATTTATACATCTATTGGAAATGCATCATTACGTAATAAAATTGTGCTGAAGTCTTAAATAATGTCACTTTATAAAGGGAAACCCATGTCCAATTTTTAAATTCTCCATTAATAAATTCAACCCATTTGTTAAAAATGGGCTTTAAATATAAATGTTTTGGGTTTGGAAACCTAAATCTACGGACTTTTCTATTCCTATTCTTCATATTACACATGCGGGGATCATATTGTTATGTTCTAAGTCTAACAAATAGCGAAAGTAAATATAGGTATAGGTACGCAAGTTTAAAAACTTACCAGAAAACTATAAACTTTAATACACAAAAAGTAATAAACAACAAAATATACCTAAACGCAAATCCCAATAATGAACGATTATGCGACGCTGATGTACCTACTTCACATATTTTAAACGAAAAATACCGCTATAAAATCAAACACTTATCGCTTTCGTTTGAATCAGCAAATGTCAATTTAATTTATAATTCTCAGTACCAACTAATTTTGTGAACAGGTTAACCAACCTACAAATCCCCTTTCCTCTTGTGAAGTCAACACCCGCATTTCTCTACCAACTATTTTCCTATAGCAGTGGACAGTCTATTTTTAGTGGTTTGTGGATACGCCACTCTAATGCAACCGTTTGTTTTCGTGTGAAACCGATGAGAACAATTCGCTAGATGTCGCTGTATGTTAAATTTATGCAGAGTCAGTTACTGACTCTGAATTTATGAAAGATTCCAACCATCTTGGAAATTATGTTATGTAACCTAGCAATGTAGTATTATTTATATATATCATTTGTCATTGTCATATACAAAAATCATTATATGTGCATTAGTTAGTGTCGTAATCATAGAACAAGAACAAGGGTTAGTCGTAATAGATGTATTATCTGACAATTGTATGTATATTTCAATCCATTCAACACTTAGGAATATAACAACCCCTAAGATTTAACCTAACATTTGCATTTTGAATTTTGCAACGTTACCTTATCTTATCGTAAATACGTGTATGTATGTATGTCCTGTACGTTCTTTTAGACTTTCATATTAATATACATTTCTTAAATAAAAATGTTTTTTATTTATAAGTAAAGGGCGGATTATATGCAAAATTTATATAGGTTATACTAGAAGTTACATGACAAACCTTCCATATGTATACAAATCCCATTAAATGTGCCATAAAGTCAATTACTTTTTTCCCTCTACATACGACAAGTATTTGATGTAACTTTTAGTATAATCTATATTGATTTTGCATATAATCATGACTGATAAGCACACTGTGCTGATAAGTAAAATCAAAGACTATCAAGGATAGTCTTTGGTAAAATTTAAAAAAAAATTGAATATCCCGCCGCAATGAAACGCGTGCGAACATCTCGTCAGATGGCGCTAATTTGAAAACAAACAAGGGTAGGGAGTGGCGTATCTATAGGTGTTTTCTTTTTGCACCGCCACAGGGTTAGGTAAAGTTACAATCATCACGTGATTAAAGTGCCTTGTGTCATGTAGACATTTCTGCCTCAGGTTAATATAAAACTTAAATAAAGCTTTTAAAACGAATAGGGTTATTGAGAACTGAGTCAAATTATTTTTATAAAACGAATGGTGTGTATTGACAGAGGTGATTTAAGTGTACCACAAAATGCAAAAAGAAAACACCTTATTACTGTGTTTATGGTACGATTCTTAGGTTACCTAATGTACGATTGTAAAATTAAAATCAACTTGACATAATATTTTCCCATCGATTCTTGAATAAGAGATATATTTCACTCAAATATTTCTTTAACACCTGATATATATTGATGTCATCTGTCTTTCCTTAGCTGGTAAGCTCACAGCTGTACACGAATGTTCCAGATTCGGTAACGGTAACGGTAAGAAATAAAATTGAACCAATTCCTTATTTCTTACTGCTTACTGCTTACCGCTTATTTCTACTATAAATGATCCATAAGTTCATTTTCTTACCGCTTATTTCTTATTTCTTATTGCTTACCGATACCGACACTATAAATGCAGCTTTAAAACCAATGAATAAATTTATTCATTGATTAAAACTCCCAAATTTCTATTAAAGCACGCAAATGACGTCAATTGAGCGACTGATAATCACTGACCTGTATCATAACTGATAATATTGTAACTTTACCTAACCCTGTGGCGATGTAAAAAAAACACCTATTAGGTGAATTTCGTGATAGTAAAATTCATAGCTGATTATGCTGATTATTATCGTTACGGTCAAAGATTAGAGAGCGAAGTGTGGACATGCAATGTTTTAAGATACAGGTCAGTGGTTATACACTACCACCACGGACGTATAAAAAACATACGTCCGTGACACCGTGACTACCACATATGTACAATGTACTATACTAAAATCGCTACTACGCTGTCAAGTGTCACTGATCACTGTCTGCTGTCAAGTGTCACTTTCTGCTGTCAGTTACTACCGTATAAAATAAAAAAAAGTAAATGTCCACAAAACAAACACTATTTGTGTAAATGTCCCTCATATAAGTAAAGTATAGTCACATTAGGTACATAAAGAAATAAAAGTTGTGAGTGTTTTCGCTTTTAGGACAGAATATGGATAATTCAAAATCCCCTGTTACAATACTTCAAGAACTGGCAATGTCTAAGAAATGGACATTACCTGAATATACATTAATTCAATCAAAACTAGGAACTCATAGTACTGAGTTTCATTACCAAGTTAGTATTAATGGAGAAATGGCAATGGGCATTGGAAGATCAAAGAAACAAGCGAAACAATGTGCTGCTAGTATGTTACTCGACAAGCTACCCAAAACAAGTGACAATGACTCAATGGAGTCAAATATACCAAAAAAGAAAATGAAACTAACTAATTGTATCTCGGATTTGATCGGTTTGTGTTCGAAAAATAAACTTCCATCACCTGTATTTATACAAGTATCTCAAACTGGTCCTGATCACTGTAAAGAGTTCACTTTTGAATGCAAAGTAATTTCTATAACTACAAGAGGCACGGCAAATTCTAAAAAACAAGCACAGCACTACGCTGCTCAAGAAATGATAGACAAGTAAGTTACAAATCTCATGACGACAATTTGAAATGTTTTTTTCCAAACCTGCTTTAGTTAAGCTTATAGTCTATGATCCGGTATTAGAAATAATATACAGTGTGTCTGCTTAAGTTCGCACCATATGGAAAACTTTTTTATTATTAATTTTACGAAAAAAAGTTATTCTTTATAAAAAGTTCTGCATGTTCTAAAATTTAAAATACAATCATCAGATATTAAATTTTCTCAGTCGTGTACACGGTTTGTCAAAAAATATGAATTTTTCTCAAGAGTAGAGTACCTAGCTTTATTTTTGACAAAATTGAAAATTGTTATTAAAAGAAGTTGATCAGAACTAAAAACTACGTTCAAATATGCAATTACATCCTGCTAGTTAAAAATTTTTTTTTACAAGTTTTTCTCAAATTACTACCTACCGATATTGATACTTAAAATTTTTTTTTCCTATTTTTGTCTACAATGACAATGCAAATTTAAGTGTAGTTACGTGAAATCTAGGATGCACTTATAAACAAATGATTTGTATTATATCAAGAAATGTTTGACAGTGAGGTTTCTGAACGGACAGAAATCGTATCAGTATCGGTAGGTAGTAATTTGAGAAAAAAAAAATTTTATTTAACCAGCAGGATGTAATTGCATATTTGAACGTAGTTTTTAGTTCTGATTAACTTTTTTTAATAACAATTTTTGATATTGTCAAAAATAAAGGTACTTTACTCTTGCGCAAAATTAATATTTTTTGACAAACCGCGTACACGACTGAAAAAATTTAATATCTGATGATTGTATATTGTATTTTAAATTTTAGAACATGCAGAACTTTTTATAAGGAATAACTTTTTTTCGTAAAATTAATAATAAAAAGTTTTCCATATGGTGCGAACTTAAGCAGACACACTGTATATACCCTCATCTGTTATTGGACGATGACAAAAATTATAAGTTAGATAATATATACGTCGATAAATTGCAAATAGGTTGCCTAGATAAATTGCGTACCAATGCTGTTAAATCTGCTTTCTGGGTGCTCCATTCCATGTGATAGACAGGTAGTAGAGCGTTCTTCTGTAAGAAAGTGGATTTAGGTGGCGTTATCATAAAAAAATGTTATACCGTTCCATAACATTAAATAGGATCGATACTTCCAACAAATATTTATGCCCTTGCTGACCTTACTTATTTAAACATTCTTTTAATTCAAGTATATAATAAACAGTCATCGACTCTTTTTTGGTTATTCTACAATTTCTTGTCTATCAATTACCCTGTTGAGCAATGCTTTACTGTTTTTTTTCATACATATTTAATAATTAACGACCTACCAGATCATTTTTTGACGGACATGTGTTTATGTATGCCAACGATATATCTATAATTTTATTGTAGCTGACAAGTGTATGTTAAAAGTTCCTAAAAAAACATTTCGGTTCTTAATCATTTCAAAAATTGGTGTGGTAAGAATAAAATGGCCATTAGCTATAATAAAACGGTGTGTGTAGAATTTCATAGCAAATGGAAGGCGTCAACACAGATGAATATAAATTTCGAAGGTTCAGAAATTAAGATTAGCGATAGCTCAGTTTTTCTACGGTCAGTTTTAGACAAACACTTGAACTGGAACGACAATATTGATAAAATATGAATAAAACTAAATCAAAGTTATTTTTTAATCTTACTTGAGAAAAATCTTAAACACTAAAAAATTATTAACCGTTTACTATAGTACAGCTTACTCATACATTAACTATAATATCATACTATGGGACCAAAGTACAAATTGGCATTAAGTATTTGTCTTGCAAAAACGGATTTTGAGATTGGTTTGTAACTTAAATTATTTAGAGTCGTGCAGAAGTTATTTTGAAAAATATAAAGTACTAACAGTAACAAGTATATATCTGTTAAAGTTACTTTCATATATACACCAAAATAAGAACCAGTTGACTTACCATAGTGACATACATAGTCACTTTACTAGAGGGAAAAATAAAATCTATTTGTCCACGAAACCTAAACACGTCCTCTGTATGAAGTCACCCATTATTGCGGGTAGTGTTCTTTACAATATTCTTCCGGAACCGTTTATTAACTGTACGACTAAAGGGTTCAAACAACTACTTAAAAATTTCTTAGAAAGTAATGTAATTTACTCGATTGAGTAATTTAGAAATTGTGTAACAAAAAGAAAATAACATTGTCTTAGTTAGTGAAATAATACTTTTCATATTCTTTGTTTTGTTGGTGTTATGTTATATACAAATAAGTGTTATGTACTATGTACTGTGGTAGTTGTCGTTACTGTTACATTCATGCCTATACAGCTTATATTATGACCAATCTGATTTTGTAAATGTTGCAGATTGGATATTAAATAAATAAAAAATAAAAAAATAAAAAATTACAAATTTCAGAGTCAGTAGATTAATAGAGTACCGCAACCTCCGCCATTTTTAGTCCTTTCCGCGCTTCACTCACTACACGCTCAGTAAAGTAGATGATGTTTTTACTAAATTTTTCGGAATATAATAAAAAAAATACACTTAACGGCACAACAACACGGCATTTTATTAAAAATTACGTACTTCGTAAGTATATTTTATGTATATGGACTAAAAATGGCCGCCAGGGCGGCATTTGTCGCGTCAAAGGCTTGCGGTACTCTATTAATCTACTGACTCTGACAAATTTATACCTATAACGCCACCTATTGAACAGTACACTGTAACTCTACAATTGCAATTTTTTTTTTAAACCAAAGGGCCTGAACATTTTTTTTATAAGGGACCCATTTCCTGTCCCATTTGTCCACGAAATAAGGTGGATCCCAGATGCTAAACTGTTACTGTTACATCGCTCCATTTAATATTTCGGAGAAAAATAATAAACAATGCGAATTGTTCAAATAACGCCTCCTAGCGTGGGTTACATGCATTCATAATGTGGTTATTGCGTTGTTTTAATTGCTAAAGCTTCATTTCTTAAATGAAACCTATTTTACCAAATTTGGTTAATCCAAACCGAATTTGTAATGTTTT
Organism: Pyrocoelia pectoralis; assembly: GCA_036250285.1. Taxonomy (NCBI): domain Eukaryota; kingdom Metazoa; phylum Arthropoda; class Insecta; order Coleoptera; family Lampyridae; genus Pyrocoelia; species Pyrocoelia pectoralis. The sequence goes on along the minus strand of CM070080.1, from coordinate 19,050,389 downwards.
TAATTTTTAATCGCTACATTGTTTCCTCTCCTACTTCTCTTATTTTATAAATAAATAAATGTCCTACAGCAAAAAGTGTTAAACCAAAAAGATGCAGAATTTTAATAGCATTTTTTAACAATTTATATGGAGATATTATCTATAAAATTACCTTCCTTTTCATGACTAGCAGTAGAATTAGGATCTCCTTATCTCTAAACAAAGGCTCCATGGCTATTACCTCCTGAGATATGAATATCCATTATCATTTTAAGACAAATTGCTTAAAAGTTATCACAAATTCGTCCGTGCACTTAATCAAAATATAATCTACTCGTTTTCAGAATAACAAGTATTCTACCTGACTTGGTTGCCGAATATCATAAACAAACATTTCCTACAAAAGAAGAAGAAGAAGTTAAAGAACAATCTTCTCGCATACAATTGTCAAAACCTGAACCTGATTCATCTGCAAAACTAGAAAAAGAAACTAAAAAAACATCAGAGTTACAGCAAACTTCACCCATAATACAAACAGAACCTAAGGAATCAGGTGTTGATAACTTTATAGGCTCCCCTATAAAGTTGGCGAAACCGGATTCGTCTGTCACTGCGGAAATTGAAGAGAAATCTGAAAGCATACAATCGACAGATATCAAACCCAATTTATCTGAAAATGCTACGAATATTACTCCAGTTGAAAAGGGTGAGAATTCTTAAACAGTTAGGGTAGGTTAATCTATAAACATTTTTATATACTTATTCTTGTATTTAGTGTGCCTAGACCTGTGCGAGGAACTCGACAAGAAAAATTGAAAAACTCTCATCAAGTAAAGACTGCTGTGTAAATTTAGAGATAGTGTTGCTTTAGTTTTTCAAATTGTTATATTTTACCATTTAAATAAAAAGGATTATAAGTGCAAAGTAATAGGAAAAAACCACAGACAGTTGCACCAACAAATGCCGCCACATTGTACTGTGTAAAACCTAAAGATACTGTTATACATCATAACTTTGAATCGCAACAGAATTATTAAATACTTCAGCTTCTATGGGCTAGTTAGAGAGTGAGAAGTACATTGTTTATATTATTGAAGGTGAATTGCTGGTAATGTGTTTAAGTCGTATTCTTTATTATATTCACTGCAGTATTTTACATGTAGGATTTCATTTTTACCAATCCTTTATTGGTAACAACAATAACTGATTCAAAAGGTTTCGAAAATAGTTTACAAACAAATTCCAATTTAATGATCCTGAAATAGTTATTTATGTATCAAGGGAATTATAAGGGTCTTAATTACCGAGGGTAAAGTTTGCGTCCCGAGGGCCTTGCGCCCGAGGGACAGCAATTACCCGAGGTAATTGAGACCTATTAATTAATTCCCGTGATACATAGATAATTTTATTTCTGACCGAGTTTAATAAAATTTGTTCATTTCCGGTATATTTGATTCGGGTATCGTCAATTGCAGTTTTGGTTGTTGCTAGGTTACTGGTTCACTTTCTCCACTTCTTTTTAACCTTTATATTAGTGATTTACCGAACACTAAATGCCGAAAATTTGTTTATGCCGATGACTTAATATTGTCGTGTCAATATAAAGAATTCAATGACTTAGAAGAATGTCTAAGTAATGATGTGGAAATCATGAATAATTACTTTAAAAAATGGCGACTTTGTCTTAACACATCAAAAACAGAAACTTCTTGTTTTCACCTATCCAACATGCATAAAAATAAGGAATTAAAGGTTAAATTTGATAGTATTACTTTGAAGCACAACTTCAACCCTATATACCTTGGTGTAACACTTGATACCTCATTAACTTATAATCAGCACCTACAAAGAGTTCGTCAAAAACTGAAAACAAGAAATAATATATTAATGAAACTTGCGGGATCTCAGTGGGGTGCCAATGCAAATACATTGAGAATATCGGCACTGGCTCTAGTGTATTCTGCGGCGGAGTACTGCTGTCCAGTTTGGATCAACAGTGCACATACGCACAAAATTGATGTACAATTAAATACCGCCATGAGAATAATCAGCGGCACACTTACATCTACTCCTATACCATGGCTATCTGTTCTTTCAAATATACCTCCAGCACATTTACGTAGAAAACAAGCAGTTAAGAAATTATGGAATAAATATCAATCACTTAAAGAAATTTTCCCAATTTGGAACGATATACAAAATTACAGCAATAGGCTTTCTTCTAGAAAACCCTTTTGGAAAACAATAATAGAAATAGAAAATTTTTCATTAGAAAATGAGTGGAAACTATTTTGGACAAACGAAAAGGTCTTTAATGTAGGTTTGGTTATGGACCCTACTAAATCCCTTCCTGGATTCCATCATTCTAGGATGATTTGGACTAAATTAAATCGTATACGTACTGGTCATGGGCGATGTAATTTTATGTTATTTAAATGGGGTATAGTTCAAAATCCATTGTGTGACAAGTGTGATAATGACTATGAAGAAACTATAGAACACATTGTTGACCATTGTCCAGTGACTAAATTTCAGGGAGGTTTTACTATATTAAACGAACTAACACCGGAAGCTATCGATTGGTTACGCTCTATTAAAAATTTGTAGTTTATCTTTTACAACCTTTATATTTTTTTTTTTTTTTTTTTTTTTTATGATCTATGTTCTGTTTACTACATTCATTCATAAGACTAAAAAAAAAACTGGTTCATAAAAGAGCCGTAGAGGGAATTATAGCGTCTTTATATCCCAAGGGAGTTATGACACTCGTTATTGGTATCGTAACTATGACAATATAAGCTTATAATATCACTGTCAGAAATAAAATAAGTAACACAATTTAATGATCAATGAACTCGGCTACTAACAAAAGGAAAAGCGAGTCGATCTGTCTGGATATCTGTCCATTTTAATCAATACACGCGAATATCTCCAAAAGGACAATTTTTATCAAAAGTATTTCACCCCAAGGTTTTGTCTTCGAGGTGAAACAAGATGACATTATCAATTTAATTGCAGATGGTGCCACTTTAGAGATTTCATTACACTGGCGACAGCAGCGATTAGCTCCGCCCATCCTCCATTAAGAGGCAAAATTTTGGGCGGGTTTGTATGAACTCAACTGTGGTATCCTAATAGCAACTTGCTAAATCCAAATAAAAATTACACACTGATCAAACGTACAGTGGCTTTATGGATCAAAGGTAAACACAGAAAATTTGCCTCTTAATACCAAGTGACTAATCGGGTCAATAAAAAACGTTACATCGCTTGTCGCCACTGTTTGTAATAAAGTCACTTATTATAGCTTTCATCATGGCGGCCATTTGGTAAAAGCGACCCCCTATAAAATAAAGTGACCGGTTAGCGCTTCTATAGCCTGCAAAACCATGATACAAGAAAGTAATGTATGATAGATTGCCGTCCCAAAGTCGTTCGGCTTGCGCATGAAGTCACGCGGTTTTTACTAATCAGAATAGTTATTTACAGTAGTGACGAAGGTAAAACTTTTTTTGTTACATTCTTGATATAATACAAATCATTTGTTTCTCAGTGCATCCTAGATTTCACGTACTGTAACAGTACGGAAACAGAGCCTCTTTCCGTATCGTTTTCAGTCATTAGGTGTTTTCTTTTTGCACTGTGTGGTAGCTTTAAGTCAGCTCTCTGTCAATACACACCATTCGTTTTATAAAAATAATTTGACTCAGTTCTCAATAACCCTATTCGTTTTAAAAGCTTTATTTTAAGTTTTATATTAACCTAAGGCAGAAATGTCTTATGACGCAAGGCACTTTAATCACGTGATAAATGTGCATGTGCCCAACACTGGCGATGCAAAAAGAAAACACCTATAGAACTGTACACTAAGCAGTGAACTCTAATAATGTGTGTTTTGTGACTCTAAATATTAGAGTTCACTGACACTAAGGAACCTACGCAAGGCTTGCAAACGTATAGACCACAGACCACTATATTTTTAATGGTCTGTGGTATAGACACGGTTTATAATCCCTATATCTCTATTCTATTCTGAGGTAGGGCAAGGCCTCCTATAGTAGAGGCCTGGAACTGCATAACGTGACGTCACAGCTGACGATCCATTCTAGTAAAGTTGTGCGTGGGGAAAATGCGTGTTCAAGCAAAATACGGCAATTTCTAACTGAAACCGACAATCTATATGTGTTTTAAAAAGGGATACAAAGTCTTTAACAATTTTTACGTGAAAATCTGTAATGCCGATTGACGCAAGTTGCTCCCTGTAGGGTTGCAGTATATTTTAAAACAACCTAAATCTTTATTTGAACCCTTTTCTTTTGCCAAGCGGTCAGTTTATTTCTTCCTTTTGCAAATTTCCTTGGTTCTAATGTTAGGATCTTACGTTTTTTGGCAAATTAACAGTCATATAATGGGGACGATTTTCAAAATCTTTGGATATGCATCGTCGCTTAATTTTAATTGCGCTCGTGGAACAATTAAAACGGTACCATCCTCTCTAACTGGCCGATCCTCGCAAATTACAAGTTTATCTACAAAATGTTTAATGCATATTCTTGAAGATTCTGTAAGTACAATATTTTTGCGATGAATTGCGTGTATCCACTTATTTCTCTTCTCCACATCTTTCAGAAATCTAAATGCCAAAACCTTCTCAGAATTTCTGTTATTGCTTCGGTAGCAAGGTACGCATATAAAATGTTACAAGTACGTTTTACCAACTGTTAGTTAAGGCCGCGAACTTTTGAACATTTGTGAATTAAGTGAATTAAGCGCCCCATACACAGAGATACAAGTGTTAAAACTTGCCTGCACAGATATAGATGCGCGTGCAAATACGATTGTCAGTGGGCAAAATAGTCGCAAAACTGTTCAGTTCCAAGCACGGCTCGAAGGGAATCAATTGAGGGTTGATTTTTAGAGCAAATGCAAAGTCAAACCCTTGTGTGTGTATGTGCCTGTTCACGCCAAGCCATTGGCCACGTCGTAAAGTGAAATAATTAAGGTTATTTACACAATTCTTCAACTTCAATTGCGTTCAAGCCCACACGACTGACTGAAACAGCTATAAACACTCAAATTAAGCACGTAGCAATATTGCTGTTATATCGAAATGGATCGGCAATCGTGACGTCACAGCAGGAGAGGGGATGCAGTTACCGGCCTTCTATTTTAGGTGGCCTTGGGTAGGGGCACAAACCACTAAAAATAGACTGTCCACTGCTATAGGAAAATAGTTGGTAGAGAAATGCGGGTGTTGACTTCACAAGAGGAAAGGGGAGTTGTAGATTGGTTAACCTGTTCACAAAATTAGTTGGTACTGAGAATTATAAAATTAAATTGTGACATTTCAAGCGAAGTGATAAGCGTTTGATTTTACGGCGGTATTTTTCGTTTAAAATATGTGAAGTACATCAGCGTCACATAACCGTTCATTATTGGGTTTTGCGTTCATATTTTGTTGTTTATTACTTATTGTGTATTAAAGTTTATAGTTTTCTGGTAAGTTTTTAAACTTGCGTACCTACCTATATTTACTTTCGCTATTTGTTAGAATTAAGAACATAACATGGTCACCGCATGTGTAATATGGAAGAATAGGAATAGAAAAGTCTGTAGATGTAGGTTTCAAAACCCAAAACATTTATATTTAAAGTCCATTTTTAACAAATGGGTTGAATTTATTAATGGAGAATTTAAAAATTGGACATGGGTTTCCCTTTAAAAAGTGACATTATTGAAGACTTCAGCACAATTTTATGACGTAATGATGCATTTCCAATATATAAAGTAAGCTTGATGCAATATTATTTTTTTAATTGATTATATTTATGAGTTTCATATGAGTCTTCATATCCACATTTATTTCAGAATTATGAAGAAAAAACTGTTGCTGAACGTTCCAAAAGTGTTGTTCTGCCAGCATTGCATTGTACAATTTCAACAAACTCATCCGGCAGATGTATTACTTTTGTAGAATAGGTACTGTTTTCACTGTTATATATCATGTAAATTGTAACTAAATGTCTTATTTCATTTTCAATAGATACATAAATGATAAACATAACCATAAATATGATTTTATTAAAACAATAACCTTACTTTATTTCAATTCAAATTTTCTCCCAATAAAGCATTAACCAATAAGGTGCTGTGGGCGTCACTCAACCTACCCTTTTCCTCTTGTGAAGTCGCCGTCCCGCAGTTCTCTACCAACTATTTTTCTATAGAAGTGGACAGTCTATTTTTAGTGGTTTGTGGGTAGGGGTAGGGGCGCCAGAAAAGGGCGGACTATGGTGGTAATCATGGTACAATAAAACAATAAAGGAACGCAAATTCGTCAAGTTCGCGCTGATGACAATTTATCCCAATGACGTCACAGCTGTATTGTTGGTTGCCCATCTTGCAGGTATGCCTACATTATCAACGAATACTTGAGATGGTCTGTGCGCATTAGTTTTTAAAATTTCCCATTGTGTTGTGAATGGTTGTAAGAATAACTGCAAAAAAGTTGGACAAACATCCACTATTTTCGTTTTCCCTAGATACACTTTTATTAAGTGATAGGACTACACAAACACCACTACTTTATTGAAGTGGTAGAGCCCGATTATCCCAATGATGTCACGAACAGATGCGCATAGGCACAGAATATAGCCCCTAGAAACACAAGAGGTAGCACAGAAGAAATACATTTAAGTGATTTAGGTAATTTCTCAAGCGCGTATTTAAGGGGGTTATGGGGTAATTACTCCTCCCAAAGTTACGTTAGTATTATAAATATTACCTATTATAATCAGACAGTCTCTTTTATATCTTCTAATCTTTATATGTTTTTTCTCATGTGCATTTTTTATTACCCCTCCCAAACAAAATTTCTAGATACGCCGTTGGTATTTCTTCGGTGGCATAGGTATACCTTGTCTTATTGTACCATGGTGGTAGCATGCTACAATGAGTCAAAATATGTTACAAGCAATTTAATGCTATTTCGTTTTCTAAAATTCCAACAGCGAAAATATTCAAAAAATTAGTTAAAACCGCCAGGATTTGTTCGAAGCATTTTAACGTAAAACACTACGAACGAAATCTAAGATTTGAACTTTTGGGCTATTCTGCACGAAATCATCAACTTTTAAAAAAGGCGCAGTACCATATTTCTCGATTTACCTACCTTTGGAACAACCAAAATATGTTGAAGGAATTATGGCTAGAGATATGTGTTTTTAATAGATACTCCACAATTCTCGCATGTTTCTATACGTAATATAAGCATACATATTTAAGATTCAAATGTGTTATTTACCCTTAATCGTCGTAAAATATAGTAATCAATTAAACCATAAATTAACTTTTTTATATTAAAACTGTATAAAGAAACATTACTTTCATAATTAGTAAATAGCCTCAAATATATTTATTCAGCTCCGCGTGACGTCATGCGCAAGCCGGACGATTTTGGGACGGCAATCGATCATATCTTGTTCTTTTGTATCATGGCACATGTGGGCGGAGTCATGGTGCGTCACACGGAGCTGGAATTCAAACAACAACTACATATAACTGTTGATTGAAAATATAACATAATTGTATTTGTCTAATTTCCGCCGGAGTTAGCTGTTCGATCCACTATCTCATTTTTTCTATTCAGGAAACTAAAACACGAAACAACACTTAAATTTGCTCGAAACTTAAATTTGACAGTTATCCAAAGTGTATTGACATAGCCACCTATTCAAATACATTGGTTGAATTTAAATGCTCTTTAGGAAGTAGTTCATCGCCGCCGCAACTAACGTCAACTAATATTATCACAAGTTTATTCTGTGATATTATGGAATTATAATTTAAACAAATTTTTCCGAATACGTTAGGTAAATAACTATTGCTGTGTCTGTATTTGTTTTTTTTTTAATTGCCAAAAGGAACTTACTTTCCGAACGTACTGATATTTCAGTGGACAACTTTGAACATTGACTCCGCAGAAATCCCTGAACCCTTCCCAATGTTGCTACAATCATAACCAAAGACTATATCACTTACTAATCTTTGATTATAAGGTTGATAACAAATCATAACCGTATCTTTGAGAAAATCAAATCATAACCTCTTAACGAAAAAAACGTACGCCAACTCAAAAAAAGCAAAAATGTTAAAACAAATTGCTTTTATTTCCATTTCTACTTATTTAAGGTTTGGCGTCTAATTGAAATATGTATTCAGGTTTGTCAATATGTCGGTATTTACACACGACAGTTCATAGTCTTAGGCATATTTCCCCAAATAATATGAAGGGAAAAGGATCCAGTTCCACAAAATGGCTAACTAGACAATTAAACGACCCCTATGTTGAAAAAGCAAAAATGTTTAACTATCGGTAAACGTTAGAAACTTCAAATGTTCTTTAAAAAAGCAACTCATTTGCAGATGTCGAAGTGCTTTTAAGCTTATAGAAATTGATGACTCCCAAAGTATATTCACGCCAGGCGATGTCGTTATTGATTGTGGTGCCGCTCCAGGATCTTGGACGCAAGTTGCCGTAAAACGAGTAAATGCAGATTTGGCTTTACCTAATAAACCTGTAGGCATGGTGGTTGCAGTCGATATACAACAAATGCATTCTGTCCCCGTAGGTATCTATCATAGAGTAATTTATTATTATTTTTATTATTATTATGGTGATAGGGTGCGATAATGTTTGGCAATTGTGACCTACTAAGTAAAGATGCTCAAGATAAAGTACAAAACGCTTTACATGGGAAACAAGCTAATGTAATAATCTCCGATATGGCACCGTCTGCAACTGGTATTAAGGAGATGGATGATGAAAATATGTTACGGTTATGCTATACTGCTTTTCGTTTTGCCGTACTCGTCAGCAAAGTAGATGCTTTTCTACTTGTCAAAATGTGGCAGAGTGGATTTACAAGCAAGTTACAGAAAGATATGGAACGGTTCTATGATAAGGTTAAAATTATGAAACCAAATTCAAGCCGATCAGATTCTGCAGAAATTTTTTTATTAGCTAAGCATTTTAAAGGGCTTAAGTCTAGCTGATATATTATTTTTTAATACTATCAAGGTATTTTAATGCAAACAATATCCAAGAATATATAGTGAAGTAACTCGGACTCATAGGGATTTTAATGCAAAATCATTTTACAGTAAAAGTGTATTAAGGTCTTTTGGCACACCCGTAACGGTGTTGGTTTTTAATTTTCTTCATTGTAAAGTCGAAAAATTACAACATTAAAACTCGCTGTTTTATAAATAATTTACATATTTGTAATAAAAGCGACTAAGTTTACAATAAGAAACAATGAATTCAATAAAGCAAAATAGCTGATTCAGTTTTCAGAATTTTTAATATCAATTTACAAGCAATTAACAATAGTAATAAAAACAAGTAATTCTACTAATTTTTTTATTTTAGATCGCTGCAGTGTTTACAGTATTCATGCTTACTAAGTCACTTTCTAAGTATGTATTCACTAAAATTGTAAGCAGGGTGTGTTACTTAGCAACTTTAGATAAATCTATTATTTTTCCCATGTATAATACACTATTTTTTTCTGTGATAATTAACCTCATAGTGTTGTAGACCCGATGTAGACCAATCAGACATTAAGAACAGTGTCACATGCACCAATCACAAGTTTTTTTAACTGAAAAGAATGTATGCTACTTTTCTTGCCGCTACCTCATTGTTTTAGCAACCTATATTTAAAAAAATCAAATGTCATTTTGACAAAAGTAAAAAATTTGACGTATTTAACGCTTCATTCAGTTAATTCTCCAACCGAAGATCATTCGTTCTCAACTCTTGTCAGGCAAGATTTTTTTGTATGAGCATTGATTGCTAAAAGGTAATTAAACTCGATCAAATTCTTGGGAAAAGAACCCTCGCGCTTCGCGCTCGGGTCTTTTCGTCAATTTGATCTCGTTTAATTGCCAAGCAACCAGTGCTCATACAAAAAAATCTTTCCGACAATAGTTGAGTACTTATGATCTTACTGTTGACAAGAAAAACGATGACTTAAAAGTATTACAATATATTAAAGTCAGAAAATTATCGATGTGAAATTTGAAGTTTTAATCTGATAGCTTGTTGTATACCGGGAGTTCGTTCTCAAAGTCGAACATAGGGATTTAACATGGTATTGGACGTTTTTGCCAATTGTTGCTTGCCTATTTAACTTAGAGACAAGGTAATGACATCAACAGAAAGAGAAAATTATTGCGATTCAAATAATGCTACTGGCAAGACTAAAAGTGCGATTTATTCTTTTAAAATACTAACTTAACGTATGAAATTGTGTAAATAGCATTCTGTTGCGTCTCTTTAACTGAAAAGGGTGGGGGCGACTATAAAAGGGACGCTGCCTGGATTTCTAGGGTTAATACATTATACAGTCCACTCAAAGAAAGACAAAATAAAAACAAGTGAAAGTAAAGTCAGTTGTAATTTATTGGGTAACCCAACACATTCCCTTGATTTTAAAATTTTACAGCAATTGTTTTTTGTACTGTTGGTTTGTCAATACGAATTTGACGTTGAACCACATATTAAAGTTTATTTATCTAATAATGAATACCTATACCAATGAAGAAAGGGTTTTTATGGTGAAAACCTTTCATGGTGGCGCTAATTTCTGAAGAGTTCGTGATTTCTTTGCCGTTAATTTTAATACTACAATACAAAAGTGTCGTACTTTAAGTTGGTATTTTAAAAGAATAAATCGCACTTTTAGTCTTGCCAGTAGCATTATTTGAATCGCAATAATCTGTTGATGTCTTTACCTTGTCTCTAAGTTAAATAGGAGAGCAACAATTGGCAAAAACGTTCAATACCACGTTAAATCCCTATGTTCGACTTTGAGACCGAACTCCCGGTATATATTATAGCGACAATTAGACCTGCGTTGCTAAGGACACCTTTTTTACTTTACTTATATCCAGGAAAAAAGTGAGTGAAAACAATAATTTTATAAAGTGATATTTTGTTACCTAGCAACAGAGATAAAATGTCAAACTTTTTTCCCGTCACAGAAAAATACTTATTTTTGTATCTAATCCGCAAAATGCCACTTTGGTGATCGAGAACTGTCGAGATCACCAAAGTATTTCGCGCACTAGTTGCAACAAAATTTTTTCTACAAACGTGAAAAAGTTGACAATTATTTTAACGTTAAATTAAAATACAGAACTCTCATATAGTTTACATGCAGTGCGCGAAGTAAGTATTTCGCACACAGTGTCATCATTTCGCGCACGGTGTTATGGTAACATAGGAAACAAATCACTAGTGGTTTATGGTAGGAAAGTGAAGAAAAGGGTCACTTCGCATATTGTTATCAATGCGCAAACCTTGTCATTTTTTGATGTTTGTAGAAAAAAGTATTATTTGTGTTTGTGACTTTACCTTAATTTGAAGCAAAGCGAAAGTAGGTAATTCTAATTTGAGACAGAATATTCCATTTTAACTTTCTTAAGTTTCTTTATTTCCTAGAATACTTTCCCTTCTTCCATTTCATGAAAAATCTTTGATTAAGAGGTCGAATTGCCTTGCTTTATAACAGACCATCAATATTTGTACTTCACTGTGAGATTCGCTCATTAGAACTTTGGCTTTGGTCGATTCAACTGTTTGGTGATTTGACTAGAGCTGAAGTTGGTGTTTATTTTTGTTCTTGTCATCTGTGTTTAAATACAAAGAGCGAGGGGTGGAGATGGCGGTATGAAGATATAGAATGTATGGAGGAAGTTAAATATCTGGGGTACCTGATGATGAGGTATGATGGTATGATAACAAGGAGGACACCCATGTGAAGGAATTAGGACAGAAAGGCAATAAGATCTGGGAATTGGAGAGAGAATTTTCAACAGGGACATGAGGAGGGGATATGGTTATATGAAAAGCTAGTTAAGAAAGAGTGTCAATGACGTATGGGGATGGAGGGAGAAGGATGAGGTGCTGGAAAAGGTACAGGAGAGATATATGGGAAATGGGTTTCTAGGTTTCTAGAGGGAAACCCCAGGTTACATCGTGATGGAGGAGGTGAAGGGAGAGAAAATGAGAGTGCAGGCAAGGAAAATGTTAATGAAGTACGAGGAGACTCTGGAGAGGTCAGGAGCTGCTGCAATGTTGCTGGCAGGGGGTAAATAAATGGAAAATTAAAGTATCGTCAGGGAGACGTGCGCAAAATTAGGAACGGGGGGGGGGGGGGGGGATGGGACGAATGAGGTACAGAGGAAAAGATCAGGGAAGTGGGTTAGAAGACATCATGAGGAATAGAGAGAGATAGAGAGGCAATGATGCAAGAAAGGCCAGAAAAAGTAAAGGATGGGAGGTATAATTTGACATTATGACCGAGGTGTACCGAGGTATTTAAATAGCGGTATGAGCATGAGGAGAAAGAGGCTGATTGGGAAAATGGTAATGTAGATTATGTAGGTTATGTGGGGTAGGTAGGGAAAGTATAGGGCATATGGTCGACGAGTGTGAAGATCTGCGTAAGGAGAGGAGTTAGAATTAGGGGTGATCCTAAATGAGGGAGGGGAAGGGTTGGGGTGGATGGAGGAGGTTGAGGAAAGAAGAAGAGTAAGGATGTGGGACGGGAAGGAGGGGTATAATATTAAACATATTGATAGGAAATAGCCATTGAATAAAAATTAAGAGACATATTCAATTTACTTGAAATCACTAAGTCTGTTTTCAAATTCGGTTTTGAAACAGATTCAAAAGTAAAATGACTGGATGATTAAAATTCAGAAGTTTAACAACTGTACCATGTCATTTATATCTCAGAATTCGTCTAGTGATAGATGAATAATAAGCAGCATCTAGTAGGTACTGCTTGATTTAGGATAGAATTAGTATGTTGGGTGATGATATGTGCATTTCCCGTGTTAGAAGTTGCAGAAAGTGGAATACGCTGGAAAGTTTGGAACAGCAAATCAACATTGATTTAAGTAAAAAAGTTGAACGTAATGTAACAAGGCTTCAAACTTTAGCATATGAAAGATACAGCAGAAGTTTGCAAAATATTTAATAACTATAGGTACAAATCATAGGTAATGGCAAAATGTATTTTTTAATAGTCAATAAGAATATGTACACAGTAATTACATATTTTCATCATTTAAATATGATATTGCTAACCGTTCTAAATCATCTAAACTAAGAGTTTTTACTTTGTTATGAAAATCTTTCATAAATTCTTCTACTATTAGTTTTGTGTGCTTTTCTGAATAATATTTATGTAAAAATCGTCCAAGAACTTCCTCTAAGGATTCAGGTTTTTTAATAACGAGATGTACTTTTGTTCCATCTTTGATTTTGGGATACGAACCGATAGTCTGATCATCTGCTAATGTCCTACCAAGAAGAACTAGTGTCTGTTGTGATAAAGGTACTTTTAAATGGTTTTCTATTTGTTTTTTGACATCTAAGATTTTCATATTTTCTGTTACTTCAATAATGCAGCCATCACCTTGCAATACTTTTATAAATATTTTCATAATGTATAAATAAAAGTAAAACGGGAGATTATTACAATAAAAATGATTAAACTACATCAACAGCTGATTTGGTTATATTATGGAATGATCATAGACAAAACCAATGTCTATGGGAATGATGTATCTGTATCACTGTAGCCACTACAAAATCTCTAAAAAATTTAGGTTGTAGTGGCAATGCTGTAATTATATACAGAGGGCCCTATCGATGTGTGCTAGTATATACACCGTGATTCTCGGCTATGGTATGGAATAAGTACTCAAAATAAAAAAAACTTGTAGTACAAATTTTCAACATGGATATGCTTACAAACGCATTGAAATATTTTTATTATCGGAAAAATTTATGTATTGGCTTACTAACATCCACATTCAAAACTCTAAAAAATATACTAAGGAAAAATGGTAAAGGATCATACCGTAATTTCCGTCCAAAGGTAAAAAGACGATAAAATATTTTCAATACATCTGTATAAATCTTTATTAGTAAAAACACTATTGACAAACGAATTTCGGAATGTGCACTTTGTGTAATTTCGAAAAATTCGCCCCTTAGAATTCATTTTCTATTGTGGAAAAATAATTAAATCTTGCATGAAATACGATGCGGTACACAAAAGGAACCGGATCTATTTTAGTAGCTGACATCTGCCTATGTGGTACCCCGAACCCTTGTCTAAGTTTCCTTTTCATTGGCATGCTAAAATTGAAATATCAAATATGTTACCATTCAACCTAGTGTAACCAGAATCCTATCACATTTTGTGGTGATAAAAGTATATAACAGTTCCTATCTTACTAAACTGCAAATATGTCATATCGCGTGTTCGCGTCTCATTTGAATTTATCCTTTGCCTCCTCACCATCTCTGAGTTTGGCGGTTTAATCCTGATCTGACATGAGACCGAAAGCTGATCCACCCCAATATACAGAAATTTAATGGCGGTGGTCATTCTAAAGGCGGTATGAATTTTACAAACGTATTTTATAATTTGATGCAGTATGTTCTTAATTGCATGTATTACGACTGTTACCAGCAGACGCCTTAATTACATTTTTACTAAATGACATCACAAACTTGCATTCCAGTTCCCATTCAAATCCAGACATGCACCACTTAGACGTTTAAGTAGTGGTTCAGAGGACTAGAGATGCCACGAATAACGAATATTCGGCCCATTCGGCGGAATATTTCCAACCATATTCGGCCAAATACTGAATACCAAATCATGAGAAAAAACGCATATATTAGGTACTCATAAAAAATTTATTTTAACAACAAAATCAACATAATATTCCTAAATAGGTAGGTGATCGTTTATTAAATGGTGCCATTTCGTAAAGCTTTTCACGAACAAACACTGATATTTTTTAAGATACCTATAGATACAATATTATACATACTATAAGTAACACAATAATTTGATGTAACAATTAAGAAAACGCGCGTTGTGCCAAGACTTAATCGCGAATTAAAGAAATACCATCACGGAGTAGTTACTGCGAAATGTACTACTACTAAGCGTCGTCGAACATTCGGTACTTCGGCAGAGAGCCTAGCCGAATATTCGGTATTCTGAAAAATCACTATTCATGACATCTCTACAGAGGAGTGAGGACGCCTACCGAAGAATTTAATTTATATATTGTTATACTTTTAGTTGAATTTTTATTCAGTGCATTATCCTCCTACGTTTCTGCTGACTATCCTGGTCTATGACAATTATTCCTATAAAAAAGAACAAATGCTATTGCTTCCAGGGTTGAACACTAGTATTTGAAAAACATGTACGTTATCTTCAATCCTCGGTTGTCGAACTTCATATTTTGCCACGCCTCTACAACTGTGAACAAGACATTCTTCTATATAACGATAAAGTCCTTTAAATATACACTATAACAAATGTAAGGATGTCCAATATGAAGATATTGGAAAAGAACTTGGTGAAATTAGAAAAGTTTTTGAAAGTAAAAAATTCTCACCGACGCTTGTAAAAGATAGAACAGTGCTGATGTATGTATGTATGTTTTATTTTTGATCTACCTATATAAAAAATAAAACCTGATGATGGTTTCTTCGAGATGAAATTTGTCGGAGAAAAAACTGTAGACATTTATTTGTTTAGAGCTTAAAAAGAGTACAAAAATCACACCTGTAAGGTGAGTAACGACAAAATCATTTACATTAGACGTATATTGCAGTTTGCTACTGGCACAACATAATATATACAATAAATACGAATTAAGTATAATTTATAAATATGATTACACTGCCAGTAAGATGGCCTCAATTATTTACATTTGTACAAGTTAAAATTTACAAAATTAGGTCGTGTATGATATAACGTATATGTAGGTGTCTATTAATTATCTACATTATTGTGCTAAAAATATTCGTATCTAAGTTACGTGGTCTAACATCCAGCTGATTTCGGTTAATACAATTATACGTCATCGCTTCCATCTTTGGTTTTAAACCTACCTTTTCATTTATTACTATTGATAGAAATTTACAAAATTCGTTGTAACATACTACATTAATAGTAACGTGCAGACCGTGTGAAGTTCTTATCCTCAAAAGTAGGTATGCAAATTTTTGTTTAATTAAAGGAACTTGGTAAGCTTACATCGGCTTATTACTAAACACTTATTTAATAATAATACACACAAATACACATCATAAATTACCTAAATATAAATATATAAACATAATTACACTACTCTTGAAGTAGATTGGGATACCTTTTACGTTTATGTAAATAATTACAAACAAACCGAACGTCTTTATATCATCTCCGATTTCTTCTTTCGTGAGGGTTAATACCGAAAATGTAAGAAAAATCTTCTCTAGGTACTTCTCGATAAAATTCTTGCGAATGATGTATTTGCTCTTCTAATAGGTGTCTACCATTAGATCTCCGCGGCAATCTTAAAACTATCGGTTTTTTTGGACTAGATTCACTCCACGAGGGCGGTAATGACCATAAATTTGCATGTTTATCACGATTTCTATGATTAAATCCATTATGTATCGAATGAAATTGATCATGTTTTGGCCTATCTTCGTGAGTTTTGAATACGAAACGTTCAGTTCCTTTTAAGTCATCTCCTCTTGAATTTATATATTCATTAAAGAGCGCTTGGAATTGTTCAGTTGATGGTATCGTTGTTGCATCGTTAAAATTAAAGTTACTGACATACCTATTAATGTGTGGTAAAATATTAGCTTGCGTAATTTTTTGAGGGTTTTTAACATAGTCAACGTATTGCGAAGATTCCGTGGGAAATTGTATGAGGTTACGATGTGTAGTGGTGGTTGTTTGAGCTTGATTTAGTTCGGTAGTTGTGATGGGATCGTTAGTTGTTGTTGTTACATCTGTAGTTCCATCTGTGCTTGTACTAACATTTTCTTTATGTGTCGCGTTTAATAAAGAATGTTCAAGGAAGAATAAGGCATGCTGACTGCTCTCTGTAGTGTCTGCTTCAATTTCCAGTGTTGTTGTTTCGGTTAGTAATGTGGATAGTGTTGATTGTGTAGTATCTGTAGTTGATGTCGTTATATCCATGTTTGTGTTTGTAACTAGTGTAGGTGTAGGTGATTCAGATGATAATACTGTTGTTTCTTTTGCCGATTCGGTTGACGTTTTCTCAGGTTTTTCAGTAATAGAAAATCTGTTTTCAATTATAATGGGTTTCAGATCGTAATCTTCAATAGGTTGCTCATTTTGAGGACGATTTCTGAAACAAATGCTATAAATGTAGTGGTGATAATAATTATTAAAATACAATATGATTATCATCATCATTACTCCACACTGTAAGGTAAATGGGTCAAGATTATATAAATACCTATATCATTATCATGATGGTCACTCTGAGAATTTCATGCAGTAAATTTTTGTTCGTGGGGGTATGTGCAATTTTTTATTATTGTATTCCCTCACATTTAAATAGCATGGATATAATATGATTATCATCATCATCATTACCCTACACTGTAAGGTAAATGAGTCAAGATTATATTATAAGATTATATTATATACCTATATATATATGATTATCATGATGGCCACTCTGAGAATTTCATGCAGTAAATTTTTGTTCGTGGGGGTATGTGCAATTTTTTATTATTGCATTTCCTCACACATTTAAATAGCATAGGATAGAGCGAGTTAAGTATTATCACAGAACTTTCTTAAATAAATTCCAGCAGTTATAATGAGTGTACCTCAATAGAACTTAATGCATAGCTATTCATTTACTTAACAGCTACACTCTACCAACTTTCTACTAGGTATTAGAAAATTGTATCTATTTGATATGTTATCTTATATCTATAACACAAGTATCATATTCTTTAACTTCCTTATTGTGAATGGGATTACAGATAGGTAGTGTTCTTAATTGTTTTTTTTTAAATAAAACCTTTTGCACCATTTTGTCTAACACAACACGTCATAAATCCACCAATTCGTCGCTTTTGCACCGAATGATAATGAGAAGAACACGCTTGGTATTGAGAAACTATTATAGTGGAAAAGAAAAACCGTTAATTATGTTGCTAAGAGGATGTTTTGAGTGGTTTATTAACATATCTAAACTAATATAAAATTACAATCTTGACTGTACTGTACATGTATTTAACAATTAAACACAACACGATTTGTAAAACCAAGTTAATACATTAACCATCTTAACATAAGACAATGAAACAATCTCTTTGGTGAAAAGTAATCAAATGAGAACCAAAGATACATAATTATACTTATTTTTATCTTACAAGTTCAATAAATTATCTTGCCAGTGACTGATAACATTTCACCTTTAGACTTGAAATTATGACTGACTGATGTGGCTTTTGAAGTACCGAAGCGAATGGAAATTTGTGCATCCGTAGTGACAAAATTAAATTAAACCGGAACTGGAAAAGAAAATATAAATATAAACATTGAGAAATGGTTATTAGGTATTACAACACCAAGGATACAACATCTAAGTTACAAAGCAGCTACTGAAGCTATTTTAAAGTTTTTCGCAAATATACGACATTGACATGCAAAGATTAAAGCTCAACAGAAAAAAAACACTTAATTTTATGCTAATGTATATAAGCACTCGATTTCTTTTAACGATCTGGTTTTTAGATTCTCTTCAGTGTGCTACACAATAAAAATGTATTATTAAACAAATATTTGAACAAATTGAAATTTAATGTTACATCTTTCAAGAGGAACACTTAATATTTATTATTATAATAAATTGTAGCATCTAAAATTATACAATTTTCAAATATTTATTTCTTTATTTGACCTTCGTTTCACATTAATTTTTTCAATAAGCGGGTTCGAGTAAACCTTACATTTCTGATTAGGATAACCACTTATAGGTAATTACTTCTAAAGCTTATTAAGTACTCATTTGGATTTGAGTCAAAAACATGAGTCTGAAAGCATTCAAACAATAAATCATGTATTTTATGGTTTCAACGTGTGGTCATTATACTTTTCACTCGAGGGTATCTATGGTACTGGAATAAATAAGCAAAGGTCAAGAGAACCGTTCAAAAATTCTGCATTTCTCAAAAAAAGAAACCGCAAATGTCTTCTAAAACCTAGACTCTGTAATTTATGTATTATTTAATAACCGATTAAGCGTAATGTTTTGCATTTTTTCGGTTGCGATAATTTGAATGGGTTACTAAGCTGCAGATAAAGAGGCAGAGGAAATCTACTTCATAAATTCTGAAGCTCCGAGAAAAGTCAAAAGTTACTTGTTCTGGGACAGTTAACATTCAGCTAGTGTAAGAGATACAGAGGAAACAGTCAATAAAATCCATGATGTGGTGTTGACAGACTCAAATGCATAATGAAACAACTATTCGCGTGATAGTTGGCGCGTTTTGGTTTGAATCAAGATGATTTTTGCCAATGTTTAAGCAAGTGTGCCACTATTGATAAAATACTGGTCTATCTATCATAACTAGTAGGTACCTAGAGGATAGGGTGGAAATGTCATGTCATTTAATGAATAAAATTGTAATCCAAAATTTTAAATGCAACATTAAAAGTACTTTTTTCCATTAGAACGATGTTTCAAAGCAATAAGTTCTGTGTTGCATTGATTTCTCATCCACCAAATTCATGGATAGTCCTTGAATGCAGACAAATGCAGAATTAAACGCATTAGGCAAGTGAAAAGTTGTCACGTGCTAGTGTGGGCACTCGAATTACAGACGAGCTTGAGAGCGCTGCAAGCGAAAAAATTACTTACACGACTCGAACTGGCCTGTGGTATTCATATAACACAGCCAAGATTGAGATTCAGCCAATACTCACAAAGAAGTTTTGGCCAAAAATTCCAATATAATTCCAAGATCTACCTGGCAACCCAAACCGGCTTACCAGGGTGCATCTTAGAAGCCCCGTGTCAATATGATATTCGGCTGGTTAAGAATCTATTGGTGAGGATGGAATCCCTTCCATAGAGTTGCTTTAAGAAAAACCGGTCTTCCTAGATGTGGGACCCACAACACAAATACAATACGACAGCATTTGAAAATATAAAACCATAAAAAGGACTATAGAAGATCAAAATTTGACAAATTGATACGAAAAATGACTAAGATAAATATAGAAACTAAGTCTACGTTAACCAACACTTTAGAAGCTATTTTCACCAAGTAGGTACATATCTAATCTTCCCATAGCGTAAAGATGCATTATTGAAGCTATTTTATGTTAAAATGGCCTCCTAATTGTAATAATATATTCATTGTAAGGTACAGAGGCGTAACTACCGGTGTTCCACGGCGGAACACGGGCCCGGGCCTTCAGAGGTCCGGTGCGACACGTAAAAAATAATTTCAATACACATTTGATTTTTTATTTGTTGGTAAGTAACACTAGAGTAGTAGGCAATGACAATGGTTCCTGCGAAACCGGAATTTACCTCCATATCCATCCATAAAACCAATTCGCTGAATAATAGCACAGATTAAAACACTATTTTAATCTGTGATAATAGTCAACGTGGGGTCAAATGAGTAATAAGTAGTCGACAATGACAATCGGAGCACGGAGCCTACAACAGTCATAAATTAAACCGATAAGTAAGTGATACTCATGGTACCCAACCCGACCGCGCACAGCCGCGAGAATCAACGTTCCTTTCAATAAAAAATGAAATGGCCAGAAAAATAAATGTTGCTGATGTAGGAGTATCAACTTTTGCGAATGTTAAAGCAAGAAAAAAAAGTTTTAGTAAAGAGTAGTTTAGGTATAGCAATTTTTTAAAATTTTCTTTGCATTTTTTATATTCTTGTCATTGAATAAAATCTTCTTTCATTTTATTATTTTGTCATAAAGGAACAATACACACCCGTAAGTATGAACAACAAATTCCTAGTGTCCTGCTAATGGGGCCCTTAAGAAAATGTTATTTTTCTTACGCATTGAAGGGCTCGGTTTGCTTCTGCAACACAGGCCCATGGCTGCATTGTTACGCCACTGGTAAGGTAAATTGCTGAGTCGGCTCCAAATGACTTTTCTAAAACGTCTTTAACCTATTGACTTTGAGTCATGAGGCACCCTGTATGATATTGATGCACCTATAGCTTCGAACAATTCGAAGACCAGATGCACCTAAGTTTCGTTCTTTTTGTGCTATTAGTTTTCTATTTTAAACTTTCATACGTCTTGTAAAACCTTTTAAGTACGGTCTGGCACGCGCATATTGAATATAATGCATCAATTAGTTTATTTTTATAAAGTAAGTAGGTACGTATTCACTTCAGTGCGAACTCTTACTTTTCGTTTCTTTTAAACAATTAAAACTTAAACGTATTATTGTAGTTTAAAACTGACTCAACTGAGAGTAAAACATGTATAGGGAATAAAATAAAAGATCCGATTTACTTTTCTACGAATTCTTAGAGACGGAAAGAGGATTACCATATCAACATACCTAAAGTGAACGCCAAACAAAATCCGTTGCACGTCATATAATGTGAGTGACGTAGATTGGGAGCAATGTTGCCAGATTGTAATTGAAAGAAGGTAACGCAAATAAAACTTCTGAGTTTACTCGTAACTTTAGTTATAATAAATAAAAAACAAAATCAAAACTTCAAAATTGTAACAGTCAAAACATAACCACAACAAAACATTACAAAATTGATACCTTATGGAATTGGCATTGGCAACGTTGCTGAAAACAATCCATTGTTACCAACGTGGCGATCATAAAATTCTGATGAAATTAATTTTTACAGGTCGAATTTTCACGATTTTTATGCCGTTACATTTACGGCAGGGACGTCAATTATCAGCTGATTGCTGACGTGCAACGGATTTTGTTTGGCGTTTACTGTACGTACTAAATATGTGACAGGTGTGGCCATCTTGGTGAACCTAATTCGTGACATAATTGTGGTGTTTTCACCGTAAAAAATTTAAATTGCCTAAACCTATTTTTATTTATATAACTTTTGCGAACTTGTTTTTTAATTCGAGTAAACTTGACGTTAACTAGTGCGTTAAGATTGTTAAGAATCTAATTGCAAGTTTAAATTTAGATATTACATTATCTAAAAAACCGGAAACATCGTTATTGCCATATTGGTAAACCTACACGGTTTCGACTGTCGGCTACTTTCATCTACGAATTCGACCGACCAGAACAGTCGCGTCATTATTTAAACAATTCATTACCACCTTAACCATGACATAAATCCCTAACTTGCTTTGTACATTTGCATAACTTTTAAACTAAGTTCTTGAATTTACTAAGCTATCAATATTTGCATTATTCTAATAAAGTTTTTACTGCAAAATTTTTTAATCTATCTATTTTGTTACCAGATAGAAATTGTAGCAAGAAAAGGTAATGTAATCTCTAGACCATAAGCTAAAAATAAAACGTAAACAATTTGAAATGTGGCAACAATGTCAATTCCTGACGTCAATTTATGTTATGACGCAACTGCTCTTTGACATGTTATATTTGTCATATTCGCGTAATACTGGCGTTATAAATGTTGATTTTAGTTGCATAATTTTTGCGACTGATGTTCATATGTAACCACACGAGTTTCCTGTAGCAAAATTTTTAAGTTTCCAATGGTAGTTCAATACGTGAGATACAAAAGTGTTAAAAAAAATATGGCTATACCCTACATATAGTTGTAAGTATATTTGAAATGAAAATGTGGGAGTTTGAATGCACGGAGAAAATATACATATACCAGAAGAAGTCGTTGGCGTATTTTAGAAATGTCAATGTGTGTTGATGTTTATTACCTATCTGATACATTTTGTACAATACTAAAACCAATGATGAAGGTGCAACTAATAGAGTAATAAAAGAAAATCTTTTGCAGGAATTTATGTAATTACTATTGATTAAATATTTCTTACATTGTATGTCTTCATTAAATAGTTTATTACTAAAACTCTAGTATTGAAATATTGCTTCACTTTCTGATATGTTAAATGGTATTTTGGCATTTCACGACGAGCTATTCCATTTTTTCTTTGCCGCTCCCCGAAAGCACAATTTGTGCCAACAAGCTCTATTGTTTTTTATTGAAAGCAAAACCGTTCTCATTATAATTGGTAGGAAAATGACGTGTTACAATTTTATTGAATCATAATTCAAAAAACCTAGAAAATAACACAACTTTAACGGAGGAAAAATGCATAAATTCTCAGAATATCCATAATATGGGAAGACCCTCGCAAAATGAATTACATTGACATGCACAGATTAATTACAAGCAATTAGCAACTATATTAACTGTTAGTTTATCTCATATCTGCAACATATTCTATTTCCTAATTTGTTTTTACGTAATGAGGTCAACGATCTAATTTTGCGCACGTATTAATAAAAGGTGAAGAGAAAACTTACTCTAATAGTTTCGAATCCTCATCGTCTGAACTTGTCCTTTTTGCACTATTCTTCATCTTATCGTCGATGGCGAAATTTCCGTTAGTTGGGGCAACGACAATTGCGATATCGAGATTATCTTCAGTGTTATCTTTACTCGGCGTTGAACCACTATTTAACGGTATGTTGAGTTGAAACGGTCCAGGTGTAGGTATTTCTTCTTGGGAGTCTTCTTCAATATCATCGTAATTTCCGAACTGTGCATTTAATTTTTGTAACAGAAAATCAAGGTGGGCTTCTTCGTCCAGTTTAATTATTCGTATACACCTTCCCATCGAATCGGCTCGATATCCTTCAGCACAAGCCGGTAAGGATTCAGGGCTAAATGTAGGTGCAATAAAAACAGACTTTGGTGTTATTCTTCGTCTTGTAAAATTATCGAGGTCGTGATGTTTGTTCTGATTTTGATCATCGACTAATAACCAGGCCTGCCAAGCTAATTCGGTTGATCGTTCGTTTAATGGTCTCGATGGATGACAAAATATTGTGTAAAAACAGAAAATTAAAAGTAAAGTGGCCGTACGAAAAATTTCCATTGTTAACAACATACTCATTTTAGATGTTTTTCTTTGTGGGGAATTGTAATTCGTGTCATTTTCTTAATGTGATTTTAAAAGCGCACACTTTCACTAATATAATTAGGAAACTTAACTTGACGAGTTTCGACACTTTATTAACCAGTTTATTTCGTGATTGGTATCCAGGTGAATTTTCTAGACGTCTTCTTTGTAGAACTAATCCAATGCGACTGCCTCGCAAATTGTAAATCTGCAAAATATAAATACATTCATAAAAATAACAATTCAACTTTTCCCTTCGATTTTATAAACGTAAGTTTCCAGTTGGCAAAGTTCCAGGGTGCGCAATTTTGGTTTTAGTACAATTTTCGCCTACGCACTTACTATCTACTTATCTATCAACAAAATCATAAATTTCCTGTTACTATCTCTGTTTATTGGGATCTATCTGACGAAAAGTTTTCAATAAAAATGTTTTAGTCAGTACCAGACTGCTGGTAGTCTGTAAATATATTAATCACCATGTTTACATGAATTTTCTCTCTTTAACCTTGTCTGGTTTTTATACAATGGAAGACAATCAACTCGTGTATAATAAGTAATGCGAGTATGTTTTTCTTTCATTTTTGGCTTTCATTTCGTAATTTAAGATGCAGCATGTTTTGCTAATCAAACTGCAGTCAAGAAAATATGACAAAGTTTCGTCTTTGTAGATGCGCCTTATTTACAAAAAAATGTAAATATTGACCACAGTCATTGGTTTTGTGGTCACACAGAGCCTGTAATTCTATAATTGTTTTGTAAAATGAAACTGATGAGTTTTAGGGAGTGTTGAAATAAATGCTTATAAATAAAAAATCTTGTCAGTTCAACCGTCAAAAAAGAACAATACATGTCATTGGAGGAAGTCGTCCTCAAAACAGGAGATCATTCCATGGATTGGCCTAAATGCAACCAAGGAGCTCCTACACCCACCACAGCACGCCTACGAGAAGGTCGATTAGTGGAGACAGCCCTTACAATTCAGGGTCGAGAAAGGGAAGTTGTATCAAAAGAAGTTGCTCTGCGATGATAAAATAAAATGTACACCTGCCATGCTTTAGATAACATCCATAATTCAGAGTAGAGTAGTAAACGCCAAACTAGGTGCAATTCCCTTGCTCTAATCATGGATCATAAACTTATTTGTCAAATTACGGAGGAGATGGGATATCGTGGGTTGCATAGATTACACAGCGATTTTCATGCAATACAACTACCATAAATGGAGCTACTAATAAAGAGGATCTACACACTCAAGCCAAATGGTGGTGCAGTTTACCAGGAAGGGGAAGTTTAATCTGAGTCCACACAACCTCGAAATTGAAAGTCGACATTGAAAGCCTTATATCTTATATTTCACCAAGAAAGCCACTGTTGCCTTGTCCTTTTGTGACTTTTTCCTCTTCACTTGATAGTGTGTCTCTTCTATGTTCCGTGTTTCACAAATGGTTAGCACTAACTACATATGTAGTCGACATGCATGCCTATAATTGTGTTTTGTCTATAAGTTGGGCATCTGTCAACATAACCAGTCAATACTAACATACATCGTAGCGTAAACATATTTTTTCTAACAACGGCGAACATGTACCATCGAAAATTACCCATGAAGATTGGTTTAAACGAAGTGGCGATTTCGACACTGAGGAGCAAAAACTATTGGGGACGCCGATCTGCAACCGCTATTGGATGAAGATGATACGCAAACAGAAGATCAAATTTCGGAGGCATTAAACATGACTCGCCAAGGTATTTCCAAACGTTTATATGAGAAAAATTTAAAAGGAAGGAGCATGGGTGTGCATGACTTGACTGAGAGACAGATGGAAAATGGAAGCGTCATTTGAAAATGTCGCTTCTGCGACATGCAACAAAACATTGAATTCCGGCGAGCTCCTATGGATTAAAGTGCATGTTGGAACAAAAGGTAATGAGGAAGCCGATTAGTTAGCCCGATTGGCCTCAAAACAGCCGTTTTATTGTCCCGAGTCGAGTCTTCCACTTACAGTATCAACTGTAAATAACTTAATAACTCAAGACACCCAAGCCCAGCACATGGCTAGCCACCCAGCGGCTTGATGTTAGATTGTCATCATACGAGAGAGGCTCTTAGGGTACCATCTCGCAGCTTGGCGCGTTTCTGCACAGGTGTATCAAGGAAGAACCTGCGACTATTTGTGGTTATACTTTCTGGCAAGTGTAAATTAAACAAGCACATGCATGATCGAATCACCATGCTGTAGAGGATGCTACACAGAAGACGATACGGCGCACCACATACCTACTTTGTGACCGGCCCGTACTTCACGGTACTTGTCCAACTGAGACGATCCATGTTAAGGGTATCCTGACCGGACATGGCTACGATTAACCCCTTCCAGCATCCTGAATGGTGCATATTTAGTATTTACACTGTTGTGCAACGTGTCTCAATGGGATTCTACTGGAAGAGGAGGACTGAATCTCTAATGAGATGTTTTGAACCTCTTTTGAATACGCATCGTTCATTATTTACTTATGGTTTATATACAAAATAAAAACTTACATTTGGTTTATTTTTTATTTGCTCAAATGCAATTTGTTAGCAATATTGTCAGTTGTCACGAAGACCCTCTGTTTTCCATTTTCAAGCAAACCAACCATAACTCTTTCGAATTTCGATGCCATTTTCTCGAAAACGGTAAACTATAGAATAAATTTATTGATTACACCACTTTCTTTCCTATAGGTACATATAAGTACATATAGTTCGAAAAAAATTGATAGGAACAGAGTTGGATTCAAAAAAAACCGAAAAATGGGGCGTAAAATCCAAGAAGGTAGCTTGCCCCATCTTCCCCCGCCACAGGTGGTTTTTAGTATGATAAAAACAGTAGTGCTATCAAACAATAAAACCTGAAGCATCTCGATTTGTGCTTCCTGGTGTAATGCAGCATAACGCAATTTTATACTACCACCTTCATTTTTTCTTCGTTGTGATGCGAAAGCGATAATTCATTCATTTTTGCATCTTCTGATCGTTAAATTATAATTGTAAAATTCGCAAATAACAAAGAAATGATATGAGAATTGTGCATTAAAAAAATAATAATCAAAAGCCCTCTTCCTTTAACTTGCAACTTTACTGCTATGATCTTGAGATTTTTGTTCTGTATAAATTTGGTTAATTTCTTTACACATATAGAAATTTTAAATAGGTACGACCTAACCGCCACACTAATTTAAAATTTGAATTATTCATGAGGTCAACGCTTTTATAACTTATAAAAAATAGTTCGTGACCACTTAAGTACCATCAGAATTTGGATATTTGAAAATAAGTACTTTATCGCACTTTAATCGATACGTTTACAAAATAAAAATTTGTATGAATATATTTCCTAATATCCTCTTAGTTTAGACGTCCTACTTGTGTCAAATAAGTAAACATTGTTTATGAGTACCAAATTATATGTTAGGATTGTACGTAAAAGGTTTGATAGAATTATCAATTTATTACATCATATTAAATGATTAGTCCCTTTTATTAAGATTGTAAAATACATCATTAAAGAAAATTAAATATGGAAATTTCTCACGGACGTTAAGGGAAAGTAAAATGTAATATCTA
Source organism: Pyrocoelia pectoralis (assembly GCA_036250285.1). Classification (NCBI taxonomy): domain Eukaryota; kingdom Metazoa; phylum Arthropoda; class Insecta; order Coleoptera; family Lampyridae; genus Pyrocoelia; species Pyrocoelia pectoralis. The sequence goes on along the minus strand of CM070080.1, from coordinate 19,022,777 downwards.
CGGCATTACATTATGTGAATGTTGCTGCATCACTTCCTATTCAATAAAAATGGCTTTCACCCAAGGTCCGGGTTTAAATCTTTCACATAACTTTTATGTGTAGAAATAACCCTGAAATTTTTACTCAAGCTTTACATAATTTAAAATTACAATACTGTAATAATTATAATCTGTTTAAACAATATTATGTCATAGCGCCTATAACATCAAAATTAAGCTTAGAAAGGAAGTCAACTCAGTTATTAATAATACGCATCCGGGTCAGGGGTTCTAAAATTACTTTTTTTTTGAATAACTATAAATTACCTACCTCGTGTATGTCACCGTACTTTGCTTGACACTATAAATAGTTAATTAAAAAAATGTATTTCCAAAAATTTCGTCCACTTTACCTTTCAGTTAAATGTAGGTTAGTAGATTTACAAATTTAGCACTCTACTAAACAAGTAAATAATTTTACTTATAGAAATATCATCAAGGAGTCCAACAAACAAAAAACAACATTACCTTACTTTCACCTCTTTCATCCGAAAAAGTTACAAAATCTACAAATGTAACTTTAAATTCGTTTAACCCAGATTTGTTCGGATTGCTAAAGATGGAAATTTTGGTAATTATACCATATATGTAATTGCAATCCTTCCACTAATTATTATCTCTCGTAAGGATTTCCACAAATTCTGTAGGATGGTTGTTTAATAGTCCAGATTACTTCAGCTATCTACCAATTATAATAAATCGTATTATGCTTTTATATAAACAAAAAGTACACAAATTGAAATTATTCAATTTGGTGAGGCACACAACAGCGTTGTGACGCAATGTAACGTCACTTCCAATATAAATTGATGTAATAGTGCCATCATGCAAGTTTATAAGCATAAAATATGTAAATAAGCTCAGATTCGTAACCATTGCGATTTTGGCAAGAAAATCCACCGACACTTGAGAACACATAATTCCGGAAAGTAAGTAAAAGGAAAACAATCGCGGACAAGATTCCATTGCACAACTTGTACCTTCACGTCACGATGCTAAAGATTGAGACTAGAACGGAAATGCTATGGACACAATCTTTAGGATATTGACAAATTTGCAGGATATTGCACACCCGCGGGAAAACAGCGAAAAAAAAAATCCCAGTGATAGGGAAGAAATAAAATGGGAACAATCCAGAGTGTTCCCTATAAGTTTCCAAAAGTGGGAATTTCTATCCCTTCAGCAACTTACTAATTAAATATGTAGTATTTTTAAATGAATTAATAAAATTACAATACTTTCCGTAGATTAAAATAATACATTAATTTTAATATTAATTTGCCTGGAGCTTTTTATTGTAAAAGGAAAAGTTCCAAGTTAATGGTTAATGATAAAACTAACTATAAACAATCAAATGTTTGCAGATGGAAAAAAACACGCCAAAAATTTGCCTTTAAAACACATTTTTATTACAAATTCTCATCTGTGCTACAAAATACCTTCATATCTTCACTTGTATCACAAACCTTAACAGTTCAGGTTATTGAAGAGCTGAATAAAACCATGCTCAAGTTCAGCTCCAGCTTTTTGTAACTAGACTCACACCGAGACTGATACCAAGCCTGACTCTGGACGTCTCTATAACCTCTTGATGAATGATGCCAGTTATGGGCAGCATGGACATTCAAACATGTAAGTGTATGTTTAAGACTAGATCAATAGTTTTAGTATTTTGTTCAGCCAAAACCACATGAATGTACAAAGAAAGAGGCTAGGCGGGAGGGTTGTTTAACCAATTTAATCCAATTTGGACCGAATAGATCATGAATGTGTTTTGATACAAGTACCGTTGAATCAGAGCTTAATCAAAGTAATTTTCATCAATTGATGTCGGTTGCCTTGTGTTTCTAAACACTTAAGGCCTTCATGTATGTACCTTACCTTGAAGGTATCGTACGTTTTAAACTTACTCAGGTGCTCATTCTGCCTGTTCGGTCTAATGATTATTTTATTATTTAAATTCAGAACCTGTTTTGTAGACTTCAAAATTCTAAAAGGGAAAAACATGATTCTGAGTATCTTGCGCAGCTGATAGAAGGTGTGATTAAGAAGTATGGCCTAGATACATTTCTTGCAGACAAAGCTGCAAACATGAAGGCAGCTTTATCATTAGGAAATGAAAAGTAACTCCACATTGTTTCTTAGAGGAAACATGAACGCAGCTTTATCATTAGGAAATGAAAACTGCAGAGATTCTTTGTCAATTGAACTTAATAAAAAAATTTAAAAAGTAATATTTTGCAAGCTGATGAAATTTCAACTGAAAAAAAGGTTCAAAAACAGAGTACTTCTAAAGTTGCATGCTTGAAGAGTTTACACATTCGAATAAGGTTGGAAACAGCAGCAATTAGCAAAAAAGCCTACACAAATTCAAATGCAAAATGAACATTGTTCGATGATGCTATTTTCTGACTAAAAATCGAAAAGATGAAAAGGTTGTTGAATTCAACTAACAATTGCACACCTAATTACAGCATTTGAGGAAATTGAGTCAACACTAGAGTTATTAGGAAGTTAAACGAACTGGAAATATCTCTGCACTTATTTATCCTCCAGAGAACAAAATTACAATGAAGCTTAAAAACAAGAAAGGATTTTGGCACCGGATCCTTTCATCTAATTATTGGAGCCCCCACAGTTACTAAATGTAATTAATTCTGAATTTCGTTCTGAAAGGTCGCTAAAATCTGGCAGACTATATGCGGAGACCCGCAAGACGTATTTTTCAGAACGCTGAGAAGGGTTGGGGGGGGGGGGGACAAACTTACACTATTTTTTTCTGTCTGGGTCGAACCGTAATAGAACCGAAAACCGGACCAAAACCGTTAAAGTTTAAGATTCGAGATCGCTATTTCTTCAGGGGAAAAAAGGAATACTTAACCTTTATTTTTTGGTTTTTTCTCGTTTATTGAATATTTCTTGAACAGTGAAATTCATGTATCCATACGGGCATTACAGTTTTATGAGTTGTTAGCTTTGCCACTGCTAGACTACGCCGTCTCTTAAAATCTCCTAAAATTGTGTAGTGTCTTTTTTAGTTTGGTTCTTCGTCACGTATTTAATTTTTAATCAATTTTTTGTGTAACATCGATTGGTATTTTGAAAAATGACTACTTTATTGGAATATTGCATATCATTTGCCTTAGGACGCTAAAAGCATTTTACTGTTTCAATCATTTTCATACGGGCTCGTATTCTCTAAATTGACAGAACTCGAGGCGCCAGAATTATATGTCCCAAATATAAATATACCTATAGCAATTGAGGTAAACACCGGAAAACATTGTAACATAATGCCTAAAAAATTAATTAATACTTGCGGAAATAGCACTGCAACAGTAATTACAAACGGTGGCCATTGACATTTTTTATAATTAGCATTTGTTAAAAAGAACACAGTTTTATCGACAGACAGAAAATGTTGACATAACATAACTTGGACTCCTTTGTTGAAGTTAACCCAGCAGAATTCGAAGAAGTCCGGTTTTGAATATACATACTAAGTTTCGAACTTCCAATTCTCATTTACTGGAAGTCATTTGACATTTCTAGTATAAATACAATGTTTAGTGAAGAGATTATGTCAGAATACAATAGGATTACGCCCATTGTACATGCATTTAAGCGGAAAAATACACAAATTCCTTCACCAACAATTTTTGTTTCTTATACTTACTTACTTCACCAGCTAAATATGGTACCTACTTTTAAAAGGGGTGGTGTAATAAATCTAACCTGCCGAGTGCCGAAAATATTTTTTCCAAGAGTGGAGTTCAACTATTTTTAAATGGTATGCAAAAATGGAAGCTTATCTACCTGGTGACTTCGGGTACCTAAGTACGATTAGCCTTTATAATTCAGATTTAAGGGATCTCTGCTGGGACCAGTGACGTACAAATGAAGATAAAGGTTCCAATGTAATAAGAGGGTTGCAAATGAAACAAAATAAAGCAATGCGCATTGTGTTATCATGTAATAGGTATACATCAATACAGTTTATGTTAAATGCTTTGGATTTATTAGATGTTAAACATAGGATTACTTTAGACACACTGTTATTTATATTTAAATTGAAACACAATTTAATTAAATTAAGTACAAATATACCCATCTCATATTTACAAGACAAACTAACTATAATACTAGATCGGGAAACAACTTCTACATACAGATGGTTAATACAATATTGTTCAGGAAAACCAAATTTTTTATAGAGGATTAAAGATGTTTAATGAACTACCTCATGAAACAAAAACAGCAGATACGTTTAAGTTTGTTTCGTATGAAATGCAATGAACATCTAAAACAAAAACAATAGGTAAAGTAGCTATGTACGATTTATTAACATTAGATATAACTTAATTTAATGTAGTTTATATGTACATATTTTCAACTATTAATAAAATCATCATTATAGATGTATTACGAAATAGAAAAAATAATAGCTTCAAATAAACAGATGCTATACATTTTAAGAAATAAAATCTGGAAGGAGTAATATTTAAAAAAATAATAGAAACCCCACCAGAAATAGCAGAAAATATAGTAAGAATGCGGGGGGAAAACAATAAAAATTTAAGAATTTATTCTATTTCGCGACGGTTATAGCTTTACATCCGTACTGAAAACGATACGGAAAGAAGCTCTATTTCCGTACTGTTATACAGGGATTTAATTTTTGTTGACGTTTGCAACAAGTGTCAAGCAAACCATTATTATTTTTTGATGACAAGACTACTTAATTTGGATATTTAAACGTTAGTTTATAACTTGGAACAAAGTTAAAGAACTTTATAGGTAAATATTTCAATATTTATTGAATTCAGAAACTAACAACAAATGACTACAACTTGAAATTTTAAATTTGAATTGTCAAATGTCAGAATTGCCAACATAATTTTAAAAGAAAGGCATTAAAACAATTTTATAATCTTTGTTTGATTAATGGGTTCCATATCGTTGGAACGTATTCTCTAAATTATAAAACGTCAACAGTTGAAATGAAACTCACACAGCCTTCCCCATGATTGATTTAATAAGAAAATTGTTGAAAAAGTAAAGTTGAAAATTATTTGTTGATGTTGATTAAATTACATTAATAATTACGACATGTTTCGACATTACGTCATCTTCAGGCTAGAATACATATTATGACATTATGAGTCTAAATTACTAACTAATCGTAGTAAGTACCTAATGTTAACCAACTTAGTTAGTAATTTAGACTCATAATATGTATTCTAGCCTGAAGATGACGAAATGTCGAAACATGTCGTAATTATTAATGTAATTTAATCAACATCAACAAATAATTTTCAACTTTACTTTTTCAACAATTTTCTTATTAAATCAATCATGGGGAAGGCTGTGTGAGTTTCATTTCAACTGTTAATCTTTGTTTATTAAAAATTTTAGAGTAAATTCATGCGAAATGGAAAAAATAGTATGAAAAACATGTGACACAATTACTTTTTGTCGCACTCATCCTCAAACCTGGTCTTCGTGCGGCAAAAAGTCTCATTGTGACACTTGTTTTTCAGTATACTTTTACAATATATATTACGATGGAAATGGAAAAGCCACGAGCAATATTTAACCCTATTTGATTATTAAAAGGAAACATTCAGATTTCAGGGTTTAAAAATTCTATGATTCATTAATACGTTAGTAACGTGAACTATTTTCAGTATTTATTGTTGACATTTTACATACTTAGGTACATATTATGAGTTGTAAGCACATAAAAATTATGTACACATATTCGACATGTTTTTCAAAACAAAATTTAAAAATAGCGCCATCTGGAGCACGATTACTACTAAACTTTGTAACAAATGAAAACACTTTTCAATTTCCCCTGACCACAGATGTCAAGGATGAGTGTAACACCTGACAATGACTGTACTCTGTGAGACAAGTGCTGGTGTAAATTAATTAAATATAAAATACAAGGTCGAATTTCAAGAACAATATTGAAAGTATTCACTTACAAACAATAGACCATTTTTACGCGAATACAAAAGGGCCGTAATTTGATCCCTGTCACCTGTGGTATGCTGCTTATAAAAACTGAAAGGTGTAGTAATTAAATTATAACTGTACATCTTACCTCTTTAAGTAGCGGTTACGGAAATATTTGAATACAATCAAGTAAATTATAATTTCATAAAACAAATTTACATATTTCTTGCTATAGTTATACGAAAAAAAGGTGGCAGTTGCGCGTTTATTTTATTGTAAGCAAAAGTTTACGGTTTTACTATGTACAACCTTTACCGTTCTCTTTATTTACTTGTCGTAAAGTGTAATTACCGGATTTTCTAGATTTGCAACTATTATACTACTGCATAAGTTTAGTTTTAGATTATCATTTATATTCTAAGAGTTTATGTATCTTCTACGTTCGTTAATTTAGATTTTATAAATTTTAATGAACTGATTTTCACTTTAGACAGGGATAAATAACTATAATATTTGAAGTATAGAAGTATTCGCAGTACCGATGAAATAAAATTGTTGAAGAAAAGGAGGGGGTAGATTGATCCTGTAATAATCAGGTTTTATGATTCTGAATCTGATAAAGTGATAAACAAAACGAGCCAACTAGTTTTTAACTACAAAGTCGACTTTTAGGAGTCAATTGCGGGAGGAGAATCATTTTCAGACAGTAAGGTAAGTTTGCAATGAAAAGTTTGCTTAGTGACCTTCTATACATATTAAATTTAAATGTTTGCAAATTATGTTCTTCCTTACGTTGTTAAACTATCTTATAAATTATACGAGCGTAACGTGATAGTTCCCAGCACGGGGAGCTAGAATTTTTTAGTTTACAAATATGCTTTGATCTATCTATCATATTGTAATCCTTTTCTCTCCCACTTTTCTTCAATGAACGGATCCTATCCTTGAAGTATGAATCTGCAAAAACCCATCACGGCGCGGCGGCTATCACCTATATTCATTTGACCGCAAACGTTTTCCAGTCACAAACGGCTTCAGATTTGAGAACCGAAGTTACAGAGTGACAAATCTGGCATAGATATAGGGTTGATCCTCCAACAATAATTCTTCAAATCTCACCACCAAAGCACCTCCTTTTGTAAACCAAAACATAACAACGTCATCTCATCTCATCGTCTATCATCACACTGTTTTATTACGTAACTTAATTTTGGAGATTAAATGATATAAAGGGAGGCTTCGAGTCTTTTTCTGAATTTACCTGTTTGTAAACCAAGTCGGACCAAAAGCCTTGAATAGTAATCGTCCTTTTCAAGATAATTGATAAAAGATCCCAAAAAACATGATCTTACCGACATATGAAACGTACTTCTTTTTTTTTGATCCAGAGTCACCATCTATCATTCACTTTGTATTTCATAGGTGTGTACTGTGTAGTGTGTAGATGAGGCGTGGGTCCTCATCTATCGGCGGTGTTAAGATGCCTTTTCTAATTTGTTACTTCCCGAGTACGAAGTATTAGTGTTACAAAAAAAATTGACCTATGCAAATTTTTACATATCTTTGCGTTTCTGGATACGTAGATTCAAAATATAGAAAAAAAATTTCCATCTGTCGTCTGTAGTCTGTCCGTACACATTCCTTGCAACGCTCTATACTCAGAAACTATTAAAGTTATCGAAATGCGGTTTTCGCCAATCGATTGCATTCGGGCCAAGGACGAAAATCCTGATATTACCTTTGATGACGCCACTTCCGGTATAAGCTAAAATGGCGGTACTCGTTTTTTTATAAGATAAAGTTGCAGTTTTTTTATGTAGTTTAAAAGAATATTTTTTTCTGAATTTAGCAATATATGTATATTGTGCTATAGGTACTTATTTTTTGAAAAAAGCGTCAAAAAAAATAAATGTTTAAAAATGACTGCAACGCTCTATACTCAGAAACCATTGAAGTTATCGAAATGCGGTTTTCGCGAATCGATTGCATTCGGGCCAAGGACAAAAATGCTGATATTTTTTCGTCAGCATTTATGATATTGTATTCTCCCCACACCCTTGGCAATAGCGCCTGTCATCAAATACCATAGTATAGTGTATAGATATATTTTCGATGATTTCATCCACTTCAAATTTGTAATAAGTGATTCTGGCACGTGTAATAACATTTAATTTATAGTAAGGCCATCTTGTACATCTTACTCTCGCAAGAAAAAGAAACCTCTTTGACCAGTTGATTTGCATAACGAAGACAGTCGCTTTTATGCGACTATTGTATAGTATTACATTCACTTTTAGAGTTGTTGAACTAACTAACCGTCAAATCTCCAAGTATCGATTTTGGAAGTGTAAGCAACTGGGAAGTAGCTAACAAGCAAACCGTTACCGATAAACCTTAAAAATAGCCAGCAAACGATTGCACATAAAAAAATGCAAATTTCAAAAAGGAGGGACCCGGGGGCGCCGGAAGATAAGTTGTTAGGGGGGGGGGGGCTTACATTTTTTCAAGTAGAAATTAGAATACTTGAAAATTTTTACCTATTTTTAAATTCGTATAAAAAAATAGGCTATGCAGAGTCACCGATGGAATAGATTATAGAACATTATACTCTAAACGTGATTATATTGTGAGCTTTTAACATTTTCTAAAATGGATTTACACGATTTATGAAATTCCAGGGAGGGGCCCGGGCCCCCCTTGCCCTTTAGTAGCGGCGCCCATGGAGGGACCACCTTTACCTTTAAATTAACAAGCCAAAGTTATCATACATATGAAAAATCGACACGTTAAAAATAGCCAGAAAATTCCAACAAACGATTGTAAATGAACACAACTGTTAATTTCGATAGTTCACACGAAACCCTCAGTAGTAATTTCTAGTAATCTGAACAGAAGCACCGTGCTTGGTCCTTTGCTGTAATTATGTATATTAATAATTTACCAATTAAACTTAACTATAATCGGATGTGTCCTATATGCAGGTTACGTGACAGTGCTCAGCTCAAATCGACATTTACGAGTGGCTGTTGATACAGTGAATATTAAAAATATTTCATTGTCGCGCACTTATTTCGATTTTTGTTAAGTAGGTAATCTGTCTAAGCCTTGCCTACTAACGAATCATCCAGTGATTCGTCAGGATGAATTTCTGCGTTCGATGTTTGAACTTAAACGAAAACAACACATATATCACTTACGTCGAAAGGACCTCATAACTCAATGTGTTTTCTGCTACTAAATAAAAATTTTGACTGTTAAATTAAAAAATTAGTAACCGGTCTTTAATTATAAGAATTAGAATGCGTCACCAATATTACGAGTGCATAATCGTATTTTAATGCTTGAAGAAATCAAAAGAAAATGCTGTTCAAGAATCGTTAAAGATACCTAAGTATATTTTATACAAACGAAAAAAATTACACAGGTATAAGAGTTTATAACCAAAATTTGCTACTTTTTGATAGTACCTACATTGACTTTTAGTGTATAAAGTCAATGGTAGCTACCACGGTATAGACAGTTCCAGTAGAAATTTGCATACGCTAATTATGTGGCCTAAAGCATCATGTTCTGAATTGGTCCGTTTGTCTGTTTTACGAATTTGATTATGCGTTGTTTGTAATTTCCCCTTGTTATCACATGACCTTCCGTTTCCAGGAGTAGTTTTAGTTTATCCTTTTACTTGCTGGTATGTGGTTGGTTGGTTGGTTGTTTGGGGTTATCCACGGGTTTGTGGGTTTTTTAATAGCTGCTCTATCACATTGGCTATTGACATAGTTTTTGTTTTGTTTTGTGTTGGTCCGTAAATTAATTGGTATTAATCCCCATTCCACGATTTTCCTCCATTTTCTGTGATCTGTAGCACCGATCTTTCACTATTAACTAACCTTTTTTTTAATAACCGCAAGTTACAAGCGTCTAATTATTATATAAGAAAATTAAATAGATAACTGTGAAAAAAACTTACGAAATAATTGGTTTCCTATTAGAGCATAAAAACAATTTAAATGGCACGAATGGCGGTTAATTAAATATTCACTTCCACACCTAAGTAGATTTTCACTTCATTGCTACTAATAACATAAAAGTGAAAAGCAATTCTAATTTATAGGAATATAATTATAATTTAAGTAATATCTTACTAAAAGGTGGTTACATGAAAGCGTGCTTGACACTTTTGGGAACACGACATTTATTGAAAACTTTTCTTTGAATTTTTTACAAAATGAACCTTGTTTTGCGATTAACATTTTAAATGTACAAATCAGTAGTAGGACTGTAGGAGGCTTCTTAACAACAAAATTCGTAAGGGAAAAAGAACTCAATTTGAATTTTTAGTAAGGTGCATACGAGGAATAGAAGTCATTACTCATTATGAAAAGGAATAACAAATCTAAAAAAGTGAAAATAACATTCCGCACACTGGTAATGAAGGTTTGAGGAGTTCGACACTGTTTACTACTCTCAGTTTCTTATGGAATTATTTATCTCACATGATCAGGTGCTTAAAACTTCAAAATACATCCGACTATAATAGTACGACGATGTTATTCTCCAAAAGTACCCGTGGGAACTAATTTCTCTGTTAACGAAAGCGGATATCCTGAACTCAAATTTAAAGGGTATGGGCCTGAAGAAGTTCAGTTTTTTGTCATCGTCCCATTCATGATACACATCACCATAATCGAATTTTGCTCTACTATATGACATCATTTAGTACCATCTCATCTTCAGTCGGAGTAATGCAACGATTCACAAACACTTTATCTTCACAAATTTTGTTAATAGAACATGAACTCATTGTTGAAATTCTCCTATTCTTTCACTAATTGCACTACTGCATGCAACGGAGTTGTTCTGTATTACACGCAATGGATTAAGACAAGGTACGAATGTCTATTTACCTTCTGTACTTGTTGTAGGTGTTTAATCATATATCCCTCAGCTAGACATGAACGAACTTTAGTAATGTAAGACACATTCTAATTTACTTCAAGGTCATGACGCCCTGTGGTGGTAACTTTGAAAACTAAATAGAGGTCAATCTTGTTGGAAGTGAATAAGACCTTGCATCGTATCAATTTGATTATCCACATTAGATATTATTGAAAGGTCTATTATTTCAAGTGGATTTAAATATATGTACCTCCAAGAATACCAGGTCGAACGTTCACTTTCTTTGGATTATAGCCCCTATAGTAGGGGCTATACTTTGGATATTGTGTATTACCTTCATTATAAAGCTGCGGATTTTCATCGTTCTAATATCGGCAATTTTGTGTGTTAACCCATCCATTAAAAAAAAGTACCTACACTCGTCACTACAGCAAATTAGCAACTAATTCCAAAAAATATTTATGATTTAAGTTATTATTTGGATATCTCTTATTAATCATTGCAATCGTGCTTCTTCCACATTCCCCATACAAGAGAATAATGTCGGTTCTTTGTTGAAATGTAAACACTATTTTTGAAAATAATCTAAGAAACGCCCCACCTTTAATTCGCAAAACTAAAATTACACTAAAGTAAAAAAAGAATGCTTTTATCAATTTATTATGTTTCATTTCAGAACACTTGAGAAGTAACTAACTTTATTCATAGTTTGGGTTTAATTTCTCTAAAAGTACCGGAAGAAAGGTACATGACATTTTTGAAAATAATTGAACATCTTCTACCTAATTAAATTTTAGTTTATCCATCTGTTTTTGCACATTTTTACATTTTCTATGTGGACTGAAAAATTCAGAGTGGTATGGTTTGAAATTGATACAAAGATTGTGCAAAAAAAAATAAGACCAACGCACGATGATATGCCAAGATTCAAAAACTTATATGTAAGTATACTGGATTAACATCAGTTTAATACAAATAAATTCTTAATGTCTTTGAAGTTACAGAACTTAGCGGTCTACAATATTTAGATCTTTTTTTATTATGCGAAGTAGAATTTACCTATTTACAAACACTAGTTGCGGCTTTCCCACTTGAAATGTGCGATAAAAATTAATTTTTTTAATCTATGCTAGAAAGCTCGTATACTCTTTCATTAAAATTGGGAATAATTACGGTTAATAAAGTTTAGAATCCTTTGAGAGGCCGTACCGATGCAAAAATCTTTTTATTTGTGTAAAAATATTATTTCTCAAACAACCTTCTAAATTAATTCTATGGCTGACCACCTTTATTATTTTATTATTATTATTTATTTTATTTATTCTTTATAGGATATCAATATTTTAATAATTATATTATATTATATTACAATTTGATATAACATTAAAATTTGAAAAACGCCAATATGGATTAGTTTGTAGAAGACTAGTCGTCCACTCGGCTAATTTTGTCATATTACCTATATTGCTTCAGGTTCAATCTTTGTTTTTAAATAAGCCACGCGATTCAAAGCTCAATTAGCCATACGAGATATTCCATAATCTTTGAAAATGATGGAAAACAAGAAAAGGGGTAAAAATTATCAAAATGATGGAAAACAAGAAAAGGGGTAAAAATTATCAACTGTAAGCCACAATACAACCTGGACGAAAAAAGCAAAGGAAGTATTATTGGAAACTATACATAAATGAATGCAATTGGGCACTACACTGCAATGGCTATTCGGAAATTTAACGATTAAAGGAAAAAGGCCAAAAACAAAGGCGTGCACAATTATTTTCTTGATCATTTGGATGTTTACATCCGTTTTGCTTGCTCTACGTTGTTAGCTATAGCTATGAGTAGATGATTTCTTAAAAATTAATTTAAAAATGGAACATTTAATTAGCCTCTAATTGCTAATTTTTAATTTTAGATCGGATTGAAGCTTTCCGATGAAATTAACAGTGCAGCTGTTAACTCTAAAACGAAGAAGTAAATAAGTAAATAAAGCGGTTAGTTAACCTCCAATTAGTAGACAAATTAGTCGATTTTTTATTAGATTCTCTATTAATTTTACTGGGCTCTTAGGAGACTCGTACCCAAAAATGTTAGTGTAGCATTGTTTCAAATTGTTTCACTAGTAGAAACCGTTAAAAAGGACATTTTTGAGTTGCCCATGGTTACATTAGTATTAAAAATGAAATTGATGTTATCTTAAAGGAAGCATCAGATATAATCTGCCGTTTGCTTACATGCAATAATTATAATACGCGGCCAAAAGCACGATAGCAAACCTATTCATAATTTTAATGAATGAAAACCTAATGTATTTGGAAGCCCGAACACTTAAATATAATTATAGAATGTTATAATAATAATATTAATTTTGAAGCGTATGCCAAAGAACATTTTCACACACATTTAGCAATCAGGAGCAGGACATTTGCCAAAATGTAAATGACGATAATTTCATATGAGATATGATCCCATCGTCTCGTCCTATTTTTATAAGAGTACAATATAATTTACAATTCAGAACCATGTGGTGCATCTGAATAATGCCAATTCATTACTCTTAAACTAGAATTACACAACTCGCTGATAGAGTTAATAGATCAACATCAAGGTAATTACCGGTCGATTGATATGGAAAGGTTGTTTATGACAATATGAATTTTCCAAGTAGAGAAATCGAGTTTCTGCTGCGTTATTTTTACTTGTCGGTGAGCCAATTCTTTCCGAGATGAAAATGAGTTGTAATATTACATGAGTGTAATGCGTATGCATTTAGATAAAGTGGTTTCGTCCGGCTATTTAAAAAAAATAGTTTGTTGCGTAAAATTATGCAACTGGAAAAAATATGATGTCCCAATCGAGAAACTTCCTGGCGCCTATCTTCTTCTCGTAAATTACATAAACCAAAGACGTTAACTAATTAAAGACCGCGATTGAGATCTCATCGAATTAATAAAATAAATCACGTTACACATGAGATCCTTGCTATAAAACGGCGCCAGTGTAAAAGTAACGTGGCGAATACTCCAGACTTTTTATGAAGGTCTTCTTCTGGCGAAAAAAAGCTATTATAACTAAATTTGGTTTGGAATTTCAAATGCCTTAAGAATCTTTGGTATGTGTAGCAAAAAACGACGAAATTGTCGATTGAAAAAGTGAAATTTCTTACTAAAAATTAAAATAGAAGACAAAAAGTGTAAAAGTGGATATTATTACAGTAACTAACAAGTGGAAAAGGTAGATACATTATATCCAGTAGCGTGACAAAATATTTTACGGTATATGAATTCAAAAGTTTGTTAACCTCAGAAATTTTCTTGATAAATAAATAAGTCTTTTCTTACATATTAAATATATTAAAACTGTTTTGTCCTTTAAATTGCTCAAACCGTTAAATTAACGAATTTTGGATTTTATTTAACAATGGATTTAAAGCAATTTGGTTACATCATCCACATGTCCTTACGTAAGTGACATCAGAAAAGCTTTTGATGGTCACACTTGAGCAATGGATCCAATTTGGCTGGGGTACGTTAATTAGTGCCGTAATTAAGTACACGCATGAATGATCAAGGCGATCGGTTCCATTTAAAAACCAAAGGTGACGACATTAGGGATGTTTCATCCTTGCTATTACCCAACATCTAAAACCTTTGACTTTGGAAATCAGCGTTTTTTGTGTTTATTTCTAGTTAATCGGTAGGTATTTGCTAATAATTTCTTCACGTCAATACTCTTTGTTGTACGAACTTATGACGAATATACTCTAACTGCAATTCTTTCAAACTGACCTACTAAACAAGACTTAACTGCAATCCTTTTATTCATGTTGCTTACGCTTTACCTTTTATCATTTTCTTTTCACTCGTGACAACGAAGATTTTTCTATCACCAATTGTTTATTAATGTGCACATGGAGATATGCAAAATTATGCACCAAAATGTGATTGAATCCATCTTTTAATGGGGTGAATATTACGACAAAACGATGTTATAATAAACTCAAAACGTCCCCCATGCATTAATAAATAAATACGTATGGGAGAAGTTTTGAGTTTATTATTGCTTCGTTACTTAATATCACTTGTACGTTACTGAGGGCACGAGCAGATGAAATCTTTTAATTCAATGCATTTTTAAAAACATAAAATTGTATCCCTTTAAAGTTCATTTAAACAACCTGCTTGCGATTATGAAAGAACATTGGCGTTTATTGTCCGATTAGTTTCTCCTATAATGGTACGGTGGCACAATTTGACTAAAGGTGGCAAATTTTCAAAATAGTCGAGGGTTATTATTATTAAATAGTATATAAATTCTGGGACCATAATTTTACGAAGGGTCGACTCTTGCGGTTTGTAGAAGATTAATGTATATTTTTGATATAATTGGAAGATACTCACATGGAAATAGGGATCTATATGTAAATAGAGCAGGGCGGGGCACCACCTTATAATGCTATAATTATAAACAACTTCTTATGTAGAACCTTATTCTGAACGATCGATACATAAGACAGAAATTACAGGAATGAAAAAAAATCTATTCAGAAACAACATGTTTACCTATGGTAATAATTTATCAAGGGTAGGGCCGACTATTATTCGGATGCAAAAAGGGCTTATTTCCTACATAGTATTGTACAGTTATCAGACTATAATTGAATTTTGATTTGCATTTTATACACTTCCATTATTTTAATATGTATTTCTAGTTTAAAATGATTTTGTATGCGGTAATGAACTGTTCAAAAATAAATGTTAATTCAAAGTCAGACTTGATTTAAATACTATACTACTTCATGGCTTAAATGTTTATATGAATTTTTTTAACGATCCGTAATATATCATTGACAGAGAAAAAAAACAGTTAAGGATTGTGTGCTATTTAGCTTTTTAAAATTGCTATCATTTTCGGTAAAGTTGACGCCAGTTTTACGCAATTTATCGAAATTTTCAAAAAAGTACACCTGGCTTGAACTATTTTTAAAAGGTCGCCCACGCTGAATTAATTTGAAGGGCGCTTTCTTGATCTGTATGGAACGATTCGTGGAAAACGCTGGGTTGGGATTTTGTAAAAGTTTTTCAAAATGATTTGTTTCTCAGCTATGGCGTGGATCTTGTCTAAAATTCAGGGTTTGGGATAATTTTTCAAGTACGATGCCTTGTCTTATCCGGATGGTTTGTTTCTCAGCTACAGTATGACTATTTAGCTAGGTTTCAAGGTTGGGGTTTGTGTCTGGACTAAAACAGCTCTTGTGTGGTCGAAAGAATGTCACCTTCATGCAGATGGATGTTGAATTTACTAAAAGATAGTAAATCACACTTGTTAATGTTGCTAAGTTCGCGTCAGATTAACATTTCGCAAACAATAAAATCTACTTTACGTATATTTTTACACGTATTTCGTTAGTGCTTCTTAATGCTTGAAACATTTTCTAAATAACTTATTGATGAGGGTGATAAATTTCAGCCAACTTCACACTAACAAATAAATTACCGCTGGGATATAAACTTACATCTTAGTGCTTTGCAATAAATAAACATACCTATTCTAAATTTATAACGAATAAATGTACAACACAGTATGTTTCAGCATAGGCCCCGCAACTTTAGGGCAAGCCCCCCCCCCCCCCCCCGAAATTCTCGTAAATCCATTTTAGAAAATGTTAAAAGCGCACAATAAATGCAGTACACAGCCACTTTTGGAATATAACGTTCTATTCCATCGGTGACTCTGCATCGCCTATTTAACACTTAACTGTTTAGTTTGTGATTTCACCCCGTATTAGTTTACTTATCCCGCTTGTTTGCTATTGGTTGTTCATTGATTTGCGCCATCTCTAGTTCATTTCATTAATAGTTTATCCTTTCATAAATGGCCAAATTAGCACGTGTAGGTAATTATGTTCCAAGTTTTAATTTTTAACTCTTAGCCCCTCAGGCCTGTTATTTTATTTAGATTATTTAGTTTTTTATTGTTGTTAATATGACTTAAGTGTTTATCTCTTTTTCATTGTTTCATCTTTCAAGTTTTTCCCTTTAGGTGAGTCGGTTTGAATCACATGTTAGTTAGTACTTAATTATGTTATTTTTAGATATTCATGTACTATGGATTCATAATTATCGTTAATCTTTAATCGCATGATAATGAGACCAGTAGGCCGCGAAACATGTCGCATAAATTTGCCAATTATGTATAATCCAAATTTTAAGTGTTGTTCGGGACACACCTTCGTTTAGGTTAAATACGAGGTGTCGTTTCCCTTTCCCCTTCCGATTACTTAGGTTTGTGTGTCCAAAACGAGGTTGATTCCACTTAATCGTTTTATTCAATCAACACTAGTTTTGCCGCTTTAGGGCTAGTGTTTCAGTTTGTACTCACGTACTTACTACAAAAAAGAAAAAACATAACTTTCGTTTCATGTTTTCATTCACTTTTCGACTTCATTAAATTTATCTAAAGGGAGGTTACGAGTTGTTTTATTTATTCAACATTTAACCCTTTTGTGAGCATCTGACCTTCGTCATGGATTTAAACATTTTTAACTAGTATTCTAATTTCTGATTCAAAAAATGAAAGCCCCCCCCCCCCCAACAAATTTTGTTCCGGCGCCCCTGTGTTTCAGCTAACTTCACGGAAGCAAAAAATTACGAATTTAATATTTCTTGTTAGCGCTTCTTTGATGACTCATAGTGTACCTACGCTTCAGCCAACTTCGCGCTAGAGAATTGAAATTTATATAATTGGTTTGTGCTTCGTTTTCCTTAAATACCAACGGTAAATTTTTCTCACCGGCGCGGCGAGAGGTTAGTGATTAGTCAAAACATATCTTCAATTTTATTTTGAGTTATTTCTCGATAACTCGGTAATAGGTACCAACTTAGTAAAATTAAATACACCAGTTCTATTAAAACACACAAATTTCTATTAAAACACGCAAATGACGTCAGTAGATATACTATGTCGCTACTAATCCACTTTGACCTCGTTTGACCTTTGTCCTTGGATTTGTCAAGGTTAAATGTATGGGTGCGGAACTCGACTTCAAGGTTATGTGGGTGTGAAACTCGGCATCGCGTGATTCTTAGATATGTCAAGGCCAAATGCGTGGGGTGTGAAACTTGGCTAACTCGCTTCAAGGTTATTCTCCTGCTACTAATCCACTTTGACCCCACGCTTGAACAGGGGTCTGATCCGCTTGAACTTGGCTAAGCGTGACCTTGAAGTTTGGCCTTCCGATGAACAGATAAAACAGAACCGATGAACCGGGAACAGACAACACAGATCCGTTCATCGGATCAGACCCCTGTTCATACGGATCAGACCCCTGTTCAAGCGGATCAGACCCCTGTTCAATTATTTTATTATCAACTATAATTTTATTGAAGTAACATTTTAATTCAACTATCAATACAATTACGTGAAGTTTTTTAAACAAACACTTAAAATGTAGTAAACATTAATAACATATGTACATTTAAATTCAATCTATCAAATACTTTCTTGCTTTTACTACTAAACATTAAATTTGGTTTATAGCATTTCAAACAAACTTTAATTTTTATTAAGTAAATTTTTATGATTCTCTATTTATTTTAGTATATTAAAAGTGTTTGTTAAAAAAACACATTTAAATTGTTAGATGAAAATGAGTTTTTTTATTTAATATATTTCACCCAAAATTTGTAACAGTCGTTTTAAAACGTTTCATTTAAATTGAGAAGCAAAATATATGAATAAACATTGGAATTCATGTAACATTTTCATTTAACAAACAAGAAATAACAACTAATTTAAATTAAAGAATTAAAATGTATGTCGAATTAAAGTGCTACATGAATTAAAATGTTTGTTGATAATTTTAATTGGTCGCTTCGATCGGTGGCGTTATTTCGAACTATAATTTACATTTGTTTCCTTATACTGATGTAGTTTCAAGAACTGCCAGCGATCGAAGAGACGAATTAAAATTATCAACCAACAATACAACTAAAATTTTTATTTGATATTATAATTCTTGTTAATTTTATGTTATATGAATTAAATTGTTTGTTGGAATAAACTGTTAATGGTTAATTTGTAAACTTTCATAAAAATTCAATGTATTTTATTGTTCAATCCGACTTTTTGTTGTAACTGTTTATTTTAAATAACTTTTATTTTCATTTAAATTTATTTGTTTAATATTTTTCTATTTAACATTTCAATTACTAGTACTACAAATAATTATGAGAGACAAAGTAAATTTAAGAATAAATGTAAGTTAAATTAAATTGTTTGATTGGTTTGTCAGGAATAAAAAACAAAACGACGTGCCATAAACAAAGCACCAAAATATAACAAGAATAATAATAAGTTATATAACTAAAGATGTAAGTTTATAGTACCCAGCGGTAAGTATTAAAGTAAACTTTAAAGCAATAACACTTTAAAGAAGAGTAAATAGAATAAATAGGTGTAGACAGCAAACTGAGCATGAAAGAAATTTCCCATCAAATATCACAGTAGTGATCAAGTTTCCACTAATTTATACCTATAATAGGTAACTGGGGCGACCTCGCATCATAATGAAAAATAAGGCAATAATGTTCTTGTCAAGATCTCAGTTTAAAGGAATAAAGGATAGGCGTTACCGGACATTTACATAATTAAAACACGAACTTGCGACGGATTGTATAATGTATATAGGCCAAACAGAGATTGAATTAACACAAAATAAAGTATGACGACATACCGGCAACACTTCTTTGAATATTTTCCGAAAACGAATGAATTCACAGTGGTTTCCTGTCAGAATAAAGCATCGTTTCATCGGAATTTCTGTTTATAACTAATATAATTTGTCTCGTATAATCTCATAAACAACTCCATTATGTTGCGGGCGCCTCTTAAAGCCGCTATTAATTATAAATCTTGACGGCATCTTTTTTCCCCTCTTGTTCAAATCGTTTATAATACCGATGTGTGTAAATCGTAATGTATTTGGTTGCAAGCGTGATATTGTGTATTAATATTAAAGACAGCGCGTTCTTATACAATTTTAGTTTTATTTTAATAACAAAATTGTTTGTAAACAGTAATGGCCACCTGCCAAGACGGTCATTAACTTCATGTCAGAATTAATGATAATTTTTTTACGCTTTTATTTACTCTAAAAGCCGCTATTTTGATGCATGATTTGCATATTTATTATGTCTGGAGGATGAGGAAGAATTTAGACAGATTTTGAACTCGTTAACCTACTGTATAATTTAAGCCTTTCTTCGCTCAGGTGTATCTGAACTTCGTAAGATATTAATACAGGTGCCCTTGAATTGTTAGATTATTATCTTATCGTTCGTTTATATACTTACTTGGAAAACGATACCGATTAATAATTTTCGCACGCATATACTTTCACAAACTTTAAAGCAGTGCATTGTGTATGGGCGGCATTATCTTCCTCTACAACGTAAGCGAAACAACTGTTTAGTGTTCACAGTTCACACGAGCAGTAACAGTAAAAATGCACGTACAGGAAAAGTTAACAACAATTATAAATAAACCCAGTTAGTTGTTCAATTTAAAGTTTGCTTTTACATTTCTTATAGAATGGTAAGATTTTGGGATTATTGAAAAAACACTACTAGCGTCACTAGCGACAGCGAGATAAAACATGCAAAGGAAGGTAAACGTAAAAGCCAAGGTTTTAATATGTGGTAAGACATACCTAACAGAAAAAAAAACAAAAAATCAAATATAATTTAAATGCAAGGGTCATTAGTTATCTAGCTGGCCTTGACATGTGTTTGCGATAAACAATTGAGAGTTATGGCACTTGTTGTGTAAGCTCTGGTGGCTCGAGTTGTCAAATTGTTTTTTATTTAACCCCTTTATTTACAATCTGTCCTAATTATACTATGGACAATTAAAGTAGTTGGTGTATTATACTATTATACAAGTTGTCAAATAAAAGGTAAAAATGTAACCCTCCCCCTTTTGTTCTATATTAGATCATTGTTGTACATATGTCAATGGAGAAAGGCGTCGAACTTTGATTATTATATCAATGAAACGGTGACTGCAACTTACGAATATTTGAAATAACTGGTTGAATGACCACACAATAGGGTAGTCTCTGCATTAGGTATTTCATGGGTATCACTTTGGAGAATCTTTTACAAGTAGAGACTAGATATGGACACGTTAAGTTGTTGCGAAAAAAATTCTCAAACAATGGAAAAACTGCGATTCACGGTCTCCCAAAAAGCAAAGTGCACTCCCTCAGGACTGGTAAACTTCTGCTCGGATTGCAAACGAACCATCGAGTAACTGAAACAAATCGTGGATTGACGACGCGCAGGTAGTGCATGAAGTGGACATTTCAAGTGTGCCAGATTGGAAATCCTTCAGAATAATCTACTGATAACGAAGGTTCGTGCTAAATGGGTACCTAAACTTTGACTGGCAGGTTAACTAAAAATCAGCTGTCAACCAAATGCGGTTTTCCCCTTTAAAGCAAAAAGAGACGACGGTGTAAGAAACTATTGGATTGAGGATTCGTTAATCCAGTAGAAATAATGGAAGCACCAGTGGCGTTGGGAAGGTAGCGCGGTGGGAGCGGGCTGTCCCAGATAACAGTCATGAGAGGGTGAGCGAATACCAAAAAAAGTTAGAGCAGCAGGAGGTTCCAAAAATGCTTATTATGACCTAAAAGATTTGGTTTCACCATTTTTTAACACACACATATCTATTTAGTTTTAATGTGATGAACTGATGATGAAATATGTCTCTTAAAAATGACCCCCGCCAACCCCATATTATTTACTTCGAGAATAGAAACAATAATTCCTGTAGCGGATAGTCGCAGGTACTTACTGTAGACCATGACACTTCATGGAACATATTGAGCTGTACCAAGCATACATTGTCCCCGAGAAGCTACATGTTTGCAAAGTACATTCAAATGGTCACGAATTGTGAACAAAATGAGTACAAAGCTCTTTCAACCAGATCACTGAGTATAATTTTGCTTCTATAGTCAGTGCCAGCTCTGTCTATCTTTGTCCACCTTCGTGCGAACGTTTTTCGCCGCCATTATTTGGTATCGTATATAAAATCTAGAAAGGTACCCATGCGAATGTAACCACTGCATTATTATTTTGTTTCCATGTAGAAAGATAATATATGTTAGGTTCATATTCCGAGAGACATAAAATTAGAATTGTATAAAACATTAGTAAAAACTCTGTCATTTATGAAGAAATAAGCCACATTGTGGAAAAAGCAATACAGCGTGCTTGGACTATAGGTTCGTTGCCAAAAAGGAATGGTAGATAAACTATAGAAAACGGAGTATCCAACACCATAGATTTTGATAATATCATTAAGGATTTTACAGATGCAAATGGTGGAAGGGGAAGATTTTAAAATTATTTTAAGATTTTTGTTTATTACTATACTAGACGAAATACATGAGATGAGAGGTCAAAATGTTAAAATTACTGTCAGGGTGGTGCAATGCCCAAGTGTATTTACATTTGACTACCCACATGTTTTTATTTAAAATTTAATTGTTGATTTTTTATTGTTTGATAATATAGTACACAACAGTTTTGTTACACCCTTTATTCTAGCACACCCGAAAACTAAGTTTTCGGTCTAATATTCTAGTTCTATAAGAAACAGAAATAAAACATTAAAATACAATCAGTATACAAAGTTTTGAATTAAGTACAAACTACAAAGTATACTATACATGTCACGAAGAACAAGAAATTTACAGAGAAAGAATAGAATGACTAATGAATCGTAGTGAAAGGAATAACGAAATGGAAACCCGCTGGTAATAGGAAAAGAAAGACGAAGACTATGTCAAAGAGGATCTAAGTCGACTGGGAGTAATAGATTGGTAGAACAGCATTAAAGAAAGAATAGATAGGAGTTAGGAGAAACTTAGTACAAAAGGCTAAAATGTATAACATATAGTAAAGACAATGTGATAAGAAAAATGGAGTAACTCACCATTATAAATATGTTTCTAGAACTCTTTTACAAGAGTGACTGCAATTACGACAGAAACGTACAGCCATATAATAATATACTAGTTAGTTTAATGTTGCAGAAAAAAGTGTAAAACAATTTTTAAAAACAAATGGAAAGTTTTACAAAATACCTAATGCACACCAGAAAATATTATATAATGATGCCACCAGAATTATCCCCACCGGGTGCCACTAACCATAGCAACACCATTGGAAAGCATTGCAACTCACCACACGAAAAGAAGACACACACACACGTGCTCCTTTAGAAGATTGCTAAATGATTAGTATTACTGGACCGTAATAAAGTAACCTTCTGGTGGAACTGCGAAGATTACAAATATTTTAAAAGAATGCCTATTCAGCGGACTATTGTATATTCCCAAAACTTATGGAAGGATTAAAAGATTAACAACGGTGGGACAGAGCTTTTTTGGTTTAAAGGAACATCGCTGGGTGTGTTGGTGTTCGAGACTATGTTGAACGAGCACAAGAGAAAGTGATGCACGCTAAATATTTAATTAATGTACCTCGTAGGTATGAGATGAAATGCATTTTTGAAAGCTAATCCATTTGAAGTAGATGCTGCAAATCTTATATTGAAAATGTCGCATATACTTACTATAAACCATTTGCCAGAAAAAGGTTAATAATATTATTATATTTAACATTTTAAATTGGATCAAGAAGTCTGATATAATAAGTAGAGAATGTCGCCTTTGAAACGGGTTTTCGGCTTGTAAATAAATTTTTTGTTCAAGGAAAATTAAGGAAAGTGCGAAAGTTTTTTAATGTTGTAGAGCTCGGCGCGTCATGTCAATGTTATAAATCGCAAAAGAAAGGTGTACTTGTACAGAACTAGTAAAAAAAGATTCGGTTCAAAAGCTCAACACGTTGGTTAATGCATATCCCACAGAACTCGCTATTTATCTTATTTATCAATGGTTTACCCGTTTACCGTATTATTTGTCCAAATATATCAGAATTATACGCACATGACCTTCCCCTATCGCCAGTATTAATTTACATTGAAGGGATCCACAGTCTACTACGACTCGCTGGGACCTGGGTCCAAACAAACAAGGCTCAGCAAATTGTCACTAACAAGGCTGCTGAATATGTTAGAATAAGTTAGAACTGTAAAAAAGACAATTTACTTTCATTTATAGATAATTATTATAATGTTACTCTGTAATTGGGATCAGGCATCCTGTAGAGTGTAGAGTAATAAAGATTATTATTATTATTAACATTTCCGACAACCACCAGTTGCAATATTTGTCCCAGTTGTAAGGTGTGGATTAGGAACTTAGCGATAAACATACTCGTTGTTGCATTGATACCCAGGGTGTTATAATCTAAAAATGTTACCATAATAGACTCTTCTATTATGATGTTACGAAGTCAAATCGTCTGTAAATGTCCAAACCAGTTTTTCAAAACTTCGGTCGGTAAAAGAAATGAAGAAATAATGCAAAAAATCGACAGTCTCCATCGTGTCAATAGAACATTTCATGTAAACTGTTCTGTTGAATAGCAGGTAATTAACGATGGTCCAAAATCATCCTATTCGATTCAAATAGAGATAATATGTATTAAAAGTAACAGTCCTTAAAGATCCATGTTCATTTTTTACCGTCTTTACTATCCTACTTTGTGGAAATTCATCTCCCTATTTTAGTGATGATGCTAATATAAGTCTTGTTGGTTCACTCTCTCCGGATTCATGCGTCGTATAGTTTATGCTACGAAATGCACGTCATAAATTGTATAAATTGACGTACCAAACTTAACACTCTACTAACAACAAGTAATATTTTTGTTGAAAACTGAATCCTGCTTCTTTTAGATTTTCTGTTTAGTTCAAGAATTTGGTGATCTAACATCACTGTTCTGTAGTAACTCTTCAATACATTTCAAGTTTAGTGTCTTTCTGCCATAATAGTTTTAATGTTAGATATTGCTTGGCAATGCTGCATTACAACGGCGCCATTAAATTTGCGTGAAATCTTTTCTCATCATATTTCATCAGCCTGGATTACATTAAACCCTGTAATTTTACTACTCCAACCACATCAATCACATCACACATTTGTATTTGTCAGTATGTGGCCTTGTTCAAAATAGATATAGGATCACTATTTTCATTACTATATATTTGGCAATATCTACTACTGCTATTTCTCCAAAACCTTTCTACTACTTCAAGATAACAATAACAAACATTTATTTTTGTTAATTAAGCAACAATAATAATTGATGCTCATGCCTCGACGTTCGGTAGATAAGAATACGCACTTTTACAAGAGCCCTCTACTCAATATGATCGTCTTGGGAATTTGGACAGAATGTACCGAATGAAACTTTCTCGCTCCCCATGCTGCTTTTCTTTTGCCATAAAAATTTTAATATTCCGCAATCTTTTGCATATACATAAAACAGGTGTTATTGTTATTGTAAAATAAATTAATCGTTCATTCAATACAATTCATGCCATTACTTTACTTTGGGTGTGGAAACAATTAACCTTGAGCTACTGTATATATACAAAATATCATTTTTTTTGTTGTAGAAAGATCAAGGATTTTATAATAGTATCATAATGTATAATTTAAACCATTATTTTAGAAGATTATACAAACCGTGACATTACCATAAGATCGTAAATTTGAATTGATGATCACGAAAATGGTAAACAAGTTCACCTTTTAATACTAATTCAGTGCTGTAAAGACAAAATCCTATGCCAGATATGGTCCTTTGCTTGAAATAAATTTAGTTCATTCACGTTATTTTAGGGAGAACTTAAATGGAATATCTAATAAAGAGTGATCCATTACAAATATAATTTTGGTTAAGAAGCCGCCTAATGAAATAACTCATTTTGATTAACTGTAGGTTGTATAATCATTTGGAATAAAGCCCAAAAATTTATTTGACAAATTAAATAACACCAAAATTAATATTTCATCACAATATGTATATCTTGGCAGTCAATGACCACAAATTAAGAAAAAAAGTACAGGTTTTTACGACAGATAAAATGGACAACATTAATGCTATCATCTTGTTTTGAGTTTAAATCGAATACATTTTTCAAAGTTTTTAAAATCCGCTGTTATTTCCGTCACGGCGTGCATTTTTTTCTGAAACGGTGTAAGATGTTCATTTCAAATGAAAGTAGACTGCTCACTGTATTAGTTCAGGAATCCAGAAAATTCTTTTTAATGAAAAAATGTTTGGTATGCATCAATCACCACGTCAAAAACTAATGAAGGTACAAAGTGTAACAATGTTATCCTTGAATGACAATTTAATGACTTTAACTGGATAAAACTATCATTAATAGAATAATAAGCAATTATTAACTTCTCGAACAACGTAGACAATGACCATTAATTTGTTTATTTTCTGATTTTAAATAGCGTTTTCCACATTTAACATCGTTCGCACCATGTGCATTATCAAACGGTGGCACGTGCTACAAAATGCACGAATCGCACATATCCAAGACAAAAAAACCGAGTAAACTAGGATTAGACATTCACGATCTAACGCATGAAATAAATAAAGAATATCTATAAATTTCTTTGTCACACATTTTTTTATTGCAGTTATTGAACCTATGACCCTTGGGATCAATCAATATGGTACTAAAAGTTGAGTCCGCACATGCCTGTGTGATGGATATGTCTGAAAAAACTGTAAGAGCTAGAAGTCTAACATTTTGCAGGGAGATATGTTAGGTACATGGGATGGTTTATGGGCAATGACCTGATCAAGGTCACATTCGATTTTCCCGGGGTCAAAGGTCACCAAGTTAAAAATTGATTTTGTTTGTCATAAAGGTCCAGTTATCCCGGTGCACCGTTTGGCCGCTAGAGGGCCGAGAAAATTGAAAGTTCAAAATTCCATAATTTTTGGCGGAATTATTTCTCTTAGAATGATCTATTAAACTGTAGCAAAGCTATAAGGTATAAGCAGAAGGTCAAACTTTAAAGGTTGCTGGAGTTGACTGAAAAATATAACTATAAATAACATTAGCTCCGCTCGGCGACATATATCAGGATGTTAAACTATGTCTCTAATTGCGCCAGGACTCGCCATTGCATGTGTTAGTAATACGCACGGTCCAATTCAACTCCCCAGCCTGCTATTGTATTTACCTTTGATTTATGAAACCCTAGCAACACGCTTTGGTTTCACATGCTACCCGTACGAAGCCGAAGCGGGTTGCTAGTAAAAGAATATGAATGAAAGCAAAAAACGATAAAAGCTATGGTCCAACAAAAAGCATTTTCCACTATGTAACTGATCTCTTCAGTTGAAGCTGAAGCATATTCATTTCAAATAGAGACATAAAGGAACAGGGTAGATTGCAATTTTAGAGTCACGTTCCAAAGAATGAATTTTAAAAAACAGGGGAGCATTCGTGTAATCGTGTTTAAATAATTAATTACACAAATTCTTTGATATGAATTGTTAAGTAGTTGCGGATTTCCGGTAAATACATCCTCCTTATTCCATTAACGCGCTTAATTCACACGTTCGCTTTTAACATAATGGCTATCGTTGCGTTTTGTAGTTAACGTACTCGTACGTCAAACGTGACAAGATATAGGTAGATTTCATTTTTACCCTGAATTCGTAAGAAATAGAAATTAATGGTGTTTTTGGAAACGGCTAGGTGTGGACCAAATTAGATAAGTCAACATTGGCATCCGTCGTCCTTTTGTATTTGGGCGTAAGTATTCCTAGGCAGTCATGGTACACAGTCCAACTTAATCCAATAGGTAGGTACTATTTTTCGATTTGTTGAACTTTCTCGTTCTTATGTAATAATTGTTAGAAAATGTAGTATTAATTTAGTTAAGTAGTAAATTTTCATCAAACGAACAGTTTTTGATAAAACATCGATGTCGACAGTGGGCTCCATCGTGCAATGCTGTCTGCATAAATTTAAATTCTAGCTTTCAATTAACTCCCGTCTCCCTTTAAGCAATCGAAATAAAAATCTCGGCGGCCAACTAATTAATTTTCCCATTTTGCGACAATCTAATTTACAAACTTAGAAACAGGAGATTTACAATATTGTCCAACAGTAGCACATACCACTCCAAGATTACCATGTACTGTATATACAATGTCATAAAACGCATTTTGTTGAATACAAAAAATTGCAAATTGTAAAAATGTTGACATACACTGTGTCCAAAATTCGATGCCATCTTGGAAGCGGTAAGAGATACAAAGTCGGTGAAATGGAAGAATCTGGAGGCTTTTATCGCATTTGCATTAAGGACATAGAAGGTGCAAGCTATCTAAAATTGACGATTATTTTTAAATAATTTGTATTTAATGGAAATAAACTCTTAAAAAAATTTATTTTCTGAGTGAAATGAATAAATCCCACGTTATGTGATAACAGTGAAATTGCCTGCAATTAAGTACAAAACTTGGGTCAATAAACATTGAAAAAAGCGAAGACGTACGGGAAGAGGGTTAGAGCTTAGAGCAAGGCTCAGAAGAACATGGAGAGAGAAGATAGGAGACTTGTCGAAAACCGAGGGGAAAAGTAGAAAGAGGGGCACCTATTGACAAAAAAACCTGGAGAAGTATATGGAAAATAAACTCAGCAACTCCGCAGCCATACTAACAAATGGAAATTATATGTAGGTATTCCTTCAACAATGAACCTAGTTCGGTAACGCATAAATACGGAGTGGCGCAAAAGAAGCAAATGGATTTGAAAAATTTATAACTTTTTTAAATTTAAATTTTTCTTTCTTTTTTCTTTTAGACCTTTTAAAGAATAACTGGGAAATTAATTGTGGAAAGATACCTGTTACTCAGCGAACGAAAATCATAGAATTTTATTTCGAAAATAAACATTCGATAATAATAATTAATAATAATAATAATGTTGGAACACCAGCCTTACACTTACACTAAATGATACCCAACTCATCACAAACACAATACAAATTAAGAGGGGCATCTTTCAGGGTGACTATTTGAGCCCAATTTGGTTTTGTCTTTCTCTTAATCCCCTTTCACACATGTTGAATAACACAAATTTTGGTTATAACTTAAAACACAATCACGAAACACATCACAACATTACACATTTATTTTACATGAATGATCTTAAATTATACGCCTCTACAAGCACAAAACTCAACCATTTATTACACATCACTGAAACATTTTCAGTTTTCACATGATATACACATGGAGTTTGGTATTGACAAATGTAAAACACAACACATCATCTGGTAAGAGAGAATTTGTAGATTTCGAGCTCCAACATGGTGACCATATAAGATCCATGGATGAGAATGAAACTTATAAATATCTTGGTTTTCAGCAAAACACACACATAAAACATACACAAATAAAACGAAATCTAATCACACAATATTTACACAGATTACGCAGTATACTTAAAACACAATTCTACGGTAGAAACACTGTCAAAGCTATTAACACATATGCTACGCTACACCGGACCTTACTTATTCCTTTGGAATAATAAAGTGGACCAATACAGATTTAGAACAGGTACAGCGAAACACACGTACATTACTCACTAAACACCGAATACATCATCCACACGCCTCAACAGTAAGACCAAAGAGTATATAATATAGGGAAGAGGGGCAATGTCCATACTAAATATCGTATACTCCAAAGTTAGTCGTCCGCTTTAGCGCGCTAGTATCGGCCCTCTGATGCTGGACTAACCCATCGACATATAGAAATGGACTGCGCGTGGTTATGCTAAGCCTGGATACTGCAGGGGAGAGAGAGGGTAAACGTGGAGGCCTAGTTCTAGCTTTATCTGTCACGTATCTATTGGTCGCTGCATTTCTCTAGCTTTATCTGTCGCATATCTATTGGTCGCTGCATTCCCATGAAAATGCAGCAACCAATAGATACGCGACAGATAAAGCTAGAACTAGGCCTCCACGTTTACCCTCTCTCTCCCCTGCAGTATCCAGGCTTAGCATAACCACGCGCAGTCCATTTCTATATGTCGATGGACTAACCACACTAATTCATTTTAGAATTGAACCATTTTGTACAAATTTCTTCATTGCTTTTGACACATCGTTGTCACATAAT
Organism: Pyrocoelia pectoralis; assembly: GCA_036250285.1. Taxonomy (NCBI): domain Eukaryota; kingdom Metazoa; phylum Arthropoda; class Insecta; order Coleoptera; family Lampyridae; genus Pyrocoelia; species Pyrocoelia pectoralis. Next base: position 18,992,733 of record CM070080.1, on the reverse strand, counting down.
CTCCGCGATTACCTGCTGGAAAGGATACCGTTTTGATTTATAACGTTTGTTTATTTAGGAACCTGTTGCATTTAGAATTCTACAAAGGAAAGATCATTTTCGTTTGTTATTTAATTTGGTTGTTTCATATACAATATAATCCCTATTTAAATAGGTAACTTTGGTAGAATCGGTTTGTGTGGATATTTATAAAATTGTTTCTCTTGTAAAAAGCAGCATATAAAGTAAGTCTTTACTGATTTGTTGTTTTTATGGAGTAAGGCAATCCATGAATTTGAAGTTTTCGTGTGTACTTCCCCATCCCTAACGTAGAATAATTAAGGCGCCTCTATACAGCTGCAAAAATTTCGGACCTACTCCTTACTGATTTTAAATTAGGCAACATACATATCTCAATACTCCCTGAGGGCTAAACGGATTATGCGTAATTTACCTAAATGTACTTGAAAGTTTCATTGTTTAGTTATACCTATAACTTTTATATTTTCTTGGAATTCCCGCAGATTGTAAGACTACCTTTTAATTTATTTTACTATGTTGGACTACTAAAATTAAAATATTATAGTACATATTATGTGCGTCCAAGAATCACAAAAGAATAATTATTTGAAAATTCGGAAAACACTATAAACAATTTGATTTAGTATGGAATAATTAATAAAATACAAAGCAAAATAAACTTTGACAATGTTTAAGAATAATAAAATTATAACAATTAACCACACATTCTGAATAAAAAATAAATGTACTGATATAATTTTTATTATTTCTGTACTTGGACAAACAAACCTACCTATTAATTTAATTGATTCTAAAGTATTTTACTTTAAAATGTGCTAAAATCCCATTAAAATTTAATTCGTATTAGATATAATTAACAAAAAAATCCCATTAATGGTAGATATATATACCTACATAATATATATTTTATATAAGAGGTTCACTAATCATAGTAAGTTACGTTTCATTGTGGTAAAAAATATTATTTTGACTGTGAAATGTAAGCTATATCAAACATGAATGTGGAGCTTTATGAAAAAATGATGCAAAAATTCTTGAAAAATTTAGACAGTATAGATATAGATGCTTCTAATTTTGGAAAACTTTGTAAATTAAGAAAAACAACACCTACGGCAAAAACCGTTGCGGCACTATTATGTATGTAGTACATACGTTTAAAATAAATAGTTCTACTTGGTTTGCAACTGAAGTTACAGCAATTCAGTTAATTTTAATCCCAATGCTCAGTAGTTGTTAAAAAATCGGGCCTATAGTTGATAAAGAATGAATTACCATTTCTTGCTTGTTCTCCAGCATCCTATTGAAGCATATTTGAAGGGTAAAGCTGCATTTATAGTGTCGGTATCGGTAAGCAATAAGAAATAAGAAATAAGCGGTAAGGAAATGAACTTATGGACTACGTTTACACGCACTGATTTACGCCGGAGTTATAACATCGGTAGTTATAACTCCTGTTAGGCAGTACCGTTTACACGTTGAGGTTTAGCAGGAATTATAACTCCGATTTAGAAATAAATTTGCCGTAGTACCAATCTTACCAATATATAAATGAAATGAAATGAAAAAATAGATTCTTTCTTATTGTGAGGTTATAAGGTGCCTTTCATTTTAATTGAATTGTAATCGTATTGAATATGAACCAATATCAACATACAGACATACACCTTACGCAGTATCATGTGCGATTTTATTTGGGTTGGCAACAATCGTAGTCGCCTGTTTACACGTACTTTAACACCGGAGTTGACAGAAATTCCGGTGTTAAATAAGTGCACTCCTCTTTGACTACGTTTACACGCACTGATTTACGCCGGAGTTATAACATCGGTAGTTATAACTCCTGTTAGGCAGTACCGTTTACACGTTGAGGTTTAGCAGGAATTATAACTCCGATTTAGAAATAAATTTGCCGTAGTACCAATCTTACCAATATATAAATGAAATGAAATGAAAAAATAGATTCTTTCTTATAGTGAGGTTATAAGGTGCCTTTCATTTTAATTGAATTGTAATCGTATTGAATATGAACCAATATGAACATACAGACATACACCTTACGCAGTATCATGTGCGATTTTATTTGGGTTGGCAACAATCGTAGTCGCCTGTTTACACGTACTTTAACACCGGAGTTGACAGAAATTCCGGTGTTAAATAAGTGCACTCCTCTTTTCCAACAGGTGTAGAGTTATAACTCCGGTTTAGTAGTTCCGGTGTTAAAGAGCGTTTACACGGCATCTTACTGCGAAGTTATAACTCCGAAGTTATAACTCCGGCGTAAATCAAGTGCGTGTAAACGTAGTCTTTTCCAACAGGTGTAGAGTTATAACTCCGGTTTAGTAGTTCCGGTGTTAAAGAGCGTTTACACGGCATCTTACTCCGAAGTTATAACTCCGGCGTAAATCAAGTGCGTGTAAACGTAGTCATGGATAACCTGTATATCATTTATAGTAGAAATAAGAAATAAGCAATAAGCAATAAGAAATAAGGAATTGGTTCAATTTTATTTCTTACCGTTACCGTTACCGAATCGGCAACAGTCGTATACGATGTGAGCTTACGAGTTAAGAAAAGACAGATGACATCAATATAAATCAGGTGTTAAAGAAATATTTGAGTGAAATATATCTCTTATTCAAGAATCGATGGGAAAATATTATGTCAAGTTGATTTTAATTTTACAATCGTACATTAGGTAACCTAAGAATCGTACCATGAACACAGTAATAATTTAAATTAAACCCGCAATGCCTATGCCTACTCTGTTACCGTTAAAGAACTATAAATGCGTTTTTATTTCTTACTGCTTATTGCTTATTTCTTATTTCTTATTGCATACCGATACCGACACTATAAATCCAGCTTAAATTAGAATACTGTGAATGTAGTAATAATAATAAGCTCAATGACAATTATTTTTACTAAGTACAGGGTCTATTGCACATAACCAAAAGAAATATATAATGCTACTTTGTAGTCTACACTAAAGGTGGAATACATCAGGGGCGTCATTTAGGAGGGTCAGGGTAGGGCAGTTGACCCCCCTGGAATTACTACTACCAAAAAAAGGTACGTTAAATTTATAAAACTGACAACCACGCCCTTTTTTCAAAAAAATTTAAGACATCAACTCAAGATTTGTGCTGTTTATATTAATTAAAATAAAATTTAATAAAAAAAATAATGCCTTTTTACAATTTGTCTATAGCGTTTTTTAAATTTACGTCGGAAATAACCCTGGTTACGCAATATTTATTTGTCAATTTGCATCTTTGTCACAGGGTCATTAAACAGGTACTTTTCTTTTGTCTGTATAATCTCCTTAGAAGTATAATTCCACTACCTGACCTCTGTGGCCTGGGGCATTTACGAAATTTTCGTTGGTAAAATTTTTGTACATAAAATTTATATTAAAAAAAAAACTTTTGACCAGGATTACAGTTATACCTTAACCGTTGGAAACGATTGTTAAACGAAATATGGTTCTTAAGCACTGTAGAATTTGTCCGTAGAATTTAATTTTCGGATATTGACTGTCGTTTGGAAAATATCTCTTAAAATAGATGAAAGATAAAATAATTTTTTGTTACCTCAAATATTTGTTTTTTTTCAAACAAAATTCTAAGGCAAAATTTCATTATAGTAAGGAATATATTCCCGACCTTAAAATTTTTTCAAGTTCAATTTTAGAGCTGTAATCCTGGTCAAAAGATTGCACTTTTTCCAATTGCATGGTGTGTTGCCTACCCTATGTATAGAGGCGCCTTAACAATCCCGTTATCAAAGGGTTGTGGCTTTACCTGGGTACAAATGGTAATTTGAAATAAATGTAGGTAAAACCCATTAGCGCGTTAACAAAAATAGAAATACTTTCGCTAATTCCATAAACAGAAAAATAAATATGTACGTCAATTATTTCACATGAATTATATGGATGGTTCTTGTACGTTTGGTTTATCGATTTCGTAATTACTGTTGGCCGTTTTTGTTATTGCTTTATTTTATTCAATAATTTTTTTCAGAACGTTTGTTGGTTTATTCGCCGCTTACATGCGAATCATATGAATAACGCAACCGAAATAATCGCAAATCCTCGCGCACCTGAATCCATAAACAATAGCCGTGCGCTACCGCGCGCGGTACCGTTTGACGCCAAATTTTAAATACTTTAACTCATGTGCCTTTTAGTTTCAGTATTATTAGTTTACCAACATTATTAGGTAATGCAAATCTATTTTATGCCACAAAATCCCAACCTTATTTACCTTAGGTACATACAACTTATGTACAAGTAATTAATTTATTTTATTTTATTTTTAATAAACTCTTACAACATTTGTTTAACGTTTTTAAATGCTTAAGATAATTTACTAAATCTGTTAGATTGAGAATAGTGAAGAAATCATAGGGTTCTAAAATTTTAAGTTCTGTAATCGTCCCTTTTCAGGTAGGTAGTAACGAAAAATTATGCATACAAAATTTAAAGCATTATTCCAATAAAAGGCTTCTTTTAAGTCTGACAACACTGCCTGTTAACAACTTCTACTTAGGATAGGTAAATATTCGGTATGTACTTTACATCTCTCTCTTACAGTAGGTTGTAAGAAGCTGTTTCTTTTCATACTAACTATCGGTACCTCTAAAATTGTAAATTCTTTGCTAGACAACACACAATACTTCACTACTTTAAATTGCAATACTTTGCCCCTCTTCCCTATATTATATACTCTTTGGTAAGACTATACCTTCCTCGTTCACGAGGAGGTAGAGGCTTAACAGACATAGCCCTGTTACACCAAACACAAATACACAAAGTATGAGAAGACTTTTATAACAAATCACACATTTCAGCGCTACACAAAACAGTCACACATACAGACAAATCTTACACACCCTTAAATATGAGTAATAGAAACATCACACCACCAATGAGTAGAGACACGTACACCACACATAACCTGCAAACTAAGACACAAAAGACTTTACACGGACGATATCCACAGGAGATTAACGGAGACTATGTTGATACTATAGCAACGCATGCTTGGTTAACCAAATGTGATGTTTTCCCAGAGTCAAAGGGTTTCATGATTGCCATACAAGATCAGGTCATTTACACACGAAATTACAGAAAACACGTAATTAAAGATAGGACAATTTATTACACATGATCTTTTTAGAGAATGTTCGCAAAGACCAGAAACCATACAACACATTATATCAGCATGTACAATTGTACACGTCTAGCACAAACAGAATACAAACACAGACACGATCAGGTAGCTAAGATGATTTACCAAAAACTCGCCACAAAACACAACCTTTCTACAGTGAACTCTATACTAAAGAGTTCAGTGCCTTTCTACTGATAATACACCCTAATATACACCGCAAGTTGTACTTGAAAACACCACACACAAACTATATTGGGATAGGACAGTACTCACAGATAAAACTATATATAACAATAGGCCAGATATAACACTTATAGATAAAACACAACAAATCGTATACATAATAGATATTGCCTTTCCCAACACAAACAATTTAGCCAATACACAGGCAGAGAAACACCGCAAATACACTGATATAGCTCAGGAACTTAAAGCGCAATGGAGAATGGGAACTGATGCTCTTACAGTACCCATTGCTCTTAGTGCAACCGGAGTTATTCCAAAACCAATACACCACAGTTTACACAACGAGCGTATTGCCACCATTTTAGTGTAAGAAATCCGACCTCCGTTTCCATGATTAAACGTTTGGTGGAACGTTTTCGGCAGCAGGGTTCAGTAGATATGCCAAATTCCGAAAGACCACGTACTACCCGAACCGCGGAGAATATTCGACGAGTACGAAATAGTGTTGAGAAGAACCAAGAAACTCGACGAAAACGTTCTCTTTAGTTAAACATTACTCGAAGATCATTGCAGAGGATACTACAGAAAGACTTAAGGCTGCTCCTATACAAAATTCAACTCGTTCAAGGAATTAAAGTCAAGAGACCTCCAGTAACGCTTAAAGTTACGGCATACGGATTAAACAATTGGCCCGAGGTGTTATATAGGGACTCTAGCCCGAGGAAGTAAATATTTCATCCATCATCTGATAATAATGAGCGATGAAGCCCACCTCAACGGCTTTGTTCACAAAAAGCACTGCCGAATATGGGGAACTGAAAATCCAAGAGTTATTCACCAAACAGCATTACATCCACTTAAATGCAGCCTGGTGCTGGAATTGAGGCGCTGACTTCCATGTTTTACCGATGTCATAGAAAATGCTCTATAGTACATTCCACACATCAGAGTCAATATGGATATGATAGGGCTGTGCAATCCTTACGAGAGATTTCTTGTCGACGTTGCCAGTTCGGAGCAACAAGCGATGTTCTAAGTTTATGTATTTTAGTGAAATCGGAGGTTCCCAACAAGTTTCTCAGCCGATGGTCGATGCCCGCGTTGTAAGACATCTACTTACAATAAATTACAAATTTTCGGAGTAATTTTGCCGCAATTATATTTAAAAAAATATCTCATGCGTATTTATTTATTTAGTTATCCCAATTAATAAATAATAAATGTTTCATTACAAACTTTAAGGAATGCCTATGTAAAACAAAATTTTTATTAAGCCTTTAGTGTAAATAATTATATGTGCAATGAAAAATATTCGCTGTCTTTTTATTATTTTTTTAAGTTGTTATTGTAATTTAAAAAAAAATAAAGCAGCAACCATCAGCGAGTATAGTGCTTTTTAAAAAGTTAGAAACAAAAAGCTAATAAGTATGATCAGCACTATTTTTCAATAATTTATTTGAATACCCCTGACAAAAATGTGGTTAGTCAAGGAAAAGGCATTAGTAAAGGCGGGTCCACACTTGCTATATAACACTGCTATATAGCAAAGTTATATAACATGTTATAGAAATATATGCTAAATGTAACAGATTTCCTTGCTATATAGCTTGCTAGATGTTATCCGTCTCGAGTCGGTAAGTTCAAAAGAAGTTATATAACACTGCTATGTTAAGCTGGGTCCAGACTGATTAACATTGCTATATAGCTTTTGCTAGAAATACTGGTCTCGTCCACACTTAAATGTTATTCAAGATGGAGTTTTCAATGCAAGAAGACCAACTGCTTGCAGCAGCGGCGTGCGTAATTTTATTTAACAAGAGTAAGAAAAACCGCGAAAAAAGAGGTCCCACAGTTCCTCATTTCTCCTGTATAGTTCAATTAATTGCGACGTTTTCTCAATATTCCACTCCATAATAATGGTTTAATACATTTTTGTTCACTTTATACGGTGTAATTTACTGAGCTAAATAATTATGCGCGACACTGATGACACAGTTGTTGAAATTGCAATATAGCAAGTGTGGGCGCCTTTGTTAACATGTAACAATAGCAGTGTTATATAACTTCTTTTGAACTTACCGACTCGAGACGGATAACATCTAGCAAGCTATATAGCAAGGAAATCTGCTACATTTAGCATATATTTCTATAACATGTTATATAACTTTGCTATATAACAGTGTTATATAGCAAGTGTGGACCCGCCTTTACATGTTAACAAAGGCGCCCACACTTGCTATATTGCAATTTCAACAACTGTGTCATCAGTGTCGCGCATAATTATTTAACCCAATAAATTACACCGTATGAAGTGAACTATAGGTGATTCCGCAATCGATGGAACCAATATCATCTCGTTTGAGATCTTCTAATAGACAAGTCCCATTATACTGACTTCTTGACCTTAGTGTAGGCCGAACCCAAAACCACTTTTTTCGCGGTTTTTTCTTAACTTTTGTTAAATAAAATTACGCACGCCGCTGCTGCAAGCAGTTGGTCTTCTTGCATTGAAAAGTCCATCTTGACTAACATTTAAGTGTGGACGAAAGCAGTATTTCTAGCAAAAGCTATATAGCAAAGTTATATAGCAATGTTAATCAGTCTGGACCCAGCTTAAGTGATTACCTACTACCTGTTAAGCGCTTAGGAATACAAAAGCAGGATTTATTTATGATTGACAATTGTAAACTCATTTACAAACAGTTTTGTGCTGAAATATAGCTACATCGCTTTGCATTAAAGCCACCGAAATATTATATTTCAGTGATTAAGCTCATACTGACTCTGATGTATAGAATACAGTATAGAGAGCAAAATTTTAAAAATCTCCATCATTTGTAGTTTATAATTCCTTTCAAAATACATTAAGACTTTACAAATAAATAGGGGAATTAGAATTACTCAAGGAATGGATTACTATATTGGGTAGTAAGTTGTCTTCCGGATCAGTCTGTGAATGAACATTACAATACCTACCATCTGTAGCTGCTTGCTTAATTGTGGTAGTGCAGTGAAACCTCAAGTAATTAGGTCAATTGTCAAAACTATAGAATTCATTTTAAAATAAAGTTGGAAGTTCATCACATCGTTTTAAAGGTATGACCAAACATTGACATAATTAAAATGAATAAACCTTCAGAAAAGACCTACAAACAGCTTTAATTAATCTCGATGAATTCCAATTTGATTCGGATCACGTAAATAATCACAGTAATAAATAATAAATTCTCAAGGGATTTCTTTATGTTTGGAATAGTTATTTGTGCGATTGCCGATTAGAGAAGAAAGTTAAATACTCTTTCAACTCGAGCGTAATCTATTAAGAAAGAGTTGAAAAAATATTTTCTTCTCGAATTTTACACATTATTTTCTAAAACTGCATATAATTTAAAAAAATATCCATGAAATTTGCATTTATAACATTAAGCGGTAAATGTTGTTGGTTTTCCTAGAATAAGTAAATGGTGTTGGCAATATTGTTTACTTTCATCTCTAGAGAGGAAAATGTAACTTTCTTCACTAATTTTATTAAAGAAATAGTTATTTGTACAACAAGAGAAGAACGTTATGCTTTTTGTGTCAATTGAGCGAGAGTTGAAAAAATGGTTTCTTCTCGTGTTTTGCACAAAACTGTTTTTAAACTGTTAGAAAAAGGCTGGCACTGTAAGCCAAAATACGAATAGACAAATATAAACACCGTAGTGAGTGTCTCCTTACATTGTACTGGAGCCTTCTACAGGAGTTGGTGACTTGATTTAATGAAACGCTCTGTACTTCATTAAGGGCGACGTTTGGGCTAGAAGGGCCTGGTCAGTGCGTCGATATTAGACCCTTCTAGCCGAAACGTCGGCCTTAATGAAGTACAGACCGTTGTATTAAACCAAGTCACCAGCTTCTGTAGAAGGCTCCAGTTCAATCTAAGGAGACACTCACTACTGAATTCAAGTATAGGAGACCATTTTAACTAATATAAATACCGTGAGGCTGCATTATATTATATTCGACCAAAGGCCGGTAACCTAACTCAAAATACAACCCTGGTGTGTGGTGTGAATATTAGAATCTGTTACATAACAGCCATAGTCAATCTCTCCCTTGAAAGATTATGGTAGATGATCGCTCAAGTTGAAAACAATGGAGTAGAATTTAATGCAATCTTAAAGCCATATTGGAAGGGAAGTGGAAGTCAGTGAGAGATGCATTGAGTAAATACTCTGGAGGGTTTAGCTTTTTCTCCCTCCTTGTAATCAGCGAAGACCCAGAGGTAATCTCAAATTGTGTGGAGGTTAATGTAATCGTTATTGCATTTAGAATTGGTCATTATCTCTCTATACCTCTACTGAGTTTGAGAGGGTAACCTCGGGGTAACCCTTCTTTGAAGTTTTATTATTAAAATTCATCCTCCCCATTTCTTGTGTTTCAATTATGTTTGCCTGTTCGATCGTTATAAGAGCAGCCTCCATACATCCTCGAGAAACTCGTTCACAACGTAAAGTCCTACCACTTGACAGGTGACACTGAATTTAAATCATGTAACCACAGTCGCTTTCATAAAAAAATATTAAACATTTTTTGCTATTATTATTATGGTATAAAATTTGGTGGGATTAATTACAAGAAGAGTAGTGTGAGTATACATATATTACCGTCTTATGGATTATAAGAAAACCAAACGACATGCTCACCTTGTGTGACATATTCTTGAATTTATTGTGAAAAGTGTTGTGCCTTGCTCCCTCATAATTCTTCTTAAACTCACACCTTACTAAAGACAGGGGTTTCGGCTTATAAGGTTTAGCAAATGTTATGCACGAAATTTTATTTTATAATGGACTGTCCTGCTCTTACAGAACAGAACATCGTACACGTTTACTGGGCAGTTAGAGTAACTTAGCGACAAAAAACAAGGTGTGATTGTACTATAGAATTTTTGGTCAATCTTTCGTTCATTTAACGGCGCCGTTTTGTAAGTTTTGTAGTCAACCTTGTTCAATAATTATGCAGGAATATCGTTAACATTATAATAACACCGTTTGATAATTCCAAAATTAAGTTTTTGTCGAATATCTTATACGACAGGGCTAGTTCACATCGTAAGATTACGTTATACATTTAATGCCTAATATTAATTAACTGAAAGAATCTTGATTATTTTTATCTAATATTGCGTAACCCTTCCGCCCCCCTTCAAGTGATTCGATATAAATCACTTTAACGCATAATTACATTTAATCATTTAAAGTGTTTAATAGGTAATTATTGACTTGGAAACCATATCATTTTTATTAAATGGTTTCTGTTTCTTTAATAAATCTGACCTAAAAAGTTTCTATTTAAAACAAATACTATAATCTTTACGGTTACAAAGTTACAGGTTGAATAACCTGCATCCCTCCATGTTTAGATAATTATTGTGTAGGGTGGAGCTAGTATTGATTAAAAGATAAAACTCGTCGGAATCCCAAAAATACCTTTTTATCTTCACTTCTCGTTTACTTTCTTTTGTAAATTTTCCTGGATCTTAACCCGAAGAAGTGTAAACAATAAAATTGTAGGTGTGTTCCGATATACATATTTATTTCGTACTTTCGCTAGACACGTCAGTAATTATTGTATATTAATGTATATGCACTGAAAGGAAAGTCGGTATTATGCGACCGTATATCTAAAAGGAGCGAAATTAAATTTATTAACTCCTTGGACGATTAAGGAAACTTTTATTTCACAATACTACGACAAATGTTTGTTTGCAATTTAATCAAGAGATACATTTTAGGGTCATAAGTTGAATTTCTTTTTCCAAAAGTGTAGTAAAGAGTTGATTTGAATTTCGCCTACCCCTTGTAAAATCCCAGAATTTACTAATTTTGTAGAAGATTAAGTGCAACAACACCTTTGGATAATAGTTCGATAACTAAAGTTTACATAGCTTTAGTTGTAACTGACAATTCTAATGTTTTATAGGGCAGGGGTGGCGAACCTATGGCACGCGTGCCAAAGGTGGCACGTACAAAAAAATTGCTGGCACGTTATAATTTTTTAAAATTCAGTGCGAAAATAATATTTTACTCGTTAAATATATAAAATTATTTCTTAATATCTTTTTTATGCCTAAAATTTAACGATCACATTTTTTAAATTAACTGACGATTGCGCTAGATGATGGACTCGTCGTTGCCATTCGTCGCCACTCTGCGCGAGTATTATTTAACCACGGAGAACTCGAAGTAACCAGTATTGTTATTGTTGCAGCAACGTATATATTCGCGTATTTTTATTTTTTTTATGTCATTTGAAAATTTATTTTATAACAAACATTTTGAATGAAAAGAATATTGTTAAATAAATGAAAAACTACCTTTCTGGCTTCTTTTATTATTAAACTTATTTTCATGGACACCCATAATGAGGGGCAAGAGGGGGCAGTTGCGCCCCCCCCCCCCCGACTCGGACTACAAGCAGTAATAATTTCTTAGATAACGAAACGCTTTTTTAATTTGCTTCATATTGTTGAAATAGCTAATGATCTTCCACAAATTGCCCCCCCCCCCCCCCCCCCCCGGACTCGGACTACAAGCAGTAATAATTTCTTAGATAACGTAACGCTTTTTTAATTTGCTTCATATTGTTGAAATAGCTAATGATCTTCCACAAATTGCCCCCCCCCCCCCCCCCCGGAAATTACTGTATGGGCGCCCATGCTTTCTTTTTCATTTTTAAACTCGCTTAGTTCCACTAATAGGAAAATTGAAAAAACCTGGCACGTTAGAAAATTTGTCTATTTTATTCGCACATTTTTGGCACGCGTTTATAAAAAGGTTCGCCACCCCTGTTATAGGGGATAACATTGATAACAACGGTTACTAGCGAATTCTAAAAGCATTCAGTACGCCTGCATTTTTTATACATGGCGGCATTGGCGTAGCTAAACCCACGCAAGCCCATGCGGTGCGTGGGGACCCTAGACACAAGGAGGAAGGAGGCCCAAAGATCCTTCTATGTTTTTAAATCTAATTGCAAAAAATATAATTAGTACAAAATATGAATTCAAAACAACTGAACCGGCGGCAAACCTTTGTTTTAATTTGCACTGTAACATCAGTGGCGTAGCTAGGTTATAATGCGCTGGGCAGCAAAAGAATTTCGGCGCCTTTATATGAAATATTTTAATAATGAAGATGTTAATATATTTTTTAAAACTAAATTCTTATTCTTGACTTTGAGCAATCACTAATATTACAAGCGTCTACATCTTCGATACTTTTCAGATAGGTTACAGTATCATGTGACGTTTCGGTTTCGGTCGAAAGAAAAGAGGTTGTATTTGCAGTGCTCGTTGAAGGCGTTGCGTCAAAAAAGGTACTAATTTTTGGAAGTTAGCTTTTTCCGATTGTTGCTCCAATTGGCGCTTGTGAAAATCCCAACTGCTAGGTTTTGTTTTATTTATTATCTAAGGCATTTAGTAAATAGATATTTTTCATTAAAATACTGGAAAATTTTACTACGATTTTACGGAAACCGTCAATGAATTAGAATTAGAAACACAGGTAGAAACAAAAAAAAACAAATCTAATAACTGCCACTCACAAAGAAAGGAAAATAGTCTGGATAACGATGAATGCTAAAGGGACTTCAGAATAATGAGGCAGAAAGCGCGTTAAGGCATTTGTTTGAAAAGACGTCTTAGCTTAACATTAAATGTAAGCTAATATTATTTTAAATGGATTACACGGATTTGGTAAGGTATATTCGTAAATTGTGTTTACTCAATACTCAATACTCAATTTCACATCCGCTCAGAGACGCGCCGTCCATATGGGTAAAGTCGTGTGGCCCACGACGGAGCCAAGGCCTTAAAGGCGCCTAGGGGCCCTGAATTTTAAAAATATTAAAAACATTTTTTGAAACTTATCAAGAAATTAACATAAAACTAAAAAGAAACACTTAATTACAGGTACTAAAAAGTATAAATTTCTTCAAAAATTTCTACGATCAACTATGAGAGAAGGGTGGTAATTTTGGGTCTATATTACAACGGCCACCCCGGTTTTTGCTATTTCATAACGGCCACGTTGATCTCAACGGCCACTAATATTATTTGATCATAACGTAGCCGTTATGATCAAATAGTATTAGGGGCCGTTGTGATCAAGGTGGGCGTTATGAAATAATAATAACCTAGGTGGCCGTTATGATCAGTGGCCGTTGTGATCAGGTCCCGTAATTTTAGCTCAATATTATAATATTGGTTTAAAGGCGGGAAGGCGCCTATCATTATTTCGCACGACGGCGCCGAAAATACTTGGCGCGTACCTGCATCCACTGTAGACAGTACAACTCGTTCTTTCTATTACAGTAAGTAATTCGACGCCTCACTGCTCCTGGACTGGAGTCGGCAGGCGCTTTTAAGTGTTTTTGTACTGTTATAGATGATATTGCACTAAACAAAAAGTGATAGATATTATTTATAATATGATTTTTTAAATAATTTTTTGTTATTGTTACAGTACATTTTCGTTTCCGCTGTATTTTAACGAACTACAATTTACCACATGTGCGATGTAACGTCACAATCTGTTCTAATATGACTTCTATTATGACCAACGGCTAGCTCGGCGATGCGCCTGTCGGCGCTTGCCGCCCCTGCTTCCCCGGTAGCTACGCCACTGTGTAACATTGATTTTGAATTCTACTTTACACTATCACCAGTTTCGGAAAAGGAAAATAAAAACTAAATGGTATTGTCTTTGGTAGCCGCCGTTGCGTCGTCCGCTTCTTGTCGGAAAGGCTTCAAAGGGTGCTTTTGCCGCTTTGCCTGATACCACATAGGTACATCTCTATACCGATAACTGTAATAGTTATTTATGTATCAAGGGAATTATAAAGGTCTTAATTACCGAGGGTAAAGTTTGCGTCCCGAGGGCTTTGCTCCCGAGGGACAGCAATTACCCGAGGTAATTGAGACCTATTAATTCCCGTGATACATAGATAATTTAATTTCTGACCGAGTTTAATAAAATTTGTTCATTTTGGTATATTTGATTCAGGTATCGTAGATTGCAGTTTTGGTTGTTGTTAGTGCTAGGTTACTTGTTCATAAAGAGACGTAGATGGAATTATAGCGTCTTTATATCCCAAGGGAGTTATGACACTCTTTATTGATATCGTAACTATTACGATATAAGCTTATAATATCACGGTTAGAAATAATAGTTATTTATGTATCAAGGGAATTATAAGGGTCTTAATTACCGAGGGTAAAGTTTGCGTCCCGAGGGCCTTGCGCCCGAGGGACAGCAATTACCCGAGGTTATTGAGACCTATTAATTCCCGTGATACATAGATAATTTTATTTCTGACCGAGTTTAATAAAATTTGTTCATTTCCGGTATATATTTGATTCAGGTATCGTCGATTGCAGTTTTGGTTGTTGCTAGGTTACTGGTTCATAAAAGAGCCGTAGAGGGAATTATAGCGTCTTTATATCCCAAGGGAGTTATGACACTCTTTATTGGTATCGTAACTATGACAATATAAGCTTATAATATCACTGTCAGAAATAATTAAAATAAATACACCCTCAAAATTATTTCACTATGTTCCGATTTTCTGTACAGGGAAGTGCACAAATTCAGATTTTTAGTACATACTTATCTTTGGATTAATTTGTTTAATACCTGAATGAACCGTAATCGAATGTAATTATTACTATTATCACTTATAAAAAATATTTTCCCTTTAATCTTTCGTTAATATTTACCAATGTACGTCCCCAAGCAGGAACGTACCTACATATTATAAATAGGTACTCAACCATCAACAAAAACAAATACAACTCGACGCTTCATACAAACTGAAGACTCTCTATTGACATACGAGCGTCATAATTGTATTATGTATTTGTTTTCGATAAACAATTAAAAGCTATGCCAGTTGTTCTATTATAACGGTTAATATCCGTACAAAAACTGAAAGGTATTTAGGACGAGATGCAAAAAGTCTACAAACTTTCATAACCCATAAAACGTAGTTCATCGAATAATTGAAACCATCTGTCCCACGAACCGGGTATTTCATCTGCATCAGTTTTAAAAATCATTCGCAGTCGTCTACTGATAACGAAGATTTGTGCTAAATGGGGTTCTTAAAATTATAAACCCGAACCCGCGCGTCAATGGAAAATCGCATTGAAAAGTCAAGTTAAACATTTAATGTCAGAATGAAGAGTAATTTGAAGAAACTCTTGTAATTGGAGTCAAGATATGAATACGTTGTTATGATCTGGACACAAAAAATCAGTAGAAACCGCCTCCAAAGTGCATTCCCTCAACCCCAAAAGCTATGGCAGCAATCTGAGAATCCAAAGGAATCATCCTAATTGATGCGAAACAATATCCTTCCCGTGAACTTCAAGGATGAAATCAAAGCGGGGGGATGCTCGAGACACCATAGGCCTATTGGCTCCTTCCATACCTCAACAGCGTTTTCCTAGCGCCACTTAATTGGTTCCACAAGAGCAAACGTTTATTGTTGGGCATTAGCGATGTTTACAGAACTTGGCGTAATTTGAGCAAAATATGGACTGAAAAAAGGCCCAAACAACTACACTTTTGTCACAAAATAATTGTAAAGTAATCGGACAGTAGAAAATTACTACAAATCAACGCTCTATATAACTATGACTTTTCTCTAGCGAAAGTAGACAAGTAATATTGAAGATTACCTATACTTTTTTTTCAGTTGCCAGGATTAAACGTTCGATCTCATGTATGATTTCATTCACAGAAATGCTAATGAAAGTGCAGAAAAGCGAAACAAATTTCTTCTATACGAAGGTGAAATAGAAGCAATTACTGTAATAAGGAAGAATAAAAGTATGGGTCTGTAGTGAGACGGTGAATGAAGTCGTTTCCCAATAAACACAGAATGTTCTGAGAATGTTCAAATGAAATTCAGAAAGTTCATAAAACATTAAAATGTTTCTTATACATTTATGCAATATTCATAAGTCGCTTGATACAACACTTTTGATGAACATTGTAAAAATATGTTTTCTATATTAATTGAATAATGACTTATCTTTATACAATATTCTAGTATAATTTATTAAACATTTTTAAAAATATTTTCTCCAAAGATTGTTAGAATCTTTAAATAGCGTTCAGAAGGTTTCGAAGAGATTGCAATGTCTATTTTACATTTTTGCAACATTTATTATTAGGTACTTAATAAATATTGCATAAACATATTTTGAACGTTTACTAAATATTTGTTTACATTTACGCAATATTGTTATATAGTTCCAAGAACATTATTTTACAATATTTTGAAATGGAAGTAAAAATATTTAACGAAAATATCCGAAATGATACGATCATAATCATGTGATCAGCAAGGTGCAAGTTCGATATGTATATTCGATGGCGTTGGGTTTTGTTTGACGCGTGCACCATTTTGTTACTTTTAGTCTTTTACGATTTAGTGCAATTATCTTAATTATTTTAGCTTATTGTGATATTAGAGGTACGTATAAATCTATAAATACTTATATTATTTAAATTACACTCATGAACTTAAAAAAACAAGTTACAATGTATTACAAAGTAGATATGTCTATATCAATTTAATTAATTTAATTGTTACCTACATATCATTATGGAAAATTTAGTTAAACCTTAAACCACTACAATTTAGTGGTACAATTTGCGAGTATTGTTTGTACTGTACCTATACAGGGTGACCTAGGGCTGTGTAATTGGTCCATAACTTTTTTGCTATTCAAGATATCGAGATGCGGTTTTCACCGCCAAGTAAGCACACTTATACTGCACATTATAAAAATATTTTAATTATATACAGAATGTTCCTATACAGGGTGGTAAACCAAAGTTGTTTTTTTAAATGGGACACCCTGTATATTTTTACATTATTAGTTTTTACATGAAAAAATAATGGCACTTTGTATAGGTCACTATGGGCCTAGCTCTCTCCGTTTCGGCGTTATTCAACGTTTTGTTCGAAAAAAGACTCATATTTGATGGATCACTGCTATGCCCAGTAGGCCATAGATCTTTTTCGAAAAACTTGTCATAGAAAATTTTAGAATAACTCGGAATTTTAATAAATAGTCGACTTTTGGTCCATGCATGCACACACTATACAGGGTGTGCTGAAACGCAAAAAGTCGAATAACTCTTTTTTTATAAATGGAACACCCTGCATTTCTGTTCACGACTCGATTCAGTTTTTTATAAGCTTTCCACTGATATGCATTTTGTATGGTCAATTCTGAATTATAGTTATCGAGATTTTCCGGAAAAACGATTGTAATTATGAAGAAGTTGTTGATTTTTGGAAGTAGGCTGCTGTCAGCGAATATCGCAAGTGATATGACTGTTAATTTAGATGCTAGTGTGATAATCTACATTATTACTGTTGCACATTTTTGCTCGACACTAATAGTATATTATACACCAAGGTGGTGAAGACTGTTATTATTGACCGAGCGCCAATAATTGTCAACTTCACAGCTAGTAGTGGAAAAAATGAATTTCACACATCAAGAATTAATCAATATGGTTTACTGTACAAGGGCGTCGCCAGAAAATTTTCGCAGGGGGCGTTTTTTCAAGCTTTCGTACAAAATTTATTTTTATTTTTAATAACTTACCTTTTTTCTTTTCCCAGGGGGCGATGGCGCCCTGGTCCCCCTCTTGGCGGCGCCCTTGTTACTGTATTGGTGAAGCCGATCGAAATGTTTTGTTAGCGAGTAGAATCTCCCGATGCGAGAGTACCACGAGTCATTTCATTTCAAAACTTAGAAACCGATTTGAAAAATCTGCCAGCATTAAATATGGAAAGAAGGAGATATTGGGAGGGAGCATTGATGATGAAACTCAAATGGATGTTTTACTCGTGTTGCAAGAAATCTAAATTAAATGTCGTATCACTTGCGATATTCGCTGACAGCAGCCTACTTGCAAAAATCAACAACTTCTTCATAATTACAATAGTTTTTCCGAAAAATCTCAATAACTATTCAGAATTGACCATACAAAATGCATATCAGTGGAAAGCTTATAAAAAACTGAATCGACTCGTGAACAGAAATACAGGGTGTTCCATTTATAAAAAAAGAGTTATTCGACTTTTTGTATTTGCATGCATAGACCAAAAGTCGACTATTTATTAAAATTCCAAGTTATTCTAAAATTTTCTGTGGCAAGTTTTTCGAAAAACATCCATGGCCTACTGGGCAATGATCAATAAAATATGAGTCTTTTTTCGAACAAAACGTTGAATAACGCCGAAACCGAGAGAGCTAGGCCCATAGTGACCTATACAAAGTGCCATTATTTTTTCATGTAAAAACTAATAATGTAGAAATATACAGGGTGTCCCATTTAAAAAAACATAACTTTGGTTTACCACCCTGTATAGGAACATTCTGTATATAATCAAAATATTTTTATAATGTGCAGTATAAGTATGCTTACTTGGCGGTGAAAACCGCATGTCGATATCTTGAATAGCAAAAAAGTTATGGCCCGATCACACAGCCCTGGGTCACCCTGTATACCTATTGTTGGGAGAAATTTCATTTGGTGAATTTCCATTTTTTGTGTGGTTTGTGGTTCAATTGATTGTAATTTAAAGAATGTTTCTGCTCAATGAAGTAGTGAAATAGCCGCGTGACTTTTAGACCATTTAACTTACAAATTCTGATTTTGTTTTTGTTCTAGCGTCAGTGATGATGTGCCACTGCCAGACCCAGAGCCGGACCATATCAATTAATATGTAAATACATATGTAATATGTACATATTCTCTATGTAATCTTAATGTCTAATAAAATATTTATTAAATATTATTCGTATATATATTTCACATTTTTAAAACATTCCAGAAGGTGTTCCTTAAATGTTATATTAACATTCGGCATAACTCCATAGAATATTTTGCAAACGTATTAGTACCCCTATGGACAATGTGCCAGAAATATTTTGAAATGTTTAAATATTACAAAATGTACAATAAATATTGTAGTAATCTTTAAATTACTTCTATACAACATTGCTAGAACATACAACCTGGTGAAATCGACATGTTCTGAGAACATTAATAAAACGTATTCTGTGTACAGCAAAATGTTGAGTAAACATTTAAATATTTTGAGAAAATGTTTGCTATACATCGTAACAACATCCGTGTGCTGTTTGGGTTACCCATGCGTTGTGAATATTAAATTTGAATTTAATAACCATTCTATTATTAGATTACTCCTTGACCATTAACGGATATGCACGATGCACGCAGTTATTTTTTTTATTATAAAACCTCATCCATCCAAAACATAAAAGGTGTTTCCCGTGATATCACTCATGTGTAATATACAACATTTTCGAGGTATTAGTGTATAAAGGTTTACAATCTTTACGATCAACTCGCTAAATCTTCATACACAAAGCATATGAATCACCGTCCTGAAGATCCACTCTAAAAAACTCAATCCAGAAATTCCGATCGAATTAGTGAAGGTAATTAACGGCGTTAGTCACACATTTGAAATATGTACAAAATGGTACAAATGTTTTGTTACAAATACAATGTGTCGTTAAAAAACGTAGTACCTACGCTTCGGAATTGAAATAACAATCATAAAGTCGTAAAATATTTTTTTAATTCAATAAACAATTACCTAGATCTTTCGAAGAATATCTTAAAAAAAAGATTCGGCATTCGGCAATTAGTCGAGTAGGTATTTGAGTTGATTTAATTAAAGTTTATATTAGACTTTGTGGCATTAAAACTTTAAGACGTAATAAATATGTCAAAGTTCGGATTTTCTCCATATCATAACATTGGCAAACACAAGGGAGTTCAAGCACATGTGATTCGTAATTATCGCTTTATGAAATCTACTATAAAAGCAAGGAGATTATCAGTTACAAGCTATTTTTTTAATAGTATAGGAAAATACCAGTCTCATTGAATGGTGTTTTATCGTTTCAGTTCATTGTTTTGAAGATGGGGGGTTTCCTTGTAGAAACTAATAAATAAGTCCAACGGGTCCAATTTTTGTTTCCTATTTCCACATATGGGAGATTGCCAAATCTCACAAGTTTATCTCTACGTCATTCATTACATGGTATAATACTATAATTCGAATATATCATTCAGCCTTACTTATTTCCCATTGAATTATCAATAGATACGCGCTTGAAAACAAGTTAAGACCAAACCAATCCCGCTCTTTGTGAATATTTTGCAAAAGTGAAAAACTTCGTCTGATATTCTCCTGATAAATATCAATTTATTAATAAGTCGAATTCGCCTGGTCTCGGGAATTTCCTATGCTACATAACTACATAAGCATAACGTTAAAAAACAATTTGTTATATGAAACGCCATTATATTCCGAAAAACTCACTGTGTGGTGAGGTTTATGGCATAACGGCGCCATCAGACCTTATTTCATCCGAAGTGAGGAAAGGAGAGCCGTAACTCTCAATCGCGACCGGTATTTTTACAGTTATGATAATGATAGTGGAATTTCTGTAGCCAGAACTTGAGAACGGCGATATTGAAAAGATGCGATTCCAACAAGTATTTTGCTTTAGTTGAGGGAGTTCCATCAATTTTTTTCGTAGATACCTAATAGAGACATGGCTTCATAAAAACGAAAGAGTTTTTGCATTCTCGATAAGTGTTTGATTTTTTAAATAGTCGATAAATGCGAAAATGAGCCGATTGATTGAAGTTCTTCCAAATATCTCTCCAAATCATCATACAAAGATCAAACCTAAAATATGATTTTGAGCTGTCAGTTTGAGCTAAAATGAGCTGATTAACTGTACAAGAGTATGAGATTGTGGCATTCGGATTGACATTGCAATGCGGTTTAAGGCGGCAAACATCGAAAACCAATGAAAAACAGAAATAAATAACATATCAAAATTGAAAAAAAAATGTGTGGACCGGCATTTCAGGTGATAAATGGTCAATTGGAGCACATTTCTTTTTTAATTTTTTGAAAAACCCCAGGATTATTTTATGGTTGGGTTACGACAGCTGTTTTTTGATATATACGACGGGTTTATCTTCTGTCATTTTTTTTATTTTTATTATAAAAACAATTGAGTTCAAAGTTGACAACGTTTCGCCTAAATTTATAAGGCTTTTTCAAGTCAATTTTAATAATGTAATAAGATCAATTTTCATAAGATAGGTACAATGTCATTTCATGATGGATGATGGATTATTTTAAGAACTTTGTATTTTCTAACGAAAGTTTCAAAATAAATGATAACTTTAGAAACTAGGTACTTATTAGATCGACATTATTTTCGGCCTCAATATAGACGCAGTAACGAAGGGGCCCCAAAAAAGCTAATACAATTTATTTATCAATAAAAATCAAGGCAATAATAATTAATCCACTTGTACATTAAACAAACATTACTTTTAATTTAATGAAAAAAAAATGGGACAATGCAGCTGGCATCTGATAATTAATTAATTTCGTCAGTAAATTAGATAACCTCAATGTAATGTCAATTTATGTACATTTAATTTCCAATAATTCTTATGTTAGTTCATAAAAACCACAACATTTATGTGAAAATATATTCATAATAAGATGAAAATATTTATCGATCGATTCGGGAAATAACCAAGCAGATTTGATCACTTAGTAAAATTGTTATACAAAATAGCGTTAATGAACGTACATAATAATTACAACCAAATCTCGAACGATAATTAAATTGTTTATAAGGTAACTAGAATTCTTGCAATTAACTTCAGTCCAAATAACTTTCGGTATTGCTATTGTATTTGAAGAACATTAAAGTTCACTTACGGGGATATGAGGAGCAAGAGGGAATTGTAAATATTCGATACCTATACTGCAGTTATTTATTCGAAGAATGAGTGTAATTAGATGACGTCATAATGAGTATATCGGATGACAAATAAGCAACTTTTAAGTAATGTTTGGGTATAAGAAAAAATTGCGAATTTATCATTTGTAGATATTATAAAGGTAATGTCCTAAAGTTTGATATTATGTAAAATTGTCAACTTAAAACAAAATATTTTGGTACCTACCTACGTTATTAAATAATTTTGAAAAAATTTACTAATTATCAGCGATTTGTCCGTCTGCCCACCCGTCCGTAAACGTTCAAGATATCGAAATGAGGTTTTTTGTATTGCTTTCTTTCTACTTTCAATTACAGAAGCAATAAACAATTTGAAGATTTATTTATAGATATAGACATTATAATGTACATCATTCCGTAAGTAGAGCTATTTCCATGATTCTGTTTATTATATCTTACTGGCTTTGGTAGGGATTGGTTCCAATAATTCAGGAAGTCACACGAAGCTCATTCATGTGAAAGTTGAACGCATATTCCACGCCGTTGAAAAATATCAATCAATCTTATTTAGGCTCTACTGTGCCGATGCACGATAATTTCTTTGCACATGCCGCAAAAGAATCATCCTGTATATTCAGGCTGTTGGGATTCAGCCCCCAGATTGCTCATAAGTTGTAAAGCCTTGAACAATTTTACTCGAATTTTACTATCAAACTACAAATATGTCCGTTCTGGTTTCATGTTTTCTAAAATTCTCTTCAACTGCCGTTGTATCTTCATTTTTGTCAACGTTTTTCCCTTTTATTTCTTCATTTGTCATTTCTTGCTCTGGACCGATACTGTATTCACTTTCATTCACATGACCCAAATCACTTTTAGTGCCGCAGTCAAAATAATCAATGCCAATCCAATATTCGCTCCACAAAATCGAAAAGTTTTCCTGCTTCTTCTCGTCAAAACACAATTATAATTAAATTAAACTATTCCAAATGTGGTAAACGCATCACGATCGCCATGTAATAGAACTTTATTACAGTTACAATGCAATACTATTTCAATACTTTTTCAACATTGAGATGGTCCTACCCCGGAAGTCGCCTTTATCTTACTGACTCTGGCGGTGGAAGCGTCCGCCCTGACTATGGAGTCGTCATTAGGTACCGTTTTGATGACTTAGAAGCATTTATTGTTTAAAAACACTGTTCTCTCTGTAACTGCAAAAGATTCGATGTATCTAGCCAAACATTTTAAAAATTCCAATGGAAGCTAATAAAAGATAAAAACAAAAAACGATTTTTTCTTTTTTAATGATGTGAGATACGACACACATTAGACAAAAACAATCTCACAATAAGGTACCATAGTAGTACCTGCCCTAAATTGAAAAAGTGGCTTGGGGCAGCTTCCAAACTGAGCTGAAGAGCTCAAAGAAACCGTCACAACTCACTTCAAATCATTGGCGGCTAGATTTTATGAAGAGGGTATTGCAAAGCTTGTTCACAGATATGACAAAAGCCTCAATTATCAACGTGATTATGTAGAGAAGCAACCTTGATTGTACCTACATTACTTTTGGTAATAAAATAATTTTTTTACATTCACCTGTCTTTCCTTTATAGTTAGCCAATCGGAGGTTGAAAAAAAACAGCCCTCATATACATAAATTGAAAAACGGAGACACCTCCATGAATTTACACATTGTTTTCATTATAAAATCTTTTTAATTAATCTTAAAAGATAATGTATAACAAGCCGCCAAACAAAAAGGGCAATGATTTACTTCAATGAGGTCTTAACCATGCAATGTCTAAAATTTTCTTCACATTACTGATGTTTAAATTTACACAAACTCCCCTACCCACTAAAGCCTGTTTCAATCGGCTAAAATGTTGCGTTTTCACATCAATCTACGTTTTTAAACGTTTCAGTTCCTTCTCGTCAATGATGTAAAAATCATAACCTTGCAAACATATACTAAAAAGCGTGAATACTTCCATAAAAATGAGCACATACTTATAAGTTTTTTGGCAACTTTATCTGGCTTTGTATTTTGGTTTCCTTCTTGATGGATAGTATACGACGTGAACCTGAGACGTGCTGAACAACATTTTTAAATTAATTAAATTAAAATCTGAAAATCGCATTTTGCAACGGTATATAAGTTCATGAATGAAAATTGCGCAATGCAAAAATAATGTGTCTGTAGATCTAAATTGCGCTATTATTAAATAATATTGTACGAGGAAATTATTATTAGTTTCGAAATTTATCGGACGTGTAATCATAGGTATAGAACAGGGGTCACCAAATGGCGGACCGCCGGCGTATTTTGTGCGGACCTTAACGAAACAGTAAAATTCGTTACCTAAAAGTTTTATTTAAATATGCCTTAAAGAATCTACGAATATCAAAAATAAAATGTAATATATCCCGCGCTTAGTCTTCTTTGCCGCTTATCGGATAGATACAACAACGGGCGACGCGAGACGCTGGCTGTGCGACGAACGGACGGTTGCTAGTTATCATTTACGAATTACGAAACGGACCACGACAGCCTTATCATTTTTAAAAACGAACTCCCAATGAAACTAATTGGTGATCCCTGGTAGGTATAGAGATTATAAAATATTTTTGTGATTATCACAAACCTTATGTGAGAAATATGGAAGTCTTGGAAAATGCCAACAAAATGTTTTTGAATTCATAAATTAGAAAAATATTGCTAAAATTGCGTTTCTTTCCTACACGATATTCATTTGAAGATATTAATTGGAAAAGTTAAAACCATCACATTAATCGTAGAATTTTTTACTATTTCCCCTCCAGGCCCATTCGAGAATTTTTATTCATCCTCATCTACATTTTGTTACTGGATATCTTTGGCCACAATAAGTATATACAAAAATGCAATTCGTATAATGACCCTCAGCTTTTATGAATAAACGAATTAGTAACGTTTAGAGGTTTAATTTAAAATCTTACAATGCTATTATATTATAATAGCAATCATGTATGTATAACGTGAGGCGACCATCTACAATAACAAACGTAGTTGTAACTTGTAGGTACCATTGAATAACGAAGTAGTTCACTCAGAGGAAAATTCGGAGGCCTTATAGGTAAAAGAAGCTTCGGACAGGAAAACCCAACCTCCACATTGCTAAAAAAAACCGTAAGGAACAGCGAACTCAACAGAGGAGAAGATATGTTATACAGCAGCCACCAATTCGTAGGATACGATGACGATCTGGTGATGATGATTGCTAGAAGCGCAACAGAACTGAAAGAAGAAGAAGAATAAAATTATGAAAATAGGGAAGAGTAGTAATATAAAAGAAGATTTCAAAGTAAGCACACGCCTTATAAGATATTAAACATAATGTACTAGATCAATAAGTGCGAAGAAAAAACGGAAATTGATCCAATACTCAGAAGGATTGAAGCCAAAGGACGGAAAAAAGATGAATACTTAGGAATAAAATTTAAAAAAATAAGAAACACAACTAGAGATCAAGAAAACGGTCTAGGACAGCGGTTCAACAAGACCTAAAGGATAAGGGAATGGAAGATTGATGAAAGAAAGTTAAAGACAAAAGAATCTGGAATAGAATAACAAAGCTCTGGACCTGAAGGTCTGCTAAAAGTTATAGGTATTTTAAAACAATTAATTAATTAAACCAGTGCCACTACTTACTATAATTGACCACTCACGAAGGAGGTATGCTTGACAAACATTATTTGGTTAACTTCGTATTTCACATCTTTGATAAACCTTACTTTCCGTTTTTAATGTCGAAAAATATCTTCAAGACGTAAGTGCTAACAATGGCATCTATCTTACAGAAGTGTACAAATTTGGTATTATAACTGAATGAGCGTTTGAAGAAGGTTGATTCATCATCCAGACACCCCCGTCGATCGTATTGACAGGTAGTATTTTCAACCAGTTCGCCAATGCACGTCATTAACGAAATAAAATGACATACCAAAATAAAAATCTTGATCGGGTAATTCCATTAGCGTGCAGTTCAATGCGTTATTCACGGTTAAAAAAAGTAAATTTTCAATGTTAGCGTTGATACTGAAAACCAACGATGCCAAATTAATCTGCTTTACTCTTTGTTTAATATTTGCGTTATAAATGTAAGGTTATATTATTGTTGGGCTTTCGTTGTTCACGTACATTTATATATTCCGATTTTTCGAATTTGCTGACTTTTCTGTCCTAAATTACACTATCAGTGGATCGTTCCAACAGTATAAAGAATGTCTGTCAACATTGTAGTAAAATAACGTCATAAATTTTGTGACGTGCATTGGAAAACTCGTTGAAAATACTACATTTGAAAATCTTGATGTATTAAATATCAAAACTAATACGGACAGTTCCCTATTAAATATTACAGTTAACAAAAAAGATATGTTGGTAAAAAGGCACTATGTTGATTGTTTTCCGACTTCTCAAAACAGTTAGTTTAAGGAAAAATACGGCTGTCAGTAGATATAATAGGAAAAAGGAAAAAAAAGAAAGGTAGGTTTGTAAGAGGGTTGTACGAGTAAACAAGCATTGGCTTAAATAGGTGTAGGTATATAAAATTTTTTATAAAACTTTGCCAACCACTGAAAATTTAGAGGGTTTAACTTTAAATGAAAATTCAAAGGACATTTCATTATGTAGGTAGTTTGTAAAAAATATACTATTTTGTATGAAAAATACGCGATACATTGGACAAATTATTATCAAAATAATAAATAAACATTTAGAATTAAATGTTTAAAATTAGAACTCGATGAATTTCTGACCCGAAAATGATCCACAAATTGTCGAAAAGTTTCGGACTGATAAATTAAATATCGAAGTGTTAATACATATCAGAGTACCTATATCTATATTAAAATCCTTTACCTTCTTTAATGAACTTGAGCTGCAAAATCAGTTTCTTTTTACTATTGTTTGGCATTTATAATCACAACTTATGCTTTGTAGGGTTCGTAGGTACGGCATAGAGGTATTCCTTATTTATTATTTTGTATTTACTAGTAAATAATTGTTAAATTAAGCTTGAAATATTTATCATTATTACATATTATTTTTTGAAAATTTTCAAATAATTTTTTTGAAAATACATATTTAATATTAGATACAAATAAAAAATGTTGAAACTGTTTTTGTAATATAAGCAATCTGCACATCTCAATTTTAGTGCAAACAGTAGTAGAGAAAGTATATACATTTTTTGGGCTTCCTTACTTGAATTTTGCTAAAGTGTGCGCGGAAGGAAGCGTGATACTTTTCCCTCTAATAGTAAATATAAGTATAATATAATTATTTTTGCACCTGCCAAAAAGGATACAATTTATCGATCCCACAATAAAATGAGAAAACAATGCAGGAAATAGTAATAGAATGTTGTG
The DNA here is from genome assembly GCA_036250285.1 of Pyrocoelia pectoralis. Classification (NCBI taxonomy): domain Eukaryota; kingdom Metazoa; phylum Arthropoda; class Insecta; order Coleoptera; family Lampyridae; genus Pyrocoelia; species Pyrocoelia pectoralis. Next base: position 18,965,055 of record CM070080.1, on the reverse strand, counting down.
ATCATTTTAAATTATGGGAACTTGGAGTTTTTGAAAAAATTTCGAATACCTATGCAAATGGGTTCATTTTGTCCCTATCCGTTTCCATGGTTGTCATTTTGTCGTGTACAATTAAAGAGAATCCGCAAGTTATTTTCACAGACTTTCATGTTATCGTATTCAGTAAGCAATTGCAATGGCCTAAATCAAATGGAACTGCATTTTAAATTAAGAAAATTGATCGACAAAATACAATAAATATGAATGTGTCAAGGCCGTATTCAACATTCATACTTATAATCAAGGAGTAATTTTTTCCTTTTCGTAAATGACTATAAACGACGCATGAGGAAGTTTTTGGTTACGATACGACATTGATTTTGTTTATATAAACTTGTTTGACAAGTTATCTATTAATTTTAATTAAATTATCTTTATGAAAGTTATCCCGCTACAAGAAGCAGATCGTACTTAGAACCATGTTTTTCATAAAAATATTGCAACACTGTTATTAAAAATTATAAAATAAACAAACACTTTAAAAGCAGAGGCGGAACTAGTGAAGATGTTATAAGTGTGAAATTTTCATAATTGTTATTTCAAAAAGAATTGTGCCAGTTTCTCTTCATAATCAAAACTGGTGTCCTATAATAAACAACAATCAAGTGATCCACTAACCCTGAATGCTGGAAACTTACGCATGGGAACCTACTATTATTAAAGTTGCATAATAAATTTGTAATACTTACATGCCCATTTTAAAAAAAAACCCAATTAGTTCCAACACTGTTTTTTTTATTTTACTATAAACGTTCTTGAACCGATTTAAAAGTCATCACATCACGTGCTTTTCATCTAAAGCTGAAGGTGGTTAATAAATATTTATGTAAAAAGTTTGTACTTGGCGACATGCACTTCGTGTGAAAATTTAACCACAAATATTGTCAAAGAGGACGAGGAGTACCAATAAATTTGATTCTTTGTCTTTATTGATTTTCGTACAGACACACTCACAATTTGGTTACACCTTGGGTGAAACGTGATTCATAAATTATTTGCACACGCGTTCACTAACAATAATAAATAAAATCGTTTATTGTAGATTGTTATTGAAAGATCGTCGACGTGAAAGCGTAAACTTTCTTCTAATATACAACATTCCAACATAATAGCAACAAAGTAACTGCGGCAGTGTGATGTGGTCGACCTACTCGGTCTTCGTCCTACTACAAACAAGCAGGTGCATTTCGGTGGGGAGATTTCATATCATATTTTATTCAAAAAATCCATCACTGATAACTTCTTTTATAAGTTTCTTCTTTCTTTCATTCATAATCTTAAGAGTTAAGAGTACGTCATAAGTACCTATTTAAAAAATGACACGGAAACCAAAACTGACCCACATAAAAAGCGACATAATATTTAGCGGCTTGCTGGTCCGTAGTAATAGAAATTATCTAATGAAAAAAACATTTGGGCCCCTAGTCGATTTCCAGAGACGAGGCGCGCCAGTCTCCCGTTGCCATTGGCGACGTAAGATAACCGACAAGAAATCGGAAGTCTATGCAAATTTATCAATAGCGGTAATTTTTCGCAATACATATTTTTACGAAGTGGTTAAACTGAAAATTGGAAAAAGTTGAGAGTTCCCAACTTAAAAATTAGCAATCAACTTATAATGCAAAAGAAACTAGAAAGTAAAAGTACAACCACCTGCATGCAGCTTTTACAGCCACCACGGTTCGATTTCTCATCTATTGTATTTTATAATTCGGGAATGCATCTGACGAACATTGTCATCGTTCGCTTTGTCAAAGATTGCGTTCACCATGTCTCGACTATCGTTCATGGTGATTTCAGTATGATACGAATTACGAATAGTTAAGTTCGTCGTTCGTGTCCTTAGTAGTGCCAATTAATTAGAGCACAAACGTCGAGACCTATGCAGAGCATTGTGCTTCGTTAGTGCTTTATGACCTGCATTACCACACCGGCCGTTTTCGAGAAAATTACCCCCTTGTGCAGTGCTGATGTCCTACCTGTTTTGGAAGCACTAATACGTCTGGACTTATGTAGATCGTTAATGGCCCTTAGTACTTTATAAATCAGCATGATTGGCCGTTTTCGAAAAAATGACGTCGGGGCCTATTCAGATCTTTAGCGCGTTATAACTTTAATTAGCACGACCGGTCGTATTCGTATAAGGAAAAAATAAAATCCTCCTGTACAGTTTTGGGTCTATAAGCTTACCGGAAACACTAACTGACTAACGTCGAGACAAATGCAGTCGTATTAGACAGGCGCGTACCAAAGGAGGGGGGGTGTCTTGAGCCCCCACTCCCCCGAAATATTCATTAAAGGCTCAATCACAGTTTCTAAACACAAAGAATAAGAATAATAATGTTAATTTGTGATTCCAGCTGTCATGGATGGACTGAGTGCCGATTTTTGGCTATATCTGGCTAGCGTGTAGCGTAAACATAATAATCTGAATATGCGTCCAAATAATAAATACGGTAAACGCAAAGCCTTCTGGTAGTTTGAATAAGCGGAATTAAAATCTAATAATTTCATTTACAAGTGTCAGCATTTCGGTAAATTTTATTTAATCAACTTAATTGTTAAGCATGTCGATTGTGTTATAATAGGTCCATTAAAATCAATAGATCAATTAAAATCGATCCCGAAGAAATAATCAATCGTCTTGCGCGTTCATCTAGAGCTAGACGTCTTAACTTTGTTATTTAGATTATTATTATTTTAAAAAAATGCTTCTTTTTATGTTGTTTTTACCCCCCCCCCCCCCCCCCCCCCCCCAAACGAAAATCCTGCATACGCCCCTGGTATTAGAAAATGTATAAAGAACAAGAGTGAAACACACAGTTTGTGTGCCGGCTCTATGAGTCACTTCTTACCATTAGAAACTTACCGTTATCAAATTTTCTCGGCCCTCTAGCGGCCAGACAATGCACCGCTTTAACTTGACCTTTATGACAAAAAATGATCAGTCCATCAAGCTCTATAGGACAGGCTTAAACCTTGTTCTAAAAATACAATTTTTAATTTGGTGACTGGCGACCTTTGACTTCGGGAAAACCGCATGTGACCTGGATCAGGAACAGTTTTTTCAGCCATGTCCATCAGACAAACTGACAGAGAGACATGTACGGACCACTGAAATATAAGCAACCTGGAACGCGCACGGTGCATTTAACCTGTAGGAAATAAACCGAGCGTGCGATAGCAATAACGAAGGGTCATTTTGTCCTTGTTGTACTCATTCACAGTTAAGCTGTTGAAGCATTTTGATTGTTTTACGAGTTTCGCGTTTGTCGGAAAATTAAATTACTTATACGATACAATAACATAATCAGCAAGACAGAGACCGAATGACCCTACAGTAATTCCCTTTCTGTCGGCTCGGCTGTAAGTTAAGCGTAAGCGTTCCAGGTTGCTTATATTTCAGTGGTACGGACACAACATTTAGTACCATATTGATTGATCGCAACGGTCAGAGGTTCAATAACGCAATAAAACAATTTGGGACAAACAAATTTATAGTAGGTGTAGATATGCAACACAATGGTATGGTATGACCACTGAAATATAAGCAACCTGGAACGCGCACGGTCCATTTAACCTGTAGGAAATAAACCGAGCGTGCGATAGCAATAACGAAGGGTCATTTTGTCCTTGTTGTACTCATTCACAGTTAAGCTGTTGAAGCATTTTGATTGTTTTACGATTAATCAAATTAGTTTTTGTCCTACACTTTGAAAAACAATCGTGTTATACGATGGTTAAATATTGTTGTTTTACAATCAATAAACAATAAAAACAAAGTAAAATTGCCGCCTTTCATAGTGACGATGGAGTTAATTAAAAATTGACGGTAAGCAATTCAATTGATTACTTATTGTTAGTAAGCAACTATTAAGGTTTCTCTCGCAGTGTGACATAAAGCCTTGTATGCAATTCGTACATAGGAGGGTTCATTGACTCCCTACATATTTAGTTTCGCGTTTGTCGGAAAATTACTTATACGATACAATAACATAATCAGCAAGACAGAGACCGAATGACCCTACATTAATTCCCTTTCTGTCGGCTCGGCTGTAAGTTAAGCGTAAGCGTTCTAGGTTGCTTATATTTCAGTGGGTATGACATACGCTAGTAGTGGAAATGGTGAACAATGCTTGTGGAGACAAAGCGCATTTTCAGCAACTTGTAATCTTTTAATTATTATTGTATGGTATAGATATGTATTGTGCAATACAATCACATTCTTCGCAACAAAAGAGGGAAATGAACATCTTATTTGGTGTTCTATATGGCACATGTTTTTCTACCATAATTGGTATGAAAATAAATACTTTGGACATTATTATTTAAAAATGACCTGTACACTGGCACAAAACTTTCCCGTGATTAACAATAATTAAAAGTGTTTCGTAAAATATTTACTTATTTACATTAATTTTAATTTCACTCATAAGCTTCTTTTTTCTCTTACAGGAGTACAGGACACTCTGTATATAGGCAAACTATTTCAGATTACGATGCTTTTATAACCAAACAATTTTTATTTGAAACGTTTTTTGTTATTTTGTTCTACTTCATAAATAATTGCGAAGCAATAAACAATGACGTATTAAATAATATAGTTCTTGCTATGAAATTGCCTAGCAGTGGCGGACTAAGGCTAAAGCGGGCCCTATAGGCAGATGATTTTAAATTTATATTTTCTCCTTTTGTTTCATCTTCACAAACGGAATTGCTTGGTTTTTCCTGCTGGTCTTTTTACAGAATAGTTTCGGACACAAATGATGTATCTGTAGTTTGAGCAGGTGAAATTTGTGAAAATGATGACGATTGTTCTCCATCTACAGTTAAAAATTTGCCACTTGATCTCGATCTGCTTTTCGTTTTCTTTTTTCATTTCCACTTAAATGTTTATATGAACTCATTTTAAAGACCACGTACCTACCAAAAAAAAAGAAGAAAATGCGCTTGAATTAAATTTATTTTTACTCAAAGAAAATCGCAATTTGTGGTATTTTATATTATATTATTTTAATTAAATAATGTAATACTTTTATAAAAACTTACGTTTTTATTTGGGAATTCCAGAAGGTATTAACTATATGAATCCAAAACAATCTATTTGCAATCAAGTCTAGGTACTTTAAGTCTTAATTGCACAATGTTTAATCACAACTCACATAAGATGCAATACGTTCAGGAGACACTGATTTTAAATAGCTATACGTTTGACTTTATAAACATGTACATAGCAGTGGTTATGTATTATAGAGTTCACTGGTGCATAGTAAGGGCTCAATAGGCGCGAGGCTCAATCGTATTCCCACATACAGTGGCGTAGCAAGAGCCCTCCGGGCCCGTGCGCAAAATGCATATTAAGGCCCCCCTCGACGTTTCACAAAAATGGAAAACGAGTACGTTATTTAAATAACATGTTAAAAAAACATAAACATATATTTGTAAAACATTAAAAACATTTAACACAAAGTAAAATAAAAAAATATTCATGGAATAAATAATGTAAAAATTAAATGTTAAAAGAAGTAATTGCACAAATAATGAAAAACATTAATAATACTAATAAATAATAATATAAAATAAACCTTATAAGGTGATAAGGTTAGTCGGCATTTTCGACAGACTAATGACTGAATTGTCAATGTCATATGTTTTTAATCATAATTCAACATGATACATATAGAAAATTTACACCGCGACCGGGATTCGAAGTGCCTCCAATACAACGTACAACACACTACACTAGCGTCACTAACCCTAAACGCAAACGCAATGACCAGTTGAATCAGTTGAATCGTTGAATGCCAATTTCTTTCGCACCAGAGAAAGAGGGATAAGATGCACGAATAAAATGCGCAGTAAGACTCGTAATTAATTGTCCGCTATTGAGGATTGAGCTATAATACGTGCGAAAGGCCGGAAGAGGTGACGACTGCAGGACTACTGGTGCTATGATATTGTACTACAAGTATACTATACTTGTTAGTAGACGTCTTACGTCTCTACGATTGAAACAACGTGATACTTGGCGCGTTGGGCGGTTGGGCCCCTTGGGACCTTGGGCCCGTTCGCGTTGCACACCATTGCGCACCGGTAGCTACGCCACTGCCCACATATCGACACTCGCGGTCGTCAGGCGTGGATGCATAAGTACGGGAACGCTCCTCCACACTTGTCGACTTTATCAATCAACGGTTCGGGATAATATGGATACGTTTCAGCAATAATTATGAATATCACGTTTTTCTGTTAAATAAAAATAAAAATTAACTATAAAAATTGAAAAATTAAAAACCCAATTTTCGGCCCGCATAAATTACGGGCCCTACGCACGTGCCTAGGTTGCCTAGGCCTTAGTCCGCTCCTGTTGCCTAGTCAACCAACTCAGCTGGATTACGCATTTTAACCATCATTTTCATTAGGTTGATTCCTTGCAAGAGTGAATGCTGTTGGGAGTTGTTAAAATCACCTCGTATTTTTAATAAAATCTCTTTCGGACTAATGGCTTCTATTCAAAATATGATATTGCAGTGAAAATTAGTCAAAAAACTCTTGTTATATCACGTAAACGAAACTACAAGTGTTTTGCTAGGAAAAAATTCTCGTCAAGTGATTAAGTGAAATATGTACTTCATTATAGTCCGGGAGCCGGCAACCTTTTTTGCAATCAATTAATATACTTTTTATACTTCGTGAGCGGCTTTATTTTAACGAGACGGTAAACTTTTTCCTCTGCGAAAATGTTCGCAAATGGGTCCTACGGGGGTGTGCAGGGAAAAACACGTTGATTTGGAAATTACAAAAAATGGATGAATATCATGGGAAAACGGCCCAATTAATTTGTGGGACAAAGTGGGCATTTAATTATACAAATATTTACTAAGCTACAGAAAAAATATCACCGTTGCGTGACATTTTACAGTAGGATGAAGAACAATCGGATCATGTCGCAATGTTGAATTTAACTTTTAAACGATATCGGAGGACAAATCCCCAAACACTATTTTCTCACTGTTCTATTATGTTGTGATACAGACATTACGACCGTGCATCATTGGAAATTACTTAATCAAGTTTTGTGTACCTATACGAAGTACAGATTATTTATTTGATAGTGATCAGACAGAGCCGTCTTTACACCATTTTGGGCCCCTGAGCAAAGAAAGAGCACCCCCCCCCCCCCCGCAGAAATAAAAAATAAATGGTTGATGTTGATAAAATAAAAATAATCTTCAGAAAATTGTTTTATTATTGGCTTGAAGTCAATGGTCTTCAGTATGTCATTTTCAATGCTCATGAGTGAAAGCCAGTTCAAACGATGCTGTCCCATTGTATACGAAGCTGATTTTTTATTAGTTTAAGTCTTGAAAAAGAACGTTCTAGGGAGAAACAGGAGGGGAGAATTTTTGCTAACCGGCCAAGACAAGGACATACAGGGAAAACAGGTTTTATTTACCCATCAGCCACAGGCATTGCTATTTTATACGGGTTTTCCGAAACCCTACAACATATTCGCATGGGGCCCCTATTCTCGTGGGCCCCCAGGCAAATGCCCAACGGGCCTATGCGTTAAGACGGCATTGTGATCAGATTCTCATTTATTTATCGGTGTACCTACTGCCTACTGCAATAGACTTTTCTTCACCTTCTTTGTACTTACACTCAGTATATTTTCATCCTTTTACTTGCGTCCTATTTTAAAGCTTTGATCAACGAATTATAGACCAATTAAAATTCAAAAAATGTCTGTGTTTCTCATAATCCGTTTACCGCACTACTTTTCGTCTGTACTACGTGAAAGACCTAGGTACGATCGACCTTTACGGGCACGGCTACATTGATATTCAATTGAGTCGTTAATATGGACAAATTTTAAATAAGTTTTATATTCAACAGTAGTTTGCGATGTCTTTAATAATAATAATAATGTGCGCATGCAGCATGTATATATAAATGTTTTTACATGTAATTGTAAACAAAGAGCTGTTCATTTGACGTTCATTTTATGGCGAAGTAGGGTTACCAAAATAAGCTCCAGTACCTTATGTAGGTAATGTTTATATTATGGAGCTTGCAATATCAAAACATCCGATGGGTATATCACGAGGTAGTGAAAAACAAAGTCAAAAATACCAAAATTTCTCAGAAAATGCCGATAACATATACCTAATCATAATTATATGGAACGTGCAAAATTTCAATTTCAAACAAAAATAATTATTCAGTTATTTCTCACGTTAAAACATTATTAGAAAATTAAAACATTAGTGCGTTGAAAAGGATGTATGTATTTGAGAATAACAGATTTGTGAAATGATTCCATGGCAAATAAACAAATTCGAACAAGTACGTTAAGTGATTTATGAAACATACGTAGAGCTTTCGTAACAAACTTCACCTTACGTAAAGCCAAGGTTAACATTAAGCAAACGGTAACCAGACGTAAATATTGTAAATGAAGATTAATTTCTTCATTTTCACTTCAATAAAGTTTTAATCACATTTCTAAAACGAAATTCATTTACGGTAGTTTAATGTTCTAACGTCTAACCCAATCACTCTCAGCCATTCAAGGTTTGAACTGACTAACAACCACAAAACACACATGTTTTGTGCTAACAACAACAAGGTTTACAATAAGTATAAATATCGAGTGAGTAGATTTCCAAATAGTATAATTTTTCCAGCAAACCTTGTAATGTGCTGATAAATGTGCTCGCACTACTAAATAAAAATATTCAATGAAAGCTAAAGGTCTTGCCTGCTTAAGTCGTACCTCAAGTGCTATATTCGTAAAAGCACGCTAAAAACGTACAGCCTAAGCTGAACAATTAATTAAAACGGCTTTTAAGTGAACTTTTCCTTGTCGTGTATGGTGATTGGCGTCAAGGTGTCGAAACATTGAGTTCGTTCATATTCATATATAAACAACTGAATAGTCCGGTCCAAGTGCTGTTTCAAAATACGTACGAGCGTTGAGTGATTTTTCACTTAACGGTACGAGCCTTGTTCAATTGAAACGTATCTTTGGTCAATAGATATAAATATTTACAAATACCTGCTTATATAAAAACACATTTAGGTGCATGCGACATGTCAATTGTTTCATCAACCTTGCTCATAGAATTCTTGTGGCTGCTGCTTGAAGAACTGAAATCCAAAGATCTAGAGATCACAAGGTGATAAAATCTGGATTGTAGAATCGATGCTGTAAAATCTCAAGGTTTATTAAGTAAAATCTTCCATTTCTTATGTTACAGATTTTCCTTACTACGTCGCGACATTAGGGCGAGCATTGCTGTGGAGCAAAATGATACGACGGTAAAGCATTGCTGTACGTTTTCATCTTATTGCCAGATGAAGCTTGTTCAGAGTTTCGTTGTACAGGATTGCATTAATATTCATGTTTGGTTCTTGAAATTCATCCAGCACGGTCGTAAAAATGTCACCTTACCTGCAGAAGGTTGCGATCTATACTTACTTATCCTCTGGTGATGAATTAGAACGTTTCAGTGCGTTGATGTCAACTTACTCGGATGCAAGTCGGTGGTAGTGGTAGTCACTGAACTCAATATATATAATAGAGTTCAGTGGTGGTAGTTCACTACATCGCTGGCTTTCACGCCTGTTTCGATTATGAGAGAGTGGTAGGCCAAGTCCATAATTAAAGATGAGTTGAATTGATTTAAGAAGAGTCGGGTTTTGGAGCCATTAGGTCTTTTAACAGCTCTAAGTGATTGTTGTTTAATAATTTGAGACGGTGAACTATTTACGCGTTCCGTGTAAAAATGTTCAGTTACAGAATTGCTATATATAATTAGTTGATCGATTAGTTTTGGGCATGTGAAACGTGTGCCCAGAAATGATCTTTGGTTTTCTCTCAGCTGCTACATAAGACATAACGGAAGCATGAAGTGGTTTGTAGTGGGTCTCTATGATCGAACGGACGACAGCGTAAATTTATGTGCAGGAATACCGCCGAAAACTATTCAACAGGAAGAGACGACAATTGGAAGTAATTCCAACTATAGAAGACTTCTGCACCATCGCCCTCGTAAATCCGCACATTAAACTGAATGATTAATTATTATTATTGGTATAGCGTTAGTGCATTCAATAAATCCAGTTTCTTTGGGATCTCGTCAACTGTGGTTTAAAATGTTAAGAAAAGCGGTTGTGGACAGTGGTTGTAAGCAGTTTCCACTTTACAAATTCCGTCCTTTTTATCAGCGGGTCAACCATAGTGTTTTTAATCTGACCCCTTCTCGTAGAAATCCACTCATAATTACGGCTAGATTTTTGCATCATTTTATGATTAGATCTTCATAGACCCCAAGAAAACAGATTTTCATAGTTCCCCGCCTTGAACCTTAAGGAACTAATCAATGATCATACTACATCTCAAATTCTTTAGCATAACTTTATCAACGAATGTGTATTGTGTTTACTTATACTAAGGTATAAAGTATTGAAGATGGGAATCGTAATGTAAATCGAAACGCACTTGCCCGTTCCGTTCCGTCACGACACAGACCGTCAAAAAACGTTCAACATAAAATACACTGAATTAAATCATACAGCGCGCACTTGTCCTTTCGGTCACATCCCGTGGCCGGCCGTCTAGGATAGGATTTCAGACCACCGATCCTTTCCGTCAAAAATCGGGTCGATCTGAGAGTGACGGACTAGTGCGCGCGTAGCAGACAGTTGGTGACAGTCAAAAGTCTGTTTTTGCACTGAGTCTGCTTAAAATTAATATTCTCCTTGCTTAAGTACTTTTTTTTTAAATAAATGGTCGACGAAAAATTAATTTGTTTAGTTCATAACTATTTTGAATTATACGATACTAGACTACTAGACCAGCTCTCTTCAAATAAATTGGATGAACCGACCTATTTTGTCGTTTCTCCTCAATTTCTTCCAATAGCGTCGCCACTAAGTACAAAAACATCTTCCCAAGAACTGCTATCGTCCGTGGTACATACTGCAATAAAAAACTTGACTGGCGTTTACATCACAACTTTTATTTACTCCCAATTCTTACGGAAACTGACTGAAAAGTGCTCGTTGGGACAATTCGTCGCTGGCCGTTAACGGCCGTCGTCGTGACGGAACGGAACGGGCAAGTAAGCTACAACCTTTTATCAAGCAAAAGCAAAACTAAAGCGGCTTATTTAAAAAATTTTACATTTTTGATATACTACATGTAACTATGTACTATTAAAATATAATATTATATAGTAAACATATAATATTACATATTGTACTAGTTTGCATGGTATGTTAAATAAACCTTCAGGTACCATCTCATATATCTCATGTTCACTGAATACATAAGCTACTGTTTCATTATTTTTCCACTTAGTTGAACTAAAATACAGTGGCGTACCTAGGGTGGGGCTGTGGGTGCGGTCCGCATCGGGCGGCAAGTGGCCAAGTCTCGATCTCGCTGCGCGAACAGCATTTTGTTTATGTTGGTGCTTGGAATCAGTGGCGGTCTGGTTGTCTAAGGCTTAGTCGGCATTTTACATGCGAGCAAACAAGGCTTTATTTTTAGAGGGGAAAGGAATTTTTGGGGCTCGCGCCGGCCATTAGTTCGGGGGATAGAAATTGTGTACTAAACTTTAATGTTCAATAAACAATTTTTTTATTATAATGTTTAAGGGTCGGCTTAAAGATATACTAGATATACAGGGTGTCCCCCGATTGAGTTCACAATAGGTGAGATGGACCAAAAATTTTCGAATTGGAATTTCATATTTTGGGATTCCGCCCTGCTTAGTCTGAAACATATTTTTAGTTTACTTTCGATTTGTTAAAATCAAGTAGGCCTTTACAGTTGAGCAAAAATCCTTTATTTGTCATTTCGTTTCAGGTAAAGTACCTTTTCCGTTCATAGTACGCCAAAGTGTCACTAAGAAAAGTTGTTCAGAATGAATAGTTATGGCGTTATGCAAATTTTCAGACTGATCGGCCTACTTTGATAATAGAAGTAGAAAATAGGAGAAAAATAAACTATAAACTTAAATAAAAAGTAAGGAACAAGTCATTTGCAACTTACTGAGATCAGTAATCAATTTAGAACAAATACTTCAAAGTTTTTATCTAAGGTAATATGTAACAGTAAATTGCTTGCTTTACTACGACGCGATTGTTCGTTCATACAAATCATACATAATAAAAGCGGATTTTATCAAAGCAGGCTGATCATTATGAAAATTTGCATGACCTCATAACTTTTGATTACCCTGGCGCCCTTCTGTACACGGCTATCCAGAGGAAACCTGCGGCTACTTGTAGGTATACTTTCTGGGTACCTACTGTAAACTGAACAAGCACATGCACCGCATGTGAATGTCCCGTGCTTGTCAAATTAAGACGATCCATGTTGGGAGAATCCTCGCCGAGCATGGCTAGGATTACAGCCGCTTCCCCATCCAGCATCCTCAGGTTTATCTCACGTGTGGGATGGCTTGAGTCATGAGTGACGTTGCGGGATAGAACTACTCAAATCAGGGAGGAAGCACAAAGGGTCCGAAAAGGTGGCCTATGTGCGTGTGGACTTTCCCACCCTTCCATCGAAATCCAGAATCCAGAACTTACATTATTACTACCTACCTAATTTAAACATTGCATCCAATGGTAAAAAAGTTCCCTACCTTATAGTTTGTCTCAGTACTCAGTTGCAATTATTAATTATTTATGTTTATTAATTTATAAAAACCACCATTTGATTGACTTAGAAAGAGCGGCAAAATTTCTAGGTAAGCCACTGCTAAAATAAACTGCACAAAAAAATATTTTTAAATTTTGCACGTTTTTTGTGTGTTAAACTCTTTCACATTCTATGCAATACTTTAATCCAACTTGTACTACATATTGCCTAAACCAAAATTTAAAGTTCTGATAATTTCGTTTACATTGACTACGTTTACACGCACTTGATTTACGCCGGAGTTATAACTTCGGAGTAAGATGCCGTGTAAACGCTCTTTAACACCGGAACTACTAAACCGGAGTTATAACTCTACACCTGTTGGAAAAGAGGAGTGCACAGTGCACTTATTTAACACCGGAATTTCTGTCAACTCCGGTGTTAAAGTCAGTGAACTCTGTTAGTATAGAGTTCACTGGTTAAAGTACGTGTAAACAGGCGAAGACGATTGTTGCCAACCCAAATAAAATCGCACGTGTACTGCGTAAGGTTATGTAAATGCTTCTTTAGCGGTCTTTTTATGTAAGTGGGTGCTTACTACACCTAACAACTATAATCAACAAGACGTTTTATACTGTAACACGATTTTATTTAAAAACACATAAAATATGATCAACGATACAACGCGGAATGTTCACGAGCATAGAAAAAGTATTGGTTACTTTTTCTATGTTCACGAGTAATGGCCGTGATCGAATCTCCAAAACAACTAACTTCAATTCTGAAGGAAACTAAAAACCACAGAGTAGGTCTGTGCTAAAAACTACTAAAATATATACAAAGTTTGCGTTCCATTGGACACTGCCAAATAAGTCACCACACTTCGATCATATGATCCACAAAACACGTTTTGTGATATGATCGAAGTGTAAATGTTATAACCTCACTTATAAGAAAGAATCTATTTTTTCATTTCATTTCATTTATATATTGGTAAGATTGGTACTACTGCAAATTTATTTCTAAATCGGAGTTATAATTCCTGCTAAACCTCAACGTGTTAAACGGTACTGCCTAACAGGAGTTGTAACTACCGATGTTATAACTCCGGCGTAAATAAGTGCGTGTAAACGTAGTCATTTACACCTTAAAAGCTACGGTTTGTTAGAACTGTGCGCCGCAGACAACATACGTGGTTAACAGAATCTGTAGCGTTCACCTAATTCAGTTTTGAAGAGAGGGTGTTTTGTTATTACAGTGCGTGTTTGTATGTTGGTAGGTGCAGTCAAAAATATTTATTATTATTATGAGAAAATTCATCTACATCGTAACAATGGCTGAACATTTGTTGCTGGTAGTGTCCGACCGAAACTGGTTTTTACGACCGAAACCGAAACCGAAATCGAATTTCGGCAATGGTCTCAGTTTCGGCAGAAACCGAAACATTCTTACAAGGATTATGTTTTGAGGGAAAAATAAAGAAAACGCTATATTGGTAATAATTATTAAATTGAACGTTGAAACTAAATCCGGCGCGGCAAAATGTCTTCGTCGCTTGGATGGAATTTACCGCGCCGAACATGACCGAGCATAGCGCGGGAACTCCAGAATGCAGTTTCGGTTTCGGTCGTAGTTTCGGCAGGTTTGCCGCCGAAACCGAAACTAAACCGAAACTCGTTTTTTTTGCCGAAACTCGACCGAAACCGCAACCGAAACCGAACATTCGGTCGGACACTAGTTGCTGGCAATACTTACTGAGCAAGAAGAACATGAAGAAGATCTTCTTTTGAGTTTAATTTGTCATCGCCAAAATAAAACTGAAGTTTTCCTCCAATTTTTTGCCATATGTTATTTTTTATAGTATTGTCTTTGCAGCTTTTGCTTTTACCGGTGCATAGTGGAGGATGTTCTCGTACAAGATCAATTAATTTCTCGTCTTCTTCTGCTGAAAACTTGCTTGCTATTTTAAAATTCGTTAAAAACTAACTACCTATACTCCACCGTCACTGTGAGCTCAGCTGAAAGACTGCGTTGAAATCAAATCGAGTTTGATTCCGACCGAAACCGTGACGCACATAATTTTCTGTCTACCGTGAGTCTACCTGAGCAGGTTCTAACAAACCAGCTACGCGTCTTCTTATCGTTTAGATTTCAACGTAAGTCCGAATCGCACAACTGATTGTCTGCTTTGCGTCGCCTACTGTTCTAACAAACCGTAGCTTTAGTCAGAGACTCTGCCTTAGTGCGTAGACCATAGTTCTTTATTCAATGGCCTTGGTCTAAGTCTAAGCGTTGACCTTCATATATAGGGTTTTTCAATAATGGCGGGTCGATGTTGAAATGGAATAAAACAAGATCTGTGTGAGGTATTAACGAAATTCTATTTTTATTTGAAAGGACTATGTATGCCATTGTGAATAGAATATAACATCGTTCAAACAAACGTTCGCCGATGGCACAGATCCGAGTGGTCCAATTTTCAATTACTCTGCCGCATATATCCAGCTAAATTTCAGCGATTGCATTGGTTATATTGATTTTAAGGGCATCGGTTGATTGTGTCTTATTGCGGCATACACCTGCGACTTTAGGAAACCTTACACGAAAAAGTATAGCGAGGTCAAATCGCACGATCTTGGGGGTCAATTTACGTCACCTCTGCGAGAGATAACCACACCTTCAAATCATTCATGCAGATTGTCCATCGTGGCGTCCGCTGTGGTACCATTGACTATAGTGTATAAAGTCTAATGATGGTACGTAGCGCCGTACTGATGGACCCACATGTTGTCTACCTCCATATCGTTCAATTTGGGCCAAAAGAAATCGGTTATCATCGTTCTGTAGAGTTCGCCGTTGACGGTGATGGCATTACGAACGTCGTTTCCAAAAAGGTATCCAATCATGGAGGGACGAGGTTGATGAGTCGACGACCAAATTTGGTTAATGGATGGAAGACAGCACAAGCTACATATAGGTATTATTATTTATTCCTCGATGTGAACTATGGTCACTGTGTTCGCTAAGCAAATAGATCGATATAATTAATATTATACAAAGTAAAAGCCCCACGTTGAATGTATTCCAAGCTTGAGAGTTAACGGATTTATAATAGTTCAGTACTTACAAGCAAAGGTAAAGGTGTGTCCTTTCCAATGCACAAGATACTTACATTTTGAATGATAAGTACCTACTAAAGATAGTAGTAGGCCTGATATTGTTTCTTGTACTTAAAACCTCTCAAAATTGTCAGTTTTGAAATGATCTAAATTACTAGCAAAATTACAAAATATGGTACTGTGTTTAATTAAGTATAACGAGAAAGATAAACAAGATGCAGGCTTTGCATATTACTAAATCAACTTTTCTTAATTGAAGAGTAATGACTCAAGACTGCATTATAGAATGAAACAGTTCGATTCTAAACAAGATACGCAATTTCTTATAAGCACAAAGGTTATTATAAAACATGTGAAATACTTTATCTGAACATTTTATTTATCCAGAAATAGTAAGACACATTTGTATTCTAATAATAGCAAAACCGGCATTTCAAACATTTTGGATGCTGCATGAAAGTAAATCGAGCAGTTTTAAGTCTCAATTTAACTCACACTTCTTTATTACAGACTTCATCTCTACAGGAAAACGACGTTAACGATCCAGACCCAGAGTTGATCACAACATCCTATTGCTCAGAAGACATTTGCTTGAGCGATACGATTTAAGCGAGGTACAGAGAAATCATTAAATATTTGAATCCTTTTGCATACCTTTGTCATGTGCAAGATCTAACAAATTTTTCTGGCAATGACCACTGGTAGGGAAAGTAGCAAATCGGAATCGGAATCAGATTATTATGATAAATATAATAAAATTAACATAAGAAGACCTGCGTCGTTATCTTCTTTACAGGAGGAATTTCTCCCCAGTTTTCAAACACGTACACTGCCAACGTACATAAACGAAAAGGAAAAGTTGACTTTTAACCAACAAAGAAATACTACTGGTTGCAAAGATGAATTCAATGCATTTCAAAAAGAATGTTACAAAACGCGGACGATGCAGAAGCAACATAACAAATTGATTGAAGACACCTTTAATACGAGACTATCACGTTCTATCCTTTTTAGAGCTGCAAAATCTCTACAAAGTTGCTATACCTCAGTCAACCCTGTAAATACCTTATCAAGCTCCCCCAGCTCGATAGCCTCTATAGAAGCACATTCAGTAGTCTGTAATAATGCAAAAACTGCATTTAAAAATGAATTTAATACGCAACGTTACAAAACGCGGACGATTCAGAAGCGACATAAGAAAGCGATTGAGGGGGTCTTTAATGCGAGATTATCATGTTCCATCCTTTTTAGAGCTGCAAAATCCCTTCAAAGTTGCAATACCTCAGTCAACACTGGAAATACCTTATCAAGCTCTTTCAGCTCGGTAGACTCTATAGAAGCAAACTCATTCAAGGAGAGAATTGAAAACCAAGATTGGAGTATACCAGATGATGTACCGTTACTAATAATGGTTTTAAAATCCTCCAAAGTACAAATGAGACAAAATACATTAAATCCTCTACTGCTAATTCGCAATTACGTTTAATATATTTCTTAGGGAGCGAATCTCAGAAACAAACAAATAAAACAGCAGTGCACAATAAAGACCTTCAGTTAATAAAAGATGATCATAATCAGAAACTCGCTCGTTTGCAAGTGTTTTCTACATCTCAATCAATTAACTCTCGACAAAATCGTCAATTAGAAAACGCACCAAAAGACTCTTGTTTTGTAAAATGGACAGATGTTACAAACATATTTGAAGGTACAGGTAAAGTAGACGAGAAAATCCCACCGTACGGACCATCGGGAGTGCTAATATTGGCAGAAAAATTTAAAGAATTGTTGATATTTATGTGGGAAATGTGTTCAATAAAATTTTTAAAGTCTGTAGATACGGCTTATATGAAAAAATATAATCCTATACCGTTTCCGTTTCCACAAACAACCACAACTGTCTACCCAGTTTGTGTAAATCGGGGAACAGATTGTCAATGTTGCTGTAAAAGTGATAATTCGATGAGTGAAGATAGAGATAAAATATCACAAACTTCTGTAAATGTTAGGAAACGTAACCGGGAAGAAACGAGTACAGAGACTATAGAAAGTGAAATTGTTGACGAAAACAAAACAAAACTCCCAAAAGCTGAATCAGAAAAGGACTTAAAGCTATTGTCCCGTCCAAAAAAACTGTGTCAACACGGTATGGATTCTATTTTACGACCTCTAAACAATGAGGAGATTCTATACCATTACAAAATATCTAATATTGGAAGTGATTCTCCTCCAGCTTTACAAAATACACCGTACAGTCAGCGCCGCAAACAAGAGGTAGGTAATTACTATTATCAACGTAGAATTAATTGCTTCTAAGACATCACTTAATATTCATAACACTTTCACTTCGTCTTTTTCTATAGAACTGTCCTCAGCTTCAAACGGGAGGGAAACTTTCAAGGAAGGTACTTAAACAGCCCACAATAATGCAAGATGCTTCAAGAGCTCTCACACAAGATAAATTAACCGAAATAGAACAAAAGAGTGGAGTCCTTTATGAGATACTGACTTACGTTTACCATAAGTGGATTTCTACTAAAAAAGTTTTGCCAAGTTCAACCGAAGCTTCAGGTTCCAACATGGTACCCAGTGGAACGACTCCCAGCAATGAACAAGGTACAAAGGCTGTGAAAATTAATCCAGTCAGTAGTCATACTAGTAATCAAAGTTCTAAAAATAAAGTAAGTATTAAAGATGCAGACATAGAACCACAAAAAACAATTAACAATCCAAAATCAGTAACCATACTGAAGCCCACCGCTGGAGAATCCACGCGAACTACAGCTGAAACACAATTAAAATCTGAACCGATAAGCACCGAAAAAGGTTATGAAACGGTACTTGCTGAAGAAATTCAACCAGGTATTGTAACTCGACAAGGAGATATTCCGAATTTCAAATCATCCCATTCCGAAGATGTACAAATGGAATTCTTGCCTAATTCTTCGGAATGCGCTTTGACTGATTCATTCACAACAAATTTTCCTTCATTTAAGTCGTCAAAGTGCGGTGCGCAAGTAACCGAAATTGTAACAATGATTTCACTAGACGATAGAGTAGGTTCGCACAAATCATCATCTATATCAAGAAGGCCTAAATCAGCGTCGACATCACATAGAGTGACGATTAAGAAACAAACAAATGAAAAGTACACACGTATACGTGAAGAGAAAGTAAAACTGTTATTAAGAGAAGCTTTAAAAGAATTGCAATGCCAGAGCAGTATCTGTGCTTTTATGCTTCCAAAAAGTAAATGTATTCATGAAGCAAACGTTGGACACGAAACGGTACCATCGCATACGAAAGAAGCGGGAAATTTAGCAAATTTAGGACAAGCCTGTACTACTGCTACTCCTAAGCATACAGATTTAATCCAAACAGAACAGAGGGTTGCACAAAGTCAACCGAATCGTTGCCATTGCACTCCTCAACAATTTAAAACTAGTAGTTTTATCACGTCTTCGCACACTACTATATTCAATTGCAACTGTGAGAATATCATCAACATAAACCCAAAAAGATCTCACATAAAATACAAATACGCGCACAAACACCTACGGGTACCAACAGTTGCACAATTTGAATTAGAAGAAGGGAATATAATAAAATATACTCCACAAATATTAGATGGATGTGCCACCAAATTACCTACTAGTCTTCTAACTAAGCATGAGTTCGATTCAACAGAACAAGCGTCAAGCAGACGACCCAAAATAGAAGTGTCCGAATTTTTTTTCATTTTTAACTTAATAGTGTGTCCTAAAAGTAATCTGTGCAAGAGTAGGGTATCCTTTCCTAGCGAATATTCACATTTGCTTAATAGCCCCGATGTAGATTCTACTGACCTACTAAATGAAAAGTATGGAAATTTAACAGATATATCATCGCATCCAAGTTCAAGCGTTTTTGACTATTTAATAGCAGACAGTAGTAGGCGTAAGGGAAAAGTGCAATTAAATTCTTCAAGAAGCATGATTACGAAAAGAACGATAACTAAAACTTTATGCAATTTTGCAAACTCGAAATCGGCTATAATCCAAAATGGAACAAACTACGGAGATAACTCAAACCAAGTCATTTCGCTGACAAATTCGAGAAGTGCATTTAAGAGGTGTCGATATTTTGCCAAGCACTCCACCACATCTTATTCAACTATTCACGAATTAACACGTGACGAAAGCTCTCATCAAGTTATAAGTGCAAATTATAAAGCTCACATCGATTCCATAACTCATACTCAAAATTGGTTGAAATTTAGGCATGGTTTTGAAAACCCTTCATTATATACAGGACACCGGCATCGCCAATACTTTACACCGTGTCACCAAGAATTTTATAACTAGAGCGATAGAACGTAATATTTCGAGATCCGTTACCATTCCTTTGCCTGTGGTGGTAGAACTGGAAATTCAAAGCAAATTAAGTATACTTTTTTTTTACTGGGTAAACATGCCTAAGGAATTTGAAAGGGGGTAAACATGTGAAATGTACGACAATTACAATGTGTGGTATTAATATGTGCATAATTACTTAATGAATATAACCTATGTAAAAATTAAAATAAAATAATTATTTTATTTTTAATTTACGTTCTGGACCATTTCCAAATTTATTTCGTTCGTTATTTATCAGTAGCCAAAGAATACTTATTTTTTGCTAATACCACTCAATAGATTGGTGTACCTATTTGTTGCAGCATTGATAGTACCACATGTGATAGTACAAACGTACTGTAACGAAACTTTATTTAAGAAACCAAGTCGAATATTTATTTATTTACACGCTAATTATTAATCACTTATTTCTAATTACGAATAGGTACTTAGTTGTTAACTTAAGAATTAATCACTTTATTTACACTAGAGGTTCACTAATTATTTTAATCACACTTAATATTTAATCACTAAAAAGTCTAACCGAATCAACGTTTAAGGTAATCACATTTAAACTTCGCGAACGCGTTAAACTGTAAAACTGTGAACTATGAACTGCCTCGTAATAATTGAGCGGCATTATTTATACAAGTCCGCATTTGCTCTCGAAAATTCTAGAAGGAACGGTAAGTCATCGCGCGCGGCTTTCTCGAAACTTCCGGCGGATGAGTCATACCCGCCTTAACAAATGCAATCTTTGTAACATTGCCCCCTCATTAAAACCAATTTCGTCTCGAAATTCATTAGCTATCGTTGGTAAACCATGTCCAAGATCGCGCAACGCTGTCCGCCGACAATCCACCGTTCCCGGAGTGGGGATACTTTTCGGGTTAAACCTGCAAACCAAGATTTGCACACCGGTTCCCTGGAATATCTCCTCCAGCATATTCCGGACCTTCCTCCACTCGAGACCATCTAAACCACAGCCAATTCTGGGCATTGCGATCTTCCTTATGCCACTCCATAACACTCTTCTTTTTAGATCAAGCAACGAATTCCACATTTCTCGATAATCAGGTTTTCCAGACGATAACTTCTTTGTCACCAAGTAGTAAATGAATCGTTCTTGATCCCTTAACCATAGCACTCTTCCGACACGTGGACCAAACTCTCGCAGCTTCTCTACTTGACCAAACTTCGCTTTGAAAACGGAAGCAATTCCACGGGACATGCGGAGATCGGCCGCCACACAATGAGCAAGTGAATATTCTGACGACAGAGTGAAGAGGTCTTGTTGTCTCTCAATGGTTACGCCGAATGAAGCCACTTTATTATCTCCATACATCCTCTGAAACTCTTCGTATGAGACTTCCTTCCTCTGTTCCGTTACTCTGCGTACACCATCCGCATGATTGTTCCCGTTATAACGTCCTAGTCTATTAAAATGGACAACTCTCGGCTTTCCATTTGGCATTTTACGAATACGATAAATGACATCGTTAATTCGTTTTACCACTTTGTATGGACCCTCCCAGTTATTCTGAAGCTTGGGGGACAAACCACGACGCTTTTGAGGGTTATAAAGCCAAACCAAATCTTCTTCTTGGTAACCCCCTTCTTGAGCTCGAACGTCATAATTTTGTTTCATTCGGTCGCTTGCACATTGAAGATTTGATCGTACTAGGTTATGAATGCTATCCATTTTCCTTCTTAAGCCGCTCACGTAGCCCTCGCCAGCCAAATCTTCACCAGGTTTACTACCAAAACTCAAATCACACGGCAAGCGGAGTTCTCGACCAAAAATGACGTTAGCAGGGGTTTGCTTAGTAGATTCATGGATGGATGATCGATACGCCAGAAGGAAGAAGTTGAGATGTTGGTCCCAGTCTCGTTGATTGGCAGATACCACCTTGGACAAATACCTGTTAACTGTTCTGTTCATTCTTTCGACCATTCCATCTGACTGTGGGTGTAAAGCCGTCGTTCTGGTCTTCTTGATGTCCATGACTTTGCAAACTTCCTGGAAAACAGCAGACTCAAAATTTCTTCCTTGGTCAGAATGTAATTCTAGTGGCACTCCAAAACGGCAAATCCAGTCATTAACCAATACTTCAGCTACAGTAACGGCCTCTTGGTTAGGCAAAGCGTAAGCTTCAACCCATTTGCTGAAGTAGTCCATCGCGACCAGAATGTATTTGTTGCCGCGTTCACTTTCAGGGAACGGACCAGCGATGTCAATTGCAATTCGCTCAAATGGACTCCCCACATTATACTGCTTCATTGGAGCTGTTGGTCGTCGATGCTGTCCCTTGCTAGCGGCACAGACGGTGCACTTCTTGCACCACTCATCTACATCTTTCTTGCCACCGACCCAATAAAATCTTTGGCGCAACTTTTCCAACGTCTTCTTCGATCCAAAGTGACCTCCACCAACTTCCTCGTGAAGTTGCTTCAATACTTCCGCGACCCTGCTTCTCGGAACCAGCAATTGCCTTTTCTGCTCTTGCCCATCGTCACTCTCCAGGATTCGTTTAAGAAGACCATCCTCCATCACCAAGGAATCCCATTGTGCCCAGTACGCCTTAACATTGGGGGAATGTCGCGCCACCTCTTGCCAATTTGGTCTATCTCCATTCTTCTTCCATTCCACAATCGGTTGTAAATCAGGATCCGCCTCTTGCTCTTGAGCAACGACAGCAGGTTGCCAAAAGTCATCCACCAAAGTAGTAGCACAAATTGACCCCATCTTTTCTTCTGCTCGATTACAATGGTTGCAATCTAACCCGCAAGGTCTCCGAGACAATGCATCTGCATTTCGATGACTGGTTCCTGCTCGGTGCTCAGTTCTGAAGTCGTACTCCTGAAGTCTCTCAATCCATCTTGCAATTTGACCCTCTGGACTCTTAAAGTTCAGTAACCATTTCAAAGCTGCATGGTCTGTTCTTAATAGGAATTTTCTCCCATACAAATATTTATAGAAATGCTCGATGGACTTCACCGCCGCCAGAAGTTCTCTTCTCGTCACACAATAATTACGCTCTGGTTTTGACAGAACCTTGCTGAAGTACCCAATCACTTTTTCCTGCCCATTTTGTTTCTGCGAAAGTACGCCTCCAATCGCAACATTGCTGGCGTCCGCATCCAATATAAATTCACCCTCGGCTTGAGGATAGCACAAAATCGGGGCACTGATCAGTCGCAACTTCAGCTCTTGAAACGCCGCTTCACATTCCTCGGTCCACATAAACGTTCTGCCATCTTCAGTGAGACGGGTTAGCGGTTTAGCGATGGTAGCAAATCCAGGCACATAGCGACGATAATAGGTGCACAGTCCAAGGAAGCTTCTGATTTGATGTTTATCTTTTGGAACTGGCCATTCACTTACGGCTTTAGTTTTCTCCGGATCAACGGCAACACCTTGGTCGGAAACGATATGTCCCAAATACTGGACAGCTTTCTCAAAAAGGTGACACTTCTTCGGGGAAAGCGTGAGATTGGCCGAGCGAAGCCTTTGGAATACCTCCTCGAGATTCTTCATGTGGTCTTCAAACGTCTCCCCTACCACAATTATGTCATCCAGGTATACCAGACACGTTTTCCACGATAATCCTTTCAATACGGACTCCATTAGCCGTTCAAAGGTGGCCGGAGCGTTGCATAAACCAAATGGCATTACTGTGAATTGCCATAATCCAGTTCCAATTGTGAATGCCGTTTTCTCACGATCTTCAGAAGCTACGCCCACTTGCCAATAACCACTCTTCAGATCAAGGGTAGAAAAGAACCTGGAGCCAGACAACGTATCCAAGGTGTCATCAATTCTCGGTAAAGGATAACTGTCTTTCTTGGTCACGTCATTAAGACGACGATAATCTACACAAAATCGCGTCGACCCATCCTTCTTCTTCACTAATACCACCGGTGACGCCCAAGGACTGCTCGACGGCTCGATGACACCTTCAGATTCCATGTCTTGTATTATCTTCTCGGCTTCCTCTCGCTTGGCAAGTGGCAGCCTTCTAGGTGACTGTCGGATAGGCTGTGCACTCCCAGTATTGATTTTGTGCTGCACGAGATTAGTTTTTCCCTTGGAGCCATTCTTGCTTTCAAATACGTCTTGGAATCGAGCTATAAATTCTTTCACCCTCCTCTGCTGCTCCTTTGATAAGCGGGAATCCTTTGGCCAAAGTTGATTCAGAATTTGGGATGCACCGCTCTTATTAACCGTGTTTCCAGTGTCTACACCGCTAACTTGACGAATCACACACGAAACACTTGAACATTCTCCAAGAACAGTGCCTTTCCGCAAAGTCACTGGATGATAGTTGACATTCATCACACGAACCGGAATTGTCTTTTTACATCGGAACACTTCTTTACCGACTAAAACACCGCGACCGACCATCTGTTCATCACTCGCGGGCTCGAGAAGCATAACACTGCCCTCAGTAAAGTCTCCGTCCAAACAACCCGCGACCATAACTTCGGTTCGGTCCTTTAGCACTGTGTCCTTGCACAAAATCACTCGCGATTCACACTCTTTTTGTGGATGGATCACCAGTTCCTCATTATTAACATGGATCACTCCTTGTTGTAGATCCATCCTAAAGCCATACTTCGTCAAGATGTCCATGCCCAAAATGAGTTCACTCTGAATCTCAGCTACCAGAACTTTTTCATTTATGCAAAAGTTTCCAAATGCAATATTCACAGTCACTTCTCCATAAATCTTCACAGCATCTCCAGTTGCTGTACGCAGTCCCCATCTGGTAGTGGAGAGTTTCTTCTTGACGACATTTGGTCCCACGATAGTTCTCGTAGCTCCAGTATCCACAAGCATCCTAACTGGTGAACCATCCACGAAAGCATCTACAACAATCGACTTTGGAGTTATGTTATTTAAAAAGGATATGCATGCTGTTAGGGCTCTATTATGAGAGGTCGACGTTTGCCCCTTGACGCCGACCTTTTTTAGTTTTCCTGCTGTTCCATTGAGGGACCTCTGCCATAGCCTCTCCTGATAGGCTTTTTACAGCGACTTCGGATATGGCCCACTTCACCACAATTCCAGCAGCGGACTTCCTTGTTGTTTTTCAAAAGATTCACGGTGCCTTCTAGCTTCTGGAACCTCTTCTCGATCATTTCGGTCATAGTTGCAGTTATTTTCTCTGCCAGCTGGTCAGCATTTTCCGATTCCACGGTTCTGACGTATCCATGCCCTTTAACTGCCTGTATAGCCGCTTGCATCTCCAGCGCTTGAGCGAGCGCAGCTGTTAACGTCTTAGGACGGCTCAAGAACAAAGCCTGTTTTATTTCGGGATCACGCAATCCATCCGTGAACCTTTCTACTGCCCATTCTTGCAGTACAGAATCAGGTACATTATTGTACACGATTTGACTCAGACGGGCAACATCCGCCTCGTACTCTTGCAAACTTTCTCCAGACTTCTGACTCCTATTCCGGAGCTGCATCCTAAAAGCTCCTACCATATGAGCATGCCCATACCTAGTCTCCAAACGTTCCACTATGTGGCCGTAGCTTTTACGTTGTGCAGGAGGGAGTGTCTGAAGAACATCCAGTGGCTCTCCGCGCAAGGCGACTGTCAATGCTACAGCCTTTTGGTCGTCGTTCCAGCCATTCGACACAGCAGCAGCGTCGAACTGGATGAAGTAGTTTTCCCAGGTTGTTTTCCCATCAAATGTAGGTGGCTTTACTGCTGCATCCAGTCGTCGAATTGTGGGCTCATGCACTTCACTGATTCTACTTACTTGTTCCTCACCGTTGGGCGCATCAGTCTCCATTATTTGATGCCTCTCGGTTTCAATATGTCGACTATCCAAGCGTCTCTCCAGTTCCCGGAACTTGTCGTAAAATTCTTCTTTTATTGCACCTATTTGTTGGAAGTTTTCCACTATTTTATGTTCCAAAGCCACCGAATTTTCCAGAACTGCCTCGATTTTTCTATCGAATTTAAATTCTAATATTTTCGAATTTTCTTCCATTTTTCTCTCGATCGTTCTAGAGCTTTCGGCGAGCTCCTTTAATTCTTCCTTTAACGCCGTGGAACTTTCTTTTAATTCTTCCCCTAATGCCGTGGAACTTTCTTTTAATTCTTCCCTTAATGTCGTGGAACTTTCTTTTAATTCCTCCTTTAATGTTTTCTCGATGTTTTGGAATAATAATTCATTCTCGGACTGAAAGTAATAATTTTCCGGATCATTTCCATCATTGATTATTGCTTCTTTTAATCGTTCCACAAGATCGAGTTTTACACCGGTAGTGTCTAATCCCCTGTCTTCCAACTCTACTTTCAATTCAGCAACCTTTAATTGACTTAGCTTCTTCATTTTAACCCCACACCTGACACCAATTGTAACGAAACTTTATTTAAGAAACCAAGTCGAATATTTATTTATTTACACGCTAATTATTAATCACTTATTTCTAATTACGAATAGGTACTTAGTTGTTAACTTAAGAATTAATCACTTTATTTACACTAGAGGTTCACTAATTATTTTAATCACACTTAATATTTAATCACTAAAAAGTCTAACCGAATCAACGTTTAAGGTAATCACATTTAAACTTCGCGAACGCGTTAAACTGTAAAACTGTGAACTATGAACTGCCTCGTAATAATTGAGCGGCATTATTTATACAAGTCCGCATTTGCTCTCGAAAATTCTAGAAGGAACGGTAAGTCATCGCGCGCGGCTTTCTCGAAACTTCCGGCGGATGAGTCATACCCGCCTTAACAAATGCAATCTTTGTAACAGTACAAACATAAAACATTAATGTGATTGAGGTTCAATTGTTAATATGAACTTGTAGTCTTTAACTTTAACTCCTTATACCCTTTCAATATTGTGAAAGATTCGAAGATTTTACTGCATTGATGTCGAACACAAAAACGCTGTTCTTTTACAGTGGTGCCAACATAGGTACTAAATCTACGTCATTGGTAAAACTAGTAATATAAGGCCGGAATGAATCCACTTCCTTTGATTATATACCGGGTGAATGAGACCACCCGTATCAGTCTTTTATTTAAAGAACGGTGAGTCGTAGAGAGGTGGGGTAAAAAAAGTGATTATAAAAGCCATAATAAAGAATCGAATGGTGATATCATTATTTCTCGGAGAAGTCAGCATTCCTCCAGAAGGCCTCCAACTCCAAAATTTTAAATGGCACCATAAGTCGAAAAAGGTATTGTTTAAAAGATTGTTAAAAAAGAAGAAAGTTTTATAGGAAAAATTATTTTATTACTGCCACCCCTTTTAAGTAATATTCGACTAAAGTTATTACTTAAATTTGAAATTCACTGTTAATTGAAAAGTCGGCTTTTAAAATCTAGTTACCAATGTTACATGTGTTCTTCCCTTTCAAGAAGTACTTATTAAAGCCATTGATAGTGTACCTAGAAGAGCTCAACAGTGCTTAGCAGTAAATGGAAGATATTTTGAACACATGTAACATTGGTAACTAGATTTTAAAAGTCGACTTTTCAATTTTTTTTGTTAAAATGAATTTCAAAATTTAACAACTTTAGTCGAATATTACTTAAAAGGGGTGGTAGTAATAAAATAATTTTTCCTATAAAACTTTCTTCTTTTTTAACAATCTTTTAAACAATACCTTTTTCGACTTATGGTGCCATTTAAAATTTTGGAGTTGGAGGCCTTCTGGAGGAATGCTGACTTCTCCGAGAAATAATGATATCACCATTCGATTCTTTATTATGGCTTTCATAATCACTTTTTTTACCCCACCTCTCTACGACTCACCGTTCTTTAAATAAAAGACTGATACGGGTGGTCTCATTCACCCTGTATAACTAGGTACTGGATGTAGCAAGGCGTAGTACCGATTGAAGCCAAATTGTGAAATAGAAATAGTATTGGTATTGGTATTGACGAGAGAGAGATGGGTACAGAGTTTCTATTAAAAACAATACGCAAGCTTATGAAGTCGCAAAACACTGTCTATCTCTTTTTTTAGTGTCACGTTTTATACATCCAGTAGTTATATATAATCAAAGTCCACTTCAACGTCACCGAGCCCCAGCTCTTCGAAACGACCTCTAGTTCAACGACCCCAAGAGCAGCGATCTCAAATATTGATAGGAAGGAGGACCCCAAAGGGCAACAATCAATTATGCTGACTGATCAGGCTCCCGAGGCAAGCTAGCATAAAAGAATAACGTCCAAAGTTATCGAAGGGAAGCGAGAAGGCGCGACACGTCAGAAAATGGAGCTAAAGAAACCTGTAGAGAGGCCTCATACCTGGAACTTAGGAACAAAGAGGTAGTTCAAGAACCTTGGGCGTATATAAACCACCTTAACTGCACGCAGCATGGCCACGAACTTATCTTTACCTTAAACCAGTGGTGATCTGTGAACCAGTGCTCTTTTTGTCATGCGACGCTTGGGAACGGCGTTCTACCACCTGTTTTCGATCGTTTTTTTAAATAGCTGTTGGTCTAAATCTTAGAATATAAATGAACGACAGAAATGTTTGATTACATTGGTTTGTGAAGCCAGGACAAGGATAGCATAATTTAATCTTATTTATTGCAAGTACTTTGCAATGCAATGTTGTCCAATTATCAACATCACAACTAAAATAGTAATTAAAATCTATAAATATCTATAATGTGTTAGTTATTGAAAATGATAAACTAAAACAAGCGACTGTTAAATGTGTAGGTACAACCTTTATTAATTTACGTTCTTAAATAAAATCTTCCATACTATACAAAGTGAGTGCAATTACAAAGTGAGTGCAATTTGATTGCAATTATTATAAATTGGGTGTTTAAATACAAGAAGGATTATTTTGTACTACATTTAATTATTAAAACCAAAGACTATCCCATGGTACAAGAAGACAAGGTATGCCTATGCGCATCTTTTCGTGACGTCATTGAGATAATCGGGCTTTACCACTTCAATAAAGTAGTGGTGTTTGTGTTTTGTGTACCTAGTCCTACCACTTAATAAGAGTGTATTTTAGGGAAAACGTAAATAGTGGATGTTTGTGCAGCTTTTTTACACGTTGTTCTTACAACCTTTCACAACACAATAGGAAATTTTAAAAACTAATGCGATTCTCAAGTATGATCGCGTTAAACGAATGTTGATAATGTAGGCATACCTGTAAGATGGGCAACCAACAATACAATACGGCTGTGATGTCATTGGGATAAGAACGTCATCTGCGCCAACTTTACGAATTTGCGATTTCTGATAGGCATACCTTGTCTTCTTGTACCATGGACTATCCGATAGTCTTTGTTAAAACGGAAAAGACAATAATGCTGCGATGGTGTCATGGTGCTTTGTGTGCAAAAGAAACCTTTTACAGACGTTCAAGGGAGAATAGAAAATATAACCACAGAATACGGATAAATAATAACCTTACATAGGTAGTAACGTTCATAGACAAAGAAATTTTAATGTGGGAAGTGATTATTTACTTAAAATTTGATGGAGAAGCTTATATTATCTTCTATTTTAAGGAGAGAAGTGTGTATCTGAAGATACACATAATATCTACCTTGCATGCCCCGTATTCATAGTATTTATACAGTATTTGTACAATGTTTATGGTGTAAATAATGTATTTAATATTGTTATAATTTGTATGACCCTTAAATATAGTAAATAGTACGCCACTGAACATGTAGTCTTGTTGTTTTTTCTACTCTTTTTTTTCCGGCGCACTCTCTCGTCAGTGTTGGCTTTTATGTTTTAATAACGTTCGTATAAAGGCACCAAAAAATCATTTTTAACAAATGTTTGTCAATGCTTGCAAATGTAAAATGTTTGCAATTTAAAATTAAAATGTGTCTCCACAAGCAAAATATTCGCAAACAGCTTTACGTTTGCCATCATTTGTTCGTGTTCCGCGTGTCGACATGGCTCCGATAAGAAAACGTAGTGCCGCGGCTTTCATAATTATGTCTGTTTTAATCATCGACATATAGAAATGGACTGCGCGTGGTTATGCTAAGCCGGGATACTGCAGGTGAGAGAGAGGGTAAACGTGGAGGCCTAGATCTATCTTTATCTGTCACGTATCTATTGGTCGCTGCATTCCCCTAGCTTTACCTGTCGCCTATCTATTGGTCTCTGCATTCCCATGAAAATGCAGCACCCAATAGATACGCGACAGATAAAGCTAGAACTAGGCCTCCACGTTTTAGCCTCTCTCTCACCTGCAGTATCCCGGCTTAGCATAACCACGCGCAGTCCATTTCTATATGTCGATGGTTTTAATTGAAAATGGGAATAGTAAAAACAAAAAGAGAAAGCATAAGATTTGGACATCCCAGTTTTTGAAAACAAGACGGTCAATGCAATTGCTACCTGACTTGTGGGATATTTAAAAATTTTTGTCGTATGTCAGTGGAGGATTTTGATTTTCTTCTTTCGTTAATTGGCCCAAAAATATGTAAGCGTAAAAAATTACACTCTCTCACTGCGACCACGTCTCCACCAAATGCGCAACGCGCGCACAATCAACAAATCCCTTTGATGTACCGACATGGCGACATCACTCGGAACACGGACAAATCATTGCCAACAATTGCTAACGTTTGCGAATGCACGTCGTTTTTGTCTCCACCGAACAAATATTGAGTTTGCAAATATTTGCTAACAATTGCAATCATTTTGCGCGCTTGGTGGATACGCACCTTAATGGAAAGCCGTATCTGTACCACTACTCTGTGTCTGTACCTTTCTATAATCTAAGGTTTAAATAAAATCACCCCACCCTGTTGAGCAGAGCAGATGGGATTTGATCACTGAACTCTATTATATATGGAAGAGCAAAGTTGTAAATTTAAGTGATACAAATTGAATACGCGCACGGGGCTCCCGATCATGCGCCGTAATACATTAAAGGTCATACAAATAAAACAGCTGTTATATATTATCTAAAATTGTATTTTAATCACGACTCCATAACACCCACTGTAAACCCTTCTCCCTTGTAACGTTTATAAATCAAATTAATCCACTTGTTCACGAAGACAAACCACGTAAAATTTTGTAACCCAACTTTAATTTATTAGGTAGAGTTCATTGACTTCAACACATGATGCATTTTAACGGTATTTTCCACTGCGCAAAAGCGTAAGCCCCGTAGTTAAACGATTTTCGACCTTATTATTTTCTTCAAATTTGCACACTTTTTCACGCGCATCTCATTTGATTTCAACGGCTTTGCTCTTCCATATATTATTGAGTTCAGTGGATTTGATTTTCAAGAGCTCCTTATAATTGCACTACCGTTTAACCGACCCCGCATTTTGGTTGCCTAAACACTGAACGCAACATAATGCAAAAATCGTCCGAATACCGAGCACATCCCGCACGAATAGAGTCCGGGCAGCAGCTGATTTTGACAGCTCTGAGGGCAAACAAACGCTACTTAAAACACGTATTTTCAGTTTACGCGGGCTAAAATGACAATTGTGAATGCAACTCTCACGTTCTCTTAACGTGCGCAACCTGTACATGCGAACACTATAGGCTGTGCTATTACGAATAGAAAAAATGTTGCCCTCAGAGCTGTAAAAAAATAGGTTAA
Organism: Pyrocoelia pectoralis; assembly: GCA_036250285.1. Taxonomy (NCBI): domain Eukaryota; kingdom Metazoa; phylum Arthropoda; class Insecta; order Coleoptera; family Lampyridae; genus Pyrocoelia; species Pyrocoelia pectoralis. Next base: position 18,933,273 of record CM070080.1, on the reverse strand, counting down.
TGACGTCATCTGCCCGGTCCCTATAGAGTCCGGGCAGCAGCTGACTTTGACAGCTCTGAGGGCAAACAAACGCTACATAAAACACGTATTTTCAGTTTACGCGGGCTAAAATGCCAATTGTGAATGCAATTCTCACGTTCTCTTAACACGCGCAACCTGTACATGCAAATATTATAGGCTGTGCTATTACGAATAGAAAAATTTTGCCCTCAGAGCTGTAAAAAAATAGGTTAATGACGTCATCTGCCCGGTCCCTATTGGACAAAACTTTGACTTACACTCTAAATTACAATTATACAGGATCCGGCAATGAAACGGAAAGATTTCGTAAATAATTTTATTGTTAAAGAATATTTTTTTAAATAATTTTGAATACATTAATGGAAAATAAGAGAGCAGCCATTTGATTTACAATGTCAAAAAAATTATTTTTTGAATACTAGATCCGCCAAATGCCCTCCGTTACAATTTATGCATTCTTGGAGTCGTTCCTGAAAGTTTTATATAACACTGCGCAGTATATCGAAAGGTATTGCTGGTATGTCGTCACGAATCCGTTGTTTGAGAGCTGGGATTGCCCTGGGTGGATCATTTGCAAACACATTCGTCTTTAGGTATCCCCAAAGAAGGAATAAGTCGCCGGCGGTTAGATCGGGAGACCGAGGGAGCCAACTGATATCTCCGTTTCGAAAAACGATACGCCCTGGGAACAATGCATTTACAGCAATCATTGAAATTCGTGCAGTGTCTTGTTGAAAAAGTGTGTTTTCATTCACTGGAAGGCCTTCAAATTGTGGTGAATTCTGTATCGTCGGCTACTTTCTTCCCCACCACTTCGCGGCGCTCTGCAAACCGTACCTCAAATCTTTCCGTTTCACTGCCGGTATTATATTATAAGGTAATTAGTACATTACAATTATAAATATTACATAAAATTGCAAGAAAAAATTTTTTACCGTTCCACCACCTTTTTTTTACAAAAAGAGCCTGCCTTAAAGTATGAACCAATATGCTTGCCGAACGGAGAAATGATGCGAACTATTATAGCTTCACACAAGGTAGTCGTAGTGAGCGCAGTAGAACAGTAGATTCAAAAAGATTAGACATGGAGGCATAACAGCTCTCTCCAAGGTCAATAACGAATGGTGTTAAAAACAGGGAAAAACCTGGCACTTTTGATGTGGATAGCCCTTAGGCCCTATGTTAGAGAATAGGAACATCTACACTACTGTCAATATGGATACTGTATGGAGCACGAGCCATGGGGGGATGTCTGTAAGGAGGGATACTCTCCCCCCTTGGGTGGTCCTTTAGTGTCGATGAAAAGCTATATGAATTCGATAAAGTGGGATATAATATAGTAGGATATGCAAACGACATACCTGTTATAGCTTTCGGAAGCACCGTGCGACAAGGCGCAAGGAGTACCTACTAAAACTGATACAAACTTCTTCTTCTTTATGAATCGTTCATCCCCATGGTGAATGAAGTAAGAGGACTATGGACGAAACACTTGGTTAAAGATAAACAAGGGCACCATTTAACCAAAGTACAGAACATTTTCCGAAATTCAACAACGAAGATACAAACTCTTCTAAGAGGTCTGCTAACTGTCGAATGAAAAAATATCTTTACAAAATAGGCCTTGAAGCAGGCCCAATGTGCAGGGGTTGAAGGTTGTGAGGGGAAGGACGAACCTGTTTGTACCTTACCTTTCAAGTGTTTTAGTATTTAGTAATAGAATAGCGATTTTGAAGGAAAGACAGAATATCCGTCAATGAATATTGCTGGCCTCAACATTGCCAAAGCTGCTTATTTTTCAGTCCTTTTTAACGCAAAGTAAACAAAAATCAATGTCTGTGTTTGTAAAATTATACTTTTCCTGATATGATAAGGATCACTAAATTTGGCGAATACTACTAACCCTTTGGACTCTTGACATTGGAAAGGAGTAGATGATTATACACTTCCTCATCTAGAGATAATGTTAAGTTGAATATTTGACCGTATCGTATTTTTTTGAGAATGAAGGTTTTCCGTTTAATAAAGGAGAATATTAAATTGTTTCAATTCAAACTGCACTTCCTTAATTATAAATAATTGAAGGCAAGGTTAAAACTTCCTTAATAAATTGACTAATTTATTTTTGCATTTGATAATGAACGAAAATATGCAATAATAAGTAGGTACAAAGTAGGTACCTATGTATTTTGCAAATCGATATAGGTAGATACTGTGAATCACGCTGAGTAAGAATGTAAAATCAATAAGTAATACCAGCATCAACATAAAATTTGCTTTGAAAGTGAATACGAGGGCCACCTTTTAAGTAGTTAAAAAACTAAGGAAGAACATTTTTTTTTAGAACAAACTGTTTCATTTGTTTGATATTCGGGAACAAAAATATAACCATTAATTTTTTTGTTTCTCACACCCCACATAAGTCATGCTGTCATACTTTTCAGTCAGTTCAATCAAAGCCACCTAAAGGAGGCCTTGGTTCAATACATGTTTTGAGATCAGTCGCATAGGAAATGTAATAGGTACACCGCTGATTGAATATGCAGATGCAAACTGGACCTCACGTGCTAAAAACGTAAAAACAGATCATTAGCAATTTTTGTTTCAAATTTGACGGAGCCATTGCTAGCTGGGAATCTTCAAAACAGGACAATCTACTCAAGAGACGGAGTACAGCTTCTATGCACCAAAAAATAACATTTTGACATGGACACTCCACAACACTGCCGCTGAAGAATTAACCAAAAATTCGTTAACTACCTCTCGGACATCTTCACTAAGGGGGTCTCTCTGGTTCCCGACATGGAACGTTGTGCGAATCTATTAGACTACCTTTGGATAAAACAAAATTGTCAAGTGAAAAGGAGTGATGGACCGAATATACCAATAGCTATTGATTGAGATTGTAACTTAAGATTTGGGCAGGCCGATAGATTGATCCCCGGGCCGGTGGAGTTCAAAATGTTAAAATTACTGCAGGCTATGTGATTTGCAATGCCCATGTGCATTTATATTTGACTACCCACATGTGATATAGCACTATTTAAAATTTAATTGTTACATTTTTATTGTTTGATAATATAGGACGCAATAGCTTTGTTACACCCTTTATTATAGCATAGGTACCCGAAAACTAAGTTTTCGGCCTAATATTCTAGCAAATAAATACCTAAATAAATAAGAGGTAAACTGTAATATGTATAATAGATCTTTACACAAGAAACACCACAGCTATCACACTAATAAATTTGCAGCATATTATGTCACTTTTTTTTTGTTTTAGTTTATTGCTAAGTAATGAAATCATTTTCAAAATTTGTAAATTGGGAGCCAAAGGTAAGTGGTGACGGATTAGCTAATATGTACTGCGTTTGTGTCCCCCAAACATCATAGATATGGTTTTTACCGGCTATTATTTCCATTTAAAAAATATAGAAAGTGCTTGTGTGGGGGCGGTGGTTTTTGGCAATTCTTGAAGTTCATCCATATCAAAAAAGTTTGTAGAAATTTCAATAGGTTATATTCTTATATTGCTCAGATGCACATTTTCGGCTCGATTTATTGCACTATACCTAAATCATACCTGCCAACTCTCCTGCAAAAAGCGGGAGTCTCCCGCATTTTAGTTCGAACTCCCGCTTACCCACATCACAATGGTAAACTCTGACTCCCACAATTTGCAGGTTGTTACCCGTGACTCGTGAGAGAATTTTTTACAGGACGACTTCCTTGTTTTCATGCACTACCTATTTCATGAAAATAATCAAGAATTAGGTATTTTTTTAGCAACAAATGGGCTACTAAAACGTTGTTTCTCGTAGAATAAATTACTAGGTATATTTTTTAGATTAAAATTTAATCAATAACATAGGTAATTTTTACCCTCCTATAGGCAGGTTAGCAGGTATGCCTAAACGCAATACCTACCTATATCTTTTTACATAACAATGAGAAATAGGTAAAATGCATGCTTTAAGCATGCATATGTTTTCTCTACTTTTTACTGGTAGGTGGTAGGTATTGTGGAATAGCAACGCAACGGTTTCATGTATAGAATTTTGATAATTTCGTTTATTAGGGTATAATTATTGAAAATTCAATGGTTGATGATCTATTAATAGTTTGGCTCTTTATGGCGTCATTTTATGATTCTATCGATCGGTGACACATCTCAAACGTGTTATCTCTGTGACGCAATAATGAGTCATGTAGTAATCGGAGGTAAAAGTTCAAAAAGTATTTAAATACTCGTATATCAAAATGTAGTTTGTATACAACAAAACATTTAATATTTTCGTTAAGGTTTCCACGGATGTATATATTGTTTGTATTTTCTTCAGAAGAAAATACAAACAAAACATTTAAATTTACATAAATTCCCTGTTCATAACAGCAACCATTTTCTTAGCGATGAGATCATAACTAAAGTGTGTCATAGACATAGCATAACGACGGCGGTCTACGAAGAATCTCGATCTCGGTTTCTTTCAAGACTTCCTCAGTAATCAGTAATCTCACTTTCAGTTGTTGCTCACGTTTAAGTTTATAGAACTATTTATTTGTGCCTATATATCACATACAGAATGGCTATTAGCAGATTATCAATTATTAAATTTTTGGAGCTGGTAAGCATGATTATGATTATAGTACTTTTTTAAAACATTTTGAAGATGAAGACGGTTGCTATAGCTCGGCTGCCCCATGAAAAAACGCAGTAACTGCATAAAACGTCTTTCGTAGAAAATTACAATTTTATGAAATTCATCAGCCTATCCAAACTAATACTACTACACACTACAAATTTGCACTGAATCATTAAAATTAATTTGTAAAGCTTCCTTTCTTGCCTATAACCATTTATTTTAGGAAATGTGAGTAAGGCGCAATAAACTTTGTTTTACTATAGGATTTTTTACAGTATTCAAACAAACTACCTGTATACAACACAGTAACTTACCTTGCTTAAAAAATGGGTCAAAAAGGTCTCTACGTCAAAACACATTAAGTGCTTTTACTGTGTTTTATCTTGGGAAAATATCATAAACTGCAAACTGATGCGTGCTTTAACCAGGTAAAGTAGGGCACAAATAAAAAAAATAAAACCAAATCCAAAGTTGAAACGAATATATTAATCAGTCTTATGAGAAACAACGTCAACTCATTACTACTTACCCAAATAAAAACACAGTAAAAATCAGTTACTTTGTTGCACTGCCAAAGCAATTTCTTTCAATTACCCATATAAAACACAGTAACTGCAACCAAATGTAGTTACTGTGTATTTCTGTGGGAAAGGTAAAAATTATTTTTAAATGAAATGAAGTAATTACATTTACCACAAAGAAACACAGTAACTGTAAAGTAGTTACTGGGTTTTATAATGGGCATTAGCATTTACTGTGTTTTATAGTAGAACATTCAGTTCGGTCGAAACAGTTACTGTGTTTGGACACTACAAAATCTTGAAAAATATTGTCATTTTTCCCAGTTTTAAACGGGAATTATACGATACGTTACCTAGTAACTCCAAAAATTGGAAAAACACATTTTTTCCGGAAATGTCAGTTGCTGTGTTTTTTCGTGGGACAGCCGAGCTACCACGCATCTCATGCACTTTATCTTTAAACCACATTGTCGCCGTTTCTCACCCTCACGTAAAATTGTGAGCGCGTACGGTGAAAAATAAGTAATAGCACAGATAAAATAACATAACAAAATATAATAGGTATTAATTAATAGTTGTAATATATTTTCTAACAAGTAACAGTGTATGGTTGTGGCCAATTACTACCTACCTACTTAAAATGAAGAATGTAATTATGTAATGTAGGTACTCTTCCACTTTAACATTCAATTCACGCATATTTCTACTCTGTAATAATTTTAAAGGCAAAAATTCAAACCAAATTCGCCCCTTTTTAAGATATGAATCATGTTTGGATTACATATACTCACAAACTGTATATCACATAAATATCCGGTCTCAACCAAAATTTTCCTACATTTTTGTGAAAATTGAAAATCTTGTCCGCTTATGTAAGTAGGGTAGGTAGGTATAGATCGGCACGTTTTACTTATTGCCTTGAAACTCGAAATACCAAAAATGATTGCTTAATGTACCTCCTAATTGGAACAAGGTTGTCATATACCCATTACGCAGTTTTGTTCCTATTTGGAAATTAAAACAAATATACAGGGTGTCCATTTAGTAGCCCGTTCTTCAAGTACGGCTTTATTGTTAAATTTACTAAAAATAAATATACGGGATTGCAGCAATTAGGTTGGATGAAGCACATTTGCAAATTATTTAGATACATACAGGGTGTCTCCAAAAAGTATGGTGCATAAAACGTATATTTTTTTTAATGGAATGACCCACTTTTTTTAAGCGCAAATGTAGGGGCCTTTGGTGAACTTTTCAGTCGTACATTTAATACACGGCGTTGCCAAGTTATTAATTAATACATATTTTTTTGCTAAATATCAACCCTTCCATTATACGCTAGTATTGTTTTAACGTCGTGTTTTTGTTTTTACGTAAGTTCGGTGGTTGACTTGGGTTGAATCAGAGTATTCAACCGTGACGAAACATTAAATTATTTCATACAGGACGTTCACTTTTTTTTGCTCCAAACATCGACATTTTCAAACTGATTTTTCTTCATTTTTTTAAATAGCGCACCCTATTTATTATTGCACATTTGGAATCCCCGGTAAATTTTAGTGCAACACGTCCCCCACCGAACAAACGTAACTACAAAAACAAGACGTTAAAAAAATACAAGCGTATAATGGAAGGGTTGATATTTAGCAAATAAATATGTATTAATTAATAACTTGGCAATGCCGTGTATTAATACAAAAATAATGTACGACTGAAAAGTTCACCCAAGGCCCCTACATTTGCGCTTAAAAACAGTGGGCCATTCTATTTAAAAAAATATAGGTTTTATGCACCATACTTTTTGGAGACACCCTGTATGTATCTAACTAATTTGCAAATGTGCTTCATCCAATCTAATTGCCATCCCGTATATTTATTTTTTAGTAAATTTAACAATAAAGCCGTACTTGAAGAACGTGCTACTAAATGGACACCCTGTATAAAGTAGTCATATAGAATAATACTCATTTAAAATTTAAAATATTTGCTCCCCTTATACCTATATGTACTTATGAATGTTGTTTTAGGCATTAGCAGTTACTTGTGTAGGCTTACACTACCACAGCTACACAGGCAAAGTAGAAACTGACTTAATATCCTCTGGAGCCTTTTGTGGATACGTTATTATTTTATGCGGAGTATTTGCCGGTGAGATCTTCAATTATTCCAGTTTACAAATAAATGTAAATTTATTGCAGGTCATTTAATGTCATCGCCCATTAACAGAAAAATAGAAATTTTTTTCTGTCTTGTAGGATGCGCTTTATTTGTTGCTGCAGGAGCTTTAAATATTCAATGGTTTGATAATATGAGAAAAGGTGAAACAAGAAATTATGGTCTTGCTAAAGCATCATTAGCTATAATCTGTGGGGCTATATTTCTGATTGACTCCCTTTTAACATGGCGTGGGGAATAAGCATCTTGTAAAAGTGTTTTATGTTACCTAATTATAAGAATTGTACATTCCATTTGGCATGCACAAATTTATTTAAAATTTATGTTTTGATTTTTATAAATCTGTACTGTACATTTTATACCTTTAATTTGTTACTGTTTATAATGTAAGTGACTTATGTACCTATCTGTATATTTTTGTGTATTAATTACCTAAATATATTTACCACTCATATGTTCTTCCCACTGGACGTTGATGTTTTTACAATTCAATGAAATTGTAATGACTACACTATATGAAAAATATGGCCAAGCTATTCCTCAAAAAATAAGAAATTTTGTCATCGGCAAAAATGGTTTATTGCTTCTTCAGACAGATTTCACAAGGGTCATTATATACTCAAACTGTTCCAAAAGAAGAATAGACAAATAAATCGAAAAATTAAATAGCAAAACCAAATCCCAAAAATTATTGCCTGTAAGCAACGGAAGAGAGATCCCTGAGGCACTCCACCGCTCCTTGCGAAGCAAAAGGAGTGATACCTGTTGAGTTAAAATTTTGATGTTTCGCTGCCCATTACTTTAGCATTTTTTAGTCTAGATGGCAGTACTAGTGCTCTATGACTACAGTGACTCTATTACAAACAGTGACGACAAGCAGCAATTAGCTCCACCCATCCGCCATTAGGAGGCAACATTTGGGCGGGTTTCTATGAACTCAACGCTGGTATCCTAGCAACGTGCCAAATTCAAATAAAAATTACACGCTGATCAAAGGTAAACACAGTCAGGCCGCCATTACGAGGCAAAATATACCACGGCCAATAAAAATCGATACATCGCTTGTCGCCACTGTTTGTAATAGAGTCACTGTATCTATGACTACAGTGACTCTATTACAAACAGTGACGACAAGCAGCGATTAGCTCCACCCATCCGCCATTAGGAGGCAAAATTTGGGCGGGTTTCTATGAACTCAACGGTGGTATCCTAGCAACGTTCTAAATCCAAATAAAAATCACACGCTGATCAAAGGCATTGAACTGTACGCTATGTATAGCGTATATAGTAGTAATTACGAGAGCTCGAGTATGACTCATCTAAGTAAGCAACAAGAATTAACCAATAACATTTATCTATCTCTGTTACACCTTGAAGAATTGTATTTATAGAAAAGAAATAACAAATAATAAATATGTCTACCCATGCTTTCAATGGAACGTGTGTCCGTTTTAAAACCATATATGTATTCACTTTCATCAGCTGTTCAAAACGTCAGACGTCACCATTCTCTATGGACGTCACCTAAAATTTGCGCATTGTTTTTTTTTCGACTTTATTCTGATATATTATTAAAAGTAGATATTATATTTATAAAAACAGTTCCTATTACCTATATTAGTTAGTGGTTTAAGATGCCGCTTACTCGGCTTACTAGTAAATAATTAAAAGTAGTGTAAATATACAGATTAAAGTTTTGTTTTATTTTTATACGTAAGTACCTAACTGAATTTATAAAAAGGGAATTTCCTTAAAATTTGAAATTTCGTTCTAGTAGCTTTTTTAGATAAAACTAGCTTTTATTTCATTAGTTAGGCATAAGAAATCAAAATCAGACATACATGAACCCAGACTCAAAATTCGTATTGACTTGTACCATTGGTGTGAAGTATATTTTATGAAGTAAAACACTTTTATTTTGTATCGTAATAATAAAATTATTCAACTTTTATTTTGTGTCTTCTCTTCGTCAGCCGTTTTCAAATTACTCCCATTTTGTTCGAACCTACGTGTTTCGTACATTATAGTAAAGACTTTTAGGTGTAGCAAACTGGAACACAAAACATAACCTGAACCTCAAATTTTGCACTATTTTAAAATGTCATGATAGGTTATGTTATTTTATTAAAAAGAACTATGCGACATACGTTTCCTATTATTTCATTCATATGCTTTTAAGCGATGAGTCATACTCGAGCTCTCGTGATTACTGCTATAATTGTATCCAGGAGAGTTGGCGTGCACGTCACTACTTGTAATTGTATGTATTAAGATTAAAATTTGAAGTCAATTGAGCGTCTTTTACATATTTAAGAAATAATGACATCAGGAATGAAATCTGCCAAATCGTAACAAGGCAGTGTTGCAATTAATACTTTAATTACCCACAGGTAGTTGCTTGTACTACTTTAAAATTGTAGTAGTAATGTTTTACGTGCTTAATTAATCCATTATGTATGAAATGTATCTTAAAATATTGGTTAGAGCTTACCAGCAAAGTCTTTGTTACCAGCTTGGTAAAGCTAAATGCGGAATAGTGCAATCAAAATATTAACGTCTGCTGCGATTGGACTCGATGAGATTATAAATGATTAATAAATTTGACATTGACAGATAGAAGTCAAATCAGAATCCGTACAATTATAAGTTGAAGCGTTGATTGAAGTCAGCTGTTGGACATACGGACATACTCACTTCTCTCTTATTTTCACTGGCGATCACCTATATGCATGTCTTTGCTTAAAACACATGCAAACTGTATTGCCATCTTTATCACAAACATGTATTAAGCTTTAATGATTGTTTAAAAGGAATGTCGTGCATTCATTCGGAAACCTATGACGTGAACGCCAACTCTTGTGGATCGAACTTTATAGTTCAATGATCAAAGGTAAACACAGTCAGGCCGCCATTAAGATGCAAAATATACCCACGACCAATAAAAATCGATACATCGCTTGTCGTCACTGTTTGTAATAGAGTCACTGTATCTATGACCATTGACTTTATACACTAATGACGTGTGTTCTTATTGTGCAAATATTGTTTGTTTAAATAAAACAAATTAACTGATAAATCTCGGTTTTTATTCATTATAATAAGCCTTATCCTTAATTGCACCCAACACCTCAACAAAATTATTCCTATTTACTAAATAATAGATATGACTTCATGAAATTAATAGAGGACGGAGCAAAATAGAAGTTTGTTAGCTCCCAACAGAAGTAGCGAATGCAGACCGAATGGAAACTTTGTCGAATGCTTTGGCAAAATTCAAGTATATCGCATCCACCCTCCCATGCTCATCCATGCAGGCCGAACTGAACCAGATTGGTCACCGTAGACCTAGACATAATAAACCTGTATTGCACTTCAAAAATGTCACTTTTTACATGAGTAGGTATATATTTTTTTAAAAGTAATATGTACTTAATTAGAATTTTGAAAAAAGCATTAATAAATGAAATAGGTCTATAATTTGTAATTGAGGAGTTGCTACCTTTTCTATATAAATTGGTATGATTTTTGCATCTTTCCATGTATCTGGAAAACATGATTCTGAAGATAAAGAACGATTGAAAAAATGTTTAGAGAGCGCACACAACAGCACGAAATTTGACAAAATAAGTAGGTATCCCGTCAGGTCCATAAGACTTTTTCATCCTCAGCCCATCAATGGCAGCCCCCACATTATGGGCACAGAAATGTCTTCTGTGTTATGGGTATATCGACCGGCATGAAGGAAAGTAAGTGTTGCGCTGGTTCGGATTAGGTTCACTAAATTCGTCGAGATAATTAAATAAAATTCTCAATTGAGTGACCTTATTTTGCGATCAAGAATCGAACTTAACTGACATGTCGTATATTCGTGCGCCACATTTACCTATACAGTAGGTAAGTTACGTGGAGAAGGTTTGTGACAGGGAATAAATAGGTATCTTTCAAGTCAAGAAAACTCATAAACCTGACACAAACTCAACTAATCCATCCGCAATCCTGTCAGACCCAATGTATGACCGATTCCGGCCCAATATTACTCGCCTTGCATGAGTTCGCGTAATTCCAAAATGATTTAACACCTTTCATTGAACCAATGCCATTTTGGATCTTGCCTAATTAATGTTTATGCTCGACTCGAATTTCTCTTTGAGCAGACGAAAAGGATGACTTGAATCGTTGAATACGCTGCCATTGGTGAAAAGGTGGAATATTTTTATCAAATACTTCATCGAGTTTTTTATAAAACAAATATTAATAGCAGAATTTACGTTAGAAGTGGATGTAAGTAATTTATCCCAATTTACCCGAAGCAAGTGACCAGACACCAATCACCTGCATATCTGCGCTTCAAAATTTAAATTTCGGTGATTTAAGACAGGAACCAGATATTTATTGGAGAGGATAGCAAACTTGCAGAGCAAAGGAGGGTACCGCGGTGACCGTCCTCATGAATAAAAACATGCTTGCGGCGTCTAAGAGAGCTTTGTAGTTAAATATTCTTTGGTCATTTCGTTAACTATATCTTCGACGACTCTCCAACATCAACGAAAAGAAACTACCCGTCTGCATCCGACACGCAGGTAATAGTATAATCGAAAAAGAGCCGTTGTAATTAAAAATATGTTGACTTTGGAGGAGCTTTAATTCTGGTAGGTATGCTTTCCGTCAATACTATCACGACAGGCAAATTCCAAAATTTCCAGTGCAGAGCCGCTGATCTTGAGTCATAATAAATGTCCTCGAGGAGTTTGGAATAAACTGCAGTTGTAGAGCTGCTGCAGATGTTTCAAACACAATTCTCGAATTACAGCATGTTTTCGCAAAAAATTACAATAAACAGGCTGTGACGCGAAATACTGATTTGTAAATTTCTTTTTTCTACAATTTTCAATTGCAAAGAAGAGTGGGAAATTTGCGAGGTTCGTATACACGGCATTTAAAATATAGGTAGGTATGTGCATTCTAGGTCTGCAGAAAAAGAAAAAAGCAATACCTACCTGACTTTTCTATTGACTACTACCTTTACCAAATCTCGAAACATGAAAAGCAATATTACGCCACTGTTGCTCAGTGAATCGACGGATAATTCGAATTCGCAGATGGTAACAGCGAATCTGGCAAGGACAACGTGGTTTGTGATTCCGAGTCTGCAGAAGTAAGTAAGTTTGAAAAGTGAAAATCCTTACAATCACAAAGCGCAAGCCAGTAGTTAACAGGTGATACCCACTCAAAAATCATCATATGGTGGGCATGATGATCTCTACACATCCCACAAAATCAAACTGCTTGTCCTTTAACGATGTCAACAAATCTGCGATGCAGTAGATCGATAATGGACATTATTTTAACTGAGAATAAAAGTGACTCCAGTTCTTCATCTCTGTAGGTATACATATTTGTAAATAGAGAAACCACATTTAACGAAAGAAGAACATGGTTGTTAATAAGATTTAATTATAGGTAAGTATGCAATTATTTAAACAAAAACATAACTACTATTTTTACACAATCTGAAAGAAGAAATTCCACAAAATTTTTCCAACAAATTTACACTAAATCAAGAAAAACGTTATTTTAACTTTTAACTTATACCTTATACTTAGCTTTAACCATTGACTTTAAAGTCAATGCTTTACCCTATATTTTTGAATTTTGATTTTTCTCTAGGGTAACCCATTGGGGTAACCTAGGTTGGTTTTAGGGTAACCCGTTAGCGACGCCCCTGCTAATAAGGTTACAATTTTGACTGACCTTAATCGCTAATCTTTGCTTAATCGGTTGCCCTGAGCAACCATTGTTGTGGTTTACAAACATAAATCATTTTCATAATGACTTTATATTTTGAAACTCCTGTATTATTTAAGGAAGCTAACGTTATATCTACAAATCAAATATGGCATCCAAATGCTCCTTTACTTGCTATTGCAAGTTATTCCCAAGACCGAGGTGGCTTTGTCGGAATATTTGACGAACTCGTAACCTTACAAAATGATGGATTAGATTACATTGTTAATTGAAACTTTTACAGGGAGAATCATTAAAAGAAGTGATATTTCCAGTACATTCCGTATCACAAGTAACGTCTTTAGTATGGCATCCAGAACGGAATATGTTAGTAACTGGATGGGAGAATGGCGATATGAGGGCATGGAATGGTACTGATAAAGAGTTTGCCAATATTGCGGGTCCTCATAAAGCTCCAGTTATATTGTTAGAGTTTAGCCAGAAAGGTGGCCGGCTTGTTTCTTGTGATTCGGTTTGTATCTCTTATCATGTGTGTATTATTAACATAAACATAAATACAGACAGGTTCGTTGGTGGGTTGGAAAGTTGATAGTAAAGATCAAACAATGACTGTATTTCATCATGACTTAAAAGAATCGATAACTCATTTAACTTTTCGTCTCACTGTTCGTAATCATGGGGATTATGACATTGAGGGTCTTGCTAAAGCAGCAGTGAATGGAGATGAACAAGCGCTAGATATTTTTAGTAATTGGAGACCTAAAACAACAGCTCGAAAGTTTAAAGTGCAGGATTCGACTGATAATAATTGTTTCTTTGTTGGAACACAACAAGGTAGTATATATTGACAATACGTATATGGCACTATTGCTAACTTTGTTGTTATTAGAAATAGAAAGTTAGTAACTTGGTATGTAGCAGTTTGTTCTGCCGATTATGATAGTGAAATCCGTAAAACAATTCAGAATCACATATGTGAGTTACTAAAAAATAATATTTTTTAGGAAACAATACCTTTATTCTTGAGGTTTATTTCTCTAGCCGTGCAATAGGTATACAATGGGTTGGAGGAAGAAGTAAACGGCTAAAATATAACTACTGGCATTTATATAAATGCCTGATATATTTTAGCCATTTACTTCTTCCTCCAACCCATTGAATACCATTATTATTTATTATCTGTTTCTGTCCCATTGTCATAATTTAAAAAATGAGTAAGATGTTTAGGTTTTGAAGAAATTCGTAAGGATGCTGTGAGTAAAAAATGATTATTATTAAAATATCTCTTACGTTATTACATTTTGTTTTCAATTGCAAGTTCACCAAATTTATATAGGTTCTAACGGGATATTCTGTATCACATCATCACAATCTTTAATACTGGAATAAAATTACTCTAACCAATTACGTTACACCCACTTCACTTCCTCATAATTTGCAATTAGTACTGAGTCATTTCTACTTTGAAATATCTTTGCTTCTTTACTTTTTTGTTCATCAAGATGATAGTTATTCCTATTAAACACACCACTGTTCGAGATGCAACACTCAATTGTTTTACTGATTTTACCATCACGATCGGCAGAAAAATGGTACATATATACTAATATAACCGACTCGAATAATATCTTTAGCAATAGTTGCGGACTTAACTTTGCACATATATATTGAAAGTATGTATTGATTCAGGCTGCATCTATTATGTGAACGATGGAGGAGTTTGTAGAGAGGTTTTAAATACAGATGGTGTTTCACTAAATTATATACTGCATCATCCTGTTAATAATACTCTCATAATAATGATGGAAGGTTTAACAATTGGGCATTTTTCAATTGATTCTCAGGGCCAATTAACAGAATTAATGAAAGTAAAATTAAGTGGACGTGGTCAAGCAATTCGAGGTGTTGGTAGCCAAGCGCTTGTATGGGCCACAAATACTTGTTTAGCAGTATTAACAGGTTTGTAGTTCGGTTTAATTATTGAACTCTGACGACTGTATTTGACTATAGGAGATCTAATTGTGCGCGTCTGGGATATTGAATCTAATGATAACTACATTTTACCTACGCATTTAAGGCACTTTGAGAAAGTTGATAATAAGCAACAACTTAATGAAACATTCAGCTGCATTAGCTTTTCTAAGGTTAATCAAACCCTATGTGCAGGCACAAATATCGGACGAATTTATTTTTGGAGGAAAAAAGTGAACACTGAAAATATAGATCCTAATGATTGCGTGTGGGAGCTTTATAATTTATGCAACATTAGTGGTACCATCAAACAGTTGACATGGGGATCTGCGAATTTTCGTTTCCCTCTTCTTAGTGTTAATTGTGTCACAAAAGTTTACATTATGAAAGAACAGAATTTATGTACTTGTTTTTCTGAAACTATATGGGGAACACAGCGAACTGCTAGTCAAATTTTACTTGAAACTCTGGATACTAGTTCAGTTGTTACTACTGACATGCAGGTTACAGATATGAGTATTAATAGTAATTACATTGCTGTTACCAATGGACGTTTGGTATCTGTTTATGATATCGTACATAAATCTTCTGAAAAAATTGGCTACGAAGTAAGCTATAATGTTCAAAAAAAAAATGACAAGAAAACTATTGGTATTAACTTAATAAATAACTTCAGTTGTGATAATGAAGGTAAGTTTGTTAAGGAAAAAGTTATGTTATGAAGGTTTTTTCAATTCGCTGACTAATTAAATGCTCCATTTTTAAATTAATTTTATTGCCAGTGTTTAACAAATAAGCCTAAAGCAAGTGCTCTTTAAAACGAATTATGAGTGGTCTTTTAGTTTACCCAGTATACACTTGCTTACTGTCTTTACAATTGATTTTATATATTCCCCAATTTTTTCATATCTAGCTACTGGGTCTTTGGGATTATACGTAAAATGAAATAAGAACTACCGGTCACTTGACCACACGCAAGTTGTGTAATTTATCCTTCTGTAATTTGTATTTTAATTGGTGTAGCGCCCGTTCTCATATGTATAGAGCTTTGTAGGGGCATATTGCAGTATAGTGCCCAATTGCATTCAGTGACGTTTGCTTACTTGAATCTTCTTCATCTAAGGTCGTATGGTTGCTTAAACTCGATACCTGTTAGATATAATTATATTCACATATGTACCTTCATTTATAAAATATATATAAATTTATTTTCTAAGCATGTAAATTATTTTAACCCTTGGTGATTAATGAGATTAGGAGTAGGAGATATAAGTAATAATTTAGTTAGTTTAGGAATAGCCGGCAATGTCCGAATTAAAATTTTTTAAAAAGAGGCTGCGTTCTGTTGTAAAATAAGGAATTACATCATAACCAAAACAGTATAAAACTGCATCTACACCATTCGCTATCTGGTTGTTTTCGAGTGGATCAGTAGATGCATTGAAATTTAAAACAACCTTCATTGCATAACACAAATTTTGGAATGCTAATAAATGGGTATTTGTATTAAAGGTATAATTATTTATGGGAAGACCATCATTGTTTTAACACCGGCCGGAGTTTTAATCAAATCACACAGTGGTTCAAATTCATTTTCAATACCATCAACAACTTCAGAAGGTGAACCTATAGGTATTGACATTACATCAAGCTATCTAACAATATTTACGATGGAAGGATATTTGAAGATTTATGATCTATCAGAAACTGAGCCTAAACTTATAACACCAATGCGCAGCTTATATGATATGTGTACTGATTTTGGGGAAATTATTCAAGCCAAAGCTAATAGTAATGGTAGTAAAGTTGCGCTGACTTTAGCAGCTGCTAATTTAGTCCCTGATGGAAAATTATACATTTGGGATGTTGAACAAGATAACTTAGATTTGTTGTATGATTTTCGTAAATTTAACTGTAGTAAAAGTAATACGTACGAAGATTTTCAAGATGTTTGCGACGAAGTGGTTGATGAAGATGTTGATGATACAACAGCAATGTATAATAAAATATGTACAAATCGTATACCACTTTCTCTGCATTGGGATAATGAGGATGCTCGACTTTTAGTTTGCAATGCTAAAAAATTAAAAAGTTTTGTTGGTAGAAAGAGATATTTATCTACATCTAGAAAAGAGCACATCGAAAGTAAAACAGGTAGGTTTCAATTTCAATTTCCTATCTAATCTTTAATCAATTTAGCTATGAAGCGCACATTAGAAGACGAGGATCAAGTTATAATCACAATGTTTGTTTCAACCGATCATGGAATTCGTATACAAGATATTAAAGCAATTGACCCCGAGTCTAAACTGCTTGCTCTGGCGACCCCTTGTATGATTATTCTTAACAAGAATAATATAGAAAGAGTGGTAATGAATGATTTTAATGGATTAGAGACATGCAATAAAGCGACAAAAGAGGCTATATTAGATTTTAGTTATAATCTCAGTTTGGGAAATATGGATGCAGCATTTAAGGCAATTAAGCTTATTCAGTCTGCAGGTGTTTGGCAAAGTTTGGCAAGGATGTGTGTTAAAACTAGACGGTTAGATGTAGCTTCTGTGTGTTTAGGTCATATGGGGGATGCTAAAGCGGCACGAGCTTTAAGATTAGCCGTTTCTGATACTTCATTACCTATAGAAGCTAAAATAGCCGTTCTTGCTATACAACTAAATATGTTAGTAAGTATACCTTCTTCTTTAAAGATTGGCTATAATGCTTATCTTTTCTTAAAATTAATCAAATTTACAGTAGATAATGTGTCAATATACTTTTTAAGTCTTTGGTAACTATAACCAATACAATTTGCTTAGATTTTAAAATTTATTGTTTAATAATGTCACTTAATCAATTGATAAACTTAATTAGAGATTTAACAAATAACTTTATGAAACAAGTAAGTTACGAATCGTTGCTCATTATTTATCTAATGGGACACAAACAATTGATTACATACCTACTGTACAATGTACATCCTTTGAAGCATCATTTTTTGTAATGATTGGACAAATTAATTTAAATGAATATTTTCAAAATTTATTTAGTATATTTTCCGATATCCCTTTCTTCAGTACTTCTTTGCGCCGTAATGGATATCGGATATGAATCTGCTCAGTCATTTCTTTCCTAATTTACCATTTTTTGCCATTGTTCTCATTTAATTTAATGTACTTCTTCAATGCATTTGTTCCTTGGTCTCCGATGTTTTTTCTTGCTCCCTGTATTATATATTCTTCAGTATTAAGTTCCCTACTTTGCCGACTATGTTCATACCAACTTAGTTCTTTTTTCTTTACGAACAATGTCACTTGTTGTTTGGCCCCAGCTATTTGCCTAACATTTTCCTTGACTTCCCTTTTTCAGGAATAGCATTTCCACTCCTGTAATTGAATTTTCCGTTTGTGTCAAAGTTGGTCTTGTTATAATTACTGGAAAGTTTCCTAATTGTCTCTAATATCACATTTTACCCTTGAAGGTTGTGAGCTATGTCTGCAGTAAAAAGTTAGTTCTTTTAGGATTTCTATAATGCTGTCGTATGTTTCTTAAGTTTATTTGTGATTATATCAAACGAGATTTATGTGCAACTTTCCTCGGCAGATACTCTCTAGTTTTTGATGAAGCGACTGATATAATTAGTGTTATGTCAATAACTTCTTGTCCTTTGCTATATTTCAGAAAAGACTCGCCCCTTTATATTATTAATATAGTAGAACCCCGCTATTCCGAAAACCCGCCTATTCCGAATAGAAAATACAGATTTTTACATCCCGGGTACGAAGTAAAAGGGAAGTATTGTATTAGTGTTCCAAAAAAAATTGACTTACGCAAATTTTTGCATATCTTTGCGTTTCTGAATACGTAGATTCAATAAATGAAAAAAAAATTCCGTCTGTAGTTTGTAGTCTCTCCGTACACATTTTCTTGAAACGCTCTATACTCAGAAACTATTAAAGTTATCAAAATGCGGTTTTCGCCAATCGATTGCATTCGGGCCATGGACGAAAATGCTGATATTATCTTTGATGACGTCTCTTCCGGTATAAGCTACTTCGGTACATTTTTATGCAATGTAAGGAAGCAGAACGAATTTGCAATCACTGGAGCATAAATCTGTATTATATTAAAAATGATAATGATCCATGTTCCAAGATTTATTTTTACCTTCTCAGTCGTTTTCCTTTTACGACCGAGATAAGGAAAGCTAACTACCCATTGTCATCAGTCATTGTCCATGTTCCAAGATTTATTTTTACCTTCTCAGTCGTTTTCCTTTTTTGACTGAGATAAGGAGAGCTAACTACCCATTGTCATCAGTCATTCTTTCCTGCTTTTACTTATACAAAAGAAGTTTCTCCATTATTTCCCAGACTTATGTTGCATTTGTTCTGCATTTATGGCTATCTTACGTGCCTGAATATAATACTTCACGTATTACATGAACATGTAATATCTTTAGTTTGTTGATTGTTTTTGGGCTTATAAATGTTCCGCCTTATCGCGCATAAATTTAAGAAGAGCATTTTTAATTGCTTTAATGAACTGAAACATCACTCAAAGGTAACTATGTGAACTATTATAAATACAGTAGTATGAAGCATGTCTACGACTATCGATCATTTGCAATGATTCACAGCGCCATTATTCTAACAAGAATAACTTCATTGACTGACATGAAGTAACTTTTTGGGTTTGGGAAAATTAACATAAAGCCATTTTTATTTCTTATGCTAAATTTGACTGTTTGTTCAGGATGAAGCAGAACAACTGTATCTTCAGTGTGAACGTTACGATCTATTAAACAAATTTCATCAGAACCGTAATAAAATGGATGAAGCCTTGAAAATTGCCGAAAGCAAGGATCGTATACATTTAAAAAACACTGAGCATATGTATGCTCAAATGCTTGAACAAAACGGTGATATACGAGAAGCTATTGATCGATATGAAAGAGCAAACACACATATACAAGAAATACCGCGAATGCTAATTGAACAACCAGATCAACTTGAAGTGTACATGTCTACTACAAATGAACCGTAAGTAATGTTATAACAGTACTCTGTCGGCACTTCCATTTGCAACGTTGTGTGTGTAATAGTGTTTCGTAAATAAGGTACAATGTGTATGTTACTCTGCCAAATTTACAGAGAACTTCTAAAATGGTGGGGTCAGTACATAGAGTCACAAGGTGATTTAAATGGCGCTTTGAGAACATATGCTAAAGCAGGTGATATTTATAACCAAGTGCGTACACTCTGTTTTATGGAGGAAGAGAATCGTGCAACTGAATTAGCACGTGCAAATACTGATAAAGCGGCCTTTTATCATATGGCTCGTCATTTCGAAACATCAAATAATATTAAAGAGTCTGTTGAATTTTTCAAAAAAGCGAATGCCTATAGTAATGCAGTCAGATTATGTAAAGAAAATAATATGAGCGAGGAGCTTTGGAATATCGCATTGGTAGCTGGGCGTCAAGAGAAGTTAGAATGTGCTAAGTATTTCGAAGAAATTGGAGATGCCGAGAAGGCTATTATGTGTTATCATAGAGCGGGTAATGTGGTAACCATGAAATGTAATTGATCGAACAATCTTTTACAGGAATGTTTCATAAAGCATTAGATCTTGCTTTTAAATTTGAACAATTTGATGTCCTGCAACAAGTAGCCGTAAGTTTAGATATAAATTCGGATCCAGCCTTGATTAAAAAGTGTGCCGATTTTTTTGTAACTAATGAACAATATGACAAAGCTGTTGATTTGTTAGCTGTTGGAAAACATGTAAGTGAAGCATTACTTTTCCATGTCCATTTAATTAAATAATGCTTTAGTATATAGATGCTATTAATATATGTTTAAATCACAATGTTCAATTAACTGAAGATTTGGTTGAGAAACTTACACCTGAGAAAGATGAAGTTGACCAAGAAACTAAAAACAAAATATTAGAAAGTCTTGCTGAAAGTCTGATGATTCAAGGCCACTATCAATTAGCAACGAAGAAATTTACTCAAGCGGGTGACAGAGTAAGTATAATCTCAATACAAAGGTGTTCCTCATAAACCACATAGTTGCGAGCAATGAAGGCATTATTGAAATCTGGTGATACAGATAAAATTATCTTCTTCGCTGGGGTATCTAGGCAACGAGAAATTTACATTATGGCTGCCAATTATTTACAATCTCTTGATTGGCAAAACAAACCTGAAGTTTTGCGTAACATTATTACATTTTATTCAAAGGGCAAGGCTCAAGATTTACTGGCCAATTTTTACGTTGCATGTGCACAGGTAGATTATAACTTGCAAAAGTGGTGCCTGCATTGTAATTTTGCATTTTCTAGATCGAAATTGACGAATTTCAAAATTACGAAAAAGCATATGGAGCACTTACAGAAGCTTCCAGATGTCTTACTAAAATTCCCAATGCATCGGTGCAACATGAAAAGGCCGCAGAAGTTGTTAAAAAACGTATGATTGCAATAAAAAGGTTTATAGATATTCGACGTTTGTTTGAAAGAGGAGATATTGAAAATGCTATTTCACAATCACGACAGTTTTTAGTGTCAGGTGGAACAGATTTAGAAGAATCAGTTAGACGAGGAGATGTGTACGCCTTAATGATACATCACTATGTTAAAAATCAGGAGTTTCTAGAGGCTAAACAAGTTCTAACAGAGTTACGACAAGTATTATCAGGTTCTGGAAATGTGCCTATTACTTATTATGTAAATAAGGAATTAATAGAAGCTTTAGCAACCGGATTAGGTACAACTGTGGGTATGTTGATTCCTTCAAGTAATAGGCTAACCAGTGCAACAAGTCAAGATCAAGGTGATGGAGAAATTGAAGAGGAAGGTAATTAATTTTCATATATCTGTGCGCTGAATTGTTGAAACCATCCGTCATTATGTGATGTAATCATTTAAAATATTTATGTTTCTACACTAAATAATTGTGGCAACCTTAATTTTAAGATTAGAAAACACAAAATAATTGTATTTATAATAAAATGAATGACACTTTATTTATTTAATCGGAAATGTTTTATGTTTCCTCACAATCCATAAATAATTTGTAATATGGTTTATTTTATACTATCAGATGTGGAGGACTTGATTTTTAAATTTTGAGCTGACATTCTCATAAAATAATTATAAAAATAAGAAACGTCCAAAAAATTAATAACAATTGCTGTGAGTAGTAGGTACATAAATAGTTTACTAAAATCACAGAAAAAACAAATTGAAATGTTAATGTGAATTTGTGAAGTATTGGGAAGGTTAGTGAATTTAATGGGTACAGTAGAGCCGTTGCTATTTAAATTAGAATATAATTACTTCAATGGAGTTAACTTATACTGTGGTAACATATTATTATTAATAGCTACACCTTTTTTTAGTTACGATTTGTATAACATAGTCACTGATCATCTCTCTTGTCGACTAGCAAACAAGCATTTGGTGGTAAGGCGATTGAACACGGCTTGTGGCTTAGTCACATGTTTGTCAAAATCTCGGCTAACCCGACTACCTATATTAAACAGTCCAAGTAGTCTAAGACTAAAGTGGTCGATAGATCATTCTGTCATTGCATATACGCTTTAAAGTGTGCATTGTGGAGTAGCGGAAAGTTCCAAATAGAGTCACAAACGCGGTTTTACACCGATATTGGCGGAACACATACTTGATGATATCGCGACTTCAGTTAAGTAACACGCTGCGCCCACTGATTGGTCCAGCTTGTGCTTGGTTTTCAATTTGTCTCTTGTCGGCTCATGTGCTATATGTCCTAATATGCTCTTTATATGTCATAATACTTACGTTTTGCACTATCGGCTATCAATTTGTCCATGAAAGTTGCGCACGCAACAAAATCCCATGCGTTTTTACAATTCCTCATTGGCATGGAGCTCTCAATAAACGTTATATATTGACTCGCGTGTCGCGTCCTCAGTATATTTGTAGTAAGTACACAACGTGCTGCATGTGGTGATGAGTCGATACGAGGACGACTTAATTTTACCGGCTGCGGCTGTAATAATTACTAAGTAGGTGAAGCTCCTCGGAATCGATTTCGTATTTATTCCCACGATGGGGACCTTCTAGAGGAGTTGTCAGGAGGTAGTTAAAGCACTTTCTCGCACTAACTTGCCGACGTTTCGACTGGAGAGTCCAGTCTTGAGAAAGACAAGTTAGTGCGAGAAAGTGCTTTAACTACCTCCTGACAACTCCTCTAGAAGGTCCCCATCGTGGGAATAAATACGAAATGTAATAATTACCTTCAGCTGCTCTATACGTCCCAAGGGGTTTTGGATTTGCCCATGTCTCAGGAGTTGTAATAGATATACTTAGTCCCACCACTGATTTGATGAAGGACTTGATTTCAGGCGACGTAGATGAACTAAATTTGGAATATAGGTAAAAGCCGCGGGATTCAGAAATTTTCTCCAATGATCAACGCATACTTATTTGCAAATACTGTTACATTTGATTGGCTCTGTTTTTCAAAATGAGATAAGTATCTACGTCTTTTAAAATAGCAATTCTTGCCTCTGCACGATTTGCAGTTACGTTGCGTTTTATCGCCAGTCGAGAATCCTACAATTCCCTTCACATTGGGTGATAGTGCTGCGTCTGCACGTAAAAGTGTCTAGTTGTTTAAAATGGTTTATAAAATTAGTATTATTGTTGTATTTCATTTCATTATAGTTTAGTATGATTCATTCATGTTTTTGTGGTAGATATGTAGGTACTTAATTTTCATTTTCGTGAAAACAATGTGATACTTTTCAACGTCGAAGAAAACGATCAAGATTTAAATACTGTTAAAACCACAATACATCAAGTGTCTGCCACAGTAGATACAAACGACCTCAAAGTATACCGCATTGGAAACGTGCGTACCGATAATAGACCTCGCCCGATAATAATTACTTTAAAATCTCGAAATGATGTGTTAACTGTGCTTAAAAATAAAAATACATTAAAAACTAACTGAAGCAGAATAGTAATTGCGTCTGATCAAACACCTTTACAACGGAAGCACCTTGAAGATTTGAGAACCGAATTGGCAACTAGATCAAATAATGGTGAAAAAGATTTAACAATCAAATATCTGAAAG
The DNA here is from genome assembly GCA_036250285.1 of Pyrocoelia pectoralis. Classification (NCBI taxonomy): domain Eukaryota; kingdom Metazoa; phylum Arthropoda; class Insecta; order Coleoptera; family Lampyridae; genus Pyrocoelia; species Pyrocoelia pectoralis. The sequence continues at coordinate 18,909,075 of CM070080.1, read as the reverse complement.
GTGTTCCAAAAATTATTTCGTCAAAAAACTAAGCACTACAAAGACTGGCAATCCTAGTTTATCTCAATTACACATTAGCTGTTATTACCAAAATGTTCGTGGCCTAAGATCCAAAATTGATGAACTCTATCCTCAGGCGTGTTGTAGTGAATTTGACATGATATGTTTAGTGGAAACAGCACTTACAGACAATATTTTAAACACGGAACTCTTTCCTGACTACTACAATGTCTTCAGATGTGATAGACGATACGATCTCACAAACCAAAAATGGGGCGGTGGAGCATTAATTGCTGTGAAAAATAGTATTGAATGTGAAAAGTTAAATGTTTCATTTCTAACAGACGCACACTGTTCCATTGACGTAGCTGCTTGTAAATGTAAGTTTAATTCTGGTACACTAGTCGTGCTAGCAATTTATATACCCCCGTCATCATCGCTGAACGCTTATCATACATTTTTTGAGTTATTGGAACAATTACAATTTGGCAATGCTAAAATTTTGATAGTGGGAGATTTTAACATACCTCACTTTATTAACCCGCATGTTAGTGATACAAAGTCCCATATAGTAAATAATTTTTTAGGCTTGTTTAACTTAACACAATACAATGGTATAAGTAATATTAATAACAGATGTTTAGACTTAGTTATGAGTAGAAAAGCTGATTATCTAGGCTTGTATAACGAGCTTCAATTGATAGATTGGTCTTTTCTATACACAATTTCTGATGTCCATATTGCTTGTAATCAGTTTTATGAAGTTATCTATTCGGTCATTGATGCACATGTTCCGCAGTATTTCATCAAAACATCAACATATCCTAAGTGGTTTACAACAGAAATTATCAAAAATATTAAATTAAAAATAAAAAACTTTAAAAAATATCGGCAATATGGTAATATGCAAAACTTAGCTACGTACCGAAATCTTCGAAAGATTATCAAATTGCAAATTCGGGCAGAATACAAGAAATATATCTCTATGGCTGAGAACTCTTTTATAATGAATCCCAAAAGCTTTTGGAGTTTTATTAACACGAAAAGGTGCCGTGCTCGCATTCCAGGATGTGTTATCTATGAGGAAGAAGAGTTTACCACTCCACAGTCTATTGTTAACGCTTTTGCAACACATTTCAGCAGTGTTTACGCACCATCAATCTCTAGTTCAGATAACAATGTTTTTGTTAACCCTTATATGCCAAACATTTCAGTAGATTATGTTTCTGAACAGGAAGTATGTGCTGCTATAGATAAGTTAAAACCCAAAAATACCGCCGGCAATGACCAAATTCCTAGTTTTTTGGTAAAGGACTGCAAAACTGTGTTCTCGAAACCATTATGTGCTATTTTTAATACTGCTATTAGCACTAATACCTTCCCAGTCAATTGGAAAATTGCAAATGTTTGCCCAGTTCTAAAAAGTGGCGACCCAACTCATGTTACTAATTATAGGCCGATTAGCATCTTGAACAACTTCTCTAAAGTCTTCGAAATTATTTTATACAGCAAAATTTATCCCGTTCTACGCAATTACATATCACAGTATCAACATGGCTTCGTGGGCAACCGCTCTACATTAACTAATCTTACTTGCTTTACACAATTTACAGCCAAAATTCTCGACAAAAAAGGTCAAGTAGATGTTATATATACCGATATTTCCAAGGCATTCGATCGAATACCTCACAACATCCTCATTATGAAATTGGAAAAGCATGGATTTCACAACAATTTGTTAAGATTGTTTTCATCCTATCTCGAAAACCGCGTTCAATATGTGACCTTTAATAATTTTAGTTCTTGCCCTATAACTGTTACATCCGGTGTGCCACAAGGATCTAATCTTGGACCGTTGTTGTTTATTATCTACATTAATGACTTAACCAATGCTTTATCATGTAAAAAACTATTGTATGCTGATGACTTAAAAATGTACTCGCACATAACAAACAGTACCGATTGTATTTTATTACAACGATGGTTAACTGAGTTGGCTGAATGGTGTATCAAAAATTACTTGTCCCTCAATATTCCTAAATGTAAGGTTGTGACTTACACTCGAAAGTCTTGCCCCATTTTATTCGATTATTCTATTAATTCTATTAAAATACAACGGTGCACATCAATTCGTGATTTGGGCATTACATTCGATGATCGATTCAGTTTTGTTGATCATATTAAGCAAATATGTCGCTCGGCCAACCAGACACTTGGATTTATAATCCGAAATTGTCGATCAGTTTCTAACCAGGTGGCTTTACAATGTCTTTATTACAGTCTTGTTCGATCAAAATTAGAATATTGTTCGCTAATTTATTATCCTATTTACAATAAACATAAAATCGCTTTAGAAAACATACAGAGAAAATTCTTGACACTTTTATACTTTAAAACTCACTTAGTCTATCCTGCTAGGGGATTTAGTCACGCGGAATTACTCTCACTTTTTAATTTTCAATCTCTAGAACATAGAAGAATTACACATAGTATCACGTTTCTGTACAACATTTTCCATAATCATATAGATTGCCCCGAGTTACTTGAACAAATTCCTCTACATATACCCCGGAGATCTTGTCGTAATTTCAAACCTTTTCGTTATTCTACTCCTCGAACCGATGTGTTATTTAAATCTCCACTCATTACCTGCTATCATAACTTCAACCTAATTCGTGATGTCGATATTAATCATACTTGCCTGCCCTCTATCCTTTCCAGCTTTCCCTATAATAATAATTGAAATATAGACCAGCACCATTATCATCATTCTTTTTTTTTTTTTTTTTTCTCTCTTTGTGGTTGTGTAGTACTTAGTAGAATGTAGTAGTATTATAGTGTAGATGTCGAATTGGGTTATGGGAAATTTAAATTTAGGTATATTATTTTTTGGCAAATGATTATTTATTTCTTTATTGTTAAGCTGTGCATGTATTTAAGTTTCGTTTATTTTTATCTTTTTCTATTTTAGTTCGTTTCTATATATATATTTTTTTTGTCCTGTTATTGGATTTGTTAAAGTCTGTTGGACAATAAACTCATTATTATTATTATTATTATTATTTTCAGATGACGAATTTTGAAGAAAATGGGGTTTTATAGCGAGACAGTTCGACAAATAAAACTTCCTAAATTGTGTTAGGGCTATGAATGATGGCAAACATATATAGGCCTGCAATTTCATATGGTAGGTAGGTATATATCCTATATATTCTAGCACCGATTTATGAAGAAATGTATTGAAGAACATTAACTGCACTTCCCGCCACCTCGTTCATTGGCAGGGCGAGCACGAGCACTGCTGTTCCATTTGTTTTCGTTACGAATAACTCGTTTCTACCTTCAACAACGAACATTATGAAACCAAGATATCAAGAAAATGTTAAAAAATAGAATAAGTATTTAACTATCGATTGAGCCTAGCTCAAAGAGTTTCGGTAAAGGTTTTTAGTATTTTTTCTGCTGTTTGTCGAGTGCTACGTAAGCCAATGTAACCAATGTTGTTCACCTACACTTCCAGGAATCTTTACTTTACTCTCCACCTGGAATGATTGACGTTGAATGTTCAAACACTAGAGACATTACTCCTGGGCTTTGCAGAGGAAATGCTTCAAATAATGCATTGCTTAATTTCGACAGACAAAATGTGAAAAATAATTTGCGGAATATGTACCTACTTCATTTCTCTTTCTCTACTTTCCGTTCAAAATGACTTCTTTTTTTCGATTTCTTCTATGTCCACTTCAAAAGCACACTTTTGTCCAACGATGCATCGCGACGTTTGTTCCGGTTTTTATAATCTGCCAACCGACTGTTCCACGGTAAATATCGAATAGGTAGGTGTTGTGTTTTTTCGTATTCCACTCCATTGCCTTATAACAAATAGGGTTGCCAGGTCTTCGGGTTTCACCCGGAGTTTCAGGGTTTCCATCAATCAACGGTACGGGTTTATATCGTGGGTACGGGTTTACATTCCATTCCTCCGGGGCGCACCATTACACACGTCAATTGTCATTTTTTCCTATAATACTCCTCTACTCCTCAGCGTCTAGAGTCTAGACTAGACGATATCAAGAATTTGCGGCGTTTGTCGGTTTAGCTTTAGCCACATTATAACAACGAACGGTAATTGCACTTCTTGTCGGCGTCTCTGATGTTGTTGTATCGAATATTTTGTCAAAATCTACTGCGCAGCTTGCCAATATTTGCACCGAAAATTACGGCAAATGTAGGTACTCGATTTAACGTAGTACCGTATTTGGCCACAATTATTATGGACGATCGACGAAGGACTAAAAGTAAAAAATCGCATAATCAACCACTAAAATTTGGCACCTGGAGAGAAAAACTCATAATTTTGTGTAAAATTTTTCGAAATTTCCCGAACCTCTTCACCGATACCAAAGAAAAGTATATAGGTAATAGGGGCTGATACGACTCTCCTCGTTTCTTTCCCGCGTGCACCTCTACTCCGGGTTAAGCCTTATTTCAATCTGGCAACTCTACTCCCCAGTGGATGTGGTCTGTGGACACCAATGAACTGTATACTATACGTACCTGGAATGGACCCACGCCGTATTTCAACAATCAGTTTTTGTGTCAGGGGCAAACAGAAAAAGAGGACGGTAACCTGTCTTTGTCAATCTCGTTGTAATAAGTTTGGTAAATTCTCCGTCGCTTGAATAAAGTATAATAAATAATTATTGGGTAGCGATTTTTTTTGTGTTGAACTTATATTGTGTAAAACGGACGATATGGTTATTTATTATTGCCTTTCAACAAAAATTTTACGTTGAAAATTTTTTCCTTATTTAGCTTCTATTTGTGAAGGACAATTTACTTTGAAAAATAAAAAGCCAATTTTATGCTATAATTTCTTTAATAGCATCAAAATAATTCTCTTAAAAAGGTGAGAAATGGAGTGCAACTTATGTATCTAAATAAGATAGAAAGAGATAATTTCACGTCCACACTGCGGGTTGCCTAACTTCAAATTTTGCCTCACTTTCATGGATTTACGCGTCCCTTCCAGGTACGTATAGTATACAGTTCATTGGTGGACACCATCGGCGTAGTGTCTTATTTTGTTCAACTGATGTCTTTGTCCTCCCTTCTCTTTTCCACTCTATATTTTAATTTAACCCTGACATCATTAAAGTTAAATACTTTTCCCGCTGCCGGTAATGTAACAATTCATCGCAATTCATACATGCTTATAGATTGTTATATGTAGATACAAAACATGAAAATGTCAAAATATCATTCGTGTATTATTTTTCCTTGACGACCGAATGTAAAATACTGTCATTACATTCCTAGAAAAATAAAAAGAGTAAAGTAAATCAAGTTGTCTATCCATTTCTGAACTTTTTTGACGCATTGTGTTTTGTTTAAATTTATCGCATCAGGTAACCATAGTTACGCCTGTATTACAACGTAGATGAGAGTGACGACCGTCCAAACTAAGGGTAAGTACAAGGGTATAAGGACATGTCGAAGATGCATCCATGCATCGATGATTGCGGTTGCAGTCGCGGTCGATGTCGATATATCGCTACCTCGATGCTCACCCCATTAATGAAAGAAGGCATTATTTGAGCGAATATCATCATCTGCTTAAAGAACTCAAGTGCCATCGGCCATTAAATACTAAATCAATTAATTTTTCCTTTTTGTTGATATCCAATTTTCAAAAATGCAGAATATATACCTACTGTCGTTGCAGTTGTACCTACATAGGCGTGATCTGAGCGAGCCAATGAAAGTGCTAGTTATCGCGATATCATCTTTTCTACATCGATGCAAACACAAACGTTTTTCTACAAACGTCAAAAAATGACAAGGTTTGCGCATCGATAACAATACGCGAAGTGACCCTTTTTTTCACTTACCTACGTTACCATGACAGTGTGCCCGAAATGACGACGCGGATGATCTGTGGACGACGCCATGCGCGAAGTACGCATTGCACGCAAACTAGATGAGAGTTTTGTATTTTAACGTTAAAATAAATATCAACTTCTTCACGTTTGTAGAAAAAATTTTTCTCACTACCACCTTGGTAAATCAACGTTACTTTGATAAAAACACGACAGAAATGGAAAGTAAAACCGTTACTTAGATACATAAACATATGGTATCTAAGGAGTGAAAAAACGATTTACCGCCTATGTACCACTTTCCGCCTATGTACACTTGTCATGTATACCTAAATAGAGGACTCATTTATTTATTAATATTAATATTAAAAGTACAATTTGAACATTCTTGAATGTTAATTCCGGGTATCTTTACAAATTGTTTAACATCATTTTCTTCCTTGTTCGTAACAGAAATAACGTTATTAACTATATCAATTGCATTACTAGAATTTTCAACGGTTCCTCCGTAGGAAATGCTGTTAGCCGCATGGACTTTATGGGTTAAAGAATCTCCAACGTACCCCTCTGCAACGGTGTTGGATTTCCACCCTCCGTGTCTTTTCAAAGATAGGACGTCCGACCCGCTGTTAGCCAAAAGAGTAGCGGAGGTTCAAGGATTATAAACTAAGAAGGATGGCCGAATCAGCCGTATTCATTCGCACGACCTCGAACGTACGTGACGTCACACTAAACCCGTAACCGCATTAATATATCTGCGCCTGTACCTTTACCTTTGTTTTGGTTCGCGAAATCAAATGTAACTCACATTAAACACATTTGATTACATATCTAGTTATTTTTATAACTTACTATTGTATATTCCCCTCGATATTCCCTTTATAACGTAAAGCGTAAAGCATTTTTTAAAATTTACAATTATGTAATTTGAAATTGTCATGAAAACACCCGTGCTTTTTTTGCGAACGCTATGAAAGTTATGAAACTGGGAAATGTCGAAAACTGATACATGCGTTAAAAATATTTAATACACAAAAACACGTTTAAATAAAGCATATTGAAGTCGACGCAGATTTATATGTACATAATTGACACATTAGGTATTACATTTCGTCGTAAAAAAGATAAACTATTTTGTTACATTTTGTATATTAGCTACTATGTTGTTATTATATTTAATTTTCTAATTTTCTTTTTGCTATGTATCATCATTTTCGGTCGACTTTCGTTTTAAGCTGTTCCCACTTTCCCAGTTTGTCCTTTAAGATTGCAGTATAAACTTGTCAGCACGCGTTTACATCGATTAATCCATTCTAATCTTATTGTATTATTCACAAAATTTTTTTCCTTTGGAAAAGCATGGAATACATATTACATTTTCTCCCCGTTTTTTAATTGTAAGTAGGTTATTATTACAACCATAAGTCATAAACAGTGCATCTTATTCCTGGCATTTTACTTTGTATGACACAACTAGATTATTATTAGGTATATCAACGGTTTTTGTATAATATTATTACTAATAAATGCGCACCAAATTAATAATGACTATAAACTATCAAATTACACTTAATTTATAATTAATTGGACAATTTTAAACGAAGCGAACCTATACGCGCAGCAATACACAGACTAGCGCTTGGGTTTACAGTGACGTCACCGCAACCAGTCCGTCGGATAACATTACAGCATAGGGATTCGGCCATCCTTTCTAGTTTACAATCCTTGGCGGAGGTTCTCCTAAAGCTGTGGCCCGTGTAGTCTTTGCAGTGGTTCAGATTTAAAAATTTTGCTATTTTCATTGGTATCGCGGATAAAGTATGCTTGCCAACTACTTGCCGTACACATTTACCATTACCATAACGTAAAAAGAATTACTTTCTTTGGTATTAGAGGGACGCAACTTCATATATTTTTCAAGAATCTTGAGCCAATTAACCGTTTCACTGCAACCAGTTACCACAAATGATCGTGGGATTTTGTTCTTGGATTGCAGAATCTTAACAATCCCTACGTCAGGTTTAATTTCAACGTCCTCGTAATTCAAATGATAAAGTTCATCGGTCCGGCAAGCACCGGCAACTCCCAAAACCATCGCAACTTTCATCAATAGAAATGCGTGGTCCGGAGCATCACACAGAAACCTCGTTATCTCTTCCTTGGTAAAAATGTTAGCCTTCTTAGGAATATACCCATCATTTTTTCTCTTGAGAAATGAGATCACCTATAAAATGGTAGGATACATTTAGCAAAATTAAAATCTGATATACTTAGATACGTACCTGCTTGAATTTTGAAATGTCAAGATTTTCATTAGCACAAAGCGTTAATTTCAACATAGAATATTCACTCCATAAGCTGGTTGGAGACGTTAGATTCGATGCCCTGTCGTTAAAATATGCCAAAAGCACAGTTTCATTAATTGTCTTAACATTCTTTGAATTACACCATTCCTTAAAATATGTATATGTTCGCTCATATCGAGCCTTTGACTTTTCAGGCAGTAACGACGCTCGAGCTGCATTAGCACTACTTTCAATTTCAAAAAAATCTTTAACCTCGTTCGAATCACTCATTATATTGATCACAAATATTTGTTTATGGTATCGATTAGAAAACGAATTTCTGATCAAAATTTTTCTACTGAATTTGTTTGTTTGTCGTAACTACAGCAACTAATCAATCAGCATACTCGATTATGCCAGTAAATTTTTAATTATACGTAATTACTATTATATACCCAAATATTTTGTACACATTATTAGAGTTAATCCCTGTGGTAGTGAGAAAAACGTAATGCACAACGCGTAGGTAAGTTTCTTTTTTATTCTCGGTGGGTTTATGCACCTCAGCTCCGCTTCGGTGCACAAACTCCCACCTCGAATAAAAAAAATCACTTACCGCCACTTGTAGTGCAAATAACTATTGTTTGCAACTCGTGCGCGAAATGCCACTTTAGTGATCGAGAAGTTCTCGATCACCAAAGTGGCATTTCGCGCACTAGATACAAAAATAACTATTTTGTATCGACCTAAACATCGCCCTAAACCGCGAAGCTGAGTTGGTGCAAATCTCCTCGTCATGTACGCTCCCATTCAAATATAGCTTATTGTTTTGACATCGCTGTATAGGTATCGACATCGGCCACGACCGCGACCACAATCATCGATGCATCTTCGACATCTCCTTACCCTAAGCTAACTAGCTAAGGGTCAGTCTTTTCATCTCCTGATAAACTTACCTGGCAGATAAGTTCTATGGAAACAATTATTGGGACAATCGTCTCCATGGAAGTTATCTTAGAGTTAAATTTAACAGGAGGTGGAAAGACGGGGCCTAAGGCAAATATTTCATGTAAATTTGAGGAAATTTTCAACGGCAGCGAGAAAAATGTAATGAGTAACACGGAATGTATCGACTGTTAACATTCTCGGTAAGTGACAAGCTTCGGCTTCCGCCTCGGCTCGTACTCACTTGCCTTGAATGTTATCATGTTCATGTCTTTACATTCCTCTTGTTGCTTAAATAACTATTATTGTTATTGTTGTCTGTGGTTTAATGCAAATAACTTTCAAAAACACAAATCCATCATATCTCCTGCTCCGAATAATATCATAATATTCTATTATGATAATATGTTGGACAAAGCGAAAAATTGTAAGTTTCTTCCTTTCAGACTACAAAGTTTACGGTTTATATTCATTACACTGAAGTAAACAGACAGTATCAATATTTAATATTATTCAATTTATTTACTACCACACGATAGATTTCTTTCTGTACATTTATACAAACAGTAGGTAAATTATGGAATAAATAGCGAGCAAAAGAATTAGAAGAGCGAAGCTATGTTGACCTTTCGAAGAATAAATTAGTAATAAGTTTTTGTACTTACTAATTTACTATCTTCAATTTAATTTCGATGTTATTTGAATTTTCAAAAAAACTAGGATTAAAATTTGAAAGTGAAGCAGTAAAGGAAGATTGTAAATACATACAGATTCCTCTGAAACTGTAACGGTAATAACTATTTCTTCTTTACCGGCCGTCTCGGTTTCTGTTTATTGTTTGGAGCACCCCGCGTCTGTTCCCTTCTTAATAACCGATTTTAATAGAAATAAAATACACCGTGTGAAAACATAAATGTTTTAATAAACATGTCATAGACGATAAATATTTTGTGGTAGAATTTTAAAGTAATAAATTTGTTCGCGAGTTGAATAAGCTGCAATTTAATTTTGATAGTTTCTAATGGCTTCCCTTTGCGTCCCCCGCATCTTGTAGACAATGACAGAATTTTTCACGTGATATTTTCGAAATAAATAGTGCATTATGACTTAGATATTGGTTTTTAAATTAATTTTATTAAATTAATTGTTATTTTCTCTTAATATAATGAGTTCGAACGAACAAAGCCACTTTAATGGAGCTCCATCACAGGCTGAAAATAGTGAAGTACGTATAAAACGGTTGAGCTATTGTTTTTGTTGTTATTTAAACAAGCATTGCTTCAGTTTAATATTTTTCGCAATTTTTTATAACCTGACGCCTCCTGCTACAATTTTTCATTTATCACATTTCCTGTTGTTTTTTCATCTTTTCGTATTCAATAGAATTTTTTTAATACACATTATTAAAAAATGTGCGATGATATATCAGATTAGTGGTTTTATGCGCTTTTGTTTAGGTCAGCACGCAACGACCACCTCCAGCCACCTCTGTACCAACAGACCTTCGTGTAAACACCACAGCGTTAAATGCAGTCGCATTAAGTAGTGTCGCGAAATACTGGGTCCTTACAAATTTGTTGCCGGGCCCTATACCGCAAGTATCTGTGTATGGATTACCTAGTTCTGGACGTGGCGATAATCAAGGCAAAATGACTCAGGTCAGTGTGTTTCTATATAAGAGAGGAAGAATGTACTTATTTTGTAAAGACTTATAGGTATTCTGTTTTGAAGGGGTATAATATAATAAACCAAGTTGTATACATCAATTCCGAAATGGGTAACAGATGAATATTATGTAATGTGAACAACTTGTTAATCCTAATGTGAATGAATGTGCATTTACAAAACAAATGCACTTTTCATCGCCATTCAAATGTGAAACTGAAAACAATCAAATTTTTAACAAGTTTGGCTTCCAAATAAACACTAATTTACATAATGTAAAGTGTAATTTGTAGTTATTGAGCCTAGATATCCACCAACAGAAAGTATACATATCTATCTTTTGCAATTTAATGATTGTATTGATTGCAAATGTGGTTATGTAACAGTAACATTGTATATCTACAGGACAATGAATCAAAATCATGTAAATGCAAAATACAATGTGACACGAATTTGGTGCACGTAAATTATCGGCAATTCTTTATTATCTTGTTAGAAACTGGTAGATGTGTCCTAGAATAATAATATGGATAATAACGAGGGAAAGGAACCATCGCCTGAAATATACCATAAGTTAAACATCACATATGTATTTAGTTACATATTTTGAAGTCAAGAGTGTCATCTTTTTGTATGCTTCTGGTGTTATAGTTTTTCTTACCGAATCTTAGCACAGTAATGTAAATATCAAAATTAAATCCTACCAACAGTAAATGATAATAATAATAGCACCTGTTTCTATTTGGAGATAAAGAGAAAACAATAAAAAAATAGCAAATCAAATCGATAGAAACAAAAGGTTCGCCTTTAGTTTAACTGTAATTCAGCGCCTTGGTGTTCCTGGTAAATCTTATCTGAATATAAACCAAACTAAATACATACACAAATATGCACAAATGACAAACAAGGACGCAACACCAAAGATAAAGACTCTTCTCCCTCTCTCACGTACGTTTCACGGTAAAAGTTTAATGTAAAGCTCCCCCACTTAAAACATTTCCCAATGCGCATATGATGAACATGAATTTGTTGCATATGACGTGATGATCATTGAGATATAAATATTGAAAAAAGATACTATAAAAAAAACATTTGAAAATTTCGAGGAAAATTTAATTAAGAAAGATCTTTATTTTCTTTTTCACACAGCTCAAAATAATGGTTACTGAAGATGCAATCTTAACACATGGTACAAATAAACAAGATATGATTGATCGCCGTCCCAAACTCGTCCGGTTTGCGCATGACGTCACGCGGAGCTGAATAAATAGATTTGAGGCTTTTACTAATATGAAAGTAATGTTTTTTGATACAATTTTAATATAAAAAAGTTAATTTATGGTTTAATTGATTACTATTTTACGACGATTGAGGGTAAATAACACATTTGATTCTTAAATATGCTTATATTACGTATGTAGGGATTTTTTAAATTATACGATTTTAAACAGGAAACACGCGAGAATTGTGAAGTATTATAACTCCTTCAACATATTTTGGTTGTTCCAAAGGTAAATTGAGAAATGGTACTGCCTCTTTTTTAAAAGTCGACGATTTCGTGCAGAATAGTCCAAAAGTTGAAATCTTAGATTTCGTTCGTAGCTCTTTTCGTTAAAATGCTTCGAACAAACTCTGGCGGTTTTATACTAATTTTGTAGGCGCGTTTACAAACTGCTACCCAACGTTTAGAATATTTTCGTCTGTTGGAAAACGAAATAACATTAAATTGCTTGTAAAATGTTTTGACTCAATGAGCTCTAATATGTATCATGTCATGTTTAATTTAGCGTGCACGTTATAAGAACTTCACGTTATTTTGTCCCTTTGGTAAGATCTATGAGCACAGAGGGCACGTTAAGGTAAAGTGTCACGTTATCGCTTTACCTTAACGTGCCCTCTGTGCTGATACATCTTATCAAAGGGACAAAATTACGTGCGTGCATGTTATGAGAACGTCACGTTCATGACTTGATACATATTAGGGCTCATTATCCGTGTTACAGCCTGCAACTGCACACCGCATTTAAAAAAAATACGTTTGTAAATCACGTGAAACACAAAAAAAAAATTTACAACAAACGGAACAGTGGTAAACGTCACATAAACCAAGGGTTGTTGTTGGAAATCCAGCACCGCGTGACGTATCATGACTCCGCCCACATGCGCAAAATCATATCTTGTTTATTTGTATCATGATCTTAACAGGTGTATTGGACAAAAAACTGTGAAAAATTATTAAAGAAGTTGAAGGTTATGGTCTACCATGATCACTTAATAAGACCAAATATAGTGAAATATTGGAAGCTATAAATAATGCTAAAGTTCGGATTTAAGTTGGGTTGCATATCACTTTATGTTTACATTTTTGTCCTAAAAGTAGTTTCAGACTATTGAAAGACGGAGATAAAAGAATTCGTTTTTCTAAAAGGTCTTACAACGTTGCCATAACTAATTTAGTGTTTTCAAAGATGCGGTAGGTAACATTATCTTTGAGTGTTAATCCCTTATTATTAAGCAGATTTGAATTGCATACACTTGACAAAATTTCTTTTGAATTAAAAAGGTGTATTTGAAACCGAAACAATAAGTCCGCAAACAAGTTATCGTTAAAGCAAAAAAATCAAATGAATGAGCAGATAAATGTCACAACACCATAAAATAAAAATGGTAAAATTTTAGAGGGAACTATTTTTTTTCGAGTTACATTACTTCGTTAGTCCCCTACTAGGGGACCGACAGTAGCGCTCTAAAGCGGTGGACTAACTTTTATCATGACGCTGTTTTTAAAAGACATTGCTTCTCTTACCTATTATATACTCTTTGGTTATAGCAATAATCAAAATTTGGGAGGAAAGTCTTTATTAGTTAAATAAAATTTTATTATGATTGTTTATTATTATGTGTGATTTACACATTCATTTACACGCCATTGATTTGAATAAGGTAGTTTGTTTCGTCTTGGAGTATTGCCTCCCATGCAAGTTACACCTCATGTCTAAAATCTCCAAAGTCAAGGGAGGACACTGCAAGTTTTGCAACCTTCTACTCATTTTGTCCCATACATGTTTAGTGGGAGAAAGATCTGGATCTTGGAGACCAGGGCAAAAGATGAACCTGGGGGTGTTCAAAGAAGTTCATGGAAAACCTTGCTACATGAGGACATGCATTATCTTCCTGGAATAATGGACCTTCGGGCTCTTGTGAGTACGGCAGAAGATCTGTTCCAACCACCTCCCCAATATACCATTCTACTTACCTTGAATGAACACCAAGGGAGATTGCTGTAGCTCAAACCATAACACCCACAATGTGGTGTACCTGTACCTGCCTCTCAACTGTAAATTGAAGATTCCGTCATTAACCTCATCTTCTTCTGACTCATACGACTGTCATGCATGCCTAAACAAAATTTAAATTCGTCACTACACTATTCAAGATTCCAATGAAATCTTTAAGCCATACGAGCTCGAGGGTATTGATGTTCGTCAGTTGCTCTAGTACTTGGTAACATTCTGAAACCAGTCTAGTGACTTAGTACTTGTAGAACATCTCTGCTGTCACTGGAAATTCTGATAGTTTTATTCTTTATGCCATGGATGAGAATTTTTCTTGCACTAATCCTACCATTTCTCGCTGGAATACAGTAAGGAAATTTGCCTAGTGGTTGGCAAGTTCAGTTTTTTGGAGTAAATACCAGTACCTGTTCCTTCCATTGTTTTAGATCCATTGGTAAAGATGAATATGTCAGGTTGGGATGCCACTTCTGCATGGAGAAAGATGTGGTAGTTCCTTCCTATTATAAATTGAGGGACGAGTCCAATTCCCTCTTGGAACTGGGTTTAAAAAAAATGTTAATGAAAAAGAACAATATATTGTACGAAAAGCATAGACCGAAAGAACGAGCAGAAAGTTATAAGAACAAATGTTATCACATTACCACTTGATCTCAAATCAATTATTACTTAGGGCCGGTATTTCCATCTTACATACAAACCGACCGATAACTAATGCTGGCATACAGTTACCCTTTACATTTGTTTGCCAGACAGCAAAATTGGGTATTGTCACGAAATTTTTCAGTTTACTAACACTCAGGTAGTAATCGTACAGAAATTGTTTGTTGGGCAGGCAAGGTTGCCAGTTTTGTAAGAGTTGAAAAAGGGTGAAACATCAGTGTTGCAGGGGAGTTAGAAAGGGATGAATAATTTAAGATTTTGTTGGTGTTCAAAATTCAAATTAGAAATTCGCATTATACTTTACTATACGGGCTGATGTTTCAGCGACAGTAACGACATGGATAGAGGATAGAGATAAAAATACTTCCCGCAAACGCTCCATTATGCGCATAATTTCTTCGTTGTCAGATTCAAACAAATCCAAAAAATCTTCCATAATCCTCATTTAAAAAATTCACAAACACTTATTTGTAAACAAAGAAGAAAGGTTATGTTATAAGTTATAATCTATAATCGTGCATAAAGCATAAGTAATTGTATAAAATAAGAACTTCTTTCATTCATTCTGGAAAAATAAATATAGTGAGAATGACCCAAAGGATCCTAGATCTTCTCTAGTTTCTGTCACTATTCCATATGGAACCAAGTTTTCGCTAAAAATATTTTCCTTCATCCACCCCACCCCACTCCCACCCCGTTCTCTCCCAGAATCACCTTTCTCTCTCTACCCTCTTCTCTTAGCCCCTCAAATTCCCTCATCATATGCCACATACTTTCCCTCCCTTCCCTGCACATTCTACAAACCCTTTTCTCGTCCTCCCACCAATATCTATTTTCATTCGTGCACCTAAATCTCGCCACTATTCTTTTTCCTTCAATCCCATATCCCCCAACAGGTACTCGCCCTTGCCTTCTACCACACTCTCCCAATATCCCTCATTATACCTCCCCTCAACTATCCTCGCTCTCCTTTCCAGGCCTTGCACATCCTTATCTCTTCTTACCAACTCTTCTCCAATCTTACTTCTCTTTAATCATTTAATTAATAATAATTTGTTCATTTCACTAAGTGGAGCTTTCAAGATGAAGTGAAAAACATAAAATATGATGGCAACATAATTGGAATTATTTTCCAAACTAAGCATCTTTACTGTGTATGTTTTGCTATAAAACCAGCTTCCATTAATTCTCAATTATTTAATAAACAGAAATCATCACATAAATTTAATTAATTATGTATTTCAAAGTGCTAAGGTGTAATATTTGTGTTTTAGGAAACCATGTTAAGTCAACACGGTGGACTTTTACAAGCAGATCCGCTACTTTTACAACAACATGGTCAAATACCAGTGAGCATATCAACATCGCAAGGCATTACAAATTTGGCAATACCAGCAAACGCAATGCATTTAGACAGTTCACAGAATCACAATCAGACTTTGTCAAATCACCACCAACATTCCGAAGGACAGGTGATAGTGAGCCCGTCACAAACGCAGCTTTCCCATACACAATTACAAAGTGCTCAAAATCATACACAACAGTCACAACAAAATATTGTTCAAGTGCAAGTACAAGATAACTTGGTTTCTGTTATTGAAGATACTAAAGATCATAAAGATTTAATATCGTCCCAATTAGCACAAGCGCAAATACACTTAAATGAAAATCAACAATTGGGTCAACAAACATTAACAGTACAACAATTACAGCATTTACAAGTGCAACAAGTACTAGACAATGTTGTACGTATGGAAAGTGGGGTTGATGCCAATCAAAATCATTCAGAACAAGATCCATTAGCTGTGCCAGACAATATGCCTATCATAAAAGACGAGAAAGGTTTACAAAATTGTACAAAGTTGCTTAGCGCACAATTTGGGTTGCAAGACAGTAAAGCAAACTTGATGGATATTCGAACTGTCGATGGAAGCATAGTCAAAATTGCAGCAGGTATTCAAGATCAAGATTTAGCAAAAACATTAGGTGTAGAAATGGTTCAAAATATGTATAAAGTTAATGTAGATGATATTAATCAATTACTCGCATATCATGAAGTTTTTGGAAAATTACAGGGTGAAATCACAACAGGACAAACGAATGTGTCCACAAATAATACCAACGTAAATTTGCAACAAACCGCAAATGCAATTGCTAGTAACATTCAAATTGTTGCTCCTAAAACATTGAACGAAAACGTTCTTGAGGCTACAACAAGCACAATTGCAGCAGATAGTCCTCCTTCTATTATTCCAGGAAATCATGTGTGTGATTTGTGTGGGAAAATGTTTCAATTTCGTTATCAGTTAATTGTGCATAGACGCTACCATATTGAAAGAAAACCATTTACATGTCAAGTTTGTGGTAAAGCATTTATGAATGCTCAAGAACTTACGAGACATGGTAAATGTCACTTAGGCGGAAGCATGTTTACATGTGCTGTATGTTTTCATGTTTTCGCAAATGCTGCATCTTTGGAACGGCATATGAAAAGGCATTCAACAGACAAACCTTATAATTGTAACATATGTGGAAAGTCATTTGCAAGAAAGGAACATTTGGATAATCATACTCGATGTCATACTGGGGAAACACCATATAGATGTCAGTATTGTGCCAAAACGTTTACCAGAAAGGAACATATGGTTAATCATGTTCGAAAGCATACAGGTAAGGCTCAACATTCTTAATTACTAATTACAATAAATTCACACTACCATAGGAGTAAAAGTCATTTTAGGCACTTTTATTTCAGTAACTGTGAAACAAATTTTAATGGAACAAACTGCATTAAACAGTTTAAACAGTTCCATCAAGCGAACTGAACTTCGCCTTTTGTGGATATTTTCATATTTTTCCTTTATTTTTATTTATTTATTATTTTTCTTTCTATTTATCTGCAATAAAGTCCTTTTATTATTATTATTATTTATTGATTCACACTTACATAGTGGTACAATAATTAAATTTATGGGGGATAACATCCAACCATAAATTTATTTTTTAGAAATCTTAAGATTAAAACAAAATTATATTATCTAATAAGTATTTATGATTATGAATGAAATTATTATTATGTACTTCGATTGTTATCGATACTCAGGCCAAGCCTGGTTAACTAATCGCACGGATCGAAATCAAGTAACGATTAGTCCTACTAATACATATTTCTATACAATATAAATTTGAAGTTGCTGTTAAAAAGTGAACATACTAAATACTATACACATATTATGTTCATTAAATTAAATGACGTTGATAAAACCAACGCTGATCACATTTTAGATAATGTATTTGTTTGAGAAGCCTCGGTGTATTTGATCCCAATTTGTAAAAACCACGTCCCGTCGACCCTCTTTCCGCGAAGGCATTAACATGAACGCAGCGTCGCGCATCAATAACAAAAAGAGACCCTATATTCCTAGGCTTCTCCGTTGGCGTCACTTATTCGTGACTTAGTGACTTTTTATAGAAAAGAAAAAAAAATGAACATAATATGTATGTTTTGAAAAAGTGTTATGATTATTGTGTAAGCGTTTTTTGTTGTTTAGCTCGACGCATAGGTTGCACTCGAGTGGGTAATGTGTTGTTTGTGTTTTGTGTTAATTGCGAATTCTGATACTGTGAGTATATTGTGTGTTTACGTTTGAGTGCATGAGAACGAGTCAGAGGTGTTACATGAGTGATTGTTGAAGTGTTGTGTGTTGGTAATGGACTTTCTATAATGTTATGTTGTGTATGCAACAGAGTTTCAATTTGTGAAGGGAGGATTGAGTGTTGTGTTTCATTTTGTGTTTGAATGGTATTAGTTGAAAGTGTGTGATGTGGTTCTGAGTGATGTGCGGTATCTTCCGTTATGTTTAGAAATTTTCTAACTATGTGACAAGTGTTGATAATGACTGCCTTTTGTAATTGTATGTATATGTTCTTATCTAACCCTAAAATGTGCAAACTGTGATGTATTGTTTTTGGTATAACTCCGGTTGCACTAAGAACAATGGGTACTGTAAGAGCAGTTCCCATTCTCCATTGCGCTTTAAGTTCCTGAGCTATATCAGTGTATTTGTGATGTTTCTCTGCGTGTGTATTGGCTAAATTGTTTGTGTTGGGAACGGCAATATCTATTATGTATATGATTTTTTGTGTTTTATCTATAAGTGTTATATCTGGCCTATTGTTATATACAGTTTTATCTGTGAGTAGTGTCCTATCCCAATATAGTTTGTGTGTGGTGTTTTCAAGTACAACTTGCGGTGTATATTTATAATATGGTGTGTTATCAGTAGAAAGGTTATGTTTTGTGGCGAGTTTTTGGTGTATTATCTTAGCTACCTGATCGTGTCTGTGTTTGTATTCTGTTTGTGCTAGACGTGTACATGCTGATATAATGTGTTGTATTGTTTCTGGTCTTTGCGAACATTGTCTACAAAGATCATGTGTAATTGTCCTATCTTTAATTATGTGTTTTCTGTAATTTCGTGTGTAAATGACCTGATCTTGTATGGCAAACATGAAACCCTCTGACTCTGGGAAAATATCACATTTGGTTAACCAAGCATGCGTTGCTATAATATCAACACAGTCTTCGTTAATCTCCTGTGTATATCGTCCGTGTAAAGTCTTTTGTGTCCAAATTTGTATGTTATGTGTAATGTACGTATCTCTACTCATTGGTGGTGTGATGTTTCTATTACTCATATTTAAGGGTGTGTAAGATTTGTCTGCAAGTGTGACTGTTTTGTGTAGCGCTGAAATGTGTGATTTGTTATAAAAGTATTCTCGTAGTTTGTGTATTTGTGTTTGGTGTAACAGGGCTATGTCTGTTAAGCCTCTACCTCCTCGTGAACGAGGAAGGTATAGTCTTACTGTTGAGGCGTGTGGATGATGTATTCGGTATTTAGTGAGTAATGTACGTGTGTTTCGCTGTACCTGTTCTAAATCTGTATTGGTCCACTTTATTATTCCAAAGGAATAAGTAAGGGCCGGTGTATTATTATTATTATTATTATTATTATTATTATTATTATTATTATGTCAAGATACTTCCTTGTCTTACTTCTTTGTTTGTTGTATTTGTGTTCTGTTGTTTCCCCTATTACTTATTACCTACACTCTCTGTTGTTTCATATAAACATAATAAATACAAGCAATTCCACAAATTTTTTATTTTAAATATTGAATTTTATAAATACAGTAGAACTTGGTTATAACATCATCGGATATTGCGTCAACTCGAGTATAACGTCATAATAGTCGTGGTCCCTAGAACTTCCTATAGTTTACAACGTAAAAAACATTTCATTTAACGACCAAATATTCGCACTATACTCGGTTTTAACGTCATTTTATGGCAAGGTTTGAGAACTTTTGACCATATTCTTAGAATGCATAATTAGCTGTTTTCGTTGTTTAAGGATTTATAAAGGTTATCTTAAATCAAATCCTACTAGTAGTACGAGTACTACGAGTAAGCACAAAAAGGAGAGCACAATGAACATTACTGTATCAACGCGCACGGTGTAAGTTGTACAAAAGGAGGTTAACCAGGTTACGTTTCTTAGTGGTTGGTGTTTTAGTTTATTTGCGTGTAAAGTTTAGCTGATACGTTTGAAAATTAACATTAAATTTAATAAAAACAAACTATTTCCAAAAATAAACTTTAATTGTTTTGAATTATTATATTTTACCCAAAAATCACTTTCGCAATTAACGTCACTCTGCTATAACGACAAAAAATCGCTGATCCCAGCAATGACGCTATAACCGAGTTCTACTGTATAAGGTTCCTAGTTTTTATTTTTCATTTGTGCCTCTTCCTCAAATCTTTCCAGATTTTACATCTTAATAACCTGTCGAATTCCTTATCTAAATCTATCACACATGCATTTTTTTTTATTTGAATATTTGCCTCATTACTAATATCTAAATTTGCCCCATTTTTGTGTTTTAATCTTTTTTCAATAACCTAAGTGATATTTCTCTATTATTGCAATTATTGAAATTCCCTTCTTTGGTGTTGGTGTTTTCACAGCAGTTCCCCATTCCGCCCGAATTCTATTCATTCATGATGTGACTCAATAATATTATGTAATGCTTTCTTCTCCCATCTATTTTATCATTTTGGTCTTAGGCTGTCTATTCCTGATTATTTTATTATTTATTATTTTATGAAGGTGTATTATTATTTTTATCATTATTCATGAGTACTTTTGTTTGCTTGGCTTACACACTACCAGCTGTACCTCTGTACTCAAGAAAAATTAGACACATGTTATATGAAATTTTGTATTGTAATTCGACTTTATTACCACCTCCTAAAATATGTACACCTCAAACACCCTGTATAGTCAATTAACAACACTAATAAACAGTTTTATACAATGCAAAACAAAGTTGATCACGTAATCAATTGATCGCATTGTTAGTTGACGATATAGTTAACTATGCTTTTATAAAACCAGTCCCAAATGTATAACCTATATACAGTAGAACTTGTTTATAACATCATCGGATATAGGGGATATGACGTCATAATAGTCGTAGTACCTAGAACTTCTTATAGTTTACAACGTAAAAAACATTTCACTTAACGACCAAATATTCGCACTATACTCTGTTTTAACGTCATTTTAAATAAAGTAAAAAGTTTCCAAATAACAAAATTTCACTGAATTATTCAAGTTTACGCATTTTTAAATAGGCGCGAAAAGGACCATTTTCAAAATCTCGTAGCTACCAAAGTATTAAATATACAAGTTGAAATTTTTACAGTAGTTTTATGTTGCATCTAAGCATAATTTATTTAAAAAATCAGATTTTTATCAAGTCCCCCACCAGAGATATTAAAGCCTAAAAATAACAAAAATTTAAAAAATACATAGTTGTTTTCAAGAGCAGTTTTCAAGTATTGGACTTCAAAATATGCAAATATTGAATAGGACATAAAAGATAGAGCAGACTGTTAGGAAAACAATGGTGTTTAAACTATTAGTCTATCAGTTACCAGTCCTGAGAAGATGATTTTTCCGAGCTTACAAACTCAAAAATTGGCAGAGAAACAAAAATGGACGCCATTTTCAAGCGGTAGCCTCAAACATTTTTTTCAAAAGTGTTTTGAACTACTGATTCCATAGGTAAATTGATGGTACAAATATCAATTTTTTCTAAAATGGTCAAGCAACCAAATTATTTTTTTCTGGACCATTTCAAATGGATTGGCCCTTTATACATATTTTGAAAGCTCCAAAATCGGAGGATAATATACCGTCATAAAATGATTTGTCTCTCGATTCTTTAATACAGTTCCCTCTTGTGTGTTTGGCAGGAGTGGATTTCCTGCTAAGGGGTTGCAACTTGGAAATGAAGTGATACATATTTTTGTAGCCTATTAATGCTGGAACTGCGTCCATTAAAGATATTATATATTTAACATATTTTCTATGAGTTACAACCTCTTCGGTGAAACAAGTTTTGGGGTTGTTTTAAGGTAAGGGGTGGAGCTCGAAAATCGAAACTACACTCGTTTAAGAGCTCCTAATTATGCGCCTATGCGCGATCCTCTGTTGTTATTTATAAGAGGGGGGGGGGGGGTTGTTGAGTGAACGTTCACTCAGCCCCCCCACTTTCAAATTAAAATTCCTGCTAAGGGGAACGAGCTCAAAATTTTATTCTTGCGAAGCTCATAATTAGCTTCTAATTCAGAGCTATCATTTTTTAAATTCTCGCGTGGTGGGGGGACCAGCTGAACGAGGGCGACAATGACGCTATAACCAAGTTCTACTGTAATTAAAATGTTAATTATTACATGTCCTTAAATCATGACTAGAATTAAAAGCTGATTGACACTGGGTTAAAGTAGTTCGGCTGTTTCGTTTTTGACGTTAGGATGTGTCGAGAGTAGGCTCAAATTATAGCTTGAAGCGTCCTGAACAGGATGCCGTTCAGAAAAAGTGCCCTTACCGGACTCGTTTTTCGGCTTTTTAACATGGGCTCTTATGGGAGAATTTGTTTTATCGCGATTAAAGCCAAAATAAACGTTAAATCCCAAAACCGGCTCGGTAGAAATATTCTTTGAATCGTGACGAATTGATAGGTATAAAGAAAAGTACCTCTTACCGGTACCAAGAAAGGGAAATCGGGAAAAAAGACCCAAAAAGAGGCCCGTCGGCTGCTGCCGTTTCAGGTCGGGCACGGCAGCCAACATCCCGGCAGTGAACGAAGCATTCGCGGCGCTGATTTTATGATTCCGCGAACGTTCGGGACCCATAAATTATACCTAGCCGATTTATTTATAAAAAAATATTAGCGTTTGTAGGCGTTTTTACGCAATGTGTCAGTTGTAGTACTTCATCGCCGAGAATTGGTATGAGACCCAAAAATAGTCAAGTGTAGCACTAAATAACATCTTAAAAAAAATTAAATAGCATTTAAGAACAAAAATAGCATGTTTAGAGAGTAAATAACACATAACTAAACCCTCAACTGCTGAGTATTTTATAGACGTTAATTAGTCCTTAAAAAAATTGTTGGCAGTCACTCATTTGACTTAGCTAGAAACCAGCCGAACTACTTTAATTATACATTTGTGCAACTGATCCTATGTAGTGTATTATTAAAGATGATACTACAATAGATAGACACCTGTTGTATAACTTCTATATTCGCAGAAGATGTTAACTGTTAACTATTTTAAAGCAATATAGAAGTCTGATATACAGTGTACATTTATTGTAGTGTTTTCTTTGGTATTGTTCAGTACTAGTACTGTTGAGAAGTATCGTTTGGTAGGATTTATTTAAAACATTCCATGAAACGAAACTTCTTTGTGTTCATGAAATCGTTCGACAAATACAAACATCTTCTTTTTTTCAGGTGAAACACCACATCGATGTGAAATATGCAAAAAATCATTTACAAGAAAAGAACATTTTATGAACCATGTCATGTGGCACACTGGAGAAACTCCACACCATTGCACGATTTGTGGAAAGAAATATACAAGAAAGGAACACTTAGCTAATCACATGCGATCTCACACAAATGATACACCATTTAGATGTGAGATCTGTGGAAAATCTTTTACTCGTAAAGAACACTTTACAAATCATATAATGTGGCATACAGGTGAAACACCTCATAGGTGTGATTTTTGTTCCAAGACATTTACAAGAAAAGAACATTTACTAAATCATGTACGTCAGCACACGGGAGAGTCTCCACATAGATGTGCATATTGTGCTAAATCCTTTACACGTAAAGAACATCTTATTAACCATGTTAGGCAGCATACAGGTGAAACACCATTTCGTTGCAGTTACTGTCCTAAGGCTTTTACCCGAAAGGATCATTTAGTTAATCATGTACGGCAGCACACAGGCGAATCTCCTCATAAGTGCACATATTGTACAAAATCATTTACTAGAAAGGAACATTTGACTAATCACGTTCGCCAACATACCGGAGAATCACCACATCGTTGTCATTATTGCTCTAAATCGTTTACAAGAAAAGAGCATTTAACAAACCATGTCCGTATTCATACGGGAGAATCTCCTCATCGTTGTGAATTTTGTCAGAAGACATTCACAAGGAAGGAGCATTTGACTAATCACTTACGCCAACACACCGGAGAAACACCACACTGCTGTGAAGTTTGTTTTAAGCCATTTACCAGAAAGGAGCATTTAGTAAATCATATGCGCTCGCATACTGGAGAACGTCCATTCTCCTGTACGGAGTGTGGAAAATCGTTTCCATTAAAAGGTTTTTATCATTTGTATATTCTACTCTTGTTACATTTTATTTTGCAGGAAACTTGCTTTTCCATCAACGTTCCCATAATAAAGGTGCAGATGCAGATAGACCCTTTAGATGTGATCTCTGTGATAAAGATTTTATGTGTAAAGGTCATTTGGTGTCACACAGAAGGTCACATACGGGCGAGCGACCTCATGCTTGCCCTGACTGTGGAAAAACGTTTGTAGAAAAGGGGAATATGTTGCGACATTTACGTAGACATACAGTAGAAAATGGGCAATCACAGTCGACTACAAATCAAGTGATTGCAAATCCAGTTGTTGTGAGTAATCAAACACAACCTCAAACAAGCACACCATCGGTACAGACTTCTGCAGCAGCTACAATACAAATTCCACAAGTCAGTCAGAGTTTAACAAGTCCAGTTTCGATTGCAAATATTGTAAGTGCGGGCAATATAGTACAACAAACACATCTACCGATGCATCAACAGGGTAATCATCGTGTTGTCTCTACTGCCAGTTCCCCACCTGTACAAACTTCTGCTACAACTACCCTTCAAGTTCCACAAGTTAGTCAAAGTTTAACAAGTCCAGTTTCATCCGCCAATATTGTAAGTACAGGCAATATAGTACAACAAACTCATTTGCCAATACACCAACAAAGTAACCACTCCGTTGTTCCTGCTGTTAGTTCAAGTATTTTAGCTTCATATTCATAGAATTTGATAAAAAATAGTGCAAAATATTTTACTGGTTATTTAGATACCATGTAGATGACTTTTTCTTTTGGACTTTATTACAGTATTATTATTTCTGATCAAGTTGAAATATAAATGCGCCACAGACTTGTTATTCATTATCGAAGTGCTAATCGTTTGTTGTTACTTTTTTGGCATAGTAAATTAATCATTTTCGTAAGAAATTGTAATTAATGTTTTTAATATCTTTTTAATTTACTTTTTTGTGAAATTAATGCAATTATGTCATTGGTTGTGTTGCATAGAATCAAGTATATCAGTAATTGTAAATGTTTCATGATAATTAAAACTTACAGGTAGTTGACATTGTTTATTACTGTTCAAGAGAACGAACTGTATTGAAAATGTTTTTTTTATGCTGAATACTAAACATTTACAAACGTCCACTTTTCAAAATGTGTAATTTTCTTCCTATATGCAACTATTTGTGTTGTACTAAATTTGTTAAGAAGTTATTACAATATGGAATTGATAACAAAAATTTGCTGGGATCAAATTTTTAGTGCGTTGTAAAATAGTGTGTCACAGTACAGTTGAAACTTAGTTTTAGTGTAGATATTGTGAACAAAAAAATTGCCATCACTAATAGTGTAATTGTTTATTGACTGGCGGTTTATATGTGTATATAATACGGAATACATTGAATAAAGACATAATAAAAAAAATTATGTTCATGTTCTTAATATACTAGTTAACATTTTATGAATATTTTTGTTACTTGTACACTGTTATACAGTAACAAACTTTTTTAAATGATAATGGTGATGGGTAACAAATGATTCAAGAGGGGGACGACTAGATTTTTATACCTTAAAAGTTAGTATGTGGTTATAAGATGAATGATTACGATGTGATATAAATATTTATAACTTAACAGGGATACATATATTTATTTGTGAATATACAATGGAATTTAATTTTTTATATTTTAACTAAATACTTTTTTATTTATATTGCATGTCGAAAATTGCAATGAGGTAGTTATAAATCTATATTATTTATTAGATAATGTGGCAATATAGTTTCTTAATTTTTCCCTGCAATAGTTTGGCCTAATTTTGTGAGGCCTGTAGAATTTATATAATATATGTATATCAAAGCTGTGACCAAATTTTTTAAACTTTGATTAAAAATAATCGGCTTTGCTACTGTATATAATATGTATATCAAAATATTGTGGCTATCTGTATTATTAAATATACTTTAAAATATGTATAAAATTGTTAGATATTGTAACAATTGGTTGTTAATTGTTACATAAATAATTGACATAGTTCTAATGGTGTAGTTTATTATTGTTATTTATTATTACAAATGCTTTTAATCTGGTAAATTTTTTTTAAATAAACAGTATTTTTAAAATTATTCTGTATACAAAGTGTTTGTAATCATAGTTTTATAATACTATTATTTTTAGTTTCTATTTACTAATTAATATAATTTTCTGTAGAATTAGATATATGATTAGTTTTAGTTACGACTTCATTTATTTTGTAATAATGAAACCAAAATGTACGTTTTTTAATAAATCAGATTACTGATTTTTTGATTTGTATTTAGTATCGACTTTAATGAAAAATTAAGAAAACGTTTAGCAATACACAAAAATATGCAATTGCTTCAATCTCTGCATGTATACTGTATAATTTCATAACGTATACCTAAGTGTTGATTGAATCAATGGTATAAGCCGATTCATATAAACGGCTTTAGGTATCTGTGTAACGGGAATAACACCTTTCTGTTAAGAGCACAAAAATGACAAGGAAATAACATTAAATAAATATGATAATGAGTTTTAAAAGGTAACGAGGCATGCGTTAGCTGCACAGGAAGTTTTCACTTAAATAATTCTAATAATAACCAACTAACAATTATAATGGCTTTAAGTTCAATCAAAAGAGAAAGTAGTGGATAAGAAGGGTGCAAAACCGTGAAAGTCAAGCAAAATAACAAATTTTAGCTTTTTCTTTTTACCGGTAATACATATTTGTAAATTGGCAAGAAGACTAATATACCAAAATTACCAAAGAGCTACCGCAGGCGACAAGTTGAGAACAAAATCTATTGAACATGACCAAAGCAAAATCGGATATCGATAAGTTACAGCACGAGGCGTGTACGAAGACAAGAAGAATGCATATTATTAAATAATAATTTTAAGAAGCCATTAAGATGATTATTTCAATTAGAGATTTAATATGTAAATATCGTGATTCATGTTGCATGCATATTAGTTTTTGTAAATTGATTACCTATACAGTGTAGATATCCACTGATTTGTAATCGGTTTTAAAAATGTCTACTTGTGGGAGTTGCGATTCTTCCTACATTGGCCAAACTGGCCGAAAAATCAGAACAAGAATTTCGAAACATTACTCATGCATTAGGAAAAATAATCTTTACACCAAATCTGCTTTCGCTCACCACATACTCGAATCGGGGCACTCCTTCGACCCCAATGCGAACTTTGAAATACTTCACCTGTGTGATAAAGGCATTCGCCTTAAGGTAGTTCCTCCGCGACAATCTCAACCAAAAGTTTCGTCCCATGTAACCATAGTAACTTCTATTATTAACCATTTTTGTCACGCCAGTGGAAGTACACTTTTTGTTCGGACTGTCCGCGTTGTCATGGAACAGATTGCGTATACAATCATTCGCTTGCCTAAACATATCTAATAATACCAAAAACTATCATGTTTCTCAAGGCTATATCTTCAAAGTAGACGGTAAACAATTCTCAAATGTTTTCACAATATTCGTATAATCCCTCTCTAGCATTCTTTAGTTTTTCATTAAATTCTGACATTTAGTTTATTGACAGTACAATTGATAATGTGTCAGTGCCCACATAACACGAGATCTGCAAGGGATGTCCTGTACGTGGCCTTATGCGGACATTCAGAACTTCTCAGAATGTCTTTCGGATGTCCTGGGGACTTATGTGGACATATATAGAAGTCCTTAGAATGTCTTTGGGACGCCTTTGAAAGATATGTGCTACGTGGGCGGTGTTTTTTGTATATGGGTTATATGTCAATTATGCCAATTTTAAGTGTAAATATCTCGACTTAGGGACGGTAAACTTCATTTAAACTCCACAGATGTTTGGATAACGTATTTAATAACGTATACGCCAAGTTTGAACAAACTCTGTCGCAAATCGTTCCGCGGAGGAACTCCCTTAACCTGTTGGAAAATAGCGAAATAATCACCCACTACCTATAATAAAAACCCCTCCGGTTGCCTCAATGAAATGATTAACACCAACCACAGATCATTTGACACCAACCAAACCATCATCTGCTCCTCTGATTGTTTCCTTCTACTCTTTGCACCTCCCTGATCCCTGTATTTTAGCCCCCCTCCCCTAACACCACACCCCTCTGTCCTCTAACTTCATGCTTTTACACAGCTGTTCTAGTTCTAGCTTCATTTGTCCGTCACGGTTGTTTCTCATTAATGAGTACATTCCGTCTTCCACTGGTTTTTCTCCAGTAATTTTATCTGCTCGATCTTGGCTATCGATGCTATTAAATCTATCACACCAATTTTCCTCCTTTTAGATTACCCAACCTAACTTTTTACAGCATGGTTGTTCAATTTCAATTTAAACTTTAATTTGGATTCTTGTCCGATCACATTTGTGATTTGGGCTCGACGATGGTTTTCTTAATGAAATAATTGTTTAATTTTACTCTTCAACTTTAACCAATCAATGTAAGTTTTCCTTAGAGTTTAAGCGTTACTCATGTAGGTATCCAAAAAATGTTAGCACCTGAAGATGATAATTTAATTCATATTATCGAAACATGTCGTGTATGATAACCTTTAATTCAACTGTATCAACTATTGCCTTTACATCATAATAAACTAGAATTCATGGGGAAGGTTTTGTGGTTCCCATCGAATGTCTATACTTAAGTCTGTAAAAATCTTAAAACGGCCAAACGCGAGAAATAGTGCATAGCGTCTTTCAATACTTTTTAACACAAAAAGAAGAAACCGAAATCCTACAGAGTAAGGGAAAGGCAAAAACTTCAAATGCGACTAAAGTACCTATCAGTCACATAACAATAGAACGAATCACAAAGGAAGCCAAGGATGAAGGAATCGTTCCCAAAAAACAATAGTACAATTACATGTACTGAAATATCAGGAGAAAAAGCGCCAAAAAAGACAACGGACGTACCTACGTTGCAGAATATGATCTTAATATAATATAAACCACATCATTTATAAGCTCCATTGCACCATTAAACGGAAGTGGGTCATGCGTCCATTACATCCTTACGATAGAAATTAATGGAAGATTTGGGTTGGAGCGCTTCAGAGAAATCGCTGAGAATAATTTTTAAAAAACAATTTTAATCGAGAAAAAAGAATAGTGTACCTTCAAAACGTTAAACATTACCGTACCGAAAATAGACCGATTGTTTTTTTGGATGAAAGCTAGGTGTATTCACAGCGAACCGTGACATACCAAATCACGAAGCTGGAATGACAACAGTAACGAAGTATTATTCACTCTTATTTCAAAGGGCCAGCGATTAATAATTATGGTTCACGCAGGGGACATGGGTTTTATACTGTTTATTAATATTTAAATTTGGCACAAAAAGTGGTGATTATGATTAGCCCAGTGAACTCTATATATAACTGGAAGGATAATGGTTACTGCAAATGCTTTCGTAACTTGTCCTCGACTGTTAGACAAGCACCGCTGCTGTGTAGTGGATTCCTATTTCTTTCTAACGTATTTGTATAAACGTGCGAAGGCGTGTTTAATACTTAATAATGAGAAATAAACACAAAATATTAAAAATTTCACTCTTGTATATATAATTATCGTACACTTAGGGCCGGTTGTATAAAAGTCTAGTTGAGTTCAACCGGCGGTTAGTGTAAAATTAAATCGCCCAAACTAGGATTGATGTCCGGGGTAGGGTTGATTTGACGGTTTTACCACCAATTTACCAACCCATAAATCGTTAGACGTAGACAGACGACAACTTTAGTTTGTGCGATTCAATTTTACATTAACCGCCGGTTGAACTCAACTCTTCGAACATATTATGTTCGAAGACTCAACTAGACTTTTATACAACTGGCCCTTATTATTGTAAATTTAAAAATTAATCATGAAATAAGTGTCATAACCAAACATTATTTTTAATATCCATAAGATAAGAGAAATGTAGCAAGATAAGGATAGCCTTCCCCCTACTAACGTCCATTTTGCTCTAACAGAACGGGTCAATTTTTATATTCGACGTTATCCTTCCAGTTATATATAGAGTTCACTGGATTAGCCAGTCCTGGAGTGTCGGATGAAGGCATGGTCACAGAAGAAATACATACCTTATTTCTTCTGTGACCATGCCTTCATCCGACACTCCAGGACTGGCTAATGCAGTGAACTCTATAATATATAAGATATACAGGGTGTCCATTTAGTAGCCCGTTCTTCAAGTACGGCTTTATTGTTAAATTTACTAAAAAATAAATATACGGGATTGCAATTAGGTTGGATGAAGCACATTTGCAAATTATTTAGATACATACAGGGTGTCTCCAAAAAGTATGGTTCATAAAACGTATATTTTTTTAAATGGAATGACCCACTTTTTTTAAGCCCAAATGTAGGGGCCTTGGGTGAACTTTTCAGACGTACATTATTTTTGTATTAATACACGGCGTTGTCAAGTTATTAATTAATACATATTTTTTTGCTAAATATCAACCCTTCCATTATACGCTTGTATTTTTTAACATCTTGTTTTTGTTTTTACGTAAGTTCGGTGGTGGACTTGGGTTGAATCAGAGTATTCAACCGTGATAAAACATTAAATTATTTCATACAGGATGTTCACTTTTTTTGCTCCAAACATCGACATATTCAAACTAATTTTTCTTCATTATTTTAAATGGCACACCCTATTTATTATTGCATATTTGGAATCCCCGGTAAATTTTAGTGTAACTTTATTAAGCTTACCCTATACCTAAGTGCGATAGTTTTTTCGTAAATTGAGATTTTCTATTCCTTACGGCAGTAGATAGTGGCGCGATGGTTGAGGCACGTGGACGAGCCAACGCATAGGGTGGACACTCGAATCGAGGATCCGATCAAATAAAGTTCTATTTATTTTTGTAAATATGTGCTGTTTACGGACGAATGCACGTTCCATTGAAATGGTTTTGTAAACAGATACAACTTTCACTTTTATGACACGCAAAACTCGCACGTTATCCGCGTCAACCATTTCCAACATAACTGGAGTCTCAACGTTTGGGGAGGAATCGTACATAACTATGAACTTGGTCCTTATTTTTTTGAAAATCCACTAACAGAACAAATCTTTTGAAATTTCTTGACAGAAGACTTTCAAAATTTAACTCAGCATCTTCCTAACTACATTATGGAGATAATGTGGTTGCAGCTGGACGGAACTCCGACTCACTTTTCCATACAAGTCAGACAACAAATTATTGAATACGTTTATCGTAATGGTGCCACTACTAGATAGAACATGATGGAGAGGATTCAACAGTCTTTTCCCCGCATTACTCCAGTTATGTTGAATGAAGTGATGAAATCTTTCACCAAAAGAGTAGACTCGTGCTTAGTACAAGACGGCAAACATTTTGAACGGTATCCTCGATTCGAGTGTCTGGCCTATGGGTTGCCTCGTCCATCGCGCCATCATCTACTGCCGTAAGGAACAGAAAATCTCAATTTCCGAAAAAACTATCGCACTTAGGTATAGGGTAAGCTTAATAAAGTTGCACTAAAATTTACCGGGAATTCCAAATATGCAATAATAAATAGGGTGTGCCATTTAAAAAAATGAAGAAAAATTAGTTTGAAAATGTCGATGTTTGGAGCAAAAAAAAGTGAACATCCTGTATGAAATAATTTAATGTTTCGTCACGGTTGAATACTCTGATTCAACCCAAGTCCACCACCAAACATACGTAAAAACAAAAACAAGACGTTAATGAAGTACAAGCGTATAATGGAAGGGTTGATATTTAGCAAAAAAATATGTATTAATTAATAACTTGACAACGCCGTGTATTAATACAAAAATAATGTACGACTGAAAAGTTCACCCAAGACCCCTACATTTGGGCTTAAAAAAAGTGGGTCATTCCATTAAAAAAAATATACGTTTTATGCACCATACTTTTTGGAGACACCCCGTATGTGTCTAAATAATTTGCAAATGTGCTTCATCCAACCTAATTGCCATCCCGTATATTTATTTTTTAGTAAATTTAACAATAAAGCCGTACTTGAAGAACGGGCTACTAAATGGACACCCTGTATAATAAGGTATTTCTTCTGTGGCATGGCATGGTACAATCAAAGATAAATTATATAGTCTTTGGTACAATACATATGCCTATAAGAAATCGCAAATTCGTAAAGTTGGCGCAGATGACGTTTCATCCCAATGACGTCACAGCTGTATTGTGACGCGTGCTCTTCGTCGTATTTATCATCCCCCTGTTGGGGTGCCGTTCGACGATTGGCGGATGGTATTACACGCCCCGAAGAGGTCTATAAAACGTGAAATATGCATCTGGTCATTCTGGGCAGAGACAATTACTCTCTGTTCTGGGCGGCGTAAGTAATCTTATCGTGGATGATCTGTGATCGTATCAAAGCAGCTAAAACCACGATGTATGCGCAGGCGAAAAAACACAGGTATTGAAATTAATTGATACTATAGCCACATTAAAAAATGAACTAAACGAGTTAAAACAAAAAATAGCTACTATGAATGTTGAGCAATTATCATCAGCCACCGAGCAATTGCTTAGTGAATTATCGGAACGTAACAAGAGAGCATCTAATATAATAATGTGATACCCTGTTGAAATGCCTAACATCTGAAGTATCTAAAGTAGGCAACACATCATGCTGAATGCATCCATATAATTTTAGTACACAACAAAAATACGTAGTTGCAAAATAAGACTAAAATTTATTCATACGTACTTAGGTATGCACAATTGCACATTTATAGAATACGAATTTCTTATCATATTTATTTTACAGGTCAGTTTCATGTTTCATGTGATGAGCTATTATATCAAATTTATTGTAATTTGTAGATAAACTGCAATTTTTCTTTCTATCTGCTAAAATTCGTACATTCTAATAGTCGTAGCGGTACATCGAGAAAATCGCAAATGTCTGTCAAATTGTGCGGGAAGTATGAAATTAGGTACACTTATTAATTAGATCAAAATAAACGATTTGACCCGCAGCACCCCTATTTTCAACCCTTAGTTTTCAAAAGTGCCCCGTATTTAGTTTTTTCCATCCCCTAACGATAACTCCTTTGTTTACAACTTTTCGAAAAAAATATATTAATAAAAGTTTTAGGAATTCTTATACGGAACATTTTATATAAGGATAAAATTTTCACAAATATCAACCCTTATCGAGATATGTGGAAGAAACTGATTTGTGCAGTTTCATTACAAAATCGGTCATAGTTTTCTTGTTTATCGTTTCTCAGAAAAATTATTCAAGTAAAAGATGTAGATATTAATATGATCAATATTTTAGATATAAGTATATATAATATTTTCACAGAAAGCAACCCTTAACAACTTATTTCGATATTTTTGAAAGTAAGCAACCCTTAAGTATTAAATCGCTCGTATCTTTTTTATTTGTAACTTATGAGGAAAAACATGTAAATAAATATTATAGAAAATTATCTTTTGGGAATGTTATGTCGGTATGAAAATTTTTCAAAAGTCAACCCTTAACGAGATATATCGAAAAAACCAGAAACTGTCAACTTTCACATAAAATCGAGCATAACTTTTCTATATTTCAGTGACATTATTGTTATATAATTCGGTAGCTATATGGATGTAGAAAATATAAGTAAGGGGTAATTTTTTTACAAAAACTCACCCTTAGCGAGATATTTTGAAAAAAACAAACTTTCAACCCTTTTTAGAAAAGTTTTCGTAACTTTTCCAATTACGATTGTTAATATTATTTCTTCATGGTTAATAATAGGCAATTACAGTGAATTTCATGAAATCATAGTGATTTTGCACCATATCACACTGGTGCGGGAATTTTCAACGTACAAAGTAAGGTTTATTCGCGGTAATCTAATTAAAAAGAAACAATCTAATTTATTGTACCCAAAATGCAAACATAGGTCGATTTTATATCAAGGAAGACATATTTTGATGTTATTTTCTTTGGGGGTGGTTCTCACCTCCAGCGCTTCACAGGGGGTGACATTTAGATGTAGGTACCGCTACGACTATAACAATTTTGACGCAATAAAAAATATAAACTTCTATATCTATGGAAAAGCGGTACAAAACTAAAATGAAAAACGATCAAAAATAATGTAATACAATTCTAAAGATCAATCAATACCTAGATGTTTCAGGAAACGCAATTATGTACTGTATATTACTGTATTATGTATGTATTGCATAATTATACAGGGTGTCTCACGGTGACCGTCGGTTAGAAGTATATCAAGAACAGTAAAAGCTAGAAATTTGAAATTTTGCACATGCGACATGGAGTGTTTAATCTATTAAATAAAAATATTTTCCAAATGGCAGTACTTCCGGAAATACCGGAAGTGAGCATCAACTTCTTTATTTTAAATACAAACCAGGCAATTTTTTTCACATTCTGATGTGTCATAAAATGTTTAGTAAGTATGCTTAAAATAATCGGCGTACCAATTTTGATCGTTGAGAAAAAAAAAATTTTTCACTGAAAAATGTCAAAATCTTGTTTAGGAAAAATAAAATTGAAAGTCGAAAGTGGTAAAAGTTAGGGAAATGGGATTTTAGGTTCTCAATGTCAAAAGATTGAGACACAATTGTCTGTCATGGATAATAAAAAATTGCACGCGGTTAAGTATCTATTTGACGTTATTTCCAGACTTAAGAAAAACTTTAAAAAGTCTCTTTTTTTAAATGGAATGCCTATTTAATTATCAGCCTATTCGATCCAGAAATAAATTTCCTTTAAATTGATATACCATGTTCCTATACCTAAAATCAATGATTACAGAGTTATTTACATTTTTCTAATTAAAATTTTAATTACATACTTTACAAAACATGGTTGGCTTTGAAAATTTTCAAAAATTTTTTATTCAAATGTTACTTATGCAACTTCTTGACTATCCAAGGTCTCTTTCCGCCGAACGAACAGAACTTTCAGGGAAAACATTAAAATATCCCAATACATTGGTTTCTGCAGCGTCATTGGGGACAATTAGCTTTGCCAAATTTCGTGGCACATTTACTTCGCCCAAATTTAGAAAATTCTTTTCAATCATATCCTGATTTTTCGTTCTGTCATTGTAGGTAAATGCGGATATCTTTCGTTAAAGTGTTGAGCGATTCTTTATTCAATAGTTCTGCAGGTCCGAAAAGTAATACGAGCAGACTCGGCAAGAATGTAAAACAAATTTAGAATATCAGCGTTTGTGTATTCCATATTTCCCAATTAAAAACAAATATCAAGCGCAAAAATCAAAATTCAAACAGATAACACTGATAACAAACGTAAACGTAGCGTAAACTTTCAAACTGATTGCTAACTGACAACTGTCATCATAAGAAACAATTG
Source organism: Pyrocoelia pectoralis (assembly GCA_036250285.1). Classification (NCBI taxonomy): domain Eukaryota; kingdom Metazoa; phylum Arthropoda; class Insecta; order Coleoptera; family Lampyridae; genus Pyrocoelia; species Pyrocoelia pectoralis. The sequence continues at coordinate 18,873,184 of CM070080.1, read as the reverse complement.
AATAAAAATTTTTTGAAAATTTTCAAAGCCAACCATGTTTTGTAAAGTATGTATGTAATTATAAATTTAATTAGAAAAATGTAAATAACTCTGTAATCATTGATTTTAGGTATAGGAACATGGTATATCAATTTAAAGGAAATTTATTTCTGCATCGAATAGGCTGATAATTAAATAGGCATTCCATTTAAAAAAAGAGACTTTAAAGTTTTTCTTAAGTCTGGAAATAACGTCAAATAGATACTTAACCGTGTGCAATTTTTTATTATCCATGACAGACAATTGTGTCTCTATCTTTTGACATTGAGAACCTAAAATCCCATTTCCCTAACTTTGACCACTTTCGACTTTCAATTTTATTTCCTAAACAAGATTTTGACATTTTTCAGTAAAAAAAAATTTTTTTTCCAACAATCCAAATTGGTACGCCGGTTATTTTAAGCATACTTCTAAACATTTTATGACACATAAGAATGTGAAAAAAATTTCCTGGTTTGTATTTAAAATAAAGAAGTTGATGCTCACTTCCGGTATTTCCGGAAGTACTGCCATTTGGAAAATATTTTTATTTAATAGATTAAACACTTCATGTCGCATGTGCAAAATTTCAAATTTCTAGCTTTTACAGTTCTTGATATACTTCTAACCGACGGTCACCGTGAGACATCTTGTAGAAGGAAAATTATTTGCAGTGGGGCACTTTTTTTAAGCACACTTTTATCTCTCTTATGAAAATATATTCAATACCAGCAATAAATCAGAAGAAGATTTTTTAAATAAACACCGTAATTCATTTAAATTTAGGTATTCATATGTATATCAAAAGAAAATGCTGATATAGTATTTAAGATATAAGACATCACAAGGAGCATATCGTCGGTGACGGTGACCTGGAAATACCTCCTATCTGCCATTTTTGGCAAATTATTTGATATTGTGAAATTTTTTGTATCTCTAAAAATAAAGTCGGTACAGAGCTACAGACGAAAAACAGATCAAGTGAGTATTCCGCAAACGAAATTCACTTTTTGAGTGACGTCCTGACGTCATGCGAACGGTCTGATGAAATCTGATCGTCAGAGAATCCGGCCTTGCCCCTTACCTTTGCCTTTGCCTACAGCGTTCAGTCTCAACGCCTACAGTTTCTTTAGTTTCCGTCTTCTTTTTCCTTTGTTGTTTCTTTCTAAATTTGTAAGATTGATTTACACATTAATATTTCAGACATTTTTAAGGACAATTTTGATCGCTGCAACTTTTTCAATGTATTTACGTATTCCTATTTCCACATAGCAGGGTATGACAAAATTTGAATTATATTGATGCACAGGGAAAAAAGTTATAGTGATATTTCTCTATTAATTAGTGATTTTAAAAATTGAATTCATTAAAAATCATACTTAAATACCAGCAATCATTTTGAAAATTTGTCATACCCTAGCATACATACGTGTGCACATATATTCAGAAATTCAGCGTTCTACATCCATAATTGTGCTTAAAAATATACGAAAACGTAACTCCGCAACGATTAATCAGATCACTTTTTTTTAGCATTCGTAACAAAGTAATAGAGTTAATCTATTCAATTAGTAGTCGGGAAACTCTCCAAATAGTATAGACAACCAAAAAAATGCGTTTTTAAGGTAATATAAAACTGGGTATACCCCGCCCTTAAATGAATCTCAAGACACCTCTAATCAATTAAATACGGACCAACACAAGATATCGCAAATTTTTAGGTCTATCCCATCCATCGATATTAATTCCATAAAAACGTTTCGCATTGGCAAATTTATACCAAATGCTTCTAAAAAACGTCCAGTGAAAGTAATATTTAAAACCGCTGGCGAAGCAAAAACTGTACTGAAGATGAAGGATTCATTACAAACCAACGCCAACGGAATTCGCATAATCTCTGATCAAACCCCGGCGCAACGTAAATACATTGAAGATTTACGTCTGAAATTAAAAGATCGACAAAAATCCGGCGAAAATAATATTACAATTAAATACATTCAAGGTATTCCACAAATTATCTCTACTAGCGATGATTCAAAAAACTAAGTGCTTCTGATAAGTGCAAAAATACAATTAGTGTATACTACCAAAATGTAAGGGGGTTAAATTCAAAAATGCAAACTTTTTTTGAAGAAGTAAGTTTATGTTCATATGACCTTATCGTCCTTATCTGTTTATCTGAAACGTGGATTCATCAAGATGTTTATAATGCAGAACTATTTCCTTCCGAATATACAGTTTTTCGTTGCGACCGCAACTTTGGAGAATTATGTGTATCTAGGGGCGGCGGTGTGTTAGTAGCAGCGAGGTCTACCATCAATGCACTCCCCATCGATCTGTCTTGTATCACCAATATTTTTAAATCTATTGAGATTGTAGGATGTAAAATTGAATTATATAAATCTATACTGTATGTTATTGTTGTTTATGTGCCGCCTAATACGCGTGCCGACGTATTATCTGAGTTTTTAGAATCTCTTGCTACGTTTAATAACATCTATTTAAAGCAAGTTGTTATTATAGGTGATTTTAACATTCCTCACTATGTTAACAGCGATATGATGGATAACAAAAGTGTTTATATGAATTACTTTATAGAATTTACAAATTGCACGCAAAACCGGCAAAACAATCATATTATCAACGTCAAAGACAGATTATTAGATTTAGTCTTAGAACATATACAGGGTGGTCAGAAATTCACTCATCGACGGGTAAGGGTAGTATTGAGGACGTTGCTCTAACGAAATAAATGCAAAAAAAATCTAGTAAAAGTCGTACCGTTTCTGAGTTATCCGCAGATGAAGTTAGCCAATAAGAGCGCTGCGCGGGCGAATTCAAACAGCCATCCACGGGCGGTGTTGCCAAGCGTACTCGAGGCATGCATCCGCCAAAGAAAGCGAAAAGAAAAACTCGTGTGTGTAAACTGTAGCAGTTCAAAAAAGTTAAATAACCCGAACCATTTTCGAGAAAAAAAGAATTAAAGTGTTCAAACATGAGCGTTTGCGCTAAATCAGTTTGAAACAGATAGTGACGTCACGGTCACATGCTGGTATCGTTTGCTGTCAGTCGGCTAGCTTGATTTAATATGCCGTTGCGAAAATGATTTTTACGATGGTAAATGGAACTTATTTAAAAGCTAAGTCGAATACCCTTCCTCGAGTACCTAGACGCTAGACGTTTTTATGTTGGCCGAGTTCTTAAAGAAGGATGATCGGTTTGCTTCAGAAATTCGTGGAGCCAAAACGGAAATGTAAATAGTCATTGGCTCATTTCTAAACGTTTCTAGGCAACATTTTTCGAGAAGTCGGTGGTGTTTTTTTTTTACCAGTAACTATGTAAACGATTTTTGTACAAAAATTAAAGATTTATCTAGCAAGCATTATCAACTAATTCAAAACCAATCCCCATAAAAAATTCCTTTGCTCCCACCACCGACTTCCCGAAAAATGTCGTGAATTACCGATTAATTATGATTACATACAAACAGTCCGCCCTTGTGGCTTCTAAAATCAAAGGAATTGTAGCACAAACAACTTAATATTTTGTTTATGAATTGTAGTGCTTCGGCAGCGTAGATGGTAAGACGCGAAACTCTCAATCTGAAGGTTGCGGGTTAGATCCCCTCTTCCGAAGAGAGTTTTTCTTTTCGATTTCTTTGGTGGATCCATGCCTCGACTACGCATGGCAACACCGCCTGTGGATGGCTATTTGAATTCGCCCGCGCAGCGCTCTTATTGGCTAACTTCATCTGCGGATAACTCAGAAACGGTACGACTTTTACTAGATTTTTTTTGCATTTATTTCGTTAGAGCAACGTCCCCAATACTACCCTTACCCGTCGATGAGTGAATTTCTGACCACCCTGTATAATATGTTCTAAGGATTTAGTCATAAGTAATATAAAATTTGATGTCTATAAGAGTATTAGCAGTTTAATGAGGATTCTTATCATCCATCACTAGAATTTTGTATTCCTGTTACTTTGCCTACACTAAATAACTTTAAATCTATTAATGAACCCCGCATATACTACCATATAATTTTAAGCGAGCTAATTATCTAAAATTATATAATGATATTTTATCTGTAAATTGGGATGATCTTAGGATCACAAGCAATGTAAATATAGTCATTGATAAATTCTATTCTGTCCTAGAATCGTTATTTGAGAAGAGTGTACGAACATAAACGTTTTCCTCCCTGGTATTCTAAATCTTTAATTAAAAATATTAATAAAAAATTGTCGATTCATAAGAAGTTCAAAAAAACGAATCGAGATTGCTATCGTGATGAATTTAAACGAATTCGGGCGCTAACGAAAATACAAATTAATCAGTGCTACATATCAACAATATGTTGCACAGGCAGAAAGCTCAATTCGTTGCAACCCTTCTTACTTCTGGTCATTTATACGGTCTAAAAAAGGTCTCTCTCGTATTCCAGGTAATGTGTGTTCAGTTCAGATACAACTACATTCGATACCCCACAAACAATTGTTGATGCTTTCGCTAATTATTTTTCAAGCGTGTATAAAGTTTCTGAACCACTTGATTATCACCAGCCATATTCTGTTTGTACCAATGTTGTAGTGGACGGTATTAGTGATCAAGATATTCTAAATGCTATAAAAAAACTAAAAAACAAATATACTGCTGGAATCGATCAAATTCCAGCGTTCCTGATTAAAGACTGTGCTGGCGTTCTTGTTGTTCCTTTAAAAATAATCTACAACCTTATATTAAAAACCAATTACTTTCCAAATTTTTGGAAAATAGCGAGGGTTTGTCCAGTTCTGAAATCTGGTACCCCTACAAATATACATAATTATCGACCTATTTCTATCATATCAAATTTTGCCAAAGTATTTGAAATAATAATTTATTCTAAAATATCTTTTCAAATACGACTTTTTATGTGTAATGAGCAACACGGTTTCTTTGAAAAACGCTCCACCATATCTAATCTTGCTACATTTTCTCAATACTGTGCAGAAATTTTGGATAATCATGGATAAGTTGATGTCGTGTACACTGATTTTCAAAAAGCATTCGACCAGGTTAATCACTACATTATCCTAAACAAATTACATAAGTTTGGCTTTAGCCAGCCGTTAGTGAATCTTTGTTGAATCTTATTTAATAGGGCGTTCTCATTTTGTATATTATAATGGTTTTCGATCAAAGGCATTTACTCCTAATTCAGGCATACTACAAGAGTCTAACTTAGGTCCTTTTTTTGATATTCATCAACGATATCGCCGATGTCTTTTCATGCCACAAGCTCTTATTTGCTGACGACCTAAAATTTTTTAACCAAATATCATCAATGGACGATTGCTTGCAACTTCAAAAGGATTTGGATAATCTTTCTAAATGGTGCCAAATCAATAAGCTTTACCTCTACATCTCAAAATGTAAAGTGGTAACCTATACAAGGAAAACCACAAACACTATTCACTTTAATTATCACATCATGGACGACCTTCTTACTAGAGAAGCGCTAATCAAAGATCTTGGTATTTACTTTGATAATAAATTTCAATTTTCGCACCCCATTAACGCTATAATAAAGCAATCATTCAAAATTCTTGGTTTTGTTACTCGTATTAGTAAAGATTTTACTAACACCTCTGTATCTATGTCGCTATATGTCTCAATGGTTAGATCTAAACTCGAGTATGGGGCACTCATTTGGTAGGTACCCTATGTATAAAAAACATGAACAACAGTTGGAGTCGGTCCAACGAAGATTTTTGAAATTTCTACGCTATATGTGTGATGGTTTCTACCCTGAGCGTGGCACATCACAAGAACTAATGCTTAATCGATTCAATCTTTCATCCTTGCATGTTAGAAGAAAGCAGATGAGCATAAAGTTTTTATATAACTTATTACATTATAATGTAGATTGTAATTTCCTACTTGGTCGAGTTAAGTTTCATGTTCCTCGTACAAGTACTAGAACAGTGTCGACTTTTTATTGTTCGACATGTAAAACAAATTTATTAAAGACATGTCCGATATTTGTCATGTGCAATAACTTTAATGCAATTTCAGCACAAACTGATATATTTTTGCATAGCATTACACATATCTTGAGTTTAATAGAGTAATTATTTTTGGTTTATATTACACTCAGGTGCAAAAAAAACGGGTCACTCCTTTTTCTTTTAATTCTGATGTTGTTTTAGTACTTATAGTAAAAATGTTGTTGTTTTACAATGAAAGATGCCATTGGGGTGTAGTAAAAACAACATATGGTACTAATCAGTTTATTTGATGAACAATAATAATCGAAAATGAAATTTAAAGATATGCATTCTTCACTACCTTTTCCGAATTCGACATTATGCCTAGAGTATCAAGGTACCTACTGTTTTCGTTTGTTTGTTTTCGATTTACTGTCATTCCCACTAGAAGTTGGTGTGTTCATTATGGTTCTAAGTGCTGAAGATTGCGCAAAAGCTGTAGCTCTTGTGGAAGACGGAAGAACACGGCGGCATGTGGCCAGATTACTTCATGTCAGTCTTTCTACCATCCAAAGAGTGCTTGAACGATGTAGAGAGACCGGCAGAAATACGAGGAGGCCGGGATCTGGCAGGAAACGCAAAACGACTGCTAACGATGACCGATTTCTCGTTCTTAATACTCTACGGAATCGTCATTTGACTTCAGTGGAGACAAAAAACCAACTCCGTGAGGTTCGTGGTACAGATGTGAGTGTATGGACAGTTCGTCGAAGGTTACAAGAAGTGGGTTTAAAAGCTTGTAGACCAGCAGCTGGACCAAAACTACTCCAACGACACCGAGTAGCCAGACTCCAATTCGCTCGCCAACATTTGAATTGGACATTGGCGCAGTGGAGTACTGTACTGTTTACTGACGAGTGTAGGGTCTGCCTACATTCACCAGATGGAAGAGAACGAGTATGGAAATACCAAAAGCTTTATTATACGTACTACAACAACATCAAAATTAAAAGAAATAGGAGTGACCCGTTTTTTTTGCACCTGAGTGTATGTACCTATAAATCCTATAATATATATTTATGTAAGTCATTATTCAAGACAATTTCTGTTAATGTTAACATAGAGTTATTTTGTTGTTTGTTCTATTGTTTTTTTTTCTTTTCTTTTGTGCGGCTCACAGAATACTCATTACATTATGTACGTTTGTCCGGTTTGGTATTTTACTGTTTGGGCAATAAAGTATTATTATTATTATTAAATTTTTTTTGCTATTTTTGTCTACAATAACAATGCAAATGTAAGTGTAGTTAAGTGAAATCTAGGATGCACTTACAAACAAATTATTTGTATTATATCAAGAAATGTTTGACAGTGAGGTTTCTGAACGGAACGGAAATTGTATCAGTATCGGCTGTGGTATCGGTAGGTAGTAATTTGAGAAAAAGTTGTAAAAAAAAATTTTAGCTAGCAGGATGTAATTGCATATTTGAACGTAGTTTTTAGTTCTGATTAACTTTTTTTAATAACAATTTTCGATATTGTCAAAAATAAAGGTACTTTACTCTTGAGCAAAATTCATATTTTTTGACAAACCGCGTATACGACTGAAAAAATTTAATATCTGATGATTGTATTTTAGATTTTAGAACGTGCAGGGTTTTTTATAAAGAATAACTTTTTTTCGTAAAATTAATAATAAAAAAGTTTCCCATATGTTGCCAACTTTTAGAGACATACTGTATATACAGGGTGTCCATTTAGTAGCCCGTTCTTCAAGTACGGCTTTATTGTTAAATTTACTAAAAAATAAATATACGGGATTGCAATTAGGTTTGATGAAGCACATTTGCAAATTATTTAGACACATACAGGGTGTCCCCAAAAGGTATGGCGCATAAAACGTATATTTTTTTAAATGGAATGACCCACTTTTTTTAAGCGCAAATGTAGGGGCCTTGGGTGAGCTTTTCAGTCGTACATTATTTTTGTATTAATACACGGCGTTGTCAAGTTATTAATTAATACATATCTTTTTGCTAAATATCAACCCTTCCATTATACGCTTGTATTTTTTTAACGTCTTGTTTTTGTTTTTACGTAAGTTCAGTGGTGGACTTGTGTTGAATCAGAGTATTCAACCGTGACGAAACATTAAATTATTTCATACAGGATGTTCACTTTTTCTTGCTCCAAACATCAACAGTTTCAAACTAATTTTTCCTCATTTTTTTAAATGGCACACCCTATTTATTATTGCATATTTGGAATCCCCGGTCAATTTTACTGCAACTTTATTAAGCTTACCCTATACCTAAGTGCGATAGTTTTTTCGTAAATTGAGATTTTCTTTTCCTTACGGCAATAGATATAGTGGCGCGATGGGCGAGGCAACGCATAGGTTGGACACTCGAATCGAGGATGCGATGAAATAAAGTTCTATTTATTTTTTTTAAATATGTGCTGTTTACGGACGAATGCACGTTCCATAAAAATGGTTTTGTAAACAGACACAACTTTCACTTTTATGACACGCAAAACCCGCACATTATCCGCGTCAACCATTTCCAACATAACTGGAATCTCAAGGTTTGGGGAGGAATCGTGCATAACTACCTATGTACTCGGTCCTTATTTTTTTGAAAATCCACTAACAGGACAAATTTTTAAATTTTTTGACAGAAGACTTTCAAAATTTAACTCAGCATCTTCCTAACTACATTACGGAGATAATGTGGTTGCAACTGAACGGAACTCCGACTCACTTTTCCATACAAGTCAGACAACAAATTAGTGAATACGTTTATCGTAATGGTGCGACTACTAGATAGAACATGATGGAGAGGATTCAACAGTCTTTTCACCACATTACTCCAGCTATGTTGAATGAAGTGATGAAATCTTTCACCAAAAGAGTAGACTCGTGCTTAGTACGCGCCTTAACCATCGCGCCACTATCTACTGCCGTAAGGAATAGAAAATCTCAATTTACGAAAAAACTATCGCACTTAGGTATAGGGTAAGCTTAATAAAGTTGCAGTAAAATTGACCGGGGATTCCAAATATGCAATAATAAATAGGGTGTGCCATTTAAAAAAATGAAGAAAAATTAGTTTGAAAATGTCGATGTTTGGAGCAAGAAAAAGTGAACATCCTGTATGAAATAATTTAATGTTTCGTCACGGTTGAATACTCTGATTCAACCCAAGTCCACCACCGAACTTACGTAAAAACAAAAACAAGACGTTAAAAAAATACAAGCGTATAATGGAAGGGTTGATATTTAGCAAAAAATATGTATTAATTAATAACTTGACAACGCCGTGTATTAATACAAAAATAATGTACGACTGAAAAGCTCACCCAAGGCCCCTACATTTGCGCTTAAAAAAGTGGGTCATTCCATTTAAAAAAATATACGTTTTATGCGCCATACTTTTTGGGGACACTCTGTATGTGTCTAAATAATTTGCAAATGTGCTTCATCAAACCTAATTGCAATCCCGTATATTTATTTTTTAGTAAATTTAACAATAAAGCCGTACTTGAAGAACGGGCTACTAAATGGACACCCTGTATATATATTTTGTAAATAACTTTAATAAATTATCATGTACATCCAAAAATAATGTAACCACTAACATAAAAAACCAACGAGGGCTGAAGAGGATAATAATCCTGAGCAGCCCAAACAAAACTTACTAACCAAAAATGAATTGTAACAAAGAGGTCGACTATAACGAGCCGCGAAATTCAGACCGCCGCGGCGTAAGGCTCCTGCTCATATATAACCTGCTGTCCGGTGAGTTGGCCAAGCACGCCGTTCGCGAAGGTATCAAAGCGAAAGCTGCCACGAAATACACCAACTCCAAGTAAGGGATCGATCGACTCTTCTTTTCCTCCTCCGTCGTCGATCCATCGACATATAACAAACGGTTCCTTTCAGAACCACGAATTCACGTAATAGAGAAAAAAAAGCATCGCATAAGTTGAGCGAGGTCTATAAGTTAAATGACAAATGATCATAGTATCTACCAAAGAGTTCATAATCAACTTTAACTCTTTACATTTGTAATATAAATATTGAAATTCTGCACAACTACCAATATCAAAACATTTATTGAAGAGTGAATATATATACTGTTGGTTAAAACTATGTTTTCGGAAGATATAGCCTATAGAAATATCAGACTATATTTGTCCTCAATTTGCAATGAACTGTATACTGTAGTAGGTACCTATACAGTTCATTGTCAATTTGTGACTGAACTAAAGAGTATAATCAGAGACGATACTGTATAATACTTACTCTTTGACTGAACCGAAAGTCGTAAAAGGAAACCAAATATCGTCATAGGCACAGCATTATATTATTATGCTGTGTCATAGGTACAGTCATAGTCACATAAGAAGGCGAGCACCGGCGCAACCCGATTCATGACTCCGAAAGCCGATTACTGTAAAAATACAAGTCAGTTGCGTATCATAATAAATGCATTCACACAAGTGCATTTTTTTTAATAACTTATTCAAATTTCATTATATATCACTAACGTATGTAATTATCCTGTAATTACAATTCAATAAATAGGTAACTATAATCAAAGATTATATAATGGGAAGATACATAATGCCCGTGGTAACTAGCGTGTGTGTAAAAGTTCGTCGCCCGCTAGGATCGCCACTTGTCTCGCATCTATGAATGAACGAACTAAACAAAATAAGTTTGTTAGAAAACCATTTTCGAGAAATCTGTAATATTAATAGCAATTGCCGTTAACAGCGTTGCCAATACCTTCGAAACACCCACCTACCTAAAATTACCTGCTGCCATTGTTTAGATTAGAACATGAACAGGTACTTAGTCAAACCAGTCAAACATGTGGCTATACAAAACCCATTTTCTGTAAAAGTTAATAAACAGAATTAAACCATGGGTATTAAAATTTTTGCTAAACTGACTACGAATTGTAATTTAAAAAATTTAACGGCTAAAAATAACAACATAATTTCAACTGATTAATTTTGATTTTGTCATTTATTGTAATTATGGAATTAATAACAGATAGCTACCATTTAAAAATAAAGTTTAATACATTTACAACAAATTTCAAATTTAACATGTGTATGTAAATGAAACTAGGGATGGAATTAAATTTGGTTAAACCAGGAAAAATTATTTGTCGGTAGGTTTTTGAAGGATAACAAATAAACTTTCAATGGATTCATTTGTTCCATTATACTTTCATTGTTTGTTCCACGTATTTGGCATCTCTTGTCTTGTAAGGAAGTTTATAAAATTGTTATTTTTAGACGAAGACACATTTAGCACTTAGGTATAAGTCCATACTCTCGGCAATGCCCCTTAAGGGGCTTAAGTCATTAAGTAAGGAGGGTAGTTTCAAACTATTGTTCTATTGTTGGAACTGGTTTTTATTTGCACTTGAGGTGCATATAAAATTAAGTTCGGATGTGCCGTTAAGAAACAGCAATGAACTTTTGTTAATAGAGAGGGATTATTCGAAAGATGGAATAAAACAATTAACAATTCCCACAGAAGTAGTTGTGTCAATTGTAAAATTAATTTTAGAAATATTTAACAATTATTTTAAAATTAGTTCCGCAACCATTCAATTTCAGGCAAGATTATTATCAATTTGTGTTGAATCAATTAACCAAAACTATCTTAATTGCTACTAGAAAATGGTTGTTATCAGCATAGACTCTTTTTAATTAGACACCTAATAAAGTGTAAGTTGTATAAAACACTGAAGTGGCTTTCTCAAGATATTCGAATGATTGGCTGCCAAAACTCTAATCCCAAAGTAACAAGGATTAACCATCTAAATTCTAAACAATTTGTAGTTTTACAATAATTGTACAATAATTCCGATACCTATTATGAAAATTTTTATATACATAATTAACAACAAATATTTCTATTTAATTAGGTTTACGTAGGGCAAAACAATGACTCTTATATTGCTTAAATTTTTATAAAATGTGTCTTTCCTGTATCAATGCATATTACATAAATTGCTTGTTTTGTGGTAATAATACAAAAAAACTAGTTTTGTCCATGTATTTAGAATAACAGAAAAACACAAATCTTTAGTTCAAATAACAATAGGTATTAAACGTGGCAACTATGTTGCAAAGCCTTTGACAAAATTACCTGCAATTTTCTTCTCCCTGAAACCGAAAATCAATTATCCTTTTCTTTCTTATACCCTAAAATATTTTGTCCTTTACAAGCTTTTAAAAATTAGTTAAGCGTCGTACAGGCAACACACCCTACACGCACACGAAATTTGTCATAAAGCTAGTTGTCTTCCCATTATATAGTCTTTGCTATAATGTTCATATTTAGTGATGAATAAACATATCTACAACAATAATGTGAAACGACACTGACTTATAGATACGCGAAATTTTACAAGCAGCTTAAATTCGTCGTTTGCGCATTGCCGCGCTCGCCTTCTTACGTGACTACGCCTGTACATACCTATTCATTGGGATTGTAACTTTGTAACCAGGTCGATAGGTTGATCCTCCGGGTCAGGGGAGGTCAAAATATTAAAATTACTGGTAGAGTAGTATGTGACTTGCAATACCCAAATGCATTTACATTTTACTATACCCACATGTTATTTATTTTTTATTCTTTGATAATAATAGTAGCGTTGATTCAATAATTCTTCCATCAGCACAGATAAATCTGTGATAGGACATACGCTCCTACGCAATAATTTTGTTACACTCTTTATTCTAGCACATCCGAAATCTAAGTTTGCGGGCTAAAATTAACAATCTGTAAGCACTAAGCACAATTGACAATGCTCATGCAACAAAACAAACGCCATCTCTCTATTGACTATATTTCTTTTTCTTATGTGGTACTCATACCACGAGCACAGTATAAAAACGAACCAGTACAATAACTCCTACGCATTTCATTCACCGTCGGATGAGATTCTCATCCGAGCAGCGTTGAAGGTAACAGAAAGTTTAGTGAGTTTAGTGCGTGACGTCACGAGATATCATACTGGTTCGTATGTATACTGTGCCACGAGTGTCTCGCAGCAGGAATATTTTTTGGATCCATGACGTCATCTTGTGCGGTTTGTTGCATATATAGCAAGCTTCTTGGAATATAGATTGGCACAAATTACATTGTGATAGTAATTATAGTTATCATCTGATTTTCTGATTACCGTGTGTTGTTTTTTCCCCTACTTAGAATATGTAAGTAATTAACTTTCACATTGTGACATTACAAAGAACAAGGAACTCCAGAAGTTGGATTTAATGATAACAATTTTGTATTAATAATAATGCATTCGGATTGAACAGCTATAACTTTCAATTTATTTACAATAGTTGTAGGTAACTTTGGGGCTGGTGTACCTCTCTGTACCTGGAATTTTTTGTTTTTCAAACAGAGCGGATAGGAACAAAGGTTTTTATGTCCGACCGTTGAGTGAAAAGTATAATCTCACTCAAAGGTCGGACGATCACCCTTAATTTATAATGCGTGGGACTGTATATAATGGAACCAGCTAATATTTTAACCAATTATTATGTATTTATACGTAGTATACCTATTCAAAGAAATTGGCTCTAAAATGTTACTAAAATAATTTTTTCGTTTTGTTAAACCTCGTGTCGCAGTCTACTATTTCATAAATTAGGTATATATTACGTAATAAATATTTCAAACTTTGAATTTATTTTAGATTATCAAAATTTACCGAGATAAAGAGAATAAGAGATACTCTGCTTTCGACAAATTATTATTTCGGTAAACATTAGGCCATAGATGAATAGGCAACGCATCATGCGTTCTTGTTAATGTTGCAACACGATTTCTTTCTTTCTCTGATTATGACTGCAAAAATGGCGTCATGGATCCAAAAAATATTCCTGCGGCGAGACGCTCGTCTCATACCAACCTATTGTAGAATGCTAGAATTAGGGAAAAGTAACCTAAATATAAAACCTGGTGCATAGGCAACATATGCGTCACTGAATTAAGATTCAACAGAATGTAGTTATTTATCTATGTTATGTTAATGTTAGTATGTAAAAATAAACTCATATTGTATTCATATTGCCTTATTATTATTCTTTTCATTACAATGGTACCTATCTATTTAAGAAAACGATAAGGTAAAAATTTGCATTACAAAATAGACAGACTTCAAAACGTATGCGTATATGGTTCAAAGTACTTCTGACTTATATAATTTTAATTTGTTAGTATGGCCACCGCGTGCAGAATTAGGTATATCTTTTAAAGGGTAAGTGTAAAAGTTGACTACCTACTATATAATTATATCTTTGGTTAGCTTATACTTAGGTATCTGCACTTATTGGCAATTAATGTACGTACGTTCAACACTTGTGTGTGTCTCAATCAATGAGGAATTTATTCTTTACCCGGTGGGTAGGTACTTTACCGGGTGGGGCACCACATACGGCACGAAATTTGGTGTCTAAACTATAACAATTTTTAAAAATCTTTATATGCATACATGTAGGTCAATAAGAGCTACATTTTAAAAATATTTATAACTATACAGGGTAGTTTAAAAAAATGTGGCGTATCAACGTTATATTTTTTTAAATAGAACACCTATATATCATCACATTTTCCTATTTTACGTTAAAAAATAATATCTATTAACAATTCCCTATACCTATCTTTTGTGGTTTTCGAGTATCTGGGTTTTTCTAGAAATACAATAGATTACAAAAAAAAAGAATAGCGGCAAAATGGGTAGGCGTAAAAGAAATTCCTTTGGATCAGTTCATTTGAAGCCTTTTGGCAACTATTTGCAATATTTACTATTATGTAGAAATATTCAGGGTGTTCCAGAACGTGCCAAATATCATTGACTCCTGCTAATTTAAGTAACTTGCTTATTTTATTACCCTATCCGATGGAATAAAAGCAGTGGCGTAACTAGGTTCGTTGGCGCCGGGGGGCAACAGCTTCGTGAGCGCCTATTTGAAAAATTCAAAAAGAGTACATTACAATGGTCATAGGCTTATAGCCAGGTTTTAAAAGTGCGTTAATATTATGTCACATCTGAGATTCAGTTCTTTGGTGGCGAACACCGAACACCGGAAAAAAAGCCATCAGACTCTCAGACACGTGTCAAGTCAAACCAAACAAAAGATGGGCTTACTTGTTACTTGCGATGAAATTTATGTTTATGATTATGAGGTATTTCTAAGAAACCTTCAATAGTTCCGTAACCGTAAACCGTACTTTTTGAATACAAAATTCACCAGTTTTTATAAGAACTGAGAACGTGTTGCGACGCCTATCTGCCCCTGGCGCCGGGGTGCGGTTGCACCCCTTGCACCCATAGTAGTTACGCCACTGAATAAAAGATTCTCTTTCAAACGATATTAGGGTTCTCTATAACCAAGTATAGTTTTTTCTATTCTTATGCTAGTAAATTGCATATTACTACCTACTGTTTTATTATTATTTAGGAGTTTAGCCATGGGGGTATATTTGTTGTAGATTGGTGGAAGAAAATGTTTAGGCTAATAGTTTTGGTTGATTTATTATGTTATTACGTTTCGCCTAACGTGGTAGGCTTATTCATATAAATAAGTTGGTTTGACATCTTTTTTAAATATACCAAAAATATTTAAAAAAGATGTCAAACCAACTTATTTATATGAATAAGCCTACCACGTTAGGCGAAACGTAATAACATAATAAATCAACCAAAACTATTAGCCTAAACATTTTCTTCCACCAATCTACAACAAAATTACTACCTACTATTTGGTTGCTAAGTAAATTACATCATTACAGATACTGATACGTAACGACTAGCACGCAATAAATTTCTACTCGCATGTAATAAGCTTCTTACAACTCTCGTAATATACTATTTCACCCGAAAGTACTTCGCCCAGATGCGTTAAGTAAATATCATTGTAACATAATTATAAATGGTTAAAACATACAGAAATGTCGTTGAAAATATTTATTTGTTATATCCTTATATCTACCAATTTTTTGGGGAAAACAAACCATTGCGTTATCGCGCGCGATGGGGCGCTTAGTCGGCAGGTGCCATGTCTTGTTTTTAAACACTCGTAAATTATCTGCCTCTGTAGCGCAGATAATGGACCAAAATTTTGCAAACGAAAACCTATTACAGATGGAAGGGTCTAGTTTGGGCAGAGGCACAAGGACATCTATAAGGTAAAATGGAAATCACCAGATGGAAATACGGAACATCAAATTGATCATATATTAGTTTTATCATGAATTTTATAAGAGCCCAACAATAGTTCGTAGCTGGAACGTGTCGATAAAATCCCAGAAACAAAAGCAGCAAAGGTAGGAAAAAACCCCTTACGTCCAAGTAGTCAATGTCTGGATACAGCCGAAGAGAATCTGAGAAAATTAGACTTCAGATTTGAGTTTAAAATTTTAAGGGTGTGACCCCCGCCAAAAGGTTGAAGCGATAGATTGAAAAACATGCTTAAAATATGTTCATCTCAAAAACAAAATTGACGAGACTATAGTATGTGAAAATAAAAAAAAATCTTCGGACCCGTAGACTTTTGTTTTCAGAGGGCATATTTTACACATTAATTCAATCACAACTCCATAGCGGCGGCGGCGTCCACCCTTATTTTTTTAAATGGGAAGCGGTATGTTGTGATACATCTTTTGAAAGGGCATTAAATTGTCTTTACAATGGCGCGTCGATTTTGAATTTAAGCTACGGGTCGCTGAGAAATGGAATTTTAAACATTCTACCTACTGGACCTCTTATCTGCAAATAGGCTTGTGAGCAAAAAGCGTTTTTAAACTAACAAATTGATATTAGTCGAACAACTCGACTTTATCTTCAGTAAAGTAGTTGCTGTGGATAGTTCGTTATTTCTGTGCCTTTCATTTCTTTCGATTCGATAAAAAATGGTTTATTCTATTGCGAAGAAAGTGGAACTTATTGAATTGTAGGTACCTATTTTATAAACAATCAATGCGCAAGAGTAGCGACAACTTTCTTTAATGAGAGGCATGCAAATAGACACGTACATCATGGTTACATCCTAGAATTAGTATCAAAATTCCGCCAAATTGGTTCAGTATAGCAAATAAAAATCAGAAAATATTGACAATCCGACAAGAAATGAGGTAGTAGAAGTAGCTGTTCTGTTCTGAGTCAAGTTATTATGAAGCCTACATTAAGTAGGTACCAAGAAACTTTCTGATGTACCTAACGAGAGTTCCGCGGACCACTGTAAAATTCTAGGTATTCTAAAACATAATAAATGGGACCCATATAAAATTCAACTTCCTGAAGAATTCAATGAAGATTTCTGAAAGAATTCATTTTTTCCTAATCAAGAAAATTGTCGTTATTGGTCCCACACGAATCCAAGTATCTACCGACTACCATGAGGTTCATACTCAACATCCTCAAAAATTAAACGTTTGGACTTGTATGTTTAGTGATCAGATCACATAATTGACCATTTTTCTTACCGGGAAATTTAAATGGAGATACTTACTTAGACTTGTTGGAGAATGCCGTCAACCCAGCTTTGATCGAAATTATACGTTACGAGTTACGACCAACGTTAGCAATGAAGAAAATCCGACACTTTAGCAAGACGGTGCTTCCCCACATTACGCATTACCTGTACAGCAGTTTCTAGATAAAATGTTTCCTGGAAGATGGATTGGGGGGAGGGGTGCTATCGAATGACTCGCGAGATCACCCGATTTATCTCCCCTTGATTTATTTTTGTGGGGGCATCTGAAATCGAAAATGTATCCCACCCAGCTTGAATACCGTAATGCCCTTTCACAACATACCCTTCCCATTTGAAAAAATAAGGGTATGCCGTCCCCACCAAGTGGTTGAAGTTACAGTGATGGAATTAATGTGTAAATATATCTGAGGATTTTGTAAATTTTCGCGTGCAAAGTCGTAACCTTGCTGGACTGTTTTCGATATTGGCCAGGGCCACTCTGTAGATATATATAGTCTCAAAAATTGATGTAGGTACCTATTTCCATAAAAACCATCAGATACACAAGGGATACTTTATTTTTTATTTAAATAAAAATTCATTTTCAGAGCTAAATTAAAGCAGTAGAAATTCAGAATCAAAATTCATCTGTATGATTTCTAGCACATGCACAACAGTTATAAATATAATCTCACGTTTTTTGCTTCACTTTTTCATTCTTGTTAGCATTATACAATTATACTCTTTTTATAGTGCATTCCATATACATCAGTATGGCTATGGTAGGGCTGTGCAATCCTTACGAGAGATCTCATCTTCTCGACGTTGCCAGTTCTCGGCAACAAGCGATGTTCTAAGTTGAATACCGCTGACAAAAATGTAGTTAGTCAAGGAAAAGGCATTAGTCTGTTAAGCGCTCAGGAATACAAAAGCAGGATTTATTTATGATTGGTAGTTTTGTGCTGAAATATGGCTACATCGCTTTGCATCTGACTGATGTATGGATATAAACTTTGATTTATGAGAAGATGCGTGCACGTCATCAATGACGTATTCTAACTAGGTGATTGTACCAACTGCTTAAAATCTTTTTTTGTTGGTTAAATTCAATGTAATCATGTTAATTTAAGAAACAATCTAATAAAATTTACTAATAAAGTTAAATTTTTGATTTTAATTATTTATGTCATTCTATTTTGAATGAAAACGACAAAAACATTTGAAATTTGGGGTTTATTTTTTTTTTTAAGTTTGACCAGTGTCTTATTTATTGTGCGTAATACGATTCATTGTATTGGACTTTCAAACGACTTAATTGCTTGTGTAAATTTTAAACGCTATTGTCTGTTGGGTTGCATACTTACAAAATTAAACTAAAATTAAGATCTACATATACACATACTACAATATTACGTCATGAAAAAGTTATGACGTGCACGCATCTTCTCATAAATCAAACTATATGCAAATACGCGACTGACACAAAAATTCACTTATTTACCTAATACGAGTAGGTAGATACGAAGATACTTATTCCACTGTTTTGACTTAGTTTCGTTAAAATAATCGAAACTGACTTTCGCGTCCTTGTTTTATACATAGGTAACTATTTCAATAGCATATTACTTAAAATTAAAATACATACTAAATTAAGGCCGTTTGATAACATTCCCTAAGATTATTTAAGTTGTTGACTTTTATTGATTTGATGTAAGGGACAAGGGTAGGTATCTCCCACATATTTAGTAAAATATTCTAATTACCTAATTATAAGTTTATTAGAAAAGATTTCTTAATGTAACATTTAAAAACGACGTTTCCACATTTTTTGTCACAATTTAATGAAGTATTATAATGATGTAGTTTTGAACAATAAACACTAAACAATAATTAATTATAAGATATCATATAATTATATTTTGTACAAAATTTTCTAATAAACTTATAATTAGGTAATTAGAATATTTTACTAAATATGTGGCAGATATCTACCCTTACATCAAATCAATAATCCCCTAAGATTTTTAACGTACTCACATAAGAAAATTTACTACTATACCACTGCGTCTAACCATTTTTTATCTACTTGATAAGATGTTGAAAATATAGCTTTAACTATTGGAAGTGTTATAAATTTCTTGTAGTCATCCAATTATTACTGACATACAAAGGTCATTTAATTTAAAGCATTATCAGTTGTAACCACTAACTACTTTAAGTATTTGATTGTGTATGTTTGTGTAGCAACTCGATTAGCTACTTACAGCTTTGTTTTTTCATTGAGGTAAGTACACTAGCTATTTCATGTACCTAATTAATGTTTTTGCGTACCTATTGAAGATGTCAGATTTTCTTTGTACATTGTTTAGGTACCGATTCATTTCATCAAAAGTGGTGAGAATTTTGAAAAGGAAGTCTCTCTAGCTAGAGGTATAAATAATTGTTTGTGTGAAAAATAATCACTATCAACCGCTGCGCTGATAGGTAATGAGTTAATGACACATTGATGTCGAAATGCGTTGAGATTGTGCGAAGTAAAGATTTGTTTGTTTATTATCTATTTATTTATTTATCTATTGGTTAAATAATTAAACATATTTAACGGATTTCCATAATAAATTAATGACTTAAGGGCAATTGCTTGTCAATGAACTATACGACCAATTAAAATCTAGAGTAGACGATAAACGAATGGTTTGTGTTTTCCAGACTATAATTAGAGTATCTTTGAAAGATTAGGTTTAAATAAAACCAATTTTATTTAAAAAAACTAATAGCTGGTACGATTAAAAGACGGGAATATCAAATTACAGGCAAAATCAAGTACAAATTGTGCACATGGAATGTACGACTAAACGTATCTTTTTCAAAAAACACTTTGTACCGGTTCACTATGCGGTTTACTTTGGGGTTAGCGATCTACTGATCTACACCCTGCTAATCTGATGTAATAGGCTGCAGCCTACGTTGTTATCTTTAGACATTCGATTGGGCAGGCATTGCAAAAAAATTAAAATATTCCAAGAGGCTATTAATCAGATGATCCATACTTAGAGTTTCACTTTTCAAATGGGTTTATTTTTTTATGTTCCGGGACACTACATTTAATCGACTTACGTAAATGTGAATCAAATTGTGGTGGATTCCATTTCTGCAATCGCTTTCTCGTTAACTTCTTTTCCTCTAATGACGTTCCATCACAATAATGACCAATAATTGCATTTTAAAATAACTGCCCGGTACACTCCGTTTTCCCATTAATCGCTCATTACCTGTCTTCCAAGTCTTTAATTAAGAGTATGTAATGCATATAATCTCTAGTCAAAAACTTCCCATTCATTATCATCATCCCGTTCATTAAACGTGCAGGCCCGTGCGCAAGGGGGGGGGGGGGGGGGTTTGGGGGTTCAAACTCCTCCCATAACCCGTTGAAATATAAGGAAATATAATAATATACCGTGTGACAAGTTTCAAAGCGGGACATAGCCGAATAGCATGGGAAATCACATATTTGCAGTTTTTTGCTCACCTGCAGTTTCATCTACAAGAATGGTAATGATGTCTACCAAAAGAGTATTATTTTCTGAGCCTGTTTATACCAAATTGTTTGGTATACTTGCTAATTCACTGCTTTTTTAATTAAAAAATAATTTTCAAAAGTTAAAAAGTATGAGCAGCCATGACATATCAAATTAAAAAAATGTGATAATTTTTAGACCTGTTGCCTATTTAAACACTCGTTCCTTGTTATAATAACTATTATTATCTATCATTATTCATGGTTAAATTTTTCAGGAAAATGCCACATTATGACATTACATAATTGAAAATGTTTGATTTGATAATATTCAAAATTATTCGAATTTGACATGTCATGGCTACTCATATTTTTAACTTTTGAAAATTATATTTTCCTAATTAAAAAAGTAGGTAGTGAATTAATAAATACCAACTATTTGGTATAAACAGACTCGGAAAATAATGCTCTTTCGATAGACATCATTCATTACCATTCTTGTAGATATAATTGGTGAGCAGCAAACTGCAAATATGTGATTTCCATGCTATTCGGCTATGTCCCGCTTTGAAACTTGTCACACGGTATATGTAATTATTAACGTACTTTATAAATACATACCTAATTATGTATTTAAAAATAGATAAATAATATTGAATACCTACCCAAGTTACAATGTTTTAAAGAATATGTTAACCTAATTTTATTATTGGGAGTATCGCAACCTAGTTTATGTTTTATGAATGTTTGAGCCTTTGAGGCGACGTTTGAGGTCTTCCCTGTAAGTTCCCAACCCAACCCCTCCCATGGACAAATCCTGCGCACGGGCCTGTAAACGTGGTGTCTTCGGAAGAGACAGCTGTTAATTTTTCGAAACAACATAGTCTATTGGACTCTCCAGAAGATGCTGCAGATTGCCTTCAAAGTGGATCGGCGGTGCAAGAGAAACTAAGACGGGTGGTGGCGAATTTAGGCCAATGTTGCGATGTCTAAGGAAAGGTTGTCAAACAACAAGGCCGGTTCGAAATGGCTATACATTTTTCCACTACAGCGATTTAAATGGGAGGATCAACAGCAAATGATCGCTCGTTCAAATATTAGAATTGATCTTTCTTCTATTATTGGACATTCCAATCGATTCCTTGACCGATTGGTTCACTATGTATCGAGAAGTATGCATATGATATCCCATAATGTTTGTTTGGTTCGAACGCAAGATGACTCGGTGCAAATAGAATAAGCACGTTTTGTTGGAGGAAGAAAATACGGCAGAGGAAGAAATCGATGCACCAGAAGAATCCGACGAAGTCATAATAAACGAAATCATTTGCGACGTATCGATGAACCGTGGGTGTTTCAACTATTCATTTGATTCTCGGTGCATTTAAAGCAAAATACAAAAATATGAACGTAGAGCATTTTAAGAGAGCAACCGGAATATAACATCAAATATAGGGTGTTCCATTAAAAAAAAACAGGTGGGAACGGAGCCACGATTATTCGAAGCACCCTGTATGTTTATAAATACTTTACAAATATGCAATGGTTCGTATCCTACAACTTTTATTTGAAACATTTTTTAATCCGTATGATATCGAATGAAATATTGAACTTCCTCGCACTAATGGGCTATCCTGTATGTAAATGTGACGGTTTTGCATCGTTGGAAATCGTTTTGATAACCCGCATCATCCCCTTCTCTTCTAATATGATTCTGGATTACGATAAAAAGGCACAGATTACGCTAATCTGTGAAAAAGGTGGACAGTCCATAGTCCATGCGCACGTAGGCCTCACAATGGCTACAAGGGTTCGAGTTGTTCCAGTTTGAATAGTGTTTTTAATTTAACATTAAGCTCAGTAACACTTTGCGGACGAAGGTTATCGAACAGGTGCAATTTGATTTTGTGTCTGTATGAGAAAACTTGTTGAAGAAGTATCATAAATTCCCAAATTTGAAAAAAAACCTTTCATCCAAACCAAATCTAACTAAAGGTAGCCCTTCACGTTCCGATATGGCTCGCAGGCCAAGACGCACAGTTCAAATCTTAAGGCGAAATCGATCTCGCTCTTTTCACCCTTCACGCTCATATTTTAACAAGAGGTTTCTTGACGATATCGAAAGAGAAAAGTTCATAGGCGCAGTGTAGCTAGTCCTTATTATTAAATATTTTAACAAAAGTAGTCCTAGACACCGTAAAGTAGAAGAGGAAGGATTATGTATGTATGTACAAAAGTACCTACTATATGGAATCTTCAATGAAAAAAAGTAAGTATAGAACATGAAGAGAATCCCAAAATGCAAAGAAAAGGAAGAGGTGTTGGAGTGGTTTCTTATGTGAACACCACTGTTGAAATGATCCTGATCGAAACCAAATCGACAGGTACCCTTGGTTGTCTCTGTTCAACGCTGCATTTGTTATGACACACTATCTTTGTCGTCGATGAAGCTCACGGATTTCTCTCGCACTTCACGATACAGTTCCCGCATTAACTGTGGCCTGCGCAGTTAAAAATATTCAACATGTTGAAAGATCGCAGATCTCGCCGGAAAGGCGAGATGTGTGTCGGATTGACCACTTCACGTTCCGTTTTGGACTGAATCGATGGACTGTACAGTTCAAAACTCACAAAAATCGTAGCGTGAAGGGCCCGTTTAAGCGGATCGTGTACTGCAAGCTTTATTCATAGATGGTGACGAGCAACTATCCGTCATCGCTAATTATTTAAATAGACCAAGTTAAACGAACATTTGCATATTTAACGTAATTTTCCGACGATCAGTGCGCTGGTATTAGTTTAGTAGCAACAATAAATAATTTTAAAATGAGCACTAATTTGATATTTTTTAGGAGCATCATAATGGCGTCTAATATGAACGAAGTTGTGACAAAAGCAAGAAACGCATTTAATACCGGACGCACGAAAGCTGTAGAATTTCGTGAAAAACAACTGCGGAACTTTTTACGACTGTATGAAGAAAATACGCCTCAAATACTAGAAGCTCTTAAAGCAGATTTACATAAACACAAGCAGGAATCGGTTGCAATGGAAATAGCATTTAATGCAAATGAAATTAGAACTACTTTAAGGGAATTGCGAAAATGGGCCGCTCCAGAAAAACCGTCCAAATCGTTCTCGAACATCTCGGACGATGTTTTGATTTACAACGATCCGTATGGTGTGGTTCTCGTTTTGGGTGCTTGGAATTATCCCATACAAGTTACTTTAGGGCCAGTGGCGGCCGCGATTGCGGCAGGCAATTGTGTCATAATAAAACCGTCGGAATTGGCAACCGAAACTGCAAATGTTATAGCAGACCTCATTCCAAAATATTTAGATAGCGAATGTTACCAGGTAGTTCTTGGAGGACCGAAAGAAACGCAACAATTGCTCGAACAAAAGTTCGACTATATTTTCTTCACAGGGTCATTGAGGGTGGGGAAAATTGTGCATGCTGCCGCAAACAGAGATCTAACACCAACCACTTTGGAGTTAGGGGGGAAAAGTCCTTGTATTTTGGATCCAAGTGCTGATATTGACATAGCAACGCGCCGTATTTTATGGGGAAAGTGGATTAACGCCGGACAAACATGCGTGGCTCCTGATTATATACTGTGCAATAGGGAAGTTGGACGTAAGTTTATTAGTTGCGCTGAAAGTATACTTCATGAATGGTATGGAGATGATCCCCAAAAATCATTGGATTTTGGAAGAATCATTAATGATACTCATTTTCAAAGGGTGAGCAAGTTAATAAAAGGTGCAAAAGTTGCTGTTGGCGGAAAAACCGATCCACAAGAACGATTTATAGAGCTCACTATTTTAGATGATGTGAAAGAGACTGACCTGACCATGCAAGAAGAAATTTTTGGGCCAATTTTACCAATACTTTACGTTGATGATGTAAATGAAGCGATTAAGTACATCAACAGAAATGATAAGCCGTTAGCCTTATATCTATTTTCCAAGGACAAGAAAGTAGTAGACTTAGTCCTTAATAATACTTCTAGTGGTGGTGTTACTGTAAATGATACAGTTATGCACGCTGGTGTCGACAACGCGCCATTTGGTGGTGTTGGAAGTAGCGGCATGGGAAATTATCATGGGAAATATGGTTTCGATACGTTTGTGCATAAAAAAGCAACTCTTGTTAAGAATTTTAATTCTATCGCAGAAAAACTTAGTTCCGTTCGGTATCCTCCATATTCGGAATCAAAACTTAAACTTTTAGTGACGCTGCTTCAAGTACGTTTCCCCTTTTCACTTAAAATTATACCTTACTCGCTCGTTTTTGGATTTGGGGTTTTGTCGGCTTTTGGTTTACGGTTTGCAGAAAGATACTATCGGAAAAATAAAATGTAAAGTAGGTACACTCTGGTTTTTCTTCCTAACGTTATATTGTTTATATTATTTTGTGGTAATGTTTATTTGTCTGTAATGGTATAAAGTTCAATGGTTCATCGAAATAATCAAAATCTATAAAAAATTCATGTTACAATCGCTATGATATGTTAAGCCACAATATTTTTGTATTTTATCCATTATAATTTAATAACGCTAATAATAAAGTTGTTTATGATGTGGTACCAAGTAACAATTCGATGGCTATCTTTCGATACCATTGTAGCATACCTGCCAACTCTCCCGCAAAAAACGGGAGTCTCCCGCATTACAATATCAAACTCCTGCAATTTGCAAGTTGTTACTCGCGAGGGAATTTTTGACGAACAGGGTTTTTTTTACAGGTCAACTTCCTTTTGTTTTCATACATTATTTCATGAAAATAATCAAGAATTAGGTATTTTTTAGCAACAATTGTTTAGATTAAAATTTAGTAATCGATAACATTAATTTTTGCACTCATAAATAGACCAAAAATGCCCCATTTTGATCACAAAATATGACCCCCCCCCCCGGGCAGGTATGCATTTTAGTGTTCTGAGTAAAGCAGCATTTCATTGGAAATATTTACCTATTGATGATTTTCTTGCATTATAATCAATTTTTGGTTTTAGGTTTATTGGCATTTCCACTACATCTTTGTACCTACTTCAGTTGTATCCCTGCTTCTCTGCAATATTTCGTTGAGATTACGAGGACTCCCCTTTTTTCATGCCATTTGATAAAACAAGTACCTTGCCCATTTTCAATGACATACGTTTAACCTCTCTTTAGTTTCCTCCTAGTCACTTGAAGAGGATTTCCTCTTCTGTGTGAACGTATCGTTACCAACAGGTAAGTTTTGCTATCAAGCAAAATGTATAGAAATTTACAATAGTAGGTACCTACGTCTCATAACCAACTACTTTTCCGTGAGATTGAGTACGACTGATGTTGGCACAGTATTGTCTCTTTCTTTTCTAGCATATATTTCCAGTATCGCAGCAACTTGAAAACACTGATAAGGTAACCGCAGTTTCGCCAGATGTAACCATATTTCTTGATACTTCGCCAATAAAGTATCGACAAGGCACTGAATTTTATGAAGCCCTTCTGGACACTGGGAATTACCAGGAAAATCTTAGATTTGCAGAAGAACCTCAAAATGATTGCGACTAAAGGTAGGTTGATGGCGTAATTTCATTTATGTAGATAGGGATTTTTGGTGCAGAGTAGTTTAAAAGTCCAACAACTTCCTCATTACCGCCGATCTATGATCAATCTCAATTTCTGCGTGCTAAATTGAGTTGTTGGGAATAACTTTCAGCTTCTGTTTCATGTAGAACCTACGATCTCGGCTTGAGTGACAGTTGTTCTAGTAACTAGTTCATCTCCCCCCTCACACTCGTTATAATCAAAACTATTCCCCAATGCGGATCCGCTCCCGAGTCATAAAAAGAGTACAATCTGATTCACGCTTTTCCAGCTAGAAAAAGAACGAAAACGTACTAATATGAATACGAATAATTTAGAGTATATCACTCTGTTCCGGTGTTAGGATGCCATCATTCTCACACGCTATTTGGTACTAGAATGAGCTTTATTTAATATTTAAAAGTAGCATAAAACGCAACCTGGATCATAGTGGTACCGCGCCTGGGGGAGTTGGAACTGACCGAGCGATGTGTGTGACCGCTGAGCTTAACACGAGAAGGATGGGACCTCCTTTATACGAATGTGCTGAAGCAATTGCAAACGCCATCGGAGTCATTTGAATAGAGAACCACACACCTTACTCCCTCTGATATGGTAGTAAGTGATTCAGTACAGTTTTATGATTGTAAATTTACGAAAACTGACCTCTATTCGAGGATTTTGGCTAGTCGGCTAAGCCCCGCAAGGTTTTTCAATCGGGTTCCAGATCGATTTATTCTTGTATTTGTTTACAGCCCATGTTTATGGTGGGTCAGTATGTTGCAGGTAATTCATAATCGGAGACGTAATATGCACGTTGCTATAGAGCCCAGTTGGCCTTAGCCAAGGGCCGGAAGTCCAACTATTGGTGAATGTATTTTCCAACTACCCTCCCCCTCTTTATCTACTAGTACCAAGTTGAGTTACGATGTTACGATCATGACATCATGTTGTCCTACGTTTCCTACGTTATGGTTATGCGAGACAGACAAATGACAGAAAAAATTTAAAAGGGGAAGTTAAATTCTTGAGGATAATCTTTCAAGTTAATAGCAATGTGGAGTAAAATTTAATGTAGGTACCTAATCTTAGAGTGAGAAATGCGTTGAGTTTTCTGTAGCTGTTTTCTCCCTTCTGGTAATCAGCGAATGTCCAGAGCTAATCTCAAATTGTGTGGAGTTTTGGTCAGTAATTTCTCTGCTTCTACTTAATTTGATTGGATTTCTTTTATTAAAATTCATTCTCGCCATTTCTTGTGTTATAATTATGTGCACCTAATCGATCCTTATAAGAGCAGCACGTAGAGGCAGGTTTGTAGCTTGACGATCACGTGCCTGGGGATTTTAGTTAGTTGACGGGAGAATTGTTTTTTTTTTGGGTTTCGAGTTGTGCAGTCATTCTCGGTTGGTCTAGGTACGCTACATTTTCAACCGCACACATTTTTCAGTCCAACTGTCTTCATTCCCTTATCTTTTCATCGATTTTCAAATTTTTGTTAAAGGCGCTCCTTATTTTGTCCTTAGGCATTTTGATATGAACAAAAATATCTCCAACGATGTTGGTTTTAGAAAATATTGCCCAATACGTGTGAAACAGCGTTACCGTTACGTGTTACCCCATAACTCTAGTTGCAACACACTTTGCACCCTTAGGCGCAAACTTTTACTGCAGTGGTAGTATTTGGCAGTAAGTGGC
The DNA here is from genome assembly GCA_036250285.1 of Pyrocoelia pectoralis. Lineage (NCBI taxonomy): Eukaryota > Metazoa > Arthropoda > Insecta > Coleoptera > Lampyridae > Pyrocoelia > Pyrocoelia pectoralis. The sequence goes on along the minus strand of CM070080.1, from coordinate 18,844,892 downwards.
TGATATTACATATATGGTTTGGAATGTAATCTATAACTGAAAAACAAAGTATTTTGTATTAAGTTTTTATTTATCGAAATAATAGAATTTAGTAATAAATAAATTTTAACTTCTCAAGGACTGCAACAGTTTATCTTCATTTCTGTTCAACCAAGCAACGTTATCAGCTATTACAGCTACCACTCTTCCAAAAATATTCTTCGCTCTCGTTTCTCTCGCTCTCAATTCTTGAAACTACAAGTATCGTCGATTAACACCTTTAAAAAATGTCCTTGTTTAGTGACTTACCCTCTTTAAATGACTTGAAGAATACATTTGTGTTGCAAGTTCTTCAACTATCGATTTAGTATGGGAGCCAAACCTATAAGTAAGTACATTTTTGTTGGTATTTCAATGTGTTGATTCAATCTTAAAAAAAAACTCACATCTTTTCGATTCGATCAAAGTTATGCGTGATGAAGTTTAGTACTGTTTCCAAACCAACTTTGCTACTATAACGAATTGATGTACTAACGTGTTCGAATAATGTCATAGAATCTTCATCCATGGAATGTTTAAGAATTCTATACAATAAACTTAGTAGAAAGGTGCGTTATTTAAAGAAAATGAGTTAATACCGTTCTAATGAGTTTTCGTCTTTCGTACAGGCTAGTCCAGATCCTAGCCTAGTTTTAAGTTCGTAATCTTCTGTTTTGGTAAATAAGTCGAACACATATTCAAAATCCCTTTCGTTGTTGTTACGCATGGCGCCGCATAGTACCGCTGCCTGTAACGCAACAGGTATGTCTTCATGTCCGTTCTTCCAAGCAGTAAATTTACTTAAGGATTTGATTTTACACTCATTGTGGTCCATTTTGCAAAGCCAAAAGAGTATATCGGCACGATTTTCCTTATCGCTAGGCGTGTCATCTGATTTTTCTTCAAATGATAAATGTTGGTATATACCTTCAATCAGATGAATTACTCGTTTCTAGAAAAATTAATGTTAAGCGTAAGTACAAAATGGACGTTTTAGAAATACCTTAAAAATGGATCGACTTTTTAAATAATAAAATTTGTTATCTAAAGAGGCAAAGATATTCTTGAACACTGTCCAAACATTAGCATCGTACTCTCTTACGGCGTAGGTTTCTAGGTTGCCACAAACGGCAGGAGAAATGTCTTCGGTACTCATCAAAAAGCGACAATCGTAAACAAGTTTTGCTCTACTAAGTGGATGTATAAGATCTGGGTCGTTTCGTAAAGTATCAGCTATAAGACCCCAATTTCTCTCATCGTAATTTACCCTGTAGTAGCCTATAAAGGACACCATTAAAAAAGTTAGGCTCGAAATTAAAAGGCATTACCTGTCTGTTGCTTATTTACTATCAACCACTCGTCATCTTGTAAGTCAGGAACAGTTATCGTTCCTGTTGGAGTAGTGAGCCACGCGTCGGGCGTAGTTATTGAAAACGATGGGTGTAATTTAGTGGCATAATTGATCGGAATCATCCATTTACCAGGTTCTGTTTGATTGTTGGTGTTGTGAAATACTCTCTAAAAATTATTCTTAGATAGGCTTCATTTAAAAGATTTTGAATGGAAGAGTACCTGCTTCAGGTGAACGTTGTTTGATTTACTACCGTAATTTCTGGTGATTGTTACCACAGGAAAACCTTTGACAGAATCCCAACTTCCCAAGAAATCGGCAACTGTTGTAGATGGTGGTAATACCTTTAGTGAAGTTCCATCTAGTGCTTTTTGTAAGTTTCTGTAAAGATCACTAGGAACGGCTCCTTGATACTGCTTGTCGTAAAGATATAAAATCAAACCTTCCCTAAAGACAGGAGTTGAAAGAACATTTTCCAACATTCTTACTATGGCGCCGGCTGAAAGTGTTTAATATTAACTAAGCCTAATAATTAACTAAAATCATTTACATTTCTCGAAGGCGATTTTATCAAAAAAGTGAACAATGGTAGTAGGATCGCCCACAGGTGCATTCATAGGTCTTGTAAGAAGTGGATTACCGTCGTATTCCATTGCAGCACCACCACTCATAACTACAAATCTTCTCCAAATATCCATAGTTGGCTCGACCTGATGGTGTGATTATTAGAACAACAAAAAGGTCAATTGACTATCATTTACCTTATCGGCTAGGTAGTGTTCAAAATAATTCGCAAAACCCTCGCTTAACCAAACGTGTTCCCACCACTGTGGACTGACCAAGTTTCCAAACCACTGGTGAGCTATTTCGTGAGATATTATAGTCGCCGCTCTTCGTTTGAAGGTTAATTGAGAGTTTAGGGAAACCATCAGGAAGTCGCTTCTAAAATGTTTGATTGAAATTTGTTTAAAGCAAAACTAAATTTTTTATTTACCTGTACGTGATAAGTCCCCAATTCTCCATGGCTCCTGGTGCGTAATATAGTCTAGGAACGTAAGCGTGATCTAGTTTTTCAAATGTGTAACGCATTTTAACATAATTTTCCATTTCGGCGAGTATGTATACAGTTCTGTTTAAGGAATAGGCGTGACGCTGTTTGGCAATGTCATGTGCGGGTGCTAAAATGCGATGTCGATCTACGGTCTCGGAAAAGACCATTTCACTTACAATTATTGTAAGTAAATATGAGGACATGACTTCGGTTGGTTTGAAAACATCCTTTAATCCAGATGAAAATCTATAAATAAAGACAGTCAGAATTTGAATAATAATCTAGAAAACTATTTATTTACCTATGATCTAATGGTGTGTTTGATACTGTCATATAAACACTGCTCGGCCGTATTACCGTTAATCTAAAACGTGCTTTTAAAGCTGGTTCATCGAAACAGGGGAAAGCTCTCCTGGCACCAACTGGTTGAAAATGGGTGGTGGCAAATGTTCTAGAAAGAATTTATTGGGTATTCGATTGTAAAAATGAAATTTTAATACATACTTTTGATTCCCTTCACCATCTATATACTTGGCATAATAAAACCCTTGGAGATCGGTAGTGTTAAAGCTCCCTTTGAAGTTTGGTATGCTTATTACGTATCGGACACCGACAACAAGTGGCGTTGCAAGAGTGATAACAAAAAACTGTTGAGATTCAGATTCTCCGGGGCCAACTGATTCAATTTGCAAGGAACCTATGGATCCCTCTCCATACACTTTAATATTTTCCTTTGGTGGCATTGTTAATCCATATTGATGCATAGTGATGGTCCTGGCACTTTGCATTGCTTCAACAAATATCACCACGCTTCCGCTGAAGCTGTCTGTTTCAAAATCCGGTTTCATTTCCAAATAATAGGTTATTGGTTTCACTTCTTGAGGTAAACGGTAAGTTATTTCTTTGACTGGTATGGTCAAGACCACCTGGGCCGTCAACAACACAACAATTATTTTTAACAACATTTTTTCAAACCTGAAATCTAATGAACCATACCGGAGAATATTGAAGTAAGTAATGTGCCATCTGTTCGTACTTATATATTATACTTACTTAAATTTTGATGTTATCACAAATTTAAAGTGATATCTTCTTTTCAATAAAACATTGATAGAGCTTTTTAAAGTAATGATAAGTATATGGTGATAAAAGTGTGACGTCTGTCTACTGTGCGATCATTATTAATTAGAGTTTTGAGTGATGCTAAATTTATTATGCACTGTTAGCACTTCCTTGGAGCTGGTGCACATTTCATTGAGTCACCATTGATTTTAAGTGATATACAAATTTTCCCTGTATCTACGTGGGTAATAATGTCAGCGGACATCTCTACTATTCTACTAATTACTTGAAAAATTTCTAGTCAATCTTTTGTATTTTCACTTTTGATTCCTTTCACAACCCGTTAGATACTTCATTTTAACTCCGAAGGTGCTTACAAACCATCAGCAAGACCCTTTCCCTCACCCTCATTTTTCATGAAATTGTATAAAGTAAGCACAAAAGACTATCCGCACAATTCTACGTATAAAGGCAGTTGTTAAAGTGACAAAGATAAGCTCCACTGAAGTGGTGACAGTAGATACCTCATGTTGAGGTCATAATCCCACTACGGCGTATCGCAAAATTTTATCGCCACTTATGCTAATATGCGCCCCTTTAAATTTCTACAGGCGTACAATCTAGCATCGTATGACCTCTGTTACGCCGTGAACAGTTGATGAAGATTGTTTTGTCAAAGGCCTCCTATGCCTTTTCGGCGGACTGTTCATAGTCCAACGATTTCTTAATCGGTCTTAGAACCAAATGCTGATTAGAGACAGCAAAAAACGTGTTAACCCTAAACCCCTTATGTATGTGTCACACAGTCTTTGAAGTGTAGTTTTAATGAGACTCCAGTAGTAGTGAAGTAACCATCACTTGGTTATGTAAGCTCACTACAAAACACGGCTAGGGTGTGGGTAATCTGTGTATCACACATCAGTCACAATTATCACGTGATTGAAGTGCCTTGCGTCAAGCTTGCGTCATAAGACATTTCTGCCTCAGGTTAATATAAAACTTAAATAAAGCTTTTAAAACGAATAGGGTTATTGAGAACTGAGTCAAATTATTTTTTTTAAAACGAATGGTGTGTTATTGACAGGGTTAACTTAAGTCAATCATAACGTGCAAAAAGAAAACACCTAATGGATACCTATAACCAAAGAGAATATATAATATGCTCTTTGCTATAACTATAACACCTTGATAGAGCCAACTCCGAAACAAAACGCAAGTGCAAGTTGTAGGTCTTGCAAAAAACAGCAAAATACAATATCGTTGTGTTTGTTGTTTTATGGCATTTTCTATTCTCTTTGAAATTAATTTCACAAACTACAGTTGAAAGAATTTGATTTAGCTACTGCTAAGAATCAACTAGTCAACACAAGGTCATATCTACAAAAGTTGCATAGTGATGCAAGTTGATGCAAGAGAATTGGTAGAAGAACTTAATAATAATATTTCACCTTTATTTGTAATTGATGTTCTTCCATCTTGATTGAAGGAAGCAACAAAGCCTCTGTTGGAGCCTGGAAAAATATTTTGTAATGTGTTTGTAATTATGTATTCAATATGAGTACATAATACCATAGATAAGTTTCTGTGATAATACATGTTTGATTTTAGCTGTCACAGCGAATATCTCGGTAACTTTTAGAGATATGATAAAATGTTATAGAAGAAAAGTAGTTCTACATTTAATTTAGTATTATTTGTTATAGCCAAAAAAACAATTGAAAGTCAAATATTATAGGTGCAGCAAATGCATTCAAAATTTAAATGGAACCTATCCAATTTTATTACATATTTTGAAACTGTACAAAATTCTCTTTGCAACGATATATCACATGTCATAGTTATCTAATCAATTAAAAACGTAAATCGATAATTAAGTAACAAATGCACGCTTACGTAGATTAACGAGCTTTATTCGAAATAGTAGGCGAGGAAACAATTGAAATTATTTGTCAGCTTCCAGTTGAACAATGTTCCTTAATACTATCTTGACAACATATGCCATCATTCAATATAAATGTTAAGGTAAAAGTATATAATTCGGTAATTGTATACATTTACCGGTAATAGTATACAGGGTGACCCAGGGCTGTGTGATCGGTCCATAACTTTTTTGCTATTCAAGATATCGACATGCGGTTTTCACCGCCAAGTAAGCACACTTATACTGCACATTATAAAAATATTTTGATTATATACAGAATGTTCCTAGACAGGGTGGTAAACCAAAGTTATGTTTTTTTAAATGGGACACCCTGTATATTTGTACATTATTAGTTTTTACATGAAAAAATAATGGCACTTTGTATAGGTCACTATGGGGCTCGGGTCTAGCTCTCTCCGTTTCGGCGTTATTCAACGTTTTGTTCGAAAAAAGACTCATATTTGATGGATCACTGCCCAGTAGGCCATGGATGTTTTTCGAAAAACTTGCCACAGAAAATTTTAGAATAACTTGGAATTTTAATAAATAGTCGACTTTTAGTCCATGCATGCACACACTATACAGGGTGTGCTGAAACGCAAAAAGTCGAATAACTCTTTTTTTATAAATGGAACACCCTGTATTTCTGTTCACGAGTCGATTCAGTTTTTTATAAGCTTTCCACTGATATGCATTTTGTATGGTCAATTCTGGATAGTTATTGAGATTTTCCGGAGAAACTATTGTAATTATGAAGAAGTTGTAGATTTTTGCAAGTAGGCTGCTGCAGCGAAGCTAAATCGCCTAGGTTATCTGTAGGTTTAGTATATTTTTTTCAAATGATACAAAAACTGATAAATATATACATTTACCGAATTATATACTTTTACCTTAACATAAGGTACAATATAACATAAACAAAGTAACAATAAATTAATAAGTAAACTTGGTTTAAAATTTCAGTTCATAATACCAAGCCCTAGACGCTAGAGTGTTTGTTCAAAGTGACCTCCGATATTTGCCATACATTTTCAACATCAGTTTATCACGTTTCCTTTCGCTTTTTGCAACATGTGTTGTGTTATTTGGCCACATGCCCTAGTAATACGAGTTTTAAGATCCTCTAGATCTTGTGGACAAGTAACATAAACTTGTTGTTTGAGAAAACCCCACACAAAGAAATCTAACAGATAAATCTGGCGATCTCGCTGGCCAGTTGATAGGGCCACCATTTCTTGTCCATTTTGCACCAAACTTTTTATTTAAAATATTCCTGACGTTTCGTGCATTGCGGGGCGGTATACCATCCTGTTGGAACCACATATTGCGTCGTATGTCTAGGGGTATTTATCCAGATAAAATTCGAATTCTGTCAGAAGAAAATCGGCATATCGTTCCGCATTAAGCGATCCTTGATAAAAATAGGGACCTACTGTAGTATCGTTTATTAGAATGATAATTTAATCAATCAACTATAAGAACAGAGTGAGTGTATGTACCTAATATTATTGTTTGACAGTTTGTGAAAATATAAAATAAGAAACTCCAAATAAAGCTCTCGCTTATTAAATATATCCAAACTCTGTTAGGTTATCGGTCCAGTGCGTATTGGCGTTAAGAAGAAAATAAAAATAGAATGGCTGAAGGTTTGTCTAATAATTATATGCGTTTGCAACAGTTCGATGGCACAAATTTTAGTAATTGGAAATTTCGTGTGAAGATTTTGTTGGATGAAAAAGATTTAACAAAATACATCGAAGAAAAATTAGATGACATTTTGACTAGTGTATCTTCAGAAAGTCGTGATGCAACAAAGAAAGAAGAAAAATCAGCGCGTTCAATTTTAATACAAGCAATTCACGACAGCCAATTGGAATTGGTGAAGGAGAAAGAGAGAGCGAAAGAAATTTGGAACACATTGTGTACTATATTCGAACGAAAAAGCATTGCATCGCAGTTACTGTTGCGTAAACAACTTTTAACGATGAAATACGATGACAATGAGGATATAACTGCTCACTTTCAAGTTTTTGACACAAAGATTCGTGAATTGAAATCGGCTGGCGTAAAAATGGAAGATCTTGATGTTATTGTTCATATTGCTCACAATGCCAGACAGTTATTCGAATTTAGCTACTGCAATAATTGAAACAATGAAACAGGATGATCTGACATTGGATTTCGTTAGAACTCGTTTAACAGATGAATACAACAAGCGAACTGGTGATGTTGGATTGAATAAATCAAGTGAACCTGGTGCGATGTTTTCGAAAGGAAATCATCTGTTATCACTGTAAAAAGCCAGTCCATCTAAAATCCCAGTGTTTTCTCAACAAACGGATTAAAAATCAGAAAAAGAATTCTAAAAAAGCGAATAATGTGGTTAATAATAGTATGTCGTCGATGTGTGTTTTTACTAACTATCAAAATAAGTCATGCAATGACATGTCGACGAAATGTGAAGCACACGTAGCACAGTATGGTGGTGACTCATCAGTCATCACGTATTAAATTTATACTGGATTCTGGTTGTACACAGCATATGGTGAATGACAAACGGTACTTTAGTAATCTGAATACAATCAATCAAATTGAGATTTATGTTGCAAAGAAAAGTCAAAGAATTTTGGCAAGGCAACAGAGTGACATCGTTGTCAAAATATTTTGTGATGGTGAATCATCGACAAGGAGAATGGACAATGTTTTACTTGTCAACGATTTAAAATGCAATTTGATGTCGGTTCGTAGTTTGATGAATAAAGGCTATAGTATCGTTTTCAAGGGCGATTACGCATATGTATCGTATAACGGAAAGACACAATTTACGGCACGTGCAAACGGAAAGCTATACGAAGTTGATTTTCACGTGGATAGCAACGTATTCGCTAGTTTTTCAAGTGAGAAAAATTTACAAAACGTTTCTCATAGTTTGTGGCATTTTAGATTGGGTCACTTGAATGCAAATGATATGAAAAAGCTGGTCAAATTAAGCGATGGACTAAATGTGAATGTGGAGTGGACGTTGACTGAAAGTATTGGGAATCATGTGTGTTTGGAAATCAAACACGGTCATCATTTCCAAAGTATAAAAATCGTTCAACACGAATTTTGGAGCTGATACATAGCGATGTATGCGATCCTGTTCCAACAACCGCATATGATGGTTCAAAGCATTTCGTCACGTTCACAGATGATTATTCACTAGCGTCCATGGTATATTGCATTCAAAATAAAAGTGAAGTGCTTGAGAAATTTAAAGATTTTGTTGCAATGGCAGAAGCATTTCATGGTAAACTAATTGCAAAACTACGAGCTGACAACGGTGGTGAATACATATCAAATGAATTTAGAAGTTTTTGTAAACAAAAGGGCATACAAATGTCATTCACCGTTCCGTACAATCCAGTGCAAGAAAAAGCTAGAACCATGTTATTAGCTAGCAATCTTGATCATAAATTTTGGAATGAGGCAATTATTGCGGCAAATTATATCAAAAATCGTTCACCTACGAGTGCAGTGGGTAAACAATTCGAAACAAAGACACCAGCTGAAATATGTTTTAGACAAAAACCGAATTTGGCACATTTGCGTATTATTATGGAATGTTGAGCAACAAAAGCTGATTATTGGTCGAAGTGTAACATTTAATGAGGCATCGTTATTGAATCAATCGAAAATGATACAAATTATTGGTTCAGAGGCGGCAACAAACCAAGAGACAACAGTAAATGATCAAATGTGCGATGAAGGATGAAGGGGCGGATGATTCAAGGAATGGCATTTTTGATAATGCAAATGATCTTTCAACAAATTATTATCAAGACAACGAAGATGTTAATGACATTGATAAAAATGAGAGCGATATCTACAAGACTAATTTGGATAGTGTTGGTAACAGCATGCAACGGAACCACGGTGTCAATTTGGACGACACCGGTAACAAATATAATGTTAACAGTGCAAATGGAAATTGCATTGGCAATATCGATCAGCAGATTGTATTGTATTGTATTAGTGTTCCAAAAAAAAATTTGACCTCTATGCAATTTTTACATAACTTTGCGTTTCTGAATACGTAGATTCAAAATATGAAAAAAAATTCTGGCAAGTTGCCACGAGACTTCCCTCGTATTAACACTTTTTTCAAAAAATAAATATAGCTGAATTCAGAAAAAAATACTCTTAAACTACATAAAAAAACTGCAACTTTATCTTATAAAAAAAATGAGTGCCGCCATTTTAGCTTATACCTATATACATCAAAGGTGATATTAGCATTTTCGCCCTTAGGCCGAATGCAATCGATTGGCTGAGTATCGAGCGTTGCAGTCATTTTTTAAAAATTATTTTTTAACACTTTTTCAAAAAATAAATGTAGCACAATATATATTGCCGAATTCAGAAAAAAATACTCTTTTAAAATACACAAAAAAAACTGCAACTTTATCTTATAAAAAAATGAGTGCCGCCATTTTAACTTATACCGGAAGTGACGTCATCAAAGGTAATATCAGCATTTTCGTCCTTGTCCCGAATGCAATCGATTGGCGAAAACCGCATTTCGATAACTTTAATAGTTTCTGAGTTTAGAGCGTTGCAAGGAATGTGTACGTACAGACTACTACAGACTACAGACTACAGACGACAGACGGAAATTTTTTTTTTTCATTTTTTGATTCTACGTATTCAGAAACGCAAAGATATGTAAAAATGTGCATAGGTCAATTTTTTTTTTTGGAACACTAATACAATACTTCCCTTTTACTTCGTACTCGGGAAGTAAAAATTCCGTCTGTCGTCTGTAGCATAGACTAAATACTATGTCTGTAGTCTGTAGTCTGTACGTACACATTCCTTGCAACGCTCTAAACTCAGAAACTATTAAAGTTATCGAAATGCGGTTTTCGCCAATCGATTGCTTTCGGCCCAAGGACGAAAATGCTGATATTACCTTTGATGACGGCACTTCCGGTATAAGCTAAAATGGCGGCACTCATTTTTTTATAAGATAAAATTGCAGTTTTTTTATGTAGTTTAAGAGTATTTTTTTCTGAATTCAACAATGTTTATTTTTTGAAAAAAGTGTTAATACAAGGGAAGTCTCGTGGCAACTTGCCAGAATTTGTTAGTATAGAAAATGTTTTATACTGACTAATTCCTAAATCAGTCACTGCTTGGCGTATTGAATTTCGCGGATGTGCTTTAAAATTCGCTAATACTAAAATATCTTCATCATTTGCGCACGTTCATCTCGTATCTTCGTATCTGATTATTAAATCTGCCCTTTCTTCGTAAATTACTTTCGATTCTTACAAAAGTACGAGGATGGGTATGCCTCCTTTCTGGATACATGATACATTGCGTGGTACACCATACAAGCTTCTCTACTATTATGTCCATTATCATTACATCTGATGTAAGTACACCCTTAGCATATCCATTTTTTCATCATTAGAATAATTATCATATCACCTATTTCATGCTACTTAAGATGAAAATAACAATAGGTACGTAGAAATTTACACAGTGAGTTTGACATGAAAGTTGTAGCAATTGTTTTCATGGCCTACTTTCTCAAAGCGATATGATCAATTCGCCTAAGTGTGCATTTATTACTTAATAATTATAGATTTACGTTTTTTAATTGCTTAGATAACTATGACATGTGATATATCGTTGCAAAGATAATTTTGTACAGTTTCAAAATATGTACAAAAATTGGATTTGGATACATTCCATTTAAATTCTGAATATATTCGCTGTACCTATAACATTTGATTTTCAATTGTTTTTTTGACTATAACAGATAATACAAAATTAAATGTAGAACTACTTTTCTTCTATAACATTTTGTCATATCTCTATAACAGTTGCCGAGATATCCGCTGTGACAGCTAAAATCAAACCGACTGTAAAGTATATAAAAATGTTACTATACGGTGCCGGTGGTGCCCCAACTTTTCACAATAGAATGTTACCGTGATAGTTAAATTAAATTATTGGTAGTTACCAAGGTAATCAAAACTTTTTCGTGCAATTAAGTATACCTACTTATGTTGACTACTTAGATATCACTATAATACCAAAGAGTATCTTTGATATCTAATACTCTCATCCTCGTGCATAGTTTAATGAGTAGGTACACTACCAAAATGGAATTATGGTGTATCTACTTCTCATCATTTCTACTTTAAAGTATTGTGGTTTTTTATTATAGGTACTTTTACTGTGCGATTAGGTATATCTTTGCTGAAAACTAACATCTACTCCCCCCCCCCCCCCCCCCCCCAAACATAATAAGAAAATGAATTGATATAATACTTTTATATTCCAGACTATGGGAATGTTCACAAATCATTATTTGTTATCCGTAATTGTATTATATTGTATGTATAGTGGGACGAGATCTAGTACGTACCTACCACGATATAAATTGCGTACCTACCAACTGATTTTCAAGCATCAACTGCTATAGCTATTACTTACTAGTATCGCCCTCACTAAAAATGGTGCTGAACATCGCATTGACACGGGAGCTACGTACCTACATAATTATTACCTCTCATCCAAAAGAAGCATGTTTCAATTCTTCTCCTTAGAAATACGGTTACCTCGATCGGGTCCCAACTTGCGTCGATAGGAGAAAGACAAACACGCTTATCTTTAAATAGCAGTGTTGATCCTTAGTGAACCATGTACCTACCTAATTAAAGCATCTTTTTTTGTGTACCTAATTATAACTATGTCCTTACTGCTTACATAGTCCATGAAAACAGTGAGGATTGCATAACAACAATTATAAGTGCTAGACCTAAGATACGCTGTTCTCTACCTTATCTTTTATGTAATGTGTAGATTTGATACCTACCACTTGAATTTTCTTTACAAAATTTTCCGTTGAACTTTACAATTCGTTGCATAGCAAACGGTTTTTGGACTTTGGTCACATGTGAGAGATAATTATCACAAGATCTGCTTATCTTATCTTATCTTTTTTGAATCAGGAGGTATGCTTACAAGGTGACACTACGCTATAAAGGTAGTGGACGTTAATTTGCATAGACGTGTTCTAAATGATAACGACAAATAATTTTGTAAAAATCGGCGCACCTAAATTTTAAGAGTACCTATATAGTTGATTTTTCAGTTTTTGTACATTTTGTACATATTATAACGTATGCCCGATAACGGTACCTATTTGTTTATTATGCATTAAATTGATAAAGAGTTTCCTTTTTACTCAACGAACTAAAATATAAGCCGTTGCACGTACTTTTTACGGTTTTCAGGTAGTAAGTTATAACGTCTTCGGGCGCGTACCTAGGGGAGGGGGGTTCTTTGGTTACCCCCCCCCCCCCCCCAAATTCATTAAAGGCTCAACTCAATCTCTACTCAGTAGCGTATCACGCAGAGAGCTAGCTTAGGTTAATAAAATTATTTTAGAGTACTGGGAAAACGAACGAATGCTTGATGTTAGTGACATTACTTTAAATGTATGTTTGTCACCAGAAGACGATGCCGACCTAGACGATGAGTGGATAAACAATTTCTTTTAAATTTTTATAATTCTGCGATTTTTAATTACACAATAAATATTAATACCTAACAAATTAATTTACTATGTAATACTTCATTTTTTTTAAATTTGTGTTAAAATAGTTAATTAATACTAGGTGAGCGTGGTGATGGCGAATTTATTACTAATAAATTTATTTAAATAAGTTTTTCACTTTTTTTATATGAAAAAAGATACTACGCCAATGAGTGCTCCCGCGCTTTATTTGGTAACAAATTTAAATGGCGGCCATATTGCAGAGGTCTAATTATTCGTGAAACCCACTATACCTAATCCATCATTATAAGAGCAGCAACCCACACATCTTCGCCCAACTCATTCTAACGTAGGACACAAAACTGCTGAAAAAAGGACCTCAAAATGAAATTAATATGATGTACTTATATATGGAAAAATAGATATTTTATACGACCCTGTCACCCTAGGTACACTACAGTCTCTTCATTTTTTTTTTAAATATGGTCACATATTATTTATTTATTTGTTGTTTTAGGCTGTCGGCTGCAACATGACCTAAATTGAACTTCAGATGGGGTAGTCTTTTTGAGTATCACTCATACTTACGTAAATAGAATGTTTCATAGGTAGATACTGTAGTATTCTTAGTAGTTTTTTATTTAATGAAAATAACTTGTCATACAATCATTTATAATCTGACAACATTACCTTGATGCCTAGCAACCTAATCCTTAATCTAACGTTCACTACATCCTTCCTCTTTCCCAAAAAAAAAAACAAACAAACAAATAAACAAGAACAAAAAAAAACAAACAAACAAAAATTAACAATAAAATAATCAATTTACACAGAAGACTATTTATATACTATACTATCCATAATTAAAATTATATAATAAGTTCCCTTCCAAGGTTGTACTGCACATTCAGTCCCACCCCAGGTACCTACACCATATTATTGAGGACGAAGATGATAGGAAGTTCTAGTATATACTGTCCCATTATTGTCTTTTACATCATACGATCGATAATTTTTGTCACTTACAATTTTACCAGTAATCCACTTATTGGACTTTGGATCTTTCTTAAACCATACATTTTGATCAATTTTAAAACTGCTCTTCGCCCTTGTGTTCCTATTATAATTTTTTACATTTTTTTCTTTACTTTTAACAAATTCACTTCTTACATTATCATTTAATCTTGGCATTAAATATTCATAAGTTACAGGTAATTTAGTTTTAACATTTCTATTCATCATTAACTGAGATGGAGTAAACTTCGTTCCAGATACTGGTGATGATCTGTATTGCAGTAATGCTAGTCTATAATCCGATTTATCTTCAAGACATTTTGTTAATAATTTCTTTGCAATTTGTACTCCGCGTTCTGCCATTCCATTCGACTGCGGATAGGTATCGAGGACTAGAGTAAGTGAATTTAAAACCCCATTCCAAAGCAAAATTTCGACACTGAAATGAGTCAAAAGGAACATGATCTGCTATTACCTCCAATGGTATGCCAAAAGAAGCAAATACATCTATCAATGCACTTATTATACTTTGTGCCGATTTGCTTGGAATAACTTTTATGTCTAACCATTTTGACATATAGTCAAATATTATTAGATAATTCTTTCTATTGAAATCCATAATATCAATTCCTATTTTAGAAAATGGCAAAGATGGCACTTCATGAGTTAAAAGAGGCTCTTTAGTATTATTATTTTGATATGTTTGACAGATAATACATCTTTTAACATAATTTTCAATATGGACATCAATTTGTGGCCAATAATACAAAGTCCTCGCGGTTTGCTTCATCTTAGTTATTCCTAAATGACCTTCATGTAATTTCTTCAAAATAATAGTTCTTAATATCTTAGGAATGACAAGTCTATGGTTCATAAAAATTAATTTCTGATCCAGTGACAAATCTTGACGAAATTTATAATAATATTTTAAATTATCAGGTACATTTTTTATATTTTCTGGCCACCCATTTTTAATAAACTCTATTATTTGACTTAATTCTTCATCTTTGGAGGTTTCTAATATTAACTGATATTTTTGATTATCTGAACATTGTAAGTGTGTAGCAAGTCCAATACAATGTATTACTTCATACATATACGACTGATCATCCTCCGTATCTTCTAAGAATGACCTTGATAACAAATCAGCAATATGCATCAATCTGCCTTTTAAATACTTGAACTGAATATCATATTTTAACAATTTTAATTTAAGTCTTTGCAAGCGAACCGAAGGAATGTCATGTACCTACTCCCCTTTTTAATATGGTCTCTAACGGTTTGTGATCATTAAATACTATGCATTTTCTACCATATATATAATAATGAAACTTTTTTGTTGCCCATACCACACTCAGTAATTCTTTTTCAATTTGCGAAAAATTCTTTTCTGCTTCTGTAAGGCTTCGCGATGCATAAGTTACTGGTTGGTTATCTTGCATAAGACAACAACCTAACCCATCTTTACTGGCATCACATTGTATCGTTATAGGTAAGGAACTCGTAAAATTTTTCAAAACAGGTGCACTACTGATGCTCTTTTTAATATTACGAAATGCATTTTCATGTAGGTACATCTGTCCAAATCCAAATTGTATCTTTCTTTAATAGCGATTGTAAAGGTGAGGCCAGGTCGGCCAGCTTACAAATAAATTTTCTTAAATAATTAATCATTCCTAAGAAGATTTGTAATTCTTTCTTATTAGTTGGGTTTTTAATATTCAATATGGCTTTTACTCTTTCAGGATCAATCTTCATACCTTCCTTAGAAAAAATGTGTCCAAAATACTTAACTTCTTTTAGTTTATATTGAAACTTTCTTTTATTGAATCTGACATTATGATTATCAGCCAGAGAAATGTTATCCCTACTACTAAAAGGTCTAACATTTCTCTGTTATCAGCACGCTCAAACACTTGTGTTAATATTTTGTCATGCTCCTCTTCATTCTCAGCACATATTAACAGGTCATCGCAGTAGATTACTACACCGGGGATGTCCCCAAATGCGTTTTCACTGTATTTTTGAAAGATTTCTGGGGCTACTGATAGACCAAAGGGTAATCTAAGAAATTTATAACATCCAAGGGGACTACTAAATGTACACAGATCTGTGGAACTGTCTGATAGTTTTATGTTATAGAAACCATCTGATAAATCCAGAACCGAAAAAACAGATTTATTATTTAATTTAGTAATTATTTCTTCCAAGGTGGGAATTAAATGGTACTCTCTAATTAAAACATGATTCAAATCTTTTGGATCAAGACAAATTCTTAAATTACCATCACTCTTCTCAATGATAACTAAATTGCTTACAAAGGATTTAGGGTGTTCAACTTTCTCAATAATCTGGTGTTCCACTAAACTCCTCAGCTTAACTGCCAGGCGATCCATCAGGGCATGAGGAACTCGTCTAGGAGGCTTCACTACTACCCGCGCGCCAGACTGAATGTGCAGTTCTAGTGGTTTATCAAATTCTCCGATACCCTGGAAAAGTTTTTTATGTTGATTAATAATTAATTCTCTCTCTTTAATATTAATGCTGTTGATGTTATTTTTATAAGTTTTATTTTCAATATTAATATTATTCAATAACTTTAAATTTATTAATGAATTTAATCCCAAAATAGGAGTTACTTTCTCTTTAATAATTATAAATTCAATCTTATTTTGCATATTGTTGTTATCTACACATAATAACCTTTTCCCCACAGGTTTAATTTTAGTACCTCCAAATGCCTCCAATATTATATTTGTCTCATCCCACCCAGGATTATCATCATTGACAATTTTTCTTAGATCCCTTAACGAGAGTACATTCACTTGAGCACCGGTATCACACTTAAAGTTTACTTTCTTATTTTCCACCGTTAATGTTAATGACCATTCATTATTACTAATATTACAGTCATTACCTATAGAATGGCACGCTTTAACTAGTCACAACTCCTGTATTAAATTATTTTCATCTGCAGAGGAGTTAATTTCATCATTACCAGAATTAACTTGAACACAATTAATATTCTTATTTTTGCAACCATATGAAAAATGGTTTAATTTATGACATTTATTGCAAGTTTTACCGAAAGCTGGGCATTGACGAGGCCCATGTTCTCTATTACATTTAAGGCAATGATAATAATTTTTATTAAAATTATTCTTATCAACTTTTTTGTTATCATTATTAGAATTATTATTATTATACTTAGCTTCCTTCTGGGCGAATTTCTGTTGCCGATGTTGTTCAACAGCGTCAATCGAGATTACTACCTCTTGTTGTTGTTTCTGAATGGTCTTAGCGTGCTCCCAAGACAGCTCCATTGCTCTACACATGTCCACTGCCTTAACGAGAGTGAGATCTCCAACTTCAAGAAGTTTTCTCTGTAATTTCATGTCCCTGATGCCCATGACTATTCTATCTCTGAGCATCCGATCTTCTAAATCTTTATAGTTACAGTTTTTTACCAACCTTCTTATGTCTGAATAAAAACTATCAAAATTTTCTCTTTCTTCCTGCTTTCTGGTGTTAAAGTTAAATGTGCTTATCATCTCATTCTGCTTTGGTGCAAAGTATTCATCAAATAATTTTAATACCTGTTCATATTTTTGTCCTTCATCACCTTTACTAAGTACATTGAAAAATAAATCCTGCGCTTCTTGACCAATACAGTTCAATAAAATAGCTGCCTTCCTATTTTCAGATAATCTTTCAAATCCCGCCGCCGTGATAAATATTTGAAATTGTTGCTTAAATTTTTTCCATTTCGGTAATAAATCTTCAATAGTGTCCATCGACAGTATTGCTGGCATTTTATATTCAATGTTAGCCATATCTTTGGTTAATTCTTTCTCTTCCAAAATCTTAATGTCTTCCGTCGTTACAGACATACGATTTTTTTTAAATCTTGAGTAATTATTTCACCCGATCTTTTATTAATGTTAATTATTTACGCATAGATACTTAAACCGACTGCGCCATGTAGTATTCTTAGTAGTTTTTTATTTAATGAAAATAACTTGTCATACAATCATTTATAATCTGACAACATTACCTTGATGCCTAGCAACCTAATCCTTAATCTAACGTTCACTACAGATACTTTCTGTAAACATGTAAAGTATGCAATAATGCACATTTGTGTGTAGGTATGTAAGAGCCTGACTGTAGGCTTACACAAACGTTACCTATTGACAAAGTTGAATTGAAATATTGTGTAGGTGTACTAGGTACACCTAATCTAGTTGCACATTGACTATGCGTCATCATTATAGTATAATGTAAGAACTATCCCGTGTGAGGAGGCCGTTTAACCATTGTGTGTACATTGTGAAAATGTAAGTGTGTAAGTACATGCACAGTATATGATTGTGTCACATTATGTATATTGTATATAGGTACTTATTAGCACAATAGATACCAATGGCCTGTATGGGTAGTTGGCGGAAGGGTTGTTTTTTTTGTTTCGAGTTGCGCAATCGTTCTCGACTGGCCAGACTGGCCTATAAAAAAATACGTACGCTACAGCACCAACATAATTTTGTTGGTATTTTGTAAGCAGTGTATCCAACTGACGTGGAGTTTTGGTCCAAATCTTTTTATTATAGGTATAGGTTGACAAGGTTGACACTTATTTTTTAGTGTTGTGTGATTCATACAAATACAATGAACTCTAATTTAGGCGGCAGTCGCACAGAGAGACGACCGACCATGGCCATCCGCAACCGTCCAACTTCGACCGACCAAACATTAAACAACCGTCGCACAGGGAAGACCCTGCAAGACCAACCGATTTTTAAATGTCGCGCTAAAGTCGATAATAATTCTGCAGGTTTCTACATACACACCATAAATAAAATCGGTATTTATGGTACCCACAGTAAATTAAACAAATTAAGCAAATTAAACAACTTCATTCATCCACTTCCTCGACTGTCCACCCATCCATACTTAACAATAATAAAATAATTCAAAAAAAATAATTATATCAGGTTAGTAAAAAAATTTCAAATGTTATGAGTCACCGACCGTTAATCGTCGACCAAAAGTTTAAAGCCGGGTTGAAATTTCAAACCGTACGGTCGTGGTTGCTTGTGTGGACGATCGTGGACGGTCGTTCTTGTAAGACGTGCTCTATCTACCAACGTGGTATTGAAATTTTGGTTGGTCGTCTTTGGTCGGCGACCAAAGTCTGTGCGACTGCCGCCTTACAGTTCATTGTTCATTCATATGCCGGCAAAGACAGATGCCTGTGATACCGGCCATCGGTAGTCAAAATGCATGTAATAAATGACGGTAATGTAGCCACAGTTTGGCATCTTTTATGACAGATACACCGCCGTTATAACATCAAATTTTTAAGGTTAAGGATTGTTTTTTAATTTCCCATTATTTGGAATTAATCCAAAACATTAACGCAGTGAAATTATACTTTTTATGCAATGTAATTTTTGATAAATAATTACTCCATTAAGATATATCAAAATGAACTTGGGACCTACAAATCAATACGGCAATGGTTTATTATATGCCGGATTTAATCAAGATCAAGGTAGTTTGACAACATAATATTTAACCTGTATTTGCTAATTCAAAAACAAATTAGGTTGCTTCGCTTGCGCCACTACAAGAGGTTTTCGAGTGTACAATTGTGATCCGTTAAAAGAGAAGGAGCGACAAGATTTTGAA
The DNA here is from genome assembly GCA_036250285.1 of Pyrocoelia pectoralis. Taxonomy (NCBI): domain Eukaryota; kingdom Metazoa; phylum Arthropoda; class Insecta; order Coleoptera; family Lampyridae; genus Pyrocoelia; species Pyrocoelia pectoralis. Next base: position 18,825,235 of record CM070080.1, on the reverse strand, counting down.
GATGGTGGTCTTAGTTACGTGGAAATGTTGTTTAGATGTAATTATTTGGCATTAGTCGGTGGAGGAACGAAACCACTGTATCCACCAAATCGTGTTATGGTATGGGACGATTTAAAGAAAACTACACCAATATCGTTAGATTTTAATGCACCAGTTTTAGCAGTTAGGTTACGAAGAGATCGAATAGTTGTTGTTCTCGGTATTTATTTTAATGTGACTCGTAGTTTTTTTAATTGCTTAATTTTAGAGGGAGTCATTAAAGTATATACATTTACGCAAAATCCACAGCAGCTACATGTGTTTGAGACAAGTTTAAATCCCAAAGGGCTTTGCGTCTTATGTCCCAACAGTAACAATTCCTTGCTGGCATTTCCTGGTCGAAAAATAGGGCATGTACAGGTAGTAGATCTTGCAAATACAGAAAAATCTCCTTTAGATATAGCTGCACATGAAACATCGTTGAGTTGTATATCTCTTAATTTGCAAGGGACTCGTTTAGGAACCACCAGTGAGAAAGGAACATTAATACGAGTGTTCGAGACCTCCACTGGTCATAAATTGATTGAGTTAAGGAGGGGTGCACATCAGGTGTGTTTTATTATATTTATAATGAACTACATCTTTTTTTTTGTAGGCAATTATTTATTGTATTAGCTTTAATCATACATCTACATGTTTGTGTGTCGCATCTGATCATGGCACTGTTCACATATTCTCATTGGATGATCAGAAATTGAATAAACAGTCATCTCTTGCTAATGCAACTTTCTTACCAAAATACTTTTCGTCAAAGTGGTCATTTTGTAAATTTACAGTACCAAATGGTCCACCATGTGTATGCGCTTTTGGGGCCGATAATAATTCCATAATAGGTAAGGTGTAAAATTACAACTTTACATTTCTATGATTGTAATATTGCAGTTATATGTGCTGATGGATGTTACTATAAGTTTATATTTAATAGTAAAGGAGATTGCACAAGAGATGTAAGTGCACAGTTCCTGGAAATGACTGATGATCATCCGTAGCTTTACGCCTTTGTTGTAGTTAGTGATGCCACTTATAATTCTAATACTCTTAACATCACTTCAATGGATTTGAACTCATATAATATGTATATTCCATTTATTTAAATTCTTTATATACAGCTATTTGTGATTGGGAAATCATTACTTGACATGTTTCAGAAATATGTTAAATTTTAAGTAATCTGTTGATTTTTATTTCTATTTGTTTTATGCCTAACTGCTTTGTATTAGGCAGATTATGTTTATCTGTATATTGTATTGCACATATTTTATTATAAATTGTTTTTGTATTAGATCTGTTGATGTTTTATTATCAAAATGTAGGAACATTGCATATTGTTCACAACTTTGGTTGAAATTACTATTGATTTATTATCTACTTCTACCTCATCTATCTGTGACATAATTGTCTTAAATATGTTCCACTCTAATCATAGTTGTGTAAATGCATTTCGGAAGGTTACCGTGATTTCTTAATCTTACGCATATCTTGCTTTTCTTTGATCCACATTTTCATCTTTCTTTTGGCGATTTTAGATTAACTAGCAATTATTTTCTTGTACATGTTACACCTGTATACAAGCTTATTCACCTAAGATAATGAGACTGGCCAGGTAAAAATGCAATCCAAAATGTGCTTAGTAAAATGTATTTTGGCTTCCATTTTTACCTGGTCGGGCTCATCATCTGATGTACCCTGTACAATATGTTATTTACTTCATATGTTGTGGTGCTCATGAGCCACATATATTTATTCTTATTGGTAATTCTGTACCATAAGTATGCACATCGCGTCTACTCATAGATCTTGTTACATGTTAATTTGAATGTTGTTTCAGTTGTTTATATGTATATGAAACAGTTAGTGTTGTCCTAAATTTTGTAGCATCTTTAGGTTACTGAAATACAAGAGGTGTTTTCTTTTTGCACCGCCACAGGGTTAGGTAAAGGCACAATAATCACGTAACTGAAGTGCCTTGCGTCAGAAGACATTTCTGCCTCAGGTTAATATTCAACTTAAATAAAGCTTTTAAAACGAATAGGGTATTGAGAACTGAGTCAAATTATTTTTATAAAACGAATGGTGTGTATTGACAGAGGTGCCTTAAGTGTACCACAAAATGCAAAAAGAAAACACCTAAGGTTTCACTGCTATATAGTATATAGTGCAGTGTTCTTACAGGTTCTCTGATATAAATAGCTCTGGTTATAATTAAGAGTGTCCTTTTACTTAATTCTCTATATAGGTTGTTTACTTTGCTTAATTTCTGTAATTGTTATATTAGTAAGAATCTTTAGATTAGAAGTTCAAATTGTAATGGTAATTATGAATGGAAGTGTAATGTTTGCTGACTGCCAGTAGTTTCACTGGTTGTGCGTAATTTTGAGTTATCAACTGTAAATAATTTGTGGTTGTTGAATGTTGATCTTGCTTGCTCTGCCTAGCGCAGTTCTTTATTGGGGACACTTAACTTGTTTGTCTAAATTAGTTTGGAAAATAGGTACATGTGTTCACAGTAAAGAAATGCTCACAGAAATTGAGAGTAGGTATATATTACAAAAATATTTAATTGCGCATGGTGTCTGTTAATCAAATATTTTATAAACATTCATTCCCATTTGACTTGCAGTTTTAATCTTAATTAAATTATTTCGTGGCGTTGCTTTTATGACGTAGGGTTTTTCAATTTCAGTTGTATAAATAATATTGTTACAGAAATGTATAAACCATCTCAATGACATAATTTAAAAAAGTATTAGATATTTTCTACTTCTTTCAATTTTGGCCTCCAAGTAAGACCTAACGTGAAAGGATTTTACATAATTTCATAACGGAAAAACAGCTGATAGGAAATAGGAATGTTGTTCCTTGAATTTAAAAGATTGTATTGAAAAATGTAGTTAACGACGCAACTTACGTTTATAGTGAAATGCTCACAATTCTAATATTGTTGCTAAAATATTCCACCATGAACCTTGAATACTTACCTATACCACAGACAACAATTAAAGTGTGCTTATACCGTAAAATGGGCTCAATAGGGACAGTTTGGCATGTTCTAAAGTTGTGTTTCTTGAAAATATGAATACATATTTGAAACAGGTTTTTACTAAGTCTTATGACATTGACTATAACTTTGCCTTTGCCCATAATAGCAAATAAATCGAAAAATGGCATGTGGGGTTTTTTAATTTTTTTCTCTTATGTCTCTATTCACCCGCTAATGGGGTCATCAGAGACACTAACGCAAATCTTATGATTTGAGCTATTTAGACGACATATACCTGAATAGAGACACTGTGTTTTAAAAAATAGTTTTTATTGAATAGACATTTTTGGTGTTTTAAAAAAATATCTTTTATTGAAAAACTGCCTAGAATAACCGGATAACATCTATTGATCACAAAACAACCTTTGAACAATTAAACATGTTTTTACTTCCCGGGTACGAAGTACCTAAAAGGGAAGTATTGTATTAGTCTGTACTTCTGTAGTCTGTAGTATGTCCGTACACATTTCCTTGCAACGCTCTAAACTCAAAAACTATTAAAAGTTATCGAAATATTCGAAATGCGGTTTTCGCCAATCCATTGCATTCGGAGCAAGGACGAAAATGCATATATTACGTCTGATGACGTCACTTCCCAGATAGCACAAAAACGTTCTTTGAACATTCTTAGAACATTTAAACATGGACATTCAAACGTTCCAAAGACGTTCTCTAACATCAAAGGGATGTTCCAGGAACGTTCTCTGATTGTCCAAATGGCACAGATCTGGTCATTCAAAGAATGTCCTGTGGAAATGTTCCCTGAACATAAAAAGAACGTTTGGGGGAACATTCTGGGAACATGCATAGGATGTTCTCGGAACATGCATAGTATGTTCTGGGAACATGCATAGGATGTTCTTTTAATGTACCTAGTACACACCCTCGAACCATTATCTAAGCCCTTGGTGAACGTTCGTAACACATTGTCACAAAATTGCAATTACCAGAATACTTATTTTATTTCAAGTTAAAAATACAATTGAATATTATTGTACCTATAATTTATTTTAATTAATTTTTTTTTTGCACGATCCGTTCATTTCCGCCGCCATTTTGCAATATTATTTTCCACTTCTTTCAAACGAAAAATTAACAGGTGTACTTAAAATTCTGCATACATAACACAAACTCGTAGAGCTAGAGCTAGAGGCGTAGAATATAACATAAAACATAAATAAATTCACAAAACACACTGGATAAATAAATTGGAATATAACAAGAACAACTATAACCTATAACAAAGGAATGCTCAATTCAAATTAACAAAACTGTTAGGAGTTACGATTGTGAGGATGCGCAGATCGCCTAAATTCGCATAAAGCTATATTGTATTCTATTTATAGATGTATTTTTGAAAAAAAAAAGAAACCGCATTCCCAAATTATAACCTTAACCTGAAATGAACGTTCATGGAACATACTTTGTTATACGTTCCGAGAATGAATTTAAGAAGATGTTCGATGAACGTTCTGTTTAAATCCCGGGACGTTCGGATGTTATGGGGACATAAAACGAACGTCTTTCGAACGTTTGGTGCTATCTGGGTTCCGGTATAAGCTAAACTGGCGACATCGATTATACATATACACTGAACTCTAATTATACTGGAACGCTCACTGGCTATCTCCGCCATAGAAACTTCGCGGACCCGAGAGAGATATATCGCGCAAGGGTCATTACTCATTACTGTCCTTTTCGTAACGCTTTACACATTACATGCAGCGTGAGTGAGAGAAGCAGACTAAACTAACCTAAATTTACTGTCGAGAGAAGGACAGGGATGACCCTTGCAACCCTTGCGAGCCCTTTCTCTCGGATCGGGCCGGCGGCCTTAGTGAGCGTTCCAGTATAATTAGAGTTCAGTGATTATATACTTCAATCAATGGCGGTAGGTACTCATTTTTTTATAAGATAAAGGTTGCAGTTTTTTTATGTAGTTTAAAAGAGTATTTTTTTTCAATTCAGCACTACTTACTTATTTTTTGAAAAAAGTGTTTTTTTAAAATCGGCCAGAAAGTAGTAGATACTTTCCGGTTTATTTTTAGGTCAGAAAATCTCATTTTGTCGGACCGAGCCAGAAAGTTATTGTGATAGTCCGGTAAAAGGTTTTACCGGACTCATTTTGACTTTCCGGCCTAGAACGGTCAATTGTTCTGCCCGTTAAAAAAAAATATTGTGCGTAATACGTCCCAAAAGTGCTTTTACTGGACTCGCAGGCTTGCAGGACTCGCCTGCGGCTCGCCCTGTAATTTGCCTACTTGTCCAGTAAAAGATCACTTTCAGGACTTACGTAAACTACTATTTTTAAAAAATGACTGCAATGCTCTATACTCGGAAACTATTAAAGTTATCGAAATGCGGTTTTCGCCAATCGATTGCATTCGGGCCAAGTGCGAAAATGATGAGGTCACTTCCGGTATAAGCTAAAATGGCGGCATTCATTTTTTTTATAAGATAAAATTGCAGTTTTTTATGTTGTTTAAGAGTATTTTTTTCTGAATTCAGCAATTGTGCTATATTTATTTTTTGAAAAAAGTGTTAATACGAGGGAAGTCTCGTGGCAACTTGCCAGAATTTTTTTTTGTAGTAAGTAGTAGGTACTTGAAATGGAAGATGGCTTATAGTTACTGACAATTTGAGCTGCAGTTTTACTGTGCAATGTTTTCAAGTGCTCTTGCGACTGAATTTCGTGAGCGGTAAAGGGTCAATTTTGTACACACATCTATCGCTCAGAACGTCTTTTCCTCAGACAGTGTTTTCAGTTTTTTTTCGACAAGATGTCGTGCATTGAATTTAGATTTTAAGAAATGGCTTGGCATTGATTGTGACAATGGTTTAGTAAACATACGCAGGTTATTGTGCGGTGTCGCAGAATAAAAAAAGTTGTAAGTGCGTGGTAGAGGTAAATTGAAATGTAAAGAACCTGTCACGTGACTTGCGCCATGAACGAAAATGAAACGGACGAATCTACTGTTCATATAAGGGGAAGAACGAATTGTAAAAAGCCAGGTTATGTTATTGTTTACGTTTGCTTGCAATATATTCGTACTCGTTCCTTCGTTTTGGTTATCGTTTGTATATTTTCATTCAACGTGTTAAACTTTGCGAATTAATCTAATTAATAGCAGTTCTTGTCAGAACTTTAGTTCATTTATTTCCAAATGGCAGACACCGTCAAATTAGGGAAGAAAGGGCTAATAATTCACAGCCAAGCAAGAGAGGTAAATTTAGTTTATTTTAACAAATGCATTTTTGAGTACTAAACATTTTCATTGCAGTTAATTGCAAATGTTATGAAATTTATGAAAGAAGAAGCAGCTAACGGAGATCCCATAATACCACTATCAAATTATAAACAAATGGTGTTAGCTGCAACCGGAATCTCCGAAAGCTCCTATAAACGAATTCTGAAAGAAGCTGAATCTGTGGACACAGGGGCAAGCACCTCATTTTCTAGTCCTCGAAAGAATAGGCCGAAAACTGTTTTAAAAACAAACCTTCCGAACCACGAAGTAGCAATTTTACGAAGAACGATACATAATTTCTACATTCATGAAAAAAAACGTCCGACACTTAAACAGATTTTAGAAAAAGTTCGAGAGTGTGAAATACCATTTACTGGAAGTACTTTCACATTGAATGTTCTTTTAAAGAAAATTGGATTTAGGTAAAACAACAAAATTTTATGTTTAAGGTTATAACTAATAATGTTATTTTACTGTAGATGGAAAAAGACTACCGATAACAGAAAAGCTTTAATGGAAAGTTACAATATTAGAGCACTTCGTACAAAATATTTGAGAAATTTAACACGATTTCGCAATGAAGGTCGATCCATAGTTTATACAGATGAAACGTACATTCATAGTTCGCATACTGTTCCTAAAGAATGGTGTGATGGATTTAATGACACACTAAAAGCGCCTATTTCTAAAGGAAGACGATTTATTATTGTACATGCTGGAAATGAACATGGTTTTATACCAAATGCTCTACTTATGTTTAAGTCTGGATCTAAATCTGGCGATTATCACGATGAAATGAATTACCAAAATTATAAATTATGGTTAAACACACAATTAATACCAAACTTACCAGAAAATTGTGTATTAGTTATGGACAATGCTTCATACCATAATGTTAAAGCTGTAAAAGATCCTACGACTGCTTCTCTAAAAGGTGAAATGTGCGATTGGCTAACAGCAAAGAACGTAGTATTTGATGAAAAAATGACAAAACCCGAGTTATATGAAATTATAAAGATGCACAAAACGACAAACCCTACATTTACGATTGATGTAATGCTGGCAGAACGAGGAGTGAGTGTATTGCGCCTTCCACCTTATCACCCTGAACTAAACCCCATCGAAAAAGTTTGGGCATTAGTAAAAAATTGGGTAGCACGTCACAATGTTACCTTCAAAATGGAAGATGTGGAGACCTTAACGAGGGAAAAGTTTGCAAATGTGTCTCAAGAAGAATGGCGTTCTATATGTGATCACGTTAAGAAAGTCGAGGAAGAATATATCCAGAAAGAACATGTTTTCGATGAATGTAGTGAATTAGTTTTTCGTGTAAATACAGGAGATAGCAGTGATAGTGATTCTGATATTAATTATACTGATGATGACGTTTAATGTTTATGTATCATTTGTCAATTACATTAATTTAAGCTCTACATTTATGATAACCTTTGTCTAGTAATTTCGTTTGTTATTTTATTCAAATTGTCACCTAATTTAATAAATATTTTTATAGTAAGGTACCTATATATTTTTATGATTTGTGTTGAAGAAGTGTTTCAAAATTTCCTTGATAAAACTGTAACCCTACTTTACGTTTAAACAAGATTTTACGGCGCTACTGAATTGAAGGTCAAATAAATCGTTCGCGCAGATTGACCCACGTGACAGGTTCTTTACATTTCAATTTACCTCTACTTACCTATACATAAGTATATGTCCATGTACCAGTAGGTACAGATAAAATAATTATCTGTTGTACCTACCAGTCCTTTACTCATCAACGGGGCAATCTAGTGAGAGCATCGGTATTCCAGCTCTAAAAAAATACGATGGGATGAAAGAAATTATTAGTTTTTTCAAGGCGAGGCGGCTAGTAAACGGCATATTTTGAGGAAACATTGCGAAGACGCTTTGACGGAAAATTGCAAAACAAGATGTGTAGAAAGACCCAATGCTTCAGTATTACCTACAGTTTAAAAGGCAACCTCAGCGCTCGAGATCTGCCATTAATTGCGAGAGCCGCTATTATTAACACGAGCTGTGAATTTCTAATTGCCATTTTTTCATTGAGCAAGTGAAACCTGAAACTGATATTTAACCAAACCATTTTACGTTAAGTACAAAAGTTTACACCAGGCAATTTGAGGTGAAAGTTAATATCATTCAAATCAAACTGTAAAAATGGTATTTGGAGGAAAGAGCGCCGTAGTCGCTTTCATTGAATTGATTAGTAGGTACCAAAAATGTTGGTGCGCCGTAAGATTTAGGGTTAGAACTTCTAGTTCCTGGGCTAGCAAACTAAATACTAATCGTAGTTTACAACATAAATATACAACAAATACTACTTACTTATACATATATGTACCATTTGTAAACCTTTCCTGTATCACTTTATCGAAATTGAAAGATACGTATCTACTTATCTATCCGCACATTAGATTTGGTTTAACAAATTAACTATAGATTTAAGGCATTTTATTGCATTGAGTAATTGTAACATCTACAATTTGAAAACTTACGACGACAGATATACTCAAGGAAAATTTGTACAAAAACAAATTTTTGTGAAAGATCAAGCTTCAATTACTAAACGTGTGATTTATAACTGTGTGAAGAATTGAAACATTTTCAAAATAGAATTTCTTTTAAATTACAAAGCTTTAAACTATTTGTTTTTTATCACTATTCAAAGAAGGTGTAACTGTGTGTAGGTAACCGCCATAAGCTTGTATTATTGTTGACGAATATACTGGATAACGTGACCTACAGGTGTTTGTTGTTAAAGTCGTGTAATACGACAATATGGTGTACCAAATAGCTATAAAAACCGTAGAAGTAGTCAACGAAATTACTGCAATGACAATTATTTAGTGAATATCGCTAGGTATGTTTATAGTACACAACTTACCCAGAGTGTTAAAACTTATATAAATTCCTGGCAGTATTTCCAAGTATGCTACAAGAATTGTGGAAATTGATAGCATGTAGGTTGTACCACTGATTAGAATCCATGGAATTACATAAACTGCATTCTTTGTTGCTATTCCATACACCATGAAAATTGAGGCTGATAAATTCAAGCAACCTATCCATGTACAGATGTACAAAATCCATATGATCACTAAAAAGAAAAGTACCTATTTATAATACCATTCAAAACTCAGTACAACAAGGATACCAAGATAGTTGTTCGTCTAGTGTAGGTATTTCGAAAAGTGATACAATGTAATACAAAATGATTAGTTACCTAGACCATGAAATAATTCTCAATTATGGTGTACAGTTATTAGATAGGTGACTTACTTAAGACAAAATGTTGTGACAGTTGTAGCTTTGCTTCGTTAGTATTAGTATGTCCATTTTTATCATACTCGTAATACTCTTTCTCACGCTCTTCAGCTAAATCGGCTTTAATAAGCTCCCAAACATCTTGTGTATGCATTTTGCCCAAAGCGGCACATGTTGTTAAAACAGCTGTAACCACCTACAGAAGTAATAAGTAATAGTGAACAGGTACATTAATAGAACGATACATAAACACAAAGGGATTGTGTTAAGGACAATAATTGGACAATACTTACAAACACTATAACAGAAAATAAAAATGCCCACTGCTGCAGTGACAAACAGATTTTGTGCACATGACTACTGTTTCTAACTTGCATGATGCTAAAAAACTGAATACCTAGCTTAATATTTACTGAAAATACCTATTTGTCAGCCATGCTATGTAAAATATCAACGAACAAACATTTTAGTGCAGTGGAACCGAAGGTAAGGGCGGGCGGATGATCTACCGTCCTTTTTAATGATATAGACGCCGATATAGCGTCGTCCTTTTCCCATATTTGTAATGCTAGTTCGGGAAATCAATAGTGGAGAATTGAAGGTTACAACAAGAATTTAAATCTTCCAAGAAACAATTTTCCAAAGGAGCATAATTATAAGTTGCTTATAAACCACAAAAGTTACTATTACTTTGCCATATTTAGTGTTTTAATTTATTTTTTATTTCAAGCACAATCCCAATCAAAGTTATAATTGCCGGATAATTTTTTCTTCTTGATTAGGCTCAACCAAAATTTGGCGCTACTATTTCAGTGTCGATTTGAATTGATATTGTAACTTCTCAACAAATTTGTTGGGAGGAAAGATAAGTACCTATATAACTATAGGTACTTCTTCATGAAGTATAAGTGTAAAAAATCAATATTACATGCGAGACTAACTATAAATAGAAAATGGAGCACATATTCAAAACACTCGTAACTAGTACAGACCTATAAAAGTAGGTACACCTCACGTTGATATTCATATTGTAATTTATTTCTATGAGTAACGGTAGTTGTGGAGACATAACGCGCTTCCTTAGTTACCCATAGTTAGTATTACGAAATAAATTTGAAAGTTCCACCCTTCACAATTTACTTTAACGTTTTCATTAGATTCTCGCACGAATGGAGTGGCCAAGTAAAAGGATTCCTCAAGGTGGAATGTTTCATCCGGCAAAAGTTAACTATAATCCCCAAACTCGTGATTTCTTAAAAGGTACGTAATAATTAACTTACGATATATAATCACCATAGGATTAACACAGAGCTTATAAACGAGAGTAAGCTGTCAACTATTCAACGCCAAAAAGACTACCCATTAAGATCACACGAGCCATTGCCACATAGTCGGTCCGAATTGAATACATCTAATCAATCGAAAAATCTAATTCGACCTGGTAGCTCCAAGAAGCGATGCCAAAAAACTATTGTCAATTCAGGCGCTTACGTGAGAGAGAAATTTGTTCCACAACTTCCACGTATCGATGGTGAAAAAGCAAAAAGACACCTTCAAGATATAATGGAGTTTGGAAAAGATGTTAACCCTACACTTCAAGTACCTAAAAGTATACCCCAAAAAAAACCTGATACGACCGAAGAAAATCGTTTTGATCAGTGTAAGTGGATTAAATGAAATTTCGCGATGTTTAAATTGTTTTAACAAATTTCAGTGGTCAGGGAAATACAGGAACGTAAAGATTTCCTAGAGGAAATGAGGAGTTATGGTGACGGAGATAAATACGAACAGATAATAGAACAACAAATACAAACTAAATTACGCGAGATGAAGGCATTGGAAGTTGAGAAAAAGTGAAGACGGGTGTTTACTATGTTACGTATACACTGTGTTTACACATTTTTACATACTTAATCTAATTTCCAATTAAAAAAGCAATAGAAACGTTATTAGCAATTTGTAGGTTGTAGCTTACGATACGACGGATTCACGTCCCAACACACTTCATTTTAGGGATATGGAGAGGATCTATGGGTGTCATGTTCTCTCAATCATTAAGTATATTACGTATAGTCCAGTAAATCAGGGGGCTGTAGACAGAAACTTTTGGATGGCAACGTTTAACTTTAAAACGTTGCGGACTTGCGGTTAGAATGTAAAAGGCACCTAGACGCACTAACGATTTTTGTTCACCGTAGAAGGTTCCGTTCATCGATGTTTCGAGAACAGAGGTATTTAAAGCGTTACCCTTTCAATTTCAAAGCTGTTCAAATTTCCTAGAGGTGCGTTAATGTTTTCTTTCCACCCCTTATAGTTTTCTATGCACGGTCGAAAAGCGATATGCTCTTTTGTCTCATGTTTTTCACGAACTTCTTCAGTTGTAAAGAATTGAATTTCAAGATAACTAGTTTTTGACTTACACCGCGCCGGCGTCGTTATATTTGTTCCACAGCCTCCGTTGTAAGGCTTGCCTTGCCTTTTACCTTGTGAGCCAAAACAAGGATTTTTTGGATGATTATTTTCCATCCGGTTTCCCGATGGTAGTGTGTTGTTAAGTAGGTTTGCCAGACCTGAATGTGAAACCAAAAGTTCTAAAAAGAGACTACTAAGGAAGCATATTATATGGTCAAAGTCAACCTCAATACCATTGCAAAACATATTTGTATACCTACTAGTCCAGTAACCTTATACTTCAGACCTTGCGTCAAATCCGGTAGTTCTGATTTTTTGCTGACTTATTTATGATATTGGCCCAATGAATAATCCAAGTTTGAGACCTCGAGCGCCGAACGCAACCTTGTCATAAATCGAAAAAACCGCAACATTTTCGACTTTATTTCGGTTTTTGGCGATTTTAAGCCTAAAGGACTAGTTTTTCGATAATACCTAAGCAATAAGTTTTTAAAGTAGACTAAATTGTCTACAATATGAGATGAAAACTGTCTCTGTAGACCCAATAGTTTCCGAGATAAAGCTTTTCAAAGTTTCTTATTTTTGTCGAAGTTCGCAATTTTTAGCAATAATTTGTTGTTTTGAACGAATTTTGATCCTATTTCTTCGGGCCCCCGCCCTCGATTATATTGTAGTGTGTTTTAAAGAGGTTTTAGGAGTACGCAGATTCCTCCCTCCCCATCTTTTACATTTTTCATATTTCTGAAATATACCCCTGTTATATTATCGAAGCTCTGTACGTTTTATGGTGGGATGTTAAAATTAAGTTAATTTTGCCTTCTTGGAAGGGCCTGGTTGAGGTTCGTCCGTATGTGGATCATCGTATCGTGATGGCATGTCCCTATCAGGGGATCCGATGTATCGTCGATGTCTTGTGCCCACAAGACAACCTCCATGTCGACATCGGACAGATCGCCGCCTTCTGGGGAATCGAAGTCTATTTCTACTGCAATATCCGGTACGTTGTCAAGGAGGCCCCGCTGCAGTGCCAGCAGACTGATGAGAATGAGCGAAGTTAGGTGAACAGATCTGGGCGGGGGGGGGGCAAGCCCCACAGATAATATGAGAAGAAGTATGTATATGTGTATAACGTCTATAGTTTTTTAAGATGTCACGGTAAGCTAGAGGGACTAAATTAAAGTTTGGAAGGGCTTAGCCCCCCCCCCCCCCCCTACTTCGACCATGCTGATAAACTTGTCATCCCTGTCTTCCTGCAGCTGCACTCGTTCCTACAACCCCTCTTGCAACCGCAAGAAATCATCCACAAGAGGTGTTGTGGGGCTGCGCCTCTGGACATCATTTTGCGGCAGAGGTCTTGTGACTTCGACTCCCAACCACGCCTGTACCTGTGTAGTTACAGGAACCTCTGATACAGCCCGCCTGTGTTGCTTGAGTGGCGCCTAAAATATTGCTAAAAATTGCCAAGTTCGACAAAAATGAGAAACTTTGAAAAGCTTTATCTCGGAAACTATTGGGTCTACAGAGACAGTTTTCATCTCATATTGTAGACAATTTAGTCTACTTTAAAAACTTACTGCGTAGGTATTATCGAAAAACTAGTCCTTTAGGCTTAAAATCGCCAAAAACTAAAATAAAGTCGAAAATGTTGCGGTTTTTTCGATTTATGACAAGGTTGCGTTCGGCGCTCGAGGTCTCAAACTTGGATTATTCATTGGGGTAACATCATAAATAAGTCAGCAAAAAATCAGAACTACCGGATTTAACGCAAGGTACCACCCCTTTCAGGCGACAAGGTTACTGGACTATACTGCTACTTGAAATAATCAACTACAGAAATTAATTTTAAATAAAAGTTACCTATACATATACGACTACGATCAGCCGGAGAGACTTTCGGGCTTATCATGTGCAAGTCGTTCCTCATCATTGGTTTTCGGAAAGAAATATAAGTTCTCCCTCGTTGTCTATCTTGTTTCCAAGTTGGATGTCATTTATACGGTTGCTGTAGCTGTCAGCTTCTTCAACGTGTTTTATAATTCGACCACAGTCTGATTGGACGGATTTAAGCGGTAGTGAACCGCATTTGATACGGTCACAGAGAGGGCCCATTCCAAAGGAGCCATCTGACTTTCTTTTGCCTTTGTATTTGATGAAATACTAACATTTTCCCATTTTTTTCATTATCAAATTGGTTCAATTGCTGCTAGGTTAGGAAGTTTTTGTAAAAATACTTGAGTTCTCAATTCTTCAATACAGAAATTCAATTCTCTAGAAATCTAGAAAGCCGTAAAACGAAGAGCCCAACGTTAGAATTAAAAAAAAGAGCTTTTTTTAAATTGGCACTGATAGAGGAAAGTAGCTTGTAGGAAAGCTAGCTTCTTTTTTTAAATTGAACTTTAGTTAGACTGAGTTACATTTCTTTATTTGATTAACCCGTCATGCTCGAAAAAATAGCAGTAGCAAATGCTAATAGTGAAGTGTTGGAAAGTGAAGATAAACGTGCCATTCTAACGGATACCCTCAAGGAGCACTCATTTCTCCCCTTTTGTGTCGCCTTTACGTGCTAGCGTTGAGTGAAAGATTTAAAAGTTAGGTAATAGTTACGGATTGTCATTGAACATGAGTTGCGCTCATTTCCAGTTGTAGGTAGATTGAGTCACCAAGAATTTTAAAAACTGATACCTACAACCATTGACTTTATACACTACTACCACCTACCTGTGCATAATTAAAGGCAATTTTATTCAGTAGAAGAAACAAAACATCGATAGATTAAGGACGAAACGTACAATTGAATAATTACTACATCCTTTGCGAGTAAATTGAAAAGAACTCTAATTCAATTTAAACAAGCCAAGTACAGCTGAGTTCACATTCTTATCATATGATGATAAAAGTTTTATTGCTGTCGGTTTCATTTGCAACCATTTTTGCCTGTATTCATGTAAAATGGTAGGTACTTCTACATTGCTCTCTTTTAATGGAAAAACATACAACATTTTCAGGAATCCACTGTACAGTAACCGAAAACATTTGGCCGCATTGGTTCTGGCAAGAGGCGGTTCTAAAGCGATACCGTTAAAAAATTTAGCAAAAATTGGTAATGAGAGTTTATTAAGTAGGTCATTGAAGGTTATTTTGAAAGTGAATGGTTTCGACTCGATTTGGGTATCGACAGATAATTATCAAATCTATCGGGAGGTCATTAAAAGTATGTACTTACCCATTTTTTTGGGCTGGAAGTAGAGGTTTTTCTGTTTAAAGGTAGCGTTAATATTTACTGGAGATCAGCTGAATCGGCAACAGATGAGGCAACATCAATTTTTGCCATCCAACAGTTTTTAGTTGATCATCCGTACGTGAATGCAGTGGCATTGGTGCAATGCACCTCTCCATTTTTAAAAATGGAGTACTTGCAGCAGGCGGTAACTTTATTTACGAGGAATGAATGCGTTTTTTCGGTGTCGAGGTTTGTAACAATCGCATTGCCTTTTTTCACACTTCATCGTTTTAGATCGAATAACTTACGATGGAAAAAAGTTGATAATGAACTGGTGCCGTTAAATTTTGATCTGAAAAATAGGCCGCGTAGACAAGATTTTCAAGAGTTTATTGAAAATGGGATGTTTTATTTTAGTACCAGGAAGCTCATTGAGAACGGATACCTTCAAAATCTTGGGTAATAAAGAGAGCATTGTGTACCTACTTAGTAAGGTTATTTAGTAGATGTGTGGCTCTGTTCGTGGTTAAATGTAGTGATACTCGGCGCCTCGACTCGGAGTCGAATTGTCCACCGTAATACGGGATAAGTTGTGTCCTGGTGGATGAAATTTACTCAACATGATCGACACAGAATTGTCCCTATCCTTTGGAGTACGAATTCTGTTCACTGCGAGGTTCTAGGATTTCTAATAGCCAGCCATCTTCGTGTCATTATTATACAGATTACGGCTTTCTTCAAGGAATGAATTCATCATTTCTTGCACATCCTGAAGTGCAATTTTGTCATGTGAAGAAACAGTTCTGAAGTTACGATAAGTGCTGTGTGCCATATTTTCATCATTATCATATCTTCTTACTAATTATTTTCCTCAAAGCGCGCAATCAGGATTGCAATTTTTTCTTGAAGGTTAATAAGATCTCTTATTCATAGTGTGAATTATGGCGCAACACACTCGAGAGCGTCGACGCTTTTTTCTCATGGTTCCCAAAATCTGGCTACAAATCGCTGGTACAACATACTTATCGCGCGTATAACGTGAGTACAGTTTTGCCTTCTCGGGCTTTTCCCCCAACATGCCCGCTTTCAAGTTCAACATACGCTATTGTATGTTGATATTTCAATCAACGCTTGTACATACACGATTATTCTAAAATTTATGCCATGGGCATTGATTATATAAAGTATACCTATAATCAATGCCATGGGTCTAATTATTAATTAGTCTATTAAACGGTACGATTGCAGCACACTATTATTTACTTTTTAATTTTTCAACTATAATATCTCTCAAAGCAAAGGCGGTTTTCTTCAAGGAGCGTGTTCTTACTTCATACCCGGATATATAAAAATGATTCGCGCTTAGTTATGTCAATTTAAAATGGCATATACAAGATGAAATCAAAAGATATTTTTGTGCAAAACTGAAATTGGGCTCCAACGCTCGCCTCTCCCGAAAGGGAACATCTGGACCTCAAATACTGTCCCCTAATTACCTACTTCCTTTTTTAAATTCCTGCTGCCTGGTCTAAAGAAAAAATGAATTTTCAAACTCACTTTCCGCGGTATTAAATTTACAAATGCAAAAAAATAATTTTTTCTGCAAACGTCAAAAAATGACAAGGTTTGCGCATCGATAACAATACGCGAAGTGACCCTTTTTTTCACTTACCTACGTTACCATGACAGCCAGGCCCGTGCGCAGGATTTGTCCATGGGAGGGGTTGGGTTGGGAACAGGGAAGAGCTCAAACGTTGATTGAATCATTTCAATTAACGCCTCAAACGGGCCCAAACATTCATAAAACATAAACTAGGTTGCGATACTCCAAATAATAAAGTTAGGTTAAGGGGGAGTTCAAGAACTTTTTTCGATCCAATTTTGACCCTGATTTCTATCAATATTAGTTCGCCTTGAAGGCCTCCAAAGTTCTCTTACGTCTGCCCAGTTTGTTGGCACCTTTCTTTCACCTGCCCGCACCGACCCTGGTTTACGTTCGCCCATTTCACTGAAAACATATTGACTCTACGAATTTGTTTGATGAATTCCGAAATTTTCGAAAAATGAGAGCAATTTACGAGGAAATTTAGCCTGAAGTAAAGAGTTGTCATGCAACGGCAATTTTTCCTGCTAGTACGCCAAATGTTCACTCCCCATTGGAAAAGACTCGGATTTCATTTTTTGGACAACTCGCTGTGACCACTGTATTGGTGGGATTGTTGACTTTTATACCTGAAAATGACCCCACCGCAGTTGGGGTATGCTATTTCTATTTTAATTTTAAAAGAATCGCAAAATATCACAAGAAAACAGTATCTGTTACTTTGACATATCTGTAACTTTGACACATCCTAGACAGCTTGAAACATTATACTTTTTGCTAAAACTAGGTATATGAGCCGTAGAATGTTCTTAGGGTCATTTTGAAACATAAAACTCCATGATCGGAGCAATACTATGGCCACAGCAAGTTGGCCAGAAATGCATGCCAAAGTCCAATTTTAACATGGCTTATAAAATTCTGGTTACTTAGGACAATTGATCCCCTCCTTAACATATTCTTTAAAGCATTGAAATTTGGGTAGGTATTCAATATTTATCTATTTTTAAATACATAATTAGGTATGTATTTATAAAGTACGTTAATAACTACACATAATATATTATTATATTTCCTTATATTTCAAGGGGTTATGGGAGGGGTTTGAACCCCCAAAACCCCCCCCTTGCGCACGGGCCTGATGACAGCGTGCCCGAAATGACGACGCCATGCACGAAGTACATACGCATTGCACGCAAACTAGATGAGAGTTTTGTATTTTAACGTTAAAATAATTGTCAACTTCTTCACGTTTGTAGAAAAAATTTTGTTTGCAACTCGTGCGCGAAATACTTTTGGTGATCTCGATCTCGTTAAAAAAATCAGTTCCCGATCACCAAAGAGGCATTTCGCGCACTAGATACAAAAATAACTATAATAGTTTCGTTCTACTTACAAAACCTAAACGCTGTTTCCGACCATTTATAATTGCGCATTACTTTTATGAATAGCCTGTATAAAGCGATAAATGGGTTGCCTATACGTTTGTAATTTATTCATTTCGTAATTAAGTTTGACACCCGTATAATTATTATAACTTCAATTATTTCATAATTAATTTATTGAAGATAAGTAAAATAGCCGAAGTTCATGCGCGCATTTATAAAACAAAGTTTCACACGGTTTGGTTGAAATGTGAAAGTGAAAGTTTTCTAACAAATATGCACAATCAGTCAATGATAAGTGCGCAAACTAAAACCAGTTTAATAATTTATTCATTATGTAATTGTTGTTAGTAATAATTTATTTTTAAAAAATGAAATTGTACGTGTATTATGACAACACCGTGGTTAGTGAATGTGAAACATAATTACGCGTCATTATATCGACTTTTTGATAAACTATCCAAAGAGTGATTATTCAATTATTATTTATCCGGTCTCCCACCATTTGAATATTTTTCTCATTTAGTCGTGTTTTAGATGTGACGTTGTAGAAATACCAGAGGAAGACCATTTCGAAATTGACACATATTGGGATTTATTTTTGGCAAATGTTATCGAATTTTTGAAAAAATGACAACGGACTTTAGTGCAGGTATTTTCACATTTATAGTCATTAGTCACGCATGAACGTAAATGATTTCACTGGAACTTTTAGGAAAAATTCCTCCGCTGTATCGTGAAATTTTTGAGGCATGCTCTTCTAATGGAGACCCTGTACACAGAGACATTTTTAGGGAATTACTCGCGTGCGGAAATCTTGATAGCTCGACTTTGAAAATTATTTGGGATTTGGCGGGTCCTACTCAGGGACCGATTACTAGAACAAATTTGTATAAAGCCCTTTCTTTAATTGGTTGGGCGCAAGAAGGTAAAACGCCTTCTAACAAACTTTTTGAAAATTTTAATGCTAGAGGTGAGTTATATCTACATAGTAGGCACATTTTATGGTAAATTCGATTTTATTTCAGAATACCCAACGCCACGCTTGAGTGATTTAACATGTATTAGTAATACGAAGGCCCAAATTAACTTACAAGCAAATTTGGGTAAATTCTCAGCATCTTATAACGATATTAAACAATTAGATACTATAAATATCGATTTAGTTCCCGAAAAAAAAGGCATAATCATCAAATATTCCGAATATTTGGTGTCTTCTAGAAGATTTGGTTCAAAAGTTACAAGAAGATACAATGACTTTCTAGCGTTATATGAACTGTTACTGGCAAGATTTCCTTACAGGTACATAATTATTTTATTGTTTTTATTCTTAGTTATTCCCAAGGTTGGAGGTTTCTGTTTTATTCAGATTTGGTTAGGCAAGTAATTGTGTGGAAATACGTCTGTATGTTAAAATAATTTAGAGCAAGGAGTTATTTAGTTCGGTGCCTAAAAGACGTAATCTAGTGCACATTATCTGCTACTAATTCTATTTTCGAAATCTATATTCAAATGATCACGCTCACGCATAGATATGAGTATAGTGACAGCAATTTATAAATATGTATCTTATCTTATTTTTATTATTCGGGCGGCGTTAGTATACGCACGTATCAATAACACTTTTCTGATTAGGTAGGTACACTTTTTTAAGTAGAAAACATTATTATAGTTAAATTATGTAAGAGTAGGTACATACTACAATTACGGCCAAAACAACTTCCACATCCTTGCTGCTTCATTTTGTACGGTACCCGCACCTATTTTCTTAGTGGTAAAGAACCATTTTAAAATTTGTATATTATTTAATAAGGATGGGATGATACTCATAGTTTAACAAATATCATCGTTTATTCAGAACCGAACGTTTTATTTGTAGGTCATTCTCCCCGCTGGAGATAATACAAATTAGGCAACTTTGAAATATGTAAATACATACTTACATTACTTATGGAAAATAAGCTTTTAATATTAAAAAACGCAATGGTAAGTCCACGGAGTTGATTGGATGTCCATGGAGGTGGTTGTCGTCCTGGGAATTCCTAAAATGATATCAATTTAACTATCAAATAAAAATAATAACATAGCACTATTTACCATTTACCTACTTCAATGTTGCTGTAAATGAAATGTCTGTCTCATTAAAGGAAAAACGTCCACGTCTTAAGGGTTCAGGCGTTGTAATTTTCTTTACGATATCTTCGACATTAACTGAAGTGGAAGTGGAATCGACCTCTTCAGGCCAAATGAAAACAAATGTCTTCTTTATGGACATCACCCTTTTCATAAATGTTATTTGATCATTTAAATTTCTTGAAAAATCGGTTGTAACAAATCAATATAATTTTTTGAATCTTTGGGCTATTCCATTACGACGTACCTAATCACCTTTACTTAAAAATTAATGCTAGGTTCGCGGTTTGATCTTTTGGTAGCAAAAGTGGAACATTAGGAACATTAGTGTCGTCTTCTACCTTAAAAAATGACAATATATATCAGAGGTAGGTGTCCTACCTAACTCTAAAAAGTAAACTATTCCGATATGATTTTTAGGGTTAGGTAGGATACTAAAAGACCTGTAGTATGTCTATGTGCATATTTCTCCAAGTCTCCATGAATAAGAATGCCAATCATAGATTCATTTTCAAATTTTGGATTGCCTTATAGGTACTGATAATAATAATTGAAATACGTTTCACATATTTTGCCAAAGAATATTTCTAGAGCTTGAACTAAATCAATTTTTTTGCTCTTAATTTCTTCTTTGATATTTTTTTTTGGCATATTTGTTCCACACCTTTTATTTTAATTTCGTTATTAGTAGCTGTGGTGGGTTTATTCACGTAAGTGGAAGAAATAATACAGCTATTGTGGTTGATGGTTGAGGTATTTATATAAATACCGAGTTTATTTAGCAAAAATAATATTGGACGACGTTTCGCCATTTACTGGTAAGGCTTAATCATGTCTTTATCTAAAATAACAAAAAATTTTACTTAAACTGTGTGCATGACAAAGGGTTACAAGTGGTTTGGTGGTCACATACTGCTTTTTAACATTATTATTGAATACATTGAAAGATTTTTATAAAATAGGGCAAGTGCCAGATGTTTACAACATGCAGAACACATGGACAACTTACCTGATGAGCCTTACCAGTAAAAGGCGAAACGTCGTCCAATATTATTTTTGCTAAATAAACTCGGTATTTATATAAATACCTCAACCATCAACCACAATAGCTGTATTATTTCTTCCACTTACGTCAACACACCTTTTTATGTTTATTGCAATATTTTTTTGAATCCACTTCATGTAGGTGGGTAAGTTGCATGATCAATGATCATCGTTCTGAAAATCGTTGTAAGGAATGTTTTTCTCTTTGCAATTGTCGCATGTTCTCTTCCATCATTCATCTCTCAAGTCGCAGAAAATTGTTCTTAATAAATTTGCAGGATTGCTTTCATTTATTATGTATTTGTAAATGTTTCATATTCGTTACAAGCAGTAACATATTTTCATGAACTGCACAGAGACAGATTTCTGTTTTAACAGCCGTAGGGATTAAAACCCGGAATGGTTTATTTTTGCAAAACGTTGCATTTCATATTTCTCTGTGTTTTCTTGTCATTAGTGTTCTTTGGAGTATTGCCATCTTCCGCATATTATATTATAGTGTTTATGGTAACATTAGATAGTGAGGGGTTTGATTGTTAGAGCACTTCAAACATCGAGAAGAAGCACATGTTGACACTATTGATCTTTGGTTCCGACTTGATAGTCAACAAGTCAACAGAATGACTGGTCTGCACTCTATCGTTGGGTATTATCAGTTACTCTTTTACTAGTGACTAGCACCTTATCCTAAACACCACTTCCGTTTAATCGTGTAGATTATTTTCGTATCTGAGGGTAGTGACATTCCTCATGAATTACACACTCTTGCGTTACACTGAATGAAGATGTAACATAATGAAGAACGTAGGTGTTTAAATGGTTTTTTGGGCGATTTTATTAGTAAAATGTATTCAACGGTACCTCCGTGTACAACTCACACAATTTCCCTTAAAAGTGATTGTCGCCGTTTTCAGATTACAAATTACAGATCTTTTAGTAGAAATGTACCACACAAATGTCATCTCCCTTTGATTTGATTATGGTATTTAAAAAGCAGCTCCTTCCCCTCATTTATCAACGGCCAACAAGGCGCCATATTATTGTATTAATGAACATCCGCAATCGCAATTGACGACAAAATGATGTTCTGTTATCGCTTATCAAAGTTCCGTAACCCAATTTTTTTCTTGCCTTTACAAAGCTACATGTAATTTATCGTATTATTACGACGCACTGAGGTATTATACGACATCACTAGCTAAAGTATTGAAAATAGGTGTAATCGTGTAATATTTTAAGTTGAAATCTTAATGAAATACCTATATGAAATTCTGATTAGGATTTCACCTGCGCATATTAAAAATCGAAATAGTTTTGCTACACGTGTGTACCTACAGTTAATTAATTAAATCTATATTCCATAGGGTTGTTCCACGACTACCTCCTAAGAAAATTTTAGTACTTGATTCACATTTCCTGGAATCAAGAAGAAGAGCACTCCAAAGATGGTTAACATTAGTTTCACGTCATCCAACAATTTGCCACGATTCTATTGTAACATTTTTCCTAACCGATATTGGTCCCGATTTTCAGTACCGAATTAGGGATATATTTCGTCGAGTACCAGATGAATTTATGACCTCTGATTTGGCTGCAACCGCAAAGGTACGTTGTTATCAATTAAGTATGAAAATATTGCCGAAGTTTGAGTTTCGGAAAATTGCTATGCCAAAAGTTAATTTACGATTTCCACATTTAAATACCTAATTTAGGATTTGAAAAAAACAATGTTCACAGTGTGTACCTGAGACTTTGCTTTGGTTTCTCCGTAATTCATCGCCAGAAAGCACGAGAAGATGAAGACGAGATGTTTATATCTTTGTTTATCAATTCTGCCTACGGGATGCAAATACAGAGTTCACTTTGCAAATTTTGACTAGCCTTCTGGATAGCACAGGTTATTACACTACTGTTTGGTTACAGAATTACTTACCAAACGATTGTTCCGAATTTGCCACTAACCGCGAGCAAGTTCGTTTATTGGTCCAAGTTATAAGTCGACTGAAACAACTAGCAGATGCCGATGTTGAAAGAAGTCAAGCTTACTCAAGAGATTCCGAGGAAATGGCTAATCAACTTAAAATGCTTGCTGGTATAAATCCAGAGCAGTTAACGAGTGGTCATTGGAAACATATGCAGAGAGGATTTGCCACATTAGCACAGTAAGTTTGCGATTACATGGATACTGCATAGTATAACGTGTATATTTTTAGAGAGATACTCTCTGTACCAAGTAAAGCCAATTACCATGCGAGTGCAAGTCAAATTTCAGTCTGCGAAAGGCTGGGATTGTTGTTAGATATTCTAGTAGGGCATAGAGATTTATGTGATAGGCTGGAACGTGGATTAGCCCATGATCATCAAGCCGCATTAGCTAAGATGTTATCATTGAAAAAGAGAAGGATACAAGGGGTTATAAGAGGAACAGATGTAAGTATATTTTTTGTTTGAACTTCATTAAGTGATCTAGCGCAGAGTGAAAGTGTTGAACAATTAGAGGCAAGAATGTTGGCACAAGAAAATATTATCTCCAATATGGAATTGAGATCTGATTTTAGCCTATATTGTGTTCATATGGAAACGCAGCTGGTGCACGCTTATTTAGAAACACTATCGGCTATTTTAAATAATTTTGTGTGCTTACATACGCGATCGCATAGTGAGGTAAGGTTTATAATATATGTTTTTCGTAATAAACGAAACTTCTTCAGCTCGCAGATCTTTGGAAAAATGTACGCCCAACTGTCGAAAAGTACTTTTGCGTTGATGAAACTGAAACTAATGGTACTAATTTTTCATAGGCTATAAGAATAATAATGATTTATATTAATTATACATTCCAAATTATACCTATCCATGAAAAATTCGTAGATACTTAATACCTACCATATGATATTTAAATTACACATAATGTACCTACATAAGTAATTGAAGACGTGATCCATTATTTAATTGGTTATCTATCACAAGTTATTTTATTACATAGATATTTTATGGTTTGTTATATAAATATTTTATATGTGTTTCGTGTTTTTCTTTTCTGGACATTTCTCAAGATTTTAAGTAAAAGTTTTAAAATGCTCTCCTTCCTAAATTGATAGGATTTTCAGACAATATAAATGTAAATTTATCTATAAAATGACAGCAGATAATGGAGGGTAATGAAAATTTTAAAAGTACAGCATCTTGATTTGCACCGTTATCTATGGACGCAAATGCAGACGTGACTCTCAAGAAAGACCTTTATTAGAGTGTCAGCAGATCAGAGCTTTCCACGATACTTGAATTTAAATTCCTACATTATTAAAAGTCAAATCAAGTTTTTTTTTAAATGCGATTTTTTTCTTTAATAGTTAATGCATTTTATTCATAGTCAGTACCATATAATTGAGGTTATAGCTTACAATTAATACCGAAATTCCAGTATTTCGAAAACCGGGATCCCGGACAAAATTGATACAGTATTTAAAACCGTTATTCATATACGTAAATACCGGTATTTCGGTATTAATTTAATTTTATTTTAGTAGAAAATATTTTGGATTAATGATATTTAGAACTAGTGCAAAATATTGTATGTATACACGTATACAGGGTGGGCCAATAGAGTGTGGATGGAAGACTGTGGGTTTATTAACGAACATTTCGTAAGTTCGTTCATGGGATATGGTAAGGCTACAAATCTAAAATATTTTCACTTTAATCGCAAAGTTCATACAGTATGATTTCTATCAAAGTTGCATCTTTTTAACGGAACCCCGTGTATATTCCTTGGTCAATTCTAGTGTGACTTTATGTGTCACACATAGTAGGTACTTAAAATGAATCGTTTGGCTACATGTGTCCAAAAAATCGAATATCGAAGGGATCACAAAGCTTAGAAGGTCGTGGCGATGCGATATTACTAAAACATGAAATGTACTATCGTAAACCGGCCGGTCAAATCCGAAATCTTCTTGTGTTAGGAGAAATTACTACGTCAATTGACAAAATTTGATTTTTCGAATTTCACTGCCAATTTTTCTTTATTACGTATTAATTTTTGAACTATGAATTTACAAAATTATCATTACGAGTTCATTATTTCAAATTTCAATTTTGAATTTAATTTAAACTTTTTAACTTTAAGTAGCAGTAATATTTTGCGTTTCGAATTTTGAAATTTGAATTTCTATTTTGAATAGGAAATTTTTGAATTTTATGTGGATTTATTTAATTTATATTTTATATTTACGTCTTTGAATAACTTGAATACTTTGAATTTGGAATTTTGAACTTTGAATTTCTAAGCTATGCGTTTTTTATTTTTATTTTATAGTTCCAGTAGTAAAAAAGTCAATACCGGTATCAATACCGGGATCCCGGGATTCACTTGATTGAATATCGAAAACCGGTATTCAAAATTTCTTCCGGTATTGTAAGCTCTAATTGAGGTTAGTGAAAATCCAACCACCATTCCCTGTAGAGGCGTAAATTCATTGAGCACCCCTCTTCAACGAACTAAGACCGTAGACCGACGCTTACTAATGCGCAAAAAGTTTCGAGAGATTTATTAAATTGTATTTGTTTTATTATGTTGTTAATTTTCGGAGAATTGTATGTTCTTTTTAAATTTGCATGAATATCTTTATTGTGCGTGTTTATTAATATCTATCAATTAACAATTTCGATACAACCTAGGAGGAGAATACTAGTACCAAACGGTATTAGCGTAAGTTGAGGAAGAGGGAAGAACGCCATATGTTCGGACATACATTTTTTAATTGTGTTATCAACACTTCGCCGCAACAAGATCCACCCGTGCACCAATTCACTTCCCTTGTTTGCTTTTAATTGATTTTCTGGAAGGGAAAGTCTAGGTATTCTTGACATAAATAGTTATATGAATCTATACTACATTCCTCAATTTTGAGATTCTTCTTACTTTGCCAAAACTTACATGATGTAGCCAACCAAGGAAAGCTCAGAATCTTTGTGTTAGTGAGGCCTACAATGTGCAGGCCAAACACATAAGTGTTTGTTATAGGCACTATAAGGTCAATAGAAGTATGTACATTTTCTTCACAGACAGACAGCTACAAGATTCTTTAAAGCGATGAACAAGAAGAAGAAAAGAATACACCTTACATATGTAAGGTGTCAGAGTATATGTATGATATTTAGGTTAAAAAATTATAATCGGATTGAAATATTTATTGCGCCACATACTCGTCGATAATGATCATTGTATCACCAACAAAGGTGTGCTAAAACTGTACTACATCGGACGACTACAGTGAAAGCAAACGTTACTCAATTCCCAGGTTTTGGTCTGACGACTAAAAAGATTTTTAGGGCAGTTGTCAGATTCAGGTTATTTGTCTTTTATTAAGTACCTACAAGGAGCTTTAGACTACATGAATCAAGGTCCATTACCTACTCGGTGAGATGAAAAGATGACCGAATAACCGATCCTAAATTGCACGATTATAATTAATTGATAAAATTGCCAGAAACATCAGAATCTCTTCCAAACAAACCCTTTAAACGAATTGTAGAATATTTTATTTTAAATACTCCGAAGGGGAAATACGAAATACCACAGAGCGATTACAAATATCAGCTAGATGAACTAAACCATTTCATACGTATATTTCCCAAAAACTAAATGGAATTCATTTCAGGAATAATGATAAAAACGTTTCCTCTTAAATCCCCGACGAATAAATTTATCTAATCAAAATTTCAATATTTCACCGACCTTTAACCATATAAACAGTAACATTTGTTTAAGTGACATGAATATTCTTGTATTTGTATTAACAGTTTCCTTTAACGTATGTACCTACTCTTTTTATTTAAATGAATAACCTAACATCTTCTTTTAGATATTTCTCAATAAGGCTTTAAATGAATCTCACCTTGAAGAACAAGACTATGCCTGTATGAAAATATTGAATTTAACAGTAGAATTCGTCCTTAACGGTTTTAACCAATTCAATTTCTTAACTGAGGGCTGTTCGGAACTTAACGAATTTGTTAATTGCTCCTGGCATAAAGCGGGATACTTAAATAGCGATAGCGAAATTGATCCGGAAAGAGTAAAGGATTGGATAAACACAAATTTAGTACAAAAAACCCCCGAATCTACGGTAACTGCTGAAAATCTCGTTAATCCTTGCAAAGATATTAAAGGTGAGGATTCCGGAGATACAGTCGTTAAAGTGTATAACTGCATGATGGAAATATGGTGGCAATCGCGATGGTAATAAACCTTTCTGTGAGCAAAAATGGTCAAGCGTTTAGCTGGTATGGTTTTCTTTGGATTGCTGCTGCAGGTCTGCTGTGTTTGTTCTTAGTAGTAATTTGAAATCAAGTGCTCATATTGTAGGTTACTGTAAGGAGATACACATAATTTAACTTACTTAACTAATCAACACTATTTAGAAGAGCATACGGTGGGTAAATCCATAAATTGGACAGTTTTTCGCGAATATATGTATAGGAAGCGACTTGCTTTTTTTACCGACGATGGTGCTTTGTAAACAAGTGGAAATTACACCACTTTTATTTGCCATCGAAATCACTAGGGACACTCAGTGAACGGAGCAGTGAATGTTTAACGTGCCAAATATCGTGGTCATCATAGGACCTACAAAATTATTAAGGAACGCGTGTGTCAGTTTTTCGCGTAAACAGTTACCTGTACCTTGTATATTTTTGATGTTGCAATAAACACAGCAAATCTTTTTGTTTTCATGGGTTACACTGGGTTAAATGTGCCTCGTTTTTTGGAATTTGCATATGAAGTGATTTTTGAGGATTTCAAAAATTGTTATACATATCTATACTTCTTCACTGATAGGTAGTGTTACAAAAATGACAATGGTATAAAGTATCTGTTAATTATATGGAGCCTACTATAAAAGATTACATCTACCAAGTAAAAACGTTATTTAAGTAATTAGCATCTGCATATTTGTCCAATTTAAAGCGTACGTGTGTACACATTATACTTGCTTAACGTGGTTGTCCTCTTTATTATTGCATGTACTCTAGCAGCTCTTACGCAATGAGAATTGTTGATATGAATAGACTGCTCCTTAACTTGAACCCTTATTAAACATTTTAGTGTGAGAGGCCTTTATAATATTTTCCTGGGTATGAAAACTAATAGTACTCCAGCAACTTTGCTCACCATTTTGACGCCTAAAAGAAATAAAAAGACCAAATCAGTTTCAGATCTTATTGGAAAAATATCCCAAACAGAACGTTCGAAAGTATTTTTTAACCACAACGATTTTTAATCACACTCTCATCAACCGTCTTTATGATCAAAAGATATCATTTCCCTTTCAGAAGAAAAATGCAAATGGTCCGTCAGAAACAGCAATAGTTCTCTTTACAAACGAAAGGAACTTGAGGCAATATCGGGGCAAGCTAACCTGGAGCCAACAAATTGACAAATTAGTAAGGAAGGCGCCAACTACACCATGGTTTTAGTCATGGGTATGATGGAAAAACCTGTCCAATACCTAGCGCGGTATACTGCTTGTACAACATTAGGATTATACGGTCAGCATTCATGTACCTAATACAGCGTTGCGTTGGTGTGATGGCTCCAAGATGCCGCAGACCCAAACCAAAGTGAAACTAGGTAAAATCCAAAGACAATACAGCAACTATAAAAACGGCATTGTATAGGTACTGATGGATGACTTTCTTCCGTTGCATATTATATGTAAGGAGGTTCTAAAATATTATCAGTAGTAAATACAGGCCATTGTTCAATTTCAAAGCGGATAAGTGTGAACATTGTAGAGATGAATTCTCATTATACTATTTCAGCTTTGCACTCGTAGAAACACATTTGAGCAACCATTAAAATAAAAAATATCTGGACCAGACTGTAGCAACCAAAAACACTGTTGCAGGTGTTTATGGCATAAAACCATCAAGGGTTATGGTTCCCTTGAGGTCCCTCTATTGCAAGCAGAAGTCTATTCAATTTCATGTCTACAGTCAGACGACACTAAAGGCACTTCAGGGAAGAAACGTGACGTCGAAACGAGTAATGGAGTGCCTGAATGATCCATGCTTCGTACTGTAGGAACAGTTCCGTGGGTTAAAAGCTGTGCTGAGACACCCAAAGTGTATCACGAGTGAAGCTGTTGACACATGCATGAAAGCTGAGTTGAATACCATAAGAATGAACAATTTATAAATGGATTTCTAAACTGAAGCGCTCTTAGCAATGAGCAGAATTCAACTAAAGACAGTGGGGTTAGTAATAGAAACCACCTATATAAAATGAAAATGTTTTCTAGAGATTGCAGACTGTGCAGTGAATATGCAGAAACAGTGGAACGTTGGCTCTGGATTGTAAGGAATTAGACTGCGAAAGATATAACCTATACAAATTTCGTATTACGGCACGAATGACGCAGAGGTGTTTTAATGGAGTAAGAACAATAAACCAAGATAGACACAGTGCATCCGAACTACAATACAGTTCCAGTATCAAAAATGCTATTGCATATCTACAAGCATCCTCAATACCTTATTTATTTTTATTTATTTATTTATTTATTTACGGAAAAAAATCCATTTACATGTATACATATAACATTTGAATTTGAAATGTAGTGAAGTGCGGTATATTCAACTAAAGTGAAAATTCTTTGAATTACAATACAAACAAGACAATATAATAATAAAGAAAGAATTTCTACAGATTCCTTATTGTAATATAGGTAGGTAGTGAGTTTCCTAATATAAGTAAGTTAAAACATTTAAATTATTATTTATTAATTATTACTATTGTAAAAGATTGTATCAATATTACATAGATCTTTCCTAAATATATATTTTTTTTACATAAATGTAAATATTACATATCTATATATGTAAATATCTCCTTTTTGTTTGAGTTGAGACTGTAATTTTATTATGAGTCAGTAAAAGGTATTTAACCATTTTCATTGTCTTAGAGAGCAGAGATCACCCCCTGACATTATGAGTTGACCTTAATAATCTCTGTAATCAAAAGTTGCCTTGTTATGTTACAATATCGGAGTTACAATTACCATTAACCTCGGCCATTGTAGATACCGATACAAAACGACATATGACCTAGCAATAAACTTAATTTTTTGTCACTAAGGTGAATTTTAAATTATCGTGTCACTGTTTCGCAAATTAAAATCCAGTCTGCAAGGTTTGCTGACGCTGTACTGACATATGAAACAAATAAATATAACATCAAATAAGTACTTTAGTAGATAAGAGATAAGAGTAAATTAAACAAAAGAAATATGCATGTCAACTTTATTTTGAATTATATATTTTGTTAAATCTCAATACATAAGCTCAATCTTCCAAGTGCTCCATAACATATTTCAATAAACAATTAAACATATTAACAATTTTTTCGCCAACATGATCTCCTTTTATATCCTTGCAGTGATTTAAACTGTCCCCAGAAAGTGCATTTCGCTTGTCAGGGTTTTTGATATTCATTTTGGTTTCTAATAAAAATTCTATCATTTTTTTAATATTGTCTATGTTGAAAGAGCCTTCATCAGAGACCAGTTTATCTCGTTTCCAACCACATTCAACAAACTTATAAACTTCCGGATTTCCAACGATGAAATTGTCTTTATCGAAGCTGTCAAGTATTACTTTTGTGTCATAATTAAGTTTTTTAATGCAGTGCCGATCGGTGTCATCAAGGTCATCTTCCGTTAGGAGTCCTATGGTCACCTAAAATATTATTGATAATAATTAATAACTATTACCGACAGTTAACACAGACCTGGCAGAATAATCCAATCAAAACACTCAAAACTAAAAACTTACTCATTTTTACCAAGAATAACACCAAAAGAAAAATCTTTCATTATATATACTCGAACACACTCTGATAAGATGATTACAGTTGAGTAAAGGTTATTCTTAATCAGTTCGGCAATTAGTCAAACACAAACAAAAAGGAAATATCAGTAAGTTTTATTGTTTGAAAAACGAGGAAATACAATTTATACACCCCACAAAGTTCTCACAAGGCAATTGTAAACTTTAACAGCTTTATCTCCAGAATCCACTCCTGTAGTTGATCGGCAAGGTGTCACCAAGCTTTCAGCGGTGACGGAAGGATTCGATTTCTTTTGGATTAAATCGACTTCTAACCATGCCTTCAACTTATCGGGATTAATCTCACCATCATCTGTCAAATATCCAGATTTGTGCCACGTGCAATTAACAAATTCGTTAAGCTGCGCATCGCCCTCTCTTAAGAAATTATACTGATCGAACCCGTTAATAACGAAATCTGCCGTTACATTTAATTCTTTCATGCACTCATAGTCGTATACTTCCAAACCCGATTCGTCGAAAGTATTACCGAGAAAAATCTAAAACAAAAATTTAGAATTACATTAGTTAATCAAGAGATACACATACATTTATAGAAAATAATAGCGTAAACAGAAGTGTATTCATTTTTACAACGATATAAACGAAATTTTTCCTCGCTTACTACTTATATTGTTGGGGTTGAAAACATGGCAGAATCTTGATAAGATAACTTTTTCTTCTGGGAATAAAGCAATAAACAGTACAACGAATTAAAGATGGGTTTTTAGAACTTTTACTATGAGATAAAGTGGTTAATAAGAGGTTATCAAGTGAGATGGTACAGTGGATAATCCTTGACCCTCACCTCGGTTATTGCATTACGAAAATTAAAAGTTAATGTTGTTTTTAATGGTATAATAAAAACCGTTTCCATGCGGCTAGCGGCTTTGAACAGAAAAGTAGCTGTTATTGATCATTACAATACACACACGTAACGTTGCTCTATAGGTCTAGGATAATAAAGGCGCTAACAAAATAGACGAAACGGAGCGAAAATACTTGGTACTTGTACTTCGTACTACCACAGATAAGTAATAGTTACTACCATAGTGCTTTACACTTGAAAAGAGTAGTTCTGCACAAATATGTCTCGGAGTCTACATTATTCGCTTGGTAATAGCCTTTAATCAATTTTCCTTTTTCTCGCAAACGAAGAAGTCGTGTTGCATCCGGTAAACCTGTGGAATGCGGAATGTCTAACGCGTAGCTTCTATGTAATACCTAAGGTGTTTATGTAATAGTGAGCA
The DNA here is from genome assembly GCA_036250285.1 of Pyrocoelia pectoralis. NCBI lineage: Eukaryota > Metazoa > Arthropoda > Insecta > Coleoptera > Lampyridae > Pyrocoelia > Pyrocoelia pectoralis. The sequence goes on along the minus strand of CM070080.1, from coordinate 18,792,685 downwards.
ATCATAAACTGTAAAATAACGAACGTGATAGTGAGTAAACCTGTAAATATTCATAGAAATTGTGTGTACACTTTTACTCTCATTCGTCAATGTCTTCTGTACCCAGTCCACACATACCGCGGAAAAATTTGCAAGAAGGATATAAATATAACCCCCTAAGCTCAACATGCATTTTTTGCATCTTCTGCACCTCTCCCTTGTTATGTATCATTTACACCTTTTGCCTTCGTACATTCTTGGAGTCAGGCTGTTCACTGAAAACTTATATTACAATATCATATACTTTTTTAGCACTGGTACAAGTACAAGGTTGATGTCTGATGGTCTAGAGTTGCCATATGTACAACATAGCCTTAACATCTTCGGATTCCTTTAAATCAGTTAAATAGATACCATCTGGTACCTCAGGTGCAAACATTACTGGTTTTGCCTCGATCCCCCCGTTGACAATATCAATGATATTATGCTCTTTTAAAAGCACACAGATTAGTTTTGAATTTCGCCCAATTAGATACACCGTCAACTTTTCGATGACAACTTTGTCGACTCCTGCCATGTTTCTTTGCACAAAAACCAAACCAACACCATTTTCCATTTAGTACTCTTAAGGCGGCTAAGGACAGCTCCGCCATTTTTATTGCTAAAATGACCATAAAATGACCATTTTGGACGTACTCATCTAACAAAAATTAAAAAAGCGATGCATACGTCAAATTCTATGTAGCATAGTTATCAATTAATGTAAACCTTCTGGTTTCAAATTAAATATTTAAGTTACAATCTTGGTCGAAAGTTGCGTAAATGTAGTACCTCTCCTTCAGAACTTTCGACCAAGATTGTAACTTAAATATTTAATTTGCAGCCAGAAGGTTTACATTAATTGATCACTATGCTACATAGAATTTGACCTATGCATAGTTTTTTTAATTTTTGTTAGATGCTTACATCCAAAATAGCAATTTTACCAATTTGAACTACAGAGCTCTCCTTAGGAGCCTTAAGCCATAATCGTTTTTGTGTGATCGTTAGTTAATTTTGCTTGAGATTCCTACATCCTACTTATCAAAAACGCCTTCTTCTGTTTCTAAATTCTTCATAATTTCTCACTCCAAGCTGTCTTCTGTACCGATAATAGTATTATAATTCTAGCCCTTCAAAAGTTCCAGGTTCAGAGCATTCATATCCCTTTGATAACTGCAGCAAAGAGTGTTTTGTCATCTAGGTTAACATAAAATGATGATTTTTGCCATTTACGTTAAAAAATGAGCTACTTTTATCACATGTTATCTACAAATATTTATAAGAGACTCGCGAATGACTTAAGATAACGTTTTTTAAGAAAATCAATGTTTAAGGTTCGTGTAAGTATATCAATTTAAGGAGAATTTAGCTATCAACGTAAACATTATCACAACAAGGTTTCATCATTTTTCCGAAGGAATTGTGCAAAACTGAATTGTAAAATAATTTATTTTCATAAACAAGGAAGACCTAGGTTTTCATTTCGCGTAACCTGACTCAAGAGTCATGACTACAAAAAGAACCTTGATAAAAACTATTATAATTCACGTTTATTTATAAAAAATACGGCTACTAAATATCACATGTATTAATCTCCTTCCTTTTCCTTTTCATCTTGAAGCCTTTTGGCATTTACTTCCATTTTTTTATATAAACAGTTATACATCTTAACAGTGGTGTCACCGTCACTTGTTCCTTTAACATTTTTGCAGTCACTTATCGTTTTGGACACTAAATATGTACGAACGTAATTGTCATACACGCCAATTAAATTATTTTCCATCATCCTTTGCAATTTATAAAGATTAATTTCACCACCATCGCAAAGTAAACCAATTTTCGACCAATTACAACGCAGCATCTCGTTCACATCGCTATTACCTTCGACTATGTACCCATTTTCGTCGTAAACTAAAATATTTTTGTCAGTGTTTGCAGAACAGTATTGATCTAATGGATCTAAGTAGGTTTTTTGAACAGATCTGGCACATATCTGTAAGGTAAATTAAATTTTTACAACATCTAAGTAAGTAAAGAATACATTTTTGCATACCTCATTACTGGTCACAAAGAAAACGTACAGAAATGCTAACAGTAACCTCATTTTCGTAACGTACCTACTTGTGAATAGCTTTGTGCAATACGAATTGATATAAATAACACAGTTATCGCACTTGATAAAAGGTCAGATTTGGAAAACAGGAATCACGTACCTACCTACTAATTGTGTTCTACGTAAATAGATATAACTAAACAAATAAATGACTTATTATTACATTACCGAGGACAGTGAGTCAGACTTTTACGTGGTATTTAATTGGGAATGGGCCGTGACGTACTGTTAATACGGTTTCGCAATTACTCTGATAGTTTCATCGAGACAAGGGGCAACTGGATAAAGGGGCTAAGTGACTTTTTATCCGTAAGGGCAAGATTGAAAAAAATTGCAGAATTTGACATAAAAATTTTCCAATATTAATCTTTTGAGGTTTACCATAAAATTTGCTCTAAATTCTATAAGGAGGGTTCAAATTTAAACCGCATTCTTAGGATAACATTTTGATTTGTACAAATAACTGTCAAGATAACTAGTTTTCGGCTTATACCGCGACGTTATGTTTGTTTCACAGCCTGCGTTGAAAGGCTTGCCTTGCCCTTTTCCTTGTGAGCCAAAACAAGGATTTTTGGGATGATTAGCTCCCGATGGTGGTGAGCTGTTAAGTCTAGGTTTGTCAGGCCTGACTGTGAATGTGAAACCAAAATTCCTCACGTTTCGCAAGTGTAACATACGCCGTGCATATTTAAATAATGAACGATGGAAAAAGAAACACAACTTTTATTATGAAAATAATTTATTTGTCTGTAAACAATTATTTTGTTAAACAAACTATTGCTACTTGATCTCAATATATTACACCCCTCCCTTCCTACTTATAAATTTAACCTGTCGGGTGCTTTAATTATTCTTTTAGGTCTTGTAACCGTAGCACTTTCGAATTTCTTATTATTGTTATCACTCGCACTTTCGGGTTTCTTATTATTGTTAACACTCGCACTTTTTAGTTCCTTATCTGTTTCATTTTTCATTATTCTCCTGTTTGTTATCTTTTTCATTATTTTCCTGTTGGTCATCTGTTTTATCATTTTCCTTGATCACGATCTCTTTTATTCTATCGTCATCAATTGAACTACCAACGCTCCTTTCATTTTGCCCTAACTCCTCTTTATCATATTCTAAGCGAGTGCCTAAAATTTGATCAGTATGTCTCCTCCAAGACAATCTTGTATCATCGCTAGGTACACACACATCAATTCTATTTCCTAACTTACCACTTATATAAGCCTTACTCCAGCTAATTTTATCGTTTCTATAATCTCTAACAAATACGTACAATGTCTCCTTCTTTAAACTCTACATCCCTATCTCCCTTATAATTATTAACTTGCTTATTCATTTTATTTTCATTATCATTGCTATTTAGAAAATCAAGCCGGGTTTTGATATGCCTCTTAAACATTAACTTTGATGGTGTTTCTCCTGTTACGCAATGAGGAGTATTTCTATACGAAAACAGATATTTGGAAATTAATGTACTAGAATTATTGTTCTGACACGTACTATCAGATAATAACTTCATTAAGGAATTTTCCAAGGTTTTTAGCGAATTCTCAGCAGCACCATTTGATTCAGGATGGTACGGCGGAGAAGTCTGATGCTTAATGCCATTATTCGTACAGAATGTAGTGAATTCTTCCCAGGTGAATTGACTTCCGTTGTCAGTGAAAATTAAATCAGGTAAGCCAAATCTCGCAAGACAGTCTTTCAATTTGTCGAGCGTAGTAGATGTATCAACTCGCTCCATCTTGTACACCTCTACCCATTTCGATTAAGAGTCGGTTATAATTAAATATGTATGACCCCTAAACGGACCCAAAAAATCTAAATGAACCCTTTTAAAAACTTTAGAAGTTTTAGGTAATTTACCTAGTGTCGCTTTATGTGGCGAACAGTGATTTTTTAAACAGGGTTCACAACTTTTGACTAACTCTTCAATATCGGCGTCAAGTTTAGGCCACCAAAAGTATTGCCGTGCCCATGCTTTCATTTTAACAATTCCAATGTGTGCCCCATCATTGAATAACTAATACAGTTATTCAATGGCCCCATGCACTTCCTTTAACATTTGTGCACGCAAATTTTTTGGAATTATGATCCTATATCCCCACATTAATAGACCGTTTTCAACATTAATTTCATTTTCTCTTAACTTATAGGGTTTTACATCTTCACTAATCTTTTCTGGCCACCCATTCCTTATGTACCTATAAACTTTACTAAATGTTTGGTCCTTTTGCAATTCACTTTTAACTTTGGAAGCCGTAACAGGTAACTTCCCTTCAATTAAGAAATTAAAATAATCGTATTGATGAACTTCCGCGACTTGATCGATTTTTAATGGTAATCTTGATAAACTGAGTAGTTTCAAAATCTCGTGGCACACATTATTTTCTCCCTTAACGTAACAAAAAGTATAGTCAAATCCGCTCAAAAATAGTGCCCACCTTTGTAACCGCCCAGTTGCCATAACCGGAATTCCTTTTCGTTCTCCGAAAGGAGCCAGCAAAGGTTTATGCACTGAAATATAAGCAACCTGGAACGCTTACGGTGCATTTAACCTGTAGGAAATAAACCGAGCGTGCGATAGCAATAACGAAGGGTCATTTTGTCCTTGTTGTACTCATTCACAGTTAAGCTGTTGAAGCATTTTGATTGTTTTACTTTTACGACTACATATTTAGTTTCGCGTTTGTCGGAAAATTACTTATACGATACAATAACATAATCAGCGAGACAGAGACCGAATGACCCTACAGTAATTCCCTTTCTGTCGGCTCGGCTGTAAGTTAAGCGTAAGCGTTCCAGGTTGCTTATATTTCAGTGGGTTTATGATCACTACATAACATGAACTTATTTCCCATAAGATATTGATAAAAATTTTTTACTCCCTAATAAATCGCTAGAGCCTCTTTATCAATGACAGAATATTTCTTCTCTACTTGGTTTACAATTCTAGAAGCGAAACAGATCGGTTTTCCTGACCCATCCTCATACACATGTGATAGAATAGCTCCTATACCTATATCTCACGCGTCGCAATTTAATTTAATTTTATCATTAGGATTGAAATGTGCTAAATTTTGATCTTCGGTTATTTTTTCTTTAATTTTTTTAAATGCCCTTTCGCAATTTTCTGACCACTTAAATATCACATTAAGTTTCATCAGTTCATATAACGGACTCAATGTATCTGACAATTTGTTAATAAACTTAGCGTAATAATTAACCATGCCTATAAATGCTTTTACTTCAGTTACATTTTGTGGTCTTGGTGCATTAACTATTGCGTTTACTTTCTCTTTATCTTTTCTCAACCCATTCATATCTATAATATGACCTAAGTATTTAATTTTTTTTTCAAAAAATTTACATTTTGCTAAATTCAATCGGAAACCAGCATTACTTAACTTTTGAAAAACTACTTGTAAATTCATTAAATGTTGCTGTTTATTTTTACCCGTAACTACTATATCGTCCATAAAATGTATAACCCCTTCTGTCCCTTGAAGCACCAAATGGTAACCTGTTAGGTAAATAGATACCCTTGTGTGTGCTCCATGCCAACAACTTTTTTGTAGTCTCAGTTAACTCTAGTTGATTATAAGCATGTAAAAAGTCTAACTTCGTAAAGAATTCACCACCCTGTAAAGCTGCAAATAACTCCTCGATACGTGGCAAAGGATATTTGATATCCTCTAAAAATGGATTGATTATGACTTTGTAGTCAGCACAAATTCTAATTTTGCCATCGGGCTTAATAATAGGAACAAGAGGCGTTCCCCATTCAGAACTATCAACTTTTGATATTATACCTTCCCGTTCTAACCTATCTTCATTGGTCATCTCTTTTTAAAAGCAAATGCGATAGGTCTAGGCTTTACAAAAACTGGCTTGACCTCCTCTCTTAATTTAAGATCCACTTTATCATATTTAAACAATCCAATTTTAGGTTCAAATAGTTCGTTATATCTAGATAACAACACTTTTAATTCACAATCTTCAACAAAATTAACAGAAACATTAGAATTATGATTGATTTTAAATTGTAAAATAGACATAATATCCCTACCAATGAGCGGTTTGCAACCATTTTTTACTATAAGAAATCTGCAAGTTTTTTCTACGTTCTTATACCTACTGTATTTTAACAAAAATTTCACCCTTCGGTACTATAACTGAACCGTCATAAGTTTTAAGACGAATAAGGGTATTTTTTAATTCAACATTTTTAAATGCAATGTGGAATTTGAATAACTCGTCAGGTATTAAAGATACACCTGCACCAGAATCTAATTCCATATAAATACAGTTATTATTAATTTTGATAGGAACGACTATTGCCTTAACAATGCTACTACCTTCAGTATGAAACATTTCAACAAAATCTAAGGAGCCTTCTTCCACTACATTGGAGTGAATCCTTACATTTCTACTTCCTTGTTGGTTATTAAATTTACATACCTTAGCTAAATGTCCTTTTTTTTACAAACTTTGCATGTATAGTCCTTGTACTTGCACTTTGCGAAATTATGGTTTGCCTCACCACATGAATAATATAACAAGCTTCCTTTTTCCTTCGCTTCCTTACTTTTCTCTTCCAATTGTCTGGAATTACACAATTCTCCTTTTTTTCTCTGTGACTTAACTCCCAAACGATTGTTTTCAATTTTATTGACATCTATAATTGGACATAATCCTAAAGAAGCTTCCTTGCTTATAGCTGTTTCCAGTATTTGCTCTAAAGTTGCATCTGGTTTACACTCATAAAGTTTATCTAGTATTGGACCTTTTTTTAAACCATGTATAAACTTGTCCTTAATTATTTCATTTAAAATTTTTCCGAACCTGCAATTAATAGACATATTTTTTACACGAGCATACCATTCTCTAACTGTTTCGTTGTCACATTGTTTTAAATCATAAAATATATTCCTTTCTTTATACAGGGTGTTTCAGAATAAGATGCTGATCCTTAAGGGTGTGAATCCTTATGTGATTTTAGGAAGAAAAGTTCAAATAAACCTATGTCTTAAACCTCTTAACTTTTGAGCTACAAGGTGTTAAAGTTTTAAGAAAAAAATCGTTTTTTATCGTATCTTTAATAATTTCCTAGATATTTTTATCAAATTTGGCACACGCCCTCGAAGAATCAACAGCCATTTTTTGATTAAAAAGATTTTTTAATTTTTTAACCAGTGGCGTCCGTACAGGATGTGAAATAGATATTTTTGAAAAAATATTATGCACGCCACTGCTTTTTCTTAAGATAAAAATTATTTTTAAAATTCCCATTCATTTAAGGGTAAATTTGATTTTTTGACTTTTTCCGTCCGACGAACGGTTTCCGATAAAAAAAAATAAAAAGCATTTAATGCGCATGCCGCTGTGCCTATGATTTCTGAAAAGGAGGCTAGAAACTTTGTTGTCAAGGAAATAATTGCAATGACAAAATAATTAATGCTTAGAGGGCGTGTGCCAAATTTGAAAAAAATATCTAGGATACGATACGATACGATAGAAAAACGATTTTTTTTATGATTTTAGGCTTTAGGTTTAGGACATAGGTTTATTTGAACTTTTCTTCCTAAAATCACATAAGGATTCACACCCTCAAGGATCAGCATCTTATTCTGAAACACCCTGTAAATGGATATCTTCTTTGAAAATTGTTCCCTTAAAATCTTACACAATTCATCATAGGTTTTTTCTTTTGGTTTTGCCGGATCACACAAATCGTGTACAACTTTATAAACTTTTTCACTAATAACTGTTAACAATACAGCTACTTTTCTCTCATCTTCTACATAGTTAGCTAAATAAAATTGTTCTAGCTTCTCTTCATACAATACCCAATCTTCTCCAAAATTATATATACTGCCGTCCACAATAAAAAGGCGGTATCTACAGAAATTTTCAAAATCGAGTTTTTGTTACGTAAAAACTTTTCATAAGTTGGTTTGTCTCTTTACTAAGTTTAAATGCCGTATCTGAAATATTAGCTGTGGTATACCTTATATTTGTTTTGCAGTATCTGCAAAATTGACTATGTTTCTTAATAAAAACGCAGTATCTGGTACATGCTTAATGATAAAGCGGTAAATGCTAAATGTTCTGATACACTTGCCGCTTTTTAATTAAGCACGCTGTACTTGCCGCCTTTTTACTAAGAACGTCCCGGGTAATCTTGCCTCTAGCGTTAGGTTTAATACAGTCGTATCTCGCGTGCACGTGCGACAGATATGGTACAGGTTATTGCGAAGCATGGGAAATTCATATTAAACTATCGTAATAGTTTTAACGAACCTTTAAAACCCCTAGATTTTCTAATGCTCAAGGCAATGAAAAAAAAGCAGTTGCTGAAAACTGTTGCTGAAAATCCTGGACCTCATGGCTTTCTCATGGACAAAAGAGGTACGATTTTAAAAGAACTCGGTGCTTTGATTCCAGACAATAGAAAATTATTTTGGAGCAATTTACCGGCAGTGAATCAGCAGTGGCGGAACTTCAAAATTTCGCCCCCGGTTGTCAATAGTTTCATTACAAAGTAATATATCAATTATTAATACAAACATCACAATTTCTTAATGAAACTAGTGTATCTTCTATTGAGAACCGCTGCCAGTTAGGTAGTTCACATCTATTGTTCTATTGTATTCAAGTTTCCATAAGATTTGTTTTGAACAACTTTCGCCCATATGGAAGTGGTTTTTACTTTGCATTAGAGGTGCATATTGAATGAAACTATCGATCGCGTTATAAATGGGATTTGATTTACGACTTAATGAGAAAAGGGACATTGCCGAGCGTATGGAGTATAGGTACTGTATACTCAATGCCCACATAGGGTAGATCTAACAGTAAGTAAGACTTCTAGTCGATGCGTCTCTATAGGAAAATTGACGTTAAATTAGCATCTTTTTGATGTTTAGAATCCATACATATGATCCCATTGTACAATTCAGATATTGATTTACAGCAGGGGCGTACGCAGGATTTTCGTTCGGGGGGCGGGGGGGGGGGGGGGGTTAAAAACAACATAAAAAGAAACATTTTTTTCAAATAATAATAATCGAAATAACAAAGTTAAGACGTCTAGATGAACGCGCAAGACGATTGATTATTTCTTCGGGATGACAGCTGTAATATCAAAATTAACATTATTATACTTATTTTTTGTGTTTAGAAACAGTGATTGAGCCTTTGAATGAACATTTCGGGGGGGGGGGGTTAACCCAAGAACCCCCCCCCCCCCTTCGGTTAGCGCCTGATTTACAGGTCTTGCAACATGCGGCCTTGCGGCTGTCGGGCATTATGATTTTAGAAACGCTCCTAAAAGTACCAATTCAGAAATACTGTAGGTATACTTTTTGACGAAAGCCCCACACAACTGTTTTATTTATTACACTGAATAAATAAAGGCTACTCATCATTTTCTTTGGGCTTATAGTAAACCAGAAACTAGTATTGTAAATCTTTTGAACTCTGAGAGAAAGAGGAAAGCCGAGGACTATATTGTGTTCCTTGAACATGAAAATATTCCCCTCCGCAGTCACAGAAATAGTCTAATTCTCTGTTTTAATAAAGAAAAAGAAGAAATGGACTCCATAAGTAGTTAGAAGTGAAGGCAACTTTGGAGAACGTAATGGAGTTAGGAGTGGTAACACAAAATTGAAAGAAGATTTGAAAACTACCACGACTGCTGTATATATTTTAGCAGCTTTACTTATAATGAAATAATTCAGTGCTGTGGGGAAGAAACAATAATTATTAAAAATCAATAATTTCAAGACTTATAGTGTAATTCTTTATGAAATTGTCGATATAGGTCATTTTTCGAAATCTGTTTTAAAGAAAAATCTTTGCAGAGAACTAACGACGGTCTGGGAAATAAGCGAGTAGAGCGACATGACGCTAGATTGTGATTTACACCAAAGTGCCAAACGGTTAAATGTTGTTAATGTACTGAAAACAATTTCCAATTGGAAAGGTCATGAAGTAACAGCTAAGTATAGCAGAACTTTTAAAATGTGCTATTACAACCGGGATAAATGAAATTGCAAAATTGCAACTTGCTAAGAAAAATGCTAACCTCAATCGACTGATTGCTTTTTTAAATTGTTGTACTTATTCATCTTTTCTTTTCTCAAAGGACAAACAGTTGTGTAAGTTCAGACTTTGACCATTTTTACGCAGATAAAGAAATTGATGACAATTTATTGCTGTTGCACTCGTTACATTGGTATTTAGAGGACATTTAATGGTTTTTGTTTTTATTGGTAACTAAACATTTACGAATGATCCTCCAGCTGTTTTTTGTAACTTGCACGATGGTAAGCCTATGCAAAATAGTAAAAAATTAGTGATTTTGTTTTTTAGATGTGTGTAAGCTTAGGCGAAATGCCAAACTTTGATGTAATAGAGAAACAATGCCTAAATAATTTAGGGTACGATGAAGATATAATTAAGCACGAGAATAACCTTTTGAGTGAGGATAATGAAGATATGAAAACATTTTTTGGGTGTGTTTGGAAAGAGAAAGGATTTCAACGGGAAGACGGATCGATTAATTTTAACAGCATTTATGAAATAATTATTAGTGAATCAAAACTATCTAGTCAATTCGAAAGTGCCTACATAGCCATTCAGGCCATTGTAAGTTGTAGAGATGTTGAAGGTGATGATAATGGCGACACTGTTATTAAAGTTTACAATTGTTTATTTGAAAAAGTTCTAGAATATGATGAGGAATTTAAAAATATATTTGTGAAGTAGTGTATCGAGTTGACAATTTTTACAATAGTCTATTCCTTCTTCACAATAAAAAAACTCCAACATCTCTCCTGTAACGGAAAATAAGCATAAGTATGTAACTGTAATTAAGATTAAAATTTATCGTTTCGCATAAATTACCTATGTCAGTTTTCCATTTTTTTTCTATATCATTTAATGCTTCCATCATCGTATCATCAATAAGTATTTTCCTCAGAAATTACAGTGTGCTTGATACGATCAAAGATTATAATTATATCTCGAATTATATAGTCTTTGATACGATGTTCTTTCTCAATATGTGAGAGAAAGTACTGAAAATAGGATAAACCAATTTTTAACAAAAATTTTACTGCCATTTTTTAGCGAAAATCGGGATTCGTAATAAAATGTCAAGTTTTGAGTATACTTTCAAACAGCTGTAACTAGCGAACTATTTGTCGTGCGAACTTCTGCCGACGCTCATTTTACAGGTACATTAATTATCTTTAAAAAACTATAAGACACTTTACTTTCAACAAGCAGTCAAAACATAGTTATTTACAAAGAAACGCTTGAAAATGACAATTTTTCATTGTTTCTTCCTCCATTGCCTTATAATGATGACCAAAATGATATTTCGTGTATACATATAGATTCAAAATTTAATTCTCTACAACTTGTATTATACGCACTAAGTACGTAGAATCAATAGTTTTCGACTTATTATTGATTTTATTATGCAAAACGAGCAGTGATTGTGTCTTGGAAAAAGGTTTAAATGATTATATCTCTGTCAATATTAATCGGATGGAAATATTTAAAAAGCAAATTGTTCGTAATTAAATTCTCTACAACTTTTATTTGAAGCATTTTGCGATACGAATGGCCATTCTCGGGATATAAGCGAAATACGCGCGATGCGCGCACCTGTTACCGTTTCGTCGCAAACCAGTCGACATTTAAAAAAATCGATCTCGGCTCCTATTGGTTGTATAGATAAAAATAGAACATGAAAATGTGCGGAATTTTGTCAGCTACAACTTTCTTAACGTTTTTGTTTTTGATAAAATTGATACTTTTTCAGTTATTTGCGAAAACCTGTTTTTTTGACACTTTTTCGCCCCCATTTGACTTTTGAATACTTCAAAGGGAGCACAAAACAAGCCTGTTCTCAAATTTTGAAAGCTGTAACTATTATTTCATCGAAATCGTTAAGTAAATTTCTTCCCATTTTACTGGGCTATTAGGTGACCCATAAAATATCTACTATAGTAGTTGGCATAATAATGTTAGGAATAACTATAGTATTGTAGTAGTTGCTTCTTCTGATGTTTCATCTTTTTCAGAAAGTTTTCGTAGTATTCCAATCGCTTCGAAATGCTCTTTAGCGTTTCACGAATCATTGGAACATCCTGAATAAGCTCATTATTGAGACGATTATGGCAAATGGAGGGATGCTAGTTAGATTGAAGAATCTATCAGCAACAAATTGAAAATTTCCAAGTGCATTGCTGGAGTTGTTAATGGGACGACAACTACGTCATCATTGTCAGTTAATACTGGTGATGGTGATCCTGCGATAACCAAAGGAAGTAATTAACGAGTTGGAAACTGCTAGAATCCACATCAGATAATAAAAAATTGTACATTTATTTAACATAAAAATGATTCTGTTTGTTATATTTATAAATTAGGTACAGTAGACCTACTAATAAAATATAACTTCTTTTTAAATTTAAAATTACCCACTCTAAATAATATGTTATATACATACACAATACATCTGTGATACAGATACAGAGTAGTGCTGTCAATTTTAACCGGTTAAACCGGTTAACCGGATTACAAGTTCATTTTGACCGGAGAAAATGCGAAGGTTATAACCATTTTAACCGGTTAACCAGTCAAACTATTTTCACCGGTCAAATTGCGATGGTTATAACCATTTTAACCGGTTACAAACTTTGACCGTTCATAGTTTTTGCAACCGGTCACAAATATGACCGTTTGTAATCGTCATCGTTTTCTTGCTGGAATTGAATTCCTTAGAATGTTTTATTGCTTACTAACTTTTATAAAAGAATTCACCTCATACAGTCAGACCTCAGCTCAGATATAAAGAAGTAAAGAACGGTGGCATTATGAGTGAAGTGTGGAATATAGTCTTCAGTCTTGTCAATTTTAACCGGTTGCAATATTCGTTAATCCCGGTCAAAGTGTAATGGTTATAACCATTTTAACCGGTCAATCCGGTCAGTCCGGTTACTCCGGTTAACCGGTTTTTCTTTGAACGGCTAACCGGTTAAACATCGTAACGGTTTGACAGCACTAATACAGAGTAATGTTTCAAACCTTCCATCCATTCTTGTTGTGCCGCCCATTTCTCTTATACCATAATAATAAAACCAATTATAAGAAGTATCTACTCTTTAGCATTTATGAATAAGCTACTGAGGCTCAAAACTTTCTACCACCAAAACGTACCTATCTTATCTTCACTTCAACTGCGTGATAATCTTGAAGACCTTTTGACGAATCAATACATAGACATTGCTTAAGTAAATCATAACAGCTAAAACTTTGGGATTTACCGATTTCTATCTATCCCCATTATTTTTGTTTGTGGTTTACGAAACTGTAGAAGTCAGTTTGTGCTGTTTAATAATCGAAGATGTTACTTACTTTCTTTCTCATCTTGAGCGGTCTCTGTGTGGAGGGGGCATTTGGTGAAAAATTTGACATGAAGGGTAAGAAAGCATCATCTTGGTAAAAAGATATGTAAAAGAATTCAAAAAAGAGGAAATGAGAAAAACTGTCCGTAATTGTTATTTGAAATTCCATCAGAATAGGTAATTACAATTTAGAGGATTAAAAATTCTAGCCCTATAATTTCTAAAAATCTTTGGTTATTTTTACATACACGATACACATATTTAAATAAATTTCAATATTCGTTTGAGTGTCAACGTGTAATGAGTGTGATTGTCGTGCCCCATCAGAAACATCCGTGAGCGGTGCCCGGTGCCCGGTGCCCGCTTTCTTTGTTAGTGTTTTTACTGGATTGTGTATGAGGGAGGGGGTGCGCGATTAAAAGAAACCCCGTTTCTTTACAAAAAAATGGTGTTTTGTTATTATTTTTTCAAAATTTCACAAAGTAATGGTCATTTCAAACTGGGACTTATTGTTGAATAACCTTATAATTCAGGTAAATATGACATACACATAAGGCTGAAATTGTAGTTTTTGGAGCCAACCAAGTGATAGTTTCATGCCTCTTATGCCTTAAAATACCTAGTTAAGATAATATGGACAAACTCCATAATGTCCACGTAAAGTGTTTCCAGAATTTGGGTACCACGATGTTGTGCTTTAAAATTTATACAGTATTTTTTCTACTTTACTCAAATACGTGGCATTGCTTCTAGACGATCGTTATGGTAGTAATTTCATTGGTGCGTATAAGGAAACCTTCGTCGGGTAGCGAGTCGCCGGACCCGTCCGAGAGCGGTGCCGCGACTGATTCGTCGACGAAAGTGAACTGTTTTTGCATTTTGCTCGGCATTGCTATAAATTATAAGAAGTTGTAAAAATAATATTTGGCAGGTGGTTTTGTATTAAAATTGCCTGAAATCCTTGCAACCGCCTATTTTTTAACATGGCTAATTCTTTGTTCCTATGTTTTTCAGATTCTAAAGTTAAAAGGAGAAGGAGATTTTCTTCATGCACCTGATAACTTAATAACATTCAAAGTACTTAATGACTTTTACAGAAATATTCATTTTTCTGGTGGCTAGAACAGATCGCCTTGAGCGACGACCACTTAAATGGCGCGGGCTAGGAAAACGGGTTTGACGAATTAGCTCGCGGCGACTACCAGTCGCGACGACTCAGTCGCAGTCGTCGGCGACCGGCGAAAGTGTAGGAAAACGCTACTTAACCTATTACCTACTCATTTGTCTATTTTGCGCCTCTCTCGCTGACAACTTTGATAATCGTTTTAGTTGCGCTACAGAGATGAATATTTTCTTAACTTGCTGATATCGGAACTTTAATTTTGATCAAGGGCGGAACTATGCCTCTTCTTCAATAGCGGCTTTGTAGCATCGAGGAAATCCTTTCCGGTTGTGATAAAATCGTTAGAGCAAAGAGTACTACACTTTGGTTAGAGTAACTTCAGTTTGTACTCATTGTGAACTGATTAAAAATTCATTACTTCACCTGTATGGTTTGCCATTACAAGAGAACTGTTGTTACAATATTCACCTTGTACATGAAATAAGTATCTCTAATGAATTATTAAAGTGCATTGATTTCTATGGTTAATAAAGACAAGGTACTACATTATAATACCTACTGTTTCAGGTGCATACTCAGTTCAGCGTATAAAGAGATCAAACATAAACGAAAATCAAAATGGCGACAACCATTTACATCAAGCTGTGAGTAAAGGATTCTCGGATGCAATTAAGTTACTTTGTACGTATGGTAACGTCAATTCTTTAAACAAAGACGATAATACACCATTACAAAGTGCGGCATGGGAAGGAAATTTAAACGCGATCACAGCGTTACGAGACTGTGGAGCGATTATTAACACAAAGAACAAAAATGGCGATACTCCTTTACATCAAGCCGCTCATAGAGGATTTTCGGAAGTTATTAAACTATTATGCGCGTATAACGCAAATGTAAGCGCAACAAATAAAGACCTTAACACCCCACTTCACACGGCTGCCTGGAATGGTCATCTCAACGTTATTCAAGCACTAACTAATTGTGATGCAAGTGTTAATGCCACGAATATAAATCTAGAGACTCCTCTCCATATTGCGGCATCACGAGGATATCCTGATATCATAAAATTCTTACATACAAAGCATGCCAACGTAAACGCTTTAAACAAGAACGAGAATACACCCTTACAAAACGCTGCGTGGGAAGGAACCTTGACGGCAATCGCCGCTTTAAAAGAGTGTGGCGCACATATTAACACCAAGAACAATAACGGCGATACTCCGCTTCATCAGGCCGCACACAAGGGATTAGTGGAAGTTATTAAATCACTCTGTACGTTTAAGGCAAATGTGAGTGCAACAAATAAAGACCTCAACACCCCACTTCACGCGGCTGCCTGGAATGGTCAGCTCAACGCGATTGAAGTACTAATTAATTGTGGAGCAAGTGTTAATGTCACGAATACAAATCTAGAGACTCCTCTCCATATTGCGGCATCACGAGGATATCCTGATATCATAAAATTCTTACATACAAAGAATGCCAACGTAAACGCTTTAAACAAGAACGAGAATACACCCTTACAAAACGCTGCGTGGGAAGGAACCTTGACGGCAATCGCCGCTTTAAAAGAGTGTGGCGCACATATTAACACCAAGAACAATAACGGCGATACTCCGCTTCATCAGGCCGCACACAAGGGATTAGTGGAGGTTATTAAATCACTCTGTACGTTTAAGGCAAATGTGAGTGCAACAAATAAAGATCTCAACACCCCACTTCACACGGCTGCCTGGAATGGTCACCTCAACGTTATTCAAGCACTAATTAATTGTGGAGCAAGTGTTAATGCCACGAATATAAATCTAGAGACTCCCCTCCATATTGCGGCATCACGAGGATATCCTGATATCATAAAATTCTTACATACAAAGAATGCCAACGTAAACGCTTTAAACAAGAACGAGAATACACCCTTACAAAACGCTGCGTGGGAAGGAACCTTGACGGCAATCACCGCTTTAAAAGAGTGTGGTGCACTTATTAACACCAAGAACAATAACGGCGATACTCCGCTTCATCAGGCCGCACACAAGGGATTAGTGGAAGTTATTAAATCACTCTGTACGTTTAAGGCAAATGTGAGTGCAACAAATAAAGACCTCAACACCCCACTTCACGCGGCTGCCTGGAATGGTCAGCTCAACGCGATTGAAGTACTAATTAATTGTGGTGCAAGTGTTAATGCCACGAATATAAATCTAGAGACTCCTCTCCATATTGCGGCATCACGAGGATATCCTGATATCATAAAATTTTTATATACAAAGAATGCCAACGTAAACGCTTTAAACAAGAACGAGAATACACCCTTACAAAACGCTGCGTGGGAAGGAACCTTGACGGCAATCGCCGCATTAAAAGAGTGTGGCGCACTTATTAACACCAAGAACAATAACGGTGATACTCCGCTTCATCAGGCTGCGCATAAGGGATTAGTGGAAGGTATTAAATTGCTATGCATGTTTAAGGCAAATGTGAGTGCAACAAATATAAACCTCAACACCCCACTTCACGCGGCTGCCTGGAATGGTCAGCTCAACGCGATTGAAGTACTAATTAATTGTGGAGCAAGTGTTAATG
This sequence comes from Pyrocoelia pectoralis, assembly GCA_036250285.1. Taxonomy (NCBI): domain Eukaryota; kingdom Metazoa; phylum Arthropoda; class Insecta; order Coleoptera; family Lampyridae; genus Pyrocoelia; species Pyrocoelia pectoralis. Next base: position 18,775,416 of record CM070080.1, on the reverse strand, counting down.
TCACGAATACAAATCTAGAGACTCCTCTCCATATTGCGGCATCACGAGGATATCCTGATATCATAAAATTCTTACATACAAAGCATGCCAACGTAAACGCTTTAAACAAGAACGAGAATACACCCTTACAAAACGCTGCGTGGGAAGGAACCTTGACGGCAATCGCCGCTTTAAAAGAGTGTGGCGCACTTATTAACACCAAGAACAATAACGGCGATACTCCGCTTCATCAGGCCGCACACAAGGGATTAGTGGAGGTTATTAAATCACTCTGTACGTTTAAGGCAAATGTGAGTGCAACAAATAAAGACCTCAACACCCCACTTCACGCGGCTGCCTGGAATGGTCAGCTCAACGCGATTGAAGTACTAATTAATTGTGGTGCAAGTGTTAATGCCACGAATATAAATCTAGAGACTCCTCTCCATATTGCGGCATCACGAGGATATCCTGATATCATAAAATTTTTACATACAAAGAATGCCAACGTAAACGCTTTAAACAAGAACGAGAATACACCCTTACAAAACGCTGCGTGGGAAGGAACCTTGACGGCAATCGCCGCATTAAAAGAGTGTGGCGCACTTATTAACACCAAGAACAATAACGGCGATACTCCGCTTCATCAGGCTGCGCATAAGGGATTAGTGGAAGGTATTAAATTGCTTTGCATGTTTAAGGCAAATGTGAGTGCAACAAATATAAACCTCAACACCCCACTTCACACGGCTGCCTGGAATGGTCACCTCAACGCTATTGAAGTACTAATTAATTGTGGAGCAAGTGTTAATGCCACGAATATAAATCTAGAGACTCCTCTCCATATTGCGGCATCACGAGGATATCCTGATATCATAAAATTCTTACATACAAAGAATGCCAACGTAAACGCTTTAAACAAGAACGAGAATACACCCTTACAAAACGCTGCGTGGGAAGGAACCGTGACGGCAATCACCGCTTTAAAAGAGTGTGGCGCACTTATTAACACCAAGAACAATAATGGCGATACTCCGCTTCATCAGGCCGCACACAAGGGATTAGTGGAAGTTATTAAATCACTCTGTACGTTTAAGGCAAATGTGAGTGCAACAAATAAAGACCTCAACACCCCACTTCACGCGGCTGCCTGGAATGGTCAGCTCTACGCGATTGAAGTACTAATTAATTGTGGTGCAAGTGTTAATGCCACGAATATAAATCTAGAGACTCCCCTCCATATTGCGGCATCACGAGGATATCCTGATATCATAAAATTTTTACATACAAAGAATGCCAACGTAAACGCTTTAAACAAGAACGAGAATACACCCTTACAAAACGCTGCGTGGGAAGGAACCTTGACGGCAATCGCCGCATTAAAAGAGTGTGGCGCACTTATTAACACCAAGAACAATAACGGTGATACTCCGCTTCATCAGGCTGCGCATAAGGGATTAGTGGAAGGTATTAAATTGCTATGCATGTTTAAGGCAAATGTGAGTGCAACAAATATAAACCTCAACACCCCACTTCACGCGGCTGCCTGGAATGGTCAGCTCAACGCGATTGAAGTACTAATTAATTGTGGAGCAAGTGTTAATGTCACGAATATAAATCTAGAGACTCCCCTCCATATTGCGGCATCACGAGGATATCCTGATATCATAAAATTTTTACATACAAAGAATGCCAACGTAAACGCTTTAAACAAGAACGAGAATACACCCTTACAAAACGCTGCGTGGGAAGGAACCTTGACGGCAATCGCCGCATTAAAAGAGTGTGGCGCACTTATTAACACCAAGAACAATAACGGCGATACTCCGCTTCATCAGGCCGCGCATAAGGGATTAGTGGAAGGTATTAAATTGCTTTGCATGTTTAAGGCAAATGTGAGTGCAACAAATAAAAACCTTAACACCCCACTTCACTCGGCTGCCTGGAATGGCCACCTCAACGTTATTGAAGCGCTAATTAATTGTGGTGCAAATGTTAATGTCACGAATGTAAATCTAGAGAGTCCTCTCCATATTGTAGCGTCACGAGGTTATCCTAATGTAGTCCGATTCTTATACACAAAAAATGCGTACGTAAACTCTTTAAATAAAGAGGAAAACACACCACTACAAAACGCGGCGTGGGAAGGAAAGTTACAGACAATCAGAGATTTAATAAACTCCGGTGCGATGATTAACACAAGGAACAGAAACGGTGATAGTCCTTTACATCAAGCCGCTCATAGAGGATTAGTAGAAACTATTAATTGCTATGTTTATATAAGGCTAATGTAAACGCAAGAAATAATGACCTTAACACCGCACTTCATTCGGCCACTTGGGAAGGCCACCAGTGGCGTACCGAGGGTGGGGCGGTGGGGGCGGCCCGCCCCAGGCCCCGTGTCGGCATAGGCCCCCAAATATGAAAATGCTTTATTTTATTTTTTTAATAATAAAAAATCGGCCCAGGTCCTACGTCGTTATAGGCCCCGGAATGTTAGACAACTGCTTATACTTGTTCTAAATACAGTTAAAAACTGTCTAAGGTGGACGGGCGGACCCTGAGTTAGAGTAAGAAGGAAGCCTGCGTATTACCAATGTTTGTGTTAGTCCCGTTTTTTCAGTACAGGAAACGACTCTTTTGTCCAGTTGTAAAAAAAAATTGGAAAAAGCAGTTTTTAAAAATATGCAAAATAATCAAAAATAGAAAATTGTTGTTAAAAAGTTTAATTTATTAACGACAACCGTTTCACACATGATTACTGATTAGTATACAGGGTGTTCCGGGTTGAATGATGAGGACTTTGACATTTTGTAGAAAATCACATTTCAAGGTAGGTTGCTCCTATAAACATAGGTCCTAAAACTCTCTTTTTCTGAGATACAGGGTGTTAACATATTCTAAAAAATAAAGTTTTTATTTATTTATTTCCGAGTTTATTTCGGAACTGTGGAAAATATTCAAACCAAAATTGGCACACAAGATACGGACATAGGGTCATAGGATCCATGGCAACCATCGTTTTTGTACACAGCCAAAATACGTTTTTCGTGAAATAAATGACGGACGGTAACAGAACCGAAAAAAGTCAAAAGTCATTTTTGTTCAGAATTGAATACTCTATTGAAAAAGATATTGCGAATATTTAATTCAGAGCCGTACTCTTTTTATTTATCAAATTAGTACAACGGATTACCCATATTTCCGCCAATGGTTGATTTAAAAAATTCATATTATTCAATGTTATGACCCTCTGTCCATGTATCTTGTGTGCCAATTTTGGTTTGAATATTTTCCACAGTTCGGAAATAAAAACTTTATTTTTTAGACGATTTTAACGCCCCGTATCTCAGCAACAAAGAATTTTAGGACCTGTGTTTATAGGAGCAACCCACCTTAAAATCTGTTTTTCTACAAAATGTCAACGTCCTGATTATTAAACCTGGGACACCCTGTATATACCTAAAATAGAAATTATTTTGGTTTTATAAAGATAACTTTCCACCATAAACAGATTTCTGTACAAGACGGAAGCCCGTTTAAGATGGAAACAAATTTTATACCATATGGTTCCGGTTTATAGAGGTTTTACTGTAATAAAATACTTTTAATCGTGAAAATGTTTTCTAATTTGTATAATTATTTACGAATTCAACTTAGGTTAAAGATTTTAGTGTCTGTTCGCTGTCACCCCTTCATCACGAGAAACAAATCGACTCGCCCGCTGTGGCTGACGTGGACGTATACTAGGTAGTTCACAATAGTTCAGGCCGACAAAATATATATAGGCCCCCTCATCTAGTGCCGCCCCAGGCCCCCAACTGTGTCGGTACGCCACTGAAGGCCACCTCAGTTCAGTACAGGCGCTAATTGATTGTGGGGCAAATGTTAGCGCAAGTAATATAAATAGTGAAACACCTTTGCACCATGCTGCGTTTAAGGGTTTTCCAAAAATTATCCGATTGTTGCTGAAGAAAGGTGCCAATTTAAACGCGTTAAACAAAGATAAGGATACTCCACTGCAAAAAGCGGTTCAATCTGGAAATATTGATACTATTACTGCGCTTGTCGATTCTGGACCTTCCGTTTATCTAGAAAATATGTCCGGGCAAACCAGCGGAGAAAGTGCCTTTCATACGTCAATGAAGTTGCTTGGGAAGGTTACCAGCTTCTGCCAAAAGATGGCTATTGACAATTATCTTAAATTAACAGAAAAAGCTGCCAGAGATATTTCCGATGCTATTGGATGTATTGAACTGGTACGACTAGGGCAAAGTGAGGAAGTACGGACCTTGGAATTCGTAAATGCGCAATGATTGTCAACAGTACCTATTTCTTAATTTCATATAAAATTGACATGGTTCCCATAGTTTCGACGGTTAAGGGAAAAAGTAACAATAAACATCATATTCATAATTCTGTTCCATCTCAATTTATAATTAATTATAGTTACGAAGTGATTTAATCAACCAATAAAAAAATTTGATTAAGCTAAATAGTTTAACTGCATTTTTATTCTAGTTGCAGTCGCAATATTGTCGTATAAAGTTTAGCGCGGAAAATTCGTCAACACGGAGGTTGAGGGTATAACCATAGGCTATAGCGTATGGTATAACTATTTTACAGAATTTATAAAGAAGGTCTTATTGCAGACCACTATCTTGATATGTTGCAAGATGCTGTACCGGAACTGTTCGTTTAAACAATAATTACCTATTTCCAGCAGTATACGAAGCGCCTGCACATAACGTTCTGTTAATACGTCCTTCTTCGTAAAACCATTTTCCCCAAAGATGGATGGCAACTAATGGACCTATAAGATGGCCAACATTAATTTTTTTGTTTCATTAACGCTACAGCAGCGCATGAATGGCTATATCTATGTAATAATGCATTTAATTGGAGAAAATTGTAGATTATTCAAGCAGTTTTCAAAATAAGTTTATAGTACCTACCTAATGTAGATCTTGTTCTTTTTCTATGATGTAGATTGACATATTTTTCACATTGAAACATATTTTTATTCAGTGCCTGTTATACACAGGGATTAGAACAATTTCATTAAACATCGATAGATGAAGCTGTTATCATTAGTAAAACGAGATTAGAAAGGTGAGCTATTTATACAATATACTTATACTCCTTAAACTTCAAGTTGGAGTGACATATGGTGACATATATAAAGTTATAGTGAAAGTTTAGAAGTTCTGACAAGCCTAAAGGACCTGTACCGTCATTATTCATTAAACAGTTTTTTGTGAACTTCTAGTGAGTTTCTAGTTTCGAGTAAGAGTACTTTCTTAACTAAGGAAATATTATCCAGTTTATGACTCAAAAATTCATTTGAAGTATGTAATAAGCAAAAAGTCAAGTTTGGACAGTCAGTCTTTTGAACACGAGCAATCGTAGGGATGCAAAAATGATTACTAGAAATTTTACCGCAGAATTTAACATCTCGTGCGCGTTCGTGTAAAGCATTTGAATCGATAATTTGCAAAGAGACGACTGAGTGCGAAATTTACTCAAAAACTTATGACTGACGAACAGAGGGATTGAAAATCATGCATCACAATGCATGAAATTGATGGATTATCTTGAAGCAGAGCCGGACTTTACGGGCAGTATTATAACTGAAGTTCAGAGTTCTAATCGAAAAACGAGTGGCCCTCTTCATCCTAAGAAGACACTCAAAATTGAACGTTAGGATCATGTTCAGTGTTTTTTATTGACAATTGATACAGCGATCAAAGTTCATTCCAAGAAGAACAACTACCAACTCCAACTATACTAGATTTGCAAAACGATATACGGATAGAGAGACTAGATCATCACGACAACGTGCCGTGTGCCTCACCTGGCTTCTGATGCACGAGTTTTTGACCGAAGAATAGTTTCCTAACTACTTACATCCGCCTTACTCTTCGAATTTAACAGCACGCAGCTTTGGCTCTTCCAAAAAATAAAAAACTTACTAAAGGGAAAACATTTTGATACCATTCCCGCAATTTAGAGAGCCACGACGGAACAGCTGAACTCATCCTAAAGAATTCTTCCAATAGTGGAATCGACGTTGGTATAAATGTATCGATATCGATTCATTTAAATTTGGTGTACCTAAGCCTATTACTTTGTCTGTGATAACTAAAGTGCGGATTTCTAGCAAAAATGCTATATGTAAAAAATGGTAGCAACAGGGAAATATCTACATATGAGCACGAATTTTAGTAAAAGTAATGGTATTTTTTAAATTATATTGTGCTTTTTTTGCTTATTTTCATGTTTTATGCTTATAAATTATGTATATGCATATTTTCTGCTTATTTTTCAATTCTTAAATTTTCTTTGAATTTCTTTGTCCTTATTTAAAGGATTTGTTATTTTAGGTGTCTTTTCTGAACACAAGCAATAATAATTCTTGGTACTTTTGAGTGTTGGCAAAAGATCCTAAAAGTTCATGAATCGTTCAATTGTGTCCAACCAAGCATAAAATCCCTCGTTCCTACCTGCCTATTTAATCGTACACATGAGAAAATGTTAACAGAAAATATCTATTGCAATTTTATGATTTTTTGAAGAGTAGACATTGAAAGAAGCTTTTCGCGTTTTAAAAATATATTAAGTGACAGAAGGAAAAATTTTACTGTTGAGAATTTAGAAAAACATTTAATTATTAATTGTAACTATGTAGATTAGTATTTTGATTTCTGAAATGAATTTAAGATAAGTAATTAAATATTTAGTTAGAAACCAATTTCTGTTGAATTTCTTTGTAACAAACACCATTTTTACTCAATCTTTTTATGCTTAGAATAAGGTGTTTGTATTGTTTTAATGCTTATTTCCTTCATTTTAAAAGCTTATTTAAGCGCTTTTTTTTTAATTTTTTATGCTTAAAAATCCGCACTCTAGTGATAACATTATTCATCGTATTTTTTTATTACTACTCGTATGTCCTTACATTTTATGGTCATGTAAAAGTAAAATCAATTTCTGCTGGTACACTAAAAATCTTCAAATACAAAACCGATGTAGCATAAATTTCTGTTAGGATTCTTAGATAGAAAAGCTTCTTGACCTGATCTTTATGAAAATACAGTAGCTGCTAAACGTGTTTGAACTTTCACCAAAGTATGAGTAGATTGTATTTCTATGATACCGTTGAAGAACTTATCATTCAACGATGATACCCTTTATTCAATGATATCAACATAATAATTACGCATACATTGACGAAACCTGCTGGGTTACATTTCAAATCAAAAATTATGGGAACTACATACTTGTTTTTATTATTACTTACAATCATCAAAATGCTGTCGCAAACGTCCTAGGTTTGCTGGTGTTCTTAAATTAATAAATTTTATTTGTGGTTTTAATCTTTATTGACCAAAAAACCTAACAACATATAACAAAATCTTATACACATTGCCCTTTGGCTGTTAACTTTCTCGATTTTAAAGCATTTCTCCTCAATCGATTGTAGGACACTCTATTGTATTTACAACTTTTACACTTATGCGCAACTGAATTCCCAAACCAAGTACCTACCTATTACCACTTAAATTACGTATTTTACTTATGATTTCCGTTACAATGCATTAAGTACACAAAAAAAAAGCCTTTATAGAAAGCACTATTTCTATATGGTAGCAACGTTTGCAAAATGTTAAGTTTTCTTCTACACTTTTAAATAATAGATATACAATCGCAGCAGAGGCGTATTTATGCTTCTGCCGCCTAGGGGCACAAGAAAAGTGCCGCCCCATCACATCCCTCACCACAGGAATAGACCTTAGGTATTTATGCAAGTCTGAAGTCCAGAAAATTTTTTATTAAAAATAAATAGAATTTATTTCATTAATAAAACAATAAAACATACTACATCTGGACGACGAGAAGCGGCAAATAGTCATGCAAATTCTTAGAAAGCCTCTGGCCAGTGGCCAAATAGGATAATCCATCTGATTAGGACCATATTTAAATAAGCCCGACTGAATAAACTGAAAGTGCAGCGTAAACGATGTTTGGGATTTTTATCTAAATTGTAGCTCGTATTGACGTATTTCTACTTCAATTTTATTTTCCATTGTTTGGCATTTTTTTTCAAAAAGATTCCTTCAATTAATTTTGGTACCCCGTAATTTTGCCGCCCCCTAATTTTTGCCGCCCTGGGCATCAGCCCTTAAAGCCCCCCTAAATACGCCACTGAATCGCAGTATTCCAGTATTAAAGAGTTCTGAACAATGAACTGTATGGTACGTAGTATACAGTTCATTGGTTCTGAATGTGTCTGTTTGTCCCAGTACCTACGTTGAATGCAAAATGGCGCTTTGTCCGCTAAAGAATTAATGCTGTAAAAATACATTAGATTCATTTCAGCTTGCAGCAAACATTTTCATTAAAAGAAGTGGCAAAAATTAATATTGATAAATGATAAGTAATAGGCTTCTACATAATGTATGACTTTCAAATCAATATTTTTACCGCATTACCGTATTGCGTTATTTGTTTATTCGACCGATCTTTGACCACACTTTCTCACAGAATAACGATGCAAAGCAACGATCAAAGTCAAAATGAGTGTATCGCGTGTGTTTTCCGACCATTTACTTTTTTAGCCACCATCACTGGCGTAAACATAATCACCTCAAATTGTGCCCATACGAAATACCCCGCAGCTTCCCAATCATTTTGTAAAACCAACCCCATACGGTTTTTAATTCTGACTGTACTTTTAATTATGAGTATCATTGCAAGTATTTATTACACATTTACCGTAGAAAATCTATGGATTGACATTTTACTGTTTACTACAGACGTGATGATTGCCATTTCCGCAATTTATTACCGTTTTACTACAGTTCTTCTTGCGAATAAGGTGTTGCACGACTACAACGGACTAATCGCTATCAGCAAACGATTTCATTACTATGGATTGACTTCATTTATTACTAAGGAAGTGCGCCACCGAGTAAAAACCATTTTGCATAAGGTCTTATATGGATTTGCGATAATACAAACTCTTCATATTTATTTCGTTATCATTGAAAATGAAGAAAGCGTCCTACTTATTTTTTCAAAAGTTGTTTTAATAACTGTTAGTCACTTCTCACTCGTGATAATTGGAGGTGAAGTATTGTCTAAATTGTACATATACAAAAAGCTATTTGAAAATACCTTTGCAAGAGTCAAGCAGCTGCTTTTAAGAAAATTGTTAATGGCAAATACCTCGGGAGGTGACCATTTGGCACTGGAAATTAAACTCGCGCGGCTACGTAATCTTTACATGAGCTTAATACACAATCAAGAGCAATTCGGTCTATTAATTAACCAAACAATGCTTTTCAATACAATTATATCAACAGTTTTGCTTATAGTTAATATTTACGTAATCATCATGTTGGTTATGTATCATCAGATTTACTTAAATGTTGCGATACCACTACAAAGGATTTATGTTGATATAAGTGGAACCGTAATTTTTTTCAAATTTTGTGAAGATCTCTCTAGAGTGGTAAGCAAATGTATGGAAATTTGATTTTCGGCTTCAAATGTTATGTTTAGAACGAAGACATCTTGTCCTTCCTGTTTAAGTTCCCAGTAAGTAAGTTAACTACAGCAGAAGGTATTCAAGTAGGTAAGTGTACGCGCATTTAATGAAAGAAGTTAACTAGATTTCATTTTTTCAAAGAAATGCTAATAACGACTGTGAAATTATATAAACCAGAGTTTTCGGCTTCAGATATATTTGTAATCAGTATCAGAGTGTTGTCTTCGGTAAGTTTGTAATCCGTTGTACCTACTTTATAAATTATTAGTAATTTTAGATTTGTGGCACAGTGATCACGTATGTATTGGTAGCGCTACAGTTTCACCCATCATGGATGTAACCAGGAACAATATTCTGGATGATGACTGATGAGATATTAGTAGTTTACCACACCGAAAACATTTTAAAGACAAGAAAATTGACTCACACCTGTTTGCCCTCTGTCCCATGGAGCTATCCCCTAAAAATCTTTACCGAGAACGAGTATCAGGTACGGGAGACTCTGCCATTTATGTTAACCTTTTCCCCTTGCTCTGGCTGTCTGGTTTATTACAATCCTAGCTAGGATTGGAACGTTATTTTTCTTTTAATATCCGTGGATGGCGTGGATGTTTGGATGAGCACCACATAGTATTCATATTCCAAGGATGGACTCTTTATTTACCTTGTTTTCAGTTTGTCTCCGTTTCGCTGAAGTTATCACTTACCTACTTAAATTTAACTGCTCTTATGATTGATTCATTTTTCTTTATTTCGGTCTCATCATTTCCCATTTCTTTTTGTTTGATCGTTTCTACGTCCAGTCCTTCTGTTCTAACAGTTCTTGCCTTTTTGTAACTGCTCCGGTGCTAGCAAATATTTTTGTTTTCCTGTTTATTTCACTATACTTTTTTGTGCCTTTATTTTTCTCTGAGACCCTTGCGACGCTGCTGTTCTCATATAATCAAAATTTGCAATTGTTTATACTTATCCGTCTCTGTTTATTTTATTGTAATGTATGAAGGCTCCGTGTTCATTTTGTTGTGCATCCTACACGTGGCTTATGAGTATTTAGCGCTGGTTCCGCAGTTCCTTTAATAAGTAACCTTCACTCAAAAATATTCCCGTGACCTTTAACTTTTAGCAGTTACATCTTTATTGATGGGTTTTTTTTATTTCTACAAGCATAGCTCTGGTTTTCCTTCTCTTTTTCGCCAAGACTCTTTATTTCAATTATGTCTTCTTGTTCTCGTATCGTAATGCAACTCCAATAGTTTTCACTCAATGCTACATATCGGTAGAGCTTTCTTCATTTGCTTCTTCTATCTTCTAGTTCGCACACATTATTTCTTTCTCGAACAGTTAAATTAAACGGATGAGCACAAGTGTAAAATTTTACTGGCTAGTCTGTAAAATTTTACAGACTAGCGTTTACGAGTAAGAAACAAATAAATGCATTTTTATCCAGCCGCATTAATAGTATATTAAAGTATCTATAAGTGGATAAACACGTCTTTGAAATACGCGCGAGTTTTCTAGCACGACGGCCTCTGCTACTCTACGCCACTGTACAGAGGGCTTCAGAGGTCATTGAATTTTGTACAGCTTTTTTGGTTATAATTAATTTACAATTAATCTACATTTTCTACCCCACCCTGTAATGATATTTTCGTTTGTTTTTATTAGCTTTATTCTTTTTGGACAGCCATAGGGTTAGTCCAGAGTCATTTTAATCACGTGATTGGAGTGACTTGCGTCATAAGACAATTCTTCCCACAAGTTAATATAAATAAGGAATGTTCAAGTTGCCCCAAATGGAACATACCTACTCAATGAGCATGTTCACTCTGAGGCACCTCTGAGGCTGACATAAAAGTTTTAAAACGAATAGCACTTGGTCTAAGTTTTTTAATAAAAAGAATGGTGGTAATTGATAGGAGTGACATAAGGAAACCACAAACTCCAAAAAGAATAAAGCTATTTTATACATACATCAGTAACATAACCGTAGCTAAAATACACTTTAATATTCCGCGCATATTAAAGCCAATAACGGAGTGCCCTATGCTCTTTTACCTATGAAAATGTTAATATTGAATAAAAAACTTTCGTGTTGAAAATGAAAACGTCTGTTTGAAGAAAAACTAAACTTTATTGTTTATTATCTACGCCGTACTTCCAAAAATCCAAAATCCAAAATCTAGAACTCTCAAACTGGTACCTCTACATATCTCTGGCAGCGCACGCATTAGCGTTATCCAGACTTAAATTTGTCAGGTGAAGAGTGTCTCATTTAAACAAATACATAATTTAGTTTTAACAGTTGTCTATGTAAATTAAATGTATAATTATAAATGTGAGTAAAGTAGTTGAATAGAATAAATTGGAACAAAAAGGACGATAAAATTTTAATGTTTAATTGTAAGTTAAGCTATTGCAGGGGAGCACATGCTTGAATGGACTGTTGCCAATAACGATAAATTTCTTGCGTGCTCGAACCTTGACAACTTCTGAAGGAATACCTGATGTAGAATCAAGCACAGACTAAGTAACCTCCCCAGTAAAACAGTCTGAAGCATAGAAACATTATAATGCTAATGACGTTAAATTTAGAAGGAAACCATCTTTTTATCCTGATTACGAGGTTTTGCATAATCATAACTTTCTTGACTGCTCCAAAAATAAGACTCCCTAAATCTACCTAATATCAAAGAGTATAGCTATTATATGTATACTCTTTGCTAATATCAAAGAGTATATAATAGGGGAAGAGAGACAACCCTATGGATATAAACGCGTAGGAGGTAATGTGTGTTGCCTATGGGTCAATATCCTTATTTTATCTTTGCCCTTCTATTGTAGGAAGAGCAAAGTGAATATTTACTTAATGAAAGAAAAAGATGTAAGACAACCATTATTGCAGCGTAAATAATAAATTATATTATTATATTTTCAATTACGTTTTAATTTTTTTAGATAAATTGAAGGATACGAGAAGTTACAGAATTGCATAATCGGAGAAGTAACTAACATTTTGGGGTTTCCTGGTCGTACACATATTTTGTACAATAAACTGTTGGTAACCTGTAAACTGTCAGGATTTTGTATAAGTTATTATTTATTAAGTTGTCAACCTGCAAATTGACAGTCAAAAATGAAAGAATCCTTATAAAGGTTTTGTAAATACGTTTATTAATTAGATTAATTATGCTTTTTCTATATAAATTTAGTCGAATTTAGTTAATTTTTAATAAATCGATCGAAATGGTGTGCCGAGAATTCATCCAAACTGAATATCCACTTCATTGGTGTGTGTGGAATAACCAACACTCTGAATTAGAAATACAATTATCTAAAAAAATAGTTAGTTTCATATCTATTAGTTTTCCTTCAATAATGTCGTTGTGTAACTTTTAGCATGATTTAGAAAAACGAGATAATAGAGGTCGTACGCCGCTAATGCTCGCCGTTACTTTAGGTCATTTAGAATCTGTACGTTCCTTGTTAAATCATGAAGCTAATGTTAATTGCGAAAATCCCGAGGGATGGACAGTTGTTCAGGAGGCTGTTGCAACAGGCGATCCCGAACTATTACAAATGGTATTAGAAAGACGTGATTTTCAAAGATACTCAAGTAGAATGGCAGGTATACCGGAATTATTACAAAAGCTAAAACAAGCACCCGATTTTTATGTAGAAATGAAATGGGAATTTACCAGCTGGGGTGAGTTTATTAAAGTCGTCGAATTTGTTGTATTTTGCTTATTATAGTACCGTTGGTCTCACGAATGTGCCCAAGTGACACTTACAAGGTGTATAAACAAGGTGCTAATGTACGGATAGACACTACATTGTTGGGTTTTGATCATACTAGCTGGCAAAGAGGAAATCGTAGTTATATTTTTCAAGGGCAGAGTAAGTACTATATATTTCTAATACTTCACAAACTTGAAATAAATTGGAATTTATACTGTTTTTCTCAGACATTCAATTTTTGCCTGCTATTCATGGAAATCGCAGCTACATTTACAAGTTAAACAGTTCGGGTAAAATTAGTAGGCTAGTGCACTGAACTGTTTGCTATAAAACCCTTTAAAGTATTTTTATAACCACTAATAAACTTTTTATCCATAACTAGATGATGGTGCCACGATGATGGAGGTTGATCATGATACACGCCAAGTATATTCAGAGCAGATGAAAGTTCCAACTGATTCGTTAGGAATTTTAATTCCCACTGAGGAATCACTTTCACAACGTCTCACAACACCAATAGTTACTACTTTCATAGATACTGATAAAATAAGTTTTGAAAGGTGAGTTGATTCAATTTAGAGTTACAGTATCTCAAATACCTGAGTTGCATACTTCATTATACATATTGCCTCAATAGAGGACTTCACCAAAGTTCTACCTTCTTGCTAATCTTTCTTTTGAAATGTCGCCAACTTGGAGGCATTAACATACAAATGATTCCTACTAAAACATAAACGAAAATTACCACATTCCTCATACAATCTGCACATCCTCTCCCCAATTTATGTTAACCACCTCCTTATTCCCACACCTGTACCTCTATATTATGCCTTTCCTTCTTCATATTCAGTCCTTCGCATATTTATCTTGGTATCCCCTCCACCATGAAGTCCCCATATTTCTCGTTATACCCCCCCCCCCCTAATTCTTGCTCTTGTTTCCTGTTGTTGAATGTCTCTTTCCATTATTTCTTCTCTCGTGAACTCCTCCATACACCTCTCCCTTCTGCTCTGCGTCTCTCCACTAGCATATCCGCCCATTTGCTAGTATTTCCTCCTGTCCATACTTAATTTTCCCACTTTTTACCTCCCTCCAGCAGCTTTGAAGGCTCATCCCTCGTTTCCAATTCTTCCTCATAGTTCATAGCCCTCCTACCTGTTTGAGTTTTTAGCTTTCCCACTTTACCTCTTCTTGCAAAATATATCCTGTAGTTTCTCTATCCAACCCCAAAGCTCATTTCCAGTATCTTATTTTTACCTTCTCCAACGTCTCCCTTTCTTTCCAGCCCCAGATTTCTGCACCATGCGTCATAACACTTTCCACTAGTTTGTTGTATCTCTCTCCTAGTCCCCATACCTACCCTACCCTCGCTTGTATGTGCATCAGCCTCGTTGTCACGTCTTAACCGATATCCCAGGTATCTAACCTCTACACTCTCTATCACCTCATTTCCCCACTTCCACCCCTTCCTATTTCCTTCTCTTCCTCTTTGAAACACCATTAATTTAATTAAAGTGGTGCTATATAAGAATTAATTAATAAGCATTACACAGAATTACATAGTATTAATTTACATTACTTCACATTACCGGTACAAATTTGTGGCTAGTGGATGGCCTCTCGGCTTATATTTGATAGTTTAGTGTTCATTGTAGGTTCTTTTAAAGTTTCATTGTTTTGTTCTGTATCTTTTTCAGAAATAAAGCGGGCATATGGGGTTGGCGATCAGATAAGTCAGAGGGCATAAACGGGTATGAATGCAAAGTATTTAGCGCGAGTAATGTTGAATTAATAACAAGAACAAGAATGGAACATCTAACCGAAAATGATAAAGCAATTGCGAAAAATAAAAATGGTAAAAGTCCTTTGCAAAATTTCTTGGGAATTGCTGAAGTTGAAGAAGAAGCGGCTGCCACTTTAATACCTAAAGTATTTTTTATTTAACTTATATTCCAATTGAATACGATGCAATTGTAGGAGGAATACGTAAGTATGACGAACCCTTGCAATATCACACCTGAAGAATATTTTGATGCCGGTATGAGTTTGGAAGGGCGTGATATCGGAAGACCAAAGGAAATTAATACCAAAATTCAAAAATTTAGAGCAACACTTTGGTTGTGTGAGCACTATCCGTTATCATTTCCCGAGCAGATTTTGCCCATTGTTGATCTTATGGCTATTTCGAGTTCACATTTTGCTAAATTAAGAAACTTTATACAAATGCAGTTGCCTTCTGGATTTCCAGTGAAAATTGGTAAGCCCAGTTATGAGGAAACTGCAATATATTTTGCACCTTTTTTTAGAAATACCACTGTTCCATGTTCTAAATGCAAGAATAACATTCGGTAATATTTTTGCAATAGACAACAATGTTCCACTCATAACTAGGGTTAATGAAGATGATCGTGTCACATGTATAGTAGATGAAATGGTATTTCAAGCACCATCTGAATACACACAGCTTGGTAATGGTAAAGCGCTTTTTTTGTTTTTTTTTGGCTTTTCGTTAGCATTTTTTTTTATTGTGCTTCGAGTCGACAAGAAACAAGAGAGGAAAAGAAATAATGGCCTATCCTATGAGTATAAACTGGTTATGATACAGCTGAATAGTATAAAATAATATTTTGTAAATTTGCTTCAATCATACAAAAACATTTTAATTCAAATTTAAGTGGGATGAATAACTGTAACTAATGGGCATAAATAAGTTGTTCTAGAAAACATATAAAGTTGAAAGATCGCTGATGCGAAATAAAAGTAATAGTAAAATTAAGGAATCACCTAAACAGAGTGTATCAACTCAAAGCAGTGCTCACACAGTTAACATTTCATGATCCAAATATGTTACAGAGCCAATGTCAATGTTAAAAAAAACGCCAATCACAATACCTGATTGTAGGTAATTCCGCCAGAGATGAAGATACATGGGAGCGATTACAATGATAAACATGTTGATTGGGGTAGCAAGATTGTTGCTGTACTTTTTCATAACTAAGAAAGTATCCGCAAATTTCATATGGACATTAAAGAGAACTTAGCCTTGAATTCAAATCACTCAACAGTAATATTAACATTGAGTGATGAGAAAATCATTAAGAACGAAGCTGAGCCATACCGATATCACTAAAACGAACAACTATCCAGTAGAAATAAGACATCAGACACAATTGAGAAATCCAACGGACGAAACTTAAATAATAAAAGTCAAAATATAAAAAAGGAAATCTGGAAACTCAAAGAAGATTCTGCAAATTCCTATCTAAACAATGTACATGCAACCAAAGAAGTACATTACTCCCTTTGAAGAGCCACAAAAAGATCAAGACGCCAATTACATCAATACCTTCAATCTGAAAAGACAATGGACCATGGGGAAGTGATTATGATATGAGTTGGATGATAACATCAATGTAATATAGAAGAAATGCCACTAGTCAACAAACAAACAGCAATACCCTCGAGCTTGTATTGGTTAGACACTGGAACAAAAGATGGTTCAGAGCCGGCTCTTTCACTAGTATCAACTATAAATAACTTAATAAGTCAAGACATCCAAGTCCAGCAAAGGCTAAATTGAACTGTGCGAAAAAGGCTTCCAAGGGACAATTTCACAGCTTGGTGTGTTTCCGCACAATGCTATCAAGAATAAACCTGTGGGCATTCTTTCTGGGCGCTGTAAACTAAACATACACATGCACCATACGAATGACAATCCATATTGGAGTATCATGGGTAAGATTAGAACATATTCAGGTTTATCTCAAGTGTGGGATGACTCTAATCAGAGAGGTAAGACAGGGCTAGAATATAAGGCCTACGTACACGTGGACTTTGTCCACCCTCTCATTCTAATCCAGAATTCAATCTCGTGATAGGATAAATGCTGAAAAGGTTTCTTGGGAAAGGAATAGTCATACTTATTTATCTAATTAACACAAACTAAAACAATGCCAGATATCTTAAAGGTGGCACAAGTTATAATGTTAGAGTGGTCTCAAGTTGAGAACATGACATTAGTCATCATGCGCCGTAAACCAGAAAGCGTTCGGGCGAGTCCAAATTGTTACCGAAGGGGAGACAGTTTGTTGTTGTCATTGGCGTCCCTTGTGTGTTTATTTCGTTTCTGAGTAACTTTATTCTCGGTTTAAAATGTTACGCCACTGGAATTTTCCCGCCGCGCAGGCAGTTAATGGCGTCTGTCATGTTCTCAACTTGAGACCACTCTACCAAAACCAGGAATATCACTTCTTCTATCTCGCTTCCTTCTGCCCTATCAGGCGTCGGATTGTTGGTGTGGGCCCGGTCTCTCCGTCACCCATCTCTTTCATTCTTTACTGTCCCTCGCTATCTCTTTCATTTCTGTGAGTGATTTTCCTCTTCTTTTGCCTTGTTGTTTGATTTGATCTAACCAGCTTTTTCTTGGTCTGCCACGTTTTCCCCTATTAGGTTTTCCCATTTCCAGTAAATTCTTTTTGTCAATGCTTCCTTATCGATGGTTGGTTGGCAATCTCCCTTATCTGTATATTCCTGATGTGTTCCCTCTTCGTGATTCCCGTAACCTTCCTCATGTGCTCCATTTCCATTGCCTCTATTTTTCCTTCATGTTCGCTCTTCATTGTCCAGTTCTCTGCCCGCATATGTGATTATGGGCAATGTTATTGTGTTGTAGATCTTTACCTTTACGTTCGTTTCTATCTCTTTGTGTCTTAGGATTGTCCTGTTTAGCACATAGTATAGTGGTGTGGATTTGTTTGCTCTGTTGGTTAGTTCTGGTTCCATTTTGCCATTGTTGTGTAGGATCGTTCCCAGGTATATCACTAATGAGCTCAATTCATAGTATCCATACTGTTCGAATAGTTCTTTCTGAAGAGGCTTAAATCGGTCATGGAGAGAAGTGATCTGATTCCAGAATACCAATTACTTAACTTACTTCCATTGTCAACTATTATTCATAGAATAACGTGGAATATAACAAGCTTGGAAGATAAATAGATTATGCATCATAAATGAATCACAAATTAATTGAAATTTAGGATAAAATTAAAATGGAAGCATTTCAAGCTAGTGTACTAAGTCGAGACTCTACCTGCATTTCACCTGTGATACCCAACAACATGGCAATTGCATTGTTAGCAACCGGCAAGGAAATATATACATCTACTACTGACAAAAGTCCAATGTTGAAAATCCTATAATGGACTGATAAATGGAAAATCAAGCTGAATTAAGTGAACTTCATAAATAAAGTAGTAAAAGGTTCACCACTATTAAATAATAGTGAAATTTTTCCTTAGGAAAATAATCCTAAGTATCTAGGCTGTACTCCTATGGAAGCAGCATATCAAAAAAGGAGAAACCAAACATCAAATACCATAAGCATTATTGGCTCCTGAGTCATTACATAATAAACTAATCTATAATCAGATCCTAAAACCTCTCATTTGACAGCCAAGTTTGTCGATGGCCAAAGAAGCTAATTTAGTTCTTCAGATGTTCTAGAATAAGGCACGAAAATATGATTAATGCCCATTGATATGTGTCAAAACTAACATTTTGAACTAGAACGGAAGGTTGAAAAAACCTAGTCATTTGAGCTAACATAGAATATGTAATTAATAACGCCCAGACTAGAACTATAGAGTCAATGGACAAACTTTAGTTTACAAATATTTAAATTAAGATTTATGCAAAGAAACTTTGTGGTCAGTTGAATAAGCCCAGTTTTTTTACTTTAAAAAAAACCATAAATATAAGCTTGTTACTAATTATAATTTCAGTGGATGCGGACATTAGACGTCAGTATAGTACGGAAGAAGAGGATGATCTACTTCAATTTGCCATTCAGCAAAGTTTGATCGAAGCTGGAACTGAAAAGGAGGAAGTTGATATTTGGGAAGCATTAAAAGCTCAAAAACCTTCAAGGCCTAACACACCTAATGTGATTGGAGAGGAGGAACGCCAGTTACAAAGGTATGTACATATCGCAGTAGAATTTGCTTTGGTATGATTAAATTGTAGAGCAATTCAAGCTAGTTTGGCTTTATATCAGCATAATATAAATAGCATTGAATCTGGAATTAATAGTAGCCCCGAGACAGATTCTGATCTTCACATGGCACTAATACTATCAGAGCAAGAACGTCAAAAAGACGAACAGAGACAATTACAGGAACAACAATTATTAGAAGAAGTATTGCAATTATCCTTAACAGAAAAGTGACCAATAATTTATTAGTTTTATACCTAATTATTTTTATGGTAGGTTTATCATATCACGATTATTATACCATTTGACGCATTTATTTTTCTAGGTAACTTACAATATTGTCTCGTATTTCTGTGTAATGAAAGGGAAGTATTTGTGAAATAAGTAAGTTGCAAACTCCCTCCATTAATAAATTTAAACATTGACTATTATACTAAAAATTATGTTATTTGGATGTTTATTTGATTTCGTTAATATTATAATCTATTAAGGACAGCAAATGATGTAATGTGTTAATTTAGTATGTGAGAAGTCAGATTACTATCGGTTCTACCAAGTCCGAGCACGATTGTTCTATTGGTACTTATTATAAGATTATGTTGCACATCTACTTTATTGATTAAAATATTTTGAGCCGATTTAATTTTTGTAAGAATATTGTTTTTCTTTTAAAATGTATTTATTCTTTAATGAAAAATTAAACTTATTATTAAACATTTCTTTGCGTGGCATACCTACTAAGGGTTTGGGAGCACCAATCTGTATAACAATCAAACTTATTTAAATACCTAGATACCTCGTGCATAAGATATTTCTCTACCTTAAATCACACATTTGTTTAGTTCCACATTAGGAATTTTGAAGCATTTCCTAATTAAACCATTTTGATTCGATAATTGCACTCATCACTACAAATAAATGAATAGCATAGCACAGTGTTTCCCTAAGTGTGGGTCGTGACCCCCTGGGGGGTCGCCGGAAATTTCCAAAATAAGAAAACACCACCTTGTTAATTATTGAACGAAACATAAAACTAAATATTAACACAAATGTATACATACTATTAATAGGTCCGTAAAAATAAAGTCAAATATTATAATTTTAACAGACCCACAGCCTGTTTTTTTGAAACTAGTCTTTCAAATCTGGACTGTGTATTTGAGACACACACACAATTATATCGTATTCAAGTACGAGATGATTTCTCACTTGTTTAAGTGGCAGTCATAGACGAGAAACTTAACTCACATAAATATGATGTTACAAATGGAACCAAACATTTTACAGTTTCATTCGTCAATTGGGCGTATTCCTGCATCATTTTGGTCCAGAATTCGTCCAGGTTCTGGGAAAAACATTGGAGCTTCAACATTTCATGACTTGATACTTCATGTTTATTGATATTTCAACATGTTGAAAGGGATCGGCTAAAAACGCATTCAGTATCCATCTACAACTGTCATAACTGTTTTGAATTTCTTCCACTGGAATGAATCGAACTGCTTTTTCGCAAGTGAAGTCGACCATAAATCGGTTTCTCTTTAAACCCCTTAATTTTATCAGTGGTTGTAATTACATTAATGTTACGATCTTGCAAATTACAGTTCAAAATATTTAATTGTTCGAAAATATCTGCATCAGAAGCCAAATAGGACCAGAAAATTGATTCTCATATGGGGACTTATCCCTTATCTTTCAAATACATTAAAAGCTCTGCTCTTAAATGAAATACTCTTTAAGACTTTGCCCCTTGAAAGCCACCTTACTTCGGTGTGATAATAAAGATTTTCAAATAAAGCAAACATGTCTTCGCATACGGGTCTGCAAAGCTTTTCCTTGAATGGAATTTACAACTTTAATGATGGTTTTCATAACACAGTTCATTTCAGGAGGTACAGCTTTTGACGCAAGAGCTTCTCGATGTAAAGAAACGTCTCCCATGTAGCATTACGCATTATTTCTTGTAATCTGACAAGACCAGATTGATGGCCTGTCATATCTTTAGTGCCATCTGTGCCTATAGCAGTACATATCCCCAGTCAACATCATATTTATTTGCGTGTTAATCTTACATTAATATTTTGTCAGAGCATTTAGCTTCACCGACTTGCGGGATGCTATTGCAACGATGAAAAAATTTCCAAAAATAAAAAAAATTTCACATTTTGGTTGTCGCCACGATAACTTGAGAACGGATTAAGATATCGACTTCAAATTTTCGGGATAGATTTCTTGTCGAAGTATGAAGGTCACGGGTTAGTCAGCAATATTGCATGAAAAGGGCCAAACTGTAGCTCCATTAATATTTGTTGTAGAAGGTTGGAAAATGTAGGCAACTATTGTGGCGACCACATGATCCTGCTACACAGTCGCTTACATACTGAAGAACGATTGATTGCCATTGGCCGACCACCGACCAGAATCCTTTATAAGCGAACGCTGTTAGCCACAGAGATCAGTCAGAGAGTCAGAAGTCATAGCCGCTAACGAAACACCGACCAGTCCATCTACATCGCCCTGTCAGCCTGCATTCCAGAACCAGTCTACCCTCCGGCAACCGACCTTCATTATTAACCGCATTCCGTGTTGTTAAAACTTGTACATATTTGTAAATAGAAATGTTAGTTGTTTTCACAACTCCCAAACCTTTATTATTTATTTGGCACGATCACCAAATAGCTGGTGATCCGATCCAACCGCCAAAACTATCAATCGTATAGAAAGTTATCAACAACTTTTTTTCGTACCTACCCTTAAGGGTATAAATTGTAAATGTCGGTAAATTGAGAAAAAAGTTTATACAGCTAAAATGTAAAGTCTTTGGTATACACGAATAATCCACAAACCCGCGACGACTTAAAAACCAAAATCAAATAAGTGCTTCACGACATTCAGCCACTGAACTCATTATATAATAGAGTTCAGTGCATTCAGCCCAACTTGTTGGACCTCGAGACCCTTTAGTAGCAGAAGAGGAGTTTTTTATTGACTTCAAATTGCGGTAACATTGGTGAAGCTCCTCTTCACGTCTTCGGCTTACGTGCAGCGAATTTTGAAAACAATTACTCTAAAATACAAATATGTATTTTAATGCTGTTGCACTTCTTAAATCATATTAATATGTATAATACACGCAATAGTAAAATAATACCTAATACCTATTAATAGTAAATAACAAAATCTGCGAAAGAACAATTTATTTATAAATTACTACCAATATAACAGCTTCAGTTTTTGAAAATATCACCGACTTTAATACCAATATTAGGATTTCCACTTTGCTGTGCTTCCTTAAACGATTTGGCTAAACTAATATGATCATCATCAGGTTTATTCCTCTCATGCTGCAATAATTCAATTGTTTCATTATATAACACGTCCTCCGAAGCAGTACCAACGTACTGTTCATCCAATTTCTTATAAGATTCAATAAACCTTTTAGTTAGAGTATGCGATTGATTATTAAACATATTTACAGTACCGATATGTTTATTTCGGTTGTGTAGTAAACTAAAATAAAAGATTAGGTAAGTAAGTTTCATTGGGAAATTACATTACGCTCTAATTTTATCTTCTTCATAAAATATCTTCTTTAAAGTTATATTTGGTGCAGGTCTATCAAATCGAGGTTCTTCCAAGGGTGGAAAAGCCTCATATAAATCATACCAAAGAGGACGATCCTCCCACTGTAAAGCGCCCGATTGGATTAAACCTTTCGTTCTAAAATTGTCTAAATTTAGTATAGATGAAAATTTATTGGGCACATTTTGTATTTTACCTGCTATAAATCGTTCCAATTTTTTCCAAACGACTACGAGCCATTAAAACTTATCTGTGACAAAAAATTGTTAAACGATCAGTTCAGTACAATGAGTACATAACCATACAAATTGTGTGTGTTTTGTAATCAATGAACTGTATACTATACGTACCTATAGCATTGTTTATTAAGAAGATAGTTAGTCAACCGGAGGTTGTTTCTGCGCCACGACTGATAGATGGCGATTGCCTTAGCATTGCTTTAGAGTCCCTAATCGCCATCTATCAGTCGTGGCGCAGAAACACCTCCGGTTGTCTAACTATCTTCTTAATAAACAATGCCTATAGTATACAGTTCATTGTTTGTAATTAAAGCCATAACTAAGCCACTTCCAAATCAAAATTTACGGTGTCTCCAATACGTACGTTGATATTAACCTAGGAGTATTCTTTTTGCAGTTGTGGAAATGTGGTGACCCACGGTAGACCTAAGTCAGCTCTGTCAATAACACACCATTCGTTTTATAAAAATAATTTGACTCAGTTCTCAATAACCCTATTCGTTTTAAAAGCTTTATTTAAGTTTTATATTAACGTGAGGCAGAAATGCCTACATGACGCAAGGCACTTTAATCACGTGTGACGTGATGATTGTAACTTTACCTAACCCTGTGGCGATGCAAACAGAAAACACCTAATATTAAACTTTACTCGTAGCATAGAGCAATATTACATTCTCTATGCTCGTAGTTAGTTGTCTGTGTTCGTAGATTACTAGATATGCTGTGATACTTTATAATTTCTTATTTCATACACTTTGGCTTTTATACAGGAGCACCAATAGTACGAGAGAAAAACGTTTGAATTGTACGTACAGGGACTGTAGTTTGAATTACAGTTACTTTTGACTTGATTTACTGGCAGTGTGGCCATAGCGTTGTAATGTTTTCTATCAGGGCCGGATGCTCCGACGTTCAGATTTCGTCAGACCGTGCGCATGACGTCACCCGTAGAGTGAATTACATTTGCGACATGCTCATTTGATGTGTTTTTCGTCTGTGCCGAGTTTATTTTTCGAGATACAAAAAATTTCATAAGAACAAATATGCTCCTTATGATGTCTTTTATATGTAAAAAATAATAGGGTAGCTCAATCTCTCTCAGTTAACCTGAAAAATACTTGTATAAAGTATCATAATTACATCTGATGGTGTTTGCGCCGCGACGACACAAAAACGGTGCTAGATAGAGAAAAATTGCATATGAACAAATTTGTAGAGCATAAAATTTACTAAAGAAAAGTCCGTGGTAGTGTGTCACGATCTTCGATAGTTTAAGAGTTACAGGCGTCCAAAATGATGCAAACCTTATTCGCGCAACTGTCCACACCGCTTTTTCCCAAACTAATGGAGATAATTACACCCTCTCGCGGACTTTTCTTTAGTAAATTTTGTGCTCTACAAATTTGTTCATATGCAATTTTCCTCTATCTAGCGCCGTTTTTGTGTCGTCGCGGCGCAAACACCATCAGATGTAATTATGATTCTTACATACAAGTATTTTCGGGTTAACTCAGATAGATTGAGCTACTGGGATTGAGATAATTACACCCTCCCGCGGACTGTTTTGTAGTAAATTTTGTGCATTACAAAATTGATTCAGTTCATTTTTTCTCTGTCTAAAATATATAATGGTTTTCGCAGCGTTCTAGGAGAAAGCGTTAGGAGATCTGGGTGATTTCATTGATGGATTCAAGACAATTTCGCACTTAACTCTATTTTTTTAACACCTTGTGGTAATTTACATTTAAAAAAAATGCACAGTAATAATTTAAATTAAACCCGCAATGCGCATGCCTACTCTGTTACCGTTAAAGTCGTTAAAGAACTATAAATGCGTTTTTATTTCTTACTGCTTATTGCTTATTTCTTATTTCTTATTGCATACCGATACCGACACTATAAATCCAGCTTCAGTGTTAACCGTTATATCACAGTATACGTCTAACGAATGCAGTAGTTGAACTGCTGTAATAATTTTTTGCTAAAAATATTTCGCGCAAGTTACTGCGCATTGCCAAATTCGTCTGTTTATTGGGGTGATTTACCCGGAGGGGATTTTAAAGTTACCGCGAACGCTAGTTGACTGCTAAATATAACATAACGCCAATGCGCCGTAACTTATGCGCGAAAAAAACTGAAGACATATTTTCCCATGTATTTTATAGGTAGTTCAACTACTGCATTCGTTAGACGTATACTGTGGTTATATTTTGGTTCATTATATAACCACCACTACCGTTACTCTAGTTACCGAATACCAGAGATCTTAGAGGGGTAGATGATGAATGCTAAATATTTTACACGTCCGCGAATTGAAGCTGACAAAGTGAATAAAAAGATAAATAATTTAAATCCAAAGATAAATAAGTCGTTCTCACTCTGTGGTTACCGATCTACTGCGCAAATGCAGCATTGTAAATTCTTAAACACGATTGCTCCCAGAGTGAGAACAAAATATATCTTGCTTCCACTTTCTTCGCTTCACTTACGAATTGTTATTCATCATCTACTCCTCTAAAGATCTCTGCCGAATACCCACATCTTCTTTCATAAATCATACGACTGTTACTACAAGCTGCTAAGATCTTCGTAGTTCTGTTTACCAACTGTAACTTTCTAAAGAACTATCGTGGCGCCCTAAATTTACTTAACTAATAACTATATTCGCTAACTTCATCTAAACTAACTTTAGCTTTGACTACCCTCTTTTGCTTGCTGAGTTTAAGTTCTTATAATCATATCTAAGCCTACGCCCATTAGATTGCCCCTTAATATAACTGAGCTTACGAGTCATTGCATTATAGCTATTGCCGTACCAACCATTTGCTACCGTAACAAATTACTGAGAAACGATACTGTAATCTGCTTGGTATATCCGAAGGGTTGTGCAAGATAAACACGTAAAAGAGACTAGCCGTTGGGGTTGTGTCGCATTAGTGCTGCAGTTAATACTATACTAATATACTAAAAATTGTGTGGTAAATAAAGTATCTTAGAAAAATTCAGTGCTTTATTTATTTTGGAATTATAGCAATGCCATACTGATATTTCCAATGCATATGCATAGAATCCTGGATACATATAAACAGAACCGACTGTTTAATACAATGGTCGGCTGTTTAGTATATGGATGCAAAAATAGGTCAGAGTATGGCTTCTTGATAAAAATATTTCCAAGAGATTTCCAAGGGGGCGGGAAAAATTAAATAGGCAACCTTTTTACGGCCGCAGTATTTCAAAACTATGCAATTTTTCTAAACTGTAAATTACAACATTGTTGAATTCTTTCAATAACATGAGTTTCCATCGGAAATATTTTAGTTTTTTACCTTCTCCATATATGCTGTGTGTTACATTCAAATTTGGATGAAACATGGCGGCCGTCGCGCTGATTGCCACACTATCAGTATATAAAGTCACTGTAGTTTGAATGAAATGTAAGCGACGGGATGCTCAGCGCTTCAATATGAAACTATTTATTATAAAGCTCCTATTAATTACATAAATAAAATCAGTTTCAATGGTATTAAGATACAATTAGAAAATAATGTCATTCTATAGCTCTAAACCCTTAGGCGGCAGTCGCACAGAGAGACGACCAACCATGGCCATCCGCAACCGTCCAACTTCAACCGACCAAAAATTAAACAACCGTCGCACAGGGAAGACCAGGGAATACCCTGCAAGACCAACCGATTTTTAAATGTCGCGCTAAAGTCGATAATAATTCTACAGGTTTCTACGTACCCACCATAAATAAAATCGATATTTATGTTACCCACAGTAAATTAAACAAATTAAGCAAATTAAACAACTTCATTCACCCACTTCCTCGACTGTCCACCCATCCATACTTAACAAGAATAAAATACTTTAAAATTAATAATTATATCAGGTTAGTAAAAAAATTTCAAATGTTATGAGTCACCGACCGTTAATCGTCGACCAAAAGTTTAAAGCCGGGTTGAAATTTCAAACCGTACGGTCGTGGTTGCTTGTGGACGATCGTGGACGGTCGTTCTTGTAAGACGTGCTCTATCTAACAACGTGGTATTGAAATTTTGGTCGGTCGTCTTTGGTCGGCGACCAAAGTCTGTGCGACTGCCGCCTTATTACACTTACAGGATCGGTTATTTTAATTGGCGATTCTTAAAAAAATGTAATTTTTAAATTCCGCCTCCAATGATGATGCATTTTATATATGGTAATAATAATAATAATAATAATAATAATAACGTGTCTAAACTGAACTATTTCCGGACACATTTGTTACAATATTAAGTAACATTCATTTAATTGTAAGCTGATCGAAATTTTCAAAAATACTATACTGGAACTGCTTAACAAATTTGTAACCACCAAAGTTTGGTCTATATTAAAGAACGTACAAGCAATGTTTACTTGCGTAGTCTCTTGTGCCTCCTTACAATACTGGTAAAGCTTGCTTATTGAGGAGTTCGGGGCACTGTTAATAAAACTCAATGCACTTCATTAGACCGACGTTTCAACTAGATAAGCCTAGTCATCACGAAGGCGTCAGAACTATTAGAGTTCGAAAAACAATGAGTGGTTTTACGTTTCGACTGATATAAGCGTACTCTTCTTCAAGGCGTCAGAAGAATTAGAGTTGGAGGATTCTAATTGAATGATTCTACTACTACACTCCGCTACAAATAAAGGAAAAAAGCCGATTTTTTCGTTTTCCTAGATGTGCCAGATGAAATTCAATTCACACTAAAGAAATTGTAAAGATTCGAACACACCTCTGGGCTTTTGTAAGCTTTGTCGCTAAATGGTGCAACATGCTACTATGCCATATTGTAAGCTCTTGCTGCGAAAAAGGCATTTTTAAGAACAGTAAATATTTCCGTGTGTTACAATTTTGTGTGTATTCGTGGTACAATCTTTACTTTTAATTTTTTCGAAAATTTAAGGATCAACAAAAGTAGTGTAAACGTAACGTAGTAGATCTTCGCAGAGGACAATAGTAGTTCCATCTTCATTGAATTTATATTCTCTGATTTTCTGGTAGTGTTCTGTGGAATTTATATTGATCATCTTCCCAACGTGAATCCTCTTTGTTAATAATTAATTACTTTTATTTACTTTATATGAAAAAGGTTTCAATTCAACTGCAACAGTAAAGTTTAAAAATTAAGCATGTCGAGGGAAGATAAAATTAATATAGTGATGCATGTAATCAAAGATGAACCCCTCCAAGAAAAATCCGAAATTAATTCAACTTGTGAAGAAACAGTAACAGAAATAGAACTAGTTGAACCAAAGCAGGAGGATCAACTTAATTTCTTCCTCACAAAGCAAGATTTTCAATTAAATGAAAATTGTGACGATATTCAAAATGATGTATCACTAAAGCTTGAATTAAATGATTCTACTGCTAACCAATTTTTAAATCCTTTGCAAATACAAATTAGAAATCCATCAACTACGGAATTGAAATTTAATGTACAAGAGTTGAAATGTTTTCACTGTACTTATGTAACAAAATATAGGAGAAATTTAATTCAACATATAAAAAGATGCCAAAGTTACAAAGAATATAAATGCCAAGAGTCAAGTTATGCCACAAAATGGAAATATCCTTTATTGCAACATACAAAAGTGCATCATGGTTCAGTAGAGCTTAAATGTGAGAAGTGCAACTTTACCACTAAATTAAAACGATGCTTAATGAGACATATGAAAGTGGATCATGGTTCAGAAAGGTTTGAATGTGCCCAGTGCAATTATACCACAAAATGGAAACATAATTTATTACAACATATGACAGTGCATCATGATTCAACAAATTTTGAATGCGCTCAGTGCAATTATGCCACAAAATGGAAACATGCTTTATTGTTACATATGAAAGTGCATCATGGTTCAGAAAAATTTGAATGTACTCAGTGTAATTATGCCACAAAATGGAAACATAATTTATTGCAACATGTGAGAGTGCATCATAGTTCAGAAGAGCTACAGTGTCCCCATTGCTCCTTTACCACTAAATTAAAACGATACTTAATCAGACATGTGCAGGTACGTCATAGTTCAGAAAACTTTGAATGCACTCAGTGTAATTATGCCACAAAATGGAAATATAATTTACTGCAACATATGACAGTGCATCATGGTTCAGAAAAGCTAAAATGTCACCAGTGCAACTTTACCACTAAACTAAAACGATACTTAATGAGACATGTGAAAGTGCATCATGGTTCAGAAAAGTTTGAATGTACTCAATGCAATTATACCACAAAATGGAAACATAATTTGATGCAACATATGACAGTGCATCATGGTTCAGAAGAGCTACAATGTCACCAGTGCAACTTTACCACTACGTTAAAACTATACTTAAGGCGGCATATAAAAGTGGATCATTCTTCAACAAATTTTGAATGTACTCGGTGCAATTATGCTACAAAATGGAAACATGCTTTATCGCAACATATGAAAGTGCATAATGATTCAATAAATTTTGAATGTACTCAGTGCAATTATGCCACAAAATGGAAACACGCTTTATTGCTACATATGAAAGTGCATCATAATTCAGAAGAGTTTAAGTGTCATCATTGCAGTTATGTCACAAAAGCAAAACAGTATTTAGTGAAACATATGAAATTGCAACATGATTCAGAAAACCTTAAATGTCAACAGTGCAACTTTACCACAAAGTTGAAACAATACTTCAAGGCACATGCGAAAGTGCATGATGATTCAAGAGAGTTGAAGTGTCCTCAGTGCAGTTATGTCGCAAAAGGAAAAGGGCATTTAGTGAAACATATGAAAGTGCATCATGATTCGGAAAACCTTAAATGTCAGCAGTGCAACTTTACCACAAAATGGAAAAGTGCTTTAGTTCGACATGGAAATAGACGTCACAGTTTGAAAGATTTAAATGGACTTGATGTCGACAATGTAATTTTGCTACAACATTGAACCGTTTTTAATAGGTCATGTGAAAAGATGTCATTAATTTAATTATTGTAGGTAGGTACAGTAATTTAACTATGAATAAAAAGCAAAAAAAATGCTTTACCTTTAAAAATGTATGAAGTGAAGTACTTAAATGCAATTGAATTATAAATTAGAATTTGTGAATAACGAAATGTAATTATTTATACTTGGTGTCGTTTACGCAAAATAGTTGTTTTAGTATTTTATAATTAAATTTTGTAATTTTTGTTCTACCTATAAGGACAAAAATTGATTTCAATTTATACAGAGTGACTCATTTAGATTGGAAACAAACATGTAAAATCTGAAGTTATTCACCAATTTTAACCAATTTTTTTTTAAATGGTAAATAATGAAACATCTACTTCGGGACAAAATTTTAAATGTTTATTCCAATTTTCAGGGCATACTACGATAACTTTTTCGTACTCGGAATGGAGAATTGTTATTAGCAATTTGTTTATAAAAGAAATATCTACACCACTCGAAATGTTAGGTCTTATTATTTACTTAATTGTAAATGTTAATCCGTTACTTTAAATATTTTTTTCTCCACTGATAGTTTATTCTAAGAATTATTAACATAATTTCCAATTTCCATGGCCATCTATTGATAAAGGGTGTTGTTTTGTAACTGTTAGCTTAGAAAGGTTTCGAACTTTAAGTTGTCATAACTTTGTTATTAAATATATTTTTGTAAAATTTTGGTGACAGCTATTTAGAAGCATTCTGAATCCAGTGGCGTAGATATTTTTTTTATAAACAAATCGCTAATAACAATTCTCCATTCCGAGTACGAAAAAGTTAACATAGTATGGCACTGAAAATTGGAATAAACATTTAAGATTGCCGAGGTTGATGTTTCATTATTTGACATTTACAAAAAAATTGGTTAAAATCTGTAAATAACTTCAGATTTTACATGTGTGTTTCCAACACTGAAATATAAGCAACCTGGAACGCTTACGCTTAACTTACACTCGAGCCGACAGAAAGGGAATTACTGTAGGGTCATTCGGTCTCTGTCTTGCTGATTATGTTATTGTATCGTATAAGTAATTTTCCGACAAACGCGAAACTCGTAAAACAATCAAAATGCTTCAACAGCTTAACTGTGAATGAGTACAACAAGGACAAAATGACCCTTCGTTATTGCTATCGCACGCTCGGTTTATTTCCTACAGGTTAAATGCACCGTGCGCGTTCCAGGTTGCTTATATTTCAGTGGTTTCCAATCTAAATGAGTCACACTGTATGTAGGGGAAATTCAAATATGACACTGGATTTTTACAATAGACTAGTCAATCCCGTGGGAACAAAAATAGCTTTGTTTATATGTATAGAATTATACTGCTGAAAGGTGTTTCATAATCTAAATAAACTATTCACTGTGAAATCGCAACACTTATTTATGTCACCTTGTGATTTCTGAATTGATTAGTGTTGGCTATAACCACATACTTACATAGTGTCCAAAAAGTATCGATTATCGTATATATCTTTGTAAATAATAATAAGAATAATAATAAGTTTACTTTCTCTCATTTGATACACATGAATAGTTACTATCAATATTAGTACCTAGGTACTACTAAATAAACAAATTCCCACAAAAGCGTAGCTTGTGTGTGGAGCATTGCCTGTTGCATATTTTAATGTATTACTAAATGTATAAAAGAAAAGTTATCTTACTATAACTCAACTAAAGACGAGTGTACCCCTGAACTATGTAAATATTAGGTACCTACATTTAGATTAAATTTTGAAATAAATCAAATCGTGTATGTTGTTTCTTGACTTACCTACCAAAAATAAAAAGTTTTAATTGCTTTTTGAATACAGTTAGTGACTTACAATTCCTTAATTCGTTTCATAAAAGGTTGAATACCCTCGGTGCTATAAAACTTAATGAATTTTGGCCTATTGATTTAATAGAAGTTGTTGTTTTTAAGGCCTGATTACTTTTGTTTCTCGTGAAGTATTCATCATCTACTACTAGAGCATTTTCTCTAAGTTTAAATTGATAAATAGATACCTTATAAAAATATAATTGTTTGATATCCATTATTTTGGACTCATGATAAAGTTTATCTGATGGATATGTCGGTTCTTTATGAAACACAATTTTTAGAAATTTTTTTAGTAGTACATTCAACTTTTTACTAAGTGAAGCGTTAATGGCCATATCATGGAAAAATCTTTCAAATAAAAGTTCTTTGTTATTTAATTTCTCATCACGACATTTTTTACTTTTTTTATTTTTTTAAAACAAAAGCCCGAAAAACAGGGGTACCTACCCTTGTATAAATTCCCAGAAAGCTGAAAATAGGCGTGAATGGGAGTAGTGGTAAATACGGCTGCAAAAAAGTTGGATTATTTTGTTCATTAGCATGTAGAGTAGTTTCAAAATCTCGTGGCGCTCGAGATGCGCGGCGTACTTAATTATTTATAGAACTTCATATTAGTATCGTAGTATCTGGTATCGCGTTTAAATAAATCCCGCCGCGCATCTCGAGTGCCACGAGATTTTTAAACTACTCTCCAAGTTGTCAAGGCCAGTCGTGCTTCAATGTTGAATCGCCATCAGAAGAGGATTTTACGATATCAGCGAGGGACATCTGATGGTGCATCGTTGTTAAAACAATTTCTTGTATCCAGCAGGAAGAAGAGAATTATTTAATTAAACAGGATCACAATAGATCGTGGAATAGGTCTACCGGGGAAACCACGTTATAAAAAACGCGCCAAGTATCTACACTTGGCGAACACAACTCCTCAACTTATTGGGTCGCTTTATCTCAGAAATTGCAAATCGTAAGAAAATAGTGTAAGGGCAATTTTTGTAGGGAATTGTTTGATTTACAATTTTTGTCAGAGCTTATTTTATCATAAAAGTAACCGTTTCGCTGAAAAATCCAAGAAACCCATTTTTGCCAACTTTGACCTTGAATAAAATTTTTTGCACACATGGGATCGATGGGGACTTTTCATAATTTCATTACAATGGTGTCCCTAAATATTCATGCCAATTTTCAGCTTTCTGCAGGGATTTTATGCAAGGGTCGATGTCTACTTTGACCGGACTATTAGTCTTGAAACGATCTTTTTTTTTCTAATGCAAACTCAAATTAACAAAGGTGTTTTGCCACGTGTTAATACTACACTTCACACTTCTACACTATTGGAAAAGAGGTTATTCCTTCTCAATCTTTTCCTGTTATATGTATTATATTTTATCTGTGCTGTTATTATTTAATTAATTGTGGAAATTTTATACAATCTATACCTATCGTTTTTGCAATTTTATATAATATTTATAATTGTAATGTAGGTGATTATCTTATAATTTAATATAATTGTAATTCAGAATGTAAGCCAAAGTTTTGTCCAATTCTCATCTGTCATAAATTCTTGGCGACTTCTCTTCTTGCTGTTAGTATCTGTGGCCGAACGTCGTCCTTTGAGTGACCAGCGATCAACGTATTTTGAAGGATCGAAAAGTTTTAAAGGTGGTCCGACAAGTTTGACGAACAATAGTACCTACTGAAATTGTTTTAGTCATCAACGAAGCTCTAGTCGGCGTGGAAATTAGGTTCATCTTCAAAAACTCGCGTTCACATTCTTGAAGATATTGGGATGGTATTCTAGTAGGTACGTACGTATGTATCAAAGGCAGTAGTTTTTCTGGATACGATTTTTGTTTAGGCAACCAAAATGCAGGATCGATTAAACGGTGGTGTAATTAAGGAGCTATTGAAAATCAAATCCGATCTGCTCTGCTCAACAGGGCAATTTTATTTAGTACACCAACAGCTATTTAAAAAAAATCCGTCGAAAACAGCTTAGGTGGTGCAACGCCGTTCCCAAGCGTTCCATGACAAAAAGAGCACTCCGGGAGTAGGAGAGCTAAAACACTAAAAGTGAATCCTACAATATGAGTTTCGTTCTGGTTTCGTTACTTATAGACTATAAACATAGAGAATGTATTATTACATGCTCTATGCTATAAACCAATCCGGTTTGCAATATAATCCTTCGATTCGATGTACCGCTGCCTACCCTGATCTCCAACGGGTGGACTACCCCTATAATTATGGTCCTAGCGGCATAGACCAAATACAGACTAGCGGTCGCACGATCCGTTGACGGCGTTGATTGTTTATCGCCGAGAAAGTCACAATACAAAGTAATTTTATTCCAAGAGCAAGACCCTTATTGTTCTATATTCAAATTGAACAAACATTATAATTTAAATGAAATTCATAATTTATGTAGATGGTTGAATTGAGTAGTTATTTAATGAACAGAAATAAGCATTTTACAAAATAGTCAAGACAGGTCCAAGCTTCGGTTGATTTCAAGCTAGACAAATGGCATTCATTCAAGATAACACTGGTAGGTACGCACTTCCTGTTTATTATTATTTATCTATTATTAATATTACGTTAGTTATGATAATAACAACAATTAATTTTACTTAAATTACTTCTTTTGTATCATAACTAATAACTATATATGGTAAGCAGTGTAAATAAAATTAATAAAATACATTGTTTTAATTGTAGACACCTACGAAGAAATCAAAATTCCCGTTCCTTGGGGACATATAGCTGGTGAGATCAAATTACAGCACAAGCTGTAGATGTGTTTGGTTAATAATTTTTGTACCTCTGCAGTTTATTTTGAAACTGTCCCTAGTGTATAATATTTAATTGGAAATAATTGAGCTAAAATAATTTTTCTACAGGTAAGTGGTGGGGACCAAAGGATATACAACCAATACTTGCAATTCACGGATTCCAAGATAATGCTTGCTCCTTTGATCCGCTTGCTATCTCACTGAAAAAGCGTAATTACTCTATCTTATGCATTGATTTACCAGGTCATGGATTTTCTTCAAACTATCAAAAGGGTGTCTTCTATAATTTAATTTGGGACGGAGTTTACATAATACATCGCATAGTGAAACATTTTGGTTGGAACTCTAAACTAACTATAATAGCACATTCACTGGGAGGGGCAATGGCATTAAATTATGCCTCAATATTTAATGAAAATGTTCAAAAAATGATTGCTTTAGATTGTATTGCGCCCGTTCCAGATAATATTTCAGATGTCTTACAAAATTTCGGTAATTGCATTGATAAGTTTCTAGAATTTGAGGAAACTGATAACGAAACCTTGTCCTACGAATATGAAGATATAAGAGACATGATAATGGAAACACGAAAAAATGCGTTTACTTCAGCAGCTCTTAATACAATAATGAAACGTAGCGTTAAACCTTCCGATGTTGAAGAAGATTGCTACGTGTATTGCAGAGATCCTCGATTAAATTATTCACAAAATACCTTAATGGCCAAAAGCGACATGCTGTCTTTATCATCTAACGTCAAGTGCGATATATTAATTATTAGAGCAAAAAATGGTGTTACGTTTAATGAATGGGCTGATGAATTGTTAGAGATGTTTAAGCAAAATGGATGCTATGTGGATGTGCATACCGTATTTGGTAATCATTACGTTCATCTAAATAATCACTTGGCGGTACTAGATCACGTTTTAAATTTTTTAAAACACTAACTCTTCAGGTTTTGTTGTATATTTTCCTCATTAATGTATTGTATGTGTTCCTTAATACATCTGTATTCTAAATTAAATGGTATGGATATGAAAACAATAATTTGGACCAATTTTTTGCCATTTAAACGTCGCTATAAATATATTCTAATTACTTGAATTATTATTATTTATTATACTTCGATTCCTGTCGATACTCAGGGCAAGCAGGGCTGGGCAAAATACATGCAGTAACGTATTTCAAATACAAATTACAAAATATTCATAGAAATATGTAGGTAGATATTTGAAATACAAAATACAAGATACTTTTATATTATTTTTAAAAATACAAAATACAAATACAATATTTGAAATACAAAAATACCTACACGCATACAGGGCCGTGTTTTTTGGGAGATTTAGTTAGACGTTTCTAGGAAAGTTTTATAGGTAGGTTCTTAAAAATGTGTAGTTAGAATTCACTCTGAACCTATCGTTAACATTGCGGTGGGCAAAATATATACATTAATATGTATTTCAAATGCAAAATTCAAAATACTCATAAGAGAGTATTTGAAATACAAAATACAAAATACTTTAGGGAAAAAATCATCAAATACAAAATACAAAAGTATTTCAAATATTGTATTTTCAATACAAGTATTTTACGACTGCCCACCCCTGAGGCAAGTTTGGTTAACTAATCGCACGGATCGTAATCAAGTAAAGATTAGTCCTATAATAGTATAATCAACCAAACTTAAAAGTTTGGTTACTAAATTCAATAAGTCTGTCTGTGTGTCCGTCGCACGCTTCCCGTAGTGCTACCATATAAATGACATATGGATTTTATATAAATTTTCACGCTGGTTACGAATATGTATTTCACTTGTTGATATCACGAATGGTTATCGAGGTAATTGAGGTCAAAGATCAAATATAGTATGCATAAGTGGTACCGAAGGCTTTATTGTTAAGAGTATTGAGATGAATAAATTTGCTGTTGAACACATTTTGATATATCAAACCAATATTGATATAATTGATTTTAAAATTTTAATTTCACCATATCTCTTAAACGGTAATTTTCTTTCTTTCTTATACAGGGTATTAAGCTGAGCAACTTTGCTATTGAACATTTTTAATAATCCAAACTGTTAATAAAATAAGCAATAAAACAAGTACTTATCCCGACAAAAATTCATTTGCTTTCTTATCAATAATAGCATAGACTGCATTATAGAAAAAGTAACCAATACTTTTTCTATGGACTGCATAGAGCATAAAATTTTTATTGCTCTTATGCCCGTTTGCACCGCTACCACTTATCTTGGCTTAACTATTAAGTTTCACTTAAGTGGATCTTAAATTTTTTAACGGTTTGCACCACAGACAAAGTACTACTTAAGTGTCACCAAAGTTAAGCCTCAGAAATCTTTGGCTTAAGGTCCACTTAAAGCGTTTTTAACCTAAAACGTAAAAGTCTGTAAATTATCAAGTCTTTTAGAACAATGTTCTAAGTCAAAAGTGTACTAAAATGGATTTTGTTTTTGATTCTGATGATGATGTAGATCTGGCTGCCTTAGAATTAGTAGTGTATGGCATTCCTCGTCAGGTTTATGCTTCGAATATAATATGTTCGAAGGGTTTATGCAAGAGCTGACAATTTTAATCGTTTTAAATGAACTTTCCTTTTTTCAACGATTTCGTCTTACAAAAAATAACATCTTTTCATCTCTTGTGAAATTCGCATTGCGTTTTCTTTTATTATCTGAATGCTCCATTGATTAAACAAAATATACGTACGTAAATATATACAATAAATGGCGAATATAGGTTATATTTACAAATCACAACGGTTAAAAACGGTGTGAAGTTGGCCACAAATACTACTTATTTTAAAATAGTTCATTCTTCTCCTCAAACAGCGGCTTAGTTAAGAATCAGAATTCGTTGACACGCGCAACTCAATTTAAGATAAGGTGGACCTTATACTTAAGTAGAACTTAGTAAAGGGTAGGATAAGTGACACAACGGTGCAAACGGCCATTAATAGTTTATTTTTTAGGAAAGGGCAAACATCTGTAAGTTTGGTTGTCAGCCGTACATGCGCAGCTATATTTTTCTTCAATATAGTTGCACAAATAACTATTTCGTAATAAGTCCTTTACTGAATGGTTTCCTATGGTGCCTCTAGCCGTGCTTTGTACATAATAGGTAATCGTCCCGCAGTCGCCGTACCTATCATGTTTTTTTAACACACTCGTTCTTCTCGATCTTCCACTGCACTCCAAATCTCGTTTAGTTGTCAGGATTTCGAATCCTTTATGTACACGTTAGTGCCAATCGTAGCTCTTTCCCTTGCCATTGCTTTGCATTTTACGTTTTTGATTCGCCCTTTAGTCCGATGTTGGTATACGAGTTATACAACATTACGACGTATGTCGCAACCCCCGAAGTGTCGGACTCTTATAACCATTCTGATTTCTCACTCATTCTTTCGCTTTTGTGTCGTTTTTCCTTCTTCATATCTTGAACGTCGTCGTCATTTCGTGCCTCATTTTCCTCATTTGATTCGTTTTCTTCGTTGAATTCTTTTGATTGAGTCGTTTTCTTTGTCTAACAACCAAAATGTTCTGTTTTCTCATTCGGTCATATGAGTTATTTTTTCTTTGTTATTCCGGTCATCAATTCATCCATGGCAAACTGTCAATCATTGTTCTCTTCAAAGTATAAATAGATTCCGTCCATTCCTTTAGAAACACATAGTCTGCACTTTTTGATGTTTTTCCTATTTGTATAAAATTCTCGTAAAGTTTTTAAGGCGGTCATTGTGGTATACAACCTTTTCAGTTAATCAGCTACTAGATCAATATTTGGGGATATGGGCTGTGTTAGATACTGTTTATTATTAATAGAACTTATATACAACAATGACTTTCTTCTTTTTCTTCATACACTGTTTTTGAATGTTTTCCGTGTTTATGCGAGTGGTAGACTGTTCTTTGAGTTTGTCTTAACTGGCTTGTACTTGTCCCTACAAACGTCTATGGTCTATCGAAATAAAGCTTCAAAAATTGTACTTCAATTGCAATAATCAATAAATAGTTTATTGTAAAAATTGACAATTTGAGCTGTTTGAACAATAAGTATAAAACTATCACAGAAGGTAGGTACCTACGTATAAAACATCAGAGAACTTATAAACTAATAGCTTCTTTTTCATTATTAATATTATTATTATTAGGTTGTACGGGAATTACAGATTTATACGGAATAAAGATGATTATAAAAAACGTACATACAATTGCAATAGACAAAAATAAAAGAAAAGCCACATATAAGTCAAGAGTGTAAGATAAAACCTGAAAAATTTTTGTAATAATAATAGCAAATGCGGAATGACAGATTATTAGAAATTTGGATATAACATTCCTAGCACGTACTGGAAAATAATCAGCAATTAGCGTAATGGGAATTACAGCTAATCCAATACTGTGAAAAAATATGTATAAAGACATACTAATTAGTGACGAGTATTTCCAATACGTCTTGTTAAAGTCGTAATAAAACGTACATACGTTTAACACTAAAGCGACGCATACGGTTACACTTGAAAATAATAAACAATATTTTTTATTAAATTTATTACAATAAAACACACCAATAAAATTGGAGATAAAAAATAAAAGGGTGTACCCGATTGCGCACAATTCAGGAAAAGGAAGTTGAGAAGCTGCAAAAATAATTTGCGTATACACGATAGTAGAAGGTGCGCCAGTAAATTGCTGAAAAAAAGTTAAGAGTACTACGTAAGCAAAAGACTTCCGTAAACTCTTAATGCGTATCACCTGAAAAATACTTAAATCTTCCACCTTCAACATAAGATCTAAGTTTAACTTTTGTATTTCGTAATCTACATTGGCATCAGATTTTAAGTACTTTATCATCATTTTAGCTTCCTTCGTCTTCCCAAATCGTAAATATTCCCTAGCCGAATGAGGTAAAAATAAACAAATTACAATTAATACAACAGTCATAATCATCACAGCCAACGAAAACGCAGTAAAAGTAAGAAAATAACCTACAATATTTGCAATAATTACGCCAAAAAATACGTAAAAGTTGATACATTTTAAACCTATAGTTGCTAGGTGCGATTCGCATAATTCGTTAATGTATATTTTGAGTTGTCCAACGGCGTACCCAAAACTAATACCAATTATAATCCTGCTACTTAAAAGGTAGTATATATCCGATGCTAACCACATTAAGATCCAACCACTTAACATTCCACACATACCTAAAATAATTCCGTATTTCGTACCAAAAAATGAGCTACTCGATAGCAGTGTTCCCAAAATATTGCCGATCATTAAGAAACCTGCCACCATTGCGGATTGGTCTGGTGTAATTGATACTGAGCTCGTTACAGCAAATAGTTTTGGATAAGTTGGTGACGGCCATCCGAGCATTATTCCAAATGGCAAACACATTAAGGAACCTGAAACAAATTCGGTTCTAAATTTTTGTAATATATGTGCACGAATTCGGAACGTTTTGTATGTGACTATACTAAAAGAGAGCAATAGTACATCGTATCCACATTTTGAATGGAAAAAAGGAACATCAGCATGCGTGATGGAAGGGACTAAATAAAAATAAAAGAAGAGATGTTAGGATGTTACGCACAAATATATGTATGTATGGACAGAACATGTAACCCAAAAAGTGAAATTAATGAAATCAAACGTACTAAACTTTAATTTACATTTAATTTAAACTATTAATTTACCAATCCAAAAATATATTACAAGCGTAAATTCTTATACTGCGAAAAACAGTTTTTATTTTTTTTCGAACTACCGGTCAACCTCTAATTTACTATCGGTGACCGTCTATATTCCCGGACGCTCACTTAATTGGTTTTCACGCCCGGATACACTCTCTCTCCCCTTATTCACAATTATATTTATTTTCCATTTGGAAAATAGCGAATAAATTATTTGAAAAGGAAAATAAATTGATACTTTTTGAAAAACGACTAACGTGGAAAAATAGGCAATTATGTACCTGTAAACGGCCAACCAATGGTTTCAAATAAAAGAATTTGAAATTTAAAGAAAATTATTAAACTATTATAGATTTATTATTACTCGTATATATTATATTTTCTTATTAAATGTTAGTATGAATTATTATTAATTTCATTCAATAAAAATAAGTAGGTAAACTGTTATTATAATAATATTTAATTAATTTAATTAATATCTAGTAGTATAAGAATAGTGGTTAGTTTATAGAAGGATAGCGATACCGAAATATTGCCTCTTTTTAATGAAGGTACAAAATGATAATTTTTAATTATTTTATTATAAATACAAAAACCAATATACGTAAAAAATAGCCAACAAACACCTACAAACAATCAACAAACCATTGAAGTAAACAAATTTGCATTTTAAAAATGGCCGGGGGGGGGGCTGTCTACACACCACTATCTTACAATACACTACGATTCATTTCGTCGGGATCAGTTATGTATCTCTTAAATATTTTGGTTGTAATTAAACTATGGGAAACTGTTTATATGAAAAATATTGGAGGGGTCTTGCTTAGCGCGTAGTTAAGTTTTTTTTTAAATAGATACAATTATACAATAGGTTTCAATTTCATTTGTGGCGGTGAGGACTTTCGGGTTAATTAAACATCTGTAAAAAGGTAACAAAGAAAACGTTTTCTCAATTAAACAATCTTCGGTCCATAAAAAATATTCAAATGTAACATACCTACTTGTAGATATTAGTATCTATAGGTATTAATAACCCATCTTTCAATATCTTTTTAACACCTAAAAATATGAAAATCTGGCGACAGCCATAATGTATTCCAGAATTATATATTCTGTGAGTACATCAAAGATATTTTAGTGACACGTTATGAGAAATACATAATCACCCTTATTCTGGTGACCATTGAAATTGACTCAATATTGGGTATTGCCATATATTCCAATATTGGAAGCGATTTGCAATTCTGGTGACCACATTAAAGTTGAAAATTGACTCAATACTTGAGTAAAGGTTGAAAAATTTGAAGGGTACCCAAGTAGTATACGTACCTGTTTTCGTTTTCCAAGGTTGAAAAACAAAAACTGAAGTAAACTAATCAAAAGAAATGTAATATGAAAATAACATTGAAATAAATCCAATGTTGGACATTTTTCCAATGGTCACCAGAATAGGGCTGAATATCTAGAAAATGGTAGTATGATAGCGATACCGAAATATTGCCTCTTTTTAATGAAGGTAGGTATAAAACCGTACGTTTAACGAGAGATAATCCGCTTAGAAAGTCAGTCGCGCGGTACATGATTTTACCCACGCATGGACGTACATACCTACCTTAAAAATTTAAGTGCTAACATTGATTTTATTCAATGGTGCTAATATAAAAAAGACAATGTTAGAGTAGTTTCAAAATGTCGAGGCCCGTGGGACTCCAGATGCGCCGTGGGATTTAAAACAATTTCGAGAAACCAGAAACGTCGGTAGGTGCAGAATGCCATCCTAAATATGTAGATTAGAGTAAATAAAGGTGTCTATAGACTTCATATTAGTATCGTTGTATCGCGTTTAAATAAATCCCGCTGCGCATATCTTGACTATTGACATTGACTATTATATAATTAAAATATAAGATGTTATGTTTAAATATATAAAAAGTGCACTTCATCTACTTATAGCTGTATCTCCACATTTGAATCTGTCATCAAACTGCCACATTTTGGTGTCCTTTTTTATCGCAAGTTCATTGCTTTTTCCTGATTTTTTAAAGTGCTTCAGTGCATTTTGAAGGAGTTCTCTCACGTCACTAAGTTATACTTGGTGCAACTTTTCCTAACATAATTCGCAATGATACGGTGCACCGGTCGAAGTAGGTACCTATACTGTCACATTGCGGTGCGGGTCTTTAAAGGATTTTCTTGAAAGGAGACATTATTTTTAATCAGCCATTGTGGAAAGTCGTTCTGTTCGACCAAAATGGTATTTTGCATTATCCATAACAATAACGGAATCTTCTTGGCTAAAATTATGTAATTTAAATAAACCCACTTATAATTTTGGTTCCTTCATAAATGTTTGTTCGTTTTTTTTCCTGATCTTGGTGCGAGTTCCTTAACTTCTCCACTTTTACTTCCTTTTTTTAGTTTATAAATTGACATTTGGAAATTTCTTTAAACTCTCCACACTATAACGCGTTGAAAACACAATTTAAAATAATAATTTGGCGTTATCTGAATACCGAAAGAACATCCGCCATTATTCGAAACTTAACGTTAATGGCCCCTTTTGTTACCTATGGTTAATGGCACTGTTCTTACTCCTGATGCGGCAGTCGCATCCAAAGTACGGCATTATTTTGTACTAATACCTATACCTATTTGGATATTTAAAATCAACTTGTATGTAGTAGGTAAACCAGTAATGGTATGTAAACTTGCACTATGATAATGACATCACATTATTGTTAATTTGCGAATGAGTCAAGATATTGTAATTAGTGAAATTGATCTAATATTTAATCATGTCAGTGTCTCATTATTCATTACAAATTCCCATTGGAATGCTTAATAATAATCGTAGAAATATGTTGAAAATGGAATTCGTCTATCGACTCGACAATTTTTATTAGGTATTGGAATTCTGAAATGCATGTACTGTAGGGTGAATGTAATTCAAAAACCCTTTGTTTTCTTTATCAAGAGTTATTTTTTCCACCTGATTTAGTGAACATTTAGCATTGACTCATGGGCATAAAAATTATAGGTGCGACTATACGCTGTCAACAACCGAGACTAATCTCCGAAAGAAGGAAATTTCA
Organism: Pyrocoelia pectoralis; assembly: GCA_036250285.1. Lineage (NCBI taxonomy): Eukaryota > Metazoa > Arthropoda > Insecta > Coleoptera > Lampyridae > Pyrocoelia > Pyrocoelia pectoralis. The sequence goes on along the minus strand of CM070080.1, from coordinate 18,731,930 downwards.
GTGTTATACAAATACAACACAACGCGGAATTTTCATTAACTAAATATGTATTTGGGATTTTATATGGCGATCATTATGCCGACATTTGCCAAGTTGGAGATCCGCAGTTTTGCACTCATATTACTGCTCCCAAAATCCCATCAAACTGACGTCGTTCTGGAAAATTAAGCCAGTTTAGTGAGCGTTATCGGCGTTGCTTCTATCCCCTGTCTTGTATTTTTTGTATTATGGCCCTGTCTAGATACCCTTCTCATCTAAATCTATTAACGTTGACGCTTCTCTTCAAAAGTATCTGCTGGCTGATATTTTGACAAAAGATTACGGTTCATAAACAACCTATTCGCTACTATAAACTATAATTAATTTATAAATAATCGTTTTAACCGGTTTCATTTTAGATTTTACACTAAATTACGTAACATACTTAGCAAACATTAACGATAACGACAAACAATTGCGACCTCGGAATAGCAAACAAATAAAACTTACCTAAGTGTGAAAAGTTTCATGTAGCATGTAGGTATGTACACAATAACAAAAAAAAATAATTACCAACGACCGACGGAAAAATTTGCATCATCCAACGCTTGAATCTTGTTTCGTCCGGCATTTCTTCTCTATGATCAAAAAGAAGCGTTTGTTCAATTGTGGTTCCATTCTTTATAACGTTATTATTTGTTGACATTCCAAATATTACTTGGGTACTAACGTTTATTGCACTTTTATTTAACATTAAACAAGTCGGTATCGATTAATCTTGTACTCAAATCTGAAAATAATGTACTACTTTATTTAATTATTATTCTACGTGAATTGCATCGTTCTGATGCTACCAAGTGACTGAATATTGTCCCGCAACGCATCGATTTAAGAATTTTTTTAAACAAATTAACTTAATAAATTTAATTGATTGCTTGTAATATACGTCCTTGATTTATTTGCGTGATTTTAAATTTATTTCTGTTATAACGAAGCCATCAATTTTGTATTTAAGTATAATTTTATTTTACTTAGGAACAATAGAACGGGTTTCGAATATTTCTAACAAGATAATTTGTTCCACTTCAATTTGATACCTACTTATAGTTATAAGTGCCTATTTTGAGAAATTCACAATACATATTTAAAACCATAGGAATGTTTCTTATGACATGACGTAAATATATTAGTTATTGAACACGCTACATTTGCAGTTTAATTAGCGGTAAATGTTGTGTAATAATACCGTTTCTTTAACACCGTCTATACACATGAACAAGATTACAATATTTTTTTGTGTATAATGGAACACTAACCCGCAGAGCAGATCACTGCAATACGGTCCTGAGCAGACAAAATACGCATAAATACGGAAATACAACAATTTATGGCATTTATGTAAAACCATTGAATAAAACCCGTGTTAATACATATCTTACCTTTCTCTTCACAATCGATTACCTATTCATTCAAGGCGTAGTAGGTACGGTACCTATTATAATTAAGTAAGTAATTACAAAGTTTTGGGAAGACATATTTTGTACTTACCTACACATGGACATGTCGGTATTCAATGTTATTTTATTGGCATAAAATCAAGACTAGGATATCAGATATGCAATTATGTTTTGGTTTAATTTATACCTGCTAACCTAAGATTGAGAAAATGCGGGAGCCATTTCCAACATGTTTGGTGGGGGGGTGTCATATTTTTCGGATCAAACTGGGGCCTATCTATATGAGTGCAAAAATTAATGTTATCGATTAAATTATAATCTAAACAATTGTTGCTAAAAATACCCAATTCTTGATTACTTTCATGAAATACTGTATGAAAACAAGGAAGTCGTCTTATAAAAAACACCCCGTTCGTCAAAAGTTCCCTCACAAGTAATAACTTGCAAATTGCGGGAGTTTATCATTGTAATGCGGGTAAGCGGGAGTTCGTACTAAAATGCGGGAGACTCCCGCTTTTTGCGGGAGAGTTCATGAGAGAGAAGCATCATTTAAATTACATCGACCAGTGCAGTTAGGTTCAAAAACAGCCAAGAAAGAAAAAAATTAATAACAGCACGGCGCTAGTTGGAAATGGTGGTGAAAAGTATGTAGAATTCGGGAATAAAAATGCAACACCATCAGAGGGGTGCGGGAGAAATGGGAGGGGGTTTTAGGAGGTACACACGGTTTTTAATTATTTACAGCGAAACTAAGCCTCGTATCGAAAAACTTTATACGGAAAAGTTGTAGGTATTAAAAAGTTCTGCAACTTTTGTATACAACATTTTTTACATAACCTCAACATTTCCTGGAAAATAGAAAAAAACCGCGTTTTTCGTTTTGAATTTTTTTCTCCGGTGAAAATTAATATTTTTTCACCTTGTTTGGTGGAAACATACCTTTTTATGTCCCAAATAAGCTGGAATTTTTTCAAATTAAAATAACAATAAATAAAGCAATAAGCAATTGCAAACCCTTTAAGTATGGAAAGTTGCAAAAAAACATGAAAATACATATAATTATTTATCCGTCTATTATTGTAAGGTTTTACGTGGTTTTACAAAGAAAGAATGGTTACTGCAATATTTTTCCTTCTAAAAAAGTAGATTTATTAAAACATTGTTTTATAAAAATTTACATTGAAAATCTCCAGCTTGGTTGAAGCGGACTTAGGGCCAGTTGTATAACCCCTAGTTGAGTTCAACCGGCGGTTGGTGTAAAATTAAATAGCACAAACTAGAGTTGACTTCCGGGCTATGGTTGAACTGACGGTTTTACCACCCATTTACCAACCCATATGAGTTAATAAAATCGTCAGACCAACCCTAGACCAAACGTCAACTCTAGTTTGTGCGATTTAATTTTACACCAACCGCCGGTTGAACTCAACTAGGGGTTATACAACTGGCCCTTACTCCCCCTTCGCCTTGCAGGATTAGGGGTTCAGCCTCGTCAGTACATCGTTGTGGGTCAGTTTTGGCCTCTTTGATGGTAGTTCTTCATCGCCGGATTCATAAAAACTGTCAAAATCTGTGAAAACGGATGCAACAATAAAAATGTGGCTGTAAGAAGCACGGCTTGAAATGTACACGTATATGCACTAACTGTGATAATGCTGAAAAATGCTGCAATTACGAGAGAAAACCATATGAGTCTTTCAACGACAATACTACATTAACGACGGTGAACCAAATCGCACCAAACAGAACGTTGGATTTGAAGATGATGATGACCATGATGACGAAGATCCAACAGATTCTGACAGTTTTTACGAATCCGGCGATGAAGAACTACCATCAAAGAGCCCAAAACTGGCCCACAAGGCCACAACGATGCACTTACCAGGCTGAACCCCCAATCCTGCAAGAGGAAGGGGGAGTAAGTCTGCTTCAACCAAGCTGGAGATTTTCAATGTAAATTTTTATAAAACAATGTTTTAATAAATCTACTTTTTTAGATGGAAAAATATTGCAGCATTCTTTCTTTGTAAAACCACGTTAAACAATGTAATGTTGGGAGTTACCAAGCGTGTAAAAGTTTTGCCCCCCTCCAGGATTGTTATCAATGACCCATTGAACGATATTAGAGGAGGGGGGGGGGGGGGGAGGTTGAACGGCTGCCATCTTGAAAATGCCCGCGAACCTATTTTTGGCTATATCTCAGCAACCGTATGTCCAAACCGAATGTACGTAGACTCTAATTGCACAGTGTTGTATTCCTAAGATAAATTGTTATATAACCGAAATTGATAATCCTAGCGGATTTAATGTTTTTGGGCTTAGAATCTTAAATTGTGGAATATGTAAAAAACAACTCTAAAAAACATATTATTTTTTATTTTATTATTATCAGTCTTTTAGATCTCGCTTTTATGAATGAAATGCAAAAACAATCAACGAAATCCGAGCACTGGTTACGAAAATATACAAGATTTAGGAATAGGTACCGCACGACCGCACCTTTGCTGAGCACACAATAATTGGTAGTTACAGGTCAAATTGAAAATTTCATAAGTTTGTTCTCTACAAAATATGCGAATTAACACTAAATATATACCGTAATTAAGTGTAATCAATTTTTGAAGGCTTATGCCCCACTCGCGATTCCCTCGCCCTCATGAGAGTAATGATCGCCATGACATGAATCAGATCGGAAAAACCGTGAAGAAATCGAAAATAGCCGAATTAATACAAATTTTATAAATTAATAATTTTTTATATCTTTTAAAAAAGTTTTATGCGTTTCGCACCTTCTCGTTTTCTTTAATTAATTAAAGTTTTTCGATACGAGGCTTAGTTTCGCTGTAAATAATTAAAAACCGTGTGTACCTCCTAAAACCCCCTCCCATTTCCCCCGCCCCCCCTCTTACGTGTTGCATTTTTTATTCCCGAATTCTACATACTTTATTACTTCTTGCTACCATTTCCACCTAGAGCCGTGCTGTTATTAATTTTCTCCTCTACAAATATTATTTGCACTGGTCTATATGCGGTGTATGAGCGAAAATATACGCTCTATATTTTTTATTTTAGAATTAAAACCTTGGTAAGCACTTGCTTTCAAAGTTCACTACATAAAAAACCAAACCTGACCCCACTTAATTAACCCCACTCTAACTTATAGTCAAGAATGTTTCGAACAATAAAATTACCTAAGTAGGTAGGTATGAGGTTTTGAGATTTATTTCTATTAATTTTCCCAGTGGATTTCACCAAATGTACAATTTAGATTTAGTTAATAAACGAAACGAAAGAAGGAGGGAGGAAGGAAGAGAGATGGTGGAGGAGGTGGCCATGAGGGATAGGGATGTGCAAGGGCAGGAAAGGAGAGAGAAGATAGCCGAAGGGAGATATAATGAGGGATATGGAGAGATCATGGTAGAGGGCAAGGCCAAGTACCTGACAGGGGAGATGGGTCTGAAGGAAAAGAGAATTGTAGCGAGGTTTAGGTGTGGAAACGAGGAGAGAGAGAATAGATATTGGCGGGAGGAGGAGGAGAGAGTGTGCAGAATGTGTAGGGAGGGGAGGGAGAACATGGCACATATGTTAAGGGAATGCGAGGAGATGAGAGAAGAGAGAAGGGTAAGAAAGGAGATACTAGGAGCGAAGGGGGAAGGGTTGGGATGGATGAGGGAAGTGTTGGAAAGGAGGGAAAAGGTGGAAAGTAGGGGGAAGGACAGGCGGGAGTAGTTGTAAGAGGGGGAATAGAATCTTGTATTTATTTGATTGTTATGTAAGAAAATACAATAAACCTATTTTGAATTTTTTTTGAATAAACGAATTAATTGTTGCTGATTGTGGTATTCATCAAACGTATGGGTATAGGTAAGTAGGTAGGTACTTATACGAACGTATTGTAATTATGTAAAGAATTGTCGCTTTAAGAAAAATATTTTAGGCACATATGTATTTTAATCGTTCAGCTATGTAAACAAAAACTAAATTGAAAAAAGGTTTTCGATTCTGTTGAAAATGGCGATTTCAGATTTCGTATATTTGAAAAGCGGAAGGATGAAAGTTCAATTACATGTGATAAAAAAAGTTATCGAACCTTGACATTGAAATCAATGTCCTTAAAAATAAAATAAAAAGAATGCGCAAAAGAACAATTATAGTATTTATAAAATGTTATAATTTGTTAGCTAACCGCTAAGGAACAAAAACTTCTCCGTTCCTCCATGGGCAATTTTGCAGTCTATTACACCTATATGACTATATAGTAACTGAGTCGGCATATGATAATCAAACATGATTAAACATATTTAACTACGATTATTAGTGCAATTCATTCAGTGTTGGTACATTTGGATACCTACCAACTATAGTAAATGTTTGTTATTCGCACACAAATCCTATACTTTTTTGGTCATTATCTTTTATCACCAAATAACAATTAACACAACTACTAAGAAAATAATATTGTTATATAGGTAGGTAGGTACGCACAAAGAGTAGTTATACAATAAATTATAATACTCTTTAGTACACAGTCATGCACTTACTGTTGTTGCCAAAATCTGTTAAACTTATCACACATTGTGTTACATAAATAAAGTCTGACATTTCGTATCATACCTACTATTACGAAACTCTCTGATAAGTATAATAGTAAGTAATCTAGTTGGCAGGTAGGTATACCTACCTACCTTGGCAAAACAGGCGAATGTACTGCACTTTACTTTTAAGTAGACACATAAAATTCGCGTAAGTATAATTTTAAATTATGATAAAACTGTATACAATGTGGACAAAATACAGCACCCACTCATATTTGTATACAACTTTCACTCGATAATGATCTTCATTCCAGACATCCACTACTTAGTAGTAGGTGCATATCAATACTTTTTTCCAACATGTCTTACACTCCTTACAGGTATAATATATTGTTATATTGTTATGTACCTATAGGTACAATCTGGAACAACCAAATGGCATAAATTGGTTATTTCCGTCATATTGTGCATATTTATAAAAAAACCCTGAAACCTATCAATTTTAGATTTTAAAATTACATCCTATTGCGTAAAAATATCACCCCTAAATTTAACACCCTTAGAGTGAGGGTAGCATCCCCTACATTTTTAAATGGGAGTAGGGGTTCGCGATATATCATTTATATCTTATTCAACAATGTATGTATTATTGTTTTAAAATCTATTACAAAAATTATCATTAAAAAAATACAATCATATCTATAGGTAATCGCGATAATAACAAAACAATTTTCTAATGCGTTTTACAGGAAGCTAACAGATATTTGAAAGACTGTGTGACACTGACAGATATATAAATGATACGGCGTTATTACGGTTTCTGCTGCACCCTAATCACCATGCATACCATACTCAACAAGGAAATCATCTCCGCATTATGTTATAAGGCGGATTAAGACATCGCTCGATTTCAAAACAGCCCACCCTACGAGCAATCATAGACGAAAGGGTTCTTTGACAAAACAGTCTCTTACATCAATGCCACTAATCAGTGAATTATCAGCGTTGTCGATCAAACTTTTAAATGAATATAGTGAGTACTGAGTAGTGTGTCTCAATAAGGTATGCTGCCCACACTTCTGAACAACATACCTCCTATTACCTACCTATATAACTGTAAACAGCCTACTCTGTTGTCACAATGGTAATATGGTTGTTGTAGAGCAACGATCTAAACGAGTTGCCAAGTGAAGCAGCAGTACCTACCTACTCTATTTTATGGAAAATAGTCGTTAAATATGGTTGAACGTTGGGAACTCAGACGCATCCACGATATTTATTCTACAACATGTTTACACTAATAACTGCAAATTTGAAATGCAAACTGCTGTCAGATTGATCAAATAATGAATTTCAACCTAGCAAAGATACATAGTTAGCCATCCGCGGGGGGGGGGGGGGGTTAGAGCACCCCTGCTCTTCCCCGTATGCATTTCTAGTTCTCAAAATTGTGATAAGTATGTAACCATTACACTTGACAAGAAACTCCAGCTTAAAACGAAGAAATCAAACATACCCCTCTGGCAACGTTGTCACGAAATCCGCAAACTTTGGGTTGTCCTCATTTGGTTCATTCTTTTTTGTATTCATCATACCCTGTCGCTTATAATACACTGCTGTGATTACATGCATGTTTTGGTATCGATTATGGAGCACTCGTCTGCTGAGTGCTGACCAGACTCCCAAAACTCTGCTTTGAGAACTTGTAACTAAAAGCGAGGGGACTGTTGACAACTCTCCAGTTTATATAAAGAGGAGCTATATCTTTTTGATGAGGAAGCGACATCCCAACCTAATGTATCAATAGTTACCGGTGGGTCTAAAACAACAAAAAAACATGCACTATACGTTAAATAAATTCTAACTGGAGTGTTTCAGATTAAGCTCACTATTTTGAACGTGGAGATTGCTAAGTGTACTACAATTGTAATGAAGTGCTATAGGGTTAAAATAAGATGGCCAATTACCTGAAAAATACATAAATTTAGGGTTTAGATACACCATGGTATTCACAGTCACCGTCAGGTAAATGTCATTCTCCTCTTAATGCTGCATTCGGTTTCATCTCTTACTTTATTACACTTAAAGTACACCTAGCGATCTTCACCTTTAAAATAATGGGCTTAATCAGAAACACAATAGTTATACTTATAATTTTACCTATACTATAATTTACGCGAAGGAACATGAGCTTCCATATCACCTAGCTTCTGGTAGGAAAAATGCTTAATGTAAAAAAAGTTCTTGCGGTTACCATAGATAACAAAGTAATTAGAATCTCCAAACACAACAGTAACTATGGATACTTGTGGGAACATGGCGGCAAAAACGAGTCCGCACGATGACACACCGAACCCCGATCTCGGTAGTCGCGCCCATACGTGACGTCAAACCCCCACATGACAGACACGAATGCGCGTTCGAGTAACATCGCTACCGAACCACGACGAAGCGCTACCGAGCACCGACGAAGCGCCCCTGCAGGGTATAAAAGCGTGCGCGCTTCGATCAGGAAATCACTCTTCTTCCGGAGTTGTTAATAGCACTGGAAGAAGTCTCATACCCCGTGACCGGAGTTGTTAATAGCACTGGTTCCACGGGGCACCGTCCGACGCCGGAGTTGTTAATAGCCTGGCTAGGATAAGCGACCACCGCTACCACGTACGCCAGTCAAGCGGCCGCGGTCCAGTTCACCGTGTTATTCACCGGTGCGACCTATCATTACACCGCTACCACGTACGCCAGTCAAGCGGCTGCGGTCCAGTTCACCGTGTTATTCACCGGCATCACCTATCGTTACGCCGTTGCCGCCAACGCCTACAAAGAGGCCACCTTGGAAGCTGATTCCAATCGACCTCGACACAGGGCCCTGCTACAGCGAACCTCATAGCCGACCCCTGCATTTACTCGACCCACGAAGACAGTGCGTGCAGTACATTCGTTCTTTAACTTTGCGTTCATGTTAATTTGTTCTTGTTAATTTTGTTATTGTTATTTGTTCTTACATTTAAAACTCGTTAATATAAAAACCGTTAAACCACTGCACGTTACATTTTCCTAAACAAAAGATCGGCGCACGCACACGCGCCGACAAAGTGGTGACCCGCGCCGTGCGACAAAGTGGAAAAAATACACGCGACGCGCAAGAAAAGTGGAAAACAATATCCGCGCGCGAACAAAAAACGTAAATAGTCGCGAATGCAATAAACATTGTTTTAAAAAGTGCTACTACTGTGAAAAATGACGGAAGAAACTACCCAAGTGCAACGCATCCAGATGCGAGTTCCACCATTCTGGCCAAACGATCCGGAGCTATGGTTCGCTCAAATAGAAAACCAATTCCAGCTCAGTGGCATCACGACAGATGGAACGAAATATAGTTACGTAGCAGGCAGTTTGGAAGCCCGTTTCGCTAGCGAAGTGCGAGATATTCTAACGGCACCTCCAACAGAAAATAAATACGAAACTATCAAAACCGAATTAATAAGACGACTCAGCATCACACAGGAGCAGAAAACGAAACAACTCCTGGAATTGGAGGAATTGGGAGATCGCAAACCCTCTCAGTTTCTACGACACCTTCAACAGTTAGCGGGAGCTGCAGTACCAGAAACACTGTTGAGGTCAATTTGGTCTAACCGTCTACCAACAAACGTCAGAGCAATCCTTGCAACACAAGCGGACACTAACCTGACAAAAGTAGCCGACCTAGCAGATGCAATCATGAGTACAACAAATCCACCCTTGGGACCAGCGGTAAACACACTAGACGACATAATAAAAAATCTAGTGGATCAAGTAGCACAATTAAAATCAGAACTACGAGGTAGGCCAACAAATCGTGAAAAAGGCAAGACGAGAACACGAAGCAGTTCAAGAAATAAAACCTACGACACATGTTGGTACCATTACAAGTTCGGTGATAATGCGAGAAAATGCAAACCACCCTGCAACAAAGCAAACAGCCAGGGAAACGAGTAGAGGAGTCGCTCATGACGGCAAGCGACACCCCAAAACACACACGCCGTCTCTTCGTCACCGACGCGAAAACCAAAATAGAGTTCCTAATCGACACCGGAGCCGACGTGTGCATCTTTCCAAAAAAACTACTGAAGGAAAGACGACAAATTTCTCGTTATAAACTATACGCAGCAAACGACACAGAGATCAACACGTATGGAGTAGTAAACCTAGACCTTGATCTCCGATTACGAAGAAGTTTCCCATGGAGATTCATCGTGGCAGAAACAGATAAACCAATCATAGGAGCAGATTTTTTATCATTCTATGGATTACTAGTGGATATGCGTAAATTAAAACTCCACGACACGGTCACGAATCTCAGGACAGAGGGGCGTATAGCGAACGATCAAAATAACCAAGGAGTGAGCACGATAAATAAGAGCCAGAAGTATCGCGAGCTCTTGAAGGAATTCCCAACAATCACTAAACCAGCAGGGTTACCTTCACGACCACAACACTCCACGAAACATCATATAATAACAACAAACGGTCCGCCAGTATCTTCCAGACCGCGAAGGCTGGCGCCCGACAAACTTAAAAAAGCGAAAGAAGAGTTCAGGTTATTAATCCAACTGGGCATCGCACGACCATCCAACAGTCCGTGGGCAGCACCGTTACATATGGTGCCCAAGAAAGACGCAGAATGGAGACCATGCGGAGACTACAGAGCATTAAATGCACGAACAATACCAGACCAATATCCTGTACCACACATCGAAGATTTCGCACAAACGCTTCATAACAAAAGAATCTTCAGTACAATCGACTTGGTAAAAGCGTACCACCAAATTCCAGTAGCAGAAGAAGACATACCGAAAACCGCAATAACAACACCGTTTGGTTTATTTGAATTCCCTTATATGACATTCGGACTACGCAACGCAGCGCAAACATTCCAGAGGTTCATGGATGAAATATTACGAGACATGGATTTCTGTTACGCTTACATAGACGACATACTAGTGGCATCTTCATCAGAAGAAGAACACGAGGTACACCTGCGACAATTGTTCCAAAAATTGCAAGACAACGGGATCATTATCAACCCAGCGAAATGCACATTTGGAAGCAAGCAAGTAAAATTCCTCGGATATCTATTATCAGAAGAAGGAACGCAGCCCATGCCAGAAAAAGTCCGTGCGATACAAGAATTCGAAACACCAAAAACAGCAAAACAATTGCGGCAAGTATTAGGGATGATCAACTACTACCGACGCTTTATACCAAACGCAGCAACTACGCAAGCACCACTAAACGACCTTTTAAAAGGAAAATTAAAAGGAAATCAACCAATACAGTGGAATACGGAAGCAGAATTAGCATTCGAAAAATGCAAACAGCAAATCGCAGAAGCAGCATTACTCACACATCCACAAACGGGAGCCAAGATATCAGTCACGACCGACGCTTCAGACACTGCAATTGGCGGGGTAATACAACAGCTTCAAAACAACGTATGGAGACCACTAGCATTTCTGTCACGAAAGTTGTCAGACGCCGAACAGAAATACGCAGCTTACGACAGAGAACTACTAGCCATATACTCAACCATACGTCATTACCAACATCTACTTCAAGGACGTCAGTTCACCATCTACACCGATCATAAGCCAATAACGTTCGCCTTCAAACAAAAACCTGAAAAATGCTCACCACGACAATTCAGATACCTAGACTACATAGGGCAATTTTCAACGGATATCCAGCACATATCAGGTAGAGACAACGTAGTGGCAGACGCACTGTCCAGAGTCAATCAACTCACGGCAGGAATCAACTTCAACGAGATGGGAGTAGATCAACAAAACGACAAGGAGCTACAAGACGCGTTACGCCTAAATAATACAAGTCTGCAGCTCAAGAAAATAAGAATGCCAGGGCACACAACCGAAATATACTGCGACGTGTCCACAGCAAACGCAAGACCCTTCGTCACCAAACCGTTCAGACGACAGGCTTTCGAAAGTCTGCATCAACTGTCACACCCAGGAAGTAAAGCATCAGCCAGACTCGTGTCTCAAAGATTCGTATGGCCAGGCATTCAAAACGATTGCCGAAGATGGGCACAGCAGTGCATACACTGCCAAACTTCAAAAGTGACTAGGCACAACAAGCCACAGGCAGTAAAATTCCAACCGCCATCAGCAAGATTCGACCACGTGCACATAGATTTAGTCGGTCCTCTACCAGTATCAAATGGACATCGTTATATTTTTATAATTTATAATTTATATATTTTATTAAAAAGCGAAAGAAGAGTTCAGGTTATTAATCCAACTGGGCATCGCACGACCATCCAACAGTCCGTGGGCAGCACCTTTACATATGGTGCCCAAGAAAGACGCAGAATGGAGACCATGCGGAGATTACAGAGCATTAAATGCACGAACAATACCAGACCAATATCCTGTACCACACATTGAAGATTTCGCACAAACGCTTCACGACAAAAGAATCTTCAGTACAATCGACTTGGTAAAAGCGTATCATCAAATTCCAGTAGCAGGAGAAGACATACCGAAAACCGCAATAACAACACCGTTTGGCTTATTTGAATTCCCTTATATGACATTCGGACTACGCAACGCAGCGCAAACATTCCAGAGGTTCATGGATGAAATATTACGAGACATGGATTTCTGTTACGCTTACATAGACGACATACTAGTAGCATCTTCATCAGAAGAAGAACACGAGGTACACCTGCGACAATTGTTCCAAAAATTGCAAGATAACGGGATCATTATCAACCCATCGAAATGCACATTTGGAAGCAAGCAAGTAAAATTCCTCGGATATCTAGTATCAGAAGAAGGAACGCAGCCCATGCCAGAAAAAGTCCGTGCGATACAAGAATTCGAAACACCAAAAACAGCAAAACAATTGCGGCAAGTATTAGGGATGATCAACTACTACCGACGCTTTATACCAAACGCAGCAACTACGCAAGCACCACTAAACGACCTTTTAAAAGGAAAATTAAAAGGAAATCAACCAATACAGTGGAATACGGAAGCAGAATTAGCATTCGAAAAATGCAAACAGCAAATCGCAGAAGCAGCATTACTCACACATCCACAAACGGGAGCCAAGATATCAGTCACGACCGACGCTTCAGACACTGCAATTGGCGGGGTAATACAACAGCTTCAAAACAACGTATGGAGACCACTAGCATTTCTGTCACGAAAGTTGTCAGACGCCGAACAGAAATACGCAGCTTACGACAGAGAACTACTAGCCATATACTCAACCATACGTCATTACCAACATCTACTTCAAGGACGTCAGTTCACCATCTACACCGATCATAAGCCAATAACGTTCGCCTTCAAACAAAAACCTGAAAAATGCTCACCACGACAATTCAGATACCTAGACTACATAGGGCAATTTTCAACGGATATCCAGCACATATCAGGTAGAGACAACGTAGTGGCAGACGCACTGTCCAGAGTCAATCAACTCACGGCAGGAATCAACTTCAACGAGATGGGAGTAGATCAACAAAACGACAAGGAGCTACAAGACGCGTTACGCCTAAATAATACAAGTCTGCAGCTCAAGAAAATAAGAATGCCAGGGCACACAACCGAAATATACTGCGACGTGTCCACAGCAAACGCAAGACCCTTCGTCACCAAACCGTTCAGACGACAGGCTTTCGAAAGTCTGCATCAACTGTCACACCCAGGAAGTAAAGCATCAGCCAGACTCGTGTCTCAAAGATTCGTATGGCCAGGCATTCAAAACGATTGCCGAAGATGGGCACAGCAGTGCATACACTGCCAAACTTCAAAAGTGACTAGGCACAACAAGCCACAGGCAGTAAAATTCCAACCGCCATCAGCAAGATTCGACCACGTGCACATAGATTTAGTCGGTCCTCTACCAGTATCAAATGGACATCGTTACATTCTAACTTGCATAGACCGTTTCTCACGTTGGCCAGAAGCTATCCCGTTAGAAAACATTGAAGCCGAAACGGTAGAACGAGCATTCTTCACTAACTGGATAGCAAGATTTGGAACACCGTTACAAGTCACCACAGACCAAGGTAGACAGTTCGAATCAAAACTTTTCAAACAACTTGAAAACATAGCCGGATTCGCGAGATGCAGAACGACGGCATACCACCCGCAAGCAAACGGCATGATAGAAAGATTCCATCGTCAACTTAAAGCAGCTTTAATGTGCCACGACACGAAAAATTGGTACGACACATTACCAATTGTCCTACTCGGGATAAGAACGGCATGGAAAGAAGATCTATCCGCCACAGCGGCAGAAATGGTATACGGAGAAACCATTCGAATACCGGGCGAGTTCTTAAACGAACACCGAAAAGAAACATTAGAACCAGAAAACTACGTAGCGCAACTACGACGGCAAATACAAGCACTAAAACCAGTACCAACAGCAACGCATGGTACAAGCAAAAGTTTTGTATTCCAAAAACTCAGCCAAGCTACGCAAGTTTTTCTAAGAAACGACACAGCTAAAAAACCCCTACAGCGACCGTACGATGGACCATACACAATCTTAAAACGAGGAAAGCGAACATACACGCTAAACAAAGATGGAACGCCATACACAGTGACGGCAGAACGCGTGAAACCAGCTTTCACAGAAGAACAAAGTCACACACCCCAACAAGGGGTTGACGAAAAAAGAACCCGCTCTGGGAGAAGAATTAACCATCCCGTAAGATTTAACGTATAACTCCGTCACTAGGAAGGGGGTATGTGGGAACATGGCGGCAAAAACGAGTCCGCACGATGACACACCGAACCCCGATCTCGGTAGTCGCGCCCATACGTGACGTCAAACCCCCACATGACAGACACGAATGCGCGTTCGAGTAACATCGCTACCGAACCACGACGAAGCGCTACCGAGCACCGACGAAGCGCCCCTGCAGGGTATAAAAGCGTGCGCGCTTCGATCAGGAAATCACTCTTCTTCCGGAGTTGTTAATAGCACTGGAAGAAGTCTCATACCCCGTGACCGGAGTTGTTAATAGCACTGGTTCCACGGGGCACCGTCCGAAGCCGGAGTTGTTAATAGCCTGGCTAAGGATAAACACTACTTGCGTTCTGTAAGCAGCTACTGGTTTCTCAGGCCGCTCATGGTGCAGGCTGAAGTCAGTCGTCATCGACGCCACGAGAAGAATGTTCTAAGGAACTTCCGACGTCGATCACCGGTGCCATCGATAATTACACCGCTTCCACGTACGCCAGTCAAGCGGCTGCGGTCCAGTCCACCACGTTATTCACCGGTGCGACCTATCATTACACCGCTACCACGTACGCCAGTCAAGCGGCTGCGGTCCAGTCCACCACGTTATCCACCGGTGCCACCTATCGTTACGCCGTTGCCGCCAACGCCTACAAAGAGGCCACCTTGGAAGCTGATTCCAATCGACCTCGACACAGGGCCCTGCTACAGTGAACCTCATAGCCGACCCCTGCATTTACTCGACCCACGAAGACAGTGCGTGAAGTACATTCGTTCTTTAACTTGGCGTTCATGTTAATTTGTTATTGTTAATTTGTTATTGTTATTTGTTCTTTCGTTTTTTTAAGTTTGTCGGGCGCCAGCCTTCGCGGTCTGGAAGATACTGGCGGACCGTTTGTTGTTATTATATGATGTTTCGTGGAGTGTTGTAGTCGTGAAGGTAACCCTGCTGGTTTAGTGATTGTTGGGAATTCCTTCAAGAGCTCGCGATACTTCTGGCTCTTATTTATCGTGCTCACTCCTTGGTTATTTTGATCGTTCGCTATACGCCCCTCTGTCCTGAGATTCGTGACCGTGTCGTGGAGTTTTAATTTACGCATATCCACTAGTAATCCATAGAATGATAAAAAATCTGCTCCTATGATTGGTTTATCTGTTTCTGCCACGATGAATCTCCATGGGAAACTTCTTCGTAATCGGAGATCAAGGTCTAGGTTTACTACTCCATACGTGTTGATCTCTGTGTCGTTTGCTGCGTATAGTTTATAACGAGAAATTTGTCGTCTTTCCTTCAGTAGTTTTTTTGGAAAGATGCACACGTCGGCTCCGGTGTCGATTAGGAACTCTATTTTGGTTTTCGCGTCGGTGACGAAGAGACGGCGTGTGTGTGTTGAGGTGTCGCTTGCCGTCATGAGCGACTCCTCTACTCGTTTCCCTGGTTGTTTGCTTTGTTGCAGGGTGGTTTGCATTTTCTCGCATTATCACCGAACTTGTAATGGTACCAACATGTGTCGTAGGTTTTATTTCTTGAACTGCTTCGTGTTCTCGTCTTGCCTTTTTCACGATTTGTTGGCCTACCTCGTAGTTCTGATTTTAATTGTGCTACTTGATCCACTAGATTTTTTATTATGTCGTCTAGTGTGTTTACCGCTGGTCCCAAGGGTGGATTTGTTGTACTCATGATTGCATCTGCTAGGTCGGCTACTTTTGTCAGGTTAGTGTCCGCTTGTGTTGCAAGGATTGCTCTGACGTTTGTTGGTAGACGGTTAGACCAAATTGACCTCAACAGTGTTTCTGGTACTGCAGCTCCCGCTAACTGTTGAAGGTGTCGTAGAAACTGAGAGGGTTTGCGATCTCCCAATTCCTCCAATTCCAGGAGTTGTTTCGTTTTCTGCTCCTGTGTGATGCTGAGTCGTCTTATTAATTCGGTTTTGATAGTTTCGTATTTATTTTCTGTTGGAGGTGCCGTTAGAATATCTCGCACTTCGCTAGCGAAACGGGCTTCCAAACTGCCTGCTACGTAACTATATTTCGTTCCATCTGTCGTGATGCCACTGAGCTGGAATTGGTTTTCTATTTGAGCGAACCATAGCTCCGGATCGTTTGGCCAGAATGGTGGAACTCGCATCTGGATGCGTTGCACTTGGGTAGTTTCTTCCGTCATTTTTCACAGTAGTAGCACTTTTTAAAACAATGTTTATTGCATTCGCGACTGTTTACGTTTTTTGTTCGCGCGCGGATATTGTTTTCCACTTTTTTTTGCACGTCGCGGATATTATTTCCTCTTTTCTGCACGTCGCGGGTATTGTTTCCACTTTGTCGCACGGCGCGGGTCACCACTTTGTCGGCGCGTGTGCGTGCGCCGATCTTTTTGTTTAGGAAAATGTAACGTGCAGTGGTTTAACGGTTTTTATATTAACGAGTTTTAACGAAAGAACAAATAACAATAACAAATTAACAATAACAAATTAACATGAACGCCAAGTTAAAGAACGAATGTACTTCACGCACTGTCTTCGTGGGTCGAGTAAATGCAGGGGTCGGCTATGAGGTTCACTGTAGCAGGGCCCTGTGTCGAGGTCGATTGGAATCAGCTTCCAAGGTGGGACGTCACGTATGGGCGCGACTACCGAGATCGGGGTTCGGTGTGTCATCGTGCGGACTCGTTTTTGCCGCCATGTTCCCATTTTATATAATATAAATAAATTATAAATTTTTACTAAACCAATAAGCAATTACAGTGAAAGATCAATTAGGGATGAATAAAAGCCAATAGCGTCAATCACAAGTTTTTCAGTCCAAGAGATATGGAAAGTAAAATACGTTTGCAAGGATTGGAAAGAAATACTTTGATTCGATAAAAGTACCTGTAATAAATTGCTAATCCACGGTTCTTATTAAGTATAAAGTTTATTATAAATAATTTTTGTACATATCTGTACAGTAAAATAAAAACAATCATGACATAGCTTGTAAAGTATTTGCATATTGAAATTCTGGACTATTTTCGTACTCGCACATATCCAAAGCAATTTCGCAGCTTTCCCTTACCACTCGTTTGCTATCATTTAAATATTTATTTAATACTACAAAACAATCGTCACTAGCAACAGACCCAAGAGCTTCAGCACATTCATGTCTAACCATTTCATTTTCTTCACAATCCTCTAAAGACTCGATTAAAAATGGAACGCTCACTTCATCTTGCAACTGTCCTAATACAAAAGCAATTTCATGACGAAATAAAGCACTACCGGATTTTAAACCTGCACTTAGTGCAAGCACAGAATCTTTAGTGTGCATATTTCTCAATGTAAACATTGCTCTGTAACGATTAAAAAGCGTTTCTTTATCGTTTAATAAAGTCGCCTTTAATACATCGACGTGTATTAAAGGTGAAGGTGGTGCAGGATCTACTGAAGCATATGGATTATGTGGCAGTTGCTCCTTTTTTGCATTAGGACTTGACATCCATTTAAGTCTTTCCAAGGCAAGCTCACATGTTTCTGCAACTTCAATGATGGGATCTTTTGAAAATGTTTCCAATATGGGAATAACATCTGGATTCCCAATTGCGCCTAAGGCCTCACCTTTAATAAATGAATTAGGTTTATTTCCAATAAATGAAGTACATACCTGCTTCATGACGTACCATGGGTTCTTGACTTGTGTCTTTCAGTACAGTTACCAATGTAGCAATTGCTTCCTCATCTTGCATTTGACCTAAACAGTACGCTAATTCATGTTTCAATAAAGCTGAAGTATCTTTGAAGCAATGGGAGATACACTGTATTGAGAAAGGGCCACCAATATTTCTTAACGTAAATAATGCCCGGAATCTTTCTTTAAGCGGACGTTTTTCATCATTTAATACGGAACCTATTGCTAATATATGTTCTTTGGTGATGTTAACCATTTTATAAGAAAAACAGGATTTAAAAAAAAGTAGCGATAAGGAAAAGGTACTTGAGAATTTGTGGTTATGTCGAAATGACCTTACACATGAACACATGACTGAGTTAGTGGATGTGTATAGAATACCGGCAAAGTAGAAACCAGAGAAATAAAAGACGCGGAAAACGAACTATTGAAAAGTCTGTGACTACCACTGAAATATAAGCAACCTGGAACGCTTACGCTTAACTTAAAGCCGAGCCGACAGAAAGGGAATTACTGTAGGGTACAGTGACTTTATTAGGACAGTGATGACAATAGAGCGTTAGTCCCGCCTCCGCGCCATGTTGCGACTAAATTCAAACAGTATTAGCAAATAGCCCAGTAAGATAAGACGAAATTTAACGATTTGGATGAAATAATGGTTACAGCTTTGAAAATTTTGGAACAGGCTTGTTTTGTGCTCCCTTTGAAGTGTTCAAAAGTCCCCACGCGTCCCCCCCCCCCCACCGAGAAAAATGGGGAGGTGAAAAAGTGTCAAAAAAACAGATTTCCGTAAATAACTGAAAAAGTATCAATTTTATCAAAAACAAAAACGTTAAGAAAATTGTAGCTGACAAAATTCCGCACATTTTCATGTTTTATTTTTGTCTCTACAAGCCGCTTTACACGGTGCAATAGCAATTGCATGGTATGCAATGCAAGAAAACTTGCACAGGCGATTAACATTTCAAGAATTTTTTTTGTCGGTTTTACACGATGCCAGTGGCAAGACGGTGCAATTTTTATTTCAAAGTATACTTGTTGCCACTACAAAACATTTTCCCATTCATTTTGCAGCAATTCAAGTATTAATCACTGGTACAGAATAATGATTTTTTAAAGTTGGCAGGCTAAATATCACTAACATTGTTACTAAAATTTCACGTGCAATGCAAGAAAAATTACATGTTCTAATTCAATGCTATGCAAGAAATCTTGCATGGATGGTAAAAAAATTTCACATGCGCATGCGTACAACAAATGTTTCATGAAAAAGTTGCACGGTCTTGCACCGTGTAAAGCGGCTTTACGATCAATAGGTCGAGATAGATTTTTTTTAAATGTCGACTGTTGCGGCGAAACAGTAACACGTGTGCGCATCGCGTATATTTCGTTTATATCTCGAGAATAGCCATTCGTATCGCAAAATGCTTCAAATGAAAGTTGTAGAGAATTTAATTACGAACAATTTTCGTTTTTAAACATTTCCGTACGATTAATATTGACAGAGATATAATCATTTAAACCTTTTCTAAGACACAATCGCTGCTCGTTTTGCATAATAAAATCAATAATAAGTCGAAAACTATTGATTCTACGTACTTAGTGCACATAATAAAAGTTGTAGAGAATTAAATTTTGAATCTATATGAATACACGAAATATCATTGTGGTAATCATTATAAGGCGATAGAGGAAGGAATAATGAAAGATTCTCGTTTTCCAGCGTTTCTTTGCAAATACTTAGCTGTCTTTTAACTACTTGTAGACAGTAAAGTGCCTTTTTTAAAGATATAATGGACCTGTAAAATAAGCGCAGGCAGAAGTTCGTACGACAAACAGTTCGGCTCTTTAAAGGTATACTGAAAAATTGACATTTTATTAAGAATCCCGATTTTCGCTAAAAAATGGCCGTTAAATTTTTGTTAAAAATTGGTTTTATCCTGTTTTCAGTACTTTATATACTTATTTATACAAAGGCAATACAATACAATAAATCGTTCGTAAGTTGCACTTTATTGTAAAAATACATCTTTGAAAACTACCTACATATATATTTTCACAGAATTTAACTAAAATGTAAATTTGTATTCAGTTTTTCTTAAATATCTTCGTTTCCCATTTATTTTACGACAAACTTTTATATAAACTAATTGAAAGCTTACAAAATTTGCTATAAAAAACACTTTGGCGCGTATGTTTTTCTATAAACAGCGGCGAGAACTGACGATTGAAGATGCAGGTAATGTTTAATTTTTACAGAAATTGTATCTATATAATTGTATATAATATTTAAACATTGTTTATATACATACAGTTCCTAATTTTAAGTTAAATAAATAAAAAGGTGTAGGTAGGTGGGAAATAAAAAAATAGCAGATACTTAATTTTTCTTATAAAATCTAAGTTAAACTTAAAAAAGTCCAAAAAAGTGATAAAACATAAACACCGTTCAATATCCTAGCACTTAAAACCACATTATATTGTCTAGATTTTAACAATTTACACAAAAACTAAACCGACACTATAAGAATGTAATGCAAACTATTCAAATTTTAGTCGCAACATGGCTGCCAGAATCACAACCAATAAAAAATGAGACACCCATTGTCATCACTGTCCTGTATAAAGTCACTGTACTGTAGGGTCATTCGGTCTCTGTCTTACTCATTATGTTATCGTATCGTATAGGTAATTTTTCGACAAGCCCTAAACTAAATATGTAGTCGTCATAGATAGCCCTTGCACTCCGCTTCAGTTGTCCGACGTATACGCTTAGCCCAGTAAAATGGGAAAATTTGGATGAAATTAATGGTTACAGTTTTGAACATTTGGGAACAGGCTTGTTTTGTGATCCCTTTGAAGTGTTCAAAAGTCCCCATCTGTACCCCCCTCCGAGAGAAATGGGGGGCGAAAAAGTGTCAAAAAACATATTTTCGTGAATAACTGAAAAAGTATCAATTTTATCAAAAACATTAAGAAAGTTGTAGCTGACAAAATTCCGCACATTTTCATTTTTATTTTTGTCTCTACGACCAATAGGAGCCGAGATAGATTTTTTTTAAATGTCAACTGTTTTGCGGCGAAACGGTAACACGTGCGCGCGTCGCGCGTATTTCGCTTATATCTCGAGAATGGCCATGCGTATCGCAAAATTCTTCAAATAAGAGTTGTAGAGAATTTAACTACGAGTAATTTTCTTTTTTAAACATTTCCATACGATTAATGTTGACAGAGATATAATCATTTAAACCTTTTTCTAAGACACAATCGCTGCTCGTTTTGCATAATAAAATCAATAATAAGTCGAAAACTATTGATTCTACTTACGTACTTAGTGCATATAATGAAAGTTGTAGAGAATTAAATGTTGAATCTATATGTAGATATACACGAAATATCATTTTGGTAATCTCTATAAGGCGATGGAGGAAGAAATAATGAAAAATTCTCATTTTCAAGCGTTTCTTTGCAAATAACTGTTTTGACTAGGTACTTGTAGACAGTAAAGTGTAAAAAATTGTTTTGACTTTTCCAAGTATCAGAAGTTATTCTCTGATCATTTGTGAGTAAATTAATCGTAGGATAACATTTTGTATACTACCTTTTCGGCTTTTCTTCGTCTCAAAAGTAGCTACAATTTCTGTAAAAATTAAACATTACCTGCATCTTCAATCGTCAGTTTCTCGTCGCTGTTGACAGAAAACATACGCGACAAAGTGTTTTTTATAGGAAATTTTGTAAGCTTTCAATTAGTTTGTATAAAAGATTGACGTAAAATAAATGGAAACGAAGATATTTAAGAAAAACTGAATACAAATATACATTTTAGTTAAATTCTGTGAAAATATATAGTTTTCAAAGATGTAAGTATTTTTACAATAAAGTGCAACTTGCGAAAGATTTATTGTATTGTATGTATTAGCTTTGTATAAATAGGTATAATGATACCAGGAAGTAACGGTCGTTGCTTGTTGATAATTAAGATTTCACAATGTTTCAGGGGAATTACGACTCTGGATAATTAAATAAAGTTTACTCTTTACTTGCTTGCAAGCAAGTAAAGAGTAAACTTTATTTAATTATCCAGAGTCGTAATTCCCCTGAAACATATTGTGAGCAAGCAAGTAAAGAGTAAACTTTATTTAATTATCCAGAGTCATAATTCCCCTGAAACATTGTGAAATCTAAATAGGTATATATAAAGTACTGAAAATAGAAAAAAACCAATTTTTAACAAAAATTTAACGGCCATTGTTTAGCGAAAATCGAGATTCTTAATAAAATGTCAATTTTTGAGTATACCTACCTTCAAACAGCTGTAACTAGGGAACTAGCTATTTGTCGTACGAATTTCTGCCGACACTCATTTTACAGGTTAATTATCTTTAATTATCTTTAAAAAATTATACGTACACTTTACTGTCTACAAGTAGCAAAACATAGTTATTTGCAAAGAAACGGTTGAAAATGAAAATTTTTCATTATTTCTTCCTCCATTGCCTTATAGAGATTACCAAAATGATATTTCGTGTATACATATAGATTCAACATTTAATTCTCTACAACTTTCATTATATGCACTAAGTACGTAGAATCAATAGTTTTCGACTTATTATTGATTTTATTATGCAAAACGAGCAGCGATTGTGTCTTAGAAAAAGGTTTAAATGATTATATCTCTGTCAATATTAATCGTATGGAAATGTTTAAAAAAGAAAATTACTCGTAAGTTAGTTAAATTCTCTACAACTCTTATTTGAAGAATTTTGCGATACGCATGGCCATTCTCGAGATATAAGCGAAATACGCGCGACGCGCGCACGTGTTACCGTTTCGCCGCAAAACAGTTGACATTTAAAAAAAATCTATCTCGGCTCCTATTGGTCGTAGAGACAAAAATAAAAATGAAAATGTGCGGAATTTTGTCAGCTACAACTTTCTTAACGTTTTTGTTTTTGATAAAAATGATACTTTTTCAGTTATTCACGAAAATATGTTTTTTGACACTTTTTCGCCCCCCATTTCTCTCGGTGGGGGGGGGGGGGGGTACGGATGGAGACTTTTGAACACTTCAAAGGGATCACAAAACAAGCCTGTTTCCAAATTTTCAAAGCTGTAACCATTATTTCATCCAAATTTTCCCATTTTATTGGGCTAAGCGTATACGTCGGACAACTAAAGCGGAGTGCAAGCGCTATCTATGACGACGTCCCAAGCCCAAGCGATAAACTTAAACAAGCAATGATCCACATCAACTTGAAGCTAAAGATACATACTAAAAGTTTTATTTGAACCATTTTTGTGTATTTTAATTAACAACAAAAATATAGGTAATAAAGTAAATTCACGTGCTTCGAGAAACCATTTTTTTTGTGTTTGTTGTTTTATAGGTCCCTTTAATACCAACTTTAACGAAACGTTTATAAGAATAAGATAGTTTTAGTGGGTATTAAGGAACAAAATTTAAAAAAAATTAATTCTCTAACGATAAATATTAAAGAACTTATAAAAAATGCAGCTTTCCCCTAATTTGTTGCGACAAAAAACCTTCATTGACTGGGCTAAAACTAGAAACGATGGCCGAATCCCTATATGCTGTAATGTTATCCGACGCGTTGGTTGTGGATTGTGGTAACGTACAAGCGGTCATATACACGGTATATTACTAATAAGTTGGAACCCCCGAAAACACCACTTAGAACTCATTGAAACAAATAACTTTTCTTAGATGAAATTTTTGATTTGGAGCCCTCGTTCATAGTTATGGGTGTTTTTTTGTTTTTCGATAAATCGGCATTACTCCCTTATTTTAAGGAATATTTAAAAAATACAAAAACTTTCAGCATTTGCTTTCGGTTCTCTAAAACATTTGTAGTTACAATTATTTACTATTTTATCAAATAACAAAATGCCGACCGATTAAAAATATAAATGTTTTGAAGAGGTTCACGGTGACGTCATATACGTTCAAGGTTGTGCGAATGAATACGGCGGATTCGGCCATCCTTTCTAATTTATAATCCTTGCCCACTGCCCACATGAATCAAGAATATCGGTAAAATAAAAACAACGAAAATGAATCAACTTTGACAAGTAGAAACTTCAAAATTTTAATGAAATGTAATCACTTCGCAAGAACTAAAACAAAACATCCAATAAATGTTTGAGCCCGCTAAAAAACTAAGCGACAGTGCATTAGAAGATTTACGTTGTTATGTTTGTAATGGTTATTTATCGAGTAGTCCGATAAGAGTCTTACCTAATGGTAGTTGCATATGTGGAAGATGCTTACCAGTTGATAAAAGTGCACCAACCTATAGAGTATTTCCTCTAGAAGCAGTTTTAAGTAAAGTCCTATTTCCATGCCTCAATAGAGGAAGTGGCTGTAAGGCAACAGTACTTTTTAATGGGATATCAGAGCACGAATCGAGATGTGTTTATTACACTTCAAGTTGCCCTATTACTGACAGCTCTTGTACATGGGAAGGATCGGGAGCGGATATAAGTGAACATTTTCTTAAAAATCACAACTATCTTTTGCAAAATAGCGCACAGTTCAATATTGTTACCAATGAAGATTCGCAAGGAACCCTTTTATACTACAACGATAATCTCTATATTGTAAGGTATGAGTATGATGGAGGACAAAAAGTGCTATGGTATGATATTAGATACTGCAGTCAAGAAGACTTCCATGATCTTTGCTATACGATACAAATATTAAATAGTAACGATCGTGATTGTACAATGTATCTAAAAGCGGCAAAATGTTTTTTATATAACTCCACTTTCTTTGCTAAAGACAGCAGAAGGCAATTAAATGTCAACCAATTTTATCAGTATCTCGACAAACCTAAAGGTATTACTGTGTTGATACATTTCAAACATACTAATAGCAATGATGTTAACATCCACAACGTTCAATTGTTTAGCAATTTTATAGAAAAATTAACCGTATCGTTGGATTTATTTTTTGCAAAGTTAATATTATTTTATCGAGAATATATCCTACGTCATTCTAGGGAAATTATTGATGTGATAAAGAGTATATTTTATTTAGCAGCTACTCAAATTTTTGTTTCTTCATTAATCGGAACTACTAAAATTAACAAGAACTTAAAAAAAAAATTATGATCTATGTACTTACCTATAGGTAATTATTAATAAAGGAAGATTATTTTTTGTTGAATTGAAAGTACAAATGTGTTATTTTTGTAGCCCAATATCGTTAAGCTGACTATATCAAGTACGCCTATCCACCATAAGTATATATGACCGTTAATAAGCACCGTAATATTGTAGTAGGTTTTTCTCATATGGCACCTTTACCTAATATTTTTATGTAATGTACCCATGCGGCTTTTGGTATAGCATTTACATACATCCGTGTATGTACTGCCTCGTAGAATGTACAATACTATAATATACACTACTTCGCGAAGAGGAATTATCTCGAACTTACAATGCTATCCAATGAATGATTGTAGTACCTAACTGAAATAGAAGGTTGTAGGGAATATACAGGGTGGGTTATTGAGAACGAAACAGGGCCATTTTCGGATCATTACTGTTATTTTTCGAAAAATTCCTGAAACAGGTCAATTTTGTATTTGAGGGAGACAACTTTTGAGTGTATTTCGAACTTTGTAACTTCAACTCCCTAGCGGTGGTGACACCAACCCTTAAAATCTTAAATGGGACGAGGGGTCGAGTAGCATATCATTTTAAAGCTTATTAAGGTCTATTTAATGGTGTATTTGTTTTTAAATTTTGAGTGGTAGTTTTTGAGAAATTGAATTTATTCAAGCTGTTTTTAAAATATTCGCAATTCTGTCAATCATTTGCTTCTAGCTCTAGCCCTTTTCCCAACTGAGAACTACAGTTGACCATGACCTTAAAAATACTCATTTTACAAGCTATCTTCTTTATCTTTTGCCTTACGTCTTATGGCGTCGGTTAGGTGTCCACTGAACTCCTCCACATTTTCCTATCCTGTGACATTTCCCTTAGTTGACTTGTCTGCGTTTTCTTTTTCATTGCAAATTCTTATATTCTTTGTTACATATTTTTGCTGGGTCTTCACACCCTTTGTTTCCTCTGCCTTTTGTATTCCGCTATACTTTCCTGGTCACTGTGTCCTTCATTCTCTGAATGTGCCCGAACTATTTCAGTTGTGTTTCTTCTATTATTTGAGTAATTAGTTTCTGTTCTATGCTTCTTCATTTCTGTTGCTGCTATTTTATTTTCATGTTTTGTTGTTAATGGCGAGGTCTCACTTCTGTATGGCATGATGGTTACTGCTACTGTGTTGTAGAATGCTGTTTTTGTTTTTGCACTAATTTCCTTCTTTCATAGAATTGTTTTGTTAAGCCGTTGATTAAAATATCAGTATTTCAATCAACGGTTAAGCTGATAAAATACTTGCGTGGCCTTTCTGGTCCTGCTTAAGATCGCTGTTTATTTTTCCTTAGTCGCTTGTTTTTGTTCCTAGATAAATTGTGAAACTTGTTCTGCAATAGATTGTACAAGCTACATTTACAAGTGTAATTATTATATGCGACAGAAAGCAGAGGAGATACAGCTGCCTTCTAGCAGAGGTGAACATATTGAGAACATTTAAGGGACCAAGTAGAGATACTTCTAGTAAGTACTACGAGTACTAAGTCATAACGTTCAACACACAAGATCGAGACGATATTGGAGAGAACATTTTGATTTTTATTAAATTCATTGCCTTTCTTACATCCCTCTAAATACATCATTTATTAGCCTAGAAAGGACATGTTTCAATCCTCTGCAACCCTTCATTACAGAGGTGATACAACAGGTTGCTCCAGGTTTTGCAGACCATCTTACAAAATATTAGGATGGGTTCAACGTTGAAAAGTTTAGGTACTAAGTAAGATGACAAGCATCATGTGAATGCTACATATACATGAGGAAAATCCCCTAAAAACTTATACAGGTATGGAAAAATATTATCGGTGGATTGACTTATAATAAGTAAAACAAAGACAGTGCAATGAATTCACTAGTGCTAAGTGAGATAGAATACACAAACTAAAAGCGCTGATGCCATACATGCGTCTATTGAGTAGGCTGGTATTAATAACTACATGCAAATATGTATCTACAAATGGCAACATCGGTAACGTTATGTCTCTCTCACATTCATATAATGCTTATTGGGTCTCTTTCTAGCTCATTATAAGTCAATCCACCGATAATATTTTTCCATACCTGTATAGAATAGTATGCTGCTGTGATAATTAATCGAACCCACCTGAAGCAGAGCTCAACATGGTAAAACTAGACCAATCCATTGGTCTTAGTTTTTGGATGAATTAAGATCAATGAAGTATAATAGAAAAAATATAAGACAACATAAATTTATTTAACTATTTCAATAGTCACAACGATATTATTAGTAGTACAAATACACAATATAGAATAACATCATTGATGAATAGAACAGAGAAATTTGTATGTACTAATGTACTGTATACAAACAAGAACTTAATAGTTTATTAAATATAGGTACATATATAAAAAGTACAAAACTAACTTCATCTATTCAAGTATAATACATCAATATAACTAAAGTAAACGAGACTTATATAGAAAATCATTTAAAAACAAAAAAATTATCCAAGAGAACAATCGATTCAAAAGGTAAGAATATTAAATGAGAAACAAAAAAATTACCAGTTAACATAAAAAGTGCCTCCTTTGACAATGATAATGTTATTACGACGTTTAAATGTGACATGTTCGGGACGGAACTGATTTTGTCGGTTAGGCTATTCCAAATAAAATGTTAGCTAACAATTAAAAATTAACTTAATTTATACATACCAAATTATTATTGAATCTCTGAAAAAAACCAAAAATTTTATTAAATAGTAATTGCATTACATCCATTCGAAAAGATATCAAAAACATGACAATAACAATAACAATTTAATGAGGGGGATTAGTAACGCAGTAATAGAGGACGATCATCATGTGACAGAAGAAACATATAAAATACTATAATAGGACGGCAACGACTTAATATATCACCTAACACTGCTTGCAAATTGTCTCTCATGTCATACAACCCTGCTCTATAGGTATTATAAAACTTACCCAATCCAAATGATATGGTCGGTTTTGGCCTGATTGTGAGTAATTTGTCCTGTTACGATACTAAAAGAAAAATGCAGAAGGGTTTACAATGAATATAACATACCCAAGGTCTGTTGTTTGAAATGGAAGATCGAGGACGATTCTGTAATAAAAATGAATAAGTTGTTTCGTATAATTCTTTACTGTCTAATTTTACCATATTAGAGTTGTGTGAACTATTTGAGGATCTTCTACCATCCTAAAAAATAATTTGATGTTATATGTATATAAATTGAAACAATATCGTATTGTAGATAATATTGTTATTGCAGAATGTTCTGTGACTCGATTGCCGTAGCTCGAAGTCGTATTGCTTTTTGTGTAATTTTAATTCTAAAATACCCACAGAGTCTATAGGCATACATCATATTACCATTTGCCTTACAGTTTCATATAGAGTGATTTTGGCCATTATAGTACTTCATTTTTGGCGTACATTTGGGGCACATTAAAAATATACTTTTATAATTAATGTTATCTACACTTAAATTGTGAAACTCCATAAGTTGTTAATTATAATAATAGGTAATTCCACTAAATTGTTTATTTTAAAAATTGAATTTCAAACAGTTGAGTAAAGAGTAATTGCATTTTTGAGCAATATTACATGCAAGAGTTATGTGTAAAGATAGTATTTACTTTAATTAAAGCAAGTGTGAAAAAGGAAAATCGAAAGGGGTGGACAAATCCAGAAAATGTTAGTAACAGCAGGCAAAATTAAAGAGTGTGAGAAGAATACCAAAATATCTTAGAAAATAAGATAGGAACCACGCAGAGGAACAAAAGTAAAAAAAAGCTAATTAAACAAATTTACAATATTAAGGAAATCTTTTGGTGAATTTATTCTCATTAAAAATTCAAAAGGTTTACTCTCTTTCCACAAAGACAAAGCGTAATATGACAATGAGGTTTAACAAGATTAATAAGAATAAATTGTGTAGATATCAGTGTAGGTTGCAAATAATAATGTGGAAGAATAACGCCCGAGGGCCCCTGTATTGTGAACATTGATAAGTTTAATATTGTTCAAGACTGTGAAATTTTCAAGTGAAGGACATTATGTACAGGTCGACGTGCGAGAAGTTGCGGCTGAGAATTGAGGAAGACCCGAGAAAGTATTCGGGTAGACAGAGATAAAATTACGCGCTGCAGAAAGTGCCTCTCTAGCCGCAGTTTGTTGTCCAGGGCCGTTGTGGAAACTTTTTATTCTTCTCAAGTACCAAAGTACAACTAATTGTTAGTCACGGTCACAGTTAATTACACACAAATAATAAATCAATTACCGTACTTAAGGGTTGTTAAAGTGAAATTCTACTCTTAAGCTACTGCTGTTTACTGCGCAACTGTGGGCGCAACTAACTCAGCCGCAACTTCTCGTATGTCGACTTGTACACACAATTATTACAACTTAAAATTACCTAAGGAAATCCCCAACAACGATCATCACAGAACATTATGGATTGTGGTGTGGAATGGATGGTTGTGTTTGATGTTCAACATTTCAGCAAATATAATCATTAAGAAAATCTAAAGCAAAAGCTCATCACATTTGTTATTTTTTGTACAGTATCACAAAATATTTATAATGTATGGCATCTTTATAATAAACATAAACAAAGAATTCCACTCAAAATTTAAAAGCAAAAGGTGCTATTTAAAATAAAAACTTTCAGTGGAATTATTGTTTTTCTTATTATAATTGCAATAAACCTTCAGTAAAAATGTTTTAGATTTGCAACAAATAATTTGAACAAAATATTAAGTGTTAAAATGTTGTGCAAGTGAAAATATTGATGTGCTTACCATTCTCGAATCATCGTTCCATCTTGTCGTTGATGGTACATCTGAACACACACTCTATAAAAAAAACGATCATGAAGTCACATGAATTAACAACCTTTTACGTTAATATTTATACACATAAATAAGAAAATATAACATGAACACCCTGCTATAGCTGGAATACGACTATAAAAATAAAGAAAGAAATTTACAGTGGCGGCTCGTAACTTTAGAAATAGGTGACGCAGAATTTATACAAACACAGATACAATCATCTCTCACAATAATGTACATTTAATATTAAAGATGATGGTAATAAACGAACACGTTTTTCAAAATAATTTTTTTCCTTTTGGCTTTTGTTTTTGAATTATGGGCCTCTTTTTGTTTTTTTTACATATCTGTATATCTCCATTATTTGTAGTCGGATTTCAAAAAATCAAAATTCCTTGGAATCAACAGTTTAATATTTACAACGTTTGTTCGAAACTTTTTTACAAAAAATTTACAACAGCAAAATGGCAGTCATTTTAAATTTTGAAAATTGAATAACACAAAATTTACTCTACTACTATAATTTAAAATGTCCACCATATTGCTGTTCTACATTTTTTGTAAAAAACGTAGATATTACAATTACACTGTTGATACCAACAAATTTTGACTTTTTGAAATCCGACTACAATTAATGGAGATATAGAGATTTGTAAAAAAATAAAAAAAGGTCGATAATTCGAAAACAAAAGCCAAAATGAAAAAAATTACTTAAACAAAAGTGTTAGTTTTGACGAGTTCTAGAACCCCTATTACGTTGTCCACATTGAGTAGAAACACCCTGTATATGTAAACAAACACGTGAGTTTATTTGGTTTCAACTTTCAACTCAATGTAATACGTACTGATTTGATTAAGCGACTTCATACATAATAAATAAAACGAATAGGGAAATTGGAGACAAAAAATGATATGGTACAAGATCTGTTATAAGGACGACTGATCATTACAGTAGAGGTGTCATAGGTGATATGATAATACTAGAGAACAATGTAACATGATAATAATAGAGAGCAATGTAAAAAAACCAACGTTTTAAACAGCGAATATTGACAGGCACATGTCTTGTTTAAGTATATTTAACAAACATATTCAGTTGTCAATATTCACTGTTAAAACCATTGGTTTTTTATATTGCTCACCATTATTATCATATCACCTATGACAGTGGGTAAATACATAGGATGAGATGCACACAGATGATAAGAAAACTCCCAGAATTCAGCTGCCTATCAAGTTGAAGGAACAGGAAACCATACAAACACTAGAAGTGGAAAGATTCATGGCACATCCTGCATTCACATTAATACCTATAATAGTTATGAATTATTAATACAACAAAAATTCAATGACACATAGATTGTTTTATGTTTTGTTTCACACATTTCCAACATACATGCAGTAATGCAAGTGTAAGCCCTTCACGTTATTCGACATATAATATTACGACTAATGACTTTACTTTAGAGGTGTATGAGGGTCACATATAGATACATTTACAAATTAATTTCATAATATACTACAGGGTGTCTTAAGATTGTATTTTTTATTTTTTTAATGGAAATGTGAGTTTCATTAAGATAATTTTGCAGTTTTTTTAAGTGTAAAGTATAAAGTATAAAATACGTGTCCAAGATAAGGATGAACAGCACGGGGATCTTGAAAACGGTAAGAGATACGAAGGCGCTTAAATTAGAGAAAAGTTGTATAATTTAGGGCATGTTCACATGTAGTTTGCAAAAGTTCATTATTGTTTATCGTTTCCGAGATTTAAAACAAAATGCGATTTTTAGGTTTTTCTTTTTTCGTAATTCCTACCTTTATTTTAAAAGATTTTTAAAAACCAAAGATACTTCTTCATTGTCACTTTTTGAATTCTATCAGATGGCGTTTTCAAATTTTTTATTCGACGTTTCGTCTCCGAGGAACCATCATCAACTTTATTTTTTTATATCGCCGCATCCAACGAAACACCCTCTATTCGATAGTATTTTTTATTACGAATTTAACGATGTATTGCACATTATGAAAAATGTACCAATTTACACAAGATGTCCAAAAATTAAGACCAGACTATGAGTAGGCGATTAACTTGAAATTGTCAACTGCAGATGTAAAGTTTGACCATCTATTGAATTCTATACTATATCTTAAGCATTCACCCTTTCATAGAAAGCAAATTTGTATCCAGAGAGGCAAAAGCTTGCAAGGTCGAGTAGTGCAGTCGTAATACAGTGGACCCGCAGTAATCCGACAAACGTTTTGCAAGGCGATGTCGAATTATCGAATTTGTTGGACTATAATAGAGTACTGCCATAGATAAGATTAAATACATATACATATGTATATGTACTATAAATTATGCGATGTGGAATTTAGTAAAATAGACAGCTTAAGGTTTATTATAAAACTAACATTATCACAAAAACTAAAAAAAAATAATAAATAAACGTATTTATATTCTTACAAGTCTAGTGATGGGCATAATCGGACAATTTCGATAATCGGATTATCCCGATTCGAGTATTGCAATAATCGGATTACAAATCGAATTAAAAATAATTCGAACTTGAATAGTAGTAATTTAGTAAAGTAAAAGCAACAACGGACTATAACCTCTATAACATAAGCAAATTAACTATATTAAGCATCATAAGCATAAACTTCACAGTTCACACAGAGAGCATTCATTCAACAGGACATTTGATATTAATATTAAGGAGGGGTTCAACTGTCCTAAGTAATAAAAATTTCATAATCGCACTCCCATATAAAAGCCACGTTAAAATTGGACTTTGGCATGCATTTCTGGACAACTCGCTTTGATCATAGTTTCGCTCCTGCCTAGTTTTAGCAAAAAGTATAATGTTTCAAGCTGTCTAGGATGTGTCAAAGTGAGACAGATACTGTTTTCTTGCGATATTTTGCGATTCTTTCAAAGTTACAATAGAAATAGCATACCCCAATGCGATATCGATAGGTATAACTGCCGTGATGGTTCATTGGAGTCATTTTCAGATATAAAAGTCAACAATCCGACCAATACAGTGGTCACAGCGAGTTTTCCAAAAAATGAAGTCCGAGTATTTTCCAATGGTGAGTGAACTTTTGGCGTACCAGCAGGAAAAATTGTTGTTCCCAGGGTCAATATTGAATCGAAAAAAGTTCTTGAACCCCCCCCTTAAGGTGAAATTTGATAATAGACTATATTGTATTTTTAAATTCTATATAAATTATGTATATATAAGTTGTGCCTATCCAGCCTATCTACTTAGTTATCATTCATTTGTTTTATTTACATTTAGAAATTAAGCCTAGTTTTGTCGATCATTAAATATTTAAATTTGTATACATGGCGTTGTTTTAGTAATGTATATAAGTCATAACATCAACAAAGGACAGCAAGAACAAGAATGAACAAATGAAATGAACGTTTCTAATTCTTAATCGTCACTCGTTCGTATTTGTAACGTCAGTTTTTTAAAAGGGAAGTCGAAAAGACGAAAATTCATAGTCATAATTCATAATAAATTGTAATCCATACTCGAAGCTGATAACCAGGGCAAGGCGATTATTTCAATAATCGGATCACCGGTTATTTTTAATTCGAATTAGCACATTATTACTTACAACCTGTTCAGACACGCAACGCATTAACGAAGATTTGCCGAAATGAAATTGTGAATTTGCATGTCGGGTTACCGCGGGTCCACTGTGTAGTTGAATAACATGAATGACCCTATATAATTTTATAGGCTTAAAATCATCGACATATAGAAATGGACTGCGCATTCTCCCCAGCTTTATCTGTCGCGTATCTATTGGTCGCTGCATTCCCATGAAAATGCAGCAACCAATAGATACGCGACAGATAAAGCTAGAACTAGGTCTCCACGTTTACCCTCTCTCTCACCTGCAGTATCACGGCTTAGCATAACAGCGCAGTCCATTTCTATATGTCGATGGCTTAAAATATGCAACTCTACACATATTGATATTAGTAAACTTACCGCATTATTACCAGTAGTTGTCTGAAAATTATTTACACATGAATATTTAGCATAATGAAAATGAAGGGAAATTGTTAATACTTGCATTTGCTTGTGAAGTACTAGCTGTTTCCTTTTTAGTGCTCTAAAAAAATAATAAAAATATTCAATCAAGCAAATGTAATGTATATCTACCAATAGTGAAGCAGGTAATTGGTCAGTTACGCTGTCAGACGATTTCACAACTTTGGGAGTGGAATGCTAAAATATTATGATAAAATTGAAATTAATAATAATAAACAAAGCATACTATAGCAGCAGTTGGTTCTGTAGTTGCAGATGTTACAGTTGCACTTAAGTTATGTTCATTATCTTCCACAGACATGTACAAGGTCTGTTCAACATTTTCGTGATTAGAGTTAGGGGTATTAAATGGACAACACCGTTCATGATCCAAGATTGGTGAAAACGTAAACGTTCTGAACAACCCTTCAAATGATATTTGCAAGGAAATACTGCATTTTTTAGAATTAGTTCTAAAGTTGTGTTTCTATAAGCGGCTACATCTCCGCTTATGTCACAATGTCCACATATATTTCCACCATCAGGTAAAATACGTATTGGTGAACATAGGAGATACCCTTTGCAGTATGAACATTGTAGTTTTTCCACATCTTCTTGGGTTACACTTAGCTCTATTTGGCGACTCATTTTGCGTTTCTTGTTTACCTATTTATCTACTAATGTTAAAACAGTGTAGAAGTATTTTCGATGAAAAATATGTTTTCTATTCTTACTAAAACAGAGGTGGTGACAAAAAAAAACACTTGTGGATGTTGTTGTTGTTGAGGAATGTTTTGTGCTGAAATGCAGGAAATATACAGTTCGTTTTTTACAAGGATATTTGTGTTTAGTTAGGTACCAACCTCGCCAATCAAAAAAAAGTTACCAAACCAAAATTACTGAGATCGTGCGGTCCTCAAACGGTTTTCCACCACTACGCCTTCGCCACACCTTATCTATCCACAGACAGACACTTCACTTCACTTATAGGGAGGATAACTGGGAACTGGGACTTTGCCGATTAGATGAACGTGGCGAGGGTCACCTGAGAGGCGAAATCATTGTCACTATACTTGGTCGCATAATAGCAGCTTTCCGGCAATGAGGACTGTATGTTACGTTATTTCTGTTCACCCAGTGACAATCTATACGAGTTCTATCGCTTTAAAGATACATACCTACCAAAACAATGTGGGAGAAAAAAATTGTTTTTAACCGGGCAAAGACAAATAAAATTTCAAACGGCAAAGGTGATTACTCAACGCCCTAAATGATATCGTCCAATCAATTTAATGTTCCTTGGCTATTTCTTTCCAGTTATGTCCTTTTTCTTTTAAAGTCTTCTTTCACTTCTTCCCATCATTTCCTCTTCGGTCTCCCCTCTTTCTCTGGCCTTCCGGAACACTTCATCTTAACTTCTTGTTCAATATTCTATCATTAGGCAGTCTTTCCACATGACCTAAACCTAAACCATTGAAGTCTTCGGGGTTTAATTACCTGGATTATATTTGGTTCATTGTATAATTTATAGTTCTACATTTTGAAATTCAACCGAAACCGAACTTTCGGTCGGACACAAGTTGGTACCCATTTGTTAGTCGAGGATGTAAGCTTCAATGTATTTGATAAAATAATCTATCGCGCCACTAACATATGCTTGTCTCGAACAAAAAAGAACGAGATCTACAATAACTATGGCTATTTACTCTAATGGAGGTTGAATTGTTTCATGAAGGGCCTTCTTTTTACTACCGAACCACTTCTTGTTACATTACATGCTTTCAGTCTTGTTTGCTGTTCATGCAATAGAATCTTTCATGTAATTTGGCCACTCTGGGATGGACGGTAATGTAGTTATGGCAACACTTTTGATATTCTATTTCTCAGCAACACCATTTGCATTCATAACTCTGTGATCTCAACATCCTCCACTGCTCTCTTTAAGATGCAATCTATTTTTAGCGATTTTCATTGAACCTGGTACGCTTTGACAATAGAACCACATCTGTGAAATTTTTTCCAGTTTGGCCTTTGCTAGGCAAAGGTCAGCATCACCTTCTTGATTTGTCCTAAGCTCGTCTTATTTCTGCTTCTTCATGTTTCGCTTCTAGCTGAAAACAATGTCTGCAATTCCAGTATGGGATTTGTCATGAAGTCATATTCTTATATAGTGTTTCAAGTCCTACAAATAATTTGTAAAAATGTTCAATGGATTTCACGACTGCTAGCAACATTGTTGACTGGTTCCAAGATCATATAACCACTTAAGGCATGAATGTGTGTTTGATTATGTTCAATAACTAATCTAATGTTGAAAGTTATGTGTACTTGCAACTGAACCTTAGGTAACGATGATAACCGCTCAGCAAATCACTGCAAATAGTGGATAACTGTAGGTAGACTTGGTATTGAATTTGTTAATGTTACAGTTGAATAGTAACCATTATTTAGTAATATTTAATTGAAAATGTCATACTAAATTTAAAGGCACTATTCCTCCTACTTACAGAAGTTGCATAAATTGCCACAAAAGGTGTATGTGATAACTATAGTTCCCAATAGAAATATGCCTTCCAGTTTGTTTGAAATGTTTTGTCTATTTTATACACATATCCATAAACTAACTAAAATAATTTGTATTTATAACAAATTCAACAATACAGTGTAAATGTAATAAATAACAATAAATGCAATCGATGCGATAAAAAAATTTACCTAATAAATAAACTCGAAACACTATAACAAATAATTTAAATACTGGAGATACACAATTTTTCTCTGTCGAAATTTCCAAAACCTGCCTGTACACCTTAAGTATATTTCGACATTGTTGATTATGCTTTTTATCATAGAAATTCTTTAGATCTTTTTATTGACCTTTTTATATGGCATATAACATGCTCATAGCTGACCCTCCATTCTTTGTTCTTCGATCCATTTATTACACAGAATAATTTAGGCTGGATATTATGTCTTTTCACCCTTTCATGGATAACTCTTTGGCGATATTACTCTTTCCCTGAGTTTTAGCATTTTTTATTTTTAGTGCGCTTATTGTTTAATCGATCATTATTTCAATGACTGTTCTTATTTCTTTATTTAGTTCCCCTCTTTGTAGTGGCTCATTTCTGATCGTGGGCTTTAGTATTCTCATATTTAAATTTTTTTCTGTCACCTGTATCATTCTACCCTGTTTTATATAAGTTGTGTTATTTATTTCAGTTCTTTAAAGGAAATTATGCTGTTGCCTTCTTAATCCCATTTCATTTTAAAAAAATAAGATATTATGAACTCTGAAAAATTTTAACAAAAAAATGGGAAAGTTGACATACCGAATAATAGCAATGGGCACATTCATAAGACACAACAGTTACCGATACGCTACCTTGTATAGTATCGGGAACGGTTGATGGCCTTAGGACACTATCGCTACTTTGACAACGTTAAATCATGCGCTGTGAAATTTTTTTATATCGCGCGCAATTTTGACATTTTTAAAAATGTAAGAAAGTGTTCATTTAAAGGGCATTGTACATGTTTTATGAGTGGAAAGCGCAATAATCACAAGGATTCAAACATATCTTCATCTTCAATCACTAGTGCAATAACCGCTTGTAAATCCATCAATAGAATCACACAAAAAAAAACTATTTAGACAAACAAGTATGTAACCTCAAAACACGACAATTTTAACCTTACATAATAGAATATATCTTTCCGCTCCCAACATATAGCGCATTTACAGTATGCTACTAAAAATGGCCGACTGCTCCACAAGTAGCGCAAAAGTAGGGATAATTTTATAAGACTTATCGGTAACTGTTCCACAACAGTTGTGTCTTATGAATGCGCCCAATAGAGTCCTGAATTGAACACTATACAAAATTTAGATTTACTACTTTTATTTCAAATGATGGGATTATAAGTCAAAAGTTTGAACCAACATTTTCTAATTATGAATTGTTCACGTCTGAAGTGCAAGTAAAATATACTCCATTAAAGCATTCACGACATGCAGATAATGAAGTGGTCAGGGTATTGAAAATGGACAGTTATGGGATCTAACAGATTGTACAAAATCTTCTTACAGCACAGTTAATTTATACTCGTGCTCTTTGATTCCCACACGTTTTAAAAGTAAAGGGCACTGTAGTGTCACAAAGTGTTCTCTATAATAAAAGCCTCACACACGTGAAAGTGAAATCAGTACCAATTTACCACAAAATGCACCAATGACCTAGTTCAGTATCTAAACCCAAGCACACATTAAGTTAAATCTCTTTAGATTTTGACAGGGAAGATGCATTAATTAAAAATTACACTATTGCAGTCACGTAAATTGTTTATAAAACTTATATATTATGTATTATGGAATTAGCGCTTCAACCTAATTGACCAATTTTTAATCACTATCTAATTTGTTTTGGTAGTTTCCATGAATGTTCACTTAGGGATTGAATATGCTGTATTTTCTTTTTTCCCCATGACAACCATATAAAACCAATTACCGCACATACTAGTGTTTCTATATAATATCCATCTATTGTTGTGATACATTTTCCTCCGCTTTTAACACACCACTGTAAATACATGTTATAATTCAAGTTAAAATAGAGTGTCATCACCTCAGTTTCTGTAGAGTTACTACATGTGTTGACAATTTCATTTGTTCCTTCAGTACATTGTTTCCATGTCAACGCATCAACAAACCAAAGTGCTAAAGTTGCTGGCCAATTGCCACCCAAGTTAGTAACAGTATTCAAAAGAGTCATGTAAGTTCCTCCCACTAGAGGATCGCTAATACGAGCAAAAAATGCCATTATAGCGACAAACATGCTGTAAACACAAATCTGTAAAACAAAACATTAACGATTAAAATATACGAGATCAGTAAGAGAAAGAGATACGTTTCAATATCAATAGTATACTACATTGTGAACAGAAGCACAATAAACTCTAAAACATACCTGATGCAAAGAATAACAGACTAAAAGGAGAATATAGTAAGATGTGGGAAGTCCTTCTTTTGGATTTGGTACTAAATATGGTGTTATCCACACAACGAATGCAGCTACAAAACCAAATAGTAGTCTGTAGGGTATAGCTTTCACATACAAGTCTAGAGGGCGTGGACCTGTAATCGAAAAACAATCTTCTTTGATATTTTGTTCCAGAGCAAAAAACAAGAACATGTTTAGATTACAATATGAAGTTAAAAACAGTGTTACGGTAAGGATAATTATGAATATACAGATAAAAAATTGCAGTTATTGGAATTCAATTTTTATGTTCATAGTTTATTGTTATCATTTTATTATGATAGCATACCATTTTTTAATATCCTTGACAACTATAATAGATAGATATATGGGGAAGGATTTGTTAATTTATTGCATATTATGGGCTAACAGTGTTCTTTTAGATGCAAAACAAATGGTTAAATAGTATAAAGTGATTGAATTGTTTAGTAAGCAGATGAATTTATTTAATTATTGATGCATTGGATTCCTAATTAATTAACATATTTTCAAGCATGGCTTGAATCTAGTAAAGTCAACTGTTGTCAACTTATGACAAATGAAAAACTAAAAATGTCTACGTCAAAAAGTGAAATATTTCAACTAAAAAGAAAGCCGAAAGATGTATTTTCTATTTTATTAGAAGATCATAGCTTTTATTTAAAAAACGAAGAAATACCAACCACAAATCTTGATGTATGGTCGGCTGCATGCATCATACAAAAATGTTGGCGTACATTTTACGCTAAACGAATATTTCTACATTTACGTACCATGCTATGTAAGTTCTCGACCGAAAATCCTTTAAAGTTATTGAAAAGAATGAATTCGGTGGAAGGTAAACTGTTTGAGAAATTGAATGTTAATATTGTATTTCGTTTAGCTGGTGAAAGTTTTCCACCGGTCATTGTATATAAGATATTTACTAATCAGGTTATTATCAACGTATGTGACGACGAAAAAATACGAAAATGTGCACGGCAAACTAAATTTACAAGAAGAAAGGTGAGAGACTGGAATGTGTTTTATGTTTATCGAGCAATTAAAAAAACGAAAAGACCTAT
The DNA here is from genome assembly GCA_036250285.1 of Pyrocoelia pectoralis. NCBI lineage: Eukaryota > Metazoa > Arthropoda > Insecta > Coleoptera > Lampyridae > Pyrocoelia > Pyrocoelia pectoralis. The sequence continues at coordinate 18,691,402 of CM070080.1, read as the reverse complement.
ACGAAATAAATTTATGTGCCAATTTAATACAGACCAAAGACGCGTTAAGAAAGGAGATATCAAGTGGATTCATGAAGTTTATAACATATAAGTTCCAAGTTTACAGAGTTCTATATTTTTTTAAATATACAATTGTCGGATCTGCTTTTTATTTGTCTTCCGTAACTACTGTGCCAAATTTGTCACATATACAATGAAGTTTTTTGTTAAATAACATTTGGCAAGTAATTGTAGTTTTCAAATTTTGATTACAATTAATAATAAATTAGATCAACTTACCAGTTGTATATTTTGATATAAGTAGAGGTAACGCTATTTGCAATGGTATTAAAGGTACAGCCATTAGTCCCAATTGTTCTTTTGGAATTCCCGTTTCCACGAGTTTTAGAGTCATAACACTATCAGTTGCAGAAAATCCAATCTAAAAAATGTGCCAGTTCAGTACACCTCATACTGTAAGTGCTCGCGTTTGTATGTATTTTTTTGGGCGAACCATGTTTTTCAGTAACCGTTTGTTGTGATTGCTATTACTGATTCCTTGTTTTAGTTTATCATTTTCTATAACACATATTATAGATTTTAATTACAAACTATGTTAGTTGTGATGTTGACAATTGGACAACATTGCATTGCAAACTACAATAGACTGAATTACGCTATCCTTGTCCTGGATTCACAAACCAATGTAAATAAGTGTTTCTGTAGTTCATTTATATTCTAAGAGTGAAAGAAACTTTTTTAGCAAAACAATAGATAAAAAATAGTGCTGCTACATGGTAGTGAATCATGGGCAACACAAAAATGAAGGTTCCTGAGGATAATACAAGGTAAAACAAGAAAAGACAAAATATAAAATGAGATTTGAACAGCTAAAAATTAAACCGATACAAGAAAAAATGTGAAGGGATAAAAAACAAGGAGAACCCCGAGAAAGAGAGAAATAGGAAAAAGCTGAATCAAATGAGAAGTAAAAGAAAAACCAGAAAATGGAGAAAAGTATGCAGAAATAAATAGCAGTGAAAAGGTTTAAGATTAGGGAGAAGAAAAATCCTTCAATCATATTTAAAAACTGTAATTTTAGCAGAGGTCTGAGGAACCCAATCTGTTCACCGATGAACTTTTAGTCACTTATGCACGGGAGAGTTAAACTAATGATATTTATGAACTAAAAAATTATGTAGATTGTAGATAATTGTAGGCCTTTTCCTCAATACAAACCTTAGCTGTGAGAAGAATTAAAACCAAAAGTTTTATAGGTTTCAATTTTAATATTTCTATTAAAAGCGAATATGCATTCTTCAGATCACGTCTGGGTACATTTTGATGTTCTCCGTCATGCGATTCCTGATCACTTTTCAGCACAGCCACAAGTGTTGTAGTAACTAGAAAAATCCAACCCCAAAAGTACAAGAAGCCAGAAATTGTAACCAAACCTAAAAAAATTTATTCTCAGTCTGTAGAGTTTAACTAACGGCATACCTTCTTTCTCAGGTACTGAGCGAAGATAATTGTTGCAGAACGTAGGGGACTCTAAAGCCATAAATAGTACGTAACTAAAAAAAAATCCAGCAGTTTGTCCTACACTGTTACAAGTAGAAGCATGTCCAACATTACACTTTTTAAGCATAGTTAATGCCCATCCATCTACAGCAACATCTTGAGTGGCAGCCAAAAAATTTAATGAACAAAACAGCAACGTCAGTATTTCAATGTTAGGATCACCATCATCGCCTAACCATCGATTTACTTGTGAGCTAAGCAGTAACATAAATGCCCCAATTAAATACTGTGTAGGTATTAACCATGATTTTCTACGTCCTATTTTCGAGGAAAACATAGAATCCACTATAGGTGCCCATAACAGTTTCACACTAAAGGGCCAATTCACAAAACTAAATTGTGCCTAAAACATTACAATGAAACGTCTTCTATGGCTGATATACCATAACACACCTGTTGTTTGTATGTAACACCACGATTTTGTAAAATCATTGGTATTGCGGCACTTAATCCTAAAGGAATTCCTTGTAATGTATATAAAAACAACAGTAATGCAATATTAGCTTCATCTCCCTTAACATTGGTCTTCGAATGTGCATGTATCGCCTCACCATTTTCGATTTTAGAGGACTCCTCTTCTTTACCGCCTTTTCTTCTTTCCATCTTATCAATAATTTTAAAGTTTCAAGGATTTCGACGCTGTTCAAATACAAGAAAAGCCACGTCAGCTTAAGGACATCTACGTGTATTATATGAATGAAAATAGTATTAAAACTCACTTTTATTGTCATAAATATTATTATTTGTTTAATTATAAAACAGTTTTTTCCTAAAAAACAAAACTTTATAAGAGATAAACATATGGAAAAAGACACGTTCTTAAGTTAATTTGTTAATACGAACTACGAAGAATACAAATATCTCATTTTCCATTATCACAAATTTCCATTATTTAAATTTTGAACGGTAATTGTTACCAAAACCAGTAGCGTCTCCACAATAGGGAATTGCGTTGAATCATTGACTAAAGAGTTTAATCAACGGTTGAATGAATTAAACCTGCTTGTTTCGACTTAAACACGAACAACCCTCTAACGGTGTTTATTTATTTAAATATTGCCCGAATGAGTTTTGGAGAAGGCATTTAAGAAATAATTTTTATTTACAATCATCTATTTATTTAAGACTTGATTACAAAATAGTATTCTGTTGATTACTGTTATTCCATCGAACTCTAATATAGTTCAATGATCTTTTCGTAATGTGACTATTTTTATTATTTTGTAGGCATGTTATGCGGCTGAGGGTAGACAACCAACCACACACACTGCAGTTGGTGTGTGCGGCGTCTACGAGCACGATGCCGGATGCGGCTGCACGAAAAGACGCGGGGAGGAAAGAGCTTGTTCGACAAGTTAGTTTTTATTAATTACTATTAAATCACTGAGCGTGAACTCGAGTTTTATTTAAAATATCTCATACAAGAGTGCCCACAATTTAAACATTGTTAGATATAGAAAGCAACAAACCACACGGCCCCTATATAATTAGAAATAATCTCAATTAACCCCTCTGGATTCGGGAGTAGAATTGGTCCACTCCCGTCTTGGAGATCGTAGAAGGCGATCAATGAACAGGTCCTGGCGCACGTATGGGCTACTGGTGAAGATAGGGCGGTTTCGTCACCCCAACATAGCGCTATCAGTGACACGGAGGATCATCTACCCCAGTTCCTCATAATACGCAAAAAAGAAGGGGATTTCACATCCATGAGTCCCTTCTTGTTTAGTAAAAAAATGTATGGGTTAATTGGAGATTGTGTCAGTGTTAAAAAGGTGGAGGGAGATCTAAGAGTACAAAGAATTTCGGACAAACAATCAAAAAGACTATCTACTAGAAGTTAAATGATTTGGTGAGATGGACGTAGTTGTGGAACCCGCGTATAACGATGATTTCCTCTCTAAAGGGAGTTATATTCAGTAGAGATTTGCTTAACTGTAGCATTGAAGAGATAACGAAAAATCTTAGAAGTGAAGGTGTTGTGGTGTTCCCTCAGGGTTTCTTAGGGTTACCGTAACCTTTATTAATTAGGTATATCTAATTAAACATGTCATAGTTTATGTAGTTAGTTAAGTACCTACTTTCTTTAATTTATCTCGAACTTTCGATTCCGCTCCGTTTCATACTTAACATTGTTCTTAACGAAGTCGAAACGGAACTAAAAGAAATAAAAACAATTATAAATAACACTGAATATCTAAAATCCCTTACGCGACGAGAACAAACAGTACTTACTCGTCTACGCACAGGCCATTCTCGCTTGACTATGTATATGCTAAGTAGGGAAAACAGGAGAATAACCAGACCCCCATATTCTACTGCGATATACGCTGTATCAAGAAATGAAAACCGAATACCAGAACAAATACAAGATGCTTTAACAACTACCTTGTCAGAAGATATTAAAGTTTTTACGGGAAGTTGGTATAACAGGGTGGGCCATACGCCTGTTTTGGGACACTTAGACCAGTTTCTTAAAAAAACGGTCGGACACGTCGATTTTTTATTTTTGGGGGACAGCTTTTGATGTCAAATTTGACTTTGTCAGGTCAACGCCCTAGCCCCACCAACCCCTAACTCAAGAATTTAAATAGGGAAAGGGAGTCGAACAACCCCTCATTTGAAGCGTGTTTTAATTCTCTATTCGACAATATGAATGAAAATTAGTTTTACTCAATTTTTTTGTCGCCCCCATGAAAAGCACCCTCTAGATTAACTAAGGTGGGGGTGTTGTTTAGGAAAAATCCTGAAACACGCCACCTTTGGCCTTTTGAACGGTACATTTTGATGGCAAATTTGACTTTGTCAGGTCAACCCCCAAGCCCCAGCAACACCTAACTCAATAATTAAAATAGGGAAAGGATGTCGAGCGACCCCTCATTTGAAGCGTCTTTTAATTCTCTATTCAACAGTATGACCGAAATTAGTTTTATTCAATTTTTTGTCGCCCCAATAAAAAGCACCCTCTAGATTAACTAAGGTGGGAGTGCTGTTTAGGAAAAATCCTGAAATGTGCCGTTCAAAAGGTCAAAGGTGGCGTGTTTCAGGATTTTTCCTAAACAACACCCCCACCTTAGTTAATCTAGAGGGTGCTTTTCATGGGGGCGACAAAAAAATATTGAATAAAACTAATTTTCATTCATACTGTTGAATAGAGAATTAAAAGACGCTTCAAATGAGGGGTCGCTCGACTCCCTTTCCCTATTTAAATTCTTGAGTTAGGGGTTGCTGGGGCTAGGGGGTTGACCTGACAAAGTCAAATTTGACATCAAAAGTTGTCCCCCAAAAATAAAAAATCGACGTGTCCGACCGTTTTTTTAAGAAACTGGTCTAAGTGTCCCAAAATAGGCGTGTTTCCTTTTCAATGGCCCACCCTGTATATACAGAAAGATAAGTAGAGACATGAAAACGGGCTAGATATTGATAGCCATGCAAACAATTAAAAAAAAATCTCAATTATTGTACCTAACTCAGATTGATCTGACAATTAGTCCATAATTACAACATTCATAATCTAATTCTAATACATACTTCCATTGCAGGGTTTGTAACTTAATCTACCTTTAAAACAATTTACATTTACATTAACGATAACGACATTTGCAATGACTGTTTCTACTATCGAGCGCCAAATCCATTAGTTTATACTATTACAAAAAAAGCAGAAAACACATATGGAATTATCAAACATAATTTATTTGATACTCAATAAACAATTTCCTCGAAAATCATTTTATTTATCGAGACTCTCGGTACTTCTACAATAATTTTGAATTATGGTAACATTTTTGTGCATAAATGCTTTTTCATATTAAGGATTTTATGAAATAAGTCGAAAAAGAGGCAATAGGAGAAAGAATAAGGGAAAACAAAAAGTTCAAATGAAACTTACAGAAAATAAAAGAACGTTATTTGTTGTTATGACGCAACTGCACTGGTTAAGTAAATATAGTGGAGTGCCTGGAGAGTTTGACCTCGGAATCCAATATCCAATTACTTTGAATATATTAATGTAAGACCATCTGAATTATGTTTTATAGACAAAGTACTAAAATGTTTACCCATTTTTTTTTGTTGCTTCCATCCGCCATCTTGAATTTGAGGGTGAATTTTTGTTTATTGAATAACTCGTTTATTTTCAACTTTACACGAATAATAGTTATTACCAAAGTTGTTTGTAATTAAATTTTCTATAATTTTGTCCCTTATCAATTTTTCCCTAGGATCGATATTTTTCGGTTAAGACCCGAAAAGAGGGGGTGAATTTTTGTTTATTGAATGACTCGTTTATTTTCAATTTTACACGAAAAATAGTTATCACCAAAGTTGTTTGAAATTTAATTTCCTACAATTGTAGTCCTTATCAATTTTTTCCTAGGATTGATATGTTTCAATTAAGGCCCGAAAAGAGGTGCGGGTGATATTTTGTTTATACCATAGGTACTTACCTGAATATCATTTTTTAATTTAATTAGGCATTCCCTTAATTATTTAGTATTACACAACATTCAGAAACATAATTGTACTCACATGTACATAGAAAAATTTTTAAACAACGACAAGAACAAGGCAAGACTTATTGAAATTTGGAAAAAAGCTTTGCAGGATTCTGATGTTCAGCAGGCACCAGCAGACGCAGATTCTTTTATCATTGGAACGGCAATTCAAGCAGCCGCGAATTACGACGAAGTCACGATCATCGGCGAGGACATCGATCTCCTCGTGATACTGACTGCCTTAGGGTAGGTATCATTTGAAAAACGTTTCTTTTAAGAAACCCGGCAGAGGACGGACTCCGGAACAATTATATTCACCGGCAAGTTTTAAACATGAACAGTTTGATGTAAAGCATGTTTTATTCTTACATGCCTCCACCGGATGCGATATACGTCATCAATATTCAACGTAGAAAAATTGAAATTCTTTAACACTCTCAAAAACAATGACAATTTGGACACAGCTCTGAGCTTGTTCCGCGAGTCCAACATTCAAATTTTTTCCGTGTCAACCCATTTCTTGATCTAATTCGATTGGGCTACAGGTCGCTGCGCTGGTGAAATTATTAGAAGAAATCAAGTCTATTGTAATGAGCATTATTCAGCAGGTAACAAAATGTTTGAAGATCTTGATGAATACCTACATTTTAAATCACTGAGTTTTTTGAAATCTGAAATCATTTTAAACGATAACATAAGTAAGTATACGAGAAAAATTGTGTAGCAGCCTTTAACAGTAATGCTTCACAGCTTCTAAAAAAATTATAAATACGTATTCACACGTCTTTCCTTTATAGCCAATCGGAGGTTGAATAAAAATAACCCTCGTATGTGTAGCAGCCTTGGTTTTTGGAGGAGATCCATTGTTTATAAATGGATCAAAGGGGTGATTTACACTAAAGATATAATTGAAGGAATGGAAGAATTTTGTAATATATCTTTCAAAAAATCAACACAGTGATTGAACAGACGCTCGGTCGGATGGAAAGAGACGATACTTACAGATGTAAAAAAAATTCAAGGAATTTTTCATACAACATTGTCCCTTTCCGGATACAGGTACAATTATGTCGATTGCAACAGTTACTTAATGGTGTGATTGACTGTCCCGATCTCTTACAAGAAATTTTCCTAAATGTTCCGTGCAAAAATTTACGTAGTAGTAGTACTAACCAATTCTATGTAAACATTAGTAAAACAAACTATCTTCAACATTCTCCTCTACAGAGAATGTTAAAAACAGCAAATTCTTTCAAAAACATAAATTACTTTGATGGAGATTCAGAATTAAAAAGGAATTTAAGAAAAGAACTTCTGAAAGTGGATAGAGAGTTTTACAATTACAATGATTCGCAATATTAAAAATTCGTTTAGTTAAGTACCTCCTTAGCATTATGTGTATTAATTCTAATTCTTAATCTTAGTTTAGATTAAAATTCAAATTCATAGTTTATACTTATCTTAAGTGCGAAAGCATGTCTATTAAATAAATAAATAAATAAATAAATAAATAACTGGAGATGAAAATATTAATTATTATAACGCGTTTGAAGAAGGATTGATGATAATGAAAAAAACTGAGGATCATAATTTAATATAACTTAAATGCTCCAATAAAGATAAAGTCAATTTTGTATTGGCAAAAAAGGCCAGATTAAATATAATGATGATATTGTTGCGGTTCATTCGTTGATGAACGGTTGAACCAACAATGATGGAACGGTATCCAGCTCCAGATAATTTACTGAAAATGTTATTTTCTAATTGTAAAAAAGGATGTGGAAATTCCTGTGGATGTCGGAAAAGCGCATCACCTATTATAAAATAAGTGAAGTGGAAGAAACTGCTGAAAACCAACAAATTTAATGTTAGTAAGTAAAATATTTAAATAATTTTTATAAACTTTTCTTTTAATTGAAATTAAAGTTTTTCACATTAATATTATCACGAAAAAAGTATATTCGTACAACGATTTCTGCTTTAAATTAAGTTATTAAACTTATAATGTATTAGATATGTATAATTAAATCTGTATTCATTTATTTATTTATTTATTTTATTATTAAATAAAAAGCAACAAATTTTAATGGGTAAACTTTGTAATATACCTTATTAATAATACAATCCAACAGGTTTTATAATAATTCGTTCAAAGTAATTGGATTCCGAGCTTTTTATATTTCAGGTGCTTACGACACTCCACTAATAGCAATAGGTAATTTTACCGCAAGGCAAGATATGAGGGGTACCTTAAAGTTTAAAAAAATGCATTTGAAGCTCGAAGTGTGTTCCAAAGAATTGTTGGTAAATATAGAAACATTAATGTAGCTGCCATTATTTATCAGAAAAATAATGATAGGTATCTGTATAATTCGGCGCTAACGATTTACCTATCATTATGAAAATGAAACCCCATTTCTGTTAATGGGTATATAATATCGTTGTACTCGTAGTATTTCTGTTCATTTCCATTGAAGATGAAGACCGACGACGACAATTGTATCTCTTGTGCGTTTCAAACTTTATTTGAATTTACTGGATTGATCGGGTTTCCTGCAATATCATTACAGTGCTATCATAGAAATAAGAGCGATAAAATTTCAGTTTCGAAGTTTCATTATATAACCGGATTGTTGATTTCAATGTTGTTATTTTCAGTAGGCGTGTATTTTTATCTCGTCATATACAAAGCGTATAAGGAAGATATTAATCCCTTAAAATGGATGTCAACTCTAATTGTACTGTTACTTTGTTGTCGGTATTTTCAAACGATCACGATCGCTTTATGGAACACAAAATTTATAAAATCTGCTTTGAGATCAACTGATTTGATGTTCAAAAACTGGAAGTTAATGACAGGAGAATCGTTATTACCTATCAAAACGATAAATTTATTGCAGCAAAAATCAATCCTTTTGATTACTATTGCAATAGTTGCACCCTCGACTTACATAATTTATGTGCTAAACGTCAAATTTGTAAATAAATTAGCATTATTGGAACAATTAGTATGTGGTTACGTTTTTTATATTGATCTATTAATCGCCTTTGGTTGCAAGCTAACATTTCAAGTTTTCATTCTGTCTACTAAACATTTTCACGAACACTTAAAAAAGTATCTATCCGAATATGTTATGTCACAACACGAAGAAAATACGCTTAAACGTTACGTTAGCCGTTCAACGAGATTACATTTAAGTTTCATTTTTATTTTTCGTAATATGGAGAAGTTTATGAATCCAAACTGCGTATTTTGGTTGATATCAACTACCGTTATATTAATTGTGAATTCCTTTTTAATTTTGACAACGATATTAAGTTATGATGAAGTTCCAGCTGGATTCGTTATCATGGAAATGCAAATTTTTGGGTCCAATTATTTCCTGTGGGACATTGTCTCATTAATTCAAGAATTAGATTATTTGGTAAGTGTGTCTCTATATTTTGTTTTGTTTTGTACAGGTGCGTAATTTATATTCATAAATGTTAATTTGAGGGTAACGCGCTTCCTCTACAAACAATGATATGTCCAGCAGACAATATTATTGGTAATATAAAAATAATGAAAAGATTAGAGATAAGTATACGTTGTGTAGGTAAATAAACTAATGATCGTATAGTCTATAAATATTGAAGAGATGACCTAATTTTTAAGTAGGCTAATTGATTTGTGTTGTTGTAAAAGGTTCCATTGCTTATTTTATGCACAACTTCCCTACTTGTGTTTTGCCTTTTCTTCTACTCCGCTGAATAATAGTAGGTGCTCATGTTCTAGTTTCACTTTTTACTCTTTGTGATCGTTGTTCATCGTTCAGCTGCCTGACGTGATCTGTTTTACAGATTGTTGAGGATTTAACTTTCATCATAACCGCTTTGCAATGAGAGTGGATTTTCTCCCACGTAAAATTTCTTAACAATGTTGATTCTACTCTCTAGAGAATGATCTATAATGTGATATATATAAAGCAGTTGAAGATTTTGAGCCTCTACGACGCTTTGCACTGGAAACATCAGCACCTGTATACTTACGTGAGGAATGAATCAGATGAGCATCTAAAGCATTATCCTCGCATCTTTCTAATCTTGTCATACCAATTGTTTGTATTGCGTTTCAAGTTCAGGTCTCGTTGTTCGTATAAGCAGAGCTTTCCAAAAATCAAAACATCCCGTTTTCTTGTAGGGGCTCTTTCTCTGTTTTCATTGCAAAAGATAAAATGTGAGACTTAAATTTAATAAAACAGCTGCTTCTATGAAATCGGTAAACGAACCTTGAGATGTGACACTTGCTCCACAACTTGAAAAAATGGGCCATGTGTCATGGTATAGGGTGCGAAGAACGGGGTCAGTTGCTGTATTGGCTATGATCAGCTCATGAAAATTGGCATAGGGCATGTTAATTTAATACTACCTACCTAGGTTCTCTAGATTGAAATACAGATGCAACTTTGCCACCCAATTTTTAAGTGAGTTGCTTTTCAACGTGGCGATGCAATGCAGAGATGAGATAATGAAAACAACCCCCACCAGATCTCTCAAGGTTCGAGAAAGTTTGAAAAAAATCATAAATGCTCTTATATACTCGAAAGTACCGAATCAGTCTTTACTAAATTACCTTAAATGGAATATGTAGGTACTTTCTGAAAGGCATCACAACGCCATTGCACCAGAACACAAAGATTTTGTGTTCATAGCTGGAGGAACTACAATTATTGTTCAATGTCGGAAGACCAGAACAATATTCGTCTCCAGGATATACGCCCCTGATCTTTCAGCCAACTCATCCGCTAAGTATATGAATACCAAGTTCTCTTATATACTGAGTTACAGAGTGGTTATTGGAACCTTTCTAAAAACGGGCTGCCTTGAAGCCTTGAAGGCAGGAAGTTTACGTATTGCCATACATTTTCGGAAAGTAATGGCGCGACATATGGGGGAAAGTTGCCTTTCCGAAACTTTTACAGAAAGGTTTGCAGCAAACGTGTTCAAAGAAAACGCCTACGCGATGGGAATAAGAACCCACAAGGTTACATTCCAAACCAAACTACTTGAAGCATTCCTTCCCCACGGTTACTGCTGTTTATTCGACATAAGGATCCAGATCTAGAAGAAGAATTCTTTGAACCACACCATTGATATAATCAATGACCACACTTAGACGTCTTTACAAAAATTGCATCTTCTGGAAGTGACGAAAATGCAAATTTCGAATATAAACGACATCAAATATTTTGATGTAGGTATCACGAGAATATGGCACCTTTATTTCCACAGCTTGCCCAAAATTCTACCGATACTTCCTAGCATTTAAGCAACGAGTCTGGTGGATGTGTGGAAATTGGAAATAAACACGCAACTTTGCAAATATAGAAACTGTTATTTCATTAACGAAGTGACACGACCCAAGAGACTTGTGAAATGTATGACACCTACGATTACTATTATACTATCGACACTCAACCAAAAACCTCGAGATACCACATACAAGTAGAATATAGACTTAATATGTTGAACTCTTTCCATTCTTTGGTATCAGCGATTTTCGAATTCAACAGGTCCAAAATAGAGCATATCCATCGGAATTGTTACATGATTTTTTCTAAACATAATAATTTTTGGAATGTCGTCTAGACTGTTTAGGTCTTTAGGATAATAATGAAAACTTGTAACTAGTACCTAGCTGTGTGTATGTGTATGCCAAATGAAACAATGTTTTTTATAGGGTTAGTTTGAATAATTTTGTTTCAGAGCAACGAAATGCTTTCGTTCTTGTTTAAGTATCCAATAAGCAAACTGACACATTCGGAAGCTTCACAAGTATGTGCCGATCGTTTGTGATTAAATGTTAATCGATTGATGTTTTTAGATTGAAATGTTAATAACTGCATTGAATTTACATAGACCTATATTAAAGGCTTCCGATATTTTCGTAGTCAGAACAAAATTGTTGCCTTCGGTAAGCTTTGAATTCTAATTTGTTGTACTTCATAACGATTTCTTTCCAGTTGGCCGGAACCATTGTTACCTATGTAATGGTTGCTTTACAGTTCCACAATACCTGGACTACGAAATACACGGAAAGGTCTTTGGACAATGTCACTATTTCAATGTAATTGTACCTAGGTACTTATTTATGTAAAAACATGATCATTTAATTTATAGTTAATGAATTATATTATACAGGCTGGACTACGTTGTTGTACCTAAGTAGATCATCCTCGTTAATTTAACATTTGACGTTCGACGTTACTTATACCCTTGTTTAAAACAAAGCTTATACCTACGAAAATTATCTGTGCTTATAACGTAGATATGTTGCATGTGACATCACAGATAAAATGTGACATATACAAAAAATCACGTGGTTTGAAAATATCACTAAAATATGTAGTAGATATGTATTGTAAAAGAAATTATTCACAATCGCAATAAACATAGTGTGAATTGGGATATTTTTTTAAAGACTAGTAAAAATCCCACCCCCCCTCGGTTTTCTGAACTGTCCCAAGTCCTAAATACAAGCAATTCCAAGGCAATGACCTTGAAAGGCCGTTTACATGACCTTGAATAATGTCAATGTCGCTCGCTTCATCCAAACATAACATGGAAAACACAATAGCCCTAAACCATAATAGAAGAGGTATGCCCTAAACCATAATTATGCCTAAACCTTTGCAATAGTGAATGTAACGTTATTGTTAGACCTGTGCGTGAAAAATCGAATACACCCTTCGCTTATTAATGACGAATTCATAAGCATTAGTTAGTGTTTTTCAACTGGTAGATACATTATTGTACGTAACGTTTGGTCGCAAATCTGTTTTTGTTGCTTCTTCTCACTTTCATGTTGTAGCGTAAGACACACGCTAACTTATTACTATATTTATAAAATTGAAATGTGAGAAGGAATCTTTTAAAGATGACCACCAAAACTAAACTTTCCCTCCAAAGCTTTAACTCCCAAAATTGGCACGTGATCGGCCGCTCTAGGTCAGCCGTACAAATGTGGCAACAGAAGGCTCTGTTCCAGAGCTGAACTAAAAGCGGGAAAAGAACTGTGCATGTCAAAAAGTTTGTATGACTAAAATATTTATTATTAAATCGAAATAAGACCCCTAAAATTTTGCAAAATTAAAAGCCAAATATGAATACCGAATTTAACATGGAAAAAAATTCCGACAAAAAAGACTTATTGTTATCATTAAAATATAGCAAGAAAATCGTAGCGGTTATTACATATTCAAAATACTATTATACAAGTAAGATATTACGAAAGGGAACATATTACAATAGGACAAGCCTTCGGCTATAAAGGGCTACATGACAAGAGGCAAAGCTACGTCTTAGAACATTTTATGCGAGTAGTTCGACGTCCTTGGCGTCATAATTAGCCAAATTGACTCTAACATGGCGGTTTCATTTGTTGCATTTAAATTTGCACTTTTGGTTTTTGCAACCACCCCTCATTTATTTACATCACAACCGCAACATATAAAACTGAAGAAGTAACAGCAGTCCTGCTGAACTTCAAAACAATCTTGACTAGTGACATTTTGCGCTTCTCATAAATTCCTCTTGGAAGGCTAGTATTTACACACGATTAGTTTGTCTCTTTCTGTTACTCCTGACACAAAACGATACATTGGATTTACCGTGACCTTATTACCCAGAAAAATTCATATACAATCTTAAACTTGATATTGTCAGAAGATTAGATATTACTTAATAGGTACCTACTTTCTAATAAAAAGTTAATTTGTAGGTAAATGTGAATTTCGGCTTTCACATGTATAAATATTTACTTTGAATTATTTTTCTAATTTAGATGTAATAGATAAACATAAAATCGATTAATAATATCATCGTATGCCTATAACGAAAATATTCAAAACTGCGTCAGTGCTATTCAAAGCATGTATGAAATAAGCGATTGCGTTCCGTGTTTATTGTATCCCTTGTTAGAGTTTGGACGTTTTGCGGGATTTAATCCCATAACAATTTGCTGTTCACATAAGGTATCAAAAGGTGTTGCAAAGTTCGAGAAATCCAAGTGTCGTTTGTTACATACGGTGATTCTATTTATATTATTTGTGTACATTACTGCAACGAATATACTGTCCATTTTCCAAACTGTGGATATCACTCCAAACCAAATTCTTGTGAAAGTAATTATAATAGCAATCTATAGCTGCGCAATTTTATGTGCTAGTACGACTTTAACAAATACGAATCACTGTTTAATTGCATTAAATGGGCTCATTGCCATAATTGAAAACCGACGTTATTATGGGTTTACGTCGATCTTAACTGTTGAGTTTACCAAAAGCACTCTTCTAAAGAGCCATACATTAAATGTCAGTGTGGTAATAATGAACATAACGTTTATTGGAGCCATTACATTAGATCTTTACGGTACTCGCTCACTAACAAACGTAATAATCGAGATAACAATAACGTTGTTAGGCAATATCATTCAAGGAGCATTTATATTTCAATGCATGTTTTACAGCTATTTCTACCAGAAACTGTTTGAGATTTGCTTTCTCAAAATAAAAACTCTACTAACAACACGACAAGAAGACTTAATTACGAAGAAAGTTTGCACCTCCATCGAGATCCCTTTGAAAAGGCTGAACTCTATGTATTCGAGTCTAGTATACAATTATCGTCAACAAGTTACTTTCGTTAATCCAGAATTTGCCGCATGGTGGATTTTGATTATACTTGTCCTAATTCTTGATGTATATCTTGTTGTGGTGATCTATAAAACTGGTGAGAAACAAAATTATGTTTTGACACTTAGAGCGTACTTATGCATAAGTGCCCTTATAATGTATTTGGTTATTTCAGAAGGAATTAATGTTGTGGTAAGTAATACTTACTACAGTACGTGCTGTGCTTGTTATTAACACATAAATGCTTTACAGAATGAAAATATTCTTCGTTTCTTGTACAAGTATCCCGTAAGTAAGTTGTCAGAAGCCGAAACTGCACAAGTAAGTTAGTATTCCCTCTAATTTCTTATTATTAATTCTTTGCTTCAAGTTAGAACTATTTATATCTACTTTACATTTACACAAGCCATTATTCAAGGCTTCCGATGTATTTGTTGTTGGAACAGGATTATTAGCATCGGTAAATACAACAATAGAGCTACGCAACAATTTATTTTTCTTTTGCAGATATCTGGAACGATTGTTACTTATGTGTTGGTTGCTCTGCAATTTAATGCCAAATTCTCTCAAGTACATACTACATGTTAGTTTAAAATGTAATGCAGTACTTAAGCTACATAATGTTATTTATATAGATTGAAATTAAAAATAAGTAGGTACCTCTACCTACCTAATGTAGATATAAAATGAACAACTAAATTGTGCATATGATTATGAATAAGTATTTAATAACATGTCATAACTGCATACAAATGTGCTTTATTCTGGTACAATGTCCTTTTTAACTTTATGTCGGTTTTTTCACTTCTTCAAATCAAGCCTTTCGTGGTTAGTTGGCAGATTTTTTCTCTGTATTGAGTTTTTGATTTTACCGATTTTGGTTCTATTCTTCACAGGAATGTCATTTCTGCTGTTAGTTTGCTCACCTGCCTTTCAGTGAAGGTCCATGTTTCTACACCATATACATACCTAAGTATAGCCATAACTACTTTATTGAAAACGTGTGCAAGTAGGTACTTCTTTCTTAGTAGGAATTAATTCCGCTTGTTATCTCCTATAGTTTTATTGTGATTCTTTTTTTCTTTCCCGCAATTTGCATGGTTTTTTCTTCGTCTTTAATTCTCCTTTGGCTCTTTCTGACGTAATATATTTCTGAGATTTGGATTTTCTGCATTTTTCAGTAGGTACGTATTCCGTTTCATATAAAGTCCGTTCGCTGTAGTTTTGTTGGTAAGTGATTAGGGATTCCCACTTGCAAACTGTATGGTTCAATATTTGTGAAAGTCAGTGGTACTTAAAATTTCTACATAATGAGGAGATATCAATATAATGTATCAATTATAAAAAATAAATGGTTTAGAACCCCTGACTTTTTATTTAAAAGTTTACATTTGAACAAAACAGAGCTCATTATTCCGTTGTCATCAAACAATACTTAATGGTGTTGTTTACCTGATTATTGCTCGAGGCGATTAGACATACTTACCCAATACATATTTTATTATAGGTAGGTATGATATATATGTTAGAAGAGGACAACACTATAAAAGTATGTGATTTCTGAAATTAAGCGCTAATCACTTACCAACAAAGCTACAGCGAACGGACTTTAGTTTCACTTCTAGTTTTGTGTTAATATTATGTTCTTTGGTCGTGCTTTTGTTAGTGTTTTTCATTTTCTATATTTTCCTTGTCCTCCATCTCTCCATAATCTCGTTTTCTTTTAATATATGTAGTTTTTTGTCTTTGATATATTTGCTAGAATTGATACAGTGGCGTAGCTACATATATTGAGAAAACTACTCTTTGTGAAATAAATCTGCTATAAAAATGTAAACGGAACTTTTTATATTAAGATTATTTGACATTCGAAAAATTACTTTCTATTGTTTTACAACTCTGATTTTACTAAAAAATAACAATAACAAAATCTCATATTTCTTGTAAATTCTACACGCCCCCTCAAGAAATATTATCATTACAAATATTATTCTATTTAAGTATAGTTCTCAATCCTAATGAGCGACAGTGCTCTTTAAATTTTGGACCTGATGAGTGATGACACTTGCTTCACCCACAACATTTCACTAGCACCAACACGTATATTAGATTTTTCTTTTTGTTGGAAGCTCCGGATTACCGGTCTTGCCTTAAAGTTGTTAGGTTTTTTCTTAAAGATCCATTTTGCATCTATGATTTGTTTATCGGAAGGTCTAGTTACCTCATCCCAAACATCGTTTTTAATTGGCGATTTTAATTCAGTTTCAATAGCGATTTTCCAGGATTTTGCTTCCGCCGATGACATGGCTTCTTCATACGACAATGGAGCTTTAAAACAATTAAATGCGAAGACATAATTCGATTGATTCGAACTGATGCTGTTATCATGTCCTTCAGTGAGAGTCTTATCAGTAGTTAACATAAAATCATCATTATTCAAGTTAATTGAAGTATCACTTTCTTCAACAGTGTTGTATTATATGTACTTAAGAAGCTACCAAAAACTGGAGCTTTATTTATATTTGTTCTATTTCTCAAATTATATTTTGTTTTAAATGGTGTACCCTCATGTTGAAATGGTGTCTCACTTAATTCTTGAAGTGATTGTATAACCTGGGATTGCTCCTCCACTTGACTTGTTTCCTCAACAGCTGAAGTTTGAAAATCTTTATTATACTCCACATAATCAATATTTTCTTCTGATGCTTTTTGTGCAAGTTTATCAGTTATTTTACTTTCAGGTACAAAGACCACATCTCTTGCACTCTCGACACTATTCGTCTCTGGAAAATAAATTCTGTATGATTTTTGAGTTTGATCATATCCAACAAATATTCCTTTTTTACTCTTATTATCCCACTTCTTCCTTTTTTCTTTTGGGATATGAACAAATACTTCAGAGCCAAATGTTCTCAAAAATTTTAAATTAAATGTTTTCAGATTTTTATGCCATAATTCAAAAGGCGTTTTACCCGCAATATCACTTTTTCCTGAACAATTCATTGTGAAAACTGCCGTGTTTACGGCCTCAGCCCAATACTTCTTTCCTAAATTTTTAGCACTGATCATTGTTCTGGCGGCTTCTACAATAGTCCTCATGTCCGTTTCTATTTTCCCATTTTGTTCGGGAGTATAGGGTACCGTCGTTTGATGAATTATCCCCTTCGAGGTCAGTAAAAAATCTACGTCTTTATTTTTAATTTCTGAACCATTATCACTTCTTAAAACTTTCACTGCATTACCAGTACAATTTTCTACCATTTACAAGTGTTGTCTAAGTTTTGTAACAACCTGTGATTTCTCTTTCAAAAAATATACGGACCTGAATGATGAGAAGTCATCACGAAACAGAAGAAAATATCTTGAGCCATCAATCGAAAAGAAAGTTTATGAGCTTTACCTGATGCACAGGGTTCGCAGAAAAATGGTTGTGGGCATTTAACTTCAATTTCATTCCGTTTTAGCACATCTACAATTTGATTTTTATTCTGATGAGCAAGACGAGAATGCCATTCTTCAAAAGTTACGTGGGCTTCTTCACAAGAAGAGTATCTGAAACACTGAAACTCATTGCAAAAAGTTTTCCCTCTCTTACCAACAGCACACACTTTATTATTTTTCATTATACGGCAACTTGTACTATTAGATTCAAATCTATAACCTTTGTCCAGAACATTTCCCATAGATAAGAAGTTCACTTTCATAGCAGGTACATATAAGACATTTTCAATTGAAGTTTCAACCCATGATTTCCCATTGAATGCTTCAACAACAACAGTACCCCTTTCTTTTGCTATGACAACTTCACCATTTCCAACAACAATTTTTCTGGGAATTTTCAAGTCAGAAAGGCTAGAAAAAACTTGTCTATATTTACCTACATATGTGTTCTGATGAGGCTGAGTCCATCCACCATAAAATGTTTTCTGTATTATTATCAATATTAACAAAAGCTTGCGATTCACCTGAGGGCTTAGATTTTTCTCTCTTCTTTTTAAAACATGACTTTTCCTGATGGCCCCGACGACTACAATATAGTGACAAAAAGGAGCACCATTCTTTTTAAAACATTTATCTATTTTATGACCTTTTAATTTGTAAAATTCACAAAATTCGTTTGTCATAAAAGCTACAGATTGTTTATCAATTTGGGGTTCAGAGTTTCTCAATTCCTCAGTTACCTAACCTTCCGTCGGGCGCAATATGTTAACTGTCGTATTCGGGCGCAATGTGCTTGATGGGCACATTAAAAGAAAACGTAAATTACGCATAATAAAAATTATCAAGTATGGAACATCATATTAGAACTGTTAAAAGAATAAAAAATGCAACAGTTTTTGAAAAATAAACATGTATTTGATATAAAACTAATCAAAAAATGTCTAATGAAATTTATCCACATTCCAACAGTTTTCATAGTTCTTCTGATTATTAGCTCTCCAATTGTCAGGCGCAATGAGCTTATTTAAACAAAACTTGAAAATCTCACGTATCAAAGGCCGAAAACAAACTGAATGAGTAATATTGCATAAAACAGCCAAAAAACGGAAGCTATTGAAAACATCATGCACCAAGGTCCACGGGGGGCAGAATGGGGTAACAAAATGGATTCACTGTGCCTGTCAGATCGGTTGCGCCCGACCGAAGGTTAATAGCCTTTGCTGAAGTACTGATAGTGTTCTTTCTTTCTTGGGGACACTTTCCCAAGCGCTTATAAAATGTTTATACGTATCAGGTAGTACCATTAATGTTTTTGTTATTCTTATCGATTCAGAAAGTTCCTCTTCAGAAGCTTTTAATTTTAAATAGATCTCCTCCAACTTGGAGAAATATTCATTTACTCCATTTTCGAATTTCAAATTGAAGAATCTTTCCAATAAAAAATGAGTACTTACCTCAGTGTGAGGTTCATAGACAGCTAATAACTTAGCCCATGCTTGACTAGATGTAGTACAACTTAATAAATGATGTAAAACATTTTCCTCACATCGAGATGTAATAATGTCAAAACCTGTACATTCCTGCTTCTCCCAATTGCTTACTGCAGTTTCATCAGTGGTTGTTCTACGGTTCCGTCAACAATAGCAAATACACCAGCCTTTTTCAGTGTAATAACAGTAGCAAACTTCCAAACTTCCCAATTGCTTTCACCTTTCAGTTTAATTACTGATGTGCTTGTGTGTGACATCGCGATTAAAGAAAAATGCACACAAAAATGCAACAGGAATAAAAAATTATAAGTTATGCGTTTCTGGGCCATAACCTATTGAGAAAACTACTGTTTGTGAAATAAATCTGCTACAAAAATGTAAACGGAACTTTTTATATTAAGATTATTTGACATTGGAAAAATTACTATCTATTGTTTTACAACTCTGATTTTTACTAAAAAATAACAATAACAAAATCTCATATTTCTTGTAAATTCTACAACATATTCAGCGCCTTGGAGCAAATAAGATCTGTACGCCTCCTTTTTCCTCACAAATGTTCCTACAAAATACTAGATTTTCTAGTCTTTATTTTTTAATTTTAATTTTAAACATTATTGATTTAAAATGTTTAAATATATGACATGTTTAAACCGCTTATCGGCGCGTGGATATTTTTTTCAAACCAAAGTGCATTTTCAAAATTGAAAGTGGCTACAAAACACGATTACGTCATAGAGCGCCCTCGAAAAACTAATACTATAGAGTTACAATAAAATTACAATACATTTCAGCTTTTAAGCAGTCGCACAGCGCACACAACATTCATTAAGTATTGTCAAATTGTGTGCATATATTTTAGGATTAAACCTTTTTTATCACCTGAAAAAACTATTTAGTAAAATAACACTATAACAATAAGCTGTTTTAAAATTTGCGCTCCCTGACTCGTGCGCCCTCAAAATTCGTGCGCTCGGAGCAGTTTGCTCCAACTGCTCCACGGTAGCTAAGCCCCTGAATTGATACCTTCTTTTGTCTTTTAGGTGTGCTTATTCGTTTGTCTTACTTTTATTCTCTTTTGGCCACTTATCTTCGTTTCTTATATGATCTATAATCCACAGAGTCTCTTTGTAGATATTTTTTTTTCAATTATTTATTATTTCTAGCTTTAATCTCGTCGTCCACCAACTTAACTTCTTCATACTTCTATTTACTATTTTCGGAGATTCACAATTTTGTTTTTGTTCAGTTGCTATTAGAATTGATTAAATGTGCTCTATTTCTCGTTTTATTCTGAATTACATTTCGCTAGCATTTTACTGAAGTTAACTACAAATTTCTGTTATTATGTATCTTGTTCTCTAACTTTATAGCTTTTGATTAATTTTGTACGCGTTGACATTGCAATTTGAGGAGAAAATGATAACTTCTAATCTATGACGCGAACAAAATAATAAAGACATTATTTTTATTATTATTATTATTATGGCGCCCTTTGTACTGAGTGTATTTTCCATTTTTCAACAAGTTTTTGATAATTAAAAGGTAGGTACCGTAATAAATTATTGAGTTTTCTTTCTTGCTGCGCATCTGCCCGGTAAATATATACTGGTCGTACGGAGAAAGATTGCTTCGGGTGCGCAGGTGAACTTCGTGTATTCGGAAGCGATCGGCATGTAAACTGCTTTTTCCACGTTTAACACTGGCGTTGCTTTTTATGAGGAAATAAAACTCGCAGTGTTTTTAAATTTATATTTTAGTAACAAGTAAGAAAAAATACGTGTACATGTAAAATTAAATCACATATACTCATTTAAGATAAAAATCTTTTTTTTTAATATTCAAGCCAGATGTTACTAATTAAACCGAATTTAGCGGCGACACCACTGGTATCATATGATTGCCAAGCTTGGAAAATTTACAATTATACGAGTGCGCATCCGACCTTGGGGCAATCTTTCTCCGTACGACCAGTAAGTATCTACCTTCTTAAAATGTGAGTTTCCTAAATTCAGTTCATTATCCAGACAGAATTCTGTCAATTCATTTCTTTTATGTTTATGGATGACAGCCTTTCGTTTCCTTTTCGACATATTTCATCTTCTATTCCTGGATCAATTTTGTTATGCTAACTCTGACCTTTTCCTCTTATACACCTCGCCAGTACACCGAATATCCAGTTGTTAATTGTCTAACGACCTTTGTTTTTCCTATTTATTTCGGTAAAACCTAAATAACTAAATTTAGTTTTGGTTATTTCTTCTGTCAATTCACCATTTTTTAGATATTGTGTTATAAAGGTGCCGCGAGCTTTTGGTGCTACTTCCTACCAATTTAACTTTGGACATATTTTAAAAATATATAACCTAGGTAACTTTAAGCATCTCAGGAATTGTAGTATAAAATGTCTTGTACCAAAAGTTGTGTGCTGAAAAGCTAATTTTCCTTTGGATTCCATATTTTTTCACTAATGAAAGCTCGTGTCGATTGGTGTGGGTTTTTTAGTCTTAATGAATGTAGCATAAACAGGACACAGATTTAAAAAAATACAGATTATAAAGGTTGTAAAAGATAAACTACACATTTTTAATAGAGCGCAACCAATCGATAGCTCTGGTGTTAGTTCATGTAATTTAGTAGGTAAAACCTCCCGGAAATTTGGTCGTTGGACAATGGTTAACAATATGTTCTATAGATTCCTCATTATCACACCTATCACACAGCGGATTTTGCGCTAGGTACACCCCATTTAAATAATATAAAATTACATCGCCTACGACCAGCACGTATACAATTTAATTCAACCCATATCATCAGAATGATGGAATGCAGGAAGGGTATTAGTAGGGTTCATAACCAAAGCTATGTTAAAGACCTTTTCGTTTGTCCTAATTGGGTGGTGCGATGTTTACCGGAAAAATGAGTGCGAAACCACGCCATTGAAAATTGTACCCTTATGCTATTTATGGGCAAGTAAAATGTAGAAACTTCTAAACGAGGGTGTCGACTACAGGATTTAACTTCGCGCTGATTTAAACAAGCTTTAAATTGCGTAGGTATATGACATCATCATATGTAAGGAATCTTGGATTTACAGCAAAGCAAAGTTTAATCGGATCTGTGGGTGATTTAAAGTGAATCAAAACCAAAATAGTCGCTAGTTTTGTGATGAGAGTCCAGCCGTTCAGAAGATACCAACCGGGAAGTAGGGCCAGAGGGTGATAAAGATCTTCTTTCACCAGAGGAATAGGTGAGCGAAAGGGTGCTAAAGTATTCCTATAATCTTCGAAGAAAATCGTACCGGCCCCAGGTGAGCGACTCCGTTTATTGTAGGAATCCCACCCTCTCCGATAAAGCAAAAGTGGTTACAAGCAAATCCCTGGCCTAAATAGAAGAGGATCTCTACGCGATTGCCACCCCGGTTAAAGAATGAGGGATCCTGCTCTTCGTCGCCTAAACCACTAAGCCATCCCTCATCCGCCAACAAAAGGAGAAACGACGGAGGTAGAAGATGTCTTCGAATTCTACGTACCGTCGCCATCCCCGAGGAAGGGGTGATATGTACCTATGTAACGAAATCAAATTTTATATCTTTAAAAATATTAAAAATTCCCATTTAGATTTAGCAATCACGCGATCATCACAGCGCAAGAATACCGGTCTTCCAGTAGTTCCCGGTACCTTCATTAGGCCGGCCGCACAATATTGAACGCAGCACAGCATAGCACAGCGCAGCAGAGGAAAACTATTCCTCGACTCTGCGACTAAACCAGAACACACCATCTGACATTTGAGATCTCTTCAAACACTTCCTGACAATTATTAACGATTCGTAACTGTATAATTCGACCTGCATTAAAACTCTCCGTAATCTCATTGTATTTCATACAATTTAATCAAAACTGTTGTAATATGCAGACACTGATAAATGATGTAATGATGTAATATGCAGACACTGATAAAGTCGTTCATAAGGTAGGAATATATCAAGACAATGGCTATTCAAAGATACGATAGTTTAATAATAACACAATTAATATTTCATTAGAATTTCTAAAATGATCTAATCTGGAGAAAATGGTATTACGTTCATTGTAACCAAAATACTAATGAGATAATTCATCTCTAATGACTCTAATTTGAAGTTAATGTTTTTCTAATTGCAGTACTAACACTGTTCTATTGTGGTTTTGTATTTGAATTCTGTTTGTTACCACATTTACTAGATACATAATGATTGCTGAACATTGTATAGTTTGCTGTCTCGCATACTTCTTTGATTTCGCAAGATTTTCAGGAATATTAACCTTTCAAGTTAATTGTTCCCATAATAACGGAAATAACGAGGTAAATGTTAAATTTTCGAAAATTCAGTCTGGAGTTGTACTAACTGGACTAACAGGGATACTGCTGGCAGGTTTTGTCAATGGAAAAATAATGCTTGAATCGTTCGACGAAAGTATAAGTGCATTATGGGTATCCCACCTCATTCATTTATTAATTTGCTTTAAATCATTTCTTGTGATCTGTGTATGTTTACTTCAAGCACCAAAGTACAAAAGGATCATTTTGAAAACACAATTGCTTATGGATCAATGGTATTACTGGGCGGGTGAAAATATTCTAACGTTGGAAAAAGTCAATAGTATAAGAAAAAAATCCATGCTGTATTGCGGCATTGGTACGACATTACTAATTTTTTATTTCATTAATGTCGGCTATGGAAATGAAGGTTACGAAATATACGAATTGTTTTTAAGACTTATCAACATTTGGAATTTCTACGTTGACTGTGTCTTGGTTTTTCAATACCGAATTATAAACGAATTTCTTTTTGCTTCGATACAAATGTACCAAAATAATTTAAAAACATATATGATGACGTCTTCTGATAGCAGAACACTTAAACGAAAATTGGTGGGAACTAGACTTTTGCACAACAAATATATGTCAATTGTAAAAGAACTAAATGATTGTTATGATCCTAATCAGCTGTTAGTTATTTTGTTTTCGGTAATTATGGGAGTTGGTGACATTTCACTTATCCTCACATCAGTGGTCGTCCAGTGTAGACATTTAATCACGACTGTAATGGTATTTCATCTTACCATTCCCAGTATATTACATTTGTGGTCACTTTACAACAGCGACACTTTGATGAATGTGGTAAGTTACATATGCTAGCTATATTTTACATTGCTTTAGCACTGGTAATGAATCAGTCATTATTTTAAAAGTTAGTTGCTTTTCCCTTTCATCAACAGACTTGTGCTTGTGTCATTTTGTATGCACGTATCGTATAACAAAGCCTCTTTATTTTCTTTTAAAAAAATATGGCAATAAGTAGGAAGTGACAGAAAGCGAATAAGTAAAAATAATGATAAAAGAACTAGTAAAAGAGAACGAGAAGAAACTGGATGAAATGAAATCAATGATGAGTGAGGCAGTAAAGGGATAGAGAAAATAATAGGTGTTTTCTTTTTGCACGTTGTGTTTGACTTAAGCCAGTCCTGTCAATAACACACCATTCGTTTTATAAAAATAATTTGACTCAGTTCTCAATAACCCTATTCGTTTTAAAAGCTTTATTTAAGTTTTATATTAACCTGTGGCAGAAATGTCTTATGACGCAAGGCACTTCAATCACGTGATAATTGTGACTTTGACTGGCCCTATGGCTGACAGAAAAAGTTCTTCGGAAAAGTTAAGAACTGAAATAAATCGTTCTAAAATGAAAACACCTAATGAAACACTCAGAACAGATGAGAATTCTAGAGAAAGACAATGTGTCATTCAAAAGAGAATTGATAGAGATAAGACAAAACGTAGAAAAGATGAAAGTAATATAAAGAGAGAAGGAACAAAACACTTCTTCCTAACAAATTTCAAATTTTACACTACGTTGACAATACTTAATTATATCTACTTAATTTTTCAAAAAGATTGGACTTTTTTACAACTTTCATAATCAGATACCTTCTCTTAAGTAAAAATTCGGGGAATACGGATTAAACTTAACTTCAGTTATTTTAAATATCAATATTAAATGAACCATATTTTGCAAGTTAACGTCTCCGCTATGATAATTTTTGGTTGATTTTAATTAGTTCCGGTCGACAAAAATGCTAAATCCTACGGTGATGAGTTTTACCTTTACGAAGTTTATTAATCAACTACAGCCGTCGAGTTAATTCATATTTCGGATGCGTGGAGGGTGAAACCCATTCAAAAATCCTTCGTACACATTTATTAATCCCTTATGAATGTCAACAGGATTGACATTCTCAGCAGCTAAAAATTGTATAACTGCACACAATTCTTTGGCAACGCCATTGCGAACAATGACGAAAGCTTTAGAGTTGGAAGACTTAAATTACTACTTTTAAACCTCGTTCAGGGTGTAAAATTTGGATACAGATCGAATCCTGATTTCATTTGAAACAGCCTCAAATGTTTACTTTGCAGCGTAATAAATACTAAACCATTGATTGTTTTTAGAACGACGAATTGCTGTCATTTCTGTTTAAATATAAAATCAGTAAGTTAACAAGATCAAATGCAGCTGAAGTACGTTCATACATTATTTACTTTATAAATTTGTATAATTGCGTTATTTCAGGTGGAACTGCTTATAAAAGCTTTAATTTTGCGAAAGCCAATTATGAGCGCTTCAGAGTTTTTCATAATCCATCCACTACTCATACCACCTGTAAGTTACTATTTCAATCTATTTAAACAATGCTATTATTAAAAATCATACTGGAAAATGGGGGTCCCAAAATTACCTACCTGGATAATGTTTTTATGCGCTTACTCAATTGACAATACAAATATTCTTTGCGAAATAAACAACATAAAAAAGATGGGGAACAAGCATTTTTCCACATACAAATTGCCATTTTATCATAATTTTTGTGGTAAGAGCGAATCTAGTAGGTACTTATATAGGTACTATAGTGTATAAAGCTTTGAGAAAGGACTTTCTCAAAGGTATAAAGTCAATGGTACTAATAACTACTATATATTCATAAACTTGGAGTTTATATGTATCTGTTTGTTTATTATTTATTGTGATACAACGGAATACCGAAGGATCTCCGATATTGCCATAACTATTTTGATGACATGTCTTGGTCAAAAACCATGTGGTAGCCTAAAATGGTGAAATTCGCATCGATTATTTATTTATTTATTATTTTCCCCACGAAATTGATACATAAATAACGATCTTGGATAAATTTTGCTTTTGACCTGGGCAACGGATTGGAATTGTATTGTACAGTATTGGATAAGCTATAACCTATAGTAAAAGTCGTAAAAACCAGTATACAATATTTTGAAACGATTAGTAGCTTCTAAAATCAGTTATCGCGCACACGGATGGATGGACGAGCAGACAACAATACAAAACTAAGGATATGCGGATTCGTAATAATGATTTAAGACCAACTTCAAGACTGAACTACCCATGTGCTGGATTAGGGAACGGGCTCTATTTCATATTTACTTTCTTCTTAATACTACTTCATTTATAATTCTATTAGTTCTGATTTTGCTTCTACTTTGAAATAATTGGGCACTTCTCAAAAAGGTTGGCTTTAAACTGTTCAGTATTGTTCCTCATATACCTACTCATTCTTTTATTTACTTATTCATTGTCTAACTTTCCACTAGTTTTGATTGTTATTCGCAGATAAGTATTTTTTCCAACATCCCTTATGAAAATGACACTTTCATAACTCAATGTAGTGAGGAAAATAGGCGTTTGCATCACTAGTGAGAAAAGCTCGGTTCCATAGCAACGTTAGAATACAAAATCAGCAACTAAATTCTTGAAAAAATAGGAGAGTAAAATAATCTAATATACAGGGTATATCACGGAACACGTTCATTAGAAGTTTGTGGGGTCCCTTATTACTTACGAATTTGAAACTTTCAAGTTAAGGATAACCCATAGCCTTCTATTGTTCTAAAATATTGTCGATGTTGTACAACTTCCGGAAAGACCGGAAATAGCCATTCATCTTCTTATTTTAAATGGAACACCCTGTATATTATTGCATTTTTTGATTATACAATCGATTCTGCGTTAATCTGTATTAGATTATCCTATACCTATCTTCAACTGTTTTTGAGGTATTATGATTTTTTTTTTAAATTTGCGCTTTGCGGAGGGATGTTTAATAGCCCACCTTTTGCTCTTCTTTGAACGCAAAACATACATACTTTACAAACACGAAGTAAAAGCATAAGGGTTCACAAAATGCATTTGTAAACCTATCACAGATTATACAGGGCGTTCAAAATTAGTGGCAAAGTTAAAAAACTTCAAACACCAAAAAGTCATTTTTTTCAAATGGAGCACCCCGTATATTTGTACATATTTGGAAAACGATTTAATTTACGTATCGATAAACTATAGGTATCCCTATACCTATCTTTAGCGGTTGCTTGGTATTGCACAGATTTTTGACTGTAATACTTATGACGAAGACACGCTGACAGTCTGTACCTGTCCTCCTCATACATTCCGATTCCTACTTCCTCTTCTATAGCAGAGCCGTGCAAGTAACAAACGGTTATTTTATCATCCAGCATCCATTCGTCTGTTCTATACGGTTCTATCGGATGGTATCTACGTTTGTGAGAAGTGATTTCTTTATTCCACCCGAAATCATTTCTAAGGCTTGAATTTTGGACATACGCGTAAGTACCGTGCAAGTTATTTTATACAAATGCGTTTTGAATGCCAAGATCTCGTCTAGTTCGATCTGATCCTGTAATAGTGTTCAAAAAATTTCACATATTCCCTGAAAATGAATTGGTTTGAATTTATTCACCGCCGATTTAATTTTTGTTTGACTTATAATTGGTTTTGCTAGGTTTTGCTACTTTCCAATTGCCCCGCGTTTCATCGAGTTAAGAGTATATTGATCGATACCCTTGTAGTATTTCTTCCAGGATTCTCTTTTTACTCCGCTAATAGCATTATTATTGTACTCTGTGACAGAAACCCGGCATGGTTCCTACTTACCTGTTTTATTGTAGAGTCCTTTTTTCCGTGCGAGGTTCTCTGTACAGTGACTTTATTACAAACAGTGACGACAAGCGGCGATTATCCGCCATTAAGAGGCAAAATTGTGGGCGGGTTTATATGAACTCAACGGTGGTATCCTAGCAACCTTCTAAATCCAAATAAAAATGACACGTAAACACAGTCAGGCCGCCATTAAGATGCAAAATATACCACGGCCAATCAAAATCGATACCACGCTTGTCGTCACTGTTTGTAATAAAGTCACTGTAGTTCTCTGTTTCTTCAACGGCCATCTGGCTTCGAAGGCTTGAATTATGGCTTTTCTCGAAGTAAATAATAAGCAATATCCGAATAACGTTTTCTATTGGCAAAAAAAATACATAGACATCCACCTTGAATATGAACTCACAGGCGACATTTATGGGTACATACCATCGACATATAGAAATGGACTGCGCGTGGTTATGCTAAGCCCGGATACTGCAGGTGAGAGAGAGGGTAAACGTGGAGGCCTAGTTCTAGCTTTATCTGTCGCGTATCTATTGGTTGCTGCATTTTAATGGGAATGCAGCGACCAATAGATACGCGACAGATAAAGCTAGGGGAATGCAGCGACCAATAGATACGTGACAGATAAAGCTAGAACTAGGCCTCCACGTTTACCCTCTCTCTCACCTGCAGTATCCGGGCTTAGCATAACCACGCGCAGTCCATTTCTATATGTCGATGGTACATACATATAGGTACATACTATGTAATACCTAGGTTTTATATTTGATCGCGGAAAATCAATGGAAAGTCTAGAATAAAAGCATAGGTTTGAAATGTATTTTAATAGATAGGAACCAATTTTTAATAAAGTACCTAGTATTTTTTTAACTTTTAACTGTTTGCAGATACTAGGAACTGTAATTACCTACATATTCGTTGTGCTGCAATTATTAGCAACGTGGATAATAACAAATTCCTCTACTTGCTGAACTGTACAGAGAAAAGGATTAGATATGTATTTTGAAATTTTTTTCTTGCAACATGTCAAAAACAAATTCCTTGTAATCACCAAAAATTTTACAATATATCTCTTAAGACATGTACAAGTACTGGTCGTACGGAGAAAGATTGCCCCAAGGTCGGATGCGCACTCGTATAATTGTAAATTTTCCAAGCTTGGCAATCATATGATACCAGTGGTGTCGCCGCTAAATTCCGTTTAATTAGTAACATCTGGCTTGAATATTAAAAAAAAAGATTTTTGTCTTAAATGAGTATATGTGATTTAATTTTACATGTACACGTATTTTTTCTTACTTGTTACTAAAATATAAATTTAAAAACACTGCGAGTTTTATTTCCTCATAAAAAGCAACGCCAGTGTTAAACGTGGAAAAAGCAGTTTACATGCCGATCGCTTCCGAATACACGAAGTTCACCTGCGCACCCGAAGCAATCTTTCTCCGTACGACCAGTAGATTATTACTATTGTTGATAAGTATAATATAGCTTGCATTTGCATTTGTTTTATCGCATTTTTATACTTTAATTTACGTTATTATACGATTTCGGATTTACCGATAAACGGTGCTGTAATTTGCAATGTAGAAAACATATTTGAGTAAAATTTGTCCGTGTACATGGTAAGAGTTGTTTGTGATTGTGTTTGTGGTGCATCAATTTGTGCCAAATAAAGGCAGGGGAGAATAATGTCTGGACATAACTTTAACAACGGCGAGGGCGAGAGCCGGAATCAACCACGTGTGACATACTGATAAAACTTGACCGTACAAATAAATCCTTGCAAGGGATGAAGGAAGAATGCTACACTTGATGCAGCATCAAGTTTGTTATCTGGTTTGACGAAAAGTAGGTAAGTATTCAAAATTTACGTAATGAAGGGCTTCAAAAATAAGCCAAATATGTATGTGATAATTACATACATCTTTGGCTTATTTTGGACATACAATTTTACATTGTAATTCGATGTCCATTCAAAGTAATTTCTCTGTTTAGAGGAAAAGAAAAGTAAAAAAATGGATGGGGAGATGGCTGAGGGTCTTGTATTGTTTATGTACCTATTTTATATTAGGTAATTAAAAGTCACTTGATGTACACTAATAGCATTGGCTAATTTAATTAGCCTGTGCTACATAGTTTATTCAAATTCAATATCATCTCCAAAATATGGCGACATGATCTGTTTACATGTCTCAATGCAAAGCCTGGAGTGGATGAGTACGTGAGTGGGCAGTGTTTCAACTCATATCTGTAAGTGTTTCTTGATATTCCATTTCACGTTCACTACAAGTCTATGCCGAGAAGTCCTTTAAACTAGAATGCGTCAAAGTTTATGAGAGAATTATGAGTGAAACAAGTGTCAAAAGGCGCCAATTCTCATAGAATTCTAATTTCAACCAACTTCAAATCTGTAACTAATTAATGGCATGTACTATATACAATATATATGTATATAACTATCCCCCCCCCCTCCTCAGACACAAGCACCCCGGATTCTGCACAAATGAGCCATTGTTTTTCTTTCCACGCTTAAGGGAAAAGGGAGCAGATAGGGTGATAGGGAAAGAAAACGTGTTTTTTCCTTTTTGTAATTGGATGCGTCTAAACCCTGTAGGCTGTAACAACGACCAACACACAGACACACAGACATACAGACATCCGGACAAACTCAGTAACCAACTTTTTGAAGTTGGTTGATAAAAGAAAGATCTCAGATACAATTTTATCAGACTTTCTAGTTTCCTCTTAGGAATAGTGCTGGAAGAAAGCTCTGTAGCACGCCCTTTCTCTCATACATAATAATCCTGAGGTGAGGTTTATGTACTTAAAAAGCAGTCTGCAAAGCTCAGCAGCACAAACAGTCTGCGACAAGACCAAAGGCCATTCCTAACACTCCTCAAGTCTAGTTTTCGAACCCAATTGCAGGTCATATTTTCTATCCACAGCACGGTGAATATTATTAGATCGCATGATAATAAATGGCACAGAACAAGAGTTATCTTTGACAATGGGAGCCGCTCCAGCTAAATTACGGTTAAAAAGGGTGCCGTGTAACGCTAGGACAGTGGAAATTATGATCAGTGGTATAAGAGTGTAGAGCTTGCCATACTTCGAAATGGATAAATAATACCATGTGACGGGTCCGGCTTTTTATTGGACGTAAGGGTCTTCCAATTTCAATTTTGTCTGACGGTTAAGTACCTACCTCAATTAATCAAACAATTATTCTTTTAAGGGAAAATAGAAATGGCCCGAATGGCTAACGAATTTTAAGCATTTGTGTTTAGTTAATTAATTTATCAAAATGCATACCTTTATTTAAGTTTTATATAGGTACATGCTGATCATGAAACTATTCTATTGAAGTTGAATATTGTTATTATGTTATCACTTCAAGGTGGTCAGCTTAATATTAAAGTTCAAATGTGCGCGTCGTGCTATTCCTTATTTCCGGACGAGTTCGTGTTTGATAGTGTTTTTGGTGGTAAGTTGAATTTGAATGATAAGTTCTTCTTATCATTCAACGGTGGTAAAAATTCGACCTTGCAACATACATAGGTACAGCAATGCAAGAGGCGAATGATGAAGAACGTGTATTTAGTTTTGATTAGTAGTTTAAGTTCTATTTTTCAATATATTTATTAATCAGCTACGTTTTATTTTTGATCACGGTAATGAGTGTTAGCTACCAATGCAGCGCATTCAACCAACCTTGAAAATGGTACCTACACATTGTACCAGTGTAATTCCATTAATTCTGCCAAACAAAAATACTAATCACTTCCATCCTTACTCCCTTCCTCAAAGTGACTATAAAAGCTTCCACAGTTGCCGCTTTAATGTGAATGCAGGTAGCCCTTTCCTGTAGTACCTATATTTCAATTTTTCTTGGCTATCTGTGTTTTCTTCAAAAAGATTACGTTTGTACATTTTATCTATAGAGTGTTTGTCTAAGATGTTTCTACCGTGGTGGGTGCAGTCATAGTTTGATAAAATCAATGTATAATTTTCTCACACAATTTCTTCTTCTTGACCCATTCAGCATAAAATTGCAGAGCGACCAGAACGTAAGTTACAATGGTACCCGAGATCTAAAAATTCAGGCTCAAATAAAAACTGAAACAAAAATTAAACATAATACCCACTGACGCTAGTAATCCAGTGTCAATTATAAAAATATCAGACGCTTTTAGTATCGGTTTATGTATATTTAAAGTTTTAATAAGCATTTCAACCTAAAATCGATAGAAAAACATAAGTGTGCTATAAGTTTATTCATAATGTACTGTATCTACCTGAGCTGATTCATCCTTTGCAAGTTTGCTGATAGGATACTTGAAGAGAAACGAAAGGATATCTTGAGACTGAAAAAGGAAAAGGTTTTGGTTGGTTTTATTTTGTTTCATTAAAGATACCTAACACTCACCACAACATTTATTTTGTCCGATACCACCAAATAGACGACAATAATTGAAGTTATAACATATACTCGTAGCGTAACAAGCACATCTGGATTGCCATACCCGATATACGTCAAAACAACTGAATAACTGCCAAGTATTAGAATAGCAACCAAAATAATCCACCATATCACAAATGAAGGATTAACAAAGAAATTTAGCTGTCGATAGTTATATACCAAACACACATACATACGATTGAGTCTCTTTACGCTGACAGCAAAAGGTAGTTCTACAAACATTTTGTTCTGATAATACCTTTCATGATCCATCAACGTTTTTTTAATTTTTTTGAAGCAAATTTGAAGAAGAATTCGATATAATTCTGTTGTGAACATGCACTGAAATAACATAGCACTTTGTATCATGTTACTTAGAAAACAGAATAAAATGTAGATCGTTATCATGCTAGTATCACCATATTTATCACTTTGCCATATAATAGCCAAAATTCCAACGACTTGAAGTACCATAATAATTGTAATCAATAAGTAACACTTAAATAAGTAAGACTTCATAGTCTTCTTATCTATCATACTAAAAAAGGTATAATATTGACGAGCTTCGACAATAGCTACAAGTCCGTTTAACTCGATTAATTTATCATTATATTTGATTATTGAAAAGAAAGAGCAATTTATACCTTGAGCTTGGAACAAAATTTCGATGATTTTGATAATTTTCTCAGTGCTATCGACCGTTGTTGTCAAATATAAATCGACTATGTTAAGTAAGGTAGCTGTGACAAATACTAATGTAACCATAAATGAAAATACCAACAGAAAGTTG
This sequence comes from Pyrocoelia pectoralis, assembly GCA_036250285.1. Classification (NCBI taxonomy): domain Eukaryota; kingdom Metazoa; phylum Arthropoda; class Insecta; order Coleoptera; family Lampyridae; genus Pyrocoelia; species Pyrocoelia pectoralis. The sequence goes on along the minus strand of CM070080.1, from coordinate 18,657,445 downwards.
GATTTCTGAAATTTCGCTACAGATGAGACGTGGGCTGTATGAGGACAAGTAATTTTAAGTGAATTGTAACCGCATACACATCCAAATATTAAAATTGGAGACAGCAAACACGCTATGCAATCACTTATTTTTTCTTTTGCCGACAGCTTTGCCATGCTTAACTTTAAAGAAAAGGAAACTGAACCTTGTGTACAAAGCACCTACAGTTAGGTACACGAATGATGTGACTGAAAGCAATTTAGTAGTATATTCAATGCTCCAAAAATAGGTTTGTTTGAGCTGCGTATGCAATTATTTCCATAATTTATTCAAATATCTATTCTCCCCCAAAATTGAAATATTTGTGTACCTATACCCACACTTAATTTTTGGCCAGTCAGCCAGTCAGACGAGAAATCAATAATAACCTACGTTAATTAAAGCAACTAATTGATATGTCTTTATTAATGGCGCGACAACCAATCTACAAAAGTAGTACATACTTAATTGAATTACAAATAAAGATAAATAAAAACAAGAAATATTAGCAGATTTCGAATCGGTAACAATTATAACAATAACATCAAGTAGGTAATTCCATTTAAATGTTTATTTGCAATAGAACAAAACACCGCTGGAGCCAGCTCGGTCAGGCTCGCGCGAGCCGGTTGTTAAATTACCCCTAAAACCAACAAATAAGCCATTTTAATAGTATGTTTATGCAAAATATGCACAGCGCGCCGATCGTCCGATGTGCCACACACTCGCAAACATGCGCAACCAATAAACTATATAATACAGTTTATTGTGCGCAACACACTACACACATCAGGTGCGTACGTAAAATAGTGAGTCACAAGTTGTGAAGCTTCGTCACACTGCACATGGTATCGCCCAACGCCCGCTTTATTATTTCCTTCGTTACTTGTTGCAACTTTATTTTTTTTATAATTTGTTCGTTTTCTACAGATTATATTTACTATAAAAACTTACTTTGTTTAATTCTTAGTCTAATTTTTTTTTGTTTAAACAAATTTTTATGTTAAATAACGACCATATTTAACATAAAAATTTGTTTAAACAAAAAAAAACACGCCAAGAGTTTATAAAATTAACTTACTAATGACAGTTATAGAGGTTTATTCCCTCCAACAAACTAACTCATCCATACCATCTAATCACCATCCAAACACCAAGATTTTAATATGTACCTACTATGTAACTTATGATTAAGCCCACAGATAATGGGCGAAACGTTAAGTAATTTTTAAATAAAGACGGAAATAATTTAGCTGGTATAATTCTTCCAACCTATACAAAATTAGATAAGGATTACCAAGAAACACCGTCAAATCGAAACGGTTACAAACATTTAAGTGAAATTACCTACTCGTCTTAGAAATTAATAAAACGAAAAAACTGAAGGCTGTTAGGTATACTGGTTTTACTATAACATAATAAAAAATTAACAAACCGGTGTTGTTAACAGGGCATCTAACCAGAACGAAACCGTAACCGAAAACCGGAGAAAACCGCTATTTCATGCAAACTGAAAACCGTTATTTAGCCGAAACCGGTCTCTTGTAATAACCGGAAACCGAAACCGCAACCGCTATTTCAATATCAATTAACCGGTTTAATAGCGGTTAAATTTCGTTCTTCATGTACAATCCTCCTGTCTGCCGTCAAAAGCGTGGGAGTTGTCAGTTCAGCATACTCAGTTACTCCCAAGCGTGGAATGTGGAAGGGTGTTTATCACCTTCCGTCATTGTTGCACTTTATTATTTAAAGTTAACCTATTTATTATCTCCGACATTGAAGTTGAAAAAAATTCTGAATAATCATGAATTATTATTATTACTACATATTTCCCAACTCCCCCTTTGTTTGAACTATTTAAATTTTATGTCAAAATTTAAAATACGATCACCTTTTGAAGCAATATTTCAGCTAAATAAATAAAATCATAAATAATCAAATATTTCTGAAGCAGTTATTATAGTTTGCAGATTTCATTGTTCTGGTTTTCTTTACCGGTTTATTACCGGTTTTTTTAACCGGTTTCTTGCCGATTTTCTTAACCGCTTTTCCTAACCGAAAAAAGAACGGGTTACTAGTATTCAAGAACGGAAACCGTAACCAATAAAAATGTGAAGAATGAAACCGAAATGAAAACCGAAACTGTTATTTTCAGCAAACCGAAAACCGTAACCCAACCGTTATTTTTTTCGGTTAGATGCCCTGGTTGTTAACGATTCAAAAACAAAATATTTAACGTGAAATAATTCTACTGGCGATATTGAAACTAATGAAAGTGCACGCACTCACAAAAATTCGCGTATCTTCTTTATTTGGAAAAATTAATTACCTAATACATGTTGACATTTTTAAAAAGTAGTGTAAAAATATACAAGGGGTTCTATTTAAAAAAGTCAAGTAATTTTTAGTTGAAGATAGGCAATTTTTTTTTCCTCGCCCTGTGTATAACTGGGAAATTTTTTTAATATGATTGGGGGAAAACTTTTCGAAATTTGAAACTCATTGGTGAAAACCGCACATTTCTATCTTATTTCGTTTGGTCAATAATCACGTTTAAAAGTGTCAGTTTCAACCAGTGAACTATATTGTACATATATAACTGGAAGGATAACGTCGAATATAAAAATTGACCCGTTCTGTTAGAGCAAGATGGACGTTAGTAGGGGGAAGGCTATCCTTATCTTACTACATTTCTCTTATGGATATTAAAAATAATGTTTGGTTAAGACACTTAATTCATGATTAATTTTTAAAATTACAATTATAACATAAGTGTACAATAATTATATATACAAGAGTGAAATTTTTAATATTTTGTCTTTATTTCTCATTATTAAGTATTAACCACGCCTTCGCACGTTTATACAAATACGTTAGAAAGAAATAGGAATCCACTACGCAGCAGCGGTGCTTGTCTAACAGTCGAGGACAAGTTACGAAAGCATTTTGCAGTAACCGTTATCCTTCCAGTTATATATAAAGTTCACTGGTTTCAACTGGGACACCGTGTAATACCTATATGAAAAAAATGAAAAAAGGTTATTGAATGATGTGGCAACACTTGAAATGGTGTGGCGTATATGCATCACAGCCATAGAATAAATCACAGCCCACAGGCCACAGGTGTTTAAAGTTGTATGCAGGCCGAGGCCGTAGGCATAGAAAAAAAACCCTACAGGCCGTAGGTAATATACTTTTTAATGCAGGCTCGGTGATGAGTCGAATTACCTCAGACAGGCGATCGGGATAAGACTTAATAAAATGTTAATATTTAATAAAATGTCAATTTTTGAGTATACCTTCAAACAGCTGTAACTAGCGAACTATTTGTCGTACGAACTTCTGCTGACGCTCATTTTACAGGTAGGTACATTAATTATCTTTAAAAAACTATAAGACACTTTATTGTCTACACGTAGTCAAATGTCAAAACATAGTTATTTGCAAAGAAACGCTTGAAAATGAGAATTTTTCATTATTTGTTCCTCCATCGCCTTATAAAGATCACCAAAATGATATTTCGTGTATACGTGTAGATTCAAAATTTAATTCTCTACAACTTTTATTATATGCACTAAGTACGTAGAATTAATAGTTTTCCACTTATTATTGATTTTATTATGCAAAACGAGCAGCGATTGTCTTAGAAAAAGGTTTGTTTAAATGATTATATCTCTGTCAATATTAATCGTATGGAAATGTTTAAAAAGAAAATTATTCGTAATTAAATTCTCTACAACTTTTATTTGAAGCATTTTGCGATACGCATGGCCATTCTCGAGATATAAGCGAAATACGCGCGATGCGCGCACGTGTTACCGTTTCGCGGCAAAACAGTCGACATTTAAAAAAAATCTATCTGGGCTCCTATTGGTGGTAGAGATAAAAATAAAACATCAAAATGTGCGAAATTTGTCAGCTACAACTTTCTTAACGTTTTTGTTTTTGATAAAATTGATACTTTTTCAGTTATTTACGAAAACCTGTTTTTTGACACTTTTTCACAACTTCGTCGGCCTCCTGCATCTTAATAACTTACCAAGGTCGCGCGGTCTGACGATCAGTTACTTTATTAACAGTAAGAAACTATCTATGGTAAAAAAATTATAGTGTATACTTTCACTAGCCGAAAAAAATGCCCTTAGCTCCCGGACTACTATGCCTTAGGTCCCACAGAATTTGGTCGCCGACCAAAAATTCAATACCACGTTGGTAGATAGAGCACGTCTTACAAGAACGACCGTCCACAAGCAACCAGGACCGTACGGTTTGAAATTTCAACCCGGCTTTATTTAAACTTTTGGTCGACGATTAACGGTCGGTGACTCATAACATTTGAAATTTTTTTACTAACTTGATATATAATTTATTATTTTTTTTAAAGTAATTTATCATTGTTAAGTATGGATGGGTGGACAGTCGAGGAAGTGGATGAATGAAGTTGTTTAATTTGCTTAATTTGTTTAATTTACTGTGGGTACCATAAATACCGATTTTATTTATGGTGTGTATGTAGAAACCTGCAGAATTATTATCGACTTTAGTACGACATTTAAAAATCGGTTGGTCTTGCAGGGTCTTCCCTATGCGACGGTTGTTTAATGTTTGGTCGGTCGAAGTTGGACGGTTGCGGATGGCCATGGTTGGTCGTCTCTCTGTGCGACTGCCGCCTTATTGTTCACAATAAAACATGTTGGTCACACTACACTGTACCTATACACTATACAGGCTTTCAGATACATCAATTACATGGTTTAGTTATTGCTGGAAAATATCTCTTTTAAGCAAGAAAGAAGAATTTTTTGCAACTGCCAAAATTATAAAGACATGTATGTAGTTAAAATTTGTGAATACTTAACTGATTTGTTCTATGATCATCTTTATCTTGCTATCATGAGAACTAAACATATAACCATTGTGTTTGTGATTACAATATGATGTAACTTTATAGGATAAAAATTATAGTCCGGGAGCCAGTGACCGTTTAGACTTTAGAGTTAGTCATTTTACAAAAGCTGAAAATTTTTCCTAAGCTTTATTTAGCATCCCTAGTAAGAAAATGGACTTCCAGCCACTGACCTGATACAGGTCAGTGCTTCCAGCTGGCGCACTTGCGGGGGGTTTAGCTGCGGCAGCCCCCCAAACATGTAAAATATTGAGTGCCAATCACTTGCGTGATACTAACATTTGTGGGGAGGCCGATCACGCACATGTTGCGTGATGTGTCCGTGTCTGTTTAAGGCAGCATATTCGCTGCGGCGTGGCTCAAATAGTTGTTCTCGTGTCGGCCTGCTGAGAAGAGCCTTAATAAACTAAAAGTCGACCCGTTTCTGACAATCATTACGTAGCCAGGGAATGTGTTAAAAAAAATTAATACCACAAAAGCTGAAACTTTGCTAACATGTTGATTGTTATAAATAAATGGAAAACGGTAGCCAGCTAAAGTAATGGTGGGGGATTATGTGCCAGCTGGACACTTTTCCCTCACTAAATGTAAAGCTGGATATTTGTTTCGTTTAACTTATTAAGTTATCTGTTGTAGCGGCGCACCCAGGGGGGGTTTTGGGGGTTCAACCCGACAAATACCTTCGCCTTCAAAATTTAGCAATATTGCTGTACCGTAGGTAGTGTAGGTATACAAAAAAGTGTTAGATACGCACCACGCACCACTTTGTTTCTTCGATGAAGTTAGATAGTGCGCTTAACTTTTCTCAGATATGTTTGGACCCCCCCCCCCCCCCCCCCCCCCGAAACAAAAACCTGGGTGCGTCCCTGATCTGTTGCATTACCAAATTTCAACTCTTGCGGAATTGTTACATTTAGTGAGGGAAAAGTGTCCAGCTGGCACATAATCCCCCACCATTACTTCAGCTGGCTACGGTTTTCCATTTAGGTATTTATAACATAATCAACATGTTAGCAAAGTTTCAGCTTTTGTTAACACATTCCCTGCCTACGTAATGCTTGTCATATTTGTCAGAAATCGGTCGACTTTTGTTTATTAAGGCTCTTCTCAGCAGGCCGACACGAGAACAACTATTTGTGAGCCACGCCGTAGCGAATATCCTGCCTTAAACAAACACCTACACATGACGCACCATCTGCGTGATCGGCCTCCCGACAAATGTTAGTATCACGCAAACGCTGCGTGATTGGCACTCAATATTTTACATGTTTGGGGGGCTGCCACAGCTAAACCCCCCCAAGTGCGCCAGCTGGAGGTCCATTTACTTACTAGGGATGCTAAATAAAGCTTAGGAAAAATTTTCAGCTTTTGCGGTTTTGGTCATTGGAAAAGGTCGCTGGCTCCCGGACTATTAAAACAAGTAGGTACCTATAAAAGGCCCAAATTCATATAGAATTTTAATTTCAACCAACTTCAAATCTGTAACTAATTATGGCATATACTATATACAATATATATGTATATAACTACCCCACTTCAGACACAACCACGCCGGATTCTGCACAAATGAGTCATTGTTTTTCTTTCCACCCTTAAGGGAGATGGGAGTGGAGAGGGTGACGGACGGTTTGTAAATCACGAAAAAATGTTAGAGGAAAAAAAAGTGAAAAAAGATCGTTTTTCTGCGGACGTGCAATTTTCCCCCTTTCCACCCCCAAAAAAGGGGTTGCAGTTTGGGGTGAAATTTGCAATTTGAGTATCGTTTTTTATGGAGAATCCAAAAGTAATAAAAAATAGGTGTTCCCATTTAAGTTTTGTAAACTCACCCCCGCTCCACCCCACAGGAGGGGTGAGGGTGATGTTTACGTATCATGACTCAATAGGTTTCAACAAATAAAGGAAACGTATTTTTTTCTTTTTGTAATTGGACTGTCAAAAGGGTGTATATTTTGACTTTAATGGCGTCCCGACGGCGAACGGGTGATCCGATCAAAAAATTTACAAGCGATTTGGAATCAGTGAAGAATTTCCTATAAGATGACACCACTTCCAGCTTTCTAAACCCTGTAACATCGACCAACGCACAGACACACAGACATCCGGACGAATTTAGTAACCAACTTTTTGAAGTTGGTTGAAAATACGATAATGATGAAATATGTTGCAAAAGATCAAGATGCGGATATTTTGACAAAACCACTCATGAGAATCAAGTTTGAAGTGTATTAATATTAATGCTTTGTTATATAATTTATTGTTTATATTAAAAATGTAAGCAACTGGCATCAGTGGTTTAAAGTAGTGGCACTTATAAAAACACTAGTTGTGCATAGCTTTGTTCATCTTGCCTTAGGTTATTCTGTTATTCTTGCTGTTATACTTAAAAGCATTATTCATTATATATTTAGATTACCTTTAAAGGGGTAAAGTTACAAAACAGTTCTTGTTTAATTAAGTATATATACATTTATAAATAATTTGATATTTATCTTCAGACATTGCAGTGAAATGTACTACTTAGGCCTCCATTGCAACATGTTCTCTGACTCTAGTTTCTCTCGTTTTTTCTGAAAAGAACAGGTTAAACTGAAGCGCGATTTACAAATAGCTCACCTTTCACTGGAATGGTAGGAACATCTGGTAAACTTTCTTCTTCACTCTCACTTTCGCGTGTTGGGAGCAAATCATTAGGAACATTAGGAAGTGTATGCTCTATTATGTCATGCAATTCAGCTTCAACCGCATCTTCATCTTCCTCTGTCAATGCGCCACTAAGCAATGCATTAATCTCCTCTTGTTTTTCAACACCTTCCCTTGTTTCCTCTAAAATTCTTTCAACATCTTCCAGGTTAAGTAATTGATTTACTTTTTTTAAAGCTTCGTTGCCTTGCTTGAGACCATTAATAACTTGCATTTCAACTTGCGCAAATTCCAAATCATGCGTCATACGTTCCAAATTTTCTAACTGTCCATCTGTACGTTCCAACAGTTGTTCTTGATATCTCTTCTTACGTAACAATAATTTAGCACGACTAAAAATTAAAATAATAGATATGTATCATAGAAAGATAAAAATACGGACTCTTTTTTGCCTTCTATTAATAACTGCTTTGCTAATTCCCTATCTTTGGCTAAGGCTAACTCAATTTTCCTTTGATACTGTTTTAATTTATCTCGTTGTTGCTTTAATTGCTAGAAAAATAAATATACAGGATTCTGTACATTTCATAGTTTGTAACTTACTAAAACGGCCTTATCTTGTTCTGTAATGCGTGAAACGTGCTTCTTTTTACCAAATATTATACCCATTTTGCTAGTTAAAGAAAATACTTTTTTATTATTATCAAATCATTATCACAGTTCACTGAATTAATAACAATTCATAGTGCAACACTTTGAGGTTAGGAATAATTTATGTGTCTAGTCTATGGCTTAGACCAAAGATCTGTGGTCTAAGTTGTGTGTTTACTGTGGTCACAGACAACTAACCAGACCCGCCACGCTTAAGCCGAGTTTTCATAGATACGAATTTCGGATGTTTTGTACAAAATCCGAATATTCGCAAAAAGTTGAAAAATTTTCAACTACAATACGAATTTCGGACGAATCGTACGGGTATTATAACATGTTTAAAGTTACAGACCTAACCTTAAATTACAAATTCCGGAAAACCTTAACCTCCTTAAGAAGTTATTGATTCCACTTTTATTTATCGATAATGAATACACTACATACATATTACTAGATTACTTTCACGTTAAATGTGAAAATTCCTGTTTGGATATTTTGAACTGTGTACGAAATTTCGTATGAATGAAAACTAAACTGTATACGAAATTTCGTAAGTACGAATTCGTAGGTGAAAAATACGAAATTCGTATCTATGAAAATTCGGCTTTATGAGTTGAACAAAACGCAGCTTTGCGCAACTAAACTAGATGTCACTACGGTCAGTTGCGCAAACAGTTGTCCAATTGAATAACAACAACTTGTTTATTTGTTTGGTCAACAGAAAGTTAGGTCAGTTATTTGCGTGGGTGGTACATACCTAAACAGAAGAAATGTCTTGTCATGTAAAAGATATAATAATAATTTAATTATACAGTTTGCGAATTTGCGATACGATCCTTTTAAGTTAAAAGGATCGTATCGCATGTTAAAAGTTTTAACTATGAAAGATCCTCTACTGCCATTTAGCACACCTGTGAGAAGCGTTATTATTTATGCTGATCATTCAATTGTGTATCTTTAATTGCTAAATTAGTAATTAGCGTAATAAGAAGTGAAAATATAAGCCGTCATTCAGTAAATTAGGTCTATCTCTTTAAATTTAAAATTTTATGCAAACTTTATCAATTTGTTCTGTTTACTACCTACGTCACACTACAGACAACCTTTAAGGTTGTATGTGTTTACGTTTACGTTAATCTGCAACTTCGAATAAAGCACACTACGATTAATTTTTTACTTTCATCCCTTTTTGTGTTTTTTTTTTGAGAATTATGTAATTATAAATATTATAATATTAAGGAATAATAATACTGGAAGACATCTCAAGTATTGTTAACGAATCTCACAGTGTAACATAAGATATGATATAAAGGACATTTAATGAATTACCTATTTATTTGTAACAGAGGTGTGACATGATGTGAAATCTAAATTTCTAAAACATCACTTTTTTTCTTTTTTATAAACTGTTTGTAGTCAAAAAATAATCTACAATGTGAAATTTAACCTCCCACAGATATATTTTTTTGATATCGCCGTTTTGGCTGAGTAGGCAACTATTAAGTAAATGGCACAGACAAATTATTGTCTGTGGTAAAATGGCAATGACAATTACAAAAATATATATTTATCTCCCTTTCTAAGATAGGTAGGTACATGCACTCTCATAAAGTTATGTTATTTTTTACAAGCCCACAAATACCTACCTAAAAATTTGATTTAAATATATAAAATTCAGGTTAATTTGTTTTATTTAAAAAGGGAAGAGGTAATATTGAATTGCATACCTATGATGAGCTACATTTAAAAAGTCATTCACCATTGTGATTGTTCTGTTATATGATATAATTGTTTATTATATGTATATTTTTAAAAAAGCAAACTAAGCTGTATGGGCAACTTGATGAGAAGTAATTTTTGAATATACCATGTAATTTGTGATTTTTAAGTGCACTCAAAACTTATTTCTAAGCTACTAATCTAGAGTCCCTATATAGAGAGAGTACCGCAATTGACGCCATTTTGACTCCAGAAAAGGGGGGGAAATTTGAATTGAAGGAAAGGTATTGGTGTGATAGAAAAATTATTACAACTGACAGCTGACAACTGAAAACAGCTGATCCCTGACAAGACAACCATAATATGCAGCTGCCATTTTAGCTCCAAAGTAACGCCCAAACCAATTGCGGTACTCTCTCTATATAGGGACTCTATACTAATCTAAATGACAGCGACATCTCATTACGATAATTATACTAAAACGGCATGACAAAAATTTAATACACGGTGGCGGGTCTGGTTAGTTGTCTGTGCTGTGGTCTAAGCGTTCGTACCATATATGTAATATATGTATAGCCCCTACAAACAAAATTCCCGTAAATAACATGTAAATTGTAAATTATTATAAGTGCGAGGTTGCTTTACAAGAGGTTGCACCAGCAGTGGCAAAAACGGAGAAAGTTTATTTAGAATCCCTGCGAAAGTGCGAACCTTAGTACTAGTAGTGGTTTGTGCCTTAGGGCCGATTGTACATTTGCGGTTTAAGCCAAAGCTTTCCTGAACCGAGTATAAATTTGAACTCCGGTTTAAGTGTGGTAAAGTCTTCATGATCAGTAAGTAATTCCATTTTAAATAATCATCAAGTTGGTGCCACAAATAACAAATTTAGGTTAGAATATTAATTGAACTTGGTTTAAACCGCCAAATTCGGCCGCTTAAGTATATAAGCCAAACTTAAACTTAGCTCAGCAAAATTGTACAACAACTGAAATCTCCTGAACTTGGTTCACGTCTTGAGCTGCCCTTAAACCGTGAATGTACAATCGGCCCTTAGTAGGACAAAAACATGGTTAACCTCACTTTCCCCTTATAAACAAAAATCTTAGAACATACAAAAATATACTTACAGTAATTTAGGTAATTAAATTAAATGCATCCTTTAAAGTAATGTGAATTGCTTCAATGCGAGCAATTCACATTTTCACATTCACAATTATACAATTTCAATTTGAAATTGTATAATTTGCAATTTATAAGTTATTTGTGTAACGACAGGCCGTGAAGCTGAACTATTGAGGCTGTAACAAAAGGTAATGAGAGGGCCCGATTAGTCTGAAAACGGCTGTTAAGACATTTTTCATAAATTTTCTAGGTTTAATTATTGAATTAACATTCCATGAATGGTTCAATTAATCACATTAGTTATGAAAATTTAACCTCAAATAATAAATCATAACATTTGAAATTAGCGTCGATTGCCTTAGGGAGTTTTCGTATTTCAATGTTGATGTCAGGTTTGCTCCAGCTTGCACTGACCTGTATCATAAAGGACTGAGCATTCTTCAATACAACATTGAAGCAAACAAGCCCCACCTAAATATTAGTTACTTCAGGTGCCAACTAGTGCGTTAGTTATATAATGATGGTAGCTCGGTGTTTATAATGTGTTGGTAGTACTGGTATCAGCTGTTACAGTTTAGCTTGTTCTAACCTATGTGCTTAATATCTGGTGAAAAGTAGTATAATTACAGGCTCATAATTATTTAAAAACGTAAATTATTAAAAATTGTATTTTATTGCAATGCATAAACGTAGTTTATACTACGTATGAAACAAGGTTATGTTTATGTAAATAAAAACATTAGTTACAGTGTTACCAATAATCACCAACACAACAAACCTAAATTACTAATTGGCACCTTAAAATACCAGTTTTCAATTTGCTTCAAAAATAGTGGAGGGGATCATTAGAATGCTCAGTCCTTTAAGATACAGGTCAGTGCCAGCTTGTCGGTACTATGTGTTTCTAAGGGCTATAATGTAATACATGTATTTACATATATGGTTCGTACCACCCATTGAACCAATGAATAAAGCTGCATTTATAGTGTCGGTATCGGTAAGCAATAAGAAATAAGAAATAAGCGGTAAGGAAATGAACTTATGGATAACCTGTATATCATTTATAGTAGAAATAAGAAATAAGCAATAAGAAATAAGGAATTGGTTCAATTTTATTTCTTACCGTTACCGTTACCGAATCGGCGCAGTCGTATACGATGTGAGCTTACGAGTTAAGAAAAGACAGATGACATCAATATAAATCAGGTGTTAAAGAAATATTTGAGTGAAATATATCTCTTATTCAAGAATCGATGGGAAAATATTATGTCAAGTTGATTTTAATTTTACAATCGTACATTAGGTAACCTAAGAATCGTACCATAAACACAGTAATAATTTAAATTAAACCCGCAATGCGCATGCCTACTCTGTTACCGTTAAAGAACTATAAATGCGTTTTTATTTCTTACTGCTTATTGCTTATTTCTTATTGCATACCGATACCGACACTATTATCCAGCTTTATAGCCCCTAGAAACACATAGTACTAGTACCGACACGCTGGAGCAAACCTGACATCAACATTGAAATACGAAAAATCCCTAAGGCAATTGACGCTAATTTCAAATGTTATGATTTATTATTTGAGGTTAATTTTTCATAACTATTGTGATTAATTGAACCATTCATTGAATATTATTCAATAATTAAACCTATTTTATGAAAAATGTCAAACACGGCCGTTTTCAGACTAATCGGGCCCTCTCATTACCTTTCGTTACAGCCTCAATACTAGCTCAGCTTCACGGCCTGTCGTTACACAAATAACTAAGTGGAAATTATACAATTTGAATGCGAGCAATTCACATTACTTTAAAGGATGCATTTAATTTAATTACCTAAATTACGGTAAGTAGGTATATTCTTGTTTATGAGGGTAAAGTGAGGTTAACCATGTTTTTGTCCTAAGGTTTGCAGGGATTCTAAACTAAATAAACTTTGTCCTTTTTTGCCACTGCTGGTGCAACCTTTTGTAAAGCAACCTGGCACTTATCTTATAATAATTAATTTACGGACATTTTCAGATGGAAAGATTGCAATGTAAACAAATAGAGAAATCAGTAAAAGCGAAAAAACACAAGTGGCGCTTGCGCTTCCTATTCACGCACTTCATCCACTTAGGGAATTTTTTTGTGTTACCATTGTTACCAACCAATTTTGCTCCAGTCGGCAAGATCACACGTTGTCGGTACTATGTGTTTCTAGGGGCTATACAGCCACTATTCAAAACTTACCATCTAGTAACAAGTCTCTACACTAGCGGTAAGCAATGAACTGTATACTATACGTACCTGGAATGGACCCACGCCGTATTTCAACAATCAGTTTTTGTGTCAGGGGCAAACAGAAAAAGAGGACGGTAACCTGTCTTTGTCAATCTCGTTGTAATAAGTTTGGTAAATTCTCCGTCGCTTGAATAAAGTATAATAAATAATTATTGGGTAGCGATTTTTCTTGTGTTGAATTTATATTGTGTAAAACGGACGATATGGATATTTATTATTGCCTTTCAACAAAAATTTTACGTTGACAATTTTTTCCTTATTTAGCTTCTATTTGTGAACGACAATTTACTTTGAAAAATAAAAAGCCCATTTTATGCTATAATTTCTTTAATAGCATCAAAATAATTCTCTTAAAAAGGTGAGAAATGGAGTGCAACTTATGTATCTAAATAAGATAGAAAGAGATAATTTCACATCCACACTGCGGGTTGCCTACTTCAAATTTTGCCTCACTTTCATGGATTTACGCGTCCCTTCCAGGTACGTATAGTATACACTATACAGTTCATTGGCGGTAAGTGAACGTAATAGAGACACAGCAAATCAATCTAGAAAAATTATAGGTTATTTTCCAAGATTTTGAAAATGTGTAAAAATGTCTATTAAAATAGGAGAATTTGTCTTTCCCGGAGATGTACTTAGAGATTTAACCGTAGTTAATGGTGTTATATTAAAAGGCCCAGGATTACATTCACATGAAGAACCAAACTGCTTGTTAGTTACTCGTGCTGGTATACTTTGCTTTAAATCTCCTAATACTTATTGGATAGATGGACAGCAAAAACGATATTATCCAAAAAGGGGCGATTTAGTTGTTGGCATTATTAAAAAAACTGGAAACATATGTAAAGTGGATATTGGAAGCAGCGAATTGTCCTCCCTTTCGATGTTGTCGTTTGAAGGAGCAACTAAGAAGCAAAAACCTGACTTGCAAGTTGGTGATATCGTCTATGCAAAACTTTTAAGTGCACACCGTGAAATGGAATCGGAATTAGTGTGTATCGATTCATATTATAAGGCAGGAAAATTAGGACCTTTATCTAATGACGGTTTTATAATGAATATTAGTTTGAATTTTGTTAATCGTATATTGGATATTAATTGCCCATTGTTAAAGACATTGGGACAGAAATACGTTTTCGAAATTGCGATAGGCATGAATGGAAAAGTGTGGATAAATGCCAAAAAAACTAAAGATATTTTAAATTTAATGAATGCTTTGCTTGCTGCAGAACAGGAAAGTAATTCTAACATTATTAAAGCTTGCAAACAGTATGCTTCTTGAATCCGAATAAATTTTACCTTAATAATTAGGAATATAATGTTCATGTGAATTACAACATTTCCTGTACATTATCTGTCACGATGCTAATACTGATGTGTAAGCATAGATAAAACAAAAGTTTCTTTTATCTATGTACTTATATAAGTAAAATTATTAATTTGATAATATAGTATTTCAAATAAAAGTTATACGGATTTTCCAATGGGTGTTTAATGTTCCAATCACAGAATAAAGCACAAGTGATTCAGAAGCGACACTCCCCGTCGACACCTTTGAAGTTATGTTGCCGGTGCAAGGCGGTTTCGTCGTTGCAACCACGCCCATTTTAGTCAAACTTCCTTGTCTGTTGCATTAGCAAGGCTAGTAAAAAGAGGAATGGTTTGTAGTTTTTGGCATTATTTTCTAAATTTGAAATCGTATGAAAAATGTCATAAACGAAAAATGTTTGCCATACATTTTCGCATTTGATAGGCGGTTCACCGTAAAACTAATTCCGATAGAATTGTCGCAATAAGAGTTCAAAGTGAAGGTAACCGTAACTCCAGCATACTACCACATGCTACTCTCACGTTGACTTAATTTATAATTCTTCGTTATTGCCTACTTCAAATCAATAATGCAGAAAAAGCATGTAATTTACGATTTACGAAGTATAGGTAGGTATCTAAAGATGTGTAGGTACTTATATGATTATTAATAAAATATAGGCACAGTTTCATAAATTTGATACCTTAATACCTAAGCTTTAAATTTTTAATATGCGATCCTTTTATACCTCTGTTAGCATATTATTTCAATGTATAAAATATTCTCATTCTAATCGATTTCCTTAGCGTCGCTTAATTTTTGTATGGAGTATCGTTTAATTAGTAAAAATAGTAATCGATTTTCAGTAATCGATGTTTTGTTGCTCGATAGTCGATACCCATCCCTCATTTTAACCGGTGTAGAAAAAAGTTTATTTTGTACCTACATTTTGTTATCCTTAGACAATCGAAAAAAACTCATATTTTTTTTACCTGACACTTCCAGAAAAAAAATCACGTGCAAACCGAATAAGATGAACAGCAAAACACACTACCATAAATAAAACACTTTATTATTTGTGCACACTATACTAACAGCACCGCGTCTCTACTTCAACTAGGTACTTTACTACTTTTTACAGTTTACTTTCAAGGGAGTGAAGTAATTCATAAACAAGAGATAACGAAATCTTCACTTAATGCATGTCACAAATTTGACTGCGACTGCCTGGCGATATAGTTACAAACCCTTTACACGATTTTCAAAGATTTTTGTTAAAAATTTCATGACGGTATTTAATAATATAACGGAGTTATCGTGGCGTTTACGTGGAAATCAGTTTATTAAAATTTATATATTCGCTGAGTGACGACGATAAGCAGAATCTTCATAAAATTAACTTTATAAAGGTAAGTAAATAGTGACGATTCCGTCAGACGTGAAATATTGTCGTGAAGAAATGTTACCTGGGATAAAAATTCTCCGAAAATATCTGGAAAAATCCGGGACGAAATACTCTAGCGAGAAAAGTCCGCGAGAACATCTTATTTTCTTCTTCTTTTTTTTAAATAAAAATCTCGATAATAAAAAATACTTTAAAAACACTCTGACTTAGAGGACTTGGCTTAATTCAAGAGGTGCAAAACGCAAAGGAGGGATTTTCTCATGGACTTTCCCCGCTAGAGCATTTCCTCCCGGATTTTTCAAGACATTTCGGGAGAATTTTTATTGAGATTTGCGCCCACGATTCAAAAACAACGGAGGAGTATTTTTACATGTTGAAAAGTCCTCTAAAAAATCTAAGGGTAGTGAAATTTATGCGGTTTGAAATAGAAATATGCACAAAAATATCGGACAGGACACCAACAAATAAAAGTACAGCAGAAAATGTTTCAAAGCAAATTCATGAAAGAAGCGTAAATAAAGAGATTGAATTGCAGGTGTTGTTTTGTAACAGCACTGCAATTTCCATTACCTAATGTTATCATAGTACGCAAAGAACGTAATATACGTTCTGTGATCGTAGTAAGTAACTGTATTTCTTGTAACGTTATCAGAATATAGGACGGGCGCTAACGTAAACATGACGTACATTTATGACGTATATTTATATAACGAGAGTGGCGCTGTGAAGATTTGGTGGCACAGCTCCGAACTAACACTTTCACAGCTCCAATATTTGTCGGGAATTTATAACATTGCACCGTTTGTCTATAGTGTAGAAAGTCAATGGTATTAACAATGACTTTCTACACTATTAATACCTATCATTGAATAAAGAATAGAGAGGAAGGAGAGTATCGTATCATTGCTGCATAAAAATTAGTGACGGAAGTTCAGCCATTTGTACACCACTGTTGAGTCATCTTTGTTTACATTTTGGTCGTGTTGACAGTTCACCATAACCTGCAAAATTTGAAATATTCATTTGTTGATTGTTACAGTCACTGAACTCCAATTAGAGTTCTTAATATGGCAGTTGTTTCTGTCAATTTCTACTTAACAGGAAACGTGTTAGTAGCCATTTTGCCACCACTATGATTTCAAGGTCGAGGGAATATACTCCTTCCTCTCTATTCTTTATTCAATGATACCTATAGCATTCATTCAAAGAGGGAAACCATCATAAAAATACAACAGAATAGGTATAATAATGTTATTTACCTACAGTATTAGTTACCTGCAGTTTATTTCAATTTAAAGATAAATAATACTAATAAGGAGGTTTGGTGCATCTACTTCTACATAATGCTTATTATTGAAATATCTCTATAGTTTAGCATAATAAATAATGGTATTATTTATACTTTTATATTTGACCCCATAAAGAAATATTTACATATGTATGATACATAAGAATATATTATGATCTAATTAGTATAGTGAATAATAACAGAGCACTCAAAGCCTCCCCTTAAGTTTTATTTATTATGATACGAAATGAAGTAGAAGAATATTGCCAAGTGCAATTTTCAATTGTCAAAATATAGATAAGAATTCACAAATTAAAGATGTGACATGTTTCGGTAATAGACTATTACCATTATCAAGCGAATGACGTCAATACGTGTCTTATGTGATTGTATAAGCACAGGTGATTAACACAAGGGGAACAGAATTAAGGTTAAGGCCCCTCTAGATAGCTTGACGAAATATAAACCGATCGCAGCGCTCCCTAGTGTAGCTGAGTGAAAGTTTTTGAAACTTTTACCTGAATACATTGCCACAGGCAAGATGAGGGATTAAATCAATATTCAAAAGAATTTATGCAAACCTTTTATTATTACATATTTCACTAATTTACAGAAGATATGAACACTAAAGTAACTTGCAATAAAATTGATTTTTTTTATTTTTTATAAAAATTTTTAAAACTGTCGCTTTTATACTATTATCGCAAATCTATTACCTAAATAGATAGCTCTACTACATCCTTTTCTTTAATTACATGTAATCAACATAAAGCAAATAAATTGTATAACAAATTCCTATTATTTTCTAATTAGTTCATTACCCAAATTTAAAGAGATATAGGTAATATAATTAGGTGTAAAAAATGGCTAAATAATGTACAAGGTAGGTATCCCATAAATACTTTCAATATTTTGTTAATTTCCGGACATTAAAAAAAGAAATATACAGCCTGTTTCAAAGTAAGCGCCTTATTTTTTTTAAGGCACACTATGGGTACTACTTTCAAAATATTTGGCACTAATATGTTTCAGGTCATTCTCTACACGATGGTGATACATATCAGATTTTTAATTGAACGATTTATTTCAAAATGGCGACTCAATTTTTTTTTAATCGGAATGATATTTTTTTATTATTATTGGGATCCTAAAAACATTATTTTTACGATAATATTTCGTTTTTCTTAAATATTCATTTCTTTCCCTATCAAAAAGTAAACGAACATTTGAATCTAGTCGCGCATCAATGTTTTACAGCCGATGTTATTTTTGTCCAAATATCAAGTAGCGGTAGATCCTTCGATCTATTGAAAGTGCATAGTACCCATAGTGTGGCTAAAAAAAATAAGGCGTTTACTCTGAAACAGGTTGTATAGTGTGTAGTATAGTTGTAATCAGAAAACGATTTCTGATTTTCTCCTGAAACAATATACAGGGTATGTCATAAATATTTCTAATATTTAAAATTTTCAACTTCAAACATTCATCCCCCTTCCCCAATGGGAAATAAAGAAATAAATGTAGTGCCAATAGTTAAGTACACTATATGTATAACATTTCAAAAAATAAAAAATGCGTGGAGCAGATTTTGAGATAATTGATTTTTAATTTTTGACCAATTTTGGCCACCAATTAATTGGTCAAGTTAAATTTTTGATCTTTATCAATTATATTATAAGTAAAAGTTCTGGCGTTTTACACCAAGGGAAATTAGTTTGGGTTAAACTTTGAATGCTTGCTCCCAAAATAACGCCGCTGCTTTGGGCCCCTTAGGGTTGATATTGATGAAACGCTTGTTTTACCGATGAAGTTTTTTTATAGGCCTTAGTTTTAAATGTCATCAAAATCGGTCTAGTAGTTTAGGCTCCACACAAACATTTTTCAAACATGGTTATTTTGGACTCGGGAAGACTCAAAACGTAGAGATTCATCAAAACCTCGGGTTCAATTTTTTTCCGATTACATTACTTTCCCTATGTATACAGGGTGGTTTGGCTTGCAATGTCCAGACGATATTTCCTAAATTAATAACATTAGGGAAAAACATTTAAATTGAAAGTTATTGAGTATTATCATTGTATTTATTATTGATTATGTAAATAAATTCCATATCAAAATTTGAAATTTATACATTGTTGAATTTAGAAAAATTTTCTCTTTTTGAAATTATAAAAAAAAATTGTTGCCGCTATTTAAAAAAAAATTTTTTTGTTCACAAAAAATAACTTTCAATTTAAATGTTTTTTCCTAATGTTATTAGTTTAGGAAATACCGTCTGGACATTGCAAGCCAAACCACCCTGTATAAATGTGTGTATATGCACGGGAAAGTAATAATTAGAGAAGAATTTTACTGTAAGTTTTTATTACCGGAATTAGTGGATTCACGCAGATGTAATTTAAATATTCGATCGAACTGTACATATGACTAAATTTTAAATTGTTTTGTTTGTTCACCTCTACAAATTGTTTACAATATTTTAGAAACCTTGTTTTTTTCTTTGATACAGAACAAATAATTAAAAATACCTTTTATATCTAAATAAATAAATAAAAAAAAATAGAATAATTAATTGTTTTATTTTAATTTTTTCTGATACGAATAGATTACAATTTAATGAGGTGCATACATAAGGTACATACCACTTTCGTTATTTTAATTTAAATAATAGTTGGAACGATAATGCGATTACGTTTGTGTTTCAATGGAAATAGGTACCTGGGAATACCTGAACATCATTGTGCCCCGGGTCATTTAATGAGCAGACCATGCTACTATATTTTGTAATGGAATTTCAACCTTATTGACATCAGAATATATATAGTTTTTATAATGTTTTAAATAGTAAATTATAAATCTACAATTTTTTCAAAATTTCAACAGTTCGTATTTCGAAAAACCTATGCCTGAATATACGGCTTTTGTTAAAAATATTATTAGTTATAAAAATATTCCATATTAATCACTACTGGGAAAAAAATTCAATAAAAAATTATAGAAATTAAAATTTTAAAAAAATCCTCTATTCAGGCATTAAGGAAGGTTTCGGGACTAATTTGACGTCTTACGCGTTTCTCTAAAGTTTCAGGTAACTTCATAATAATATAAAAAGTTAGAACGTTTTTAACATTGCTCTTATGGGGGTTTGATGTGTTGCCTAACTATCTATCGAGACCCCCCTTAAGTTGAACAATTAAACATTTTTATACATAACTAGAGTAAAAATGTCTTAATTCTGTTCCCCTTGTGTTAATCACCTGTGCTCATACAATCACATAAGAAACGTATTGACGTCATTCATCGATTCATCGCTCTATTTAAGCTTGATAATGGTAATAGTCTATTACCGAAACAGGTCGCATCTTTAATTTGTAAATTCTTATCTATATTTTGACAATTGAAAAATTGCACTTGGCAATTCGGGTGAGGAGGCGATCGCAACGACGCCAAGTGTAACTAACAACATCGGGGTTAAAAGCATAAAGGCACGTAAAGTTTCGTGTGTTTTTCGTTTTCTATTGTTTTATCTTTAAAAAGACAATTACTGGGACCAACTTGGACAAAATATTACGGTTGTTAACGTATTCCACCATGAATCCACCTCCATAAACTACAATTTCAACCACGACACGACGTTGACGGCCATTACTCAGAGTCAGTAGAGAGATTAATAGAGTACCGCAACCTCCGCCATTTTTAGTCCTTTCCGCGCTTCACTCACTACACGCTCAGTAAAGTATAGATGACGTTTAGACTAAATTTTTCGGAATATAATAAAAAAAATACACTTAACGGCACAACAACACGGCATTTTATTAAAAATTACGCACTTCGTAAGTATATTTTATGTATATGGACTAAAAATGGCCGCCAGGGCGGCATTTGTCGCGTCAAAGGCTTGCGGTACTCTATTAATCTACTGACTCTGCCATTACTTACAGTGACTTTATTTTAGAACAGTGACGACAATAGAGCGTAAGTCCCGCCTCCGCGCCATGTTGCGACTAAATTCAAACAGTATTAGTAAATAGCCCAGTAAAATAAGACCAAATTTAACGATTTGGATGAAATAATGGTTACAGCTTTGCAAATTTGGGAACAGGCTTGATTTGTGCTCCCTTTGAAGTATTCAAAAGTCCCCACCCGTACCCCCCCTCCGAGATAAATGGAGGGGGCGAAAAAGTGTCAAAAAACAGATTTTCGTAAATAACTGAAAAAGTATCAATTTTATCAAAAACAAAAACGTTAAGAAAATTGTAGCTGACAAAATTCCGCACATTTTCGTGTTTTATTTTTGTCTCTACGACTAATAGGAGCCGAGATAGATTTGTTTTAAAATGTCGACTGTTTTGCGGCGAAACGGTAACACGTGCGCACATCGCGCTTATTTCGCTTATATCTCGAGAATAGCCATTCGTAACGCAAAATGCTTCAAATAAAAGTTGTAGAGAATTTAATTACGAATAATTTTCTTTTTTAAACATTTCCATACGATTAATATTGACAGAGATATAATCATTTAAACCTTTTTCTAAGACACAATCGCTGCTCGTTTTGCATAATAAAATCAATAATAGGTACGTCGAAAACTATTGATTCTATGTACTTAGTGCATATAATAAAAGTTGTAGAGAATTAAATTTTGAATCTATATGAATACACGAAATATCATTGTGGTAATTTATATAAGGCGATAGAGGAAGAAATAATGAAAAATTCTCCTCATTTTCCAGCGTTTCTTTGCAAATAGTTATGTTTTGACTACTTGTAGACAGTAAAGTGCCTTATTAGTTTTTTTAAAGATATAATGGACCTGTAAAATAAGCGCAGGCAGAAGTTCGTACGACAAACAGTTCGCTAGTTACAGCTCTTTAAAGGTATACCTACTCAAAAATTGACATTTTATTAAGAATCCCGATTTTCGCTAAAAAATGGCCGTTAAATTTTTGTTAAAAATTTGTTTTATCCTATTTTCAGTACTTTATATATATATCTATACAAAGGCAATACAATACAAAAAATCGTTCGTAAGTTGCACTTTATTGTAAAAATACATCTTTGAAAACTATACATATATTTTCACAGAATTTAACTAAAATGTATATTTGTATTAAGTTTTTCTTAAATATCTTCGTTTCCATTTATTTTACGACAAACTTTTATATAAACTAATTGAAAGCTTAGAAAATTTGCTATAAAAACACTGGCGCGTATGTTTTTCTATAAACAGCGGCGAGAAACTGACGATTGAAGATGCAGGTAATGTTTAATTTTTACAGAAATTGTATCTATATAATTGTATATGATATTTAAGCATTGTTTGTATTTTCTTCTGGAGTTTCTCCGTGTTGGTTTTTATGTAGAAAATGCCTACGTTTCGATTCCATCTATGGAATCTTATTATCAAGACTTTTTTATCAATTCTGAAGTTTTCAAATTTAATTTAAGGTCTTTGGAATCGAAACGTAGGCATTTTCTACATAAAAACCAACACGGAGAAACTCCAGAAGAAAATACAAACAATATATACATCCGTGGAAACCTTAACGAAAATATTTAAACATTGTGTATATACATACAGTTCCTAATTTTAAGTTAAATAAATAAAATGGAGTAGGTAGGTGGGAAATAAAAAAACAGCAGATACTTAATTTTTCTTATAAAATCTAAGTTAAACTTAAAAACGTCCAAACAGGTGATAAAACATAAACACCGTTCAATATCCTAGCACTTAAAACCACATTATATTGTCTAGATTTTAACAATTTACACAAAAACTAAACCGACACTATAAGAATGTAATGCAAACTATTCAAATTTTAGTCGCAACATGGCTGCCAGGATCACAACCAATAAAAAATGAGACACCCATTGTCATCACTGTCCTGTATAAAGTCACTGTACCATTACCACAGAATAAAAGACGATTTTATTCTGTGCCATTACTAATTTTCAAGCGCCATCTATATTTACTTCCTCACCCGATTCTTCTACTTCATTTCGTATCATAATAAATAAAACTTAAGGGGAGGCTTTGAGTGCTCTGTTATTATTCCGATTACCCCTTTTGGAGTCCCCGAACTACACTAAAATCAAGTAGGTAGCACAGGAATGCAAATTCCATTGAATAATATTCAACAGTAATATCCCTAGTGCACGTAAAATAGTCGATAAAATTTTAACGTTTCTACGAAAATGTTTTGCTAGGAAATATTTTGAGTGAATTTGCCATAGTAACAAAATGTCGAGACGAAGACGGAAGACGTAGTCGAGACATTTTGGATGGCAAATTCACGAAAAGTATTTCCGTTTAGCAAAGCATTTGAGTAAAGGAAACGTCAAAATTTTATCAAGTATTTTACGTGCACGTGGGGTATTCGGCATGATTATTTCTCGAATAGCAATAACAGTAGAATTAGAATTATCTCCAAAACGCTGCGTTTTTAAAACGATCTTCAACCAAATTACGATTTATGCAACACTGTAAACGAAACGTCAAAATTTACACGCGATTAAATTTTGACGTTTCATCGTTTACCCCTTAGAACATATTGTTCTAAGGTTTACCCGCGGGTAAATTTTGACAGATTCGTCTTTAACAATGAGGTAGCGGCAAGAAAAGTACCATGCATTCTTTTCAGTTAAAAAAACTTGTGATTGGTGCATGTGACACTGTTCTTAATGTCTGATTGGTCTACAACAATATGAGGTTAATTATCAACAGTAAGATCATAAGATTTTTTTGTATGAGCACTGGTTGCTTGGCAATTAAACGAGATCAAATTGACGAAAAGACCCGAGCGCGAAGCGCGAGGGTTCTTTTCCCAAGAATTTGATCGAGTTTAATTACCTTTTAGCAATCAATGCTCATACAAAAAAATCTTGCCTGACAAGAGTTGAGAACGAATGATCTTCGGTTGGAGAATTAACTGAATGAAGCGTTAAATACGTCAAATTTTTTACTTTTGTCAAAATGACATTTGATTTTTTTAAATATAGGTTGCTAAAACAATGAGGTAGCGGCAAGAAAAGTACCATGCATTCTTTTCAGTTAAAAAAACTTGTGATTGGTGCATGTGACACTGTTCTTAATGTCTGATTGGTCTACAACACTATGAAGTTAATTATCACTGTAAAACATCTGTCATTGGATGAGAACGATGTAATAACCGAATTCTATTGGTTTATATTATACTTATGAGTGAAATAATCAATGGCAAATTCGCCTTTCCACTATAACAAAAATCAAGTAGTCTGATGCAGATTGACATTTCCATTAATTAAACTTTTATTCAAATAATTTTATCGTGTTATAATAATTTTAAGCAGCAAATACGTTAAAGACAATCTCCTAGGTATACAAAATTATGTTGCACAAGTTTTTGTTAAACTATCCCTGATGAATTCTCACAACGTTTGAATTTGTCCATTATTAACCTAGGTTAATAATAGAAGAAATTATTGACCACTAGGTAGAGAAATTAAACTTCTCTGCAGTTGTCTAGGATACGCAATAATTGTCAACTTCACAGCTAGTAGTGGAAAATAGTATATTATACACCAAGGTGGTGAAGACTGTTATTATTGACCGAGCACCAAGATTATTTCGCGAGGGGCGTTGCCCCGAGCGGAATAAGGTGCGAGGTCTATAAATGGCTTCACCACCATGGTGTATATACAATTTTTTCCACTACTAGTCAAATTTAAGACACAAATTAAAAATAAAAAAATTTCTTGTAAAAATCAAGTAGGTAGCACAGGAATGCAAATTCCCATTATTAACCTAGGTGAATAATATAATAGATTATTGACCACTAGGTAGAGAAATTAAACTTCTCAGTTGTCTAGGATACGCTATAATTCACAGCTAGTAGTGGAAAATAGTATATTATTTTTTTTATTGGTGCCCTATTTTAGCCTTTTAAACCACGTCCCAGCATGTTTAAATCGCGTTTTATAACACGCGCGTATTTTAAAGTTGCCCAACATCAACAAATTTGAAAAACGGGAATTCTGTTGGTTATTGATCTGACAGGAGTAATTTGTTACGTCAAATAAAATGACAGATTGCATCACCAATTTGAAAAACGTGAATTCTAATTGGTTATTGATCTGACAGGAGTACTTTGTTACGTCAAATAAAATGACAGATTGCAAATTAATTTCCATTTTTCTCATTTCCATGACAACGAAAGGTATACTGATTTCACATACGAATTCAACCATTTCACATTATTAGTTCTTATTTCCATTTTAATACCCAGATTTCAAAGTGAACCATTAAAAAAAAATAGTGTAAAGTATTCGTGGATAAATGGTCTTTAAAACACTTGCTCTATTTCAAATCTCTATGAAAAATCGCGCGTGTTTTAAAGACTCGTTTATCCACTTATACTTTAATATATGTACTATTATGTGGCGGAGAAGTACTACTTTTCATGGCACGCCGAGTTTAGCCTAGGAGGCAAGCCATGAAAAGTAACTTCTCCTCCAAATAAAATATGCTATTTTTTCTTCAAACTTCCTCAAATTTATGCAAAACATTTATTTTAAAGGTTTTTAAACGATATTATTAGCGACGTTCGTTAAATTAAACGCCGTTGTCAAGTACGTATTTGTTTTCACGAATGGGTAGGTAAATGTTGTTTCCTTGGTAACGCAGTAAATAATCTTATTATTGAGTGACATTTACATAATTGTTGTGTTGCCATAGCAACACTTTTCCCTCCGGCGCCGGCGGCAGGAAATGAAAATTAAAACCTGCTCTAGCGATAATGTCAAACTTTGCCGGTAAATGTTGTTTCCTTGGTAACGCAGTAAATAATCTTATTATTGAGTGAGATTTACATAATTGTTGTGTTGCCATAGCAACACTTTTCCCTCCGGCGCCGGCGCCGGCAGGAAATGAAAATTAAAACCTGCTCTAGCGATAATGTCAAACTTTGCCGCCTACTATTCAGTCGAATAATGACCTAATATCTTGACGTTTGAAGAAAAAATTTATTACTTACTCACTCACATCAGACGTCATAATGACATCTCATAAAGGACGTTAAAAATGGTGATCTTTATGACGTCATTATATCGTCAATAATAGGCAGAGTGACGTTAACGACCAATAAGACCTATAAAAGACGTAGCATTGTTTGCTGAGTATGTGGATATTATTCATGAAATCCCCCTATTCCGAATTCCCAATATTAGTTCGGAACAATGAATTGTATAGTATACAGTTCATTGGTTCGGAAAAGCGGGACTCTACTGCCTAGACCATAGACGTATAGATAATTGGCTCTACTGTAAAACCTAAAGTAGGACCTGTCTATCTGTTCTTAAGTTTATTTTGAGGTGGAAATAATGTTTAAAAGCGCGAAAAAGGTATCTTGAAGAACGTAATGTGATTTTGGAGGAAAATAATTAAAATCGAAAAATAACAACGGGTGAGTGAACATATACAGGGTGAATTGACGACAATTTCATGTTGACTCCATGGGAATCTCAGAAATTATAAGAGATGTAGAGGGTCGATTAAATTAGACAAAAGGGATGTCTTTTTCAGAGTACAAAGTATAGAACAAGAATTGGTGCGTAACAGATTAAATACTAACATATCTGTTATAAACGCTCACCCATTATCCTGGTTATTTAATTTCTATCTATAAGGGTTGAACGTATTATTCGGGTTCTACCTCGGATAGTCTCAATTTTCAGACCTATATAGCGTCGCTTGTAAAATATAGTAGGTACCAAGCGGATAATGAGTTTGATTTAAAATGTCGAAATGATAGGGACTATACTTGATTTTAATTTACAATACATAGTACTTCTTATTGTTGACGGTCTCAGATTGTCCCCAGCACCTGCCGTCAAACAGGGAAACAAAATGGAATGAAGAAGAATAGGGCACCATAACATTATGGACCAAATGATAACGCAAAGTAGGACAAGAAAAAAATCTTTCCCACACTATAAACGGAAATAGATACAGCGATACGCGGAAACAAGGAAAACCATAATCATAGGAAATATGAATGGAAATTTACAAGACACTCCCACAAGTAGAAATCAATCACTGATTTCGTGGTACCTAGGTATGAAGAAAGAGCTCGAATATGATCAAAGATGTAGAAGTGAAAAGACAAATGGGAATTGGGAGCGACCACCACTTTTGGTACAAATAGAAGTTATAAGAAGAAAAAAAAGATTGCATATCGCAAAAAAACTAGGTAAGTAGGTACAGTATGTTCTAACTGTATAAGAATCACATTAACAAAACATACCAGGAAAAGTCTTCACAAGAATGATCGAAAAAATAGCCTTAGAAAAAAATTAGAAAACACAATAGGAAAAACATTTTTTAATATTTGAAAACGTGTTTGTATATTGCAGAAGTCAAGGATGAGCTTCATTCATTAATGTTTCATGAACATTAATTTAATGGACATATTTCCAATAGTAATTTTCTAATGAATTGTATTTAATTATACATTCTTGCATATATTCTCGAAACCGAAGGTCGAACTCGAACACACGCGCGCATTTTTATGGAACAATGCGAATAATTTAAAAACTGTACTCATGTTACATTTTAAAAAAAGAATTATCAGTTGATTGAAAATTTCGCCGCAATGTTTTCAGTTTTCCATACAATCAAATGTTGTTGAACGACAGCCACAGATCCAACTTAAAAATACGACTCTTTTTTCCCTAACGAGTCTAGAATAGGCTTATTTTTATATTAACAACGTAAATTAAACTTCGATTTGATTTCACACACATTGAAACCTGCGCATTAGTGGCTTTTTTTATTGTCAAATTCAAGACCAAAGTAACACAAGAATTTTGGCTAAAATGCAGCAAAAAATTGGCTGTTAAAAATGTTTTGGCAGCATCTGAATGACTGCATTTTGGCATGCTTTAAATTTTGTTGCGGAAGCTCTGTCAAGTGTCAAATCTAAGTCATATTATGTATTCTACCTAAATTTAACAGGGGCATACTATTTGGCTGTTATATTGTCCCAATGAACTGTATACTATTAGTATACAGTTCATTGTATTGTCCAGACAGCCATAACCACTTAATTGTTAGTTGAAGTTTAAACCCATTTATCTGTTATAATATAACCTTTATAAAGTCAATTTTTCAAGTAGCTAGTTTAGTCGTCATATTTCGTGTAGAATAACGTAAATAAACGCGGTGTTTGTGAACATTTGAGCAGCGTTGTTCGGTCATTCGTTTTCTCGCCGCTGAAAAAAATTTATGTTGTTTGGGGAATCCTTGAAACGCGACTTCACAGCATAGCTACAAAATTTGCACAGCGACGTCTTCTTTGCAGATATTGAAAAGCTTGTTACTCGTTATGATAAGTTTAAATATTAAGGGCAATTATCTCAAAAGTAAAATATTTCTTTAGGTATGCAAATTTTTTCATTTCTTTAACTCAATTTGCAGGGAAGCTGCAGAGGCGTTGCAATGACTTATGAAACGTCCCTCGTACAATGATATTATCTACAATTCGGTAAGAACTACCGTATACTGCGCTACCATTGGAACAACTCGCGATCAATGATTAGAACTTCGTTGAATCTCGTAATAAGACGGCTTATAACGCTACGAGCTACGATGTTTCAATTCACAGCTGTTCTAGTTAGAGTTATTTGTTACGTATTTTTATGTTATGCTAATTTGCTCACCGATCGTACAACACGTGAAGTATTTTTTGACGTATTATCTAACTAACTAGGAAAATGTCACATTCGCAGACTAATGGTTTTGAAAGTACGTATATTTTGTTATAAATTACTCATGTTAAGTTAATTAAATTGTAATCTTAAGGTAATGCTCAAATTGACGATGAATTTGAAGAAATTACTATAGAAGTTCCTTGGGGGCAAATTGTCGGTAAGTTTTATTTTCTTATTTGTTTCACTATTATTGTATTGCTATCTTAGTTGCACATCCTTATCCATTTATGGTGCAGTAGCTATTTCTTTTTGTACGTTGTGGGATTGTGGTAGACCTAAGTCAGCTCTGTCAATAACACACCATTCGTTTTATAAAAATAATTTGACTCAGTTCTCAATAACCCTATTCGTTTTAATTGTTTTAAAAGCTTTATTTAAGTTTTATATTAACCTGAGGCAGAAATGTCTACATGACACAAGGCACTTTAATCACGTGATGATTGTAACTTTACCTAACCCTGTGGCGATGCAAAAAGAAAACACCTATAATATTGTTAGCTTCAGTTTTGGATTAGCATTTCAATAATAATTGTAAGTATAAGTATAATATCATTGTTTATAATAGGTTAAGTAGGTACCTATAAACAAGGGTAATGGCAACATATTATACGTTCCCACAACAATAATAAAAGCGAAGGTCTTTTTGCTTATTAATTAAGCATTAAATAAAAAAGATAGGTAGTACCTACCTACTACCATTATTATGATATTTCGGTATTATTTATCTTTGTTCTTTGTAGGTACCTAGTTAAGTTATTTGTACATATTTTCTCAACCATATCCTGTGACATTTGCCTGACTGTTTTCCACCTTTTCTTTCCCAATTCTTCTATTCTTTGTTCCATATTTTTACTTGGTTTACCGATCCTTCGTTTCCCCTGTCTTTTGGATTCTGCTACTTTTCTGGTTAGTGTGTCCTGCATTCTCTGAACGTGCTCGTGCCTTCCAGTTGTTTTTCTTCTATTTTTTGGTTAATTGTCTTCATTTCTGCATCTCTCTTTTTGTTTTTCCTGTTTTTTTTTTCTGAGTAACTTCATTTTAGTTTCTGTTATTTTATTTTTACGGTGTTTTGTTGTTATTGGTTATAGGTCACTTCCGTATGTCACAATGGGTAAGTAGGTACACTGCTACTTTGTTGTAGATTGCTGTTTTTGTTTTTGCACTAATTTCCTTCTCTAGAATTGTTTTGTTAAGCTCCCCATAATTTTAATTCTATCTTTTAAATGTATTGTAGTATTTGTACCTATGTCTCTTTATTTTGTTACAATAATTATTTACATTTTTAACAAAAGTTTTCTTATTCTTTATCCTTACTAATTTAACAAAAAACTAAAAGCTATTTCCTCTTTCTTTCAATTTCACTTTCAGTTTCCTCATTTCCCCATGTCCATTCCACCTTTCTTCTTCTTCTTCCAATTCCCCTGTATACCTATACCGAGAATAAACTGGCTGAGCGGACATCCTTGCCCCAATCCTTTTGTTGTTCCGAACGCCTCGCTTAACTTCCCTTCTATTTTTACTCTACATCTGGTCTCCGTATATATTTCTTCCATTGTTTCTATTAAGTCCCCTAGCTTTACCCCCTTCTTTTCCCGCGCCATTATTTACCAACTGTTTTCCTTTACTTCCTTCCTCATGCTCTCCACCCTCTCCCTTATTGTTTTCTTCTCCTCTATACTTTCTAGTTTGTTTTAGTATCCTCTCCATCCCTTTCTCTTCTTTACTTGTTATTTCCGTTTCTTCGCTCTCTCTCCTACTCGGTGACTTTGTTGCTCTACTTCTTTTGAAAATCTCTTAGTTTTCCCTTTTCTCCAGTTTCGAAAACTTCTACCAATTTCAAAGCCATTTTGCATTGTAATTCTTGGTGATTAACAAATAGCGATGGTATTTTGTGTTAATTTAAAAATCTATTTGCCAAAATCAGAAGGTGAAGGTGTTTGCTATTCTTAATAGTGAACTTCTCGCTGCAATCTGTTGGTTCTTGTTACGATTGTTAGGAATAGTAATATGTAGTAAGACGGTTGAAAATGGAGTTTTTCAAATTCAAAATCAACTTTATTAAGTACTTATAGGGAATACTATACATAAGAGACAAAAGTGCCTAAAGACTAAGAGATTGAATTAAAAATAATATGTTGCGCTATTTAAAAAAGCGTTTTTTGATCAGCCCCATTATAATATTTATGACAATTTTAAATTGCCATATTCCTTAAACTTTTTGTAAAACATTAATAAATGACTCCTCAAATTACAGAGATATGAAATAAAATAAAAATTATTTCTTCCCCTAGACATCAACTGCTGCTGGAAATACAGTTTTAAGTATCCTTCCGCCTTGAAATAACTGGAGCTCCGATGACTTTCAAAGAATTTCAATCCTATGTAGTCTTATTTATTACTTATACAAAAATGTCATATAATTGAAGCTAGTTTTGGTTTCGTCCTGTTGTTGAAACTTTGGATTTTAAATTCGCTTCTTTTGGCAAAATTCTTAGCATTCTGGCAACATAATAAATGTAAAAAAGGTTACTGCCAATAAGTCATTTTATACATCATAAAAGTATAATCGTCTTAACATTTAAAAACAATTTGACGACGTTTCGCCATAGAATGGCTTTTTCAAGTCAAAGTTTGCTTTTATCTTTATCATAAATAAAAACAAACAAGGTATGCTTTCTCTACAAATTTTCATCAAATGTATAATATAAAAGTTTCTAACTTATAATTTTAATTCATCATTACCGATAATTAGAATAAATCAATAAATATCACAACACCACCATCCCACATCAGATTCAGCAACCTACCTGTTTAAGGCTCTCGGACATCACCCGCTGGTTTGGTCTATCGGTCCGTTTGAGGATTATTAAATGTAATATTTTTGATGTAATTTTTAGCATCTTACAATGATTTCGTCAATGTAGGATGATTCCTTTTTTTGCGATGATGATTTCGATACCAAACATCACATTTAAAAAAAATCCTGGCAAGTTGCCACGAGACTTCCCTCGTATTAACACTTTTTCCAAAAAATAAATATAGCACAATATACAACGTGTCCAAGATAAGGATGAACAGCATGGGGATCTTGAAAACGGTAAGAGATACGAAAGCGGTTAAATTAGAAAAAAGTTGTAGAATTTAGGGCATGTTCATATGTAGTTTGCAAAAGTTCATTATTGTTTATCGTTTCCGAGATTTTAAACAAAATGCCATTTTTGGGTTTTTCTTTTTTCGTAATTCCTTCCTTTGTTTTAAAAGATTTTTAAAAACCAACGATACTTCTTCATTGTCACTTTTTGAATTCTATTAGATGCCGTTTTCAAATTTTTTATACGAAGTTTCGTCTCCGAGGAACCATCATCAACTTTATTTTCTTATATCGCCGCAACCAACGAAACACCATGTATTCGATAGTATTTTTTATTACGAATTTAACGATGTATTACACATTATGATTTTCAAGCAAATTTTTTTTAAAGAAATATTCGGATTAATTTTAGTATTTGATAATATTTTTTTATGTACAAATTTAACAACTCCAATCTTTTAAACCTATTTAATTAAAGTTAAATAATTGCAATAACTGTTTAAATGGGTTGCCGTTATTTTCTCG
Organism: Pyrocoelia pectoralis; assembly: GCA_036250285.1. Taxonomy (NCBI): domain Eukaryota; kingdom Metazoa; phylum Arthropoda; class Insecta; order Coleoptera; family Lampyridae; genus Pyrocoelia; species Pyrocoelia pectoralis. The sequence goes on along the minus strand of CM070080.1, from coordinate 18,624,735 downwards.
ACACAGGTTGACTGTCTTTATTGAAATTTTTCTTAAAAATTAGCTTCAAAACCATAATGTGTAATACATCGTTAAATTCGTAATAAAAAATACTATCGAATACAGGGTGTTTCGTTGGTTGCGGCGATATAAAAAAATAAAGTTGATGATGGTTCCTCGGAGACGAAACGTCGTATAAAAAATTTGAAAACGGCATCTAATAGAATTCAAAAAGTGACAATGAAGAAGTATCGTTGGTTTTTAAAAATCTTTTAAAACAAAGGAAGGAATTACGAAAAAAGAAAAACCCAAAAATCGCATTTTGTTTAAAATCTCGGAAACGATAAACAATAACGAACTTTTGCAAACTACATATGAACATGCCCTAAATTATACAACTTTTCTCTAATTTAACCGCTTTCGTTATCTCTTACCGTTTTCAAGATCCCCATGCTGATCATCCTTATCTTGGACACGTTGTATAGGTATTCCTGAATTCAGAAAAAATACTCCTAAACTACATAAAAAAACTGCAACTTTATCTTATAAAAAAAACGAGTGTCGCCATTTTAGCTTGTACCGGAAGTGACGTCATCAAAGGTAATATCAGAATATTCGTCCTTTACTTGGCCCGATTGGCGAAAACCGCATTTCGATAACTTGAATAGTTTCTGAGTATAGAGCGTTGCTGTATCGTGGTTGCAGTCGTTTTTTAAAAATGATTTTTTTTTACACTTTTGTCAAAAAGTAAGCATAACACAATACATATACATATATTGCTGAGTTCAGAAAAAAATATTCTTTTAAACTACATAAAAAAACTGCAACTTTATCTTATAAAAAAATGGGTGTCGCCATTTTTGCTTATACCTGAAGTGACGTCATCAAAGGTAATATCAGCATTTTCGTCCTTGGCCCGAATGCAATCGATTGGCGAAAACCGCATTTCGTAGTTTCTGAGTTTAGAGCGTTGCAAGCACTGAAGTCTGAACTCATAATAGAGGTCAGTGGTTGCAAGGAATGTGTAGGGACAGACTACAGACGACAGACGGAAAGTTTTTTTTCCATTTTTTGAATCTACGTATTCAGAAACGCAAAGATATGTAAAAATATGCACAGGTCAATTTTCTTTTTTTGGAACACTAATACAATACTTCCCTTTTACTTCGTACCCGGGAAGTAAAAATTGTAAAGCATAAAAAGTGTGAAATGTTGATTTCCATTTGATTTGCATTGAAGTTTGTAACGTAAGTTTAGTAAAAGGTAGGGGATCCCCTGTTTTATCATGCCAATTAACGTATTATCTCATTTTTATCACGGCGTCCTTTAATCAAGCAACCAATTTTACGATACTGATTAAGTACTAATCAATTTAGGAACAAGGAACGTGACGAACTAAGTCCGATTATTTGTGTAGTACATTACAAATTTTTGATTTATTAACAATTAGGTGTTTTCTTTTGCACGTTGTGGTTGACTGAAGTCAGTCCTGTCAATCACACCCTTCGAACATGTTATATGTTCGAAGATCACACCATTCGTTTTATAAAAATAATTTGACTCAGTTCTCAATAACCCTATTTGTTTTAAAAGCTTTATTTAAGTTTTATATTAACCTGAGGCAGAAATGTCTTATGACGCAAGCTTGACGCAATACACTTCAATCACGTGATAATTGTGACTCACTAACCTAATAGGTGTTTTTTTTGGACAGCCATAGGGTTAGTCAAAGTCACAATTATCACGTGATTGAAGTGTCTTGCGTCATAAGACATTTCTGCCTCAGCTCAGGTTAATAATAAAACGAAATGACAGGACTGACTTAAGTCAACCACAACGTCCAAAAAGAAAACACCTTATATTACCTACATTATACCATAGCATAGAACATTATGCTCTATGACAATTTTCCTTGAATAAACAATAATTATTCCAATAAAAAAATTAATCCTTTAATTAGGTACCTACCTACAACGTTAGGTGAAGAATTAATCGCAGGACAAAATTTAAGCTTTGTATTTTATAGAGTCCGGGCAGCAGCTGACTTTGACAGCTCTGAGGCCAAAAAATGCTAACTTAAAACACGTATTTTCAGTTTACGCGGGCTAAAATTACAATTGTGAATGCAACTCTCACATTCTCTTAATATAACGCGCGCAACCTGTTGTACATGTGAACAGTATAGGCTGTGCTATTACGAATAGAATAAATGTTGCCCTCAGAACTGTAAAAAAATAGGTTAATGACGTCATCTGCCCGGTCCCTATTGATACTTCGATACTTGGATTATTTAATAAGCAAATTCCATGTATCTACTCAGGCCCGTAGCCAGGATGAAGTAGCAGAGGTGGCAAACAGTTTTCTAGATGGGGCTTAAAGAAAGTATTGAACGAAAGTACCCTCTGCAAATCAATTTTTGTGGCCTTTCTTTTTCAAAGGCTAGAAATGACAAAATGGACAGCCTTTAAAATGTCATTGCTAGTCTTAGGGGTTTACATATACGTATAAACAAAATACGTATATGGGGGTTTACTTAGGCGGCAGTCGCACAGAATTTGGTCGCCGACCAAAGACGATCGACCAAAAATTCATACCACGTTGGTAGATAGAGCACGTCTTACAAGAACGACCGTCGACGATCGTCCACAAGCAACCACGACCGTACGGTTGGAAATTTCAACCCGGCTTTAAAGTTTTGGTCGACGATTAACGGTCGGTGACTCATAACATTTGAAATTTTTTTACTAACCTGATATAATTATTTTTTTTAAATTATTTTATTATTGTTAAGTATGGATGGGTGGACAGTCGAGGAAGTGGATGAATGAAGTTGTTTAATTTGCTTAATTTGTTTAATTTACTGTGGGTACCATAAATACCGATTTTATTTATGGTGTGTATGTAGAAACCTGCAGAATTATTATCGACTTTAGTACGACATTTAAAAATCGGTTGGTCTTGCAGGGTCTTCCCTATGCGACGGTTGTTTAATGTTTGGTCGGTCGAAGTTGGACGGTTGCGGATGGCCGTGGTTGGTCGTCTCTCTGTGCGACTGCCGCCTTATCCTCGTCCTCGTCCTGCCTGTGTCTCTGTGCAATTCTGCAATTTTGTTTGGATAGATAGCAAAATGCTTTTGAAGATGTAGATGTTATTGCTAAATTTATATTAACCAATATTGTCCAGATGGAGCTAGACCATGCTGTAGGTGGGGCTCAGCCCCACCTGGGCACCCCTTGGCTACGGCCCTGTATCTACTGCATCTCCGTCCAAGATTCTCGTAACGTGGATCGTCACAGCTGGACAATATCAGGACACACAAAGAATCCTTGCGCCGTCTTATTGTTTATTTAGTATACTCTTCTACAAGGTGGTGATTCAACCAAACTCATATGGTACATGCGGTGGTTTAGCTTACAGTGCCCTAAACTATACCCAAAAGCAAATGCAGGTTTTTCCTTGATAGATCTGTGTAGAAACGCGTCAGATTGTAAGAACGAATGACGACAGCGTGAGATCAAGTTCCATTAGAATTTGAATAGCTTGAGTCATAAAGTTGCTTATAGCAAAGACTATTGCTTTCTGATCGCCTTCATTCTCTCAGGGCACAGCTCTGGTCTTCTCGGGATTCTGATTATTTTGTTCTCCGCTTTCCTTGCGTTAGTTGCCTGGGCTTGCGCTAAACATTATTCCTGCCAATTACTGTAATGTGTGTTGCCTACGTTTACTACTGCAGTTGTTATAGGTTTAGAAAGTACAATGAACTGTATACTACGTACCTGGAAGGGATGCGTAAATCCATGAAAGTGAGGCAAAATTTGAAGTTAGACAACCCGCAGTGTGGATGTAAAATTATCTCTTTCTATCTTATTTAGATATAAAAGTTGCACTCATGGTATAAAATTGGATTTTTATTTTTTAAAGTAAATTGTCCTTCACAAATAGAAGCTAAATGAGGAAAAAATTGTCAACGTAAAATTTTTGTTGAAAGACAATAATAAATAACCATATTGTTCGTTTTACACAACATAAATTCACCACAAGAAAAATCGCTACCCAATAATTATATATTATACTTTATTCAAGCAAGGGTCAATCAACCAAACTTATTACAAGGAGATTGACAAAGACAGGTTACCGTCCTCCAATGAACTGTATAGGTACGTAGTATACAGTTCATTGCCGTCCTCTAAGGGCATCCTTTTTCTGTTTGCCCCTGACACAAAAACTGATTGTTGAAATACGGCGTGGGTCCATTCCAGGTACATACAGTTCATTGAGAATGTATGACATCTGTGGTATGACAGTACTTTAACCATCTTTTGTGATAATCAACTAACAGTCTAACACGCCTGTGACTGGACAGCATTGCCCCCTTACACCTTGTTCACTTGAATTATGGGAGTTTGTTACATATGGTGAATAGATGATGGAAATCTTTATTTGTGTCAACGATGATTGACTTAGTTACACTTTTTAAAATCTGTGCTGTGAAAGTATGGATGCTCTAAATAATTACATCAACGTGTACCTAGATACATATTGTTTATTGTTGAAATGGATAGACATCATTCTCTCTTGTAACTTTGATCATACAAGAAAAATAAACTCTTTTGGCATGTAACACACGCATGGCTTTCTCTTTTAGATCTCATTTAGATTGTCTCGCTTGTACAGCTTATTTTTTACTTTAATTTGTTATAAACAAGTAATTTTTAGCGAAAACATTGTGTAGGTAAATGGTGGGGCAGTAGAGACGTTCAGCCCATCCTAGCAATGCACGGTTGGCAAGATAATGCAGGAACATATGATACACTAGCACCACTTTTAGTAAGACCAGATGTGTCTATACTATGTATAGATTTACCCGGACATGGATTATCTTCACACTATCCCAAAGGTTTATGTTACTACATCTTTTGGGACGGAGTATTTCACGTAAGAAGAATTGTGAAACATTTTAAATGGAAAAAAGTTAGTATAATGGGACATTCGTTGGGTGGCGGAATTGGTTTTTTGTACGCCGCTATTTTCCCCAATGAAGTAGATAAATTAATATCGCTGGATATTGTGTGCCCACCAGTCCGAGATATTGCAAGTAATTTAGGCGAAACAATCGATCGATTTTTTAAATACGAATCATTGAAACCTAATGAGCATCCTCTATATTCGTACGATGACATGATTGACATAACAGTAGATGGACATAAAAACCAAATAACCCGTGAATGCTGTGAAATATTAATGAAACGTGGTATGAAACCAACACATGATAATAATTCAATTTATCATTTCTCGAGGGATCTTAGACTTAAGTCAGTTATTCTATCTATGTTTTCATTAGAACAGATATATTCATTAGCCTCTAGAATTACCTGTAATGTATTAAACATCAGAGCCATGTTTCATACCATTCAAATAGACTATTATGAATCTGTGTTAGATGAAATAAGAAAAAATGCTCAAGTTGAATATCATCTTGTTTCGGGAACTCACCATGTACATTTGAATAACCCGGAACGAGTTTCTGATATTATTTCAAATTTTTTGAAAGCATAGTGATGCTTCTTTGTGTAGGTACCTATGTCATAATTTATTACACAATCGTTATTTGACTTACTTTTAGACATTAGACATAATTAGGAACAATATGCATCAAATTTTGTGTACTCAATGTGAAGAATACAAATTTATTATTAACTTCATCTTCTAATATAAGGAAAATAAGTAAAGAAACATTGTTATAAAAAGGTCGATTTCAAATTTGTATATAGTTTTGTTGGAAGTAAGTATGTAAATGTTTATTCTTGTAAGGTACATACATCTCACCAGGATCATAATAATAATAATGAGTTTATTGTCCAACAGACTTTTACAAATCCAATAACAGTACAAAAAAAAGTATATATATGTATATATATATAATATAATCAATGCCTGTTCCGCTGTTAACACTGGAAGCCTGCCACCTCGTAGGCTCGTTGAGTAATGATATCAATTTGTGAGCAGCCAGGATATCATACAGATTGTCACAATTGGCAGATGGTTTCAAGCAATCAATGTTTAAATCACCGCAAACTGTTACATGTTCGTATTTATCACAACACATATCTAAGAGTTCATTAAATTGTTTGAAGAATATTTTAATGTTTGTAAGGGAAGGAGGACGATAAATGCACACGAAACATGCATCCTTAGTAGCGACTCCGGAACATTCGATGCAATTTTCAATAGACAGTATACTAACAAATTTAAGTGGTTTGAATAACTTACTTTTGTTATCGTTAATATAGATGCAGGAACCGCCATAACCTGAAGTTCTGCAAAAATAGGCAGTTAGGTGGAAACCAGTAATGTATAGCTTGCTCTTAAAGAATTGTCGTCGAACCAATGCTCACAGAAGCACATTATGTCACACTTATACATATTAAATAGAAAACGCCTGTTTTAGGGTGTCAATTAAATTCGTTAATCTTATATTATGTATAATTTTCTCCAAAACCGCTATATATGTATACCATGGAATGATGTTTTCTACAGACGTTTTATTCAAGTCAAAAATTAGTTGAATAAAAACTCGTTGAAATAATGGTTTCTACGGACGTGTTATATTCACGTGAAAAAATGGTTATTAACAAACTCGTAGATAGACCAAAATACAACGTGAATATCACGAGTACGTTTCAGCTATGTTTGCTGGGAGAGATATATTTCTTGTATTCTGCACGAATCAATTTGATAATCTTTCGAAGATTACGGTACGTAGCTAAGTTTTGCATATTACCATATTGCCGATATTTTTTAAAGTTTTTTGTTTTTAATTTAATATTTTTGATCATTTCTGTTGTAAACCACTTAGGATATGTTGATGTTTTGATGAAATACTGCGGAACATGTGCATCAATGACCGAATAGATAACTTCATAAAACTGATTACATGCAATATGGACATCAGAAATTGTGCATAGAAAAGACCAATCATTGAAACGTTCTTGTACTATGTAGGTCTTAACTGAAGTGACCGTTTCATAATTCACAAACGGATACCAAGATTCAAAATATCTATAAGCCATGCTGTTTAATGAAAGGTGGGGTTTTTTTTACTATTATTCATTAGCACTTCTACAAGCGATAATGTTTGGTTTTTTTTGTCTAGTAGGTACAGTGTTTAAGCACTATTATTTACGCTTGGGGTCAATTGTATTTTCAGGAAGTGCTAAATAGCCACCACCATTATCAATATTGCGACCTTCTAGTAATAGGTAAGTTAGGTATACCTATATGGAATATCGAGTGACAATTAAGCGGGAACAGTGGAATAATAACAAAATTTATGGTATTTTACCCTTAATGTAATATACAATGCCACACGCCCACACATAGGAATAAAACATCATGAAGCATTAAATAATCTGTAGAAATAAGATCACAAGTCAATAGTGGTACCTAAGTTAGGTATACCGGGTATACCCAGAGATCTTAGAGGAGTAGATGATGAATAACAATTCGTAAGTGAAGCGAAGAAAGTGAAAGCAAGATATATTTTGTTCTCACTCTGGGAGGTGGGAGCAATCGTGTTTAAGAATGTACAGGGTGTACAACTAAGAAAGGAGGCCGGCCATAACTCGGAAACTATTTGAGATAGAACAGTGAAATAAAAAATCTTATAATAAATCTTCGGTACAATAAGAGCTATTGACATAATTTTTTTTAAAATGACTCCCTTATTAATTTTCCTTCCAATAGCAGTGAAAAACATATTTGGTACCATTTGAATTTTTTTAGAAAAGTCAACCGTTTTATTCCTTCAACAAGTTGCGCCCTCTATCGGTAGACGGAGATAAGAAATTGTTGTGGTTTTGGATTTTTTTGGTGGTAATATCAAGTATTTTCTTTTCATAGAGACCAATCTTGACAAATTCAAGAAGTCGTTTCGAAGTTACACGATTTTTTCCAGTAACACGTAATTTACTTCCCCCTCCCTTTATTTTGACAGCAATTGTTGGATGAATGTATAAACATAATCTTAGCCGACCATATTTTAATTAATTAATATAATGTCATAATTTTGTCTGTCACGTTGTACTGAACATTTTCTTTATCCCATTAAACTAACAATACTTTTTACAAATCGCGTTTATTTATTACATCAGGTTATGGGCCCAGCACCCTTCCACTGCGCAATTGAAATGAATAATAAATAAATGAATTGAAATGGAAAATCAGCTTGATTGCAAGATAAAAATCCTCAGAACAGATAATGGTCTGGAATACATTAATAATGAATTGTCTAAATTTTTATCAGGCTATGGCATCAAGCATCAGACTACAGCACCGTATACACCGGAGCAGAACGGACTGGCAGAGCGTATGAACCGTACACTTGTAGAACGTGCTAGATGTATGCTGGAGGATGCTGGTTTACATAAGAAGTATTGGGCAGAGGTAGTGGAGACTGCTGCTCATTTAATTAACCGTTCACCGACTCGCGTCCTTAACTATGTGACACCACTGGAGAAGTTGACAGGTTTGAAACCAAATATTTCACATTTAAGAATTTTTGGTTGTAAAGCCATGGTGCACGTGCCAAAGGAGAAAAGGTTAAAGTGGGATTCGAAATCCACAGAAATGATATTTCTTGGATATTGTGACAATACAAAAGGGTACCGATTGATGGATCCATACACTCAGAGAGTTACTAAGAGTAGGAATGTCGTATTCTTAGAAGATGGCCAGGAAGATAATAAAGGATTATTTAACACTAATACTCCGTTACAGATACCTATGCCATTAGATGTGACTACTACTATAGAAAATATCGAAAATGTACCGATTCCTGACTCTCCAATGGAATTTACTGAGGATGACACTAATACAACTTTAGATAAAAGTTTAGAGATTAAGATGTAACTTATGAACCAAGCATTGATTGCTCATTCAATCCTCCAGGTAATTTTATAAATCTGAGGCCTCGAGCAGGTCGCTTAAGGTGCAATAATGAAGAAGATGGAGAAGAAAAAAGATATGCATGTGTGGCTTTAAACCAGGATCCATTGACAATAGAAGAAGCACTATCCCACACTGATGCTAAACACTGGAAAAATGCAATGGATGAGGAGTATCGTTCCTTAGGGGAAGGCGGGGCAAGATGAAGACGCGGGGTAAGATGAGACGCTACTGATTCTGACAAACCAGGTAGTGGCATCTGCAAGCAAATAGCTGAACTAGCTTCTAGTGACATAAATGTATAAGACTCAGTTACGACCATTCGTGTGAAGTTAACTGATAGTCGGGTTGCCAGGATCCAAAACCTTGCAATGTGGTATGACAAAACTTTTTCTTCAGGAAGTTGTTCTTAGACATGTCCCAAGTTAGAATATAGAGGGTGCCCAGCTGGCACCCTTGGGGAAAATTTTTTATTCAAGGTCAAAGGTCAACAGTCAGAATATATGCTTTTGTAATCTTAAATGCATTACAAGTGTAAGATGGATGGTTATCAACAAAAAACAGTTGAATAAAAATTTATGCAGCATAGAAATATGTAACTAATGCTCAAAACACTAAGAGATACAGCAATCAGCGTGTTAGGGACCGTTCATTATAGTAACGTTATAGTTTGACAGTACTGGCTATCGGTATATGCTTTAGTAATAGTAATAAATTTATTACAAGTGCAAAACGAATAGTTATAAACAAAAACAGTAGAATACAATTTTATGATATGCAGCATGGACAATGGACATATGTAACTACATTTTAAATGACATAGTGTTAATTAACATACTGGGCAACTACTTTTGATAAAATACTAAATTGGAATGTATGTAAATAGGTATTATTGGCTACTGTTACCCATTACATAATGCATTTATAAACATGTACGAAAACATGTATACTCAATGCATAATTACAATACTCTAGTGACTAGTCTACTTCTCACTATTGAAGAATACAGTAACACGATCGCTTTGGAGCTTGAGAAATGATTTGTGTTTCTTTTGATAAATCCAATAAGTTTGTATGACGAGTTTGTTAACATATCAATATGATTTGAAAAAGTGAAGGATATTATGCTAATGCTAATGATGCTAATGATAATTATAATTCTAATAATGCTCAACTGCACTCGCACCTCATATTAATTTATATCCTTCCATTCTTTACGTCAATTCCTGTCAGCCAACTCCCTGTGGTAAACCAAGTTGGACCTTGGTTTCCCACGAGCGCCTTGTTCTAATTCTCACGTAATTAGGATTTCCAATATGTGACATTTGCAAATTTTGAACGTTAGAAAGTGTCTCGAAAAGAATAGGAGTTTTCGTATGAGATGCTAGGGTACCTTCGTTACTAGGATACCAGTACTCATAGTCTTAAAATTTAGAAGGTAGAAGAGGAATGACGTAGCTAAATCGCTTCCCTTCATTCATCTCCTTTACAATTAGTCTTATCCTAATTAAGCGGTAACTGTCGCAAGTAGTGATAGGATGAACTTTTAACTTGAACTTTTTAAACGTAACGCTAACAACTAAAGATTAACTTTCAACCAAACAGAAAAATGTCGCGCGCCTTTAGCGCGTGAAAAACATCATCACATCATATCATCTATCAGTCTATCACACTCGCGCAAATTAGTAGCGTGGGATTTTTCGGATTCGTTTTATTTTAAAGCTCATCTTTGTTATTACATTGTTATATTGTTATATATTATAATATTAGTGCATAAAAAAATATATATTAAGCTGGACCGATACCGATAGCCAGTACTGTCAAACTATAACGTTACTATAATGAACGGTCCCTAACACGCTTATTGCTGTATCTCTTAGTGTTTTGAGCATTAGTTACATATTTCTATGCTGCATAAATTTTTATTCAACTGTTTTTTGTTGATAACCATCCGTCTTACACTTGTAATGCATTTAAGATTACAAAAGCATATATTCTGACTGTTGACCTTTGACCTTGAATAAAAAATTTTCCCCAAGGGTGCCAGCTGGGCACCCTCTACATTCTAACTTGGGACATGTCTAAGATCAACTTCCTGAAGAAAAAGTTTTGTCATACCACATTGCAAGGTTCCATAAAAAAAAATAGATTGGCGACCCGACTATGATGTTAGTTGAACGCTAGAATTTGACAAATACGTACGAGTGTTAAAATAAATGTGTTACGTTTGCGTACCTGCTGAGAGTTTTGTGTCGGTATTTATGCAAATGTATTCTACTGGGTTTGGTGATTGGTTAATTACCGTTGTTCAGGTTATAATACATTTAAATTGTAAAAATGATTTAACTATGGGCATCGTGTGTAACCCTTTGACGTCATGTTGGGGCAAGATGGGATATTTTCGCGGGGTAAGTGTATCAGAACGGGGAAAATGGAGTGAAGAAAGCATGGTTGAAGCAGTACAGGCTGTAATCGTTGGTGAAATGGGATACAGAACCGCATCCACTCATTTTGATGTGCCGAAATCAACATTGGAACGGAAAACACAACAAGCTAGATTAAATATACTACTCAAATTATAAATCCGAAACTAGGCCCAAAAAAATGCGTTTTCACACATTATGTTACATCGAATCATGTATATCCCATCTTACCCCACATAGTTTCCCATTGTGGCGAACCAGTACCAACGCCGGTACGCAAGCCACAGCCACCACCTCTACATGCATGCGCACGCGGTGAACACGTGTAACACGGGTATATAAGGAATAAAAAATCCTACAGAAGGCAGTCCAAGTCTCGGGCTACTATAGTAGAGACCGGACCAACACCTGTGCTTACATAGTAAGGTGCGACGCCAACACCTGTGCTTACATAGTAAGGTGCGACACCAACACCTGTGCTTACATAGTAAGGTGCGACGCCAACACCTGTGCTTACATAGTAAGGTGCAACGCCGTCCGCAGCTTCCGGTAGGCTACTGCCCCAGGCGTTTGTTCAGCAGTGAACAGCAACCGTCTACAACCGTAGGCTGGTACCTTCAATTGGCACCGATGTCCCACGCATACGAGGGTGTCCACTCCGAGGCACTACAACCTAAAGACCCGCGTCGCCAGTTCATAACCTTATTCGTATAACTGTAAATATATGTAAATTGTAATAATAAACATTTAACCCATTTTGACGCTATTACTACAGTGGTGACACCGACGTGATTCAAAAAAAGTGCAGTGATAGCAACAAAATGCCGGACAATAATCCAACCGCGAACGCAACGCCTACAGAACGCGTAACATTCCGCTTGCCCCCGTTTTGGCCAGAACAGCCAGTCGCCTGGTTTGCACAAGTGGAAGGACAATTTAATTTATACGGAATCACCGACGACGAAAAAAAATATTATTCGGTAGTGAGTAACCTCGATACGCGGTACGCGTCGGAAGTGGTCGACATCATTATTTCCCCACCAAACGCGCAAAAATACGAAAAACTAAAACGAGAACTAGTGGACCGCCTGTCAACGTCGCAGGAAGAAAAAACCAAACAATTACTAGAGTTCGAAGAACTTGGTGATAGGAAGCCTAGCCAATTTCTTCGACACCTACGAGGGTTAGCCGGTAGCACAGTACCAGACGACTTGCTACGAACGATCTGGTCCGGTAGGTTACCACCTTACACACAAGCCATCCTAGCAACAGTAAAGGCACAACCACTGGACGATGCAGCCAAACTCGCAGACCAAATCTCAGAAACATGGCCCCAAGGTAATACCCTTACCACGCCGTCATGCAGCACCGTCTCCCAAAAAATCGAAACAACAGGAGAAACCTTCGAGGTCAGTACCATCATCCATCAACTCGATGCAATATCAAAGAGGCTGGAAGATCTCGAAGGAAATCGCTCGAGAAGCCGCGACCAAAAGCGATACCACCGAAACTCACGTTCACAGTCGCGGAGTAGACCTCGCGAAAACAACCCCAAGTATTGTTTCTACCACAACCGTTTCGCAGAAAAGGCTCGCAAATGCACAAACCCATGCGAGTACCCAAAAAACCAATAAGCCTGGCTATTGATGAAGCGGCAATAGACAGGGCACCACCGCAATACCGTTTGTTCATCAAAGACAATCAAGTGCAATACCTAGTTGACACAGGCGCAGACATCTCAGTGTACCCAAAAAAACTCATAAATCACCCTGTTTCAAAGACTGACTTTTATTTAAGTGCCGTGAACGGAACGACAATTTGTACATACGGACTGCATACTAGATGTTTAAACTTAGCATTAAGACGTGCCTTCAAATGGAACTTTCTAATAGCCGAAGTGCCATACGCCATATTAGGAGCCGATTTCCTCGCTCATTACGGCTTACTAGTGGACATTAAAAACAAACAATTAGTTGACACAGTGACAAAACTAGTTACCAAAGGTGAAATACGCAGCGTAAACAGCCCTTCGGTAAACACTTACGCGAGTGAAATAGGTGACGTATACGCAAAACTATTTAAACAATACCCCAGCATCACCAACCCTACCTCACCTCGCAGCTCAAACGCGCATTCAACGGTACATCACATAATCACCACGGAAGGACCACCCGTTTCAAACCGACCAAGACGATTAGCACCGGACCGATACAAGGCAGCTAAAGCCGAGTTCGACAACTTAGTCCAAGCCGGAATCGTCCGACCTTCCTCAAGTGATTGGAGCTCACCGTTGCACTTAGTGCCCAAAAAAAGCGGCGAATTCCGACCCTGTGGCGACTACCGTAGCCTCAACGCTCGTACCATACCGGATCGTTATCCTGTACGACACATAGAAGATTTTTCCCACCTACTGGAAGGCAAGAAGATATTCTCCGTAATCGACCTCGCCAAGTCTTACCACCAGATTCCAGTAGCAAGTGAAGACGTAAAAAAAACCGCCATAACCACACCATTCGGTCTCTATGAATATGTATACATGGCATTTGGACTACGGAACGCCGCCCAAACATTTCAACGCTTCATCGACGAAGTTACCCGCGGTCTCGAATTCTGTTTTCCATACATAGACGACATAATCGTGTTTTCGGACAACCAAGAACAGCATACGCAACACCTGCAAATACTGTTCGAAAGATTTGCCGAATACGGCGTCGTCATAAATACCACGAAATGCAATTTTGGTATAGAACAAGTCGAATTCCTCGGGTTCAGCATCAACAAACAGGGAATACAGCCTCCGCACGGAAAAATCGAAATTATTCGAAGCTACCCACTCCCACAAACTATAAAAGGATTACGCCGTTTCCTTGGTATGATTAACTTCTATAGACGTTTTATACCACAAGCGGCAAAAATGCTCACACCTTTAACAGACATGCTAAAGGGAACGCAAAAGGGCAACAGCAAAATACAATGGCAGGCAGACGCAACCCAGGCATTCGAAACAATAAAAACAAACTTAGCCAATGCAACGCTACTAACGCATCCTAAGCAAGAAACACGGGTATCCATAGCAGTGGATGCCTCAGACGAAGCAATCGGTGCAGTGCTACAGCAATACGAAAATGGCACCTGGAAACCATTAGCCTTCTTTTCAAAAAAACTCAACCAAGCACAAACGAAATACAGTACGTATGATAGGGAACTTTTAGCTGCATACGAGGCCGTTAAACGTTTTCGACACAGCATAGAAGGCCGCCACTTCACAATGTACACCGACCACAAACCGCTCATGTTTGCTTTCCAACAAAAACCGGAAAAAGCATCACCCAGACAATACCGGTACTTGGATTTCATTTCACAATTCACCACGGACATACAATACGTGGCCGGCAAAGAAAACATAATCCCTGACGCACTATCTCGAGTCGGAATAGATGAAATAACATTCAACTCAGGGGTTGATTACAGCAAATTAGCAGAATCGCAACAAACAGACAAAGAACTACAAGCATTGCGAGCAAACAACACCAGTATGCAACTAAAACCATTCCACACTGGAAACAACAACGTTGAGCTATACTGTGACATATCAACCACACATGTGCGACCTTATCTAACAATCCCATACCGCAAGCTGTGTTTCTACAAACTACACAACCTAGCGCACCCAGGAATCAAGACAAGCAAGCAGCTAGTCAAACAACATTACGTATGGCCAAATATGGAAACTGACATACACAAATGGACTAAAGAATGCATACAATGCCAACGCTCCAAGGTACACAGGCACACGAAACCTCCCACAGGTACCTTCCAAACACCATCATCACGTTTTGAACATGTGCATCTAGACATAATAGGACCACTACCCTACTGTCAAGGATTCACATACTGCCTAACAATGGTCGACCGATACACACGTTGGGTAGAAGTAACACCGATGACCGACATCAAAGCCGACACCGTGGCAAGAGCTTTCCTATATACATGGATATCTCGCTTTGGCACCCCCCTACGTATCACAACGGACCGAAGCAGGCAATTCGAGTGTACACTCTTTCGTGCACTAACAAAATTCATCGGATCCGAGCACATTATGACAACCGCATATCATCCGCAAGCGAATGGAATGATAGAGCGTACACACAGACAAATCAAAGCAGCAATAACGTGCTATGACACTATCAACTGGATAGACGCATTGCCAACAGTTCTCCTAGGAGTACGATCAGCTTTCAAAGAAGACATCAAATGCACAAGCGCAGAATTAGTCTACGGTCAAACTTTACGTTTACCTGGACAATTCTTCGAAGAGAAACACGAGAACACACTACCGGGAGAAATGCTAGATAACTTATACAAAGCTTTCCACAACATGGTCGCGACTAAACCTGTACACCACGACAGAAGCAAAGTTTTCTTACCTACGGACTTAGAGACATGTTCGCATGTATTCGTTCGTAGAGAGACAAAAAAAACACTAAGACCAGTCTACGAAGGACCATACCCAGTAATATCTCGGAATTATGACAACAACACATTCATAATCAACCGCAACCAAAACTCAGTCACAATCAGCATGGCAAGAATAAAACCCGCATTCATCGCCCAAGCAAGCACGGCAAAAGACACAAGCAAACAGGTCACAATCACACAAAACACAGAACGCACAGCAGATAACACGCACAACAGTGACACACAAGAACCTACAACAACGCAGAAGGAAGAAAGTAAGCCAAAAACGAGCAAAGTAACATTCGATCTACCAACAACTCGATCTGGTAGACAAATAAGATTACCAGCTCGATACAAATAACAACCAAACAACAACGTTGTCACTGGAAGGGGAGTGATGTGGCGAACCAGTACCAACGCCGGTACGCAAGCCACAGCCACCACCTCTACATGCATGCGCACGCGGTGAACACGTGTAACACGGGTATATAAGGAATAAAAAATCCTACAGAAGGCAGTCCAAGTCTCGGGCTACTATAGTAGAGACCGGACCAACACCTGTGCTTACATAGCAAGGTGCGACGCCAACACCTGTGCTTACATAGTAAGGTGCGACGCCAACACCTGTGCTTACATAGTAAGGTGCGACACCAACACCTGTGCTTACATAGTAAGGTGCGACGCCAACACCTGTGCTTACATAGTAAGGTGCAACGCCGTCCGCAGCTTCCGGTGGGCTACTGCCCCAGGCGTTTGTTCAGCAGTGAACAGCAACCGTCTACAACCGTAGGCTGGTACCTTCAATTGGCACCGATGTCCCACGCATACGAGGGTGTCCACTCCGAGGCACTACAACCTAAAGACCCGCGTCGCCAGTTCATAACCTTATTCGTATAACTGTAAATATATGTAAATTGTAATAATAAACATTTAACCCATTTTGACGCTATTACTACACCATCTTACCCCGCCTACGGGGCAAGATGGGAAATATACACTGTCGTACGTACAAAATGTTTTCAACCATGTTATCGCTGAAATAAAAAAATAGGAAACTGTATGTAAGTGAGAAATAACACATCAACCTGTCCATTCATTTAAATTTTAAATCGCTACTGCAACGCATAACATATTTATAAGTGATTAACTTTAGGGGGGCCCATCTTGCTCCGCCTTCCCCTACTAGAAAATAATACATGGGAAAAATGAGAATTTCAAATTGAATTCAGTGAAACGCCCTCTGGCGGCAATGGTAGGAAATTGAAAATAATTTCCAGCATTTTCTCTTGGCCACATTTATTATAAGATTTTTTATTTCACTGTTCTATCTCAAATAGTTTCCAAGTTATGGCCGGCCTTCTTTCTTAGTTGTACACCCTGTAGTGTACAATGGTGCATTTGCGCAGTAGATCGGTAACCACAGAGTGAGAACGAATTATTTATCTTTGTATTTAAATTATTTATCTTTTTATTCACTTTGTCTGCTTCAATTCGCGGACGTGTAAAATATTTAGCATTCATCATCTACCCCTCTAAGATCTCTGGGTAGGTATACCTTACAAAATTAAGGAGTGTATTTACTAATAAATAATCTACTAATGTATAATGCGGGAAGTAAGTACAGTGTTCAGTTTCACAACAAATCTTCTCCTTGAATGTAGTCAGGACTAGGACTGTAAATATCAATGGATGAAATTTGTATCAAAAACTTTCAATGAGCATAATAGTAGGGGACCTGGGGATGCCATCATGGGGACTTATTGGATTGTGAAGATTATGTCCTAAAACGAAACAAGTTTGTTACGTTTGCCATTGGGGGGGGGGGGGGGGGGGGGGGGGGGTGGAGCGTGTACAAATTTTCAAAAATGTAAAAAATAACAGTCGCAAAAAAACGTGATCTTGAAATACTGGAGCGCGTCAGATTTTTATACAGACGGTTCAGCTTGATGCCCTCCTCGTCCTAAATGATAATCTAACAATTATATGAAGGAATATTGTTAATCTGACAATTTGAAAACATTTTTGTTTGTTTTTTTCTGTTCAAATTATTGAAATAAACACTTCTCCATGTACTTAGTTTACCTTGTCTTAATCTGATGCGCTCAAGTTTTTCTAAGAATCGATTTTTTTACTAATATGATCGCTGCCCTCAACGCACACCCCTATATGTAAGGGTTCATGTATGGTAGGGGTACATTACAGGGTGGAAGTTTTCTCCCCATATGATTTTCTGACGCGCTCGAGTAACGCGCAAAATCCCAGTTTGGGCTCCCCTACTCAGTGCCGGAGTACTAGCGGCCCTAGGCCAAATTAACCCGAGCGGCCCCCGCTCCGGCCGCCCTTTAGGTGGAAAATTGAAATGTACCTTACTTCAAACTCACGTTAAAATAACTGAGTAGTTGGGTTAAGCATAAAGCACATTTCATATTAATAGGTTTAATACATAACGTTTATTTTAATTTTACTTTTTAAAATTGGTACTTTCCACAATCCACCTGCACTTTGTAGCCTCCTATACCCTGGAAAGCGTTAATATTTATTTTTGATATGTACGTTGGGTATTTTAATTAGATTGTATTGTTTATATACAAAAGTAATGTATTCGATTTACAGTTGCGGTAATTATTAATTTTAGAAAATAAAAATTCAATTTTTTTACTAAAAAATGTTTTTTTTTACAAAAACGCTGCGGCCCCCTTTTGCTTGCGGCCCTAGGCCGCGTTCTAGTCGGCCTAGTGGTAAATCCGGCATTGCCCCTACTACAATAGCATAATTAGCATGCTTTACCAAGCAAAGCATCTTTTTTCATGATCTGAAGGCATCGTTTGTAAAGTCTTTTAGCCCAGTAAAATGGGAAAATTTGGATGAAATAATGGTTACAGCTTTGAAAATTTGGGAACAGCCTTCTTTTGTGATCCCTTTGAAGTGTTCAAAAGTCCCTATCCATACCCCCCCCCCCCCCCCCCGAGAGAAATGGGGGACGAAAAGTGTCAAAAAACAGGTTTTCGTAAATAACTGAAAAAGTATCCAATTTATCAAAAACAAACACGTTAAGAAAGTTGTAGCTGACAAAATTCCACACATTTTCATGTTTTATTTTAGTCTCTACGACCAATATTAGGAGCCGAGATACATTTTTTTAAATGTCGACTGTTGCCGCGAAACGGTAACACTTGCGCGTATTTCGCTTATATCTCGCAAAATGCTTCAAACAAAACTTGTAGAGAATTTAATTACGAACAATTTTCTTTCAGTACTTAATAAGTCGAAAACTATTGACTCTACGTACTTAATAATGAAAGCTGTAGAAAATTAAATTTTGAATCTATATGTACTTATCTATACACGAAATATCATTTTGGTATTCTTTATAAGGCGATGGAGGAAGAAATAATGAAAGTTCTCATTTTCAAGCGTTTCATGTTCTGCCCTTCTGCCTGTAGTATAGGTAAGGTATTTCTTTTTATGTACTAACTGCACTGAGGTAGGTATTTAAATGAAAGTATACCTAATACCACAGTATACCTACGAACAGTAGTCCCACTAGAGGAAATTTATCAATACACACTCTTTTCGCGCCAAATTGCGCGTGGCACCTTGCGCATTGAACTTCCACAACAACAAATGGCTACTTTTGCGTGAATGTCTTGTTCTTTTGTTGTAGGGCAGTGTCTCTGTGTAGGGCTGTGAATGCTGTGATTGTTAGCACACGTACTACATTTAGGTATTACATTATAACTATAAGTAAATTTAGTACCTACGCAACTACTCCTTTCACAAATCGAATACGCATTTGGCATAAAACATGTTTAAGTTTATACCTAATATTGACATACTGTCACCCGAGTAAAAAAAATACACTCATTTAGGAACCGCCAGATGCATTTTATTGCACTGTTGACTAACCTAATGCCCTATATAAATTGCATAACAAAGGGATTTCCGTTCACGCCGAGACATATGATATGCTTGGGTAGGTTTCTTCTTTGATTATGAGCTCATTAACCTCTACCTATGAAAATACCTAAGTGTATACGTGCTCATTTTCGTACTTGAGAAGACATTGTATCGTGACACTGGCACCCTGCGCAGTAGATTTTGAAAAAATATTCGTCACAACAATATCAAAGACGCCGACACGAAGTGGTATTACTGTTCGTAGGTATACTGTGCTAATACATTTCACAACATGATAAAAAACTACCTGTATTTATATTATACACACATATATTGGTAGACCGCACACTACATCAGCAATGAAGTATCCTTAATTTCTTCATTGTGTAATGTGTGTAGATCACGGGCGTAGCCAGGATTTAGTTTTGGGGGGGGTTTGGTTTGAAGCGTTGATTGAAATATTAATATTTGAAGTACGCAACGTCCACTATAACCGAGCTACAAACAAAAGATCCCGCGCAGAACCCAACTATAATGTGCGCACGGTAATATTTTTCTTATTTCGGGGGGTGGGGGGGGGGGTTGAACCCCCAAAACTCCCCCCTTGGCTACGCCCGTGGTGTAGATAGACCATTGAACTAAGCAATTCAAGGAAATATATAATGATGAAATATTTTACCATGAAAGGAAAGGTCAAATGTAGGTAATTGAATTGTATAAAATTCCTCCGGTGGCGGTAAAACCGAAACGAAGAATATACTAATCAAATGGGAAAATTTTGTTGGTACGTGTTACGTCATAAATTCGGTTTTCTTGACTACGTAACGTGTAATCAGTTAATCATATTATATGGAAACGCCTTATCAATGATCAAAACTCGTCACTTCGTGTAATGTCGAAACGCTCGTCTACATGGGACGTCCAACTACGATATTTTAAATATAATATTGACCGCTCGCGCTCATCAAAAGTTCGCATTCAACAATCAACATTCTCATTCGCTACATTTTGCTTGTAAGAAAATGTCACACTCGCAAACGAATGGTTTCCACAGTAAGTATAGTTTACGATTTCAATTTCACTTGATTAATCTTTTATATTAATAAGGTAACTCGCACATGGACGAAGAATTTGAAGAAATCGCTATAGAAGTTCCTTGGGGTCACATTGCCGGTAAGTTTTTTTTGTATTTATTGCACCACTGCGTTTAACATTACGCGCGCGATTATCAACTTTTGTACAGTGACGTAGTTAATTGATAAAGCTGTTCATTGTATCAAAAGTTGATTATAACGTAGTAAAAAATAGTAGTACCTATTTCTAGTCTACGCTTGTCATTCTATGTGGTTGGTGGTGTGATTTATGTGTGTAATTAACTAAGAACGTATTTGCATGAGGTGTTTGGTATCAAGATTTGAAGAACATAATACAAAGTGATATTTTTTCGCGAAGAATTCCGTGTTTCACTAATTACCTACACATTGTAAAACCATCGCAATACAAAAAAGCATTCGCATTTACCGTTGTACTCGCTGTAAGACCTAAATTTTTGAAATACACAAGGCTGTTCCCAATGGAATCCGTATTGGATTTTTATTTTACAGCCCAGTGCCCAGTCAATAAATGTACCTACCTATGTGCTAAAATGTACCTATGTATAATTATTGTTAGGATCAGTATCAGTATACCTACCTTCCGTTCTTAGCAAATATAGGTCCAAGGTGTGGCGAAAAAGTTATATATTACCTAACCTTTTTTAAAGTAGATTATGTTTTTGTTTGTTACAATTTGAGCTCAAGACAAACCCCGTCGGTCCAGTACATAATAAGATAAAACTCTTTTAAAAAAATTGTATTTTTAAGTTGTCATGTTTCGTGTTAATTATTCTATGAAAAAAATTATAAATAGATGTAGCACGTTTAATCAGCTTCAATTTGAGTGCGGGACTGTCAGCACTCAGCAGGCTTAATAAGTTTTTTTTTAAATGGGAGAAACGCCGATAAATGGGAAAATAGTGTTACACCAGAGTAGCTAGCCAAACTTTTGATATAGTAGGTAGGTACCTCATAAACTGCTAATTTTTGCACACATATTCTGTTATACACATACACACTCTTCCATTCATAATATTGGTTTTGTTTCTGTTTGATTGAATTCGAATTGTACAGAAATATGTTTTGTACTTGCATACTCCTGTGTGTTTCCTTCCACAGCAACTGCATTTGTGCTTTTACCGTTGATTACCCCCCATTGGTACAGTGCTGTTTCTGCCCTTTGCTAGTTGAGGCGGCTGATGTTTCATTGCTGTTAGAGTTCAAAATCTGGTGGCACCCGACTCTCGGCATGCGCGGCGGGATTTATTTAAACGCGGTACTACGAAACTAATATGAAGTGCTATAAATAATTACACCTATATTTATTTACTCTACATATTTAGGATGGCATTTTGATTTTACCTGCCGATGTTTCTCGACGTATAACGTCGTGCGTACTTTTCGAAATTGTTTTCTATCCCGCCGCGCATCTCGAGTGCCACGAGATTTTGAAACTACTCTACCACTATATAGGTACGCTTCTCATACTGCTTTGGTTGCTCGAGATTGTTAATGACGTTTATCGCTCTACTGCGATCATGTAAACAGTGAACACTTCACTGCAGCTTCAACAATATTTCTCAATTCTTCTTTACATTCTAGTTTCTACTATCTTATCAAGTATAGATGAGATCAGACCTTAAGCCTGATAGAAATTTGCCTTTTATCACTGTTGATATAGTCCATTCAACGAACGACTGAAATCGAAATTTTTAATTACCCCTGCAAAGCGGATATTGTAGGTACTCCAGGTACAAAATCCAAATTTACAGGAAAAAAACGTCCAGGTACAGGTCCAGAATCTCGTCTGCTTCGTTTCTGGAGATAAACGTTCCTAACATTACTATAGCGCCAGTAGATCAACATTCCTTTTAATTATCAAAACAGTTTTGAAGGCAACAGGCTTGAAATGATGAGCTGTCCTTCCCATGTAACTACTGGCAATCTGTTGTACACAGAGGCTTCTGTCGTGGTATGAAGAGAGGAGAGTAGCAACGAAAGCGTTCTTCACATTCCTATTTGTATTTCTGAGCGTCCTCTGTGTAGCCGTCGAAAACCACGATGAAATTTCTTATGTAGTTGAAATCTCCAACAGAGGCATTGCAGTACTTACCAAGCAACTTGTTGCAACAGGTATCCGCTGTGAATACTCTAACGCACTTTTGTCTTGAGCGATGTTGTTAGAGACTGGACAGTAAAGTAAAATCCAAGTAAAGGAACTTAAAGTTCTGCTCAGGGACGTAATTTCAACATTTTCATTGGGGGGGGATACAGTTAGATAAGGTTTTTAAACCTTTGCATCTGTTCAAAACAAATACTTCTGGCTCCTATAGGAACTTTTTGATGTCTCAAAGACTAAACTTTCAAAAATTTATTTTTTTTCGTCAAATTTTTGGAGTTTGTCCCCTGCATTTACGCCTATGGTGCTGCTTCAATAACATTTTCTCGTTAGTTTTAAAGTTACTTTTTCAAATCTATTGCCAATAACGATTTGCTCTTCTTTGTTTTTTAGTTGTTAGGTCATGTGGCAATAAATTGATGTCTGAGCCTTTACTGATTCCACTACTTTTCCTATCAGTGACTGAAAATTTATCAGCTGTGCATGCATTATAAAAGAGTGCTTTGTAGAACGTTTATTTCAATATCGATTAGATGATTACTTTTGATTACCTTTTACATAGGAGATAGGACCGATCCCGGTGGTTTTAATGACAAATCTAACAAAAAAGACGTTGGTGTAGGGAGGGGTGGGGGGAAGTAGTTGGGAACAACCTAGCAACGGGGTACCGAATTTACGTTGTCATCTTAAGAAAAAAGACCTTTTGACGTTTACTGCGTTTCTCCTTATTTTCAGTTTCAGGACATCTTTCAATAGGCTACAATAGTTAGTGCTGGTCACTGTACTGCCTTGAGCTAACTTCGGTAATCTTCAGCAACGACGCCATACAATATGATAATTTTTTGCGGCGTTAGTTTCTTGAACGTGTGTTCAGTCCAAGGTGATTTGAATTTGAGACACCATCGCTAAATTCGCACATCGTCAATTTTGTAATCTTGAAAATGATCTGCTAAAAATACTACGTGACGTTTTTGAAATCTTTTTTTTTTTTGTTTTTTTAATCATTGAGAAACACCTTCCCATTTAAAAGCAAGGACAACATAAATATAGTCATAAACAAATTTCAATAATATAAATTATAATAACAGTACGTAGCTTCAAATGGAAATTATACCTAATGACACATTTTCAGATCAACAGAATAAAATAATGTTATCATCAGACAATGTCTACAACTTTACTGCAGTTAAAAGGTGTCATTTAAGTCACAGAATACGTCTTTTATTCTGTGATTTAAGTCTTGCATACCATGTTTTTGAGCCATAGCTTTATTAGATGAGATAAAATTCAGGATAGGTAGCTGACTTTGGCACGTCAGTTAGTAGAAGGGCATATATTTTGTATATATATTGTTTTGACAAAATAAAACATAAACTGTCGTCATGAGCGTATTACAACTAAAAACAAATTACAAAAGTGTTACGTAGGACAGTGAATGTGAAAGTTTCTGATAAGCGTAAAAGGATCGGCATTATCATTACTCATTAGAAATTTTTTGTGTTTGTGAGTTTCTAAACTTTCATAACAGTCAAATTCATTCTAATTATTCACTGAAAGAGAAATCGGCAAAGCGTGCAAGCATTTACACGTGGAAATAAAAAACAGGATCACATTTGCGCGTAGAATTAAATGGTAGGTAATGATCAAAGCTATTATATGAGAAGTTGTCTCATATCGCAATCGTGAATGTTCGAATCTGAGCGCTTAATTTCGTAAAATGACGTAAACAAGGGACCATTAAACCACACCCACCGTTATAATACCCATTACCTTTAGTCTGTAACGATATTCCTAGTACTTAATCTGTATTTCAATAATAAGTTTTACATCATTGTATAAGTTTTATTAAATAAACATGTCTGGGAAAAAAATTGTTGCAATTCTTCCGCGTTTCACATTATCGTTTATATTATTGTTCCTGAAAACAACGATGCAATATGGTACGTTTAAGTTTCTAGGTAGGTATTATTAAACATTACCTACCTATACGGTTGCGACAAAATATTAAAAAAAGCATTGTAAGAACATTTAATTTACATAGATAAAGAGTAGGTACATACAACACATATATGCCTACAGGACCTTCTCTTTTACTGATACAAAAAACAAGAACAATCTCTAATTAACGACTTTTTTCAACTTCTTTTTATACTCCATTTTCCAATTCTGTAATTTGTTTAAAAAATTTATTCCAATAAGTACCCTGTTTAACGAACGCTCATTCATGTTTAAGATTTAAGGACGGAATCGCATTTGGTTTTAATCTCTTCTTTTTAGGTAAATTAAGCAACTCTGATTGTAAATCCCGTTGATAATCAGTTTCTGTAAAACGTGCTGAACACACATTACATGAGTCCGGATTCCACTTGCCTTCTCGTCTACAACGTTGTATCCAAATACTCCTAATAAGTGAATCTTTCGGGAAAGAATGATAAATTATATTCATTCCATAAGTTTTTTGTAAACTATTTTTGCACATAGGAACTGTACAGCGTTTACCAGGCATTTTAAAAGTTAATAATCACATATAATAACCGAGACGTGTGTATATGTTTGTGTTGCTGTACACTTTTCCGACAGTCGCCGAATCCTGACGAATGCGGATGTGATATTTTAAAACCAAAGCTATTATAAATTTATAACCTACAAATTAATGCTACAATTACTTAACCTAAGAATTACAGATGCCCCCCAAACCTTTACCTAAATATTTTTTTCGAAGTAAGTTTTAAACATTTAGTATAAAAGTCTGTCATCTTATTCAAGCGGTATTTGTGTCTAAATATATTTTCTTTACTTAGAAAATACGTTCAAAGTTTCCTTATGGAGATTACGTGTAAAATAGAATTCGCTATTTGTGCTTATTTTTCGGTAAAAATTTTGTGTAAACATGCAAAGTTTGTCTGTCCGAGGTCCTTAACCCATTTCGAACATTAAAACAATGCCAGAAAGTATTTTCGTGAAAATTTTCAAAATGACAAGTATCGGAAACTTTTTCTCGGTAACATGAAAATTTAATTATTTCAAGTTGAAAAGTTATCCAAATGATGAAAAATGATTTTATTAAAAAGTCCGTCATCTTATTCAAGCGGTATTTGTGTCTAAATATATTTTCTTTGCTTAGAAAATACGTTCAAAGTTTCCTTATGGAGGTTACGTGTAAAATAGAATTCGCTATTTGTGCTTATTTTTCGGTAAAAATTTTGTGTAAACATGCAAAGTTTGTCTGTCCGAGGTCCTTAACCCATTTCGAACATTAAAACAATGCCAGAAAGTATTTTCGTGAAAATGTTCAAAATGACAAGTATCGGAAACTTTTTCTCGGTAACATAGAAATTTAATTATTTCAAGTTGAAAAGTTATCCAAATGATGAAAAATGATTCTATTATGCCTCGCGTTTACATTTTCATCGTTAAAATGATGTAAAAAGCAGCAACAGCATTCATCGTAGACTAATTTATGTGTCCCGATACCTTCTTTCGGTAACTTTCGAAATGTACATGTTTGTGTGCTTATTTCGAATTTAGAGATTTTGAACGATGGACGATGTCGTCAGTAACATATATAGTCGAATGTTTTCACCGAGAAAAATGTTTTTGTCTACATATTTAACTTAATTAATATTGAATATTGATGAAAGTAGGTGGCAAGTGTATGGTTACGTTACACTACACTTCTAAATATACAACTTATATTGTAATTAAGAGGAAGTAAAATCCATATTTAATGCTGCACATATGCGTGTAAATGATGCCTTTAGTTAGTGAAAAAAACAAAAATTTGAAACTGTTTAAGGTAGAGAAGGTCTCTCAATAAAACAGATGTTATGCAACGTTAGACCAGCTTCTATTTGTACATTTTATGTTTTATGGTATTTTTAGTTTTACTATAGTTAAAGATGAATGTTAAAACGTTCTCCCTAAGGCCATTCGTATTCCCAAAAAGTTGCCAGTGTCCAAATTGAGTTCTTTTACATTCAAAATTCATTCTAAGCTATCCTTATGAAGTTCACACGGAATTTGTTATATTTTCGTTAATTTTTGGGCAAAGACGTAATTAACATTGTGAAAGGGCCATTATGTATTTTTGGTCTCAAATCTATTCCAAAAAGTTTGCATTTTACATTTTTTTAAATAATTGGTAAAAATTTACTTTAAGTAGGTAGGAACGAATTTGTATATCTTTACCAATATCAACCCATTTTTGTGATTTTTACGTCAAATGTAATCCTTTATTTTAGTTACTTTAATAACTTGCTAAATTACAGATACCTACAGGGTCAAAAATCTGAAAAGGTACAAAAACGTAAATTTTTTTTCTTTTTTCAAGCAACTAAGCCAGCTCAACAAGGTGTGATATTTTAAAACAACAGCTATTACAACCTACAATCACAGATACCCCCTCCCCCCAAAGCACGCAAAACGCGAGAATCGCGTGTACCCCCGTTTATCACTCTAATAAAAACAAAACGGGGATTTAACACACGCGCTCTACTACAGATGCGAGAAAATGGTCCTACACTGACGTCACAGCGTACCGTTCTCCTTCCCACCGGCTAACCATACCCCTCGCCTACAAACTGGCGAACGTGAGACAACTTCCCATATAATACCTTTGGGTAATGATAGCGAAACAGAAACCCATAGTTGAATTTGGAACTACTATTAAGTAATTGTGTATCAAAAACACACTTCTAATGTTAGATTGGAGCCAAAAATATTCATTGTATAACATGTTACATTTAGCTTTTTATCTTGTGCATCATTGTATAATAATACCGCTGTTGGTTTTGTGCAGTTTGGTCTTAAAACAACACATGTGGCATTATTTTATACTAGTGACCATATATTGTGTAGGTAAATGGTGGGGTGCAAGAGATGTTCAACCCATTCTAGCAATACACGGTTGGCAAGACAATGCAGGAAGTTTTGATGCACTGGCACCACTTTTAATAGGTCCAAATGTATCTATATTATCCATCGATTTACCTGGTCACGGAATGTCCTCCCATCACCCCAAAGGTCAACCCTACTATATCTATTGGGATGGGCTTATTCACACAAGAAGAATTGTGAAGCATTTTAAATGGGAAAAAGTTAGTATAATGGGACATTCGTTGGGTGGTGGAATTGGTTTCATGTACGCTTCTATTTTCCCCAATGAAGTAGATAAATTAATATCGCTGGATCTAGTGTGCCCACCGCTTGGGGAGGCAGTAAACAGTTTCGAGCAAAAAGTGGAACTATTTTTGAAGTATGAGTCGTTGCATCACAGTTGCAATCCACAATATGAGTACGATAAGATGATTAATATAACAGTACATGGCTATGAGGATCAACTTACACGTAAATCTTGTAAAATATTAATGAAACGTGGTATGAAACCAACACGAGAAAATACATCAATTTATCGCTTTTGTAGAGATCCTGTACTTAAGTCAGTTATAACTATGTTTTCATTAGAACAAGTCTGTGCATTCGCGGTACAAATAACCTGCAAAGTACTAAACATTAAAGCTCTCGATTGCATCCAGGCGACCTATTATGATACTGTATTGGATAAAATAAGAACAAACGCCCAAGTTGATTACCATCGTGTTTCTGGAAATCACTTTGTGCATTTGAATAATCCCGAACGTGTTAGTGGTATTATTTCAAAATTTTTAAAATCTTAATTATTTTTGTTATATTATCACACACTCAATTTTCTGATTGTTGCCTTTTGTAGTTAAGGAATAAAGAACATTAACATGTGAAGTGAATTAATGTTCTCAAAAAAACAGTAGGTTTCGTAATTTTAAACCATGGCGTTTGATGAATATGTAACAGGTGGTTGGAATTTAATAAAGATTAATTAGATAATCTGCCCATTTGTATTTGTGTTAACAAATACCTAAGTAGTACCTACTTGTTTTCAGCTAAGGGTATACTCATACCAAAGAGTATATAAAGTCTCTTTGCTCATACCTACTGTAACTGTGGCAATGTACTGCACAAACCAAAGTGATTTGTGATGTACTGCCTTTCATAGAAAAATTTTTCTATGCTGCCTTTTTTAACATCCGAAAGTGTAAGGTGTTACCAGGCGCACTAAACCACTGAGTGGATATTGCACATGGAGTCGTTCGAACCAGAAGACTACGTTCGCTTACCTTACCCCTTTCTAACGAACGGGTCATCCTGTCATCCATCCAAGTACTACTGACTATACAGGGTGTCTCCAAAAACACCTTACAACGCTTTAGGGTAGACTTCTGGGGTAATATTACACCGATATAACCCAATTTACCTCTATGCAAAAGTGCACCATTTCGGAGTTACAGCTCTTCAAAGTTGGTGTTTGAAAAACGTTTATTTATCATAAATGATACACCGTTTAAGATAGGAATTTGAATTTTGGAATAACAATTACCCTTATCAAAAGCTATAATTGTACAAATTTTGGGGAAAAAAGACATACAAGAAATAGACCATCCGCATTATCGTTACTGTTAACAGTAGAATAATTTTTTAGTTCTTTACGAAAATGTAAAATTCGCTGCACCAGATGAAAGGAAATTTCAAAATGAAGAACTTTCGCCTCTTCACATTTTATCGTAAATTATTTGGTTTTTCAGATAAAAGGAAAAATTAACGTTAGGTTTTTCTAATAAAAGTGTTTAATTGCATATTATCTAATACAGTTATTTAAGGACCTTAAATGTACCTACTTATAGTTGCCTTTGCCGTAGTGTAAAAACAAAAGTGTAAAGGATGGACAGTATATGTACCTAATACCGAAACCTGTACAAATGTATATAATAGGAAAGCTACTGAGACACGCGACAACCAATGCAATGAAGAAAAGGAAACAACTGAATGAAAAAGAATCATGTCGAAACACCGACAAGAATATAATGCTAGTTAGGTACCTATTGTGTTAGTTGTCTGTGCTATTGTGTTTGAGGGGACACGAAGTCGACATCAAACAATAAAAGCCTGGGGGATTCATTATTACGAATACGAATGATAATCGAGAAGGAGTCCTAGTAGGAGGGGAAAACGCATAGTGCAATGCTTGATCATCACCTTCATGTAGAGAAGCATTATGAACTAAAACGTTCCATACATTCTCCTTTTCAATGAGGTGATTTGATTAGTATTCTATAATAGCTGGTACTTTGATCACGTACCTACTTACAACGCGATTTAACTAATGATATAGTATGATATTTAGATATTTGCCCTTCTTACCTTTTCCTCTCACTTTTAAAATGCGGATACCGATGAATTTGCTCGATTTCATCACTTTATTCATCAGATGAAAAATAAAGAATGACTTACCCGAAAATTGTTTGTCATTATCATCTGAGCTCTTGTATGATCTACTGTGTCCTCGGCGCGGCGTTTAGCTGCTCTTAGAATCGTTCTGCTCGCAGACAATTTTCCAACGTTGTGCATGATGATTTCATCGTCAATAAGGTAGTTTTTGTTGAAGTGTGAGGAATTCTAAAGTGATATCCTTTCCCTTTAGAGAACCCAAAATCGCCTTGTTCCCCGATGATGGCTGTGCTTGAAGAACTGGATTGGATCGCCTCCACGACGGAAAATGCTGCAACATCCAGCTAGCGGTGTAGGTGCCTCTTTTTGCACACTGCTTGCATCGAGGATTGAGACTTGATTCAATCTAGCATACACGCAAAAAGGGGCGTGTCTTCAACTAGCTCATTGGAATGCCCTAAAGTTACAAATAATAAGTATAGTATAGTATGAAAGAGTATTTTGATATTATAACGAAGTGTGACGTTATTAAAACTACCTATATGGAATTATCGCTAGGCCCTTCTAAATTAACCTAGATGAAACAATTTTAAAAGTGATTTTGCGTAACAAAGCTCAATTACTTTACTGAAGTTTTACAAAAATGGCTCTGACCGACGAATGCTAAGGTTTGCGTTAAAATTAACCCTTTTTACAAAAGTTCCCATGACAAGGAGCGAAAATACATATTATATAAATATACAGAAAATATACTTTGTGATCCTAAACTTCGCTGACGCTGTAACAGGAACGGATTTGATGTCCAGATGATTGTATGATGACCAAAACTTTTTCCAAATCTTCAAAGTGTACCTATACTTCGCTGACAGTAACTTAATTACATTTCGTTGCCTAAAACTTGATTTCACTATTTATTGTTTCAAATGTGATTAATGTAAATGGTAATTGTTATGGCTCCTATCAACATTGTATTTTTTTACCTTGTTTTGGTTGATGTGGGAACAGTAGTTAAGGGAACGAAAAAAACATTAAGAAAATAATAAAGCGTTTTCCCAGTTGTGTTTATCCTATTGCATTTATTCTCAGTTAAACAAAAAGAGAAACAACAGTGGCGACGAGGATTTGGATTTACTTACAAGAACATACTGTCTACGGTCTACTACAATGTAATATAATATAATATATATTATAATATAATATAATATAATATAATATAAGTAATATAATATAATAATATAATACGACGCGCACCTGTACGATTGAATTTATAAGTTCGGGAGGAGCTGTTATGGCTCATATCAACATTGTATTTTTTTTACCTTGTTTTGGTTGATATGGGAACAGTAGTTAAGGGAACGAAAAAAAACATTAAGAAAATAATAAAGCGTTTTGCCAGTTGTGTGTTATTCTATTGCATTTATTCTCAGTTAAACAAAAAGAGAAATAACAGTAATGAAACAAATTTGCAGATAAGGTTTCTTAATTAAAATTGATTAAATTGAGAGGCATATTCGCCAAAACCGAAAAAAGCGCGCTCTTATAGTGATCGTTCGGAGTTGCAAATCTAAATTCTCACTACCGGTATAGAGTACAACTGGCCGCACAAGTAACCGACAGGACAAGTGGCCGCCAACTGCTTCTTAAAAGGGTCTAGGCCTATTCGCCGTCGTCGTTTCGCCGTTTCGTCGTCGCCGATTCGCCGTCGCCGTTCCGCCGTCGGGACCGTTGGCCGTTGGTCAAATTCGCCATAGGAACGATTCACCATACAAATAGAAAATCGAAAATAACCCTTTAATCTTGAGGGACTGTTATCAATTGAAAAAAACTATACTAAACCAAAGATTATCTTTGACTAAACCTACCTCTAACCTAAGCGCCTTAGTGGCAATATACCTACGTATAGGTTGGCATTTTTTTAAGTTTCAAATGCTGTTTAGTATCATATTCCCGTTTTTGAATCATTTGAAAAAAATAGATTAAACCTAAATTTACTAAGAGTAAATTATTTTGATGAATACTTCTAAATCATCTTCCAACGGCGAATCGTCCCTACGGCGAAGGCGAACCGGCACCGCGGCGGCGAATAGTCCCTAACCGACTTCACTATCAGTTTGTTTGTTTTCAATAAATGAAGCTATTAATAGCCATTTATTTATTTGAAGTCAAGTTGTACTTTGTACTGGCAGCGACGCGACGAGCACTTGTCTCGGCAGGTACTTGTCTCGCGGCCAGTTGTCTCGGCGGCCAGTTAGTCCGGCGGCCAGTCGGCCACTAGTCTCATCCCGAGGTATACCTACCTACCTACTGATCCTAACAACATATCGAATAATTATAGGGCTGCATGAATTAATGCACGTCCTCTTTTTTTGTGTATAGGATTTTCAATTTTTAACATATTGGTTAAGTGCTAATATACGTACTTTTCATTTTGTTAGTAAAAAACATTACTTGCTTTGGTAGTCATTTTGAAATCATGTAACTTGCCACTTATCTACCTACTATGATTTGATACTATTAATTATATTTAATTCCAGGTAAATGGTGGGGACCAAAAGAACTTCAACCTATATTGGCGATACACGGCTGGCAAGACAACGCAGGAAGCTTTGACACACTTTCTCCTTTACTAATTAATGAAGAGACATCAATTTTATGTATTGATCTTCCTGGCCATGGTTTATCATCCCATTATCCTTCAGGGCATTATTATTCAATATGGGATGGTGTGCTTGCTGTGCGAAGGATTGTAAAACATTTTAAATGGAATAACATTAAAATCTTAGGACACTCTTTGGGCGCTGGCATTGCATTTCTATATTCTGCAATATTCCCAGATGAGGTGGACAGTTATGTCACAATTGATATGATCTCTCCAGTACCAAGAGACACAGAGGCGGTTGCTGATAAATTACAATGCACCATAGATAAGTTTATTCGGTATGACAGTTTCAACTGCACAGATTCGACCAGTTATGAGTTTGATGAGATGCTACAGTTATTTATAACTGCATATTCTGATTCTATAACATGGCAATCTGCTAAAATCTTATTAAAACGTGGTGCTAAACAAAGTACGGCCAATCCAAAACAATTCTATTTCAGTCGAGATGCTCGTCTAAAAAGTGATGGTTTACTAGCAAATATAACTTTCGATCAAGTTTTAACATTTTCATCTCGAATTAAATGCGACGTTTTAAACATTAAAGCGGATTCAGGACTAAAGTTGCATAAACCTCGCTACAATGATGCTATAGTCGAGAAAATGAGTCAAAATGCTAGAAGATTTGAAAATCATTCAGTTCCTGGTACACACCATGTTCATATTAATAATCCAGAGAACGTATACAGTATTATTAAATCGTTTTGGCAATTGTGTAGTGAAACACAATGAAAAACCTTGTAGTAATAAGGGACGTTAATACCTGTGATGAATGTTTAAATAAATAAATTATGTTAATTTTTATTGTATTTAAAGACTTTCATTTCATGTAAGTAACCTTTTATCGCTTTAAAGGCATTTTTAAATTAAATTAGAATAGAATCTAACTCCGTGCATACAATACAATGTTAATACCCATTAAATAGAATAATATGCGGGTTCGTTGAATTATAGTACCAAGCAATGAGTAATAACATAATGATAGCGTGGCATGTACATAATCGAACTTGAATCTCTTGTTAACGTAACACTTATTAAATTTATACAGGATGTCCTAACTAAAAATTGCACTCCCTCAGATACATCCAATTCCGGAATATTATCAATAAAATGTGCGAACACGTCAATTTTGATATGAATTAGGAGGACCCAATTTTACCTCATGTTCAAATCTCACATTTCCACTCGCTTAAAAGTTTAAGTAATAATAATAATAATAATAATAATAATTTTATTGCATATAGGAGCTAAAAACTCCATTACAAGAGACTCGGTTGAAAAAGGTTTACATAAACTCAAACAGAAGATAACTTAAAAGATAAAATAAACTAAAATTCTAAACATTAATCATATCTACTTATTCATTTAACACAAACGACCTTATTTTCAACATTTCAACAGTAGGTATAATTGAAAATTAGATTCACTGTATTCTCTGTTATTATAAACAAATCTGTATAATTAGTACTGTTTAAAATGTTGAATTTACTAAAATATTTATCACGAATTGGTTTGTAAATTGGACACTCGATATATAAATGGTACATGCTTTCATTAGCACCCATGTTACAAATAGTGCAGTTTTCATTAGTCCTTATTTGGTAGGATATTCCTGATATATAAAATCTTAAACAATTTTTGTTAGCTATTCTAATTTGACTTATAACCCTTTTCTTTATTATAGAATTTTTAGAGCATAAATACTCTTCGCAACTGTTCAAATTAATATTTTTTATTTTGAAGTAAACCTCACTATATCTACTTATTTCCAGCGCGTCAGAGTCTTTTTGTTTTAATGCCTCTTTCAATTTGTTAATCACATAAGCAACATCACTTTTAGTTAAGGAACCACTTCTTCCTTTTAACCAGAAATCTTGACCGCCATATTTAACACAAAAATCCCGCACTTTTGAAACTCGCTTAAAAGTTTAAGTAACACGGAGGAGTTGTGAGATATATCATTATAGAACCTATTCAATTCTCTATTGATCCCTTACATTATATTTGATTTCCATCGATTTTCTTCCACAAAAAGGCTGTATCCTTTTCAAATCTGAGTGAACAACTTACCTGCCTTTTATTTTGAACTCACAATTCGTTGATTCTGAACATTTTTTTAATTGGAATAACGTATAAATGAATGAAAACATTTGACTGATGTATTGTTCGAAATATCTACTTTCAATGCTATAGTATAGGTAGGTACCTAATCTTAGTCCAAACCATCTCGCGCAGCACTTTTGCACTTATAGCATGATCAATCGACTCTGTTTCTTACACCTTACACATAAAAATATCTAGGCGACCTAGCTGGCCATTCTATTGCACCTCGGTAACATACATCGCTGAAAAATGAAGAGCTATTTTGGAGAATAAGTTAGATGAAGGAATGATAAACTCTACTAAAGCCGGATGTAGAACACCGAAATAAATATGTACAATGTGGGGAATGATCTTACGGATTCAAATCCGAAGGGCTCCATTAAATTCGTGATTGCAAAAAAGAAAGAAAAATATTTTCCGATTATTTTGAATTATTTTTAAAAAACTATTTTTTGTGTTTAACTCGCGATTGTGACGCCATTTTTTAATATTTTTTCAAAATTCTTTCACCATTCGAACGCCTAATCATTGTAGATTTTAACGGTATACACAAATAGTATATTATGCAACGAGCATGTAATGATGGTTATTAATACACGAGCACGAGGTAAGTTATGACACGAGCCTAAGGCGAGTGTCGTAAATCTTGTGCGAGTGTATTAATAGCCATTACATGAGAGTTGCATACACTATTTTTTCTAGGACCTGTGTTAATTAAAAAAAAATTATTATAAAAGAACGAACAAAATTTTTGACAAATATCAAAAACTCCTGTAACTATGGCGATCAAGTAAAATGCTTGACAGCTATTGGCTAATTTGACTCGTTTTATAATGAAAATCTGTATCGAAATGAATATCATTTAGATACAATCTAATCACACTTAATAAGTCGATTAAAGTATGGGAGTAGAAAAAGAGTATTTTTTTATATATAGAATCTGTCAGAGTAATAAAAAGGAGGGACGGTACCACAACTCTGATGTGAAAATTTCAGCATCGAGAAAATTTTTCAACGTTTGTAGATAAATGATTAATCGAGACGAAATATGCCTAAATGAGTGGGAAAGTTTTTGGTGAAAAGACATTTTCACTATTGATAATGGTTTACGAGATACGATTTTTTGTGTGAAACACCGATGCGCGCCGACCGCAGCCATCTCACGGCCCTTTGTACGTAAGGTTAGACCACTGAAATATAAGCAACCTGGAACGCTTACGCTTAACTCACAGCCGAGCCGACAGAAAGGGAATTAATGTAGGGTCATTCGGTCTTTGTCTTGCTGATTATGTTATTGTATCGTATAAGTAATTTTCCGACATCGTAAAACAATCAAAATGCTTCAACAGCTTAACTGTGAATGAGTACAACAAGGACAAAATGACCCTTCGTTATTGCTATCGCACGCTCGGTTTATTTCCTACAGGTTAAATGCACCGTGCGCGTTCCAGGTTGCTTATATTTCAGTGGGTTAGACAAGACTTTATAATAAAAAGCATTTATTTATATGTTTGGAATTGTTTGATTATTTGAATCATACCGACATAGACACTATTTTATTTATTTATATACAAAAACAACTACCAGATAACGATAAAACAGAAATAAAAAATAAATCTACAGTTACGTTTTAAAGTATACAGGGTGTCCCACTGTTCCGTAATCGGTAGATAACTCAATGTGGGTTGAAGATACAGAAAAAAGTTTCAAATAAAGGTTGCTTTGATTTGAATTGCGCATCTTTTAAAAATATTCTTATATCTACAGTATGTTGCATTTTCACGTGGCAGGACAATGTCACTTTCTTTAAATGGCACACCCTGTATTTTTTTTCTCTTTATGCATCGACCAACCATATTTATATCACGCCTGAAATTTTTTTGATATGGCACACCCTGTATTTTTTTCTCTTTATGCATCGACCAACCATATTTATATCACGCCTGAAATTTTTTTGATATTGGATGTGCGGTTGCCAAGTTATTAATTATTTTGTCAATATTTGGTACAATTCAAGGTCGGACTGTAATATTCATAACTAAGTTATTCTTCAAAAAAGGAAAAATGTATTTGACGAATAATATTACCCTAATGTCGTGTTACTCTACAAAAAAAAACTAAGTGATTAATTTTATACTGAGTGTTTAAAATGAGAATTCAAACTTTGTTAACTTTAAATAAATTTTATACGAATATTTTAAATGGAACACCCTGTATGTTTATTTACCATCAGATTCTCGACAAAAAACCTATTCAACGGCGTATTATTTTCTGGTATTATTTTTTGTACTTTTGTTAATATTTACGATTTTTAAAATTTCACGTAAAAAAATTTGTTAAAAGTAATTTTTGTTTAATTATTATTACAAAATACCGTTTAAATAGTTTTTATCAATGCAAAAGAACAAAACTCAAATTACTCTTACTCATTTTTAACATCAACTTCTATAAAGATAATTGTTTGTATAACGTAACCTCACTAATAGTCGGGATTGAGGGTTGCCCCAAGTGGAACATGCTCGTCGAGGCTGACATAAAGCTTTTAAAACGAATAGTGTGTTATTGACAGGACTGACTTAAGTCAACCACAAAGTCCAAAAAGAAAAGAGCTACTATGTTGTATTACCTCAGTTTTTAATTATTTTGATTTATGTAAAACCACAGAACACATGACACTGAACCACAACGCAGACAAAGTTATTAAGATTCTCTGTGATTATCATTGAATATTCTTTATTCAATGGTGATTATAATACGTCAATTTGAAATAATGGGAATCTGTGTATTCTTACATCATGGGAATCTGTTTAAGTCACAAAACACAAAGTTTAAGTAATGGAAAAGTATTAAAGTAATGCTATCCTGTAAAAATGGCGTTCTTAATTTTTTATACTTAAAAAAATTCCTACTGTTTATTGTACAAGTATTAAGTATATTCAACTTAACTTTTAATTAAAGTGACTATAACAATACTAGATCACCAACAGTGATTATCAAACGCAGTTAATACATAAATATTATAAATGTAAGTCAATAATATTTGGAGGTTATGATAGGCGTCTTTTATTTAGGGCAAAAAAAACTTCCTCCGAGGACGACAAAGATAAGAAGAAAGAGCGTGGCAGAGATAAGAAAAAGAAAGCAGAATCTGGTTCAAGCAGTAGTGATAGTAGTCGAAGTTCATCAGAATCAAGTTCTTCGAGTGGTTCCAAATCGTCGAGTAGCTCTAGCTCGGGAAGCAGCTCCCGTTCCAGCAGTTCATCGTCTGATAGTTCATCTTCTAGTAGCGACAACCGAACTCGCCCTAAAAGAAGGTAATGCACAATGTATAATTTTCACTTTGCAGTCAATGAATTTATAGAACCTCCAGATCTACAAGTAAACCTGCAGTTCGAAAGAGTAGGGAGAGGGATCGCGATAAAAAAGATAAAGAGAGGGAAAAAGAGCGTGATAAGGATAAGGACGTTGTGAAGGAGAAAGAGAAGGATCAACCAAATCGGAAATCAACGCCGGCTAGAGATGAGAAACCACCTGGATCAAAACCTCGATCTAGGTACGTCTTATAAGTACGATACCGATTTATCTTATGCATAAATTATTATTGTAGGTCTCGTTCTCGTTCATCAAGACGAAAACGAAGACGTCGCTCACCTACACCTCGACCAACCAAGATTCATATTGGTCGTTTAACAAGGACTGTAAATAAAGAACATATAATTGAAATATTTAGCACTTACGGTGTTATTAAGCACGTTGAATTTCCTAAGGATCATGTTCATCAACACATTGGCCGTGGTTATGCATATGTTGAATTTGCAACTGCCGATGAAGCTGAAAATGCAATGAAGCACATGGATGGAGGTCAAATAGATGGTCAAGAAATAACTGCTGCTCCGGTGTTAATTCCGAAACCGAGACCGCCGCCAATGCGTCGCAGTCCTATGCCGATGCGTAGACCTCCCATGCGTCGTACGCCGCCACGGTTTCGAAGACGTTCACCATTGAGACCACCGAGGCGGAGTCCAATTCGTCGTAGACCTCATTCGCGCAGTCCTCCACCGAGACGTCGTAAACGTAGCCGTTCAAGTTCAAGTAGTTCTCGTTGATACGTTTCAGAAAACTTTAATAATTTTGACTATAATTTTGAATTAATTGTAATCGCAGAATGTACTAATTATTAAGACAGTCTTATCTGTAATCTTTCTTATTATTTCAAACATTTGGTTACGATACCACAAAAAATTATGTTCGTAGTTTGTGTGCATTATATACCCTTTGCTTAGTTTACTGGAAATCTCCATATTATTCAATTTCTGCAAATTAGATTATTACATAATAGAAAAACATTGAAACTCAAGGCGATTTTAATTTTTATTTTTACTGGAGGTGTATCTGTACATTTTTATAATCTAACGTCTAAACTCTAAACATTTGAATCCATTTTGTCCAATATAAAAAATCTATGCAATTGTCAAAAAACTTTATAAACATGTATGAAAATTTATAGAACGTTCATTTTGACACCTTGTATATTTGAATAGGAAAAATTGGTTTTTATAAGTCACATTAAATTTGTTTCCTACTTTCAATAAATTTACGTACACCTAGACAGGGGCGGACTGGCTGGTCCACCGAGGCGATTGTTCATTGGGTTGAATAGCGCTGGCATGTTTCTTTATAAACATAGCCTAATCCTTCTGCAAAACTGTATTTGGCCATGATGTCACGTGGAATAACCTATTACACTGTCACTATCTAAAATAAAACAAGAATCATTCTAACTTGTAACTTCGTGTCGTGTGGATGGTATACTCCTTGGTCCTCCATAAAATGCATCCACAGAACTATCCGGAAGTGACTAGACGTTATTTATAAATAATAAAATTATTAAATCGTATTGTCGAACACTAGTATTCTATTATAAATAATTATGTATAAACGGCATGTGAGAAACTGCTCTAATATACTGGACTGCATTACAGCACTCGTAGTGTTTTTATTTATTATTAATTCTGTTTGACCAGTAAAAAATATGGTAGGATCAGGCGTTAAAATGTGTTACGTTAACAGAAATGTTTGCATCAGTAATGAGTAATCAAAAAGGATAGACTAGGTTCCTACTGCCGACGCAAAAAGTATATAGGTACCTACTCTAGTATCTAGTTTGATGCTGAATGAAAAATTAACTATTGGTCCGATTCGAATGAGCTTGTCAAATTAAAGCCCATTTATTACTACTTTGTTTAGGTGTAACAACTTTTTTTTGAAATGCACTTTAGGACCATTTCTACGGCCGAACAATGCAAAGTTCCCGTTTTTTGGGGTTTGCTAAGTTTAGAAGTACATAGGTACTTACTACATAAAAACAAAACTACTGGCTCAAATGGTACGAAATTTTAGCATGTTGTAAATTCAACCTTTGTTAATTCGAAAGTAAAATTTTATTTTCGTGGACGCTAAAGACGGTTTTGTAGCACATCGCATTCTCGGGAATGGTAGGTCGTAGGAGCTTACGCGAACGTCTTCGTTCAATAATAAAATGAGACTCATTTCAAAACCAAAATTTTGTCTTTTTTTTTAAAACAATTTTACCTAATTAGTTTTTAAATCACTGCTTCGACAACGAACAGCGAGTTTGTGGCAATTAAAAATTGTTTTTTTCAAAAAACAGGACAAAATTTTGGTTTTTAAATGAGTCTCATTTTATTATTGATATTATACAACGAAGTCGTTTTTGTAAGTCTAATCCTAAATGCTCCTGCAACTTTTACCATCCCCGAGATTCTCTAGCGTCTACAAAAATCAAATTTTGATAATAAAATTCTACACTCATGTTAATAAAGATTGAATTTACAATATAGGTACTAAAATTTCGTACCATTTGAGCCGGTAGTTTTGTTTTTATGTAGTGTACCTTTAAATTAAACTTAGCTAGGTAATGGCGTCATCGCAAACCCCAAAAAACAGTCACTGTATCGTTCGCCGGTAGAAATGATCCGTAAAATGCATCTTTAAAAAACCTAAACAACGTAGAAATAAACACGCTTTAATTTGACACCAAGCTCATTCGAGTCGGCCCAATGGTTATTTTTTATTCCTCTTCAAACTCGAGTACCTAACATAACGGTAGTGCCAGAACATATCTCAATAATAAATTAACCTGATTTTAAAACAGAAGAAAACTAGACTACAACATGCCTCAACATCAAACTATAATGCTGAATCTAAGTCCTTATTGGTATCGTCGACCAGTGACATGTGCGAACCCTAGAAGCACTAGGCGCCCTACCAAAGTCGAATACGTTATGCTTTTCCTCAGGAACAAACAACGAGACACATATAAAGCACGGAGTCTTCCACTACTATCATATAGGGATATTCAGTTAACGCTTTTCTACTTATGTCAAACAACAAGTGAGTAGGTTTAAGTATGCTCACTTCTAAATACAAAAGCTCAGAAGGAAATCCGCAACACAAAACAAATAGTTGAGAAAGTAATATACATAAATAGGTACCTACCTATTAATTTTGCTTGGGACTCAAGGTTTGGCATACAGAGGACATAGAAATGAAGCATTTAACGGAGAATACGCGTTCGGCAAAAAGCAAAAGAGTCGGGAACTTTTTGGCATTAGTAAAGTTATTTGATTCACTTCTGAAGTTCAACCAAATCCAGAGGGAATTTCATCACATTCTTGTCAAAATCCTTTGTTTTTGACTATTGGGGAAATGATCCACTTGATCGTGACGTTAGCATTCGCGAATGTGCTCATATCATAGTGAACCAAGACGGTATACATCTGCGGCAAACGGCGCGCTGCGGCCAGGTGGCCATAAAAGCTTAACCGGCGACGGCTATAGACCCCGGGCTGGTCAGTTCACAATCTTCCGCATCGGAAATTATGGATAAAATATAAATTTTAACTAAATCGCGCCAACGAAGATGGGCACTATAGGTAATCTATCTCAAAGCGCAGATCAAGTGGAGATTTTCAAAAGCCACCAAAATACAAATTATCATCGTGCTGTCATTTTACAATCTGCACAGAAAATAGCTTTCGAGATTGTGGCGACCACATGATCCCGATAGACAGTCGCTTACTTACTGAAGAGCAACGATTGATTCCCATTGGCCGACCAATGACAACTCGTCGACATCGGCCAGAATTCTTTATAAGCGGACGCTGTTACCCATTTATACATATCTCAAAAACTGTATATTTTTTCAAAACTTTATTGCTTATTTCGCACGATCACCAAATAGCTGGTGATCCGATTCAACCGCCAAAGAGATCCTATATATAACTTCCCCAAATTACAACTTTTCGTTCAAAAGTTATGTACAATACAGCGAATCAGGGACTTACTTAATATTATTGTTAGTATTAGGTATTACCTAATGAGTTCCACAACGTAGTTTAGAGAGATTCCTGATATTATCCATTATTTCCAAAATTTTGTTGTAAAGACAATATTTAAATAAGTGTTAAATAAAATTTGACCAAAACTTTATTATAATAAATATTTAATCAGCCTTATCTACAACATATTTACTTACCTATCAGAGTGGGTTTTACATTATTATGTTATCAGAACTAATTATATTTCTCTCAGTGGTAGGGGAAATAAGTGCC
The DNA here is from genome assembly GCA_036250285.1 of Pyrocoelia pectoralis. Classification (NCBI taxonomy): domain Eukaryota; kingdom Metazoa; phylum Arthropoda; class Insecta; order Coleoptera; family Lampyridae; genus Pyrocoelia; species Pyrocoelia pectoralis. The sequence goes on along the minus strand of CM070080.1, from coordinate 18,582,166 downwards.
TGATTCTACTTTCGTTATTGTAAGTAAAAAGTTTATTTTACAAATGTGTCGTACAGATATGGTAGGTATACGTATACTTACCTATTATACTTCAACAATTTTTAAATTAATTTTCATGTTTGTAGGTCTTTATTTTTTACAGCTCTCCTTTTCAATTAAAGTAAGAAAGCTATGCCTAGGGTTATATACGTAATTTAGAAAAATTATCTTCATAAATTGTCCATTGACGTTCTGTCACAGGTAGGTATTTCGAATTGTTCGTGTATTGAATTTAATTCGTAAATTGAAAATCAATGTTGTTAAATTTAACCTCTTAGTGCGTCCAAGAAGTAGAATAGATTTGTAAATACTTTGATTGCAGCGGCTAAATTAGAAATATGCAAACATGCCGGCGACGGCTATGGGGGTAAGTCCTAAATCAGTATTAATGTTGTAATAAAATCTGCAATGTAGATATATACGGACAAATCTTAAGAAAGACGGTACGTTACAATGATGTTTGCACAAGTTCTTATAGTACTGGTTTTGTTCAGCGGGCGTGAATGTGGTATGATAAGTAACGGCGATTTGATAAATCGGGTAGTAAATGCTCTAAATGCCGTTTTAAATTTTATTTCTGAAAATGTTGATGATATGAATGTTGATGGATTATTTGGGGTCGCTCTGGCGGAAGGTGAACTGCATATTGAATATTGTGAGAGATGCCTAATACTCTGTTTTAGCACATCTGTTGAAGATACGCGAACTTAAAAGAGAAAACGATTCGTACGAATTTTTAAGTAACCAAGCGTCTGAAATTTTAAAGCAAATTCGCTGGGATCGTAAAAACCTATCTCCCAATTATAAGATGTGTAGTTACCAGAAATCCTTTTTAATTTTCTCAGTATATATTTCTGTTTTTTTAGTTAAAACATTCCTTTTAAACGTTGACATATGGAAGAAAAACATAGAGTTCACTCGAGGCAGGATGCACACTGTAGAGCCACCCTTTCAAGCAAATACGTGCAGTCAGTATTTAAATTTAATGTCAAACGCTTATTTCCGCGAGGGATTTTCGGACGAATGTTTAAGTCGTATAATTAATGGTTCACGTAGAAAAGAAAAGAATTGTCACCTTGACAAATTTTGTTTCAAGTATGTAATGGAATCAAAACTGATGCTTGGATATGGTCTCACACACAAGTAAGTAGTCTTTCTCATTTTTTACACTGAACATGTGATATATTAGGGTATTGTTACTGCAAGTAGCAAAAGCTCTGGGATGTAAATGGAACACAACTCCAAAAATTACTAAATACTGTTCTCATGTTCTGTGGGAAGTCAGACAAGATTCGAACTGTGGATTTATAGAGACCTTGGATGATCTTTTCATAGAGCAAAGTATTTCGGTGTTGTCTTATATATTCATTCACATAATAGATGTTTTAGTCTTACTATGCGGTTCAGAGGGATTTTTGGAATTCTTTCAACCTTCATGGATCGAGCACGTACTTCGTTTGCAATCGCAGTTTGGATGCTTTGGAACTTTAGCTGATGAGACCGAAATGGTTCGTACCAAGCGTGAAGCAAATTATATCAAGTTTGGTTGTACGGATCACGCAACAGGCCTTGCAGCGGCTACACTCAGCTTATTTCTTCGTATTTTGCTTTTGACTAAGTAATGATCTTAATAATAAGATTAATATACCTAATGCCTGTGTACAAATATAATAGAATTTGTGTTCTTACATGTCAATTTTCAAATACACGCTTTGACGCTTTACCATATCACATAAATATGGGTTGAGGCTTTTTAATGTTTAATCTTAAAGACTATACCTACTAGTTATTCTAAATGATGGAGTCAATTTTAAAAATTCATATTTATTGAGGTACAAATTTAAAATGAACAATCTTTATATCTACCAATGAAAAGGGAAGTTTCAAAGTTTTTTTTAACCTATACATTGGCACCTCGGAGTACGAGACTGGAGATTTTTTGAATGAGTCCCTTCCTCAGCGCTGAAAAGGTCGTAGGGGAAAGAAATGAAGACCTGGCTTTACACTTCTGGCCACCGAGATTTCCTCTGATCTCACCCCATGTGACTATTATTTCTTATGGGGTTATGTTAAGGAAGCTGTTTACGTCCCATCTGTACCAAGAACTCTGAACGATCTGCGGAACATACGTTTTCTTGTCTGTGGGACGAGTTTGGCTACCGCGTAGATGTTTGCGGTGCAGCAAACGGTGGACACATTTATAACATGTTAAAAAAAACTTTGAAACTTCCTCTTTTCATTGATATAAAGATTGTTCATTTTGAATTTGTACTTTAATAAATATGAATTTTTAAAATTGGCTCCATCATTTAGAATAACCCTATAATCCCTGTAGGTATACAAAATAAACAGAAAACAGAAATTAATTTATTGACGATGAGATATTGAAAGTCAACGAGAAATATTTAAAAGCTCGAAGTTGGTGTTTAATTTAATTATTAAACATCTGCCAAACATCTGGCATCTGTAAATCCTTCATGGTATCTTCGCACAGCAGCCGTGGCGTTTTTATGTACCTACCTCGCCATAAATTAACGGTATGTCTGTTTGTTCAGCAAACGAGAACAAATTTGTAGTGTCTCCCATGGCAATAACAACTTAAACAGTCTTCAAAGAATCACACCAAAACGAGCATAAACTAAATAGTAAAACCGAAAATGGTACAAATTTATAGATGACAATGATGACATGTTTAATAATTAAATTAAACGCCAACTTCGAGCTTTTAAATATACCTCTTTGACTTTCAATAGGTGTTTTCTTTTTGCATTTTGTGGTAGCTTTAAGTCAGCTCTGTCAATACACACCATTCGTTTTATAAAAATAATTTGACTCAGTTCTCAATAACCCTATTCGTTTTAAAAGCTTTATTTTAAGTTTTATATTAACCTGAGGCAGAAATGTCATGACGCAAGGCACTTTAATCACGTGATAATTGTGCATGTGCCCAACCCTGTGGCGATGCAAAAAGAAAACACCTGTTATCTCATCAATAAATTAATTTAAGATATATGTTTATATGAACTTTTCTGTTTATTTTGTGCTGGAGAACACATCCCTCAAATAGTGCCGTGCAATTTTGGAACACCCTGTATAGAGTGGGCCACCGAAAGCAATACACCTTTTTTTAAAACTGAAATATGATAAAAATGCTCGAACTTTTCCGCATAATTTAATTCCTATCAGTTCAACTAGGAGGCGAAAATTAAGCCTAATAATTTTAAGCATATCGTTTGAAAGTAGGTACATACATCAAATTCTCTTTCCAATGGTGTATTTATTTCTCAAATCGAATAATTGGTTTACAAGAAAACACGCATTTATTGCATTTTGATGAAATGTTGAAAATGAGCTCCGCTCACTTCCATCTCCATGCAAATATACCTATACCTTATCCAACGAGAGAAAGGACTTGGTTTGCGCATTGCAGATTAAAGTGGGAGGAAACTGGGATCAGGTACCTATTCATCTATAAAGAGGTACCTTTATAGGTATCGGCGCAAGGTATGACTTCGTCGAAGTAGGAGTAATGAATATAGGCGGCGATTCAACTGAAACATACGAATTTTCGTCCGAGCGCAAGTCCTTTCTCTCGTTGGATAAGGTATATAGGTGCAGCAGTTGATGAAAATAATTTCGAACAATTTGGAGCATATCTGGTGTTATTTACGTTGCGTGCGTTGCCTTAAAACATCTAAAGAGACGGGTTGGGTACAGAGAAATGTTATACCTACTACTATAACATTTCTCTGGTTGGGTATAGCACTTCGAACGTTCGAACATATAACAAAAGGAAGGAATATCACTATAGTTTAGTAGATGGTACAATGTAACGGAAGTTACGCAAGCTTTACGTCACAGTGACCTAACAGTAAACCATTTCTGATTGGTCAAACGGGTGTAGCGTGCAGTTTAATTAAAGCGGTTCCATGTTCGTTTTGTTGTTACCAGTAGCGTAGAATTCATTATACGGTTAAGAACATAGAGAATGTGCAAAAAATTAGAAATTTGCATACCAAATTAATTTTGTTTATAGGGCAATAAAATTTAAAAGAATTTTTATGCATTTTATTTTGTTTACAGCAGGCGCGTAAACATAGAAATGCTGGACTTACGCCCCTGCTTAACAGTACACCAATGACTCGACGGAATACGTCACAATCAGAGAAATGTTAGTAGGGATAACATTTCTCTGGTCACAATAGGTAGCCATATTGGTAAACCATTAATGTTACTCATTTTGCCATATACATGTTCCTTCCTTTTGTTATATGTTCGAAGGTATAGCATACTTTACTTTTAGAAAACCTTACAAAAAAGAATCTAATGGAGACAATTTTGGCGATCGTGAAGCCACAGTTTAATTTATCTTTATACTGTGGTGAAGCCATTCTATGGATTCTCTTCAACCAATCTAGTAATCTACTCACTAGGAAACCTATTATCACAGATAATCTGTGCTATTATCTAGGTCATATATGTATGTATTACATATATGATCTAGGTACAGTCTCACCATAAAACAGTGGTTTACATATGAGTCTCACTGCTGGCCATTGAATAAAGAATAGAGAGGAAGGAGTATATGCCCTCGACCTTGAAATCAAAGTGGTTGCAAAATGGCTACTAACACGTTTCCTGTTCTAAATAGAAATTGACAGAAACAACTGCATGTGACGTCATGAATTTCGCCTGAAGTACAACACATATAACCTAAAATAGCAAGTAAACAAACATTTGTAATAAAGCAGTATAGTGTTTTTTGGTACTCATCATGGATAATTTAATTACAGTGATTATTATAAGACATTAGATAGTGAACATTCCAGTCGTTATTTAAGTAAAATAAGTGTTGTAAAGATTAATCCTTATTCAATAAAATTAATTGATTGTAGTGATAAAGTAGAATTCATTTACTCAATGGTAGAATATTATTATATCCTAATTTAAATTACCTGCAACTTTTCATATAGTATTTCTAAAATTCTACGAAATATCCTAGATACTGTTGTATGATTGCAACTAAATCTAAGTGCCAACAGTGCAACACCGATAACACTCAAATGTCGATTGTGGTAATTAACAAGTAGCAAGTCGTCATGACATGTTACCAAAAAGAAAGAAAGGTAACCACATATTTATTATGGTGCAGTTTTAAGGGCCCCATTCACATTGAGATTGGTATCGATACGTGTATCGCGACATGCAGCGATACATGTATCTGAGATTTGTCTCAAACGGAGAGCTCCATTCACACAGGTTTGTAATGATACTAGTTTTCGAAATGTGCATACATATTTCGTGTTTTTCATATAGAAGTGAAACGGTTCCTCCTGAAGCTGTAATAGCAGCTTCATCAGTAGTATTAATAGAGTGCTTATAAGAAAATCGTCGACGAAAGAGAGTATGGACAAAATTATTATTGTTTGATGCCGAAGATGTTTATAAGCATTGAGGAAGTCCTCCCAAAATTCACGATTTTCTGCAATACCCTTGCAATAACTAAATGCAAAACTACTGTGTTTTACGACACCTAATATGTACACGGTCGCAGTGCAGTGCGACAAACAACTAGACAAGTGGATTACTGAGACTGCGATACTGATACTTCCACATACACGTCGAGATTTGTCTCTCTATACTGATTACTGATACTTGCGACATGTATCGATACCTATCTCAACATGAATGGGGCCCTTTAACGTTCGGGATTTTATTTTATGAGAACATTATGATTTATGATCTCATAAATGTACCTGCTATAAAATGTCTCGAACATACACGACCGTTATTTAAGTTTTAATTCAGTTATCGCTTCTTTTAAGGGCTGCGATCCACTTGAATGAAATATCGATCGAACAAAATAAATTTTTTAAACAAGTAAAGGTTATGTTTGTACTCCAAGCGAAATATATGGTCCCGTGATGCAGATGCCTTAAATTGGAGTTCAGTGACTGTAACAATCAACAAATGAATATTTCAAATTTTGCAGGTTATGGTGAATTGTCAACACGACCAAAATGTAAACAAAGATGACTCAACAGTGGTTTGCAAATGGCTGAACTTCCGTCGCCAATTTTTAAGCAGCAATGATACGATACTCTCCTTCCTCTCTATTCTTTATTCAATGCTGCTGGCATTGTCTAATAAGGAGGGGCACCGTTTTTTTCAATGTATGTAACTATTTTTCGCCATTTTCCAATATAGGTACTAGCACAGTCTGTGCCTGTGGTACTAGAGTTCAGTGAGGTACATAAAGTTCATTCGTTTGACTTATCCCGATTGATCGATGAATCAAACGCGCACTTGTGTATGATCATCCTTTTCTACATATTGAATACAATGTGTACATTAGTAGCTAACGTATTATTCCAAGAGTGTGATTTTGTATGTCTCTTATTAACTCAAGTAACTGACAAGGATAACATCAACAACAAATTTCGTTCTCTGGTACCAATGAACTCTAAATAAACTGGAAGGGCGACCGCCGTAGATTTGTGTGAGGCACGGTCCGGAGATATGCAACCCGCCCCGTTGTGGAATCTCCATCCTTGTATTCTTTGTCTAGCTCATACTTAGCATGGTTTAAACATGCAGGTTCAATTTTTCTTAATTCAATTTGCGGAGCATTTAAAATTGCAACTGGCAACAAAAGCTGTTTAATGCATTTTAACCACCAATGCATTCTGTAGTTACAAACATTTAAACAAAAAAGTAAGCAGGAATTTTATATTTTTGGGTAGAAGTTTTTTATAAATGATACTAGCTACTTAGGTGTTACTGTGTTAGAATATGTTTGTAATTTATCAAGTTAAATTTAGCTAAAAAAATAATTCATATTTACAATGCATATTTTATTAATAGTACCTAGATATAATTTATTTAATTTACGGCTAAACATGAACATTATTGTATCTACATACACTACAACTTAAAATTAGGTCTTAATATAACATTTTTTAAAATACGATCATTTAACATGTCAAATTTATTACAGCAGTACCTAATTGCAAAGTTTTAAAAATTATATTGTATCTACTAATTACGGAATTTTTATATTTTTAATATCGTCCAGCACTCAGTTTGGTGTCTTTTGATTGAAAGTGTAAATCGGTAGGTAAATAAATCAAATCGACCAAGTTGGTAGTTTCAGTACGAAAAGATATTTCACTGACAATTTAACTAAACTCATGTAAGTATAAAAATCGCATTAGGCGGAGTGCAATTGTCACTTTTACAGCGACAAATTATAGTGGTTTTTTCGCTTTCATTTTCTAATCAATTATTGCAGTATCGCCAGTATCGGTGACCGCCGTATAAATACATAGTTTGACATTTGCCAATAATTGATTGTATGAGGATTGTGTTATTTTAAGAATGAGTCCATTTGGTAAAGTTTTGTTTTGTTTATTTGGTTACTTTAGTCACAGTATAAATAAACTGTGCTTTAATTCCTGGACAACCTTAATAGTTGAGAAAAATTATTTTTTTATATTTTCTTAAATGATTTCGTGCGATTTTCTTATCGAATATCCCTCTGCATCGATTCATATCCTGTAAATTTTATTTTCGTGCCATCGATGCACTCAAAAAAACGTTTATACATTTCTAATCAATAACAAATAACAAAAACAATTAACACAACGAAAGTTAATCACTTAACCATGCGGTTGTAACAAGGATGCTTATACCACAAAATCTGACTCTCTCATTCTACTGCCCCTGACACACGAAGTACCGTATTCAAGGTGTACAGCTTCCCTTCCAGTTTATTTAGAGTTCATTGTCTGGTACGTACAGTATTGATACCAACTTAACGTAAAAGTCAAATTTACGTGTCATAATGCTCATAATGTTGTTTGCAAATAAAAGTTTAATTTAATTAACGTATCGTTCTACGCATGTAAAAGCATATTATTTTCAAGAAAACTTAAAACGTAGTAGTAGATGAATTTTCGTAAGTTATTCAAAAATGTTGTGAATATTAATTTGTAGGTTAAGACCAATGAACTCTTCCAAAGAAAGGGAGTAATTGTTCCAATAGTTTTCTACATAAAAGTGGTGGTTCTAAATATTTGACGGCTTCGGGTGCATATAAACGGTGTAAAGAAGTAAAGATCAAAGTATTAGATGCTAAGGTCTCCTTGAGTAAATATCACCGGTCCACGGTCCCGAATACTGCACTGCTTTTCCGATCTATAACGGCAAAATATTCTACTAACAAATTTGTGAGTTAATGGTTATTTATTTAATTTATTTATAAAGATTGAATTTTTAGAAATTCTGCTAATGATTAGATATGCTTTGAGAAAACATTCGAATTCCAAAATACGGAAGCATAATTTCAATCATCGGTGTTTACATTGTTTGTGTAGATTTGTAGAAGATTATTCTACTGCAATTCAAAATCATTGGTGTATTTAATGTAATTGAATTATAGTACGTTTTATAAACTTATTCGAAGTATCCTTTTAAACACACTAAACGCATTATAACCAAGTGTTTCTTACTTATTCAGTGCACACCATTATGTAAGAAAATATGACAATTTGTCCATGACTGTGTTGAAAATAATTTATTGTTATAAAATATAATGTTAATGTACAATAACATACTTAAATAGATTATTATTAAGTTTTTGAAGAAAACTATTTGTTTGCGTTAAGAATTCAATTAAAAACAAGAAATTAAATGTTCACTACACTTCATCTTCTGTATCTGTGTCATCGTTTGGATTTATAATAATAGGATTCACTTGGACATCGTAAACTTTTTCTTGCTCCCAAGACTTTAGAATTTCGGCTTCTGTATGCTTAATCGTTTTTAACCAAACTGAAGGTGAAACTGTTTCTAACGCTTCTTTCCACATCTGTTTGACATTATCATCCCCATAACCATCTCTTCCAATGTTTTTATCATAATATGTTTTGCTTATTCCCCATACCATTTCTATTGGGTTAAATTGACAGTGGTAAGGAGGCAAGCGTAAAATTTCATGTCCATGTTCTCTAATAATATTGTCGACCAAATATTGTTTCTCTTCCTTATGTAGCTTTGCTAAATGTAGTAATTCCGTTTTAAATGCTTCTTTTTCATAAGGAATTTTTCTTCCCCTAAGCCACTCTGCAATTTCTTCTTTTTTCCAATTTGTGGTTGGTTGGCGATTGACAATTTGTGAATGGTAAGGAGCATTATCCATAACGATTACAGATGGCTTTGTTAAGTTTGGCAAAAGTTGATTTTTTAACCATTTAACAAAGTTTTCGGCATTCATACAATCGTGATAATCACTGCTTTTATTAGTGGTAGAAAATATCAGGTCTGCTCCCTCCACAAAGCCATCTTCCGTTCCAGCATGTAAAACTATATAACGTTTGCCTTCGCCACCAAGATTCTTAAAGCATTTTGAACTGGAATCTTGCCATATTCTTTTGTTGCTTCCCTTTGCAAATATCCATGTTTCATCGAGATAAACAAACTGCTTGTAGATATCTTGTTTCATATAAGTGATGTAACTTCTCAAAAATTTTACCCTCAACGATGCTATTGAAGTTTTTTCACAAAGAGCTTTCCTATTGTTTGTTTGCTTGAAAGAAAATCCAATGTCCAACAAAACGTGATAGAGGCTTGTCCTTTTACACTCAACGATACCTTTTTCGTTCATTTTTGTTAAAAGCGTATCTAATGTAACATGTTTACGATTAATATACATGTTGTAAATTGTATTACGAATTTCACTTTTTTGTTGTTGATCCATGTCTTTTGTTTTTAGACTTTTTCGTTGAGGTTCATTTTCCTTGTTCTCTTCTTGATTTTGATGTCGTCGTAAAGCATTAGAGATGGTTTTGGTATCAATTTTCAAAGCATCGCTAACCCTTGCATGCACTGCTGTTAATGGTGTTAAGGGTCCGTTGTTCTGTTTTTCTTTATTAAAGTATTCCACCAAGTTATGGATCAATTCATCTATGGTAATTGACCTACGAGGCATGTTGATGTGCTACAAATGAAAACACAAATAATGTCATCTCTTTGATAAAAACGAATTAATGTTTACCTTAAATAAACACTAGAAAGTAATGTGGTTCTGAAAAGAACCGATATTTTAAAATATTAACTCAAGAAGCAATGGAAAACGAATACAAAATAAAGAAACCGGCGCGCGTACGTAACCTCAACTCAATCAACAAATAAGCAAATAAAGAAAGGTTGGTATCACTGGTGGTATTTTTGCTTTAAATTACAGACGGCGGTCATTTCGTGATTTAATGCACACATGACGTCATCGGGATAAGTCAAACGAATGAACTATACATACAAATACAACTATTGAATGTATTTGATACATATAACCAAAGAGCATTGATATAACTATATGTAAATTATTTATCGGTATCAGCGTTGATTGAATATTAATATTTCAATCAAGGGTATCAGTTATAATGATGGATCGATATTTTCTATCAAATTTAAATACATTTCAGCAGTCAAATTTCCAGAGATCACAATACAGTTACAATAAATACCTGCCCAAACGTTCTCGGGATATTGAGTCTGACCAATAGCGGCAATTGTGACCATTAATGGCACTGTTGAGAAAAAAGGAACATTAATAAGAAAAAAGAAAATCTGAATCAGCACGGCCTTGCTCGATTATCTGCTCACAAAATTGAAAACGCCGATCAAGATCGTCTTCAATCAGCTCATGAAGCAAACTAATTTTGTTAAGGATGAAACTTGTGACGTTTTAAAATATATTGGGTGGTTGTTCTTGAAATACCTACTTACCTACGTCGCTAATTTTCGTTGTAGGTACGTTAGCTGGGATTTATTTATAGAGGCGTGACTCAGAATCTTCGAACATGTTCGAAGCTCAGAATAGTACCTAACCCAAAGATGAAACTGCTCACCGAGTCATGGTAGTAACGTCGGCGAATCCCTAACTGCCATAGTTTATTGTTGGAACCTCAAACTTTCGTTGTTGATCGTTGAAAGCGTTTTTGGAAAATGCTTTCGGTGAAATTCGTCTTGCGACCATCCAAGAACTTCATCCTCTATAACATTGCAATACGAATGCTTCCACCCTGATCCATCCGTTTTGTGGTTTGTTGCTGCATAAAAACCCAGCAATCCAATTATTACATGCGTGGAGTATGCGAAGACAATTTAGCCCGTTTAAAAAAATTTAATTTATTCACAACAACGTTACCTGTCGCCACCTGGGCACTCCGCAGGCGACTTCGTAGCACCGGCTGTATGCCCACTTGGCGACGCAGGTAATCACGAACCTCGAGGTTCGTATAGGTGATTAACCGGTGACCGATGACAATTCTGACTAAGAGTTTTTGAACTGCACCAACTTTGATATTGGTTCTGGAATTACTGCAGCTGCTAACACCTGACGTCATCCAATTAGGATTTATGTGTGTAGAGGGAGCAGCCAACCACATATACACATGTATGAATGTAGGAATTTAAAATAAACCTTAGAAGAATGGTCTCTAAGAAATCAAGTCTTCATCTGGCACGCATGTTATACACACCTCTATATGGAGCTCTGCAGCTGTAGAAAATCCCCACATACCCTACACCTTCTTTTTTCATCCTTCCAGTCATGTTTATTTAGATTTTCTTCATTACCACACCTCAATCTTGTTATCGTTCTTTTCCTACTCCTGCTTAGCCCTCCCTTTAAATATCTCGGCACTCCTTCCGACATTATCTCCTCATATTTTTCATAGTACTTCTTCTCCCTTATCCTGCCCCTTGTCTGCATCTCTCCTTGCTATTTCCTCTCTTGTTGCCCACCCCTCTTCCCAATTCCAGTTTATATTTGAGTCACTCTCATAACATGCACATAGAATGTCGTTGATTGTTTGTTTATTTTTATTAATAAACATACCTATTCTCCTTTAGTGAAACACAATAATAATTGCCACTTTATTGTTTACAAATAGGTACATAAATTGGACGACGTTTCGCCAAATCGGGCTTTTTCAAGTCAATTATTGGAAATATGTTATTACTAAAGTAGGTACATGTGTGAAAAGCCAGATTTGGCGAAACGTCGTCCAATTTATGTACCTATTTGTAAACAATAAAGTGGCAATTAATAACCCTGAAACCTGTATGAAAACATCCGTAATTATGCCGTTCTATCAATACCAACAATAATATTTAATAAACTTTATAAAATCAACATTAATCATGCTCTTACACATTATTTAGTAAAGTACAGTTGGATGAGCAAGCCTATGTGCCTTTAAACATTCAATTGTACAAAATTTATTTCCGGAATACTCGAATGGAACTTTACCAGATATATCACTCGCACACAAAAAACAGCGAGCTGTGACCATACCCCCTTGGCTTAAAATTCGACGTTCAGCAGCAAGAGCTCTCTACAACAATGAGATAAAAACCTTCAAAAATAAGTTACAATGAATACCTTTTCCCTCTCACTTAATTTCAAAAATCTTTCTCGCTCAGATTCTTCCTGTTTTTTCAAAAAGGTTTCTTTTTTCTTCTCCTTTTCTTTTTCTCTTTTTAATTTTTTTGCCTGTTTTTTCTTTTCCAATTGTTCTTCAGTTAAAACAATTGGTATTGGAATTTGAGCCTAATAAAAACAAAGAATAATTGAGTTGATCTTTTCACTTTTTACTCACTTTATTGTAGTTATGTTTTTCAGGAAATTCGGCAGCAAAATTTTTGAAAACCATTCGTACATCTTTGTCTTGAGTAGAAGAATATGCAGTTTGTTGGCTGTTATTTTTCAAACAAGGATCTGCGTTGTGCTCTAGTAAATATCTAATCATATCAAATTGTTGATAAATTGCAGCTATGTGAAGCAATGTGTTACTGTGTCCATCTACGACTTGGTTCATTAGACCATTTTTACTATCACTGTCATCATTTATTACTTTGGCATTTTTTATGTATAATTCAAAATCTTCTATATTTCCTAATCTAACTAATTCGGACATTTTTGCCTTATGAACTGCATCTCTTTCAGCTTGACGTTTATTTCTGGACTTGGATTTTTTTGATTTCTTTCTTAGTTTTTGTTTTTCTTCAAACGTTAAGGAATCATCAAAGGTTTGGAGAATACTTTTGGTCGATATTTCTTGTTCGGAAATGTATAAGTCGTCATCATCAGATAGCTGCTCTACCATGATTGGACAGATAATTCTTTCTGAACTATTGCTACGTGAGGAACATATTACAGGAAGAGGCCGTTCTATATTTTCGCGTGACTTTGCACGGTTAATATTATTAACTTTCAATTTACTACGTTTTGGAGATGTTTCCTTAACTTCATGTTTTAGCACATTAGCCAGAGTTTCAAATGATTCTAACATAAACGTCAATTTTTACTTTGTTTATAGGTATAATAAACTTACTTACCATAGAGGGTTGCTGATGATAAAAGAGAATGAACTCTTATTACTTCTGTAAAAGTTGCACGTCTTGTGGAAAAGGGAATTGTTCGTAATCTACCATCTGACCGATTTATCAAAGGCACCTTCCCCCCAAATAGCACTGATTGATTATAACCCCCAGTAGCTCTATATATTATTAAACTGCTTTTTGCTATTTCTGGTCTCCATGCTTCAACAATGTCGTGTACATGCTACAAGAAATCAATTTCGTATGTCTAAAGTCAAAGGAATAATACTCAGTACGAACTTGTATTAAAGCAGCTTCGTTATATCTCCTCAAAGAAGCACCTGCACTTTTTAACTGTGTACCAGAACGGTTATCTTTTGCACTTTGAGAACCTCCTTGTCCCGCTCGAACTGTATAACAGTGGAATGTTTTATGTAACACTGGAACAGAACCTTGGAAGATTGCACCCGCAAAATGTCCACCTCCCAACATAATAACTGTCCATTGGTTATTTGAATGACATTCTTGCAGTCTATCCAGAAGTACATTATTATCTAGTTCATCCTAAAAAAGGCAATTTCCAAATACGTTCAAATTTTAGTGTAGAAATGGACCTTCTTTCCAAAGAGTAAACACCGATACAATGAAAATACAACTCCTTTATTATTTTTTAGAAATATTTTTCCTTGGGATGTGGCAATACTTTCTAAATTATCTTCTTTTTCAGATTCAGAACCAGATATACTCGATACATCATCTGAAAATAAATTATAATGCTTCTGAACACTGGGTGGTACCTACACCACTTACCTGCTTTTTCATTAAATTCTTCTTCTGTGATTGGGGAACGTGACAACAAGTTTTGTTTTAAGTTATACCTATGCCAATCTAATTTGTAATGCTCCCTTTGTTGCTGCACATCGGTAAATGAAGCTTTACAGTATGAACAAATTAAACCTGATACAGAGCTTGGCATCCATTCTTCTGGTTTCTCTTTTACATCTAAAAAAGTGTTGTGATAAAGAAAGTGACAATATCAATCTATTGAATTAATCATACCACTGATTTCAGGTGCTGCAATTTGTAAAAAGTTGACTTCATCGCCAATAAGTTCTTTAAAAGAGGATTCAAATATTCTCACTTGGGCCATGGCTTCCTAAAATTAAAATAAAAAATTCGGGAAAAGATTATCACTGTACGAAAGCAATGTTATAGGTCATGGGTAACTGTTTCTTTACTGGTTTTACTTTTATTAATTCAAATAAAGTGTAAGTATATAAGAATGACGCTACCATTTTTCCATAGGTATATATGGTTTTAGAAAAGTTCATATTTTTATTAACGAAATAATAATAATAGGATTTATTGTCCTACAGCTACGTAGCCAATTACAGGACAACATCAAAAATGCATTTATATGATATAGGTAAGAGACAATTTTGAAATAGCTACACTCATGGACGTAATTAAAGTATCTATTGTAACAATAAAAGTAATAGAAATTAACTCTATGTAACTAACAACATACAACCCAGCGCACATACTAACTGAAATGAAATAGTACTCATAACAATAAAAAAAAGAAGAAAAAAAGCAAAACTTAGAAAATCTACAATTAAGTATTACCTAGGGGTACC
This sequence comes from Pyrocoelia pectoralis, assembly GCA_036250285.1. Classification (NCBI taxonomy): domain Eukaryota; kingdom Metazoa; phylum Arthropoda; class Insecta; order Coleoptera; family Lampyridae; genus Pyrocoelia; species Pyrocoelia pectoralis. Next base: position 18,567,107 of record CM070080.1, on the reverse strand, counting down.
TACCTAACTGTTAATTACTCATATGACTAAATAATGATCATTGCTTGTCTGTAGTAACGATATATGAGGTTACAATGGAAAATATCAACATTACTACATAAATATCATTATAATAATTAAAATATCGACACTGAGGTAGTCAAATGTTAGTCTGTGCCTCGCAATGAGAAGTGGGCTCAGAGTTGAATGACTCATCTTTAAATACATATTGGGTTTTTATTCAATACTCTTTAAAATATCATTTGTCTTAATTAAATCAAAAGAATGAACATCAAAACAAAAAAAGCATCTTTTCAGAGTGAAAACAAGTTATCTGGAGGCAAAAGCTTAACATGACACGAAAGAAGAACGTGGATGAAAAGGAGTGAAATGGAAAAGGTTGAAATAGTTGCTGGTCCTTCCAAGGGCCTAGAAAATATGTGGGAAATCTTCAAAGCAATAATCAGCTTAACCGCAAAAGAAATATATAGGATAAATAGAAAACATTATATGTACGAAGAAATGAACACATTGGTGGAACAAAGGATTCAACCAACCAATCAAAAGGTTATTCAAATAACATTTAACTAAGCAATAAAAAAACCGCAAGAACAGTGAAAACAAAATCATAGGAAAAGTTCGGAACAAAAATAGAGGGTAATTCAATTGGTGATGCGAAAATGATATGCTGTATACTAAGAATAATACTAAAAAAGAAAAGAAAATCACAATAAGAAATGTAAAAGAGAAAATAAGGTAACATTATTATAGAACAAAATAAGATAATATATAGGGGGCCGAGTACTAAACAACTCCTGGGATAGAATATGAGAATATTAAATAATTAACGAACAATATCTAATGATCAAGAGCGAAATATAGATGACCAAATAGGTCAAAAAGAAGAAAATGAAGAAATAACGAGTCCCCAAGAACTTATTTTAGAGCAAGGCCGTAGCCAGGGGGGGGGATCAAGGGGGTCAGACCCCCCCCCCCCCCGAAACTCAGTGGAAAATAACAATTTCTTAAACGAAATGTAAATTACATTACGTACTTTGTAGTTACATCGGGTGGCGTGTAATTGTTAAAATTTGGTCCCCCCCCGAATATTTTTTCTGTCTACGGCCTTGTTTTAGAGCGATACAAAGGCTCACGAGCGGAAAATTATTCATGGAACAGATCTACACTACACATAGAATAATAAATACGGCCAAAAGAAATATCCAGCAAATGGCTGATAACAAAAAGGAAATATGAACCAATGTAATCATTTCAGAAGAATGTATTGTACGTTTTGCATATCCAGTGTCAATTTGAAGACTTGCCAGAATTTTCGAAACTATAACAGATAAGTAAAATTTCTTGAAACCGTTATTTGAGAACATGGACCCGCAAGACAATCTTCTGCAACCCACCCCTTAGATTCCAGGCATCTCACCCTTATTTTTAAATTGCACTTAATAGATCATTTTGTTCAAAAAAGCAAAAAAAGGTTTTAGTAAGTTTAGTTGTGTTTTCGTATTTATATCGCTACTGATATTAAATTTGCAATTAAAACAATAAATTTGAATAAATTGATTTAAATACTATTTCTAATTATTAATAAAAAAATTATCGATTAATTAACATTTTGTTTGATACTGATGAATAACATTTTTAAAGAGCTTTCCAATGCGATGATACATATGGGGAAGTGCAATTTAAAAAAAAAAGGGGTAGGATGGCTGAAGCCTAAGGGGTGGGTTGCAGAAGATTTCAATATGCCATATTGGTTCCCCCTCAATGTTCTAGAAACGTTTTCGAGAAATTTTACTCACCTATTACAGTTTCGAAGATAGGTATGAGTTCTGGCAAGTTTTCTAATTGACACCTGGTATAATCACAGAAGGATGACGGTAAAATGTAAATTACGGATAGGAGGGTGGCCTTAGTCCACGCGTACGTAGGCCTCTCATTCGGGCGCCTAAGAAAGAATGGTAATAAAAATTTTAAGAAAAAAGTGTGAAATAATAGAGGTAATAATGAAGAAATGAAGAGTGCTTTAAAGAGCTGACAGTAACAAAAGAAGAAATGGTGGAAAGAGAAGCAGAAATAAGCTATGTCAGTCAGAAGATGTAAGATATCAAGTAGAGGAAACTAGACTAAAAGTGGAAAAGGTACTACGTATGGATGGAATGAGACTGCGGAGATGATGAAATATTTAAATAGAACAGGGAAAGAAACAGCATTGAAGCTGCCTACAAAACAATGCTAAATGTATCGAGGATAAACAAAGAAGAATCTACAACATTTGAAATCCACGATGGCCTGAAGCAAAGATCCATCTTGTCCTCAGTAATTGGTGCACATGAACAAGTCAGATAATCCATACCATACCTATATGTCGGAAGGGAACGATAATAGAGGAAAATAAACATTGGATAAACAAATAAAAAACAGATTAAGGAAAAATTCGAAGATTGTACAACAGGCTAAACAAAACAGTCTTTGGGAAAAGGGAAGTAACAAAAGAAGTGAAAATGGCAGTGAATTCGATGCTGTTGTATAGGTACTAATGGTCGCTAACAAACCAAAACAAAAGTGTAATTATTAATGCAACACACATGGCATTCCTAAGAAAAATACGGGTGGAAATGAGAAAGTTCAGAAGACTGACTTACCAGTAAGACATTCGAGACCACAGAGTAGAGAAAAACAAAAGGAGAGATCAAAGAAGCTGGTATCACACAGGAAAGGATCAGAGACCTCAAAACAGGATAGACAAGAGTAAAAAAAGGCGGGTTAACTTGGCCTCCGAGTAGGTAATAATTAAAGGGTTATGGGGTTGACAGGTTTTATTGATTTTATATTATTTTACATGACATCTAAAGCAGCCTACTTTTTTTACTATAATAGTTATAAATATAAATTAAAAGTTAGCATTAGAAAAAGGCGTTTTACCAATATTGATCAATAAACCGAAATGCCCATAAATCACCTTAACAAATAAAAAAATAAATTAATGCCTTAATTTCAAATTAGATTGCCATTTTACAACACTAATACCTACGTTCTAATGTAATGAACGTACATGAGCTCGAAACATATAAAATGCAGTTTTAACATAAAAAAGATAATATAAAATAAATAATTCTCCATAGCATAGCTATCCATATAGATAAAATAAAATCACAAATTTTAATACTTGTTAATGTGTAAAAAACTCCAAACTTGATCCTCTTATAAACATATAACCGCACACCAGAAAACCAATAATTATTGCGAATATGTAATTTAAATGAAAACTGTGACCAGATTGCATCCTACAATTAAAGTTATTACAGAAATGAAATAATGTTACCAACTCACTTATATTTTGATGGTGATATAGGACTTGGCGGTTGCATTCCCGGCACGCTTGAATCAATATACACCATTAAACCGGTGAACCATGTAGCCAAACTTCCGCAAACAATTGGGAACCAAAACCAACTGTATTTTAATACTGTCACCCATGCATGTTGAATTACAATTTCACCATCAGTTACAATAGTTTCGTATGTTATGTATCGTTTTTCAAATAACACGCTTCGTATATTTTCATCTAAAAGTAAGATATAAAATGAAAGTAACTGTTTATTTAAATATAATTAAATGCATTTGTACTTACGATTTGCGTATAAAATTTTCGAGGTCAAAATTGTCAACGATAAAATAAGGCCAAAGAGACCTAACCTCCATTCACTTATCACAATATTTTGTTTTTCACTTTGAGGTAAATGATTTATTCCGTTTTTGTACTTTGCGTTTGCACGTAACATTATGTATTTATATACTTCTTATAAATAGGTTAATACTATATTTTTAGGAATGATGCAAATAAAATAAATTAATACTTATCCATACCTGATTAATGAATACCGTTCATGGGATTTTTTCGGTTTCGGTAGAGGAATGCGTACAACAAATCATTAAAAGTCACAAATATTAATATGAGACAAGCTCGAACTTACGTTTATGTATCATATATCGTACGAAAAAGGTATAAAATTAACAATATGGTACATAATGGTATCTATATATAAAATAAGGGTAGAAGGTGTAATAATGTGTCATAGTAATATAAGTAGTACCTATATTCCACAATATTGTGTAATCATTGTGAATAATGAATATCACAAAACATTTTCTGTGGTTTCAGTTGCAAGATTGCGCTGTGCTGCAGTACCAAAAATGTGTTGCTGCCATATACATAATATGTACTGGGTGGGGTGTCCCATTTTAATCCACCACCTGCGATAATTCTACAACACTGCGTCGGATCAAAAAATGTCCCGAATAAAACGTTAACGGTTTTGACGGGGATATCCGATGCTGTAACAAACTTCACCCCCCTACACCCAGGGGAGTGGATAAGGAGGGTGATTTTAAAATCTTAAATGGAAACCTCTATTAGAAATTCAACACTTATGACAATTCTAATCTATTTCGCCAAAGTCCAATGACAATGACTAAATTCAATTAATTAGAATTTCTAATAGATAATAATTACCAATTTCTCATTGTTGTTCAGATTTAATCCATCAAATATATTATAATACTTACAAATAGTTAGTATTATAGGTAGAGGTACCTACATACATTAATCATATTTAAACAATAAAGTTATCTATCTATACAATATAATCAGTGATAAAATAAACAGGGTTCGGTACGTATGCGAGATTGTATTTATCATTTACCATACCTGAATAAAGAGATATTAGTTACGAAAATATTTAAAAAAAATATCATCTTTATTATTATTTATTTATTCATTAAATATTGGTTCTTAATTACAAAAAATGCGATCCTGTTCACTCATTCAAGAATCGTAATCGGTAAAATGATAAAGCATCCAACGCCTACGTATAGGTACTTTTATTTTCCCAAAAATGCAAATTTCTAAAGACAAGTATAAATAAGTTTTATAAGACATTAAATGTTTATAACTTGCACTGCAGGTTACATAACATACGAATAAGTGAAACAAGAAAGTAAAAATGCGGTTGTTAAAACCTACCTACCTACTTAATAAACAATTATCGAACGTCTTCGCAATGCACGATCATGAAAAGTAATAAATTATAGGTACAATCCATAAATAATATTAAAAATCCAAATAACTATTAAATTTGCAGTTATTTCAAGAAAGCTATAGCATTAATTCATAATTATTAGCTTTTACATTATTTTATGTTGTAGGTAGGTACGTCGGGCCACCATAGGTTAATTGAATTCCAATATTTAGTTGTCCCACGCGAAAATTTAATTCTATACCTTTACCTATGCAGTTTTATGGAAATTCACAATCATACAAAATTCTCATTTTGAACAAAAGGGAATCCGATTTATAAGAAACTAGCTGCTTACCCGCAGCTTTGCCCGCGGTCTTGGGAAATTCGTACATTTCTTATTTCCCGGTGTGAATACTCGATTTTGCCCAGGGTAAAGTAAAAAATTTTATAGCTATTGAAGACCTTATATACAAATTTTCAGCTTTCTAGCTCAATTTCCTGTTAAAAAACTGAAAATCGGGTATTTTTCGGGTTTCCCGGTGAAATTCTGGAACGGGACCTATTCTATGACCTTCTCCTGATCAAGTAAGGTATGTGTGCCAAATTTCGTGGAGATTGGTGAAACGGTGTGGATTTGTATAAAGGACAAACACACACACAAACTTTCTACTTTATATATTAGATTTTTTACAAATATCAAATTGTCATCCATACGTCATTACATAACTGTCATTATACGTCAATTACATAGCTGTCATGTGCGTTTTGTTATTCCAAGTCTGATTTTTAGTGACTGACGTTTCATGTCAAGTCACACGTGAATGATGTCGAACGGGATAAAAAGTATCCTATGTCCTTCTCCGGGCTCTAAACTACCTCCCTGCCAATTTTCAGCTAAATCGGTTCAGCCGTTCTTGAGTTATAAGTGGAGTAACTAACACGACTTTCTTTTATATATATAGATTAATACCTATTATTAGTTCTTGCCATTTTGTGTAGACTAATTAGTAATTAGTCTATGACTAAGATAATTTATTTTGTAAGAATTATTACTTACTTATCGCGAATAATAACTTGACGCCGCTTACCTATACCTATTTTACTTTCACGTAAATAAAATTATCTATCATATCCTAAAAATCAAAAACCTGTACTCTACCATTGGCGGCATTTATTGTTTGCACTTCATTACCTATTGAAATGTTTTTTCTGTTAAATAGGAAAAGGATTAACTCTGACGATGACCCGATGATCCAAAAATGTGAGTAGGTACCTATTGGATATGTTAAATTCCTGTGGGCAAAGAGAAGCAACGAATTCGCAAGTGTTTAAAAACTGATTATACAGAGTTCTAAATGTTGATGGTTGACGATGGATCGTCTCTAAATCGGCATTAAGAGACCTGGTATTAAGAAGATTCTTTGAGATTCTTACAAGGTAAAGGAATTGAATGGACATCAGTCAAATTTTTTGCCAATCGAAATTTTGCTAAACTGGTTGACATTATACGAGTTACGAGTGGACCATTTTGAAGCATTTGTAAAATTTTGTAAACGCATAAAAGCGCACCTTACAGTGGTAGTTATTTAGTTAATGCGTTCACTAAATTCGAAAACCTAAAGGCAGTTCCTATTATGGCCAACGAACCTCCAGCAGTCACGTTTATTGACCTGTTTTTATTTCATTTCTCTTCTCCGAGTCTCCGACGTCCAAGTCATCGTATTTCCTTGCCCTAAAGTATGCCGTTTGAGCCACATTGCGACTTCTCTGCTCATTGTGGCGATGGTATCATTCTACCAGCACTTTTGTTTTTCTTCTCTGTGGTCCTAGGTATTGTTTCATTCGCAAGCAGTTTTAGGAACTCGTTCAACTCTTTGCGTGTCCAAGAACTTCGCACTTTTGTCTTTTTGACATCTCCTGCCATCACCACCTTTCTATTGCACAGTTCTCGTATCTAATACTTTTCAAATTCGTCCATGGATTAGTGGCTAAAAGTAGCATCAACTGCGACAATCAATACTTTAGACAGAGGATGTTGGGTAAAAACTTTGTAGACTTAAAATTTAAACAAAAAGACACAACCACATGCACTCCACAACAATTATCCGAGACGACGTTATTCATGTACATCCATACCTCCATACCAAACATGCGTTTGCGTATTAAAGTGGGATGTGGAAAAAGCGGAGTACTTACGATATGAGTAGGTATCAATGATAAAACCCACAATTTCGTAAAGGCAGCAAGCAGGCGTGCAGTGGAGGATTTTTACTTCATAATTGAGTGTGGCCACGGTTTTCTGCTTATGGCCAAATATGTGATGCACATCTAGAGTAAGTAATGACATTTTTACCAGTGAAAGTTGTGTTTCACGGATATGAGACCCATACAAGTAGAAAGGTTGATGAACAAGGTAGGAGAGCTTCTATAAAGCCATAAAGGAATGCGCCGCCGACATCGAAATAGTGGAGAACAGCAACCAAAAACGTTTTCAAAGCAATTTCAGAAACATCTCGGCTAATTAAAATGTTGAAAGGAAAGTTTACAAGGAATGAAAACTGTGTTTGCCAAGCAGAAGCGGACGCCGATACATAACGTATTTGCAGAAAGGGTTATCTGTACGAGTTTAGGCCACGGATACCGATCTGCTTGTTATTGAGCGAGCTTCATTAGGCGGCAGTCGCACAGAATTTGATCGCCGAGCGTTGCCAGATCTGAATCACAAACCACTAACAATAAGTGATTTGTGATCTGGATGATGAATGACGTCAATGACGGTAGAAAATCCTGTAAAATAGTGGTAAATTAATAATTGTACCTACAATTTGTCAGTTTTCTTTTCGTTTAATTTTAATTTTAACCCACTGAAGAAGGCACCTTTAAGTGGTGTCCGAAACGTTTGGATTGTTTAATCAAAAAAAACCATTACCTACACAGTTTAACCCAAAATAAATAATTTTTAATTAAAATGAACAACTGTGGAAGCTTTCATTTTTATATTAGCGGTAGATTTGTTACATCCTGCGCAACGAACATTTCGTCAAGAATAATTTTAAGATTGCATTCGATATTTATCATTTATAATAAAAAATAATTTGAAATAAAGAAAAAAAATGAAATTAATGAAACAATAAAAATAATGCACATCTTTTTGTACTAAAATATTTCATTTTAAAATAAGCGTATTATATGTAAAAAACCAGAACACAGAATATCAATCAACGCAAACGCAACATAACATTTTTATACTAAATATTAGGTGTTTTCTTTTTGCATCACCACAGGGTTAGGTAAAGTCACAATTATCACGTCATTGAAGTGCCTTGCGTCAAGCTTGCGTCATCTCATAAGACATTTCTGCCTCAGGTTAATATAAAACTTAAATAAAACTTTTAAAACGAATAGGGTTATTGAGAACTGAGTCAAATTATTTTTATAAAACGAATGGTGTATTATTGACAGTGCTGACTTTTAAGTCAGTGACGTCTTAAGTGTTATGACACAAGCTTGACGCAAGGCACTTCAATCACGTGATAATTGTGACTTTGACTAGCCCTATGGCTGTCCAAAAAGAAAACACCTATTATGCACTGACCATGATACAGGTCAGTGCTATTATGTCGATGGTTGTAAGTGGGTAGATTATAATATTGTAGATAAACTGTAAGTTGGTATATTTTAATTTTCGAGGACATTTGTATTTAGAACGATGATATTGTTGCGATTGTACACTATGGATTTAACTCGCCAGGCGCTTAAATCCAAATCCACCGCATCCAGTTTTAAACATGGGATGAGCAGATGAGCTATCTGTAGTACCATTCTACCATTGATTAATGATTATATAATATAAGCAATGGTAATGGTACTGGTAGTCTATACATCTGTAATATTATGTTACCTTTCCATTTCTATTGTATTTATTCAACTTCTTTATAACATTGTAGTTGAACATTGTATTATTCGAATTAATAAATGAATTTTTGTGTTTGATAAGCGGTTGTGATTTTTCCACCCACAAAGGCACCGCGACGAAAGATTGGCACACAGCCTCGCCAATTATCAACCCAGCCCAGGAATGAGTCATCTTTGATAATTGTTGTACGTGTGTTTTCCAACCTTTTTATGATATTTTCTATGCCATTCTACTATAACAGTTCCCACATAATTAAGAAAATGTATAATTCTAGCAATAGCAAAGGAACAAATAATTGGGCGTATTTTAGCATATAATACCTACCTACATTTTTCGGATTTCTGTAGCGTTACGCTAACTTTCATTATTGAAGTAAATTTACGTATAAAACTAACATTATTTTATTGCACGCGATAATGGTCGTATTGATTACATTAGGTAATAAAAAAAAGTTGCAGTATTTGAATGGTGGGAAGCGCCGTGTGAGTAGTTCGTAGTTTGAGCTGATCATTAATTAATCCCCTTGCAGTGAGCATGTCGCTAGACAACCAAACGGTATTGTTGTCGTTCCTACAAAAACCGAATCACTTTGACTCATCATTATCATTTGTGTAGTGTAGTTTCGAGTTGTTTTAACTGTGATAAATAGAAGTTTGCTTTATACAAAATGAATACCCATAAGGAAATAGGAGTTGGCGATTTTGTATTATTAGATAAAATTGACATAAACAATTTTATGCAAAACTTAGAAATTAGGTAAGTTTTGTCGAGTTTATTATACAATTTTCAATGTAATAGTGCTTACTTTATAAAGGGGCGTGTCTCACAGGTGTTTATATTCATTTGTTTTTTCTTTACAATTTACCATGCCATGCATGTACCTATTCGTTATGGGTGCTTAAAAAGTGTGTTTCCAAGGGATTATTTTAAAAATTGGTTGTAAATCTAATCTCGTTACGAAATTAAAGTAAATACTTGAAAAGGTTAGACTTTCATCGTTAACTGATAAGTTTTCAAATTAACTAGAAAACTAGAACCACATGTGGTAGGTACCACATCTTTTTCTAAAAATAAATATTAAACCAGCATGGTGGATGATTTCATTTTTTTTTTAATTTTAACGCAAAAACATGGTTGTAACAGAAACAGAATGATAACGAGACGTAAAACTCACACAGTAGTCAAGTAGTGCATTACCCTCTTTTCACGTTAACGCACCTTTTACAAGAAAATTTTCTACCGACTTAAAGTGGTTTCTTCCTTTCTTCTGAGTCACTTCGCTGATCTCATCATTTAATTAAAAGAAAAAAATTATTACATGAGGTTTAATTATAAACCTAATTTAAAACTTTGTTTTTAATAAATTTTTGGTTCGCTGTATTTGGCGGATTGTATTTCAAAACTACCGTTAACTGGTTATTTATAATTGACAATTAGGTACTCCAAGGCAATAGTACGAATGACAAGTTGAAACTAGGTACTTCGAGAGGTACTTACTTACCTATAATACCAAATAATTTACCACTGTGGAAGGGTTTCTCCTTATACCTATCGTGGGTTTCTCCCTACATATATTTTCGGAAGGGGGCCCGTAAAATTTTGCTTGTATCATACACCGATTGACCGATTTAAAAATTCAAAATTAGAGATTAGAGTGAAATGCTACACAGACAACAATTATGGGTGTCCCTTCCCCTTGAATTTTATCTAGGGTCCCGTATGTCGAATTGAGACGATCCATGTTCATGTTGGGGGAATCCTGGCGACCTGGCGGGACATGACTACTATTAGAACCGCTTCCCCTTCCAGCATCCTGAGTTTTATCTTACGTGTGGTGTGGAGTGGCTTGAGTGACATTGTGGGGTCGGAGTGTCGGACGACTCTGATCGGGAAGGTTTGGTAACACCATCTTGTACCATGGGTAACACTATATGTGCGCATTGGACTTCTGACTACCCTTCCATCGTAATTCAGAATCCAGATACAGAAGAAATAATAGGTATTTCTTCTGTGATCCAGATCTTATTTACAGTTTTAGGTCCTTGCAGATGCCCTTTCCAGTTCCTTTGATCTTTTTACTGGAGTTATTAATGTATTTAAAGTTGTGAAAAAACACATCATCGCAATTTCGGAGTTGGTTTCGACCCCCAAAATTTCCCCCTGTCTATGTCTACCAACGGAAAAACAAAAATATCGATTGCTATATATTTATTCACCTCGTTATTCACTTAAATACAGCCATTTTTATGATATTTGGAAAAACAGTTTTTGGTTTTGCTTAAACATAGATGGACGTTAATTTTGTTTCGTAATGTGGCAGTCGAAGCACGTAACTCGGAGAATCATGTTTGTTGTTTGGAAGCCTCTAAAGTGTAATAAATCCAAAATGGTCTTCTTTAGAAGGCCTAAAGTCGCGGTTCTACCCAACTGTTTATACACATGCTAAGTTTATCGCATGCCTCAACATATACAAAGGCCTTTTTTTTGAGCGGATAACGGTTTCGTGAATGTGAGTTATAGAGCCGAATAACTTCCACCCTTGGTATATGAATGTACTCTGCCCCATGTACGGCACATGTCTTCATTTCCAATGCTGACAAAATTAGATACCATCAAAATAGCTTTATTGTCATACCCTTTGGTAAGTATCACGTTCCCAGTGGCACTTATCAGTTCTTCAAAGTTTTTCGTTTCGTTTCATCTCTTTGTCATTAAAAAAACCGATTTATTCGAATTCTACCTTCAGCATAATTATATTTGTTTACATCGCAAAAAATGTTCTGTTTACTACCACAGAAGTTCCTATACCGAAAATCTTTAAATACATATTCTGATTCTGGTTGAAGTAGTAGATTCTGTAATGGACGTACTTTCCAGAATATATCAGTTTTTGGTAGTACATATCTACAAATAGTCGAGGAAATAAAGCACTGAACCTACCAAATTTTTGTAGTAAGACGGATTGAGATGGGGTTTTTTGCATCCGCTTCCTAAATTTAATAGGAAACTTTGTACCTACTTTTCATCATGTTTTTTTTCGAAATTGCATTTGTGCAGTCGAAAATGCATCCTGAAAAATGCATTTTCATAGAAAAAATTCATAACTTCGTTATAAGATTCTAGAATCGACTCAATTCGGGTACAAGGGGGTTTTCGAGGTCGCTGATTCCGAATATGATCTCCAAATTGCCTCACCGCCCACCTGGAGCTCAGGATGGCTGAGCAACGTCATCTCCGGAGATTTTTCTGAAATTCACTCTCAAATGATTCTAGACATCTCATCCGAGGGTTTTTAGGGTTGCTGATTCCAAATCAGGCATTGGAAACCGTCCCCCGCGTACCTGGTGCCCCGAGCATCCGAGCATTAACGTCATCCTCTTGAGTTTCACTGAAGTTTCAAGCCTATAAGGAACCGAAAATTGTTTCCGGGTTTTTTTGGGTCGCTCAGATGGAATCTGGTCCCGGATACTTTTTAACGGATACCTGGTGCACCACACCGCGGCGGCATCAACGTCATCCTTTGGAGTTTCGCTTGAAAGGTAAAACTTAAATGGAACATTTGAATAGATGTGGACATTTTCATTTTGTGAAATAAAATTGAGATATATATATAAAAAAATGTAAGTTTTGTTTAATAACATTATCATCCAAATGTATGAAGTTAATATTATAAAATATTTAGTTTAAATTTAATTTAATTTAATTTGTTCCTTTTATTACAGATTAAATTTGTATGTAAAACTCTTAATATAAGGTTGGTAGTTAGAGTAGTTTCAAAATCTCGTGGAGAACTTCGGAATCCGCCTCTGCAGGCGGGCTATGTACCATGCACGGCTGGTCAGGTCCGGATAGAGGTTCTGGAAGAACCCCGTCCTAGCAATTACAAATTATTTTCGGTTCACTAGGCTAGAAATTTTAGTGAAACTCCAGAGGATCACGTTGATGTCGCCGCGGTGTGATGCACCTGGTGTCCGTTAGCAAGTATCCGGTGCCACATTCGACCTAAGCTACCCAAAAAACCCCGGAAACAATTTTCGGTTCCCTATAGTCTTGAAACTTCAGTGAAACTTCAGAGGATGGCGTTGATGCCCGTATTTGGGCCACCAGGTACGCGGAGGACGGTTTCCCATGTCTGATTTGGAATCAGCAACCCTAAAAACCCTCGGATGAGATTTCTAGAATCATTTGAGAGTGAATTTCAGAAAAATCTCCGGAGATGACGTTGCTCAGCCATCCTGAGCTCCAGGTGGGCGGTGAGGCAATTTGGAGGTCATATTCGGAATCAGCGACCTCGAAAACCCCCTTGTACCCGAATTGAGTCGATTCTAGAATCTTATAACGAAGTTATGAATTTTTTCTATGAAAATGCATTTTTCAGGATGCATTTTCGACTGCACAAATGCAATTTCGAAAAAAAAACATGATGAAAAGTAGGTACAAAGTTTCCTATTAAATTTAGGAAGCGAATGCAAAAAACCCCATCTCAATCCGTCTTACTACAAAAATTTGGTAGGTTTGGCTTATTTTAGTGCTTTATTTCCTCGACTAAAAATGAAGATTATGCGGCAGTTTATAGAATTTATGTAGCGTCATGTACCTACTTATATGTAGAAAGAGAAACTAATGTTATTTCTAGTTTAGGATCCCAGTAATTCTTTTACTCTTGGATAGTGAGTATTACTCATCATGATAAATATCCCTACCAAAGTTTTCATTTCTTCAGGATTTTCCCGTTGGAACTTTATCTTATTTTGTGCCTCATACAAATTGGTATATTGCCTATTACTAAATTAATTTGTGAAAAAGGCAATAGGACTTCCTACTTCTTCAACTTCTTCTGCCATTTCCTGTCTGTAATAACCGAGTAATAACGCTTGGAGTGCATTCCTTTTTTCTGTTCCCATAGTTGCCATAGTTTTAGTAGATACTATATTTGATGTTGAAGGCATGGATTTGCTATAAGTATGAACGGATTCAGTTTCAGGTATTGGGAGTTCAGCTTCAAAAGCTGTAAGTTGACGCTGTATTTCTTTTAATGGAGTTCTTTCAATAAGAGTACTGGCGTTCTAATACAGGAGTTTGGTCTTGTACGGGAGAATGCAAATTAATTATTTTCAAACGTTATAACTTTATAAGTGTTTGATTATTACTTATTTTTATTCCATTCAAATTTACATATATGTACCTATAATATTATTGCCATTACTTTAAAAGATTTATTTCCGAATATTTGATTTGGAATTCGAAGATTCAGTCATTTACTCCCTTTAACCTTTAGTGACAAAAGACAACAGTGGGAATATAGCCCATCAACTATGCCTATCCAACTTTTGATTAAAAATATTATGACTGCATTTCTTTTCTGTTTTATGTAGTAAGTACAACCGTTCTTGGACATTCTTATCACCACAGCACTTCACGATAAAGCAAAAACAATTACCTATTTGTTTAGAATTATGTACTTACAACATTTTTGTTTGCAGTTAAAAATAGTATCTTACTAATTTTTCAAAAAATAACTTGTCACCATTAAAAATTAAAATTAATTAAAATTCATTAAGTACGCTAGAAATGACAGTGTGTTTTCACTCAGGTATTTTTGTAGGTAATTTTTATTTTGTTTGTATTTAATTAGATACCTAGTTTAAAAATTACAGTGTATTAATAATAAATTCCATTTAAAATATTAATAAATATAGGTACTTTGAACCCTACTTTTTGTTAGTAAGTTTACTCATACTGTACAGTAATTTACACTATGGCTTACTACAGCGCAATGTAAAATAGATACATACACCGTACATACATAACATTGTTAACTAATTTGTTTATGCCACTTTTTGTTAATACACTATAACTACCTACTAAACTATCTAACTACACTTATAAAAAAATGGTTTCATTGCCATTAAACAATTTGTAATGCTGGCAGTAAAAGTACAAAGTAAACGAGGACCTAAAATAGACCCTTGAGGAACTACAGACAAATCTAAAGATGTTTCAACCTACTGAACACAGTTTTGAATACTCGCTTGTAGTAGTGCAAAATTGAAAATAAATCTCGCGATTGAGGTTATCAAATAATTTAGGATCTCAAGATATTCTGTAATGTTTTTGTTAGAAAGTTTTGGACGTGAAATCGAGCCGAGTCGTTTTGGAGACGGTGTCTTCCATGTTTTTATTGTTTTTTAAATGGATGATGAGTATCTGTCGTACAACGCTGCGTATGAGCATGAGCTGCAGCTGGGTAATCTCTCTTAAGACTATAAAGAAAAACATTTTTTCTCTAAAGTCGGGCCGCACATTTTCTGCTCCTTTGTCCTCATCCCCTCGACAACTTTTCCAAGGAGGCTAAAGAACATATCCATAGGAGTACAACTCTACTGTATCTTGCCTTTTTGGGGGTCTTTTTTTCTTCAGAATGAGGAACATAATTTTGGTTCAACACAATTTGCTTTGATTATAAAATGGATCTGGCGGTTCACTCTCACACCATATTAACCAGAGATCTTCGGTTTTGTGCTCGGTTTTGTGGCAAACGTAAATGGGATCAAATTCACTCTTTACATTGGCACAGACCAATATGCCTTTTTTGCCCCAATACATTTTTCCGGCCATGGTAATGTCGAAAGCTGTTATTGAGAATTCTAATTCCGATAGACATATTGCATTATCATCTTCACTAAAACGGTTTTCCCGCGATGGATTGTTACGTACAATAGATAGGTCGGGCGTGTTTTGATCATTTGACAAACGTTTCAGTCTTGAAAGTCGAAAAGAATAAAGAAGTTCGTAGTGAGCGCTGGTAGTTGTCTACAGTACTTAATACAGAAATAAATATTCTTATATTTTATCTACGAAAATATATTGCAAGTGTTATTTGCCAATTGAATGAGTGTGTTGAATCTTTTATACTCAACTTTTAAACCTACAGGTTCTTCCGAGAGAGTGTCTGTAACATGAACACAAAAGCTTCCTTTGTACGCAAAACACTTTCTGCGCGTTTTTCCTTGCTCTTCACTTAAAACTCGCTGCTACATTGTCTTTGTCCATTGAAGAATGGAACAGATGGCTGAAAATAGTTTACTCTTGCGGTGGTAGGAGTGGGGGAAATAAATTTCCTTGGTAGGTAAAGAAAAATTGAGAAAAATTTAGCTCTTGCCATGGTACCTTGCTGAAATACTTAGATAATAGGTACATCGTCTTGTAGATTGGCCAACTGTAGGTAAAGAGATATGAACATTTAAAATAATTTGTAAATGCATGTTATATCAATATTTTGATCATTTCATATCAAATGAGAAATATGGATATTCATTTTAACCCAAAGGTGTTGAATTAAATGATTAAACAATCAGAAACAGTAAAATTTCCACTGTACGATAGTCGAAGTCGAAAACTTCAACCGAGCAATTTTGTAATCAATTAAAAATATTATGCTTTTAATCGAGTTTATAATGAACCTGCGACATATAAGTAAAGTGCACAATGTTTTTGCGTTTATTATAGTTAGAACCACTTGAATGCTTTTATAGATATAAAGGTAAATAACTTCGAGTATGTTCATTAATTACTTGTAACATTTTAAATTCTTTCTTACATGTTCAGTCTGCATTGGAAAAAAATCTTAAATTAAATGAGTTGTTTATCATTAATGTCAGTTCAATTATAAACTCCATTGTCTAAGTATAGAGCAGGTATGGGATGTAATATGTAATATTAAATAGACTTAAGCTAAAGCTAGACTAAATAAACAGTTGTCTGTGTCTTGTTTTTTTATTGAAACTTAGAACTACCAACTTTTAATAGATACATTCTTGAAGATGTTATTTTTTACTCTTTCTTTGTATTATTTGTGATAGAATTGAACAAACTGTGTATTTTTCAACGTTTTCGTTGGTACTTGTTAACATCATTTATTGAAAAAGAAAATTATATTTTCTGTGTGGCATACTTAACTATAGCATAATGATTATAGTGTCACTGTCATGTCACATGTGTTCATGTAATTTTAACGGCTTACTTAAATAAAATACCGTCAACACTGCTATGTTCAACAAATCAACTGTGTATTTAAGGCTGCATTTGAAATTAGGTTTTGGGGTACCTAGTGTTGATATGCTTTTCAATTAATAATTGTGAACATAGTAGTAACCAAAGCAGCTACTTGAAAAGCATATTTCTAAACAAAGCTAGAGTGGGTACAATCTTTTGTTCTCAACAATTTCTTCAAAACTTGATTGATTTACGTTATGAGGCAACTGTACCTAATCTCATTTGTAATATGAAACCAACCATGGTACATATTTAGATTTCTTGTTGACCAAGACATTACTGCACTGTGTTGCCAACTCTCAAATGGTCCAAATTTCTAAAAAATCAAATGACGAAATTACGCTTCGTATAAAATTGGCGCGTATCTATAAGTCAGTGTGGTTTCATATTGTTTTTGTAGATATATGTTTATTCATCACTAGACACTAAATATGAACATTAATGTTATTTATTGAATTATAACTACAGGATAATTAGTAATTACATATTTTAGTGATATATAATCAAATTCCAATTAAGTTATTGAAAAAAATGCAGTTAATAAGTAAATGAAGATATGATACGCAACTGACTTGTATTTTTACAGTAGTCGGATTTTGGAATCATGAATCGGGTTGCGCCGGTTTCTCGCCTTCTTACATGACTACGACTTGTATTTTGCAAAGTATTTCTTCATCCATTTCCTAGTATTTTCTAATCATTTTTTTGTATCTGTTAACTAAGCTTAAATATCTACTAATTGGAAGAGTAATTATTTCTATGATTATGTACTTACATTTGAGAATGTAAGTTATCGGTTATCCTAATTAGAAGAGAAAGGATAAAATAATCAGCACATTATTCCTTTTCTTTTTGAACTTAAGTTTGTAGGTGGTGTTGAGTATGGCCACTGAATTATACAACTGAAACCAAACGAAAACCGATCTTCGCTGTTAGAATAGCACAGCTGCATAGCGTGTATTTCTCTCTTACTTAGTTACTTGTGTAGGCGTGTTTTAATGGACAACTAATGCAAGGTTTATTAAGTGAATAGGTTACCTCAATGAACAGATTTACTTCGATTGGTTGAGTAAGGCTACGTCATCGTAAGTATTTTTAGATACGCCTACCATTAGATTTGAATTAGAATAGTGAAATTTTAATATATTTTGTAAGTTTATGAATTAAGTTCTTGGTATTATGTACATTTTTTTTTGGAAGTAACTAATTGCTGTATTTTCGTTTCATATTTCTATACAAAAAAGTTCAAAAGTGTTACTTATTACAATAAATTATACCTACAAGTAGGTCGATATCTTTTTAAATTTTAAGATAATACGAATTCCGTTGTAAAGTGATGTGGACGGTATATTTTATGCTTACTTATAACCAAAGCAAGTTATTACGTAAACTATTCTTATTTCGTGCCTATTTATTCTCTGTTGAACTCGTATTTCTCTATTTGTTAGTACAGTTTCGGTCGGTCTTGCAATACTGCATAACAGGTACCTATTTAGAAAAAGTTTTGTGTCATCAAATTGTAAGTAGCAAAGAAAACTTTCTTTTCGTAGATATTTGTAGCAGTTTTTCTTTTAAATATTTCATTCGTAGGTTAGGTGTGTATTTATTTGTGTATATTCGTATTTTTTTTTTTCTTTGAAAACGTAGTCCTTTATCGAGTCTTAGAACAATGTAAAAAAGGTGTAAATATGAGTGAACTATTTGAAAATACTAATGAAACGATGAAAAAGACGTATTAAAACAAAATACTGGACACGACACCTGACATCTCCTGCAAATAGCTACGTTCCTAGAGGATTTTATAAATTTAGATCAGCCGGTTCGGTTTGTTTTGCCGCTTATGACAAAGAAATATAAGTATGTATGAGGAAATGTAATTTGAAAGAAAAAGAAAATTTTAGCGTTATTCAAGTACGTAATGTAATAGAAAATGAAAGAATTTTTATAACAGTTTATGTAGTTTTTGTTAAGAAACACAAGAATATCAAACTGCAATTGTGCAACAGACAAATATATTACCTATGCAACAGACTGAGAGCGCGCTATAACGTGAAATCTCGCGCGACTGGCAGTGACGTTGCACCCTCCCTGCACGCTGCGAGCGATCACCTACAAGCTATGCGATTGAGGCAACCTCGGACCAATAATATTATTGGTCCGAGGAGGCAACCTATTCACTTAATAAACCTTGCAACTAATGTCCAAAGCTACGTTATAAGTCGAATAAGTTACGGTTTTCAAGAAAAAGAAACCGAAATATAGCGACCTGAGAGGAAAAAAAATTTTTTTTACCTCTGTAAAAAAATTAATTGAAAGAGAAATTTGTTGGTCCAATGTACACTATACCTACTTTTAACAAGTTCTGCCCTTGAACCAGTAGTTCTTCCTCCAATACTTTTGTGAGAAAGACTGATACTAGAGAAAATTAATCAGATGAAACTAATTTTGTTTACTATGGTAGGTACATTATAACAGTTTTTAATATCTGTCGTAGATCAATTTACACTGAATTATTAAAGCCTCAAATATTTTCACGGATTTCTCAAATTTAATTAAACATTAATGTGCCAAAGAACTCAATGGTTAAACGCCTGTGTTGAATAAATTGTGTAGTAACTCATCCCTGGAATTTTTCACTTACCTACGTATTATGGTAGTATCTTCTTCAAAGGAATCCGAAGGATCACAAAGGGGTGAATGGAATAATTGTAATGAAAAAGTAAGGGGTTGGTTGTGTGTTTTCATTACAATTATGGTAGTATCCACCCTTTAGTACAAATTTTGCATGCATGTATTTTGATTGATTATAGTGCTCTTTTTCTGTAATTTTTTCACATAAATTTTTGTTTTAGGTTTAAAAATGGTAAAATATATACTTATATTGGAGAAGTGTGTGTGTCAGTGAATCCATATCGTACCATGAACATCTATGACTCTGATTATATCAACCAATATAAAGGTAAGTTTGAACACTTTCTATATTTTTATTTTTTATTGAAGATGTTGGTATGTATTTTTATATTATATCATATCTGTTGTCTTTTTGTTTTGCTATTAAAGAACAAATTGTAGGCTATCTGAAGGGGAAATTTACTTTATCATTGATAAGGTGAATAAGTGACTTGTTATGACACATGTATTAAGTAGTTTATGTTTAAGTAATATTGTAAGAAAGTATTATCTTTATTTTTATCTGTGAGGTAGCTGTAATCAGTTGTAGTAAAAGCTTTGGAGAATTATTTTACGTTCTCCCATTAATTTAAAACAGATTTTACAAAAACATCTCATTTATTTATTTTCTTCATTTCATTTCTACACCTATTCTGCTCTTATTTTTTGCGTTCTCTTTTTCCTAGCTGTCTTGCCCTTTATGTTCTTTCTTCGGTATTGTCTTATACGTTTCTGTTTTGCCTTCCAAGATATTTCTTTCATTTATACATAAATAACTTTTTCCTTCTTTGTTAATATGATTCCATTTTTGTTTTTTATATTTTTCATAATATTAGTGTTTTGCTTTCTCATATACTTATGCCTTGATGTAGTGTGTTATAAGAATTTTCTGATTTTAGATATTTAAAGATATTTTTTCCATAGTTGTTTCTTTGGCTTTACACTCTCTTCTTTTTCTATTGTTTGTTTTTTATGCGTTTTGCTTATTTTCATTACCACACAACACACCTTCTCTTTGGTTCCCTTATTAGACATTGCTTATATTCTCTACATCTTCTCTCAATCTTCTGACAGGTTCCCCTTTGTTTCATTGTTCCACTGTTGTTCTTGTTCCTTTGCCTTTTTTTAGCAGTATGCTATGCTATGGTTTTGTTCCCCAACTCTACCATTCAGGTCTTCCATTATTATTACGTTATTATTTTCTGTTTGGTCTATTCCTCTTGGATTTTTTCAAAATATTCATTTTTTCATCCTTAATGTGTCATCCCTTGGTGTGTATTTTACAATCAGGCTACCTAGGTGTATGTTTTTTCTTTGATTTTTAGTTCAGTTACAATAATTCTTTCATTGATCACTTTGACATCTATGATCTTTTCCAAGCAATCTGAACTTACTATTACTGCTACTCTTGCTTTTGTCGGCATGTTCTCTTTTACTCGTTCCTAACGACTGCATTTCGTAGCGGTCTTTTGCTTCTTCCCTTCATTTTCCTTTATGCTTAGTTTCTCGAATTAATTTCAAGTTGTATTTCTATGAAGTAGGTATTACCTTCCATCAGCACTTGTGTGGTCTATGTGAAGTCCAGCAAGTAGAACATGGTTTTCTGTTTTCTTCTATTCTAAATGTAATTTTCCTTCCTGCAAGTTTTAGTTCTTTCTTGGTCCGCTTGTGTTCTTTCTTTATCTACTCACATTTCTTGTTTTCTACTTTTAGTGTCTTTACCGTCCTCATCCTCATGGGCTTGTTTTATTTTTTTCCATAATTTCTTTACTTTCCTCCTTCATTTTAAGCATTAGTTTATAGTAGCATCTGTTTTTTACAGCTCCTGAAAACTTCTTCATTATGTCCTTTCCTTTACTTCCTTTCTTTTCCTTTTATTAGTTTAATGTTTTGTATGAAAAACCTTTGATCTACCATTTCAATAACTGTAAAATGTAAATTAATAAAGTTTTATAATGATTCAACTGTAACTATGAATACATTCTCCTTTCTCCCTAACCATTTTTTCTTGTCTGTCTTTTGGAAAGCGTAATTTTTGCATAAAAACGTACCGAATTTAAATTAGAGGAAAAATAATTAAATATGATGTTTTTACCTACTTTCCTATGTACTACTGCTTAATGAGACAATTCCTATTCCATGTAGACTAATGAACATTACAAAATTGCCTTAGAAATGCACAGTAAATGTAAGATGTAATGAATTTTTTCATATTTCAAATTTCTTTTGTTGTACCTAATTATTCTACCAAAATTATTATTCAACAATAAAATAACTTTTACGTTGCATACATTATATGACTATATTAGAAAATTACCTCGAAAATTACCTTTTACAACTGCTATGCGTCTATTCTCATTGGCTAACAATAATATACGCCAATTTCATTCCAGGTAGAGAATTATTTGAAAATCCACCACATATATTTGCAATCGCAGATGCTTCACATAAGGTTATGAAACAACAGGGTCGAGATACATGCATTGTAATCAGTGGAGAGTCCGGATCTGGTAAAACAGAGGCATCAAAAATTATAATGAAATATATTGCAGCTGTCACCAATCAAGGTGTGTAACTCCGATTCCCTAAGTGCTTCTTTTTCATGTTTATTGTAGGCGGTCGTAAAGACATAGAAAGAGTCAAAAACGTACTTATACAATCGAATTCAATATTGGAAGCATTTGGTAATGCTAAAACAAATCGTAATGATAATTCTTCGAGGTTTGGAAAATATATGGATATTCATTTTGACTTTAAAGGCGATCCAATTGGTGGCCATATAAATAAATATTTATTAGAAAAATCGCGAGTTATATACCAACAACCTGGAGAGAGAAATTTCCATTGTTTTTATCAGGTTTGTAAATTTCGATTAAAATAAAAAACGCTTGATAATTCTTATCACTAGACATGTAACCTAAGTACTTAATTTTCGAATCGAGTTAAAGATTGATCATTAATATATGCTCAAATTTTAAATAAATAAATTTAAGCAGATGTCTAGGTAAAGTGTTGAGGTTTGTGATATCTGGCTTTGCAACTATAATTATTGCTGACGACTTTTGGTGACAATTAATGCAACAGGGTTAGCATCGTTGAACTCAGTTGTGCTAAATTATTGCGTTTGCACTATGGAATTACATGTAGGAACTTCTCGAAAATCACAGCATTCGCAGCACACAGTGTTTTTGAATAATTCTATAAATGTATTTTTGTAATTACTTGTGATCATAGACTCACAAATTCTAAAAATAGGTAGTGTTTTTTATATCAGTGTACATGTGAAAAATTAAGCAATTCATGAATTTGACTATCAGGATTATGTCGAATATAGATCTTGTCAATTTAGGGCACTGGAAAATTTAATTATCATTGTTTACCACAATTTGTTGTTTACCAATTAAAGAACTGACAATTTTTCAGCTTTTAACTGGAGCAACTGAGGATATACTTAAAAAATTGTTCTTAAATCGAAATGTAAACAGCTATTATTACATACAACAAGGACAAGCATCAAAAGTTGATTCTGTAAATGATAAAACTGACTTTAGAGAAGTATCTTCATCTTTAAGCACATTAGAATTTTCATCTGCCGATATTGACACATTATGGCGCATTGTTGGGGCAATATTACATTTAGGCAATGTAGAATTTTTAACAGACGGTGACAAACTTCAAATCAAAGATTCTAAAGTATCTAAACATGTGGCATCATTATTAAAGGTACCTGAAGATGAGTTAAATAAGTCATTGTGTGAGCGAGTTATAGCTGCACATAAAGATATTATGAGAAAAGAACATACAGAAGAAGAAGCGTTTTATGGCCGTGATGCATTAGCCAAAGCCATATATGATCGATTATTTACATGGATTGTCGATAAAATTAATTCTGCCGTGGCAGTCGATGCAAGTAGTCAAAAAAGTTACAGAAGCTCATTAATTGGAGTTTTAGATATATATGGATTTGAAATATTTGATAATAATAGTTTTGAGCAATTTTGTATTAATTATTGCAATGAGAAATTGCAACAATTGTTCATAGGTATGTATGCTACGCATCAGTGCCCTCATTTGTATAAATTCATGACTCTTAACTACATAAATGTATAATATTGAATCAATTTTGTCGATAAGGGCTGTTACTTGTTATTGTAATAATGTGATTCCTTTTTTATATTAACATTTTATTTTAGAGCTTGTATTAAAACAAGAACAAGAAGAATACAGGCGAGAAGGCATTGAGTGGCAAGATATTGATTACTTTAATAATCAAATTATTTGTGATTTGGTGGAAGCTCCCCATAAAGGTATCTTTATATAAAATGAAGCTTTATTTACTTCATTTACTATGACGCCACTGTTTTAATTTTTGTATTTGTATTTTAGGGGTTTTGGCAATTTTGGATGAAGCCTGTTTGAATGTAGGCAAAGTTACCGATGAGTTATTATTAGATGCAATGGATAAAAAATTAAAGGACCATAAACATTACACTTCGAGACAATTAAAACCAATGGAAAAAAATTTAAAGCACAAGGTATGGATTAAAGACAATAATTTGAAAAGTGATTCACATTTTTATAGTATTTTTACTGTTATCATATCTTCTTAATAATTACTGAGTCTGGCGAGCATGAAATCACATCTATATTCTTGGTTAATTGACTAATTCGTTGTTGAGCATAAAAAAGTACAATTAACTTCATGCAATATCAATTAGATACCTACCTATTGGAGAAAATTTGTGTCAGGCGGTTTTACATTGCCCAACATTTTTGTAATTATCTTATATCACAATGGATACATTGTCTTTAAAACAAATGTTATTGGTAAATTTTAGCAGTTGTGTAAATATTTTCTCAAGAAATTCATTTCTACAGCGTTTATTCCATGGTTTGGGTTTTTCTATCATTGTCCATGATTCACTAAAGTTAATACTATTTCCATTACAACTTCCTTTATTATCTCCTTTTGTATCTCCTGTTTTCTTCATAATTTTACAGTATTGAATTTTGTTTTGCTAATTCTATGGTTTATTGCTTTAGTTATTTTATGATGTTCTTATATGATTCTTTCCAAATTGACTTGTTATATTTTTCTTTACTTTAATTTACTATTATTGCACAATTAGTCTTGTGTATAATTATTTTCATGTGTATTATTTAATTAGTTCTTCATTTAGAATATGTGGATTAAATTGAAGGTAATTTTCTGAATTTGCTAGAGTTACTCTATGATCCACATATGTATGATGCATAGGTTTGCTTATCTCCTTCATTGCCTAATATTCTACTTTATACTTTTTCATTCTTTCTTTTGCTTTCTTTATATGTCATCTGTCATAACTATGAGCAATAGAGAATCCTTTTGTGTCCACATTATTAGTTGTGACATATCTTTATTATTTTTGTGCATTTCTTTTTATTTCCTTATTTATGTTTGTTTTAAGGTGTTCCAGGTGTTTTTTTTTATTTTATCAAATGCTATTTTCAAATCTGTCAGGCATACATGTACTTCTCTATTTTTTTTATATTCTTTTCACCAGGTTGTCTTACTATAAATATTCTAATTTTTTATCTACTTTATTTCCCAATCATTTTCTAAGACTTTTCTGGTATATATTATACCAGATGATGTTATGCTACTATATTGTCTTTTGTCTTTGTTTTCCAATTCATGGGTATAATTGTAGATCCATATACATACATAATTTGGCAAAGTTTTTTTGTGCTTAAAATGTGTTATTTTTGTTTGGATTCTACTGAGGAAAAATAGTTGGCTCCAGAATATTTGCCCACTCTGTAATAATGTCATTGATTTATATATAACATAATGTACTTATGCGTTTCTACATAGAATGCAGTGAACCAATGCTAATTTTCTTCTAAATTCTGAATTGGGGCCTGTAACTGTTACTGATAAATTGCTGATGTTCTACCTTACATTTTAATTCACACTAAAGATTCTCTAATTTATGGTGGATCTCTTTATGGGCATTTCTCCACTCACTGAACAGTGTAGACGGGTACTATTTGAAGTGAAAATGACACTGAAATATATCTTACTGTAGAACTTATAATAGGTACACAATTTTATAGAAACAACTTGCTATTTCAGTGAAACAGGTTAACAATCTATGGAGTCGAAAACTTGAAGATGATCGTTCAATTTATGCACCCTTGTTTTCTGTCAATCCTAGTGAAGGTATTCATTCTATTTATTCCTCTTGTGCCTCAGGAAACCTAAAAGAATTACCACTTCTTTAAATAATTCATAATTAATAATGAGAATAAAATTTGGTATAGTAATTACAAAATAAAAAAGCCATGCCACATCTCAGCAAGAAATGAAAATTAAAATTGTGTCGACTGAAAGGCCCAATTGCTCTCAGTTGCATTGAAAACTATTACATCTTTGTCTTTGAAAAGTTTCAATCTTACCCTTTAGTTGTACAGTTGAAATTGCTTTTAATTTCTCTCGTAGTATAAAACTATAAATCACATCACAGGGTTACCTTATCTTGTGATTAGTCTACTTATCACTACCTACACATTTACACCTATGTATATTTCTAACCTCACCTAGGTACACAGTTTGTTATCAAATTAATTTTTCCCCCTCATAATACACTTCTTCGGTGTATTAAGATGAATCACTAATGAGATTTTATCACTTTGCACCACAAATTTCGCTAATTTAACAAAACCAAGAAAACGTCATATTCGGGTGAGGAAGTAAATGTAGATGGCGCTTTAAAATTAGCAATGGCCGTCAACGTCGGGGTTGAAATTGTAGTTTATGGAGGTGGATTCATGGTGGAATAGGTTAACAACCATAATATTTTGTCCAAGTTGGTCCAAGTAATTGTCTTTTTAAAGATAAAACAATAGAAAACGAAAAACACACGAAACTCTACGTGCTTTTATGGTTTTAACCCCGATGTTCTTAGTTACACTTGGCGTCGTTGCGATCGCCGCCTCACCCGAATACAGATGCTTTTAATGCAAAAGAAATTTACTACTTTTGGGCCACTTAAAAATTTGTGACACCTATGTGACCAAAGCATAAAACCCTATGTGTCAGATCTTATTTGGTTGCTACAACTGCAATTTTATTACTAACGTAGGAGAATTTTTCTAATGATACCGTGTTTTGTTTAGATAAATTTCCGTGTGACTCACTATGCAGGAGATGTAATTTATAGTATTATTGGATTTCTTGATAAAAACAAAGACTCCTTATTTCAAGATTTTAAACGTTTACTTTACCATTCTACTGATCCAGTTGTAAAAACAATGTGGCCCGAAGGAGCACAGCATATATCGGAAGTATGTTTTTATCAACAATTTATTGTGATAATAATATTAATACATTTTAGACCACCAAAAGGCCACTTACAGCCGGCACATTATTTAAAAATTCGATGAGTGCATTAGTACAAAATTTAGCAAGCAAAGAACCGCATTATGTTCGATGCATTAAACCAAACGAAATCAAATCGCCAACAGTTTTTGATGAGGAAAGAATACGTCATCAAGTGAATTATCTAGGATTGGTAGAAAATGTTCGAGTACGAAGAGCGGGTTTTGTATATCGACAGCGTTATGATCTTTTTCTTAAGAGGTTACGAGACGATCTATTAGTTGAATGAAAATTTAAATTTTTATTTAAGGTATAAGATGATATCCCAATTTACATGGCCCAATTTTCGATCAGGAAATGCTAAAGATGGTACCAAAGTAATTATGGATGAACATGGTTTTAGTAATGATGTTAAATATGGATACACGAAAATATTTATTAGATCACCGAAAACCTTGTTTGCCTTAGAAAGTGCACGAAACGAGCTTATTCCTGGAATTGTAACTCTTATTCAAAAAGTTTGGAGAGGTACGTACATAGATATTTTTATTAATTATTTATATGTTCATAAAATGCTTAATTTCAGGCTATCAAGCCCGACAACTATACAAGAAAATGAAAGCTTTAATAGTTATGGTAAATGCGTATAGAAATATGAAGCTAAGAAAGTATGTTAATGCACTTCAATCAAAATTTTTGGGCGCCCGCAGTATGCGCGATTATGGTAAAAGCATACAATGGCCAGCACCACCTCGTACATTACGTAGTATAGTGGGTATATTACGGGGAGCATTTAATAGGTGGCGAGCATACATGATATTAAGCAAAATCCCTAAGAAGGAATGGCCACAATTGAAACTTAAAATTAGCGCAGCATGTGTACTTAATAATAAACGAATCTTTTGGGGTCAGAGTCGAGAATGGTTGGGTAATTACTTGGCATTGAACAATGAAAATCATAATTACAACATCTTTACTCAAAGTGTAAATAATTTAAAAAATGGACAGCATTTCTCAAATGTTCTGTTTTCATCCTTTGTTACTAAATTTAATAAATTTAACAAATGCGCAGAAAGGGCGATGCTGGTTACGGATCAGTATGTTTTTAAATTGGATAATGTTAAATTTAGAAACATGAAAGAGGGTGTGGCAATTAATTTGTTAACAGGATTAAGTGTTACACCTGGTCAAGATCAGCTAATTGTTCTGCATTCTCCTGGTGGAAATGATTTGGTTATTTCATTGCATACATCGGCAAAAGAAGATCGTATTGGGGAACTAGTGGGCGTTTTGTGTAATCAATATGCAAGGTAAGTCTGTTATAAGTTAATCTCTTAAAGAAAAAAAATACATTTTTTGTAATCGTCCATATTAAATGTCTATGATTTGAGTTATGCATTTTACTGTTTACCATGTTTTGGCCTTTATTTCATATATTGTATTTTCTGTATAACTTTAGCTTTTGTTTCCTTTTGAATCTGTCGCTTCCCTCAAAAAGCTGTCGTTCTCCCTGTCTGTACTCTTTTACATATTTAAGTTTTTGGGTGCATATTAAAAATATTCAATTATATGCTTTCATTTCTGCTATTCGTAATTTACCACTTGTTTTGCTCTTTCATTTTCTTCCTCATACTCTTTTTATTTTTTTGGAGGCTTCTCTCTTATTTATCATTCCTTTTAACTTCTTTCACTTATAACTTTTTGTTCTTTATTGTGTATAGCCTTGTATTTCTTTTTCTTCTTTCGTTAGACCTTCATTAATTATTTTGTTTTTTTATTCGTCTTAATTTGTTGTTATTTTTAAAGTTGTCTTTTAGTGTCTCCACATCTACGACAGAGTTTTTATTTCCTATATTTTAATATTTTCAATTTTTAGCTATTCATCTCATTTTCTTTGTTTATTAACCCGGGGTTAGTTGCTACATCAATTGTAACCGGCTTAGTCGCACGTAAGGGATTCCCTCACATACACATATTCTGTCAAATTATAATTATTTTTAGTAGGTACTTACCTGTAAACTGTTAACTACCATATATTACACATGATATAGAATGTCGATGCACATAAAGAAATTGGTTCAAAATCATAAAAAATATAGCAAAATTTTCAAAACCATTTACATAAATTATTACATGTGTTAAGTTAAGTTAAAGCAAGTTGTTGCACGATTAGTTGCTAAGTGAGCCAATCCCCGCCTTACCCGCTTTAATAGGCCTCTTTACGTTATGGTAGGGCGTATCTAAAAATTTAAATAATGACGTTGTAACAGAAGGGTTGTTTGAGAATATGATGGATTCTCTACGCTTTATTTCGTGAAAAATTAAAGTTACGCGAAATAATTCAATAATGTGAGGGAATCCCTCATATAGCAACTAGCGGCGGGTTAAAATTCCTGTTATAATTATATTATAAATTGTTTTCAATACTACAGTATTTTTCCTCATTAAGATCATCATTTCCTCTATTTTTTTCTATGTATTTATTCCTTGCCATGTTATAGACTGCCTGGGTTAATCCCTTGAAGGTGTGGCGTCTCTCTGGTTATTATTAGATTAGCTTTTAACGTTATTTTAATGCTATAATATTATATCTATTCTTATCTGTCTTCCTATTTATTAATTGTTTTCTTATTCTTTCACTTGATCTTTTTACATAAGACTATATGTGCACATGGACAACTTCATGTTGCTGTAACAACTGTATAAGACCTAAGGGCTTATGTCATAAATGGATGAGATAGGATCTATCCATATTGAGACTTTTATTATCCCAGATCAATGCAAACTAATGCAAACAATATTATAGCGCCACTCTGTCGAACTACTCTTTACACAGGAATTTGAAATATCTTTGTCTATTCCCACAGTCATGTTTACTTTTATTTTTTTCCACCAATGTGCAAGTGGGTCAATAATACTAAACCCCTTTTGTTGAAAGCAACCTGCTTTATTGCGTGATGTGAATTTCACCTGGTTATTATTATTTTTGTAAAGGTTTATAAAGAAGAGACAGAAGGTATTCGTTTTTTCAGCAGAACGTTATATTGCTTTGTGTTTACGTTAAGTGGAACTTATATAGCAGAAAATTGCATAGCTTAGTACCTTGGGTGTTCTGCTTCTTAATCTATTGATTTTAGTCGATCTTGAAACCATCCTTATAATGTAGTGGAATGATAATTTCATTAATTCTGTGGCAAATAGGTTCAGCCTGATGCCAAAAAAAAACTGAAAAAAATGTAGAGGAATGGTGTCAATTGAAACTATTTGCAATTTTCAGATGAAAAATCAGTTTCTCTTCACTCAATAATAGTATTCCATAAAGTAGGATGTACCGAATTAAAACACAATTAAGACTGCAAACAACAAGCAACAACAAAAACCATAATAACATTTTTGACCTATTGTCTTTTGGAAATAAAATTGACACGATTTTTACGCTTGCATTGACATTAACATATTTTTTCATATTTTTCTTATAGACTGAAAAATTCCGATTTACCTGTCACAGTAAGTAAAGGTTTTGCGTGTTCCTTAGGAGGCAAGAAACGTTTCATAAACGTACAAGTTAGTGCAGAAGTTCAAGAACCTACTTTTAAGAAGGATGGAAATAATATTGCATATTTACTACCTTCAAATTATGCCCTTCTCGAAAATGGAAGCACTAAAAATTATTAATCGCACAAATCCTTTTTATTATTGATCACTTACAAATTTTTGTTAAGTGGATTGTTTTGTTTACAGTATTTTATTTACATTATATATGTACATAATCCAAAGTTTTGCACATTTTTAACCCCTTCGTTACCAGACCGGTTTTGCGCCGCGCCCGCAGGGTACCATATATAATATATATATATATATATCTATTTTTAATCCAAGTCGAGATCCGTACAAATACCGGACAACCTGAGATCCGCCATAAGAAACGAACATTTCCGAGTATGTACGTCACTAATGAACTAAATTCGGGCTTGTGAAAGGGGGTACCTATAGAGGGGAAAACATTTCACATTTTTAATTTCACGTTATAAAGTGAATAAAGTGAGATCCAATTTAATCCACGTATAAGATGAGATCCCTTTTGTATATAATTGTTGTATATATGACAAGGTGAGATCATACGTTGATGCCAAGTGTACGGACCTCGCATGTGTCACAAACATAACATGAAAGTGCTGTTCTCGGCATATAGATTTTTTTTTTCGTAAAATTAATTGCACTTTAATAATACCTGAAGAGAATTCGAAAATACAGCCCTGGAAAACATTTTTAGTAAAATTTAAAATTTCAAAGCAGGTTACTTAAATGGATATAAATTTGATACTTCATATTTAGGTTATCTTCAAATGTTAAGTTTGTGTGAAGTTTGGAAACATGATCTTGAGTCGTTCCAAAGTTTTCTGAAATAAAATTGCAACTTGACAGAACCGTATCTTCGCAAGGAAACATTTTTTATTAAGACATTTTTACGTTAATGACCTTTTTTTTAAGATGTTTAATCACCCCTTAAAAATAAAATCACCGTAAAACACCCTGTATACTTTTTGCGCGACATTAGGTGTTATTTTGTAGTTGGAACATCTTTTAGTTTATGTTAAAATTAGAGGTAGGTAATGGGCAATAAGAATCTTTGTATATTATATTTATAAGGAGGTACAATAAACAATTTGATTGAGGTCATTAGGTTTAATAGACGTAGGTATCCGCAAATAAAGTAAAAATGATAGAAAAAATCTGAAAAGAGGTCCTTAAATCAGATTGAGTAAGGTATAGTTTAAGCCAAATTTGCATATTTTTCCGTATTTGTAAACTGAAGTAATGACGTCATCGAATTTGTTTTTCCCAGAAACATACCTATATTTTTGCATACATATTTAAAAGAGCTAATTTTTCTGAACAAATTTTGTAAAGAAAAAAATTCGGTATCTGCTTTCGTTAAAAAATTATAATCAAAAAGTTGTAATAAAAAATGATTATCAAAAATTCGCAATCGTCACGAGACATAGTTTATATGTACCACTGGGGATAGGGAGCAGGTGAAGGAGTTGGGGAAAAAAGGGATGGAAGTGGTAGGACATATTTGGGGGATAGGAGAGAGAACTTTTGGAGAAGGGGGTGGTTGTTTGAGAAGTTGATGAATAGTGTGGTGGAGTACGGTGCGGAAATATGGGGATGGAGAGAGTGTAAAGTACTATAGAGAGTCTAAGAGAGATATTGGAAATGGGTACTGGGGTTAGAGAGAGAAACATCGGAGTACATTGTGATGGAGGAGATGAAAGGGAAAAGTTGAGTATATATGCCGGGATGCTAAGGATCAGATTATGTAGGTTTGGTGAGGGGTAGAGGAGGGGGGGGGGGGGGGGGGTTGCAATGGTTTAGAAAGAAGTGAAGGGAGAAAAGACAAGGTATGGGCACGACGACAGGAGGAGGTATTATGAACGTGGGGGATATACGAGGGGAGAGGTGTAGAGAAGAAGGGGGTGGGGGCAGATTAAGGGAAGAAATACTAAGGAGAGAGCGGGATGTCTAAAGGGAGGAAAGAAGAGAAAAAATCAAGGAGTGGAAATATAATGAGAGATACGGGGATATTGTGGGGGAGCGGTTGCCAAAATACTTGAGGGGGAGGGATGAGAAGGGAGAGGACCATAGCGGGAATGAAGAATTGGGAGAATGTATTGGGTTGACGATGAAAGGAGAAGATGTAGGTTATGTGGAAAGGGGCGGGGGAATATAGAGCATATGTTAAGGGGATGTAACGAGTTGAGAGAGGAACAAAGAAGTTGGATGAATTCAAAAATGTAGTATAAAACTTTTGATTTCAAAGAGATATCCCGACAGCTTGTGCTGAGAACTAGAAACTTCATCTGAGCAAAAAATGTTATTGGGCGAACTTTCATAACCAAATAGGTTGTATTCGAAAATGTAGTAAAAAACTTTTGATTTCAAAGAGATATCCCGACAGCTTGTGCTGAGAACTAGAAACTTCATCTGAGCAAAAAATGTTATTGGGCGAACTTTCACAACCAAATAGGTTGTATTCGAAAATGTAGTAAATAACTTTTGATTTCAAAGAGATATCCCGACAGCTTGTGCTGAGAACCAGAAACTTCATTTTAGCAAAAAATGTTATTGGACGAACTTTCATAACCAAATAGGTTGTATTCGAAAATGTAGTAAAAAACTTTTGATTTCAAAGAGATATCCCGACAGCTTGTGCTGAGAACTAGAAACTTCATCTGAGCAAAAAATGTTATTGGGCGAACTTTCACAACCAAATAGGTTGTATTCGAAAATGTAGTAAATAACTTTTGATTTCAAAGAGATATCCCGACAGCTTGTGCTGAGAACCAGAAACTTCATTTTAGCAAAAAATGTTATTGGACGAACTTTCATAACCAAATAGGTTGTATTCGAAAATGTAGTAAAAAACTTTTGATTTCAAAGAGATATCCCGACAGCTTGTGCTGAGAACTAGAAACTTCATCTGAGCAAAAAATGTTATTGGGCGAACTTTCACAACCAAATAGGTTGTATTCGAAAATGTAGTAAATAACTTTTGATTTCAAAGAGATATCCCGACAGCTTGTGCTGAGAACCAGAAACTTCATTTTAGCAAAAAATGTTATTGGACGAACTTTCATAACCAAATAGGTTGTATTCGAAAATGTAGTAAAAAACTTTTGATTTCAAAGAGATATCCCGACAGCTTGTGCTGAGAACTAGAAACTTCATCTGAGCAAAAAATGTTATTGGGCGAACTTTCACAACCAAATAGGTTGTATTCGAAAATGTAGTAAATAACTTTTGATTTCAAAGAGATATCCCGACAGCTTGTGCTGAGAACCAGAAACTTCATTTTAGCAAAAAATGTTATTGGACGAACTTTCATAACCAAATAGGTTGTATTCGAAAATGTAGTAAAAAACTTTTGATTTCAAAGAGATATCCCGACAGCTTGTGCTGAGAACTAGAAACTTCATCTGAGCAAAAAATGTTATTGGGCGAACTTTCACAACCAAATAGGTTGTATTCGAAAATGTAGTAAATAACTTTTGATTTCAAAGAGATATCCCGACAGCTTGTGCTGAGAACCAGAAACTTCATCTGAGCAGAAAATGTTATTGGGCGAACTTTCATAACCAAATAGGTTGTATTACTTGTATTCGAATTATATAAGTAATTATATAAGTAAGTATTGAATTTTTTCATTTCAGGCACTCCAAAACAGCCCTTATTATTAATTTTTGAAGGAGGATGAATTACTTTCATAATATCCTTCTCATTGTACCATAACTCATCAGTAGGAATAGGCCAATTCCAGATGTCTCCATTAATTCCACTTTGATGCATACAACTTACTTTTATGTGCTCATCACTACGATCATCGATTATTTGGGTAACTTGACCAGAATAATAAACTCTTCCCATTGTCATTTTTACTGAAACAAAATCATATTATAAGATGGGATAAATGGAACCTGGCCGGTTCCACTTGCCCCACTGTAATGTTCCCAATTACCCCAAATGGCAAAACCACCTGGGGTAACTGGAACTCCCACAACAAATTTAAGCTACAATATATTTTGCCTGCTCTGCATGTTACAAAAAATGTAAAATACTTAAAACTTACCGATCAAGCACAATTCGATTCTTCAATCATGTACAAGTAACTACACTGAGTCATTACATCACATCTTCCACAATGTTGTAATCATCAATTTCAACGTGTTGTAAATATGAGGCCGTATTATACTTGGAAATCAAAAGATACAAGCGGCGCCACTTGATATGGGTTGATGCAACATTTGTTTAAAAACTGCGAGTATCAGATCATAGGTAGGGCAGGTATTTAAAAAAATGGAAGGGAAGGTTCCATTTACCTCGTGGTTCCATTTACCCACATTGACCTTAACTCAAGATAATGTTTTCAAACTCCATGGTTACCATTTGAGGATAGCTACAGATAGCCTAAGCCATCCCTTGCTAAATACGGTAGAGTAATTATGTAATTTAGGAAATGACCGTGGATTATGCCTACTGGGGATACCAGGTAAAAGAAACGCGCGTCCAGACATTACCTCGTGCGTGGAGGGGAAAAGAGGCAATATTTAATCAATAACAATATTGCATTATTAAGAGGCCTGGGCATCGATTCACTGCATATGAAATATAATGTTAACGCGAGCCCTTCTGGAGAGTTTATTTGATAAGATATCTTAGCAATTCAAAAAGTACATTAATCTACAAGAACTTCACTTGAAATTCTTCGGAACAAAATTTGACAATAATTTTATATTTCTTTAAAAAACTGCCCTAAACTATACCAAAAATCACGTTGTTACTTTACGATGGTTTAAAGAGTATTTACGATGCTTTTCAAAAATCTATTCCGAAGGATTTGTAGAACATATACACATGAACCTTCATTTTAAAATTTAGCTTTTTATACTAAAAAATAGCCGCTGTAGAAGGGCTCCAGGATTTCCTTGTATTAGGGTACAAGAAAATACTGCCACCTGGCAGCGGACGGTACAAGTTATTGAAAAGCACGCCTTGTTACAATCGGTCACCTAATTGTTCAGATTTATTTGTATTGAATATTTGTCATTAGATCTAGTGCTTTTATAAAATTGCAGATCTAATTATTCTTAATATCTTAACTTACGAAAGATTTTACGGAAACTTCTAGTAAATATTTTTAATTCAAATACGACTAATTATAGATATGTAATTAGTTGTGGCACTTTGAGCAAATAAAACTATTATTTTTATGACAATTATCAATCTTTTTATCGTTCATTTCACTTACTGGACAACTTTCATTTATTAATTTAATTATGATTAAGGCTGCACGGGAGCTTACATTTTCCCTATACCGCGTAATGTAAACGCGCGCCACTATAACTTTTTAACTATTAACATTTTTCAATTTTTGTTTTTACATATGTGTTTGTCAATACATTATCTAGAAAAACTCCGACCAAATATTTTGTATCTGGAGTAGGTCCCTCAGGAACCTACAATAAAGTTTGTGTTTTCTTAAATTGACCTTAATTACAACAGCAATTTTTTTATTAAAAATTCCCTCTGAGTTTTTGTAGAAATTATCATGAGAAACATTTTAAGGTATCGCAGAGCCTTTTATCTATTATAATAACAAAGTTACAGTGGCGGGCGATTTTAGAAAAAAATATTTGAAATGCCGTGCATCTCTTACTTCTTGTCACAGTCATTAAGTGTGTCGTGGCCTTGGTGTGTCATCAATCTCTTTAGATATATAATTACATCCTAATAAAAAATGAGGAAGAATGCATGTATGAAATAAATGTGTAAATAAAGCATATCTCATTATGTTGATTTGCAAATTTAGATTATGATAGGTGACGAAATAAAAGCCCTAAAATAAGCCAAAACTACCAAATTTTTGTAGTAAGACGCATTGAGATGGGGTTTTTTGTATTCGCTTCCTAAATTCAATAGGAAACTTTGTACCTACTTTTGATCATGTTTTTTTTTCGAAATTGCATTTGTGCAGCAGAAAACGGATCCTGTAAAATGCATTTTTATAGAAAAATTCATAACTTCGTTATAAACTTGTAGAATCGACTCAATTCGCGTGCACGGGGGTTTTCGAGGTCACTGATTCCGAATATGACCTCCAAATTGGGTCATCGCTCACCTGGAGCTCAGGATGGCTGAGCAACGTCATCTCCGAAGCTTTTTCTAAAATTCACTCTCAAATGATTCTAGACATCTCATCCGGGGTTTTTTTGGGTTGCTTATTCCAAATCAGGCATCGGCAACCGTCCCCCAGGTACCTGATGCACATCCGGGCATCAATGTCATCCTCCGGAGTTTCACTGAAGTTTCAAGCCTATAAGGAACCGAAAATTGTTTCCCGGGATTTTGAGTCGCTCACACCGAATCCGGTACCGGATAGTTTCTAACGCTTACCTGGTGCACCACACCGGGGTAGCAACGTCATCCTCTAGACTTCTAGAGTTGCGCTTCAATTTTCGTCGGATAACAATTTTCGGTTCCCTATAGGCTTGAAACGTCGGAGGACCACGTTGATTCCCAGATGCGCGTCATCCAGCACGAGGGAGGGCGGTTGCCGATCCAAAAAACCCCGGATGTCTAGAATCGTTTGAGAGTGAATTTCAGAAAAAGCTTCGGAGATGACGTTGCTCAGTCGTTCTGAGCTCCAGGTTGGCGATGAGCCAATTTGGAGGTCATATTCGGAATCAGCGACCTCTAAAACACCCATAAACCCGAATTGAGTCAATTCTCGAAGTTTATAACGAAGTTATGCATTTTTTCTATGAAAATGCATTTTTCAGGATGCATTTTTCACTGCACAAATGCAATTTCGAAAAAAAAAACATGATCAAAGTAGGTACAAATTGAATGTAGGAAGCGAATGCAAAAAACCCTATCTCAATCCGTCTTACTACAAAAATTTGGTAGGTTCAGTGCTTTATTTCCTCGCCCAAAATGCGAGTGCAATTTCACTTTTGACCGGAAATGATCACAATAAGCTAACTATTTTAATTTTCATTCCTCGTAAATATCACGTGCTGGCATCTTTTTATATTGAGACTACTCTACCAGCTTTTTGCTTATTCAATAATAAAATTGACGTTTACATGAGGTCATCTTAATGATTAGTCAACGATAAATTCCTCTATCTCATTAAAATTATTTCACTTAATGAGTTCTGTGTAGTAAATTTTAAACAAATATTAGAAGTTCTTATAATGCGCATACTCCCGCACAGCCTTAAGACTGTAACCAATTAAAATTCAATGAAGTAGACCAGCTTCAAATTCATTTTAATTATGTTAATTATTGGCTAGAAAATAGGTGTGCAATTGTAGCATAAATACACCTTCCACAATTTACCTGCAACTCGCCCCCCAAAAACTATTACCCCTCACACTTAGGTGGTACGGCCTCTTAATAATTAAAAAGATTATGATAAAAAAATGAGAAGATG
Organism: Pyrocoelia pectoralis; assembly: GCA_036250285.1. Classification (NCBI taxonomy): domain Eukaryota; kingdom Metazoa; phylum Arthropoda; class Insecta; order Coleoptera; family Lampyridae; genus Pyrocoelia; species Pyrocoelia pectoralis. The sequence goes on along the minus strand of CM070080.1, from coordinate 18,529,095 downwards.
ATTAAAAATTATGGCGAATTATTAATATTTATGTATAATAATTATATACTGAAGAATAGTATTCGTTTCGCAGCGCTGTAAAACCTGAACTAATTAATAAAATTAAAAAAGTAGGTATTATGTATTGAAAATTATTCCTTAAAAATCCCTCTATAAAAATGTTCTGATACCTATCATTATTTTGTAAAATGATCAGAAAAAAAGTTATAACGACCAATAGAACATTTTTTCTCAGATTTTCATCGATTTTCGCTTATAACTTTGTTATTTTTGGTTCTACAACTAAAAGTTACTGGACCAAAGTTGTAGAATTTTATTTGCAACAAAATATATTTTAAATGTTTTTTTGTGAGACCTATAGTTTGTCTGATAAACCATAAAAACCAATTGTACCCCATTTTCCAAGATGGCGGCCGTGGGACAAGGGTTGCGACCCCACAAACTTGGATTTAACTTTACACTAACGCCTCCTTGATATCTAAAAAATAAAGTTGCGTCCTTTAACAAACGCAACCCCAAATAAAATGTAACTTTTCAATGGACTAAAAGTGATCGCTAGTGTAAATCGTCTTAAACAAACGAAAAACGTGGTTAAACAAAGGCAAGTTGCATTAGGTCATTGAATACCGTTAATTACATACTTATTTTTTACTAAAATAGATTTGCAACGTTGCCATACATTCGGATCTCGTGTAACTTTACATATAACAAAATTTATACAGGTTTGCAAGTGCCCCCTACCTTATAGTCATGCAACTAATGATGTATAAAATGAGAAAAAAAAGTGAAAAGTGAGATCCGGAATAAAAGTGAAATACAGACTGCTACATTATCGGTAAGACCAATAAAGTCGATATACACACTAAAAAAGGTGAGATCCGAAATTGGATCTCGCCTTTCCAAAAGGATCTCACCTTGTACATCGTATGTCTAAAAATGATCTCACCTTTCCTCTTTATAAATCTATATATATATATAACCAGATTTGAAAAACCCATTTAAAATACGTTGAACTAGATGCAAACGTGTGATTCATGGTACCCCGCGATGATGCAAACGGTTGCATCATGGTACGTAGACGCGTACATAGCATGGTGCAACCATATGATTCATGGTACCGAAGGGGTTAATGGTGGTTATCCATCAACTATCTAAATTTGAATAATTAAATACATACTCAAGTCACTTTATTTCATGGCTAGTTGTACTTGCACCATTAAAGGAATGAATTATAAGAGTAATAAAAATTAAAATGAAACAGTTACAATGGTCGTATCTCAATGATTAAAGATGACAATGAAACATTCAGTTCACATCTAATACCTACTGTCTAAAGCAAGTGATATTGAGATTCTACAATTTTGCTTATCAATTCTACTTCTATCTATCTTTTGAATGAGTTTTTTTTTGTTTTCATAAATAATGCGTAGTGAAATTGTGATAGTTTCAAAAACATTGAAATTGTGTCTTCTTGAGTGCCTTCATAATTGTGTAAAGCATGTGATGCTGTTGAGAAATATTTGTGTTAAATATAGTTATTTAGTGTAAATATTATGTTCATTACTTTTAATACACATTTATCATTGTTGATCATTATTTAAATTGATTAGTAGTGGGCAAATAACATTATTACCTATTTAAGTTTATATTAGTACTTTAACACAGTTAGAATTTGCATGGTATATGTGTAGTGTAATATTGATCTATATTATGCTATGTTAATTTAAAGCTATTTTTAATATAAATTATTTTTTTCAGACTAAATTTAAGGAAGTGGTACTTAATGTGATCTCTAAAATTAAAAGTATTTTATATTTGTCATTGTAAATATTTGCATCGTTTATTTGTATTACTTATTAGACTAATTTAAATAAGATTACGCTACAATATTCATTGGTGCTAATTGCAGTTATTTTCGCTACTGCCATATATGTTGTATAAGTTTCATACAACACCTGTACTTGCAATTTAACGCAATATGTATTATTTGTGCTTACGTGCCTATTTTATTAGCAAATTAGTGCAAGACTGCATTTGTTGGAATGGTTTATTTCAATTTTTTTATGTTAATTATTCTTAAGAAACAGGTTGTACTTACATTTTAAGAAAAATATTTATACATGTTTTGAAACATGTTTCCAAACATTTCTTGTAATATTTAGTGCCATTGTTAATTTTTGTATACATAAATACGTATTTTTAAAATTTTTTGTCTAATAAATAGTCAATCTTTTAATATATAAAATGGTGTATTTTTAGTGTCTCTAGTAGAACTGTAAAACATTAGAGATTACATTACGGAGTCAATCGCAGCCAAAAGAAGAATGGGTAATAAATAAAACATTTTCAAATCAATAGTCCAAAATCTATCAACATTTAAAATGGTGTAGGACAAACCATTAATGGCGTGAGACAAACCATTAATGGCGTGAAGTGAAGTGAACTTAATAATCAGTAACTATTGTTAGGATTGGAAGCATAACAAATATGCACGTTCGGATACATACAAATCTAATCGCTACGCAATCTTCTATGAATGGTTATGCAATTTTTTAAAACAATACAAATTTAGTTTTAAGTGTTGACGTAATTTTTCCATTGTTAATAATGTTTCATTTCTTTTCCCAATCGTTTCCTTTAAAATATACAAAATATGCATAAGACATTTTGAGAATAACAATTTGTTTAATCAATTAATCAAAACAATAAACCCCTCGTCAATGGAACAAACGCTTCGACAAAGCCCTTCAATTTTGTAGTCAGCATGGCTGATAAGTGTGTGTACGTAGGTAACGTCGGTGGTCTTCACGTGGTACTACTGCTCTATGCGGACGATGGTTTACTTTTATCACCATCGCAAAGTGCAACCAATATAATGATGGCCAACCTCAAAACTGACTTAGATAACTGAAGACGACGGCCATTATTTTGTCGGTATGCAAATCAAAGGAAATTGTACAAAACGTGAAATTTATAGTGGATAGTCGGCGTACCTTAAGGGCGTTGCTGAGAAATTTAATCTTACTAACGCTAAACCATGTGTCCCTGTCAGCTGATCCAGGTTTTAATTCACCTCAGCAAGTTCACGGCTGAAGATAGTCTTGGCCCTGATGTACCATATCGTGAAGCAGTCGGATCTTAAATGTTTGCTTGTGTATCACGACCTGACTTGATGTATGCAGTGTAAGCCGTTGTGAGTACAGGACGTAAGCGCTGAAGGTCGTAAAACTTATAGTGAATGTGGCAACCAGATGATTCCGGTGCACAGTCGCTTACGTACTGAAGAGCAACGGTTGATTCCCATTGGCCGACCAATGACAACGCGTCGAAATCGGCCAGAATCCTTTATAAGCGAACGCTGTTACCCACAGAAATCATTCAGAAGTCATAGCAGCCAACAACGACCAGTCCGTCTACATCGACCCGTCAGCTTGCATTCCAGAACCAGTCTACCCTCCGGCGACCGACCAACCTGTACCTATTATTAACCGCATTCGGCGCTGTTAAAACTTGTACATAATTTGTAAGTAGAAATGTTAGTTGTTTTCACAACTTTTAAAACTTTATTGTTTATTTGGCACGATCACCAAATAGCTGGTGATCCGATTCAACCGCACCATTTGTGAACCGAGTAGCCGTCAAGTCACCACCTTTCTGGAAGAATGTCCCAAGTTTATGGTTCCATTATAAATGGAAGCACAATTTCACATCTCCCACATCACCAACTACGATACTACGCGTTACTACACCGCTGTGGAGCCATCAGCACAGAGGTCTTAGCGCAAGTCGCCGACAGAATAGAATAGAATATATTTCTCAATAACACATACATTTCCGAAAAACAAGATAGATAATAATTGAACAATGAAAATAAATAAAGTTAAAAATAAAATAAAATATTTGGATTAATAAATCAACGTAACTCACCTCATGTGTCATGAGAAAAATGTAACCCTCCAAGGCAACGCCCGTGCGGAGGCATATTTCTATGGATTAATATTTACAAACGTAGCTATCCTCAATTTACAGATTTTTACAGTGGAGCTTATTGTGTGTTCCAAATATAATTTTTACATTGGTTTCTTAATTAGCTAAAAATATATACTAGATAAAATTACCCTCGTTATAGTAGTGCTATAGTGAGCCATACGATTAGTGAAATTTTGCTATAAGTACATGTATAATTATTATGTACACATATTTATAATTCGACGTTAAAAAAGTGTTTTCAATGTCTTTAACTGTAAATAAGTATTTTCTTAAGTGTTTACCAAATAAGTGTGGTGTTCTCTTACTTCTAATTAGTTCTGGTACTTTATTATACATTCTAGGTGCCAAAAAATTAAGTTTTTGTAAAAAATGTCTTTTGGTTTAGGTACATAAACATCATCCGGATTTCTTAGCTTAATTTTATATGGAGCATTGTCACCAATCTTTTTGCTTCTCAAATAAACAATTTTTAACACCTTATATACATACATGTACCATGTACCTTAGCGGTAGTATATGGAGTTGACAAAAAATAGGGAAGGCTGTCTCAGTTCTGTTTTTATTCATTATAATTCTAATAAATCTTTTTTGATATATGCTCAATGGTTTAAGATTTGTTTTGTATGTCCCTCTCCCTCCCCAGCAAGATATTCCATAATCTAGTCTACTGTGTACTAATGATAAATATATTATCCTTAGAGTAGGTACTATTATTGCTTAGATTTTTAATGAAATAAAAAATTCTTAAAACATTACATAATTGTTTTTTTATTTTTATTATGTGTAGTTTATTTTTTAATTCACTATCTATTATACTTAATGCCTAAATATTTAATTGATGCATCCCTTATTATTTGAGAGCATTTATCTGAACAATCACTTTTCTTGTATAGGGAAGGGATACATTTATATACCGTGTGACAAGTTTCAAAGCGGGACATAGCCGAATAGCATGCGAAATCACATATTTGCAGTTTGCTGCTCACCAATTATATCTACAAGAATGGTAATGATGTCTATCGAAAGAGCATTATTTTCTGAGCCTGTTTATACCAAATATTTTACCTAAAGTGAACGCCAAACAAAATCCGTTGCACGTCATATAAAGCGAGTGACGTAGATTGGGAGCAATGTTGCCAGATTGTAATTGAAAAAGAAGGTAACGCAAGTAAAACTTCTCAGTTCACTCGTAACTTTAGTTATAATAAATAAAAAACAAAATCAAAACTTCAAAATTGTGACAGTCAAAACATAACCACAACAAAACATTACAAAATTGATACCTTATGGAATTGGCATTGGCAACGTTGCTGAAAACAATCCATTGTTACCATGTAAAGTGAATAAAGAAAAATCTCGTCGTTTAGGCAACTGTAAAAGAACATTTATGGGATTTTTGTGAAAGTAATTAATCGGCAAGGGTAAATTAGAGTTTTTAGAAGCCACGTAAATAGATATTCATTATCACTGAAAAACGTTTCTCCCATAAAGTATGTTGCACCAAAAACGTAAAGATTATGCGACAATATTACTTTTCTGTAAATAATAACAAACCTAAAGGAATAATTAACAATTTCTACTGTTTTTTCCAATTATAAATCTTTAAAGTTTTTAACGAAATCAAATTGAATTTTGAAATCATGTCCTTGGTATGTGAAAATTTGAAAATGTTGCAAAAAATTAAAACTTTAGTTTTAGGGGAAGTTAAAGAAAAAAATTTTTTTCTGGTCATGAGATTGTTCGGTAAGCTAAAACTGACAGACGATGAAAAAATTTCATTGAAATCTTGCTTAATTTACGAAAAATAGGACTTTTAAAATTTAGACAATTTCGAAAAACGCCATTTCCTAGCTAAGTGAAAATCACTCGGTATATCTGATATGGGCTAAATAGGTTTCCAGACTAGCACAAATTATTGCCGTAAAAAGTTTTTTTAAAAAATCAAAAATAAAAAAAAATTCCATTTGGTGCCGACTTTTTGGCGAGCACTGTACATATATATAGGTATTACTACTGCCTCTTTTAATTTATCTGGAAAATTACCTGTGCTCAAACTTAGGTTAAAAATATATAAAAAACATTATTAATTTTACTATACCTACATACAGTGTGTCTGCTTCCTAAGTGCTTAAGTTCGCACCATATGGAAAACTTTTTTATTATTAATTTTACGAAAAGAAGTTATTCTTTATAAAAAGTTCTGCATGTTCTAAAACTTAAAATACAATCATCAGATATTAAATTTTTTCAGTCGTGTACGCGGTTTGTCAAAAAATATGAATTTTGCTCAAGAGTTATTTTTGAGAATATCGAAAATTGTTGTTAAAAAAAGTTAATCAGAACTAAAAACTACGTTCAAATATGCAATTACATGCTGCTAGTTAAAATTTTTTTTTTACAACTTTTTCTCAATTTACTACCTACCGATACTGATACGATTTCCGTTCCATTCAGAAACCTCACTGCCAAACATTTCTTGATAATAATACAAATCATTTGTTTATCAGTGCATCCTGTGCATCCAAGATTCACGTAACTATACTTACATTTGCATTGTTATTGTAGACAAAAATAGGAAATCGTGTCAGTCTCAGTATCGGCTGTGGTATCGGTAGGTAGCAATTTGAGAAAATGTTGTAAAAAAAATGTTTAACTAGCAGGATGTAATTGCATATTTGAACGTAGTTTTTAGTTCTGATTAACTTTTTTAATAACAATTTTCGATATTGTCAAAAATAAAGGTACTTTACTCTTGAGCAAAATTCATATTTTTTGACACACCGCGTGCACGACTGAAAAAATTTAATATCTGATGATTGTATTTTAAATTTTAGAACATGCAGAACTTTTTATAAAGAATAACTTTTTTTCGTAAAATTAATAATAAAAAAGTTTTCCATATGGTGCGAACTTAAGCAGACACACTGTATATTTGCTTTATAAGACTCGATGTAATTCCGTCTGATCCAGGTGACGTGTTATTTTTTAGAGACTTTATTTCTTCTTTTAATTCACTTCAACATACCTCCGCCTACGGACAGATATCAGACCCTGAAGGCGAGTCTCGCGGCATGTTTCACAGACAGCGAGGAACGGCGCCTGCAAAAATTGCTAACGGAAGTAGAGTTGGGCGACCTAAAGCTAAAACCGTCTCAGCTGCTACCAGTGGCTGCTACTGCATCTCCGCAACCTAGAGGCCCACCCGTGGGTGACCACATCCTCAAGTGACTATGGCTGTCGCGACTGTGGCAACAACACCAGAAAATTCTAACGGTCAGCTTCGACGCCCTGCAGCGTGCATATGACACTACGCCGAATGTCGACAACGCCGACACGCTTTTTTGATGGTCCATATCGCCGACTAGGGACACTACGCCGACAGTGCCCACATCGTCGACAAGTGTACAAGGGACACAACGCCGACCATGCCCACATCGTCGACAAGTGTACAAGGGACACTTCGCCGAATTTTTTTCCGTGGACACAACGCCGGCAATTTTAATTGCAGAGTCGATTTCGAGTAGCAGATAAAGAAGTATTACTGTCAAATTAGTAATTAGGACACTTATGTTTGTTATTTTGATAAGTTTAGAAATTCGTAAATCTCTTTACAATGGAATTATGTATTTATAGATTTTTTCAAATTTTGAATTAAAAAGGTTGGGGTTTGAACGTTAAAACATTACCTAACGTAATATCATTATTTTTCAACTTATTTGCGTACTTAAATGTTGCACTTGACTATGAAAAAGTATCAATTGAAAAAAAATATACTAAACCTGCAAATAACCTACGCGCTTTAGTGTTTACGTTTGAGTTTTGCGTTTTGCATTCTGCAATAAAAATAAAAATTCGGCGAAGTGTCTCTTGTATACTTGTCGACGATGTGGGCACAGTCGGCGTAGTGTCCCTAAGTCGGCGATATGGGCCAACAAAAAATCGTGTCGGCGTTGTGGGCATTCGGCGTAGTGTCCCGGCCCCCCTGCAGCAACTCGTAATTTTGGCAGACAAACTCCACGAGGTACTCAACCAACGAGTCGTTGCCGAAGTTAAAAAAAAGCTCCGGAACCGCTACCTACCACCTTCCAAATGGCAGTCTACATTGACACAATTGACGGCCACTATAGAAGAGTTAGCCTGCAAGACCGACGCCCTCCAGATGCAGCGAAGAAGGGAAAATCGTCGGTGGCAGCGCGAACGATCGCATTCTCGCCCGCCCAGGGACAACCCAACGCCTCGGCCAATGCTGGTACCACCGAAAATTCGGCGCAGAGGCTAGAAACTGCACATCCCCATGTCCACACCAACCTCCCAACCCGGGAAACTAAGCCCATCGCCGCCACGTGCGGAAGTGCGCGACGAGCACAACATCTACCGCCTCACCATCCGAGACACCAAGTCAAACACCTATTTCCTGATCGACACCAGAGCCGAAGTGTCCGTTTTTCCCGTCTCCACCGCACAACGACGCCAAGGGCCACACAAATACAAACTGTTTGCCGCCAATGGGAGTAACATCGAAACCTATGATATGGCACCAAATTGCTGTCACCCAATGTAGGCGTTCGCAAAAACTTCACATGGCAGTTCATTTGGTGCGACGTCAACCAACCCATCATAGGATCCGACTTTCTTCGAAAGTTCAATTTGGTAGTGGACATTAAAGCAAGAAGGCTATTTGATGGCGAAACGCTAGTGAGTAGTAGTGCAAAAACTCCCCCGAACTCAGCGTTTTCAGTGCGTACAATCCAAAGTGTAGGACCATTCGCGGACTTATTAAGCAAATATAAAGTAGTGACCACACCACGAGTGCACATAGACAAAGTGACACATTCAGTGACTTACCACATAGTGACATCCAAGTCACGTGACCCCACAGCCCATTCCAGCAGCACCGCAACCACCAGCTCCCATCGAGGAAGATCCATCCACTTCACATCGACAAACGAGACGCGGAGTACTCATAAAATTGCCCCTAAGATTCGCTGACTTCAATACCGCTACGCTGGAGTGGGAGTAATGTGGCGACCACATGATTCCGGTGCACAGTCGCTTACGAGCAAGCGGTTAGGGTTAATGGAAATACATCGCACTTTCTCGAAATTCAGAGAGGCGTACCGCAAGGTTCCATTTTGGGACCACTTTTATTTTTAATATTCATCAACGATTTTTCGTTCCACCAAAAAGCTGCTGTTACTTGTCTTCAGTATGCGGATGACACAACTTTGTTTGTATCAAACCAGAATTTAGATAAGGTTTATGAAGAGGCTCGTAGAGCATTACAATTAGCCCAGAACTGGAGTGCGACAAATGAACTAACACTAAACTCTAGTAAAACAGTTCAAATGTTGATCACCCTTAAACTAAACGATTTTGATAATCCGTGCTACGCAAATTTTTTAGGTGTTAACATTGATCCGAAATTGACGTTTAAGGAGCATGTGGTCAAAGTATCAAACACAATCTCTGGTAATATTTTCCTTTTACGGCGTTTATCGGCGAACGTTTCTGATCATATTCTTCGTATGGTCTACTTAGCAGTGATTCAGACTCACTTATTTTATTGTCATATTGTTTGGGGTAATTGTGCAAGTGCAACACGAATATTCTCTCTCCAACGTCGAGCCATTAGAATCTTAGGTAATCTGCCTTATAGAGAAGATTGCAAAAATGTGTTTAGTAGCTTTAGGTTACTAACGTTGCCGTGTATATTTATAATGCACTGTATTTTATATGCTAAGATTCATGCCCCAGAACTAAGCTTAAGATCGGATCTACATAGTTATAATACAAGAAATTGTAGCAACCTAGATTTAAGGCACTACAGATTGGAAAAGATCCACAGGAGTTTTGGTAATATTTCGTTTGTACTCTTTAATCTGCTGCCTGGTGAGGTCAGGGATTTGCCATATAATTTACTAAAAAATAGGTTGAAAAATTTCCTCATTGAAGGTGCGTTTTATAGTATAAGCGAATTCAAAGCTGGTAATTTAACCGTATTGTAGTTTTTCTTTTGTAATTTCTTTTGACGTCTGTAAATGTTTTTTTTGGCATGCTTAACAGGAATAAATATTATTATTATTATTATTATTATTACGTACTGAAGAGCAACGGTAGATTCCCATTGGCCGACCAATGACAACGCGTCGACACCGGCCAGAATCATTTATAACCGAACGCCGTTACCCACAGAATTCATTCAGAAGTCATAGCCGCCAACGAAAGCAGCTACCACTGACCAGTCCGTCTACATCGACCCGTCAGCCTGCATTCCAGAACCAGTCTACCCTCCGGCGACCGACCAACCTACCTACTGCCTGTACCTCCATTATTAACCGCATTCCGCGCTGTTAGAACTTGTACATAATTTGTAAATAGAAATGTTAGTTGTTTTCACAACTTTCAAAACTTTATTGTTTATTTGGCACGATCAACAAATAGCTGGTGATCCGATTCAACCGCCAAAGTGAAGTACACCAAGGGACTGCCAACTGTATTGTTGTTTACGGTGATGAGAGTGCCGACTGCAAGCTCCAAGCTAGTTGCATTCTCAGATAGTGACTACGCAGGTGATCCAGACACGCGTCGTTTTACAAGTGGTTAGGTACCTCTTCTCGCTCTTAAATTCACACATCAACCATCAAAACTTTAGCAATAAAATTGGAGGTTTTTACATTACATGACTTTAATTTGTAAACCAATACTTAATTAGTTAACAATTTTCATTTTCCTGATGAAGCAAAAAGGTTTTTTGGTAAATATTGAAAAATAAATAAGTTAAGTTGAACTCGTTTCTTGGTCTAATCCCAAATAACTTTGATCCAAAAACCAAATTGCTCCTGCCGGCTCATTACCTACTCTTTCTTTTTCTTAAATATTGTAGGTAGGTACGAATTCTTCAATAAGTACAAGTTGTTTAAATTCTGACGTTTTCTTCAATAACGGTCGACGTAAAATTGTTTTTAAATTTCGGGCAGAGTAAGACGATTCCTTAGGTGATCATGCTTTGTAGGTGGTAGTCTTAACGCTGCCTGAGAGTAACTCATTATGTGTCCATGGTGTAACACTTTATGCTAGTTGTTATTAGGGCTGAGATCCGGATCCGGATTTCGGATGCGGATCCGGATTTGCAAAAGTCCGGATCCAAAAATCCTAGATCCGAAGTCCGGATCCGGATCTTGAATCCGAAGTCCGGATTCGGGTCTTGGATCCGAAGTCCGGATCCGGATGTTGGATCCGATATCCGGATCCGGATGTTGGATCCGATGTCCGGATCCGGATATATTATATAATATATAATCGTTTTTCTTATATATTAATTGCAAGGGGTAGGGCGAGAACGGCATTTGACGTCAGAAGGAGATTGTCTGGATAAGTTCTCCTTAGGTCAGGAGATATTTTATTTGAAACGTTAGGCTTCAAAGAATAAAATACAATCAATTACGTAATACATTATTTTGTTCCTAAATAATTAAATATTAAATATCCATTGCTTTCGGTTGTATCTTATTCTTATCCCGTTATTTCTGGTGTTATAATATTTATAAATGCTTATTGCGCTGATTCTAACTTTTGCGTGCTTATTTAGATAAAATTAAAAATATGCTTACATTTGTGCTTAATTGCCTTTTTATTGCTGATTTGATTTTGAATGTTATTTCCGTTTATTTGGATATCTTATTTCATGAGAAGTTTAAAATTTAAATTCTGTTACAATGTGTCCTTCCTAACTTTCACAAATCGATTATTGGGATTAGGGAGTAGGGGTAGGGACTTAGGGAGTTAGCATAATAGAAGAGGGAGTTAGGGACCCTTGAGGCCGGCCGGTTGTACAAATGCAGTTTAAGCCAAGTTTAAAGTTAAGTGGAGCTTAAGCCAGGAAAAGTCATTGTACAAAACTGGTTAAGCAAGTTTCCTGCTCTGAAGTCCGCTGAATCTGAACTTGCAGTTTAAGTTTAAAGTTTTAATTTAAAGTTAAACTTCACGTTTAATACATTTATTAGTCGATGTGGAAAGATCGTTTTCCGCGTATAAATTTTGATTCTGATTTTCTTATACAAATTCCAATCTAATATCCGAGATCCGGATACGGAACTTAGGATCCGGACTTCGGATCCAGAGTCCGAATCTGAACTTCGGATCCAGAAGCCGGATCCTGACTTCGGATCCAGAGTCCGGGTCCGGATTTAGGATCCGAAATCCGGATCCAGAACTTAGGATCCGAAATCCGGACTTCGGACCCAGATCCGGATCTGCTTTCCAAGATCCGGATCTCAAATTATCCGGATTCTGACAGCCCTAGTTGTTATGTCATGACCGGTACCTACCTGTATCTATATCAGAAGTGGAAAATCTTCTATGTTTAGCGTTAATTATTAGTGACTTGGTCTTTTTTGTTGATTTACTTGGAAGGATGTGAGTGGGTCTTACCCTTCTGTGTACTTTAGCGAGACTAAAAAGAACCAAAAGGGAAGAAAAAAAGAATAGACAGATCAGATGAAGAGGTAGCGTTGGAGAATATCAAAGAAAGGATAAAGCCATAAAGGAGTGGCAGATAAGGTAAGAAACAAGGAAAGATGGAGAACTTATTTAGCTCACACCTGTACGTTGGGGAGCCTTTATCTTTATTTGAGTCTCTGTTACGCGGTTGTTTCTGATTGGACCTGCAACTGCGCTGTAGTCTAACGTTCGCGTAAGGAAGAAAGGAGGGTGACGCGTGTTTACTATAGCTTGTTGTCAGTGGCGTAACAATGCAGCCATGGGCCTGTGTTCCAGAAGCAAACCGGGCCCTTCAATGCGTAAGAAAAATAACATTTTCTTAAGGGCCCCATTAGCAGGACACTAGGAATTTATTGTTCATACTTACGGGTGGGTATTGTTCGTTTATGACAAAATAATAAGATGAAAGATTTTAGTAAATGACAAGAATATAAAAAATTCAAAGAAAATTAAAAAAATGCATGGTATACCTAAACTACTCTTTACTAAAACTTTTTTTTCTCGCTTTAACATTCGCAAAAGTTGATACTATATCAGCAACTTTTATTTTTCTGGCCATTTCATTTTCTATTGAAATAATAGATAATGCGATAACCTTTGTTCGCTCATAGTGTTCCTTAAAAAGTTCTTAATTATTTTCAATTTTGAAAATGATCGTTCTGCTGAAGCCACCGAAACGAGAATGGTGAGATAGATATAACATGCGGTTAATATTACGTTAAAAGTCCGAATATTTGACGAATAACTCCTGGCCCCTCTGATATAATTCTCAATCGGAAGCATGACATAAACATTTGGGGTTAAAACTTTAAAAATTGTACAAAGTTCGTTTAGGCCCACGTTGACTATTATCACAGATTAAAATAGTATTTTAGTCTGTGCTATCATTCAGCGAATTGGTATTATGGATGGATATGGAGGTAAATTCCGGCTTCGCAGCAACCATTGTCATTGCCTACTAGTGTTACTTACCAATAAATAAAAAATCAAATGTGTATTGAAATTATTTTTTACGTGTCGCGCCGGGCCCTTGAAGGCTCGGGCCCGTGTTCCGCGGAACACGCGGAACACCGGTAGTTACGCCACTGCTTGTTGTTCCACAAATTTGTAAATATGTAATAATACGCAAGTCTGAGGCTCAAATGAATCAAATTAGTGATCTCAGTCGGAGTTGCGGCTTCACGTTGACGTGTTTTATCAGGTATCAAATAATAATTTTTTTGGTCTTCGTTTTATCGTTTTTTTTTCCATCAAAATGAACCCTTACAATTCTGCCAGCTTGGGCTATAATCCAATCAGCTCAACTAATATAAGTTGGCTTACGTTTACATGGAAGCCTAAAATAAATAAATATAAAGCAACATGAAAATTTAATATATTATTAACATCATCGAAAATAGTAGGTACAAAAAATATTATAGGTACATTAAACACTAGGTATTAAATACTTTTTGATCACAGATCGTATGGATCTGTCTTTCAGCCGTTCTTTTATAGGAATTCTACCATTAAGTCTTATCTTTACCTTAGTACAAACGTAAAACATCGTAAAATTGACACAGTACAGCAGAGAGTTTATAACAGATGGGAAAAGAGGGAGCATACCTATGTAATTTACATACAGCATGAAACTACACTGATTGAGTTTTAATGATGAACATTTGATCGTTATCGTCTCTTCACTGAATTCTAACAATTTAGATTACACAATAGCTTACAAAATGAATGAATAGATTAACATTAAAGACACAGCCCAATAATTTGGTTTATAGAACGAACTAATCTGCAAATAAAAGGAACTTGAAAAGTCTTAACAAAGGACTGTGGAAATTTTCATTTTATAAGATTAAGGTTATAACGAAGGTTAGTTATTCTTAAACATATATGTTTTAGCATATGAAATACTCTTATAAAATGAAAATTCTGTAAAACTAACAGATCACGTTGACAAATAAATTAAGGATAAAAAACTAAAATCTAAATGTAACGCCTATTAAACGTACATACCTATCGCTATAGGTAATGAAACATTTACCTCTTTATCATAGTAAAGGCAAAACAATGGACCACAGTTTTACAGGGGGAGCGAGCAATCTTTTTTATTATTGCTACATTCGTATCTCTATAAAAATATCATCTACCTTCAAAGTACACTGTATAAAAATATTATTATTATTAGATAAGTAATTATCATGAAAAATTATACAATAGAAATCACATCTAATTTTTAAGAGTTATTTTTTTAATAAATTAGTGTAGATTTAAAACAAACGTGACATTTTATAATGGCCTAACAACAACATTTAAACTAGTTAATTTCCGTGCAGCCTTAATAACGAACAACGAACGCCTTGATTTTTGTCTTATAACGCGATTCCAAGTGAAAAATTAATAGAAACGGAAAACAAAACAGGAAAATCAAAAATACTTAAATATCTAAATCAGTCTTTAAGTTGAACACATAATTAAAGTAAAGGACGAATAGTTGAGCATGACCGCACGCCAATAAGTAAAAAAATAAACAGGTTGGCGTGGAACTGAACAAATACCCGATGATTTTGAAGTAGTTGGTAGTAGAAAGAAATGTGTACAGGTAGGTAAGTTGAAATTGAAATATTTTTAAATAATATCAATAATTTATCTGAAAAATTAAGTATCTTTTAAAGCAATTTTTTCCGTTTGCCGTTTTTCGGTATATAATTTAAACGCATCTTCAAAAACGGTCAATTTTCCCGCATTCTGAAATTCTAAAAATATACAAAAACCTATCGGGCGTTGATTGCTTGCGATTTGTTTTTTTGTAACGTAAGTATAGAATTCTAATAGCTGTTTAGGACAACCATCAGTCTCCAGTATACTCATTTCACGTACATATTGTTCAGGAGTTAGAGGTTGATCGCTTGTTTGTAATTTGGGTAAAATTTTTGCCAATTTCGCTTGATCTTTTGATTGCAATATTTGGGTAAATGATTGTTGGGATGTATTTTCAAGGTTATTGTTGGTACTAGTTATTGAGGTTGTACTTGAACTGTTACTGTTGGTTTGTAAATATTCCGAAAATGGATTATCTAACGTGCTAATACTAGAATGTTGTGAGGAAGCCGATGTGCGGCGGTTTTCTATATTTTGGGGATAACTTCCATATTGTGCACTATCAACCGTTGTAGTTTTTGTTTGTTGTGAATAATATCCATAATCTGGCGACGCGTTATCATTAAATACAGTTTCTCTCAAGCGGCCACTTTTGTTCATGAAACTATCTGAACTCTTTGAATTAATCTCTGGAAATGGGTGTGTTGGATATACGGGAATTTGTTTTTGGTTGGAGGCAGATAACGATTTCGTTGGATGGATATTTGGTGGACTATGGTTTGGATAGGGTTTAGCTTGTGTACCACCTCTTCCGAAGTTCGTGTAATTCACACAGGGACTTCTATAATCCGTAGAAGTTTTTACTGCTCCGTATGGATAGTGCAATCCGTTTACCTTATTTATTGTTTGGTTTTTTGGAACATTGGACACGTTTTTTGGTCCCTGAATCGGTTCATTTATATTTACACGCTTTCCATAAGCTGCGTAGTAATGTTCAGACACGTTCGCTGGATATGGATGATTCGAATCCCCCTGCGTAACCCGAGAATTTTTTGTGTACGGATTACTCATGTTATAATTAGTTTTGTTTAAATTAAGATTTGGTCGAGTTTCCCGAATACGCACATTAGGGGTTGGTTCGTTTCTTGGTTTGTTGTAAAATTGAGTTGTACCATGCTGTGCCGGTACCGTCGTCAGTCTATGTCGCCTTACTTCATCTTGCCAGGCTTGGTACGCACTATTTGTATAATTTTGAAGTGATTGCATAGCTTGGACATTCGCATCAATAGGATGTGGACCTTTACCGTTAACATTATTTTGCGTAATAGCGTGTGACGTACATGTTTTTGGTATAGATGATGCTGGATGTAGATATGAAATTGGTTTTTCATTATTACCTCCTCTTAAATACTCACAAACGAAAGTTTTCATTAAGCTAGTCGATAAGTTGGAAGGGTGAGTCGAATTTTGTGGTTGGCTTATTGTAAGGTTTGGAGGATCTATTTGCAAATTAGGATTTTTATAATAAGTAGATTGTTGAGGAGGTGTTGGCAGTTCGATATTGCCAGATTTATTATGATAAGTAGTATTCTTGTACAAAATATTGGGATAGGCTTTAGAGGTTGCAGAGGACGGATGGTAACTAGCTCGGCGAGCTATTATCGGTCGCGGATTTAGAAAATTATTTTGCGTTTTTTGAGCAGCAGTAATTAATTTTGGAGTATTTAAATCGATATTACTACCGGAAGCTGCTGTCGTAGTTTCAGCGGCAACACCGGTTACAGTGCTTGGGTGAGACTGAAGAGGCTCAATATTTTCACAAGGAGTCACTTTCTTCGTAACCTCAATGCATGGATTGTCTGTTACAGTCTTTACAGTTTGTTGTTCCTCATTGTTATTCACTTCTGTCATAAGAGGAACGTCTTTGGTATTCTTACCACGTAGAGACAAATCAATTCCACACACTTCCTCGTTTTGCACAGTCTTAGCCATTTCTTGTAAATTATTAGTGAGGCAGTTATCTTCATCCTTTAAATGCGATGATGCATTCTTGTGAACTTGCGACTTTGGTGATATTAAATTTACGGGCCCACAATTATTGTTTGAAGCGAGCGATGAATCCGTATTTACATCCTCACTTTTTGCACTATTGTGCTTTGTAGGAGTTACAGATTCCATTGAAGAAGTCTGGGAATTTACACCCTGGACAGAAGATGAACTTTGCGTAGATAAATCCAAAGTTTGTTGAATGTCCACGTTAGAATCGTTAGAATTTTCTGAATCTGATGAAATAATTTCAATAACAGCTTCTTGTTTTACACTTACTTTGGGAAGGTTTTCACTATTAGGTGCAGTAAAAATAAAGTTTTGACGAACACCTTTTAGTAATTTATGGAGCATGTCTTTATCTTCCTTTGGCATATTACTACCCGTTTTATCAATTATCTCGTTTACGACGAAAGTAAGGGTATTTAGTGTATGTGCAAGTCTTTTTTCCTCGAATGATGATGTGCTGGGAACAATCTTTGTAGAACTATTCTGTACAACGGGCGTGTCTTTGGTAAGGTTCAATGCCACATTACTTTTATTCTCTTCTAATTCGGTTTCGTTATCCGTTTCTGTTTCCGAGTCAGATATAACGTAGGGCGGAGGCGTTTTTGATGCAGGTGATATAGGCTCTATAAATTTATTCAATTGATTTGTTTCTTTCGGTAAACATTTTACTTGTGGAGACAAGGATTTTGTAGGAGTTATTGGTTTACTCAATTCTTGACGTAGTATTTCCATGTTCGGTGCAGGAACGTGATTGCTGTCATGTTTGGTTGCGTCACTAATAACTGTATGCTCATTTATTTTCATATCGTCTTTTTTGGCAACCTCTAGGAATGAAGAATTTGTACTTACATAGTTTGTCGATAATTTAGTTACTGTCAAATCTTCTTTGCCGATGATTTTTGATAAGGTTTGTGCATTTAAGTCTTCACTGTCGTTTGTTTCTTCTGTAGATGGAGATGGAGTTTTCTTAGCGGTGAACCTCACCTCTGGGATAGTCAAAATTGCAGTGGAAGTAACAGGTTCGGCAACTATTTCAGTGGCTTGTGTATTAACATTCAATGTTATAATGGGAGAGGCAGATTTGGTGATTCTCTCTGACGGATTAACTATACTATTTAATGCAGGTGGATAATTTGTAGGTAGTCTAGGTTTGGATAGATTTAATAAAGTTTTGACATAATCATAGTTATATAAACTAGAGGGGGGAAAGTTTGAAAGATGAGCTGACTGAGTATTGTAGGAGTCATAAGGTGTTAAAATGGGTGGTGAAAGGTCTGGTGCACGGAATGGAACGTGTAAAGGATATTTTTGCAAGTATCGGTTATATTCTGAAAGAGTAGGAATGAAATTATACAAAGGGATATTTGAATATGGAAAATTATACGACGGTGAGCTATTTTCTCTAAAATATTTAGTGGATGTTGCGTTATCTTCTTCACTAGGAGACAGTTTTCGTTTTAAATTTTTGGGTGAGAAAGAAGTGTCAATTGGAGTTAGTAATTTCGGACTCACTTTGTCTCCCATGCGCTCATCAGAAACGTCCAAAAGAGGCATGCTTTGTAGAACATTAATTGTAGCGCTGTGTGTACTGGTATTAGGACCCAAGTTGGAATTAGAATCTGGTGTAAAATGAGTTAAGTTGTATGTACTCTCGTTAGAAACAGTTGGAGACGGTGACTTTTGGTTTTCCTGTCTTACTAATTTAGGTGCTGAAAGACTTGTATGGCGTTCAATAAAGCTTTCATTGCTATTTTTGATTAACCCTTTCTTTGGCGGTAAGTGATTTTCCTTGTATTTTAGTGGGTCTGTGATTCCGCTGCAACGTTTTAATAACCCAATAGATGGCTCGTCCGTCTTTTTATCTATGCTGTTTGAACCAATTTGCAAAGAACGACCTTCTGTCGATAACTTATTTTTTATATTTTCTACAGACTGATAAGGCCTGTGTAAGATGTCTCCTTGCTTACAATTTCCATTGTGATCTGTAGGAGTAGCCACAATATTTTCAACTATATTGTCTACTGAGAAATTCAATTCTGTTTTATTTGCAGTAGATCCATTGCTCTGTTTTTTTGAGAAACCTGGAGAACGTAATGGTTGTGCAATACTAGAGCGTCTTTCAGGTATTCGAATTGGCAAATTATGTTTGCCAGTTTCAGGTTTATCTTTTTTTAATTCACTTAACTGTATCGACACCTTTGGTAATTCATCACATATCCGTAACTCAGGAATGGAAATTCTATCGATTTTTGTTGCAGTTTCTTCTTGGACACTTTTCCTTAACCTTTTAGTATGTTCCGCATACGTTTCTAATTGCTTATTATCATTTGTTGTTTTCTCGTCTACATAACTACCAACTTTTACAACGCAATGTATGAAGTTACTCATATCATTTTCACCAATAGGAGGTGGCACTGTTACTTCCGTCGAAGCACCATCAGTATTCGTGAGGAATTTATTAAATAATTTCTGGATATCTTGCTTCTTCGAATTGATTCCCTTTTCTGGACCTAAAATAAAGAAAATGCGTTAGCTATTAATCTACTTATTCGATCTATGGGAATGTGTAAATGATTGTGATAATTGGATTAAAAGGTAGTAGCATATGCTAATTAGAATTAGCCTATGGCAGTCGGTGCATTGAATTACTTGAAAATTTGTAGGTACATACTTAACCGCGCGTTCTGAAATCAAGAAAATTAAAAAATGTCACCCAACTTGAGACCTCTCTTTCGCGTCTGAATTTTGGCTTATATTGCTAATTTAATTCAAACAGAATGATGGCGAAACGAAAACTGAGTTCACAGGTACAATTAGCAAGCAAATTCTCTAACGTATTGAACATAAAAGAAATCGTTTTTTAATAAAAATTTCCAGATTCACTTTAATCATCATCGGTTGTGATTGTGAGGGCATGACACGACGACAACGCGTTGTTTTTCAAATACTAGTTGTCAACCATTAATAATTGGTAATTAATAAATGGTTAAGGGAAAAAACTTACCCACCTCCTTTTTGTTATAAAAGCTGAAGAGTGGAATGAGATTGATTTATATACATGGTGTCACAAACCACTTTACAGTTTTTTATATATTTTCTGATAGCTTTTTAACAATCTTTAACAATAAATTCAGTCAATCTCTCACTAACTATTCGGTCTAGGTGTATCTACAAAAGTAGAAAAAATAGAAAAAAAAGAAATATACCTATAGTAGTAGCAAAGACTATAGTAGTGTAGTATAGTCACAGTGGTATAGTTGTAATCAGAAAACAATTTCTCATTTTCTTCTGAAATAATATACAGGGAATGTTATAAATATGTTTAATACTTTGTTCATTTCCGGCTAGGCCGGAAGTAAATTGGTATACTTATTGTTATTATACTCGATTAAAAGAGTCGTATGTCCTCTACTTCACTGTACAATTTTATTTCTTCATCCTTGTTAGCAAAAAAGTTATGAAGATATAAAATTTTCAACTTCAAACATTCATCCCCCCTCCCTTATGGGAAATAAAGAAATAAATGTAGTGCCACTAGTTTTTCATGAACTACATGTATAACATTTCAAAAAATAAAAAAAAGCTTGGAGCAGATTTTTAATTTTTGACCAATTTTGGGCATCAATAAATTGGCCACGTTAAATTTTTGTTCTTTATCAATTAAAAGTAAAAGTTCTGGTCATCCTATGGCTACAATTTTCAATTTTCAAATTTTAATTAAGTTAAACGGCTCTGGAGCTACACCCTAAAAAGTAAAAACTTGGAGAATTGCTATATTGGCCGCCATTTTGAATTTAGAAACAAACGAAAAACGGCGTTTTACTTGTTACCATGTCTACTAACTTTTCACCAGGGAAATTAGTTTGGGTTAAAGTTTGAATGTTTGCTCCCAAAATAACGCCCCTAGTTTGGGCCCCTTTGGGCCGATTTTGATGAGAAGCACAAAGACCAAAATTTCCACACTCACAATACCATATTGGGCTGTAAAAATATTGTGATACATATACTGGGCAATCCAAAAAAATATTATAAGACTGGAGGGCCAATTTACGATTACTAAAATACAGGGTGATTCATTAAGAATGTCCAATCTCTGAACTGTAGATTCCAGACCTCGAAATATGATGATTCTGCCCAACATGCCTTATACAAATATTGATAGTTTCCGAGATACCGGGTGTTTAAAGTTTAAATATGAATTTTGATTTTCGCAATAACTTTCTATTTTTTCACAATTTCTTTTTGAAAATTGGCAGTTTTACCTTTTTCTGCATGAGGATTGCCAATTTGGACTCTAATTTAGCATTGCTAATAGAGGGCGCTAGTTATACTACGTTGTGTTTAGTAAATCTAAGCAAAAATTTTTTTCGGCTGAACTATTAGCAAACTAATAATAAAATATGGAAAAGCGTTAGATTCTACAAAAAAAAGTTACTCTTGTTTGATTCGTGTAACTCGATCAGTTATCGAGTTATTTGCTTCTAAACAGTTCAATAAATTTTAATTAAAAAAAAAATTTATTCTCTAAATGTGTAACAACAATAAACTATTATTTATGATCCGTTTTCGCAAAGATCTCTTCATATCAAATAACCCTTGTCTATTATTTTTAATCACATTAATTAATTGTTATTGCGAAAATCAAAATTCATATTTAAACTTTAAACACCCGGTATCTCGGAAACTAGCAATATTTGTATAAGGCATGTTGGGCAGAATCATCATATTTTGAGGTCTGGAATCTACAATTCAGAGATTGGACATTCTTAATGAATCACCCTGTATAATCTGGGTTCCAGATTAAGATAGGAGGGTGGACATGTGGTCAGAGTCCTTGTACTACCTCCATGATAAAAGTCGTCTGATCCCGCCATGTCACTGATGCAGTCACCCCACACGTGAGATATGCCTGAGATGTTGGAAGAGAAAGTGGCTATAATCGTTTGAAATGTTTAAATGAGAATAAATTGCAAATAATATCGAGCTTAAAAAATTAAGGATAAACAGTCGAACTGATATGGGACTAGATGAAGACCGAATAATGAAAGAAGATAAATCTGACAGGTTTTGGAAGAAACGAAAGCAGAACCGAGGAGAACTTAGGAGAAGCACAATAAGATGTAAAGGAATACGAGAGAAAGAATAACAGGAAAGAAAGGGAGAAGTGGATAACAGACGTTAGAAGATCATATAAGGACATTGAGGAAGAGATAACGCTATCCTCGCAGTTCGGGTGCACACATGTCACATAATATACCACTGGGCAAGTATTTATCTGTTCTTTGTTAATTATTTATCTATCTAAAGCGTGGTCAAGTGAAACTACTATAAACAATAAAGTAGCCGGATCGTTACTTGACCACGTTCTGCAAATGGATTTAAGAACACAAAGGACTCATTCACAGGCCACCTCATTTCATCATTCGAAACAAGTAATTACTATTAATATCAATCAATGAACAAATCACTTTGTAATTATTAGATTAAGATTAAGGCACGTTTTGTTACTATAAAGTACGGTATTGTTTACTAAATCTTGCGCTTTATATTACTGTAAATCCCAACAAAAATCATTAGTCACGTAGAGGCTATAGGTGTAATAGTCATCTTGTTTGTATTTTTAAAAAAAGGGTGGTGGTAAAATTTCAATCGGTAGGTATACCACGAAGAAAAAATATTTTCATATTTTAAATAGGTTTATAGATTTATAGATTGTTAATATGTACTTAATTAAAAAAAATTTAAATTGCTAGTCATGGTATTATTACATCAAGAATGTTCATTGATACAATAATTTATGAAATTATACTTTTATGTAGAACCAAGGAGTAGAACGTAATTTTCTACAAACACTGTCATTCACAAAACTACGAAAATTTTGGAAACTTTAAGCATACGGTACCATTTACCTACCGTACGTGTTAGTCACCAAACAAATTACCTATTTGATATGTTGTAATAAAGAGATTGAAAAGGATATTACGCTTAGCAATTATCAGTAAATCCAATAATAACAAACCAGAATCCATACATGAAGGTGATAGCAGGTTGTGGATAGTGATTTATGTTCGTAGGTAGGGATGGACTCGGGCCCGAGCCCGGCCCGATTTCGGGCTCGAATCCGGGCCGGGTCAGCATAATTTTAACCGGGCCGGGCTTCGGGCCGGGCCATACTTTTTCCGGGCCGGGCCGGACCAAAGAGCTCGGGCTTTTCGGGCCATTCGGGCTTTTCGGGCCGGTCCGAAACCAATACATCTACTATAACGAGAAGGATTATGTGTTCAAAGTTTAGTGCGTATCATTGCTAACATTGTTATCGTTGTAATTACGATTTCGATTAAATGATCAAATTACTAGTATTGTTTACGTGAAAGTAGAGAAACAAATAAACAATTGTTTATCGGATTTGTTTATGATACCCAATAACAAAAACCCTGTGTCCAAGATAAGGAAGGCTACTATGGGGATTTCGTCATATTAAAGAACGTTAAAAAGTACCTGTAGAAAGTTCTCTTACTTTTTATGTAACATCAATCACAAAGTAACAATTGATCAAAAACGAAATTGTGAAAATTCGCTTTTTGTCGCATAACTTCGGAACGGTTCGGAATTTCGTCAGTATAAAAATGGCATTTTACAAAACTCAAAATTGCCCAACTTTTCTCCCATTTAACCGAAAGTCTATCTCTTACCGTTTTCGAAATCCCCATATTGGCCCTCCTTATCTTGGACACAGTGTATAATATGGTGTTAGGTGAGTGGAACCTGTATTTTAGAAATTGTGTGAGAGAAGAACAGTTTTTGTGAAGTTTGAAATGTTACCGCTTATTACTTAACGATGGAGAACTAGCTAAAAATTGGAATAAACTATCCCAAAAAAATAGACTGGTTTCTGAAGGTTAGGAACCTTCTTGAAAATAAGAAAAAAGAGACAAGGCAGCTTGGTTGTTAAATCTGCTATGGGACGATGGATTTATGTATTTAGAACTACACGTACCCCAAAAAAGAATGTTGAAACTAAACCAAGGTGACCTAAAGGCAAAGTTCTAGTTGTCTTGAAGTGGTTCTTCTCTTGATGTAAGCAGGTTATGGTCCTTGTTTCGGCTATAGTTGTCCAGGCTATAGTTAAAAGTGATGGTGATATTGTAGTAATATTAGAAAGTGTGATGTGACAAACTCGAAAAATTATTCTTAAAGAAATGTTGCCTGTATTCCTATATCTACGAAGGTGATTGATTTTCCAAGTACGAATAGCCAAAATTGTTTAAACATGGTGGACAATCCAGCCCGACGCGACGTTTGATGTGGTTACTTCAGATTTTATTGAAGAAACCAAGTGTTTGGTATATGAGGATGCAAGAATCAAGAAACGTCTATTCAGAATTTTTCACAAATCCTTTGGAATGGCAAAACTCAGTGGAGCGAATGGTTCGCCGTCTCAAATCGGTGGCCGAATAGAGAAATGTGAACAATTTTTGACGCTCTATAGAGATGAGTAGGATTTCTATAAGCGACGTGTCACTAGAGATGTAGCTTGGATCCATCGTTTTCAACCTGAATTAAAACAAGAATGATGCAGTAGCAAATTAAGCCCTCTCAAAAAGTTTCAGGTCACCCTTTTTGCAGGAAAAAGAATGGTAACTGATTATTATTTCAATAAGGAGAAAGATAGTATTATGCCAGCTCAAAAAGTCTAGCGCCGTGAAAAGGCGCACCGACGCACTAGTCAAAAGCACAGATATACATACTGTGTGAAAAGTTTTAAAAGATTTAAAATTGCTGAATTGCAAAAATCGACTATCCTCATTGAAGTCTACATCTGGACCCTATCGACTATTATTTGTTTCTCAATACCAAAAAAAACCTCTACGACTCTACGTAACGATGAAGACCTTAGGTGTTTTCTTTTTGCACGTTGTGGTAGACCTAAGTCAGCTCTGTCAATAACACACCATTCGTTTTATAAAAATAATTTGACTCACTTCTCAATAACCCTAATCGTTTTAAAAGCTTTATTTAAGTTTTATATTAACCTGAGGCAGAAATGTCTACATGACGCAAGGCACTTTAATCACGTGATGATTGTAACTTTACCTAACCCTGTGGCGATGTAAAAAGAAAACACCTCTTATAGCAATAATTGTTATTGAATGCCATTTTGAATAATACTTTTATAATAAATTAAAGTTGTTATTCAAAGGTTTTCATGCTCAAAAACAAATTCTTGTTCTTGTTTTAGTCTCTAGTTTTCAATTCTCATCCTGGAATATAAAAACCACCACTCGCAATATCTAAGGTTTATGAAAAATATACCGGAAAAAAATCTAAACAAACATTTTTATCTTATCACACCTGTTAAAATTTACTTAAAAGTTGATGAAAGAAGGAAGTGCTTTGATAAAATATATTATTAATAACATTAATATATTACTTATATGAATTAATACACAGTGCTCAGATCTCGGACCAAAATACAAATTACAAAAACAAATATATTGCAACCTCTTTAAACCCTTAAAACGATCTGATTTTAGAAAAAATCTAAATTTCTAAACATTTTATGCGTTGGAATGGGTATACATATACAGTGTGTCTACTTAGTTGGCAACATATGGGAAACTTTTTTATTAGATATTAATTTAAGAAAAAAAGTTATTCTTTATAAAAAGCTCTGCATGTTCTAAAATCTAAAATACAATCATCAGATATTAAATTTTTTTAGTCGTGTACGCGGTTTGTCAAAAAATATGAATTTTGCTCAAGAGTAAAGTACCTTTATTTTTGACAATATCGAAAATTGTTATTAGAAAAAGTTGATCATTACTAAAAACTACATTTAAATATGCAATTACATTCTGCTACTTAAAATTTTTTTACAACTTTTTCTCAAATTATTACCCTACCGATACTGATACGATTTCCGTTCCGTTCAGAAACCTCACTGCCAAACATTTCTTGCTATAAACAAATCATTTGTTTATCAGTGCATCCTAGATTCCACGTAACTACACTTAGGTACATTTGCATTGCTATTGCAGCCAAAAATGGGAAAAAAAAATTTTAAGTACCAGGATGTAATTGCATATTTAAACGTAGTTTTTAGTACTGATCAACTTTTTCTAATAACAATTTTCGATATTGTCAAAAATAAAGGTACCTACTTTGCTCTTGAGCAAAATTCATATTTTTTGACAAACCGCGTATACGACTGAAAAAATTTAATATCTGATGATTGTATTTTAGATTTTAGAATATGCAGGGCTTTTTATAAAGAATAACTTTTTTTTCGTAAAATTAATAATAAAAAAGTTTCCCATATGTTGCCAACTTTTACAGACATACTGTATATGTAGTATATTTATGTTTGGCTAAAGGAAAAAAAACGAAGTCGCATTGGAATAAAATAAATTTATGTTTTATGGTCCATTATCATTGCTGGGCGTCTGGGCGATGAACCTCTTTGATTAGCGTTTGATCAAAAAATGTTATCAGACTATCTTTATACTATGTATGGATGGCCTCGTGTACCTGGAACTATACCGGGAGTTCGTTCTCAAAGTCGAACATAGAAATCTAACGGGATTGAACGTATTTGCTAATTGTTACTCACTCTTTTAACTTAGAGAAAAAGCAATACATAGTATCAACAGAAAGAGAAAATTATTGCGATTCAAATAATGCTACCGGAAAGACTAAAAGTGCGATTTATTCTAATGGTTTGTAATATTAACTTAAAGTATGACACTTTTTAAATAGCATTCACCTTGATTTTAAAATTTTACTGCAATTGCTTTTTGTACTGTTTGCTTGTCAATACGAATTTGACATTAAACCACGTATTAAAGTTTATTTATCTAATAATGAATACCTATACCAACGAAGAAAGTGTTTTTATGGTGAAAACCTTTGGTGACGGTAATTTCAGAAGAGTTCGAGATTTGTTTGCCGTTAATTTTAATACTACAATACAAAAGTGTCATACTTTAAGTTAGTATTTTAAAAGAATAAATCGCACTTTTAGTCTTGCCAGTAGCATTGTTTGAATCGCAATAATTTTCTCTTTCTATTGATACTATTGCCTTCTCTGTAAGTTAAATAGGCGAGCAACAATTAGCAAAAACATTCAATACCATGTTAGATTCCTATGTTCGACTTTGAGAACGAACTGTATAACAGGTTTCTATTTAAAATGATTGTTTCAATATTATAATTTCAATTGAATAACTAATATTTAACAAAAACAATTTGCACTGGTTGTAATCCCACCGACAAAAGTTCTCAATTTCATAAATGTAACCGTGTAATGTATGCCCAACAGCTTTGTATTTAAATGTTTGTCTGATTGGGAAACATTTACAGAAACGACGGATACGCCACTGGAACTAGAAATGAAAACGCAGAAAAGTAATGGAAAGAGGTACAGAGAGCAAGGAAGTAGCGGTGAAGACCGCGGGAAAGAATAGCAGACGTGTGTGTTTATATAGTATTAACTAGAAATGGAACCTTTCCAAATATTGTAAGGTTTTCTGTTTGTTTGGTAAATGCTTGATATTTTTAATAATTAATAATGCAGTGTTTGTATGGTTGTATGGTTTAGTTTAGTATGAATAGCAATCAACTTCAGTGGAAAATTTATGGGAGTAGTGACATTTTTATTTAGAAGATACAGAATTGACAGCTTGTAATATTTCTGTAAAATATTATTGTGTATGTGTAATTATCGGCTTTCTTTATGTGAGTATCGTAACTATAGCCATAATCTATTGGTTGATTTGTAATTGATAATGTCATTTGTTGGCGATGTAACATATTTGGTTTTCGATTCACGATCAAGTGTAAATCATCAGGCCTCATTATTTTGAATGCCCAAATCATTATCTGTCAAGAGACCACTGCAGCAAGTAAACTAGGAACCACATACCCACTCCCTGTGCTATGGTTAGGTGGTGTTCAGTAGAGTGTCTATGATTTTTTTGTTCGAGTAATGTTGACCAGCCGATGAAACAGTGCAAGGCATCTGCTATTTAATGTGCATTCTATGGAGCGCAGTTTGTAGGTTGGCCCTCCTCGCGGCCCGGAAGTTAGGTTTTTGTGCATAATTTCCAACTATGCTTCTCGATTTTATCTACGAGCACCAAATTGTATCACGACATTACGATCGTGTACTACGTTATGGCTGTACAGTGTCAAAATAGATATTTATGGTATGAATCTAAATGCCAGGATCTTTTCTCGGATCTTTTACATGACAGTAGTAGTAAATCTGTTCCTTGATGGGTTGTGGCAGAAGATACATGTATTTTTTAAATTTTAAATAAAAAAGAAAATTAAATTCCTGGCGATAATCGTTTAGGTTGACAACAGTGTAAAGAAAAATGCAATATGTATAATCTCGAAATTTATATGGGAATGTAAGTGGCAACATATGGTAAATCCATTGATTAAAAACCCTGTTGGGTTTTCTGTAGCTGTAGCTTTTTTCTCCTACCTTATAATCAGTGAAGATCTAGCACCCAACGGTTTTGTACACTACACTCTACTATCCTCGATAAATGATACATAGTATCGAAACGCGTTGGGTTGTACCTACCTAAATAAAAAAATTGAGTGGAATTATTTGTTATTATATTATAATAAATTTAATACCAGTTTCTAATGCAAAAAATTGAATTTGAAACATTTTTCAATAAAACCAATATTTACAGATATACAGGGTGATTCACGACTATTCCCTCGGTCTCTTATGCGTAAAGGGTACAAGATATCAGCTTCATTTTTTGGTGACATATGTAAATTGATAGCGACTATTTTTTAAAATTATTTTCACTTATACAGGATGCTTCACAAAATTGTAATATATCAAAGTTAGGTTTTTTTAAATGCAACCCCCTGTATTTTATTACATTTTTAGATTATACGTTAAAAACTAAGGTCACTTTATTAAACGTTCCCTATACCTATCGTTTACCAATTTTGAGAAAATTGTGATTTTAAGAAAAATATTCAATTTAAACAACCCCTAATAACACGGAAACCACTTACTTTTAGTAACGCAAATTTATATCGATTTATCTTGACCTTTAAGGCTTTTATTTGCACTACGTAGGATTTCGATATTTTGTACAGGGTGTTTAGAAAAAGGATTCATATTTTATATTTTTCAAACATCAAAAACTCACTTAACTTAAATGGAACACCCTGTATGTTTTTATTCTATGTTGAATAACTTTTCATTTTCTATCAAAAACTATGAGTAATTGATATGTCTAAAATCAACGATTAAAAAGTTATTAAGATTTTTCTCTAAAATTTGTATGGAAATGGTTTTGTTTGCATTCTAGTAGGCTATGATTTTTTTTATTGTAGTTAATAATTAGATATGGGATCATAACTTAATTAAAAATGAAATTAATAACAAGAAGTAATCATTTATGGAAAAAAATAGTATAGTAAATGCTCAATTTGATCACCATTTTCTTCTATGCACAACCGCACTCGATTTTCAAAAGATCTAACGTTTCTCAGGATATCTGGTGTTATAGTAGCAAACGCATCCTTTATTGTAATCTGTATGTCATCAGCAGTGGTAGGTGGAGTGTTGTGGACCCCTCCTTCCAATCCATCTTTGAGGAATTGTCTATCTAAATATTTTTGAAAAAAACATAAATACCATCCTTATCACATTCAACTTCACCAGAATTTATATGGACGAGGCTTTCAACGAAGGTTGAATTTTTGTTTATGGAGTCTCGAAAAAGTTGGAGAAGAAGATGAATTCTTTAAATATGTTTTATTTACCGACGAATCCATCTTTGAGGAATTGTCTATCTAAATATTTTTGAAAAAAACATAAATACCATCCTTATCACATTCAACTTCACCAGAATTTATATGGACGAGGCTTTCAACGAAGGTTGAATTTTTGTTTATGGAGTCTCGAAAAAGTTGGAGAAGAAGATGAATTCTTTAAATATGTTTTATTTACCGACGAATCCACTTTCCACAACATAACGGCTTGGTCAACTGACATAACTTTCATTACTAAATCGTCACCTGTATCGCACTGTTGACCCCCAAAACCGGTGGAGCCTCAATGTATTTGGGAGAATTTTGATTTTTTGATGCAAACTTGAACGGAGTAAAATTTTTACGAATTTTAGAACAACACTTTTTCGAGTCTTCTTGATGAAGTTTGTTTAGA
The DNA here is from genome assembly GCA_036250285.1 of Pyrocoelia pectoralis. Taxonomy (NCBI): domain Eukaryota; kingdom Metazoa; phylum Arthropoda; class Insecta; order Coleoptera; family Lampyridae; genus Pyrocoelia; species Pyrocoelia pectoralis. The sequence continues at coordinate 18,498,758 of CM070080.1, read as the reverse complement.
TATTATTATTATTATTATTATCATTAAAAATTTAGTTTACAACACTCCCACCTACCACTTCTGATGACATGAAGATTAGAATAAAGGATGCGTTTGCTACTATAACACCATAACGTTAAAAGATCTCTTGAAAACGAGTGCGGTTATGCATAGAAAAAAATGGAATTTACTACAGTATTTTTTCCATTGCTTTAATTTCATTTTTAATTAAGTTTTGATCACATATCTAATTATTAACTACAATAAAAAAAAATCATGGCCTACTAGAATGCAAACAAAACCATTTCCATACAAATTTTAGAGAAAAATCTTAATAACTTTTTAATCGTTGATTTTAGACATATCAATTACTCATAGTTTTTGATAGAAAATGAAAAGTTATTCAACATAGAATAAAAACATACAGGGTGTTCCATTTAAGTTAAGTGAGTTTTTGATGTTTGAAAAATATAAAATATGAATCCTTTTCTAAACACCCTGTACAAAATATCGAAATCCTACGTAGTGCAAATAAAAGCCTTAAAGGTCAAGATAAATCGATATAAATTTGCGTTACTAAAAGTAAGTGGTTTCCGTGTTATTAGGGGTTGTTTAAATTGAATATTTTTCTTAAAATCACAATTTTCTCAAAATTGGTAAACGATAGGTATAGGGAACGTTTAATAAAGTGACCTTAGTTTTTAACGTATAATCTAAAAATGTAATAAAATACAGGGGGTTGCATTTAAAAAAACCTAACTTTGATATATTACAATTTTGTGAAGCATCCTGTATAAGTGAAAATAATTTTAAAAAATAGTCGCTATCAATTTACATATGTCACCAAAAAATGAAGCTGATATCTTGTACCCTTTAGACACAAGAGACCGAGGGAATAGTCGTGAATCACCCTGTATATGGGATATTTCGTAATTTTCGGACACTGTATAGTACGATTTTACTAAAATAATTGCGCCGTGCTCTTTTAATTTCTTGCGAGTATCTTGAAAACGAAATTTCTAACATTTATTCAATCATCTAAAATCTAAATTAATTTATTTAAAAGTGCGTTGTAGTTGTAGAAGAATTACTTATATTACCACAGACATAGGTATTTAGTATTTACTAACAAACTCTTGTAAAGTTATTTCAAAATAATTGATATTGAACTATGTATTAGTAATACTAATTGATTATTTTAGTGATAACACGTAACACTCGAAGTCAAACACTTCATTGTTTAAAAATTAAAATTGCAGGAACGTAAACAAAACTACCTACTTTAAAACATGTGTACATATTTAGAATCGTCAAAAAGTACATATAAACACTCATGACTAACACATGACATCGTTAAGCACAATTATTTCTCTTTGACTAATATAGGCATTGATTTCTCATCAATATCTTTAGAAAATCTACACATACATAATTTGTGCGCGTATGTAAATATATTTACCTTGTATATATATATCAATAACTTAATAATAGTATACACTTATTTAGAACAGTCGCAACTTATTATACCTACTATCTACTGAATCATGATTGATTTTTACCTTAAAGCACTTACGTGTTGTTTTTCTCCCATTTTGTTTAATAATAAACTCTTTTATTTAATTCTAATAATACATTGTCTGTTAATGTTAGGTTTAACAGGTTTGAATCATTTCCTTATTTTATCGTAAGGAAAAGCAGTGGTGTAGTCCTAAAAAAAGAAGTGGCGGTACGCTGGTTCCGATGCGGGAGAACGAATGGAGGGAGGGGCGATTGCGCCCGGACCGTCCGGGGGTTTCTTCCCCGGAGAAAATTTCCGCCCCCCCCCCCCCCCACTACACCACTAAGGAAAAGCGAAGCTGAAATACAATCTTAAGATAGTCTCAATTTCTTTTACCCCTTGCTGGCATCGCCTCAAAATCATCCTACACTTTTTTTGGATTGTCGACCCTCTTACCAATGTGGAGAGGCTGAAGTGCCTTTTCCTGTTTCAAAAAGCCTGTATGAAAACTACCGAATAAGGAATCAATCCACTAATTGTGGAAACAGTGTCTGCAATGTCAGAGGTGTCGGTGTAGTTACTAGTGCCAATAAAGTTTGTTTCTTTAGCAGAGGTCACACGTTTCCAATAGAACGCGTTGTCTTGAAAAATTCAGAGTGTTTCTGATGGCATCACTTTTTCATTTGTCGACATTACATTTGTAGTGCTGGCTGGGTTTTTTAAAAGCATATATAAATTAAATGTTTTGTCACTGAAAAGTGTCCATCGGCTATCCTCCTTGCCTCCACTTTCGATTGATTTGGTCCAGAGTATCAGGGACAGTAACACTGTTTATTTTTTTACACGTCGTTGCTCTGTTCTGTTCTTGTATGTATGTGATATCTTTCAGAATGGCAATGATTCTTTTCCGGCACCTGCCATCTGTGTTGCATTTCGTGCTTTGATGCACAATCCATACGTGTATAGTTAAGCAACTGTTGCCCTGGTCAATACTTGGATGGGTGACCCGTTCATTAAAATAAGGGGAAACGAGAGCAATGTTCTTGGCCGAACGGGTTCCACTACCTCAGACGTACCTGTATACAATATTCATTCCATGGCTCGGTGTGTATCTGCCTACCCCTTACAGGAAATATGATAAGGTCTGATATAGGTATAAAGAGTTTAGACCTGAACAATAGACAATCATGTGATAAAAATATTGCAACATAAACACAATTTTTAACAAGTGAAACACTAACGAACATGAACAGCAGTCACAATGACGGATAGAGCTTCACTGAAAACCAATCGCCCAAGTGAAAGGGACGTTTTGGACCTAGCCTTAAATAGCGCTTTGTAATTTATGGTTACTTTCACTGATTGGAACTTAATTTTTAAGCACACGAAACACAAATGACCACGTTACCTAGCCTTCTTGTGTTGATTAACCCTATAAACCCATATACGCTCATCAGAAAACTGTGGAAAATGATAAGTTCCATACAGATAAGCTTGTTGTACACAACAACTCCAATGCGCTGATCTAGAAATCGTTCAGCTAATACATGGTAGATATGTGTAGTTTCTGAGATCCATTTCTTTAAAACGTCTACAAACACTGCATTGCGACGCGTGTGCTAGAAAACTGTCGTTGGTCTATAGATACGAACGGCTAATTGTTCGTTTAATTTAATCTATCTCTAAGGTCACACAAATCGTAACCTTATTCAAAACAAACTGCTAACCTGCAGCTTGACTATCATTTGCTTGTAAAGAAAATTGATAACCAAGATTTTTTTCCTTAAAATACTTGGGTTACAAAACTGGTATGTTACGGGTTATTGAAGAATATTGATTACATTGCGTGTATGCTGTATACTTATCGCACAGGAAAATGCACACTACTATCGAAGTAAAAATGCAAGGCCTCTGACTTTAGAAGCTTGTATCTCAGTAATTAGCAATCATAATTTAATGAAATAAAGTGCACTTAAAAGACCATTTATTTCTACAAAAAGGTGTACAGTTTTAGATTTTTACAATACATCGTTAATTTTCTGTATCAGTGTATGTGAGAAAAAGCGCTAATTATGATTCAAATCGCACAAGCGCTCCACTTTAAAAATTAATTACGGCTATATTATTGAAACTGAGTGGTAGATACTTATATATTTGAAAAATGTATACTTTTTTGTCAATGTGAGATGCTTTTGAGGCCAATTGGTTTATTAGTCTTAAAGCTATAATGAAAAAACGACATCTTATGTAACTCAGTACCTGAACGTTCGATATTAACAATTTGACAGTAACATAACAAGGTTAAAGCAATTATACTGTGGTTTAACACGATTCACAAAAATAATGTCATTATACATCGTTTTTTTTAAAAGAAATTTTGAAAAAAGGATGCATGCACCAGTTGGAGGGGAGAAGCGCGGCCGCGCGGGGAAGCTGTTGTCGTACACTATTGCTATAAAGCGCATGGTTTTGTACAATGCAAAAGAATAATCACATTGTTGTGGGTTGCCGCTCGCTGCTTACGATGTGGTAGATTACCTCTCGCGGGAATATGTGCGTCTTTCTTTCGCGATAAACTTTGAATTACAAGAAAACAAATTTTATTTTCAATAAGAGAATAATGCAGTTAGATTTAAGTAATATCAAATTTAGCATTTAAAACAAGAATATTTTCTTTAACTTCCGTAAATTGCAAAATAGCACATTTTCGGTTAGGGCTTATAAAACCAGTTAATCATATGAATAATCAATATTTATTGGCTGTCGACTTTTCAGAAGTGTGTGTGCTACAACATTTGTAAATTTGGTAACAATTTATGAAACAATAACAATTTTATGATAAGTTAAAACTCACCGTCAGCCAGGAAAATACTACATACAGCGTTTTTATTGCTGTTAATTAAAATAAAAGTTAAACAACTGATTCTAGCATTTTGGTTTTTACACATGTTAAACATATATAAATGACTAATGTACTGCCCAAAAATGAAGAAATTTCACCCCTCAGTTTTTTTGTTATGATCACTTAAAGTCAGAGGCCTTGCATTTTTACTCCGATAGTAGTGACTTTACTTAAATCCGAACCTCAAAAGATTACAGAACATAACCAGTTAAGAATGCTCATGAGCATTTATTAGAATTAAGCTTGAATTTGAAAGCAATAAAACAATAAGTAATGATATGGTTGTAAACAGTATTTTTTTTTCTACAAGAAATATATTTACACTTTTGTATGAAATAATTAGAGGAGGTAATACAAGCCTATTAAAAATGTAACATTTAAATCCTTAATGGTGCGTAAACCAATTCTACGTTTCTACATCCCGTATATGAAAATATCTAAAAATATGTATTTGTGTATTAAGAGCGCAAAATAATACATACATTACCCATTGACAGAGACTGTTGTCTCGAAATCGGCAACGAATTTTGCGCTCGCATAACATACAAGATTTTATCTACAACCGGAGAATTTACATAATAATTAAAAACGTCACGCTTTTATCAAAACCTTTAACAAAACTTTCGTGCGCAAAACTTAAAATTCATATAAACATAAGTTTGTTATTTGTTATCATGGTAAGCACTAAGCAGGGAGTATTGTATTTATATTTTGTCGCGCGGGAGCGACAAAGTGACGTTCATTGTGTTGTAAGGGCTAGTTCATTGGAAAAGTTGATTTATGCGTTGTCAAATGAAAGCGCAAAATGCCTACTTTCTAGATCGGTTGTAGAAAAAGAAAATTGTGGGCTTGACTAAAATAATCCAACGTGCTCAATTTTGTTTTCATTGTAAATTCATTTAATTTAGAGATCCTTGTATAGACAAGGATCTCTAAAAATCATAAAAGTGCCTCTGAATTACTGAAACAAATTTGATATCCTGTATTCCAAGATCGAATCCATTGATCTCCAAATTCCATTAAAGCTCTCCAGCAACAATGTTTTATTAAACTACAGTGATGAACGAAAAGATGTGTAGGTCGAAACGAGTCGCTTATATGTTCATTATATTGTGTAATTTACAAAAAACATTGTTATTATAGAAGAGGTATAGTGAAACTTATTCTCTTATTATTATTAAACACTTGTTTTGCCACGTTCAAATGGTAATAAATACAAATAGGGAAAGGGAAACATTGATCCTATAAAGACAGTAAACAATACTTATTTGTATTACGTCAGAGAAATTGTCCTAACATAGAGGCAGAACTGTTGCTACTTTATTTCCTTCATAATCGCGAGAGAAGTATAAAAAGGCCTGAATTTTCAATTCCTGGAGAAATTAAAGCAATGTGGAAAATATATGCTTGCTATTTTATGGCAATGCAAAATTGTTGGGAGTTGAGATCAACCCGGACAAAAAACTAAAACGTTTGCATCGAACATATCTCCTCTATCGTTAAACTTATATTCAAAATATTGACTAAAATCAGTAAAATCACAAAATCTACATATTCCTGTTTAACTATATAGTATGTACTAAAATGTAATATTTAACGTACGTTGTGGCACGTCAACGTGAAAGTCTACATATGATGTAGAGGAAAAACTATCGGCTGATGCACCAAAATAACGTAATGGATTAATAATAACTGGATATTTAGGTCGTAAAGTAGTCAATACACTTTTTTTATTCCCCCTTAATAAGCGTAAAGCGTTTCGAATGCTCTTGAAGTGAAGTCTTGAACTTAACGGATCAATACTATTTATACAGACCTATACAATGCCTAATTAAAGAAATAAGAATGGCCATTAAAATGCCTTTAAAAACAGAAACACGATAGCTTTTTACCCAAATATTGGATCAATTTTGTTATTTGACAATAAAAAATTAATATTATATCCACTTCAAATCGCAAGGTGTTTGCATTTCCAAGATGCGCTCTCTGCAAAACAAATTTATTCTGATAAAGGACAAAGAAATGAGTTGTCTACGCATTTCACTGAGATTTAGGGTTCACGAAAATTGTTAATAGAATATAGAAATACTTGAAGAATTAAGGTAATTGTTTAAGAAAAAGAAACGAAGGAATTTAAGATTAAGTTTCTGTCAACCACTCGGTACGAAAGATTGGACCGACTTTCTGAAAAATCCTCATAATAAATAAGACTTATTCCACACTTTCATCAAGAAGTAATGCAGCAGACCAATAATTTTACAGCCATTTAGCATGGAAAGTCAAATTTCGTCCCTTCAGGACTTCTTTGACGACCAGTGGACACAGTGGTTGTTGACATACACTAGACTTCAGTACTGTGAAAAACAGACGATATATTCTATTACATCGCACAATTCCAAAACGAAAAAAAAATATTTCGGCCCACTCAGTGGATGCAATACGGTGTTATCGGTCTCCTTAAACTTGGAATCTGGGAAGTATAGAAAAAACTTCATATTTCATCGGGTAAATAAAGATTATTTTTGCTACGAAAGATAGACAATTGGAAAATACACCTCTAGCTGCAGATTTTCATATCCAGGATCAGACTCTTTACATTACTTATCCCTTTAATTACGTCAGCTCAAAAATGAAAGGACCGATACATTTTCGATGATCGCGAAGTGTCGGTCCTCCACCTGATAAAATTCACTTAACTTAATGTACTATTTTGAAATTAAGTCTATTAAGTATGCTCATTAAACTCCTTTGGCGTGAAATTCGGCGTATTTTATAAGTAATGCAGTTGACATTACAAGAATCTAATATTTTTAATGTCCACAATTTTTATGTTTCAAATTTCTTGTGTATGTTCTCCCTAAAACGTTTGAATTTTTAACTTCGAAGAAGATTCAGAACTGCCGGAAAAATCAGAACATTAAAATACCCAGTGCAAGCAGTTCTGAAAAGTATCTGCTATTCAATTTAATAATAATAATTTTGGGTAGGTCATGAGCTCATGACCATTATTTGGCAATAATTTCTATATCACAAACATGTATCTTTATAGAGAAATGTATAACAAACCAGTAATATCCTACTGCGCGATCTTTGCGCTTTCCATCAATGTCTCCGTGAGAGAAGATACATATTATATATCATTCTGCCTCCATTCTTGTAAGGTAATTCAGTTGAGATTTGAGAACAGGCAATACACCTACACCATACAGTCTAGTTAGTCTAGTTAGATATATTTTAGTTACTGCTTACTACAATATTACAAACTGTTACTTCATTAAGTTAACTAAAGAAATTGGGTGGAAGTACTAAAGTCATTGAATTAGACCGTTACGCGACAGACGGCACGTTGGAAAAGAACGAAAATTAATTATGCCATATTTTAAAAAAAAGAGTAGTGGATATAATTTCACAGGGAAGGTATTTACAGCATGTAAATGAACTAATGAAGTAATTCAGCTTTGAACTTCTTCATATTTCAATTATAAATAATAATTATAAACTTGCGTATGTCTTATCTACTGTGTAAGTACCGTATTGTAAGTGTTTAATTGCTAACATTACATAATTTAGGGCAAAGACAGTTTCACTTATCTACATCCAATTTTGATAAAATTTGAAAACCTTCGAACTATGTAATTATTATACCCAGTAAAAAAATAGTTGGGAAATAGCTATACGTTCGTCACATTGGGGAATTTTATTAGTAAACGTAATATTTATATTTCACAACGTAGTTTTAACAAATCATTGCAAATGAATAGTTGTCAGAGGCTTGTGTGTGTAATTTTGAGTTTATACATATTACAGTGTTTGTATGTTTAACCAGTTTAACACGTACAAGTACCCTTTATTGAATGACATTTTATAGGACGGCAGCTCAGCGTCATTTTATGTAGTGATAAAAGCGCGTCTGCAAATCGTAGTACGTTGAAGATGATGTAAAATATAATGGTCGCAAGTTCTGAAGCTGGGGATAACATGTTCAAACAACAATTTTTTTGTGCGTAAAAAATCACTGTTTTAAAGTGATTTGAGCGCGTACGAATTGAAAGCACAAATGAAAAACGTCGTCAGAAAGGTATTTGCAGACGGCTTCGAAGGTGCAATAACCCTGCAGACGGGGTTGAATGAAGGTGCAGTATTTTTATGATTTTAAAAGTCATTTGAGTGTGTCTGATTTATGTTCTTGCGTATTTCACGAAACAAAATTGCAGATAATTCGGATGTGGATAAGTACTTTAATTAAACAATTAAAAATGTATTAACTTTCAGCGAGTTGAAAGTTATTTGAACGTGTCTGCAATTTAAATCATAAATTGTCGTTGATGATTTATTGATAAAAAATATAATTGCAGACAGTTTCGGGTTGCAATCAAACCTGCAGACGGGGTTGAATGTACAGTATTTTCAAGATTTTAAAAGTAATTTGACCGTGTCTGCAATTCAGGTTAATGATTTATGTTCTTGCGTATTTCACGGAAAAAAAAATTGCAGACAATTCGGATGTGGATAAGTACTTTAATTAAACAATTAAAGATGCCATTATTTTAAGACAACACCCTACCGCAAACAATATTGATACAGGAGATGATGAGGACGACTCTCTGAAATTGTTAAGCAATGTCTTCGACGATGACAGCGACGAAAGTGACAATAGCTCCTACGATATTGTTAGCGACTTTCCACTGGATGACGAGTAAACATTAAAAATTATGTGATTATGTGAATATAATTATAGTATTTAATTGTTTACTTTAAAATACTTATCCCCATCCAAATCGTCTGCAATTTTATGTTTCGTTAATACAATATCACTATTAAGCATAATCCGGAATTGCAGACGCGCTCAAATAACTTCTAATTTTCTAAAAAAATGGTACTTCAATTGTTTAATTAAAATACTTATCCCCATGCAAATCGTCTGTAATTTTATGTTTCGTTAATAAAATACCAATATTAAACGTTACCTAAAATTTCAGACGCGCTTAATTGAATTTCAATTTGCTAAAAAAATGCTAATTTAATTGTTTGATTAAAATACTTATCCACATCCGAATTTTCTGCAATTTGTTTTTCGTGAAATACGCAAAAACATAAATCATTAACCTGAATTGCAGACACGGTCAAATTACTTTTAAAATAATAAAAATACTGCACCTTCAACCCCGCCTGCAGGGTTATTGCACCTCCGAAACCGCCTGCAAATACCTTTCTGACGACGATTTTCATTTGTCCTTTCGATTCGTACAAGAATTAAACGCGCTCAAATCACTTTAAAACAGTGATTTTTATGCACAAAAAAATTGTTGTTTGAACATGTTATCCCCAGTTTCAGAACTTGCGACCATTTTTATGCTCTTATATTTTACATCATCTTCAACGTAGTATGATTTGCAGACGGGCTTTTATCACTACCTAAAATGACGCTAGGCTGCCGCCTTATTAGTTAATTAAACAATTAAAGAGGCCATTCTTTTAAGACAACACCCTACCTACTTACAGTGGTTTAACAAATCGCTACCAGAAGTCGTACGCAAAATTACAGTTGCCAACACGAATACGAGGTAACTAAAGAAAATGAGCGCTTGTTAAAGGATATGAACGTTGAGGGCAGATAATTGTAATAATGACTATATCAACATAATTTGATCGAAGCACAAATAAGGACAGTATAAAGTTAATGCTCAAGTAAACGAACAAAGATTGTTCAATTTTATCACTGACGGCACTGGCGCTCAAAAAGTTTATTGCTAACAACGAAGAATTATTCGTCATTATAACAGTACCAGCAGCGAGTGCCGGATAATCACAAAGAATGTAGTACGCCGTCTCGTCGTCTGTGAACATGTTGGTGGGTGTTTAGTTTAGGTACAGTAGGTAATGCTGACAATGCTGTTTTTGTTTTTGTACTAATTTCCTCCTTTCCTAGAATTGTTTTGATAAGCTGATAAAATAGAAAGCTTTGAACTGTATCTTCCTTGTTTTGTTTATGTTGATGAGAGGAATACGACCATTTGAACAATATTGCTAGTGCCGAGATTAAAGAGAACTTAAGCATAGAATATTTCCAAGTTTAGAGACAAGGTAATAAGTCAGATTAAGAAAAGAAAGCTATAACATTATGTGGAAGAATATTTGCCGGATTCATAACCACATTATGCCTGAATGTGGAGCAGTGGAGCAGGATATGAAGTTGGAGCTGATCCTTATTATTCTTTCCAGTTGGCGAAATCACACGTTTCCGGTGGATAAGGTCATTCATTACAAATGTGACATTTCTATATAATATACTATACCTATAGTGCTTTTCGCGAGTTGAGATAGTGCTATATTGCGCTGTTTCTTTAGTATGACAGGACCACAAATGATACAGGCTTTATGGATGGCGAAATCGGAAAAGAACAAATTGTACTTATAGTAACAGTAATACGATATAAAAGCGAGCTTACCTTCAACCACGGGCAGATGCATATGAATAAAATTTCAAATCAAGATCATACACATTAAAATACACAGAACTTGAACAGAAAAACAAAGGAACTAAACAGGTAAATATAACTGCAGAGTGCAGAGGTCCTACGTCTACTTAGTGGTATGTGTACATTTATCGCGTCTGACATATAACAACAAACACAGCGGAATAAAATTATTTAAGAAAAAGACACTTAAACTTTAGTCAATGCTTAAAGGTAGTATTTGTTGATATCAATGAATACTGAAACCGCTTATATAAACCTTTACGATAAGATAAATGATTCACTAAAAGAGGTGACTCACCAACAATTATTTAGTTATTTCAAATTTCAATCTCCCTGTCTGTTTCAGACTATACAGCGCGTCCTATAACTCAAGTTTCATAATTTAAGGCTCGACTTTAAACCATTTTTAATCAAAAAGGACTAATAAATCCTAATAAACTATAATAATTTGTTGGATTTGACGTCTGTTAGTTCAGTGGTTAGAGCTAACGCGCACTGAAATGACAACGACAGACGGAACGACCGTTTTAACGTTGCATTCAATACAGCGTCAGCGACATCGATCAGACCATAGATAAAAGTGGACCAGACCTGTCGGTGTCGCCGTCATTGTCGTTTAGTGCGCGTTCGCCCTTATTTTGACCTCAATGTGTGACAAATATATGCTAAGTAGAGACGTACTTGGCATCTCCATAAAAAATGCTTTCTAATGACCAGGGGCGGACTGATCGTCTGACGTGTGGTACGAAGGTATGCTTGCCGAGTCCCGAGTGTGAAGATGAAGTTGGAAACGTTTTTGGAACGGTTACGGAAAATGAAACAATTTGACTACTCCCAGATGAGGAACTCCTAAGAAAAGACTGATAAGGAGAGCTTTTAACATTAGAAAGTCAATCTCACTAAACATTTCAGTGCAAGACTGCTTGGCGATTTTTTCTCCAAAATTCAAATTTGCACTTTACGGAATTTGTATCAAAAGCAACATCAACATTATTTCCTTTTAACAATAAAACAAATGTTCTACTTTTTAGCTTATGGATACATTGTTGTTCATTTTCATTGCAACTAAATCTGTTGATCTACATAAATGTGGGTAAAATCAGCTTTAAGATATCCCTTTATTTGAGTACAGATGAAAATTTACTACGTATTAGCTTTATCTAGCTTATCCACTTTTTTGAACTCTGGAAATCAAATAGTATGATGAGAGTGTAAAGTTTATCATTGCAGCTACAACACAGCAATTTAGCAGGAGATGGAAGAAGAATTCCAGTTGAGACCGTGAGACTATAGTAGGTTTACCAATATGGTGATAACGATATTTCTGGTTGTTTAAATACTCATAAACTAATAAAACTTGTCTACTACTTAACTGATCTATTTCAATCATTTGGGGCAAAAATAGGTGTCGATGGACGATGCCCACGGTTTGAAATTGGTGTATTCACGATGCAATTCAGCAAAGTAATGGTAAACATTGCTCTTGGATGGTAATTTATCCCGAAAGCGTTTTCACTTTTGCTTTGTACATCCAGGTTTTACTTTTACTATAAGACGCAGCTGTAGGAAGAATCTATATAAGTAATGAATCTGTACATTACATCTACATAGAGAAGTAGGTATTAGAAATATGACGTAATTGTTAATTTAAAAGTAATGTTAAAGGAATCAACTGGTTCAATTAATATTTATACCGGGAGTTCGTTCTCAAAGTCGAACATAGGAATCTAACATTAAATTGAACGTTTTTGGCATTGTTATTGCCATTAGCAACGGGAGTAATGAATATTACACACAGTTATTTTACATATTACCATGGTAACCGTTCCATACAGTCAATCAAGAGTGTCGGTTGTCATAGTATCCGTTAAATACATTCAATTAAGGGTGTCGGTTTGTAAAAGAGAATTTTCACATATTTGACAGATCAAAATGTCCGTGTTAATTTTAAATGAAATAAATATTTGAATTAAATTTAAAATATTTGAAGTCGTGGACAAAGCATAGTATACAACTCATTAATCACTCGAACGATTTGCTTCACTCACCTGCGGCTCGTTTCGCAAAATTCGTTCTCTTATATGCTAGTTGATGCGATAATAATTGTTGAAACGTTGGAAAATAATTAACTGACAAGAGACGTCAAAATGTCAGTTTATGGAAATATGTATTAAATTTTTCTATTTTATTATCAAAATAGGACAGTTATACAAAAAAGTTTGTATAATATTTGTGTTAAAAGTAAGTTTTATTTTTCACTCACAAAATAAAATAGTAGATACTTTTAACACTCATATCATAAATAGCTATTTTAATTCGAAAAACAATAATAACAAATTAGTATTATTTGAATAGCAATAATTTTCTCTTTCTGTTAATACTATTGCATTTTCTCTAAGTTAAATAGGCGAGCAACAATTAGCAAAAACGTTCAATACCATGTTAGATTCCAGTGGCGGCATTTCAGTGTTTTGTTGGAGGGGGCAACGAATACCTACCAAGGTCAAAAGGAGCAGACTTGACTGGTGATAGACACAAATTTATAAACAGTAGTGTGTGTGGAGCCTTTCAAAAATTTGTGAAATGGTGAAGGCATTATTTCTTAGTAGCAGGTTTTTTCTCTATTGTTTTTATTTCAATAAAATTGGTACCTATAATATATAGTGTATAATGTATAAAGTCAATGTATACAACGTGCCCAAGATAAGGATGAACAGCATGGGGATCTTGAAAACAATTAGAGATACGAAGCAGTGGCGTACGCAGACTTTAGCCTTGGGGGGGGATATAAAAAGTACGGTGTAATTTACAAATTTTAATAATAATAATAAACTTTTAAACTTATAAAATACATACTATTATAATAGAAAATCTAATCGCCTTGGCTTTTGGGCGAGCGCCTCAATTATTTCCTCTTCTAAAATGGGTAATTCCCTATGAATTGCCATCATTGCCAGTCCATTCAGTCGATTCTGAGAAGTTGAATTTCTAAGGTAGGTTTTTATTCGTTTTAAAGTCGAAAAGGTTCTCTCCGGAGTGGATGTGGAGACTGGCAGAGTACAAAATATTAATAACAATTTAAAAACATTTGGGTACGCTTCTTTATTACAAAGTTCCAAATGTGTCAAAGCTTGACGTTTATTCTTAATCTCTGGAACAGTACTATTTAAATGTTTATGCCACATTTTAATTTCAGATTTCAAAATAATTTTAGGTACATCGGGTATATATAAACTTAAAAGTTCATTAAACTCAGTGTCATCGCTGTCTGAAAATTCTGTTTCTTCTCCTGATAACAAGGACATAAATTCTTGGAAAATTTTTTTATGGTTAGTAAATCTTTCATTAAGTTGGCTAATAAAAAAATCAATAAATGGCACGTAAAGAGTAATTCTAAAATAGTTGACAACTGATGACTCTAGATTTGGATTATCCGAAACCATAGGATTCGCTCGATTTTTTTGTCGTGAAACTATTCTTTTTAATTTTATCTCGGTGCCAATACTTGAAGCAAGAACCTAAAATTTTTATGAATTATAAAAACAACAAAATGCCATACGAGATACGAATACCTTAGCCTTATTAAAGAGGGCCTCAAACTGTTTTTCGGCATTTTGGCGTAATTCTTTTAAACAAGAAACAGTATTTTCTGTTATAGAAATCGCCTCTTTTAAGTCAATATCAACTTTCTGTAGGAAACGACAAAGAGGTAAACTAAAGCTAAATATTTGAACGATGACTTGAAGTGCAATCAAAAATTCGGAATCGTGGAGACTATTTCGTAACATAGGTGCATCACCCGAATCTTTCCAATGAGATATTTCTTCTAAGCTTTCTATGACATAATTAAATAGCTCTAAAAAATCCTGTACTGCATCGTATTTCGAAATCCAGCGCGTTGCACATAATCGTTTAAGGGTTTTCGCTGGCATAAAACATTTTTATACCTGTTAAGATACTGTCACCAGTGTAAACAAATACACTCATTTAGGAATCGCCAGATGTCCGAGATTTATGATATGCTAGGTCGGTCCTTCTTTGACTATGAGCTCGTCAACCTCTATATACATACTATAATAAATACCTATGTGTGTACGTGCTTATTTTCGTACTTCGATTTTCGAAAGCAGATGCAGGTCAAGAGCTTGTTTTTAACCACCCTGTCCCTAATTAAGAAAACTGAAAATCAGCAAAAACAGAAAACATTTATTGAACGAAATAAGTTTATTTTTTCTTGGTACATTTAAGTAGCGCTTTGATTTTTTCAAGAATTTATAAGAATAGATGTAAAATAGAACAGAAGGTTTGGGCCCTTGGGGGGGGATATATCCCCCTTATCCCCCCCCTTGGGTACGCCACTGATACGAAGGCGGTTAAATTAGAGAAAAGTTGTACTTACAATTTAGGTCATGTTCACATATGTAGTTTGCAAAAGTTCATTATTGTTTATCGTTTCCCAGATTTAAAACAAAATGCGATTTTTGGGTTTTTCTTTTTTCGTAAGTCCTTCGTTTATTTTAAAAGATTTTTAAAAGCCAAAGATACTTCTTCATTGTCTCTTTTTGAATCTATTAGATGGCGTTTTTAAATTTTTTATTCGACGTTTCGTCTTCAAGAAACCATCATCAACTTTATTTTTTTATATTGCTGCAACCAACGAAACACCCTGTATTCGATAGTATATTTTATTACGAATTTAACGATGTATTTCCATATTATGGTTTGGAAGCTAATTTTTAAAAAATATTCAGATTAATTTTAGTATTTGATAATATTTTTTATGTACAAATTTAACATCTCCAATCTTTTAAACCTATTTAATTAAAGTTAAATAAATACAATAACTGTTCAAATAGGTTGCCATTATTTTCTGGACATAGGTTTATTGTGTTTACTGAAATTTGTCTTAAAAATTAGTTCAAAACCATAATGTGCAATACATCGTTAAATTCGTAATAAAAAATGCTATCGAATACAAGATGTTTCGTTGGTTGCGGTAATATAAAATAATAAAGTTGATGATGGTTTCTCGAAGAAGAAACGTCGAATAAAAAATTTGAAAACGCAATCTAATAGATTTCAAAAAGTGACAATGAAGAAGTATCTTTGGTTTTTGAAAATCTTTTAAAATAAACGAAGGAATTACGAAAAAAGAAAAACCCAAAAATTGCATTTTGTTTTAAATCTCGGAAACGATAAACAATAATGAACTTTTGCAAACTAAGCATAGGTACATGTGAATGTGACCTAAATTATACAATTGTATCTAAGTTAACCGCCTTCGTATCTCTTACCGTTTTCATGATCCCCATGCTGTTCATCCTTATCTTGGGCACGTTGTATACCTATTATAAGTAAAAGTATTACGAAGTAGGTATTTATATATTATTTTATTATGGAAAGTTTAGTTTAATTTTTTTTCTTTTGTGTTTAAACAGACAGTTTATTTTATTGAGGTTTACACAGTCCAGCCCACATTCTTGGGGGGGTCGGCCGCCCCCCTCAGCCCCCCCTAAATGCCGCCCCTGTTAGATTCCTGTTCGACTTTGAGAACGAACTCTCGGTAGAATTTTCTTTGGTCACTTGTTCAAAATTTACAGACGTGCGGACAAAACCAAAAAATAGTACATTTTATCTAAACTGGGTTAAAAAGGCTATTTTTGTATTAAGGGCGTGAAGGAGCCGATTTCGGTTCGAGGAATTATAAGACGACAGAGCCAAAATCGTCGTTCGCGCCCCAAATGCAATCAATGTTGTTTGTAAAATCGTTTAAATCCACCTTAAAGCGATTAAAAAATCAATAGCACGATCCGTTCTGAAAAATCAAGTTGTTGGTTGGTCCACTATTACAATTGCTGATCTTTTAGGCCTTAGGCCGCAATTTACTGCATAAATGATCTAATTTTAATACGATTTTACAAAAAATTATTTACCTTTTCCGTATATTTGTCTGTACTTATATCCTGCGATTTTAAACTACGACCTCAAGAGCTGAAACTTTTTGCAGTAGATAGCCTATCCTTGGGGTGTGTATTAGACAACTTTAAATGTTTGTGTCTAAAAAGGAGATCCTCCTAATTATTTCCTGAAGGACTATTTTGACAACTAAAACCTTAATAATAATAATAATAATAATATTTATTAATCATCCATCATAGCTACAGCTATATTAGATTTGTCATAAAATACATATAAAGAGAAAAACATGGATAAAATTGATATAATAAGCTACCTCAATAGTAAAAAACACGAGTACATACGGAATAAAGATAAGATCTACGCATATTAACAAACTAGAACTAAAATTTCCTTCACGTATATCTTTAGTTACCGTTGAGTGAAAGATTTGGCGTTATTCAGAGGTTGTACCCAAATGATTATTTTGGCTTGAGATTTTGTCCTCCATATTGTAAATTTGTATCTATACCTGAAAGAGACGTAATTTTACTGTCGGTGGGCGTCTTGTTATAATTTGCCAAAAAACGTTAGTGGAGGGTGCTCCACCTTAAATTTGGAATATCTGATGAGGTATGCAGGTACAAATAAACATTGTATATGAACAAATGGGAACAAAATAAGAACAATCGAATGTACGTAGTCTTCTTTCTCAGACTATAAAAAACATACACGTATAAAGTCAGCTGTTTAAGTTACCACGATAGTTATTTTTGTATCTAGTGCGCGAAATGCCACTTTGGTGATCGAGAACTGATTTATTTAACAAGGCGCAGCCGAGTTAAAAAAATAGTCGAGATCACCAAAGTATTTCGCGCACGAGTTGCAAACAAAATTTTTCCTACAAACGTGAAAAGTTATAACAATTATTTTAACGTTAAAATACAAAACTCTCATCTATAGTAGTTTGCGTGCAGTGCGCGAAGTAAGTACTTCGCGCACGGCGTCGTCATTTCACGCACGCTGTCATGGTAACGTAGGAAAGTGAAAAAAAAGGTCACTTTGCGTATTGTTATCGATGCGCAAACCTTGTCTAATAAAAGTTTCTTCGTAATTTATGTCAGTGTATAAAATGTAAGTAAGTATGTAATTCATACAATTTCTTATCAAACTAATAAATTTTATTACCTATACCTACCGGATGTAATTCACGATTTAAGATTATAATATACCTACATATCGAATAAAAAAACTTTACACTACTTTACATTAGATTAGAGACCTCATTTTCAGGAAGTAACACCGAGATATTTCAATTTTCAGATTTAGGAAACCGTATTGCACTACTATAGTTAAAAATTGTTTTTATATGACGTATTTAATATAGTAGTGGGTCGTCACTTTATACTTACACAAAATTTTGAAGCGCATCTTAATGGTTTAAGGCGTTTTGACCTAAATTATTTATCTCCTTTGAACATAACTTAGGTATACAGTATACATGCGTACTTAGTACCTACCTACCCACAATCTTGTATTACTCTATATAAAAAAGCAAGATTAAAACGCAAAAGTGCAGTATGTAATTGCTTTATTCATAAAAATGCGAATGAAATAATACCTATATGAATCCCCTAAAGCAGGGATGCACAGACTTCTTCAGGCCAAGGGCCACATATACTAAATATTATTGAGGGGCGGGCCGCAAAAAAATTATTTATTTTAAGAAAGTCCCTAGCTAGAAGCTCCATGATCGATGAAGGAATTACAAAAGGTCTTAATTTCAAATCAAACAAATGTTTATTTATTATATTTGTGCCAATTTTTACAAAAAAACTACTTAAATATTTTAATTTGGTGGATGACATTGCATCGACTTAACAATTTCTTTAATATTTGGGTCAATTGTTGTGGCATTCCAGAAAATACATAAAGATTTTTGTACTTTATTGTTTGGAAAAATTTTCAATGTTATTTGCATGTAGATTGGGGGGCCACCAGAAAAACAACGGCGGGCCGCAAGCGGCCCGCGGGCCGCGGTTTGTGCATCCCTGCCCTAAAGCTATACTTACCGAAATTTGAAATGTACGTGTTAGCGTCATTAACTCATTACATTCATAGCATGACTAGTTCAGAAAATGAAACGTTTGTTTATTTTATCTTTACTGGCGACCTCTTTGGATATAAATAATTTCGATAAGAATATGATAAGGTAGTATTTGGTTTTTGGATAAGATAACAGTATCTAATATAAAATTTTAGTGGCACAAATTTACAGGTAGGTATGCTATAAATTAAACGCACGTGCATAAATAAGTGTGTGAAAATTGATTAACAAATTCCAGTCGCTTTGTGGGTAATTTCGTTTTATTGCACTACTTATAGTACATTTAAAGCTAATTACTTAAATAATCAAGAGTTCCATTGCCATAATGTGCTGATAACCTTTTATCAAATATGTCATTATTCGTTTTGGTTAATAATTTTTAAGATAAAAGTGAAGTATTTTGTAGCTTTTAATATTAGTGAAATTTCGTTTTTATGTTAACAGTTTAAGTAGGTATTGTATTTGTAAATTAAAACAGTTTACACGACGCCCTTTGCCCCTTTAACTGCTGCTATTCAACCACCGAATACGAAATTAACCCGAAAATATTGCATCCATTATCTAATTGAATTCGCCTACTGTAGTTCGCAAATTTGAGTTTTCTGTTACCTACCTATTGATATTTAGGTACCTATACATTTCCAGATTACTGAAAACTGCAGTTGATAATTTGAAATGGTGGTAGGCGTTGTACGTTCTGCTTGCAACAATTATTTTCATTTAGGTGACTCAAAAACTGTTACATTGCTGATAGAGGTTACCCTTTCTGATATTAAGGTCAACTCGTAATAAACAGCGAAGCTTATAGAAGGAATTGCATTAAGCTTCTGTTATGTTCGTGTTGTATTTTGTCATACAAGCACCTTGATCCATTGGGTAACTAAACCAAAAAAGAAAATATCAAATCAATCTAAATCTTGTCCGTGCTATTGTACTTTATTTACAAGGATGATTTGAGTGGTGGTAAAAGGCTCTAGGTACTACTAGCTTCCGATTAATGATTAAATAACCCTCCCCTTTTATGATGATAGTTCATGTTAATTTTTGACATTCAGATTAAAAACTACGGCTAGGCGTGCAAATGCAAAATCGTAAAACGAATACTTATTGTGCAATTTATTATGGATCGTAGACATTGCATTTGGAATGTTGAATTAGGCATGACCAGGGTGGGTGCGACGCTTATTGAATTCTGACCAAAAACGTGACTTTGATTTGAAGTTTTTTAACAAAACCCCATCGACTTTTTGCGTCGTTCTGTTACTGTCGACGAAACAGGGCTCCGCTGTTGTGTTCCTAAATCAAAACGGCAGGCAATAGTCGAAGGGGTACCACATATTGACTACCAGCAATGCCGAGCAAAATGCAAAAACAGTTAACTTTCGTCGACGAATCAGTCGCGGCACCGCTCTCCGGCGGGTCGCTACCCGCCGAACAGCGACCGGTCGCTGGTCGTAACGACTAGGTAGCAGGTAGGAAAACAGGCAGGTTTGAAATGAATTGGAGATGTCTTGACGAATTGGTCGCGGCTACTCAGTCGCAGTCGCCGGTCGCCGACGACTGCGACTGAGTCGCCGCGACTGGTAGTCGCCGCGACCTAATTCGTCAAACCCGTTTTCCTAGCCCGCGCCATTTAAGTGGTCGTCGCTCAAGGTGATCTGTTCTAGCCACAAGAAAAATGAATATTTCTGTAAAAGTCATTATGTACTTTGAATGTTATTAAGTTATCGGGTGCATGAAGAAAATCTCCTTCTCCTTTTAACTTTAGAATCTGAAAAACATAGGAACAAAGAATTAGCCATGTTAAAAAATAGACGGTTAGAAGGATTTCAGGCAATTTTAATACAAAACCACCTGTCAAATATTATTTTTACAACTTCTTATAATTTACAGCAATGCCGAGCAAAATGCAAAAACAGTTAACTTTCGTCGACGATTCAGTCGCGGCACCGCTCTCGGACGGGTCCGGCGACTCGCTACCCGACGAACAGCGACCGGTCCCTGGTCGTAACGACTAGGTAGCAGGTAGGAAAACAGGTAGGTTTAAAATGCATTGGAGATGTCTTGACGAATTGGTCGCGGCTACTCAGTCGCAGTCGTCGGCGACCGGCGAAAGTGGAGGAAAACGCTACTTTATAAAGCGCCCAACGGTGCGTACTCCTTTTGGACAAATTAAAGGTACCAGTTAAGTTATTGACCAAAGGGTGGTAATGGTTGAAAGAAGTGTGCTCAGGAAAAATTGATTATACTACGATTCGGGGTTGTGCCCAACTCGCCATATTTGCCAGATCCAGCACCATGTGACTTTCAGACGTTACCAAGGTTGCAGTTATTGCTTGTTGGAGGGAAATTTAAGTCAAACGAGGAAGTTATTACTGCAACAAAGCAATATTTTGATGACCTTGACTGTGATATCGTATCGGATCATTTTACGGCCGCATTTTCGTACAATGCGGTTCACTTGGCATTATATGTACGTACAAACATATTTTGAATTTTTACGCTTCGAGCGCAGCTAACAGAATAGCCATAGCAGCACGAAGCAAATTCTTCATGTTAGCGCATAAAATAACACACTGGCATTGACTAGATAGATTTTTCAACACAAAATTGTAGTCTTCCATGTTCATCGAATAATTCAAGAACCATAAATGACACCACACATAAATGAATCATATGGAGAGATTCTATAGTAGGTTTGGTAGGTACATAATTATAGCGTTGTCAAAGTTTTTATGTACCCAACGATTATAAAGACAAAAGACACAAACCTTCCATTTGAGGAGAACTGTATTCGCCTAAAAGATGAACTTTTTGTAGCCCTTTGCTATTTTTTTATTACAGTTGCCTTACCTAACATATAATTTATTTAACGTAGAAATTTCAACTTTATTAAAAAAATATATATCATCAAGTTTCCTCCGATTTATGTTATCCCGGTAAGCAAGTAAAAGGAACTTCATTACATAATAATTATCCAATTTCATTGATATCTAAACTCATTTCAGAGTAATAACGTAAAAAAGTGTCAGTCTAAAAGGGGTTATTATTTACAAAGTAATCGAATCGATGAGATATTTAAACATTGACCACAAAAATCAATGATGTAATAAAACAAAACTCAAATTATAGGATTGTTACTCATTTCTAAGTTAACATTTATTTTAATAAGGTTTTCGTAAATAACGAATGTTTGCACTCTTAGTAAACGAAATGTAATTTTTTTCACTATCAAAACGTTTTATATACTTTATATATTAATTTTTTTTCCAATTCAAATATATTTTTGTAAAGTCGTATTAAAATTAGATTAATTATGCAGTAATTTGCTGGCGTAAATAGTGCCTTTTGCGCCGTAAGGTCCAAAAAACCAGCAAGTGTAATAGTTATTTTGAAATACCTATATAGTTACAAACAATTTAACTAAGTAATTAAAATAACTCTTGATTTTCGTGACAACTACTCAAGTGCTATGTATTTTTTCAAAGCTTTAAGGTGGATTTAAAAACAATTTTACAAAAATCTTGTTTGCATTTCGGACGTGAATGACGGTGATGGCGTCTTATAATCCCTCGGCTCTTCGGGCCTCGGACTTATAATTCCGCGGCGGGCCAAAATCGCCTCCTTCGCGCTCTTAATGTAAAAATAGCTATTTCATAATTAATTCATTTTATAGTCCAAATATGTATAACTGTACTCCCGTCCCAACATTTTATATTAATTTTATCCTTTAGTTTAGTACCTCTATCTCCTAGCTAGTCCTTTATTGTAATAACGACGTAGAACAATGCAATTGTCTTCAATCTTCAGCTTCACCTTTAACTTTCAATTTCAATTTAATATTATGTTAAATCCCTAGGACAGATAGTTGATAGTTGAGTGCCTACTCCCAAAAAACGTAACTATATCATTCATCCTTTTCATGCGTAAGTATGCTTAGCTGTTTTGGCCTGAAGATGAAACTGGTACTACACCAACGTAAATTAATGTAATTGTTTTATTGAAAAAGATACGAAGGAGGTGAGCTTTAATTAAAAATTAACTCCCTCATTTCCTCCTGTTATTGATTGGGAGCTCAATTTTGATTCGCACAACCATAAAAGTAGTACAATAATATGAAACACGCCTCCCTAAGTTCAGATTCAAATTAAACGCGAAAGTTTAGTTAATATTTTTGCCACTAGACACAAATTTTGATTAGCTATAAAATCATCCCAGGGCCTAGCCTAGATCGCAAGTTTTAAACGCAAATCAACATATAAAAAAAGAGTAGAGTGTCCTCCGTGCACGGATGCAATACTAGACCTTGAAGGAGATACACTAATGTTAGCGAGACAATAAGTAATGTCTTATCCTACCATATCATTCAATCACGAGGTTTCAACTATATTCCAGGCAGAACTGGTAAGAATAACGCTCGTGTACACAATTTGTCATGTCGCAGTTATGTTGTATTCTATTTGTTTCATAGCAACGGATCCTGACGACTGTGTGAGTTTTTTAAATAAAATAGTACAAAGTTACAGAGCCACTTTCTAAAGATGTATCGAACAAAATCAAATACATCACTCGAGAGTAAGGTCACATTCGTTCACTTGAATAGCACGCAATCCGCGTGAACGAAAGTTTTACCTTCCTCACTCTTCCTGTAAATCGGTGGAAGTTATGAATTCTGAACCTCTCGTGTGTACAATTTTGAAGTTGTGTGAAGGCGTGTTTTGAAATCGCTTTCTGTGAATTACATTTTTGTTTTGTTAAAATGGCAGACACAACAGGATCTTGCGCTGACTTCAGAGCATAAATTGATCGATTTGAGGGACAAGAAAACTACCCCAGATGGAAACAGCAGGTAGTCCTAGTTTTCAAACATCACAAAGTCATGTTGTGGAATGAACCGTGAGTACAGAAGATGATTCTTTTGATAGTAAAGATACACTTGTGCAGTTGACCTGTTCCTTAAATTCAGTTAATGAGGAACTAACTTCTTCATATAAAAGAGCTAAAGAAGTTTGGGATAATCTTACTTCTGCGTACCAGCAAAGCACAAGTCAGAGGCTAGACAGACTTTTGGAAAAATTGTTCTCAAATGATGGACTAGTGAGTGGAACTAATATTGTAACACAGGTAGCTGGGTTACAAAGGGATTTTAGGTAATGCTTTAAATATTGAACTGAAAAATAATTGTACTAATGAGTTGCCCGAGTTGATTTTAATGGGTCGAATTATGTCAACTTTGTCCAAGGAATATTTCGAATTTAAAAGCGTTTGGGAAAATATCCCATTAAAAGAAAGGACATTAAATAATCTTACGGAGCGTCTCAGATTAATAGAAATGTGACTACCTACCTGGAAATGTAGGAACTCAAAATAGTTGTGCACTCTTAGCTAAGACTGATAAAAGCGAGTCGAATAAAAAGCCTCACGAGTTTAAGAAACAGGCTTATGTTCCTAAGTGCTTCAAATGTCATAAAGAGTATTTTTCGGAGTTGTACGAGTTCGATGATCGTAAATACGTTCAAGTAGGAAGTGGAGAATCCATTATGGCCGTTGCACATGGCAATATTGCTGTTAAAATGTATGATGGTGTTAAATGGAACACGAATTACCTTCAGAATGTCTGGCACGTTCCTGAAATTAGCAGAAAATTTTCTGTGAGCCGAGCGGTGGACAGAGGGTGTGGGCCATTTTCAGA
Source organism: Pyrocoelia pectoralis (assembly GCA_036250285.1). Classification (NCBI taxonomy): domain Eukaryota; kingdom Metazoa; phylum Arthropoda; class Insecta; order Coleoptera; family Lampyridae; genus Pyrocoelia; species Pyrocoelia pectoralis. Next base: position 18,474,206 of record CM070080.1, on the reverse strand, counting down.
GAAGTCTATTGGCGGAACACGATATTTTCTATGTCTTAAAAATGAGTATTCCCTAGGCCAATATTTCGCTTAAATTTCTAAAATGAAAAGTTTATGCAAAATATCGGAATGTATTACTAAATTAAAGGAATTTTTATAGCAACGTAATTGATTAAAAAGTGAATTTTTATCGTATCATTTTATTTTGATGATAAGAACAAACAATATCACTAAATAACTAACATAGGTAGGTAGTTTAAACTTCGATTAACAAAAACATACCTTTTTCGAACATTTTTGGCAGAACGCCTTTTAATGATAACTACTATATACTTTTTTGTTACCTGTGTATTATGTATTATTATATAGCGACTTCCATAAAAATCGTAACACATGGAAGTTTTTTTCATTTGTTTGCTGCCACTTAGTAACAATAAATTTTATGAAATGGACTCTTTGGTAAGTAATAACTGCCACTTTTGCGATTTGTTTCTGAACATTGCGAATTAAATGATTTTGAACAGGGGTATATTATTGGAATTATTGGAAGAAGGCGAACTTTCTCCTTACTGATGGTATAAATTGTGATGTTGCAAGGGTGATAATACGCCACTCTAGATGGTCCGAAGAAGGGCATCAACAACGTCGCCCTGATTCTGAGTCCCCGGGGACTAACAATCTGTTGGGGAAATTGGGAACGTCATTTTCGGTACGCGAAGAATCGAATTTTGGACCAAACTCGATAATGATTAATATCGAAACGATCGAAAGGGGTGCAGTGCAAGAGTGGAATCAAGTTAAAGTATGGATAGCAAATAACCTATGTATTTGTCGATCCCGTACCTCAAGCATTATTTATAATTTATAACATAAAAAGCAGCGTAGCTGGTCTAAGAGACTAATAATAATAGTCCCGTGTTTTGAACACCTTACGATGATATACAGGATAAGTGTCTTATGCCGGCCACACCTGAACCCAACCGAACAGCTCTAACCAGTACACTCAGTGGCGGATTTAGGGGGGGGGGGGGGGGCTTTAAAGGCTGGTGTCCAAGGGCGGCAAAAATTAAGCAGCGGAAAAATTGAAGGATTTTTTTTTCAAAAAAAATTGGAAAACAATGGAAAATAAAAGTGAAGTAGAAATACGTCAATACGAGCTATTATTTTACGTGTATCGAATAATCCCAAACATCGTTTATGCTTACGCTGCACTTTCAGTTTATTCAGTCGGACTCATTTATATATGGTCCTAATCAGAGTGATTATCCTATTTAGCTGCAGGCGTTCTAGGAATTTCCATGACCAATAACCAAAAATTGCCTTTGCCGCTTCCCGTCGGCCAGATGTATGTTTTATTAATTTGCAATACGCAGAAAATGAAATAAATAATTTCTATTTATTTTTAATAAAAAACGTTTCCTCGACTTCAGACTTGCATAAATAAGTTCTATTCCTGTGGTGAGGGATGTGATGGGGCGGCACTTTCTTGTGCCCCTAGGCGGTAGAAGCATAAATACGCCTTTGAGTACACTACCACTTCCTATCTGATTAGGAGCCTCAACACCAAAAACTTCCTGATCCAAAATAACGGTCCAATTGGAAGGAGTACTATCAAAACTATCCAAATAAGGTCAAGAACGTAGAAATGAGTATCAAAATGCCACAGTGGGAAAATGAGATAGTACATAGGTATGCACTGTGAAAATCCATTTAAAAAAGATTCAGTGACGCTACAAAACTGCAGGTTCAAGGTGGAAAGTAATATAAAGAATCCATGTAGAATTTTCGTCATACTAATAGTGAAAAAGCAAGATCGAAGAGAAGAACGTGTTTATAAGTGGTGATAAAAGAACCAAGTTCTACGACAACGCGAAAATTGGTCTTTGATGAAGCTTAATAACCATATGTATTTCTACATGTATAAAAAATTTTGGCATGTATCTCTGCTTTACATGGTGATATTTCTACATGTACTTTTACATCAAATTCATAGTAGTTTTATTATTGTAATTCAAAATGCATTATGCAAATATGTGGACACGTGAAGTTGTTGAGAAATTAATTTATTTGTATAAACAACATCCATGGATGTTAATTTATCAAAATAAATTAAAGCGTAAAATGGCTTTAACGTCTATAACGAATACCTCAAATAATGAATTTAATTGTAACACAACCTCTGATACTATTAAAAAAAACAAATTCTGGCAAGTTGCCACGAGACTTCCCTCGTATTAACACTTTTTTCAAAAAATAAATACTACTGAATTCAGAAAAAAATACTCTTAAACTACATAAAAAACTGCAATTTTATCTTATAAAAAAATGAGTGCCGCCATTTTAGCTTACACCGGAAGTGACGTAATCAAATGTAATATCAGCATTTTCGTTCTTGGCCCGAATGCAATCGATTGGCGAAAACCGCATTTCGATAACTTTAATAGTTTCTGAGTATAGAGCGTTGCAGTCATTTTTTAAAAATGATTTTTTTAACACATTTTTCAAAAAATAAGTATAGCACAATATATTTTGCTGAATTCAGAAAAAAATACTCTTTTAAACTACATAAAAAAACTGCAACTTTATCTTATAAAAAAAATGAGTGCCGCCATTTTAGCTTACACCGGAAGTGACGTCATCAAAGGTAATATCAGCATTTTCGTCCTTGGCCCAAATGTAATTCATTAGCGAAAACCGCATTTCGATAACTTTAATAGTTTCTGAGTATAGAGCGTTGCAGTCATTTTTTAATAATTATTTTTTTTAACACATTTTTCAAAAAATAAGTATAGCACAATATATATTGCTGAATTAAAAAAAAAATTCTCTTTTAAACTACATAAAAAAAACTACAACTTTATCTTATAAAAAAAATGAGTGCCGCCATTTTAGCTTATACCGGAAGTGACGTCATCAAGGGTAATAACAGCATTTTCGTCCTTGGCCCGAATGTAATCGATTGGCGAAAACCGCATTTCGATAACTTTAATAGTTTCTGAGTTTAGAGCGTTGCAAGGAATGTGTACGTACAGACTACAGACTACAGACTACAGACGACAGACGGAAAATTTTTTTTTGCATATTTTGAATCTACGTATTCGGAAACGCAAAGATATGTAAAAATTTCCATAGGTCAAATTTTTTTTTTTGGAAAACTAATACAATACTTCCCTTTTACTTCGTACTCGGGAAGTAAAAAATCAACGGGTTAAGAACAACTTAAAATGTAGAACACCGTAAAATTTAAAAGTCCAAATGCAGTGCAGCTGGAATAAATTGACATTTACGAACTCAGTTAGTGATGTTTTAAGTTATTGGAGTTTTTACGAAATTCGTCAGCAATGGTAAAAGAATAACACACAAAATACGGATGTAAGTATAATATGCATATATGTATGCATAAAGATATAATTTAAAATCAGTTGCATGTCACATTGAAAAACTTTTTTCAATAGGTAGATATGTATTGAATCATGTGCTTTAGATAATCACACGCAATGGTTTTAGTGTTAGCAGGTACTCTGAAGACGGAAAAGATGAGGTTGTATTTGAAGGTACAATAAACGATATAAGCGATCTCTGCATGTCGCCCAACACATCAAGACACAGCTCCATATCACGAAACATACGATCATCACTTACTTGTCACGATGAAAATGAGGTAAAATTATTTAGGTTTGTGTATTTGTAGTGTACCTATCATTACAGTAATTTTTTGTAGACAAACAAATTTTCCATTTAGGTTTGTGTATTTGTAGTGTACCTATCATTACAGTAATTTTTTGTAGACAAACAAATTTTCCAGTTTTGTGCATGGATTGAAACAGAAATGAGGCAAATGCAAAATTCGAAGTCATTACTCATTACTCATTAAGTGTATTAAAAGAACAAATTTCAGAATTAATTTTTACAATGCAAGATGAACAGCTGAGTTAGGATTGTTAAGAATTATTGTGTATTAAATGGTATTTTATGTATCTTTATTTAGATTATTGTAATATGTATTTAGATTTATACCATTTTGTTTTGCCATTCAACTGCTCCTGGTCCAGTAAAATATGTTAAAAATTCTTCCCTTACATTAGTGGCATGAAAAGTGGAACGATTTCCTTTATGTTGACCTGTTATTTGTTTCATTAAAGAATGATACTACAGCAGTACTAACATTATTTGTATCTATTTCGGACAATAGAAAATTACAAATATTACAAAAGTGGTTGGTTTAGAACAACCTGGTAAAGGCTAGTATTATACAAATGACTTTGTGCAAATACTCCCCATCGCTTACTCGACCATTAACCCCAACATCAATCAATATAAAGAAAGCGATACTTTGCATCGACAAGTCACAAGTGCTAGCAATATTATACTGTTAAAACCTTTGTAATTATAATACATTGATCCAGCACTTCTTGCAGTTCGGAAAGCTATATGTTTACCATCTAATGCATTGATTACATTTGGTATTTGCGAGAGATGTAAGAACTCATGTGAGATAATTTTCCAATCTTTTTGATTTTGTGGAATCAATCAATAAAAAATTCTGGCAAATTGCCACGAGACTTCCCTCGTATTAACACTTTTTTAAAAAAATAAGTATAGCACAAGTATATTACTGAATTCAGAAAAAAATACTCTTTTAAACTACATAAAAAAACTGCAACTTTTTCTTTAAAAAAAAATGAGTGCCGCCATTTTAACATATATCGGAAGTGACCTCATCAAAGGTAAGATTAGCATTTTCGCCCTTGGCCCGAATGCAATCGATTGGCGAAAACCGCCTTTCGATAACTTTAATAGTTTCTGAGTAGGTACAGAGCGTTGCAGTCATTTTTTAAAAATCATTTTTTTAACACGTTTTTCAAAAAATAAGTATAGCACAATACATATTGCTGAATTCAGAAAAAAATACCTACTCTTTAAACTACATAAAAAAACTGCAACTTTATCTTATAAAAGAAATGAGTGCCGCCATTTTAGCATATACCGGAAGGGACATCATCAAAGATAATATCAGCATTTTCGTCCTTGGGCGGAATGCAATCGATTGGCGAAAACTGCATTTCGATAACTTTAATAGTTTCTGAGTTTAGAGCGTTGCAAGGAATGTGTACGGACAGACTACAGACTACAGACGGAAATTTTTTTTCATAATTTGAATCTACGTATTCAGAAACGCAAAGATATGTAAAAATTTGCATAGGTCTTTTTTTTTTGAACACTAATACCAAAGAGAATATAAACTAATACAATACTTCCCTTTTAGTTCGTACTCGGGAAGTAAAAAGGTGCACATAAGCGCGTATTAAAGGGTGCATTTTTCATTCTTGATCCTGGTGAGACTCTTTTCGAACTACTCGACCTTTAGGGCATAAGTTTCAGAACACAAATTGTGCACAAATTTCTAAATCGATAATTGAAGGGGTATAAAGGTAGTGGCAACGATAGTGAAACATGCTAATGAAAATTTAACAAACGTTTGCAAAGCTCTTTTACTAGGTAATTAAAAAGCCTTTAAATTTGAGTTCACAAATGGAACACATATAACGCATTGTAATTACATTGTTAGCTATCCCTTAAATTGTGGTAGGTGCGCATACGAAATTCAATATTGCATTTAACGTAATTAACGTTGCAATATCGAACATGTGAATTTCTGTTTACTGCTCAACGAATATTATTACAATGATATATGTACATGAACATGAAATTAATTAATATTATAGTTATGTACTTGGTTCTACAAAATAATAATTAATTTCCAGTTTATCAAAGTATGTAACTACGGACTATGTTTGCCATACAACTTTTTGTAGGTATTAGATGGTTCACTTGTAACAGAGCAGAGACCGAATATGATTGAAAATGAAAATATAAATATGTATCGAGATAAATATTTAAACATCATAGTTAAATAGGTATAAGCGGCCTACACTTTGTAATGTAATGTAATGAATCAATTATCAAAAGGTAAGCTTAGATCATAATGTGTTTGTGTTTCGCTGTAACTCATCGGGAACACCGTCAAAAGGGTGATCAAAATATAAAAGTTTGCTAAATATAAGACATACATACCTACTATGACATATTATCATTTCTATGTGATTTTTAACGCTTAAGTTTATACCTATTTGCACTTCAATTTTGTTCGGTCTGGAAATGATAGAAGAGGGCACTCTCAAATTATTTTTTATTAACATTAATCCGGTCGTCTAGTGAAAAGTCAATGTCGCAAGTACGGTAAAGTTTTTATGAGAACTACATGACGTCATACAATTTTCGATACAAAAATCGTTCAAAACAAGCAAATACAACAATACCTACTTAATCACAAAAACTATGTACGAGCGAAAACAAACTAAATTTGTCAAAGTATGTACTTCCCTACAATTTTAAAAATGAGATCGTCGAACGAAGATATTATTAGTGTCTGCACATTATGACGTCGTGTAGTTGCTAGTTCTCATAAAAATTTTACAGTTTCGTGTTAAGACTGAAAATGTTGAAAGAAAAAGAATTTCTGTGTGAATTTGTTACGTAAGGTAATAGTTGCGAAAATCGTCTGGCTCACTACGTAATTCAGCTATTAGATTGGTATGAGGAAACTTATATCCCTTATATATTAGCAACCATGGTTTAGACCGTTTCCTTTTCGCCTTCAATCTTTATAACGCAAATGGCAGCCGTTGCAAGAATTAGTTCTTCGTCCAAATTTTCCATTTTCAACACAGCAAACAATACAATATTCAGGGTTCGTCACCTCATAATTGTTCAACCCAAACTGAATGTGTGAGCAGTAAACATTTCTTTCAGTTCAGTTCGTCAAACTGGATTGCGCAAGCTAATTTGTACAAATTACTTGAGCGTGTAAGGCTATCGCACGAAACACTGTGAAGTTAAAATGCGACAAAACTAAAGTGTTGAAGAAGAATTTTCGGCGAAATTGTTACTTAAGGCATTGAATAACGACTTTCACTCAACGCTTAATGCCATTATTAATGATAAGGTTACAAAACAATCAAAGAACGAGAGAAGATAAACCTCCTGAAAGAAAAGGTTTGTCTCATCAATCAAGTAAACAAATTAAAAGGTAACTTTTATCAAATAAAAGTACATACACACAATGTGTTTAAATTGACTTTAAATGATAAGCCGGAGAGCAATACTATTATCACACAAGCACTTCTACCTGAATAAATAATGTAAATATACCCGTAGCAACTCGCATGGTTAATGGCATTAAACAAAATCAGCTAATTGTATCATTTGATTCAGAAGTACGTACTACAGTAGGTCAAGTCATTCTGCTGCGTTTCATGCTGATGAGGAAATTGAACGGAATATAGGTAACAGGAACCAGAGACGATGATAGCACACTAGCAACTAAGTGTCCGACGCGGTCCACAATAACAACTTTTTGCCATTACCAATCAGTTTTGAGTAGGTAAACATTTCTTGAGTTGGACAACTAGGGCGCATAAGCTCTTGGGAAAGTTCGAAATCGAAACGCGTTATAGGCACTGAGTGTATCAATAGACAAAAGGGCAGACAATTTTGTATACTTGCACAGCAATGAAGCACATCAGCATCTTACGAAAATTCGAAATGGATACGTGTTCTAGAGGATGTGTTATATCGTTTACTGACGAGTAGGCGGGCAGGCGGATAGATTATTATTTTTGATAGTTGCACAACTAGAGCAATGCTGTAAACAGCATTAGTTTTACCAATTCATAAAAATAGAGAAACTGAGATGAGAACTTTAACTACTATTGTGACATCTCAATACTCCCTATATTCTCCAACATTTTTGAAATTGTTACGTATACACAAATTTTAAAATACTTTGAAGATAAACATATCTTTTTTGAAAATCAGTTTGAATTTAGGACAAATATTGTAGTAAAGTACTGCAGATGCTGCTACCGGTTTTGCTAACCTTTCAATTGAATACTTTTAAAAGCGGAAATCACATTCGATTAAAAAAACTTAAAAACATTTATAATTTTAATTAAATTCCTTACGGTACAAGGATCTATTCGAGGTCCAGTTCTATTTATAGTTTTCATCAACAATGTTGCTTTTCATTTAAAATGTAGGTATTTCAGGTTGTACCTATTTGACATGCAAACTTTGTTAGGACATTGTGACAAAGTAAACACATTAACCGAAGCAAATACAGCAATATCCATGGCCGAGCAATGGTGCAAACGAACACATTGATAAAATGGCCAAAATAATGACTCGTAATATATACTTATTAATTCGACTATCGGAGATTGTTTCAGTAAAACTTTTGAGAATAAAAACATTTATTCGTAGAAATCAAAATTGAGATTGCTTCTATATTCATCATGATGAATTGTACGCAAAAAATAATGTTACAAACATAGGGTTTAAGGTCCGAGATTCATACATACGATACGGGAAACTGTAAAGAAATAGATGTTAATATGTCAAATAAATTATATAATTTATTGCCCTTTGAAACTATAAATTTGCCACTTAAATATTTAAAAATTGGGATAAAGACCTTTTTAATTCCAAATACGATCATAGATGAATAAAAAAATTTTAATTTAAAATCAATTTAAAATTATTATGTCGCAGTTGCATGTATGTGTATTATTTTTGAGTTCTGTAAGTGCCACAATGTTACGTTTTGCTTTAATAAACACTATTATTACATTACTTACAAGGGCGCCGCCAGAAAATTTTCCCAGGAGGGAGGAGGGGGGGCAAGCACTATTGGGGGTTCACGGCTCTGGCGTTTTTTCAAGTTTTCGTACAACATTTATTTTTGTTTTTAATAACTTTTGCCTTTTTTTCTTTTTCCCAAGGGGGGCAATGGCGTTTTTTTTTCACTCTACAAACAAATTTAAAGCATTCGTTTGCCTATATGAAGTTTCGAAATTTGCAATTTCTTATTTGTAATCGTTTGTCGATCATTTGTTATTGGGCGCTATGTTATATAAAATCAATGAACTCTAATTTATTTAGAGTTCATTGTATAAAATAAGACTTTCCGCATTACAATGACGGAAAGTGAATCGAATTTAGTGCACTGAGCAACTTTATCTTTAATATCAAACGAAACATTTTTTTATGTATGTAGTTTCATTTTTTATTTTAATGGAACATTTGAAATTACCTTTTTATGCTTATCAGGTTAACTTTTTCTGTTTTTTTTTGTTTACAACTGTTCACGCCGTTATCGTTAAGTTGTTCCCTAAAAATTATTCCCGTAACGCTGATCGACATGTTCTCGTAAAGTTCCTTGCAAACTCGAAGATTCGCCCCTTCATAGCACGATACATATACGAGGAGTGTCTTTTACCTCCCGAGTACGAAGTAAAAGGGAAGTAAGTATTGTATTAGCGTTCCAAAAAAAAAATTGACCTATGCAAATTTTTACATATCTTTGCGTTTCTGAATACGTAGATTCAAAATATGAAAAAAAAATTGTCCGTCTGTCGTCTGTAGTCTGTAGTGTGTCCGTACCACTGAACTCCATTGTATATGGAAGAACAATGTTGTAAATTTAAGTGATACAAATTGAATATGCGCAGGGGGTTCCCGACCATGCGCCGTAATAAATTAGAGTTCATACAAATAAAACAGCTGTTATATATTATCTAAAACTGTATTTTAATCATGAACCCCATAACACCCACTGTAAACCCTTCTCTCTTGTAATGTTTATAAATCAAATTAATCCACTTGTTCACGAAGACAAACCACGTAAAATTTTCTAACCCAACTTCAATTTATTAGGTAGAGTTCAGTGACTTCAACACATGATATATTTTCATGGTATTTTCCACTGCGCAAACGCGTGGTCCCCGTGGTTAAACGATTATCGACCTTATTATTGTCTTCAAATTTGCACACTTTTTCACGCTCATCTCCACTGCTTTGCTCTTCCATATATTATTGAGTTCAGTGGTCAGTACACATTCCTTGCAACGCTCTAAACTCAGAAACTATTAAAGTTATCGAAATGCGGTTTTCGCCAATGGATTGCATTCGAGCCAAGGACGAAAATCCTGATATTACCTTTGATGACGTCACTTCCGGCATAAGCTAAAATGGCGGCACTCATTTTTTTATAAGATAAAGTTGCAGTTTTTTATGTAGTTTAAAAGAGTATTTTTTCTGAATTCAGTTATACTTATTTTTTGAAAAAAGTGTTAAAAAAATCATTTTTAAAAAATGACTGCAACGCTCTATACTCAGAAACTATTAAAGTTATCGAAATGCGGTTTTCGCCAATCGATTACATTCGGGCCAAGGACGAAAATGCTAATATTACCTTTGATGAAGTCACTTCCGGTATAAGCTAAAATGGCGGCACTCATTTTTTTATAAGATAACAATATAACATTGCAGTTTTTTTATGTAGTTTAAGGTTATTTTTTTCTGAATTCAGCAATATAGATATATTGTGCTATATTTATTTTTTGAAAAAAGTGTTAATACGAGGGAAGTCTCGTGGCAACTTGCCAGAATTTTTTAGTTTTGCATAGAGGACCATTAGGATAACATATCACGAATCAAAATTTGCCTCCCAACATTTAGTTAACCTAAATTCAAAGTTTCGTTAAGATACGACAAGTGGTTTAACTACAGTCAATATTTAAAGTTTAAAACTCGACCCAAATAACGTAATTGAGCCGAGAACATTTTTCGTGTCATAATTTTTTACTATATATTTTCAAAAAAGATTTTTCAACAATGTCTAAGTTGATTTTTGTTTTCGGTGATGAAGCACCACATCAATCAACAACTTCCCGCCGATTCTGCGAATGGCAACATGAACGATGGCAGACCAAATTCACCAGACAGTAGTCATTCAAATAAGTGGCCACAATTCCTATACAAAAGCATAGGGAATAAAATATATCTTTATTGTTCTATGACAAAAGCAAAAAACGGTTAATTACCAATTGTTTCACAATTATTTGTTTACCAGAGGTTATTGCTGAGATCCGAAAGACCACTCTACAACGGCGAATCAAGGCCGATTTCCATTAGAGCATCACCGCAGCGCACCACGTCGCAGCAAACCGCTGCTCATAAATTGCTTTGCTGCGTTGTGCTGCACTGTCTTAGTGAGAACGGTTGTACTAAATAACCCGCTAACAATACATTATGAGCAGCAGTTTGCTGCTTTTAATCCCCCGCTAAGGCAATGTTGGTGCGCATAACCTATATTTTCTAAAAGGTAGCTAATTTTCAGATATTTTTAAATAATCTCACCTTCTGGGCAATAAGCCATAAAAGTTTTATAAACACCATTTTTGTCATGTAGTTTTGTTTCATTTTGATTTTAGGCTGAGCTAAACACTATTTGGTTCGCCATAAACAATATCATTTATGGCATGATAAGCTTGGAATCAAGTTTTAGTGAAGTAAAGCCTCGAGTAAAGCATACATCAACATTTTGAGTAGATTCATATAACTCAAACATCAAACATTTTTTGGGCCACATTTGAAAATATTTTTGAAAGTGACTCATTCACTATTTGTTACTAGATTTGTGAACTTTCCGATAGTGGTATTGTTGAGATTTTTGAAAAAGATTTTGCCTCTAGGCAGAGTCTTTAAACTCCAAGGTACCATTTTATTCGAGAATTATTGCACATACTTATTCATTTCATAATTTCTTGCTTGTATTTATTTGGATTTCCCTATTTACTCTCGATATACAACGGTTGGATAAAAAATAATGGCAACACTGCTATAACGTAGCAACGGTATGTTGGAGAGCTGTCATCTTTGTTGACAAAACAAAGGACTGTTATACAAGATTGTGCAGCGAACGGTGATATTACTCTTTCAATCTACTGCAGTGTGTAGAACGTTCATCTTCAGAGCAATAGTGCGAACGCCCTAAGATCATGTTTACAAAGCTAGAACAACACGCCTGGATCAAAATTGAAGTGGCACCAGGTCAGAGCACGCAAGAATGTTTTCAGGGACTGTGTGAAGCATGTGGTGATGTAGCGTTACCATATCGCACAGTCGCACGATGGGTTACAGCGTTCCGAGTAGGCAGAGATGTTGTGAATGCTGCTGTCCAGGACCTCTTGCGCCGCTGGGAATGGGAGATTCTGGAACATCCACCGTACTCACCCGGCATGAGTCCCTGCGATTACGATCTCTTCAGCAAAGTGAAAGAACCACTGCGAGGGAACCGGTACAACACCAGAGATGCAATTATCCATGCCGTAGGGCGGTCAATACAGAACATCAACAGAAATGTACGCGCAGATGGTGTACGACGCCTTCCAAACATTTGGCAAAAGGTGATAAGTAATGCGGGTGATTATATTGAAGGTGTGTAAATGTTTGCACCTCTGTCAATAAAGTCATTTCAGAAGAAAATAACATTTGCCGTTACTTTTTATCCAACCTATGTAATAGAACTTCAATTATCTTCTCGATGTTTTCCATGGAACTTGCATAAGCATTACACTTAATAATTCAATTTGAAATATGATTTTGCGCTTTATATTTGATCAACAATTATTTAACAACAATTTTTATAATTGACTGATGAAACTTCAAGTAGCTAGACAAAGTTTTTCACCACAATATACTTCAAGTTTAGCTCTTGTATACGTTTCACCGTATCTACCTTATTAACAACATTATTTCAGTGTCACTTTGAACTTTTGTTATGTATCTGAAATGTTACATTTACTACCAGAAAGGAGTGCGTCCTCGGAAAAACATAAACTACAAAAACAAAACTTGGCCGAGATACAAATAAACAAAGAAAGACTAACTGGCCTTGCATTAATGACCGTTCACAGGGATATTCTTCTACATGAATGTAAATTATTCAGCGTTCTTCCAATCACAGTGAAGTAATAATTATTTACAAAAAAGAAATGAAGATCAAGCCAAATTTATAGCTTATCACTTTTTCACGAATGATTCTTACAGAAAGTATTATACCTACCTACTTATACAGCACAAACCACAGACCATTGGTTATTGATCTGTGGCACAAACTGAACACAAATGATTCCGGTAAATAATCTGATTTGTGCCTTTTAAGTTTCTGACACAGCTCATAAACTTATGGTTCCATCTCACTATAACTTGCGACATAGTTGTATGAAGCATTTCTTGATAAATAGGTACATGAAAGATGAAATATATGTATAGAGTGTATCTTATAGATAACATACAGCCAGGAATGTTTACCGCTACGTCATTAATTTATGAATCTAGCTATCCAATTTGTTAATACTGTCTTCTCATATAAAACAGTGAGTTTGATAAAGATGGTGAACATTCGTATAGTGCATTTGACGAAATCGACATACGGTATTGAATAAGCAAATGTTGTAGAAAGAGTAAATCGATAAACGCGAATTTAATTTGTTTTATTATTTATATTAATTTATATTATTATTATTTATATTAATTAAATTCTCATTTGATTAATATAGTACAATTTTGACTCGTGTTTTTCATATTACACCATATGATTGTATGTGATGAGTTGATGACGTAACGGTAAACACTCCTGGCGAGGAGAGGATTATATGTAGAGTAAAATTTTTATGAGAACTCTACATGACGTCATACAATTTTCGATACAAAAATCGTTCAAAACAAGCAAATACAACAATAATCACAAGAACTTTGTACACGCGAAAACAAACCCAATTTGTCAAAGTATTGTACTTCCCTTCAATTAATAAAAATGAGATCGTCGAACGAAGATATTGGTGTCCGCACATTATGACGTCATGTAGTAGTTCTCATAAAAATTTTACTCTACCTACGCGTAGATCTTGATGATTTTTAGAACATATACACTTTTGAACTTTGATTTATTAATTAATGAGATTCCTTTGTTTTTAAAGAAAATGTTATATTTCCTTTAATTATGTGCGGATTTCAAAAACAAAATACCTAAGTAGGTATGTTTCAAAATTAGCTTTTAATTATCTACAAGGTTTGTTATAATATTTTTTTTCCAAAATGTGTAAAATAACAAAATGGCGACGATATAAAAACTGTATCACGTGATATTGCAAGAAACGTTCCAAAGATGTTGAAATTTATTGTATAAATTGAGCAAGTTTTGTTTCAAACATTGTATTAGAATTTGTGTCAGTTTTTAAATTATTCACTTAACGTTATAACATGAACAACACAGACATCACTTTCATCATTTCAAAAGTTCAAAATAGTTTCCGTTCTCCCGTATGTGTATAACATACCAAAACGTTTTGATAAGTCCACACTCACAATTTTTTGTATCACATGATTGTCTTTAATTCCTCTCTGAATACTATATTCCTAGCCATTTTCACATTCAACTGGATTATTGTACACACGAGACTTCATTGTACCTACCCTATAAAAAGAAGTAATCTGGAACCCATCTAATAGATTCTCCTTTTCCTATCCATTTGTTCGGAAGTTATTTATTCAAAACAGTTTTAGCTACTGAATGTGCGGGTGCACCATCATGTCGATACTATATCCGCTGGCTTAGTTGGAGGGGTATATCCTCCAAATGATTACCATAAGTTTTGTTATAACATTTTTTTCCCAAAATATGTGGTAGGTACATACCTACTTAAAATGAAAGCGACATAAAAAATTTATTACGTAATTTGTATTACAAAATGGCTCATGAATTTTGAAAAAGGTTTTTTTACTAGGTATCTATATTAATTGAAGCATTGAGAGAAAATTTTGGTTTAAAGACTTCTTTATAATTTGACTCTATAAGATACTTTTTGTGACATGAACAATAGATACAACAAATTAGTACCCCAGTTTAATTCCTTCAATTGCTTTAAATGTTTGCTGTAATTCGTAGATAGGTAACGTTAAAGTTTTAGTCGATGCATATTTTCGTTTGTGTATGTTTTTCGAATGCATTCTATGTTACAATTACAAAAAGTTTGAAATGGCTAACACGCATTACGACGGTACAGGATAAAATAGAAGAAATTCTATAAAATTAGTTGATACTCCACTTAATCTTCTTTAGGGTTTGGATTTCCTTATAAACAAGGCCTTCTGTAGGAGTTAGGATAACCAAAAACCAGGTTTATTCTAATTGTCGACGTTTCGGCAGCATTTTTGGCATTGTCTTCATCAGGACGTAAAATAAATAAAGGTTCTTTTTTGTTAATCTTTTCGTAGAAAACAACGACATTGGCATTATGCCATTAGCTATCTTGCGTTTTATTGACTTACACGAAAACATTAACAAAAAAGAACCTTTATTTATTTTACGTCCTGGTGAAGGCAACGCCAAAAATTCTGCCGAAACGTCGACAATTAGAATAAACCTGGTTTTTGGTTATCCTAACTCCTACAGAAGGCCTTGTTTATAAGGAAATCCAAATCCTAAATAAGATAGAAGGTTGGCTGATAGTATTTACTAAGAGCGTTACCCTAATAGAATCATCGATCACCAGAGGTTAGTTAAAACAAGTGATATTGTTGACCTATAATGGAAATCCTTGGAGAGTGGCAAGGATTCCGGATTTTGAAGACGGCGTTCTTGTTGGATTTGCTGAAGACTCCACAGGCAGTACTAAATCTGTACTAGCAATCTTTGAGTTAGTCACATGACCAGTTTGGAGGGTTTTTCATGAAAAATGTTTGTACCCTTATCACCTTCAAAAGGTTCAATATCTCAAAGAGGCCCATTTTTGAGTAAAACAACATAAGAAGAAAGAAGCGACTTTTAATCACAGTGGACCATACATACTGTCAAATCGGCTTACCGCGAATCCACGCGATACCAACGCGATGCTGTTACAAAAAGTTGTCAGTATAGACTTGTCAAAACGTTACCAGATGAGCGTCTAGGAAAATGGGAACCATTTTGAACAAAAAGAAGAAAAATTACAATTTATTTAAACAATAATAATTTAAAACAATTGAGTGGTGTCCTCTATTCCTCTATTATTCACGTCATAACGCCAAGCAAATAATCCAAAAAGCGTCTTACAATATGCTAAATGATAAAATAATGATTCAAAATTAATACAATAAAGAAACGTTTACAAAATCTATGGAGGCATTTTTACAATATTATGTAACAACTTTTTTAACATTGCCAACATTAAAAGCTAATTTTTAACATAGATACCTATTTTCTTTTTGAAATCCGCACCGCATAGAAGTATGAAAAATATGACACCTTGTTGAAAAACAAAAGAAGCTCAATAATTAATACACCAAAGCCCAAACTGAAAAAATATGTTAGGTGTGACAAATCTGACACTACGTACAGGGTCGGGCATTGTCAGTAGATGTGTATGAAATCATATTTTTGTAATTTTAATATGTTAGAAGGTTATCGAAACTTTTCAAACAATTGACAAGGTATAATTTGAAAAAAAAAAGAAGTTTGAAGTACAAGTTCTCGTAATTTTTAAATTGCTATGCCAATTTTTAAAAAATCACGTCGTTTAAATTGATTTACGGACTGAAAGAGTTTTGTACAATCGATGTTTTGGACCTGTTAATTTCTCGGCGTTTGGGAATTAACAAATGTTGCATCGGCATTTTGGTCGCGATCGGCGAACGGTCAGATATTAATTTCGGCAAAATGGTCGTCGGCGTTTTGGATATGTTTGGTGTTTTGAATTATCTAAAAATCGTGTTGGCGTATTGATCATTCGGCGAAATGTATAAGCCCCTGAGAATTCCGTGGCAAAATGTTGAATCACAATCATTTTGGTTACAAGATTACAATTAAAACCTATAGTACCTAAGTCTAACGAAAAAATACAAAAGAATGACTTACCACTTCCTAACTTATACAACGTGATGTCCTTATGTCTGAATTGTTTTCTACACGTTTCTCGCTTCCTTTTTTTACCAACTTCATTTTGAACACCTGTTTTTGGAAGACCTCCGATATCATTGGTCACTTCGTTTAGGTCACTGTTCGATTCTTTTTTCTTGGACTTTTTGTAGCACTTTTTGATTTTCATTTTTAAATCATTATTTGTTTTAGATTCTGTTTTCATTTTAATACATTTAAAAATTTCGTCACTATCTTCGACTTTGTCTTTTTTATCGGTGACCGTTTTATCATTTGATCCATGTGCAAGATTAGCGGTTACTTCATCTTTTTGATACTGATCGAGCTCCTGGTCTGTTGATGATGTGTTATTTGAATTGAAATTGGAGAAAGGTTTTAATTTTCTTGAACTCATCGAAAACTTATCTTGACAATCGCAGGGATTTATAACTTTTTTAGTTGTTTTGCGTTTTGTACTAGACGCACGTGGTTTTCGATTCTTTTTATTGAAGCTGGTAGATATTAGGTACTCATACGAACTTACATTTAACAACGTGGTGTTCTCTTTAGCTGCAGAGATACGCGCAGATCGCCTACACGGAACTTCCGGCGCACTTTTTAGTTTATTTGGTTCAGACTGTTCGTTTGTAACACACGAACTTTTGTTAGGAATTGAGGAATCACATTTTGCTTGACCATCCGTGGAATTAAATAACTCGTTCATGTTTCACCTTCTCCTCGAATTGCTCCAACAGAACTGAAACACTAGCGTTCACTGCGGAGATTGTGCGAGACTGTGATAGAAGGAGTAATATTATCATTGCGAAAGGTAACATAGTCACACACGGCAAAAGCATAATTAACATACTTTTCGATAGTGAGTAATTCGAATAAAGTATTCACAAAATTTAATGAGTACAAAATTATTTTGACGCAATAAATTAATATTAAAAGCGGTCCGTTATCAGTAGGAATTCTTTATCAATTTAAAAAGTTTGTCGGGAAGCGTTTCGCGCACTTTCTCAACAAACTCATTCGCGAACCTCGTATATGCGCGCCGTATAAAAGCGAAGGATTTAGAAATAATGTTTATTTATTTGTGACTTTAACGGAGATTTCTGATGTACTAATGGACAAATGCCGGTAGTTGAAGGTATCACATGTGCGCTGATGAACCCATGTTCACGGGCCACGTCAGGTTAAACTCTATTGATTTATATCGCGCCGCAAACACATTTAAATCTAATTTGATCAAGTGGCGTTTTAAAATTTAAAACATTAACATTTTTGAAGTTAACACTTCACGGAAACTGTAATATTACGAAAACACAGCCTCCTTTCTTACTTACAAATCTGATCTTTAGCAGTTTGAGCGGGATAATTGTTTTATAAAACAAAAAAAAACACAAACATGACGCAATTTCTTCAAATGCGGCTAAAACTAAATAAAACATATAGAAAAAAATCCTACTTCCCTTATCTAATCGACTGATAAAAGATATATCTGACTCTTATCGATATTTACACAGTAAAATATGATAAGTATTTAGGTACCTACATCGACAACACTGCGTCGTACTTCCATTAAGATCGAAGTACCTACTAATGGGGTAGGTAACAAATCAGTTTAATACTACGTGTAAATGGTTATTGGTCAAGAGTCAAGTACTGTAAGTAGGTAATGTGTGTATTTAAAAATCAGTACAATTTTGATCAGATTAGGTTTAGGTACTACGCATCATTTTCAGAAACATTTGGGTACGTTTCCTGTTTCATACAAAGCCACAACCAGGCACAACTTGCATGTTTCTTATTATTTGCGAAGAAGTGAAGGAATCTTGATTATCATTCTATAGATTACGTTCAAGAGTATTTTTCAGGGAGTAAGAGGTGGAGTTGAATGTTGAAATGAAGGAAAATGAAGTACCTCGAGGACAAGAAGTAGAATATCGCCTTCTGTTTGATCGGCAACCAATCTTACATTGTTATGTATTTTGCCTAATTGTAAACTAAGGCCATATTCACGCACGCGATTTGTGTCGCTTGTCGCGCGATATGTCTCAGTCGAGTACCTAATGTAAAAAAAATACGATTTTCAGTTGCCACGCAGCCCTTTGTCACTACAAGTTTTGCTGATTTTGTTCTTTATGCTTTATCTATAACAAATTTTCTTCCACTAGATCTTATTCCTACCAATTCCGCCTGGAATACAGTTGGAAATTTGTCCCGAAGGCCCCCTACCCCCTCTTTTTTGTAAAGAAAACTATACCTTTACCGGATTAATCGATAAATAGCGTTCCTTACACCATTCCTCTGAGGTTCTGAGAGAGCGGATTGCATGAGACTGAACAGGGCAAGGAGCAACCTCAAATTTTCCGGTTATTAGTATGGATAAATTATGCGCATACACCAGCATATAACATCCGCTGTCGTTAAGGCGCCAGAGGTGACTGTGTACGGTTATGTTTCACAGAAGTGGTGACAACGCTCCACAATGGGGGCGCCCTCTTACTGCTGTGCACCTCGATGTTTTTTCGCTGTAATGCCCGATGCCCGCTTAACCTAAGAAAAATGCGGAATGCCGATCTTCATGAACATAACTTTATTCTCCATTACAATATTAGGTGTTTTCTTTTTGCACGTTGTGGTAGACCTAAGTCAGCTCTGTCAATAACACACCATTCGTTTTATAAAAATAATTTGACTCAGTTCTCAATAACCCTATTCGTTTTAAAAGCTTTATTTAAGTTTTATATTAACCTGAGGCAGAAATGTCTACATGACGCGAGGCACTTTAATCACGTGATGATTGTTAACTTTACCTAACCCTGTGGCGATGTAAAAAGAAAACACCTAATATTACCTTATTGCAGTGAACTCTATCACTGCCTTATTCCGATAACCCAATTACCAACCTAACATTTTTTTGTGTTGCCAATCGCCAACGGTGATGTGCACTGTCCTGATAACGTAAAGCAGTTTCTATCGTTTCGAAAGTTGTTTTGTCAAACGCCCCTTCTATGTCTATGAATGCTTCGAAGATGGACTGTTTATAGTCGAGCGATCCCCCAATCCGCCCTATAACAGAGCACATAACTAATTTTGTGGTTCGTATTCGCCCCGTATCCGTTATAGGTAGGTATATCTGCCGTGCAACCTTTCAAGTCTCTTTTAAGAAGAAAATAAGACATTAGATTGATTGGATGATAGGTATATGAATGATTTAGGTGTGGCCAAACCTTCGCCAGGTTTGGCATTAAAAACAAATTTTGTCTTCCAGCCTCCATTGTTTTGGTACGTAGGTATATCTAAAAGCGATTCAGCCCGTATAAACTCTTCCTAACTATGTGAAGAACTAAAACATCCAGTTCGCATTGTACAAGAGGTGATGTTATGGTGTGAAATCCCTGTGATTTATATGTTGAGATCGATTTCAAATTACCAACAGAATGTTTCACTATCGCGTCGTTCGGGCGAATGGATCGATGTATGTCATATGTTGGGCATACCCATCCTCACAACCCAACCACGTCAAGGAACAGCACTGAGGGAAAGTAGGTACCTACCTACTTACACACCAAATGAAATACACTTATACCTACTGTATAATTAGAAATGTTTTTAGAAATCACACCATCTTTCATTACGATAATATTTTATTGTGTACTAACAATTTTCCATTAAGTATAATAAAAAGCTGAACCAGTACCTACACCAAATAAGACAATCACATAATATGGCTGATACATAAATGCATATTATTAAAGTGCTTGTTGCAAATATATTCTAATGTTATAATGTAGGTATATATGAGTGCATTTATCAAAATCAAAGCGTAGGTGAATCACAATGGTCTGCTGAAACACTGACTTTCAGAGTATGATTATGATCGCAACTTACTATCAATAAGCACTTTAAAATCGTCTAAACCTTTTTTGTTAGCTCTATAATAGGGTAACTTCTCCGCACGTTTTATCCATGCCTTTATATTAGGAAATTTGCCGTCATCAATTGGAACCATAACGTTTAAAGAAGTTATGTTTGGAATTAAAGAAAAATCGGCTACGGTTATATCATCACCTGCAACCCATTTGTGTCCATCCAAAAATATTTCCAAAAATTCATAAACCTTAACGGCATTTTTTTTTAAATGTTCCGGAATAGTTTTACTTCCAAAGAAAATAATTGGTTCCTATAATGTAACGTTATTCAAGTGACTTTGAGTTCTCGAATCACTTACAGCTATGTTTCTAACTCCAAGAAAAGCCAAACCAGAATCAAAATGAAGTCTTTGATCAACAATCGCACGTTTTGTCAAATTTCTGGGATAGAAAGAATCATTTTTGGCATATTTTGATACCAAATATGTGTTTATAGCATGACTGTCCCATATGATCGTACCGTCGTCATCAACTAAAGTAGGCACTGTATGTTGAGGATTAATCTAAAAAAGCGCCATTAATTATAGTATCAACTAGACTCCACTAAATTTTTTAAATACATATTAGTTACCTTACAAAATTCTGACTTTAAATGCTCCCCACTAAATAAATCTAACTGAATGTATTCCATATTGATTCCCAACGCTTCCGCTGTTAAGTAAACTGCCCTTACAGGAGGGCTTGAATCGATAACGTATAATTTTGGAGACATGTTGTGTATGTTGAAGAAAATAGGATACTAAACCTGTTACTATAAACTCACAAAATATATTTACGAAGTAGTGACCTACATTAAACCATTGGCAAAGCTTTCCACTCCACTTGAAAATGATACCTACCTATGTTTATATAAGTTTTGGATTACACTACAGTGACAGCAACACTAACTTTAAATAGGTATCAAAAATTCACGAATTTGATATGGATATCAATTTTGTTAGAAAAACTAATGGTTAATTATTGCAGTAAAAAAGAATATGTCATTTAAAAGTTAAAACAGTATTTTCTTATAAGTGAAAGTTGATACAATAATGATACACGAACCATAAACCATTTCTTTAGATAGCTAAGCTACTATTCCATACACATTATTTACTTTTGAATAAAATATTAGGTGTGAGTAAGATTAATACCTACTTCTGGCGGAATATTTTCACGGAAATTTTAAGTTAAAAAGAGTTTTTTTCAAACATCGCTTATGAAAATGACACTTTCATCACTCAATGTATAGTAGTGAGGAAAATAGGCGTTTAGTAGTGAGTTCATTTCCATAGCAATGTTAGAATACAGAATCAGATCAGCATCACCTTCATCACTTGTATTGTAATGTATTATTTTTGAAATGAAAGCGTCTGACTATCAATAGAAAATTATTTCCCAGGAAATTGCGATTCACACACTTAGGTATGTACATAAATTTTATATTCTTACTTAACCCCAAATAAAAAATCAACTGACTCATATAACTTCCTGTCTCATATTTTGACATGCAATTACCTACTTCATTTTTGTTGTGTGTATGTAATCGAATACGCAAAATATTAAAAAAATGTATCATTTTGCAGTATTGATAAATGTAGGTACATATATACAATAGATAGGTACCTACAATATATCCGTTTTCGCACATTTTTATGAACTACCAATAAAAAATCAAACAAACACACTACACCTACGCATTGTGATCGTCTTTTTTCTTTTTGTCTTGTTTGCAAGAGCATTTTAAACCTTTTTTCTAGAAAGTACCATCATAATCACTTCCTCCATTCTACCACCAGGAAAGTTCTCGAAGCGTTTGTGGCTAAGTACTTGTAGAAGACGTCGGGCAATCCGGGGAAAATTCCACGGAAGAAATAGCCTTTAAATGTGCACCTCCATCGTCGTTCGCAAAAAGGGTGAGTATTGCTATCGGAACATCTGATCACAAAAAGGTGACTTTTTCAAAGACCGCGGAAGGTATTAGCAAAGACCATATAATAATTAGGATACAATAGTTGCCATTCCACGCTATACACTATAAGCGGAGTATACCTACTACCAGAACTCTTGTTAAAGATGGTTTTCATAGCACACTACCAGCTTGAAGGCAGCCCACAATGTACCCTTGAGAAGGATTTTTTAATTTTTCGAAGAATGGGTTCGTTGATGTCCTAAGAGGTCATCAGGATACCCTATGAGCGGAAGAAGATGAAAAGTGACGGTCAATCACCTTTAAATATAGTGTCGGTCATCAAGAGTATAAACGCCAAAAGCGAAACGACTCGTTCAGAACAAAGTTAGGTTTCCGTAAGGACCAGTAGTTTGCAGTTCTCTGGTCACATTCAAGGCGCTTGATGTCTGGAACAACTGGGTGTTATAGACGATGCTTAGTTGCTAACCACGGTGCAACAAATAGCACCTCAAAGACAGACGCTTCCACGCCCGCTTCATTGGATGCAGATCGTGAGAGCGACACCAGGAGTTCCTCCAGGACCCTTGCCCTGATCGACGCTGTTTTTTTGTTGTACCTGTGGAACATGATGCAGGCAAAAACGTAGCAGTCAGAACCAATCACTAGGAGACTCCAGTCGTCACTGGAAGGCCTAGAAGAACGGCAAGTTGGAGACTTGTAATCAACGTTAAAAAAAGCTCTGCCTCAACCTATCTCCTGGAAATCGAAGGGAGAATCAGTAGGCTTTTTGCGTGTTCTGTATCCTCATCTTAACAGGAGAAGCGTACTCAGCGTGGAAACTGCACACTGCAATCATTAGGCTCACAATAACCTTCTTCGGTGATGTGTATGGTTGATCAGGAGCAACCATAAAAAACAAGACACAAGAATACCTATGTTTTACTCTTTGACTTTGGTGAAGGCGTACATCCAAGAAAGGACAGCCAAGATGTTCAATAGATTGTAAGTAGGTACACCCAAGTCAGGCGGTGCGGGAATTACATAATCGTGAAGACCAAAAACTGTAGCACAAACACCCAAAGGTTGGGATTCTTGTTGCTGGATGTGGCTGAGAAATTCAATCAAGGTCGGTGTGGTAAAGAAAAAAAATAACTTAATAAATGCTTTGTTATTTACTGTCTTATCACATTTATTTATAAACACCTTAAATCTTCAAATGTACTAAAAAAACAAATTTACCAATAACATGTTCAATTTTAAAGTTTAGCACTTTTAGCTTTCCTATTCAAATGTACCAGCTTGTTCAAGAATGTATGTGCTTCTTCATAATGTGGATTTAATTCATCCCGCACCCTACTCAGCCAACGACTTAATATTGGCCGACCTTCTGCAGCATCATAACCGGCAATACCTAAAATTTCAAAAAAAGTCATTACTTTTTATACAGGGTGAATGGGTGATTCAATATTCACTCCCCAGCCCTCGGATATGTATTCTACAACTAAAAATAGGATAAAAATAAAGAATAGTAAAATCCCGAAAACCTAACTGTTTTCTTCGGTAATCGCTCTCTGTATAAACGTTCGGCAGCACAGGCGTTATCATTAGAAGCACCTAAAACTTTTATCATATCGACGTATTCTCTGTTAGTATACCTTTCCATTATTAATTTAAAAGCTTTTCCAGCTTTCAATACTTTATAAATGATATTAAGTCAAATAAACAAGCAAAACAACGACAAGTAAATGCATTGCAATTTGATTTAAAATTTTGAATTGTTTTATTCTTTATTTCAATTTTACCGGAAAACGGTTAGGCTTTCGGGTTTTTACTATTCTTTATTTTTATCTTATTTTTAGTTGTAGAATACATATCTGAGGGCTGGGGAGTGAATATTGAATAACCCTGTATGTGTAGATTATGTTAAGTCAAGTTTGATTATTAGATACTTACGAGGCTGTTCTAATTCACATGCTGCCCAAATGTCAGCTGCCGATAGATTATCACCAGCAATGAAGGAGCCCGATTGAAGCCAACAACGTTCAAAATTATCTATACCATCAATCATTCGATGTTCATACTCAGCGATTGTTTTTTCACTGGCAGGTTCACCTGTTATTTTAGGTAATAACCACTAAAACACCAAAAAATGACAGTTTAACTGGTAAATAACGGCATTTCTTTTAAAACCTTTTTTTGAAAATATAAGGCGCAAAACATTCTAATATTATTATGCTGCCATTCCAAATATTCATCGACTCTTGCTTGTAATTTACTATCCTTCGGATAAAAATGATCGGGTACTGTATACTCTCTGCATAGGTAGCGTAATATACCAACACTGCAATAAAACCATAATTTCAAAAAACTCTTTAATTTTTCTAAAGAGGATTTTTCTAAAGGGGAAAACCGAAACACACTTGTCTCAATCCAGTCATTGAGTTCCACTCATGATACAAATAAACAAGATATGTTCGATTGCCGTCCCAAAGTCGTCCGGCTTGCGACGTCACGCGGAGCTGAATAAATAGATTTGAGGCTTTTCAACCAACTTCAAATAGTTGGTTACTAAATTCGTCCGGATGTCTGCGTGTCTGTGCGTTGGTCGATGTTACAAGGTATAGAAAGGTGGAAGTGGCGTCATCTTATAGGAAATTATTTACTGATTCCAAATCTCTGGTAAATCTTTTGATCGGATCACCCTTCGCCGTCGGGGCGACATTAAAGTCAAAATATACACCCTTGAATATCTCGAGAATGACACATCCAATTACAAAAAGGAAAAAACACGTTTCCTTTATTTTTTGAAACCTCTTGAGTCGTGATACGTAAACATCACCCTCACCCCTCTGTGGGGTGGAGCACGTAACACAAAAAAAATTTACAACAAACGGAACAGTGGTAAACGTCACATAAACCAAGGGTTGTTGTTTGAAATCCAGCTACGCGTGACGTATCATGACTCCGTCCACATGCGCAATATAATATTATATCTTGTTTATTTGTATCATGAGTTCCACTTGCTTGGTATTTCAATTTCAGTAGGTGTAATACCACAGTATAGTACTTTCAACATATACTTATTACCACCTATACAGCTGACTACCTATCTTCGCAATGTGCGGTAATCGTAGCAAGTAAAGAGAGAGGATAGTCTACACTCTTCAGTGTTTTAACTTATGTGCGCAAGCGCAAAACGCAAAAATTTTAAACAACAAAGATAAACGTCAAAATTTAGCCAATAGGTATTTACGATTCTAGTCATGCGCAATATAAATTAAACCACATACGGTGCAGAACTATATCTGTAATCTGTCTGCACTGTAATAAATGCTACGCATTGAAAGCATCCAGCAGCGGTATTAGGAGGTATAGGTATTATGTACAACGAGTTCGCCAATGCACGTCATTAACGAAATAAAATGTCATACCAAAATAATAATCGTAATCAGGTACGTTATTCATGGTTAAAAATAGTATATTATACACCAAGGTGGTGAAGACTGTTATTATTGACCGAGCACCAAGATTATTTCGCGAGGGGCTTTGCCCCGAGCGGAATAAGGTGCGAGGTCTATAAATGGCTTCACCACCGTGGTGTATATACAATTTTTTCCACTACTAGTCAAATTTAAGACACAAATTAAAAATAAAAAAATTTCTTGTAAAAATCAAGTAGGTAGCACAGGAATGCAAATTCCCATTATTAACCTAGGTTAATAATATAATAGATTATTGACCACTAGGTAGAGAAATTAAACTTCTCAGTTGTCTAGGATACGCAATAATTGTCAACTTCACAGCTAGTAGTGGAAAAAAGTAATTTTTCAATGTTAGTGTTGGTACTGAAAACCAACGATGCCAAACTCTTTGTTTAATATTCGCGTTGTAGATTGAAGGTTATATTATTGATCTGCTTTCGTTGTTTACGTACATTTATATATTCCGATTTTTCGGATTTGCTTACTTTTCTGTCCTAAATTACACTGTCAGTGGATAGTTCCAATAGTACAAAGAATGTCTGTCAACATTGTAGTAAAATGACGTCATAAATTTTGGACGTGCATTGGAAAACTCGTTGTAATACATGACTTTCAACGAGTTTTCCAAATTCCAAGCACGTCACAAAATTTATGACGTCATTTTACTACAATGTTGACAGACATTCTTTGTACTATTGGAACTATAATATAATACATATTTCAATAATACGGATAAATTAGTACAGAAAGTAAGCAGCTTCGAAAAATTGGAATATATAAATGTACGTAAACAGCGAAAGCACAACAATAACATAACCTTAAATTTTCAACGCAAATATTAAACGAAGAGTAAAGCAGGTGTGGCATCGTTGGTTTTCAGTACCAACAGCAACACTAACATGAAAATGTATTTTTAGAATTCGCGTCATTTGAGTGCTTTAATAGATCCTATTAAAGCACTCAAATGACGTCATTTGCGTGCTTTAATAGACATTTGGGTGTTTTAATAAAACCGGTACAATTTAATTTTATTAAGTTGGTATTTACCGAATTAATTCATAGCAAATACTGTAGTTAACCTTTAAATAAATTTTAAATTGACAATTTGAAAAGTAGTAGTTCCAATCTCTAAAAAATTCCCTAGATTTTGATAATGTCAAATATTTATTTAAAATTGCTTGCAAAAGGCGCAAATTCTAAAAAATAGTATAAAAAACTCATTCATAAGGCTTTTATGGCACTCATCATTAAGAAAACTCGTGGCTGCGCCACTCGTTTTCTAAACTTTGATTCGTGCCATAAAACGTACCTTATGAAACTTGTTTTTTAATATACTATTTTTAACCGGGAATAACGCATATAATACGTGATTTTGATTTGAGAAAGGTGATTATTTCGCTTCATTTATTATTTGCACCAATATAAAGTTTGAGCCATTGTCTGAATTAGCTATTTATGATATGAGTGTTAAAAGTACTACAATATTTTATTTCGTGAGTGAAAAGTTTGCGAAACGAGCGAAGCGAGTGGAGCAATTTCACGAACAAAATAAAAGTACTTATTAAAGCCACTGATAGCGAGACTGATAGTGTACCTAGAAGAGCTCAACAGTGTAACATTGGTAGAGTAGTCTCAATATAAGAACAGGCTATCACGTGATCTTCACAAGGAATGAAAATTAAAATAGTCAGCTTATTATTTCCGCTCAAAGGTGCAATTGCACTTAATCGCATGTAGAACTATTTAATCTTTATGTTTGAAAACATAAACAACACTATTTTAAGTTGTACAGCCCCAAATTTGTTAGTTTCTTTCAGAGTAAATATCACGTGACAGCCTGTTCTTATATTGAGACTACTCTAGTCTCTAACTAGATTTTAAAAGTCGACTTTTCAATTTTTTTTGTTAACAATGAATTTCAAATTTAATAACTTTAGTCGAATATTACTTAAAAGGGGTGGCAGTAAATAAAATAATTTTTCCTATAAAACTTTCTTCTTTATTAACAATCTTTTAAACAATACCTTTTCGACTTATGTATATGCCGACTTCTCCGAGAAATAATAATATTACCATTCGATTCTTTGTTATGGCTTTTATAATCACTTTTTTTACCCTACCTCTCTACGACTCACCATTCTTTAAATAAATTACTGATACGGGTGGTCTCATTCACCCGGTATATGTAGTCTGTAGTCTGTGGTAATACTAATAACTAAAATATCTAGTTGATAATATGGTAGCTAAATCACTACAACTATTATATTTTACTACAATTCTAATAAAGGAGTGAAGATCGAAATGTGAGATAGATTACAAATATGCCACTCTAGAAAATTGTCTTTAAATTTAAGAAAGACATTTTTAATTGAAGTAATTTACTAAAACTTCAGTTCAATGGTAATACGCACGAACTCAAAAGTACACAAGTCTGTTTACCACTACATATCATTTGTAATGATTTACAGCACCACCATGGTTATTTTCAGTTACTACCACTTGATAAAGAAGGGCTACTCCACTCTGCCAAGAATATGTAGATACGTCACAGACATGAACTCCATCGGTACATGGTGCAAGAAGAAGCTCAATGGAAAAAAATAAGGATACAGGCAGGGAAGCTGGAAATGAAGTATGAGAAAGGGATGGAGACTGGGAGAGGGGAGAATACTGCAAGGCTGTCAGCATCATTGCAGAAAGAGGAAAGAGTGCCCTAGTATCTAAAGTGGAAGTTGTATGGATAACAATGATTTTGCTGAAGCTGCAACAACAGAACTTCTATCTTGTGAAAATAACAGGGTGATTATTTTAGGTTGATTTAAATCTATTGATCAAATTTTGCCAAAAAACAAATTTGAAGAGCTTAGACGATACCTAAACTAGTTTCAATTATATTAACAATGATGTTTCTATGATAAATAAAGCTGACATTCTTGGAAAGATACTATAGAGTCCAAATAGTTCGAGACAGAAGGATAATAAATACTGTATTATTATTAATGTTATGCCAAGATAATAAAGTTATTGTATACCATAAAACATTTAAACTTTGTTGCTTATACTGGCCGTAACATAGATACAAGGCTTGGTCGCTAGTAATAAGTAGAGAAAAATGGTGGTCATAACTATGGTTCTGTAGCCATAAACAGTGAACAAGTTTTAAAAACATGGGTAACGATCACATACCTACTCAAAAAAAATAAGACCTACCTAATATGAGGTAGAAACATAAATATCTGCATATATTATATCTTATTGTATGTGAAAATTTGGAGTATGTACATAAAATACCTTTCAGTCAAACGAAAGTCTCCATGGACAATAACAGGTACTTTTTGAAAACGTGACACTTCATTTTTATATTCTTCAGTTAGATGTTCACCTGTAACATGATATTTATGATATACATTAACTATGCATCTTTTTATCATTATAAATTATTTACCTTTTCCTAGATTAACCACACATCTTGTAAATGGTATGTTGGAACTTTGCAGAAATATTAGTAAAGCTCTTGATGGTTGCGACAAAGCATCATAATATAATTTTAAAGACATATTAGTTAAACCCTTAGAACATATACGTATGTTCTAAGGTTAAACCCAATAATTAAAACAGAGGCACTTATAATAGATAATAGCTGCCTCTAAGGGTTAAAGTTCAGATAACTTTTCTGAGGCAAATTAAAAGAACTTATAAGTTACACCACACACTTGGAAGAAGAAGAAATTATGGGTTTTAATATACCAATGAACCAAAGTACAAAGGTTGCACTTGAGCGGTGAGGTTAAATTGATTGTTTTCGAACTTGACAGAAAGGTACAATGTGCAACCTTGTATCACTATGCTATAGAAAATACATTATATACATATATAATATATAATATTTATACAACAATATCATTTTTAAAAAATGCAGGGTACATTAACCCTGAATCACAGAAGAAATAAGTAAACGTACGGTATTTCTTGTGTGCCTGAACCACAGAAGACATACTGAACCACACAGCAAAAGCGCAGTCGTGTGGTCTACAATCTACATGTTTGGTATAGGCTGTGGCAAAATTATAAAACAAATTCATTAAAATAAAAACGATGAGTGGTAAAATTTTTTAATAAAACTGAAACACACGTTTTGTCGCTGTATTCAAATTCCGACCGTCATCTGTTTTCGAAATGTATCGTCATCGTTCTTTAACACATTTTTGTTTTTGATTTTGGTAGTTTTTTCGCATTTTCGCAGAGAGAACATGATAAGAATAATACTATTGTATAATG
Organism: Pyrocoelia pectoralis; assembly: GCA_036250285.1. NCBI lineage: Eukaryota > Metazoa > Arthropoda > Insecta > Coleoptera > Lampyridae > Pyrocoelia > Pyrocoelia pectoralis. The sequence continues at coordinate 18,443,837 of CM070080.1, read as the reverse complement.
AATGATAATAAGCGTAACATAATAGTTATTTACGTAATTATGTATCAAGGGAATTATAAGGGTCTTAATTAGCGAGGGTAAAGTTTGCGTCCCGAGGGCCTTGCGCCAGAGGGACAGCAATTACCCGAGGTAATTGAGACCTATTAATTCCCGTGATACATAGATAATTTTATTTCTGACCGAGTTTAATAAAATTTGTTCATTTCCGGTATAAGAGCCGTAGAGGGAATTATAGCGTCTTTATATCCCAAGGGAGTTATGCACTGTTAAGATACAGGTCAGTGGAGTTATGACACTCTTTATTGGTATCGTAACTATGACAATATAAGCTTATAATATCACTGTCAGAAATAAAGTATTTAAAGATTCGTATAAAGAAAAAAATATTATTTCAAAATATAAGGGAAATAAAAATTATTGTTTTTCATTTGTTACACAACCGTATAACTTATAAGATGTGTCCATTGGATACATACCTACTTGTTTCATCTACTTAGCAGCGGCTACGTACCACAGATAAGCTACGTACCTAAGCTACGTTGTTATAACTTATAAGGCGGCAGTCGCACAGAGAGACGACCAACCATGGCCATCCGCAACCGTCCAACTTCGACCGACCAAAAATTAAACAACCGTCGCACAGGGAAGACCCTGCAAGACCAACCGATTTTTAAATGTCGCGCTAAAGTCGATAATAATTCTGCAGGTTTCTACATACCCACCATAAATAAAATCGGTATTTATGGTACACACAGTAAATTAAACAAATTAAGCAACTTAAACAACTTCATTCATCCACTTCCTCGACTGTCCACCCATCCATACTTAACAATAATAAAATACTTTAAAATAAATAATTATATTAGGTTAGTAAAAAAATTTCAAATGTTATGAGTCACCGACCGTTAATCGTCGACCAAAAGTTTAAAGCCGGGTTGAAATTTCAAACCGTACGGTCGTGGTTGCTTGTGGACGATCGTGGACGGTCGTTCTTGTAAGACGTGGTATTGAAATTTTGGTCGGTCGTCTTTGGTCGGCGACCAAAGTCTGTGCGACTGCCGCCTAAGTGAAACAAAATGTCAATCGTATACATAAAATTGTTGTAACTGTTTTTAAAATAATTCAGTTAATAAACTAATACATAATATACTTTATTTTACGTAGATATGTAACTAGAACTAGCGTAAAGAAATTGCAAAAGCGTGTGTCCGGGAGACACACATTGTCCGGTTCCGGTTGTGTTACAAAAAGACGTTGCCCGGGGGGGGCGGGCGGACGTCACAATTCTCAATTCTGTTCTTTGACAGCTCTTAAGGCTGTTCATCAATATATTTTTTTATGTCAAAAATTGACGACAGTCGGGTAGTTAATTAAGTTTCTCTTCTGTATTACTATAGTGAAATCAAAAATGTAGAAAAAAAATTATTTTCGGAAATATTTGGTATGAAATGTACAAAAAATGCTCTTTTTAGACAGGCCTAGAGCCGTTAATATTTAAAATAGAAAATATATGCTTGAAATTTATAATTTATAATATCACTACAGACAACTTGTCAGTTTCGTTTTTTCACGAAACTCAAAATTAACAACACTATAGGACGTTTACTTTTGAAAAAATTTGAGAATTTTAAATTGCATATAAATTACCTAAAACTCTTAAAATTACGAATTTAAAAATGAGAAGTTGTAGATATATGACATTTAATCATTCTCACACAAACGGTATACATTTTTTGTTGAAATTAAGGTTGCTAGGCCTGTCTAATTAAATTTGCAAATATAAAATCCCGCCTTCCATTTTTAGAACTGCCCACAAATCAAATGCGCGTATAGCATGATAGATATTATGTTACATAAATGACATCTTTATTTTATACTTGAATTTGAACGTTAATGTTTTACAAACGTTCACTTTAAATTGCTATAAATAAAGTAGGTATGAGTTGTTTAGTTTAGTTTTTGCTTAATCGTTGATATTGATAAATGATAATGGTAAATTTTTATGCAAAGGGTTTTATATTATTATAAGTAATGTTGCAGTTTTTTAGAAACTGTTTGCGCAAATATTACCTTAAGTACATAATTTTAAATATTTCACTTTTTGCATAAATTACCATGGTATATAGGGTGTCTCACGGTGACCACCCATTAGAATATTTCAGAGACTAGGTACATTGGTCTGAATTTAGAAAATTTGGTCAATAGGGTTTTCGGTCACGGCCTCCTCAAATAAAAGAATGGCGCCTACTTAACACTTCCTGTTTTTCCGGAAATGACACCAACTTTGTTATTTTAAATGTAACACCCTATATATCTATTATTCCGATTTTGGATTCTACGTAAAATTTTAGGTGGACTTGCATCAAGTTTTCTAACTCCTAAAATTAACCGTTTCCGAGATATTTCATTTTTGTAATGAAAATTAAAATAAACACTATCTAGCCTAAAACCATGTGAATTCTACAGTCTAGTTTTTGAGATATCTACTGTTTTTTTGTGCAGTCAACTAAGATCATTCAATTTCTTGCGAAAATGGCTTAGCAGAACTTCAAAACAAGCGACTGTTCAAAATCGACAAACAAAATAGTCAATTTTGTTTGTGCATGCATTTCTTTGTGATTTTACTTGTAATTTGAAGCTAATCTTTTTGGCTTTGGCCCGTCTTACGCTGTTTTTGGGCACTCGAAATGCGTCCAACATCATGTAGCTACTTACCCTATTTCAATAATGTTTAATATTTAACTAAAAAACTTTTCCCCTCGAACCACATTATCAAATTATGTTATTCATTCGATCTTAAATGTTAACAACTTGATAATGAAACCAGTCGAGTTTCGAAACATGTCGTTGTAATTGTTTAAAATTTTTTCAATTTTCCAATTTTTAATCAACTTATTTGTCAACTCAATTATCATTACGATGATGTTAGTCTCATATTCCCGTATAGTGGAATGAGATTTAACTGTTACTGTCACAATTTTACCACCTACTTTTTGCATTGAAGTAGTTTAAGTACTTTAAAAAAATAACTTCATCGTCATCATCGTCTTCATTAAAATTTGGTAAAGGGGAGGTTTAGAGTTTTTATGCACTTATGTAACGAGTACCTAACGAGCGAAACCGATCTCTCAGTATTAGAGCATAATTGTCTTTTTCTTTCCATTTTCCATATAATGCTAAAGTAATGCCAAATGATACGAAAATGAGGCCGTAAAGTGATCCAATACGGCCGCTGCCAAGGGGACCTCATTGTACGAAAATGCGGCCGTAAAGTTATCTGATACAACCGCTGCCAAGGGCAACCGCCAAAGTAACTTAGCAACGATATCGAATCAAGCGGCTTAGTCACTTCAAAGACGTCACGCACTTAGCAGGAAATAACGAATTGTTTTATCCATATGGTCAGAAAAATGTAATATTTGCCTCGCCCGTCAAGTGTCAATACGGCCTAGGCCGCTAGCCGGCCTCGGCTTTGCCTGAGCCGGCAAACGCCCGTCGCGGACGTATTGACGCCCTTGATGGTCTTGATAAATAAATAACTATTTCACTAGTCACTCTCTCATAAGAGATCTCACCGATAGACAATTTCGAGCATTGTGGAATACTAAGAGAAAACCGCATAAATAAATGTCGCCTTATGGCATCAAAAGATATCAAGAAGAAAGAACGTGGTACCTACATTTGATTATATCGTTCTGATGGCAACATGATTTTTGTCAAATGGAATGATAATTCGGTTGTTATTGTGGTCAGCAATTACTATACAGCAAATCCTGTGCATAAAGCACAACGACGTGTAAAAAGCGAGGCAATTAGAAAAGAAGCTCAACAGCCTAATCTGATACGACAGTACAACGAAGGAATGGGCGGTGTTGATCTTCTACCTAGATCGACTTGCGTCAACTTACCGTCCTCGTCTCAGGTCAAAATGGTGGAACCTATTCTCAAATGGGCTGAATTTGGGTGTAGTAGCGGGCTTCCGTTTTTACCAATATTTTCATCCTGAAGAGAAAACATCGCATCTGCAATTTCGTCGAAATGTTGCGATGTCTCTAATAAAGTCCAGCCAAGTTGATAGAGTACGTAAAGGTGGACCTACTGCTCCTGTTGTGAAAGACGTACGATGTGATGAAATAAAGCGCATATTGGTTGAGACATCACAAGGAAGATGTGTGGCGTGCCAGAAAAACACAAGACCAAAATGTTGGAAATGCGAAAAAAGACTTCTCAAAAATTCTGTAGTGAGGATTTTCATAAAAAGTAGGGGCAAAGAAAAAAACCTTGTAAAATAATGATTAATTTAACGTATCACGCTTATTTCTATTGTTTTTGATTGAATTATTATTAGCCGTTGAAGAAATATTCGCTGTCAAGGATTGACTTTTTTTTTAAATCGTTTTTACACGACGTTTTTCGCCAAATGTTGTGTCCTGGCCCCTAAAGTATTGGGTTTATAGCAAAAACCGTTGGAATAAAAGTTGTAGACCATTAAATTTCCTATAAAATGTATATACAGTTTAATATTTTATCTCAAATAGATTAGATGTTACAGTTATTTAAAGAAAACGGATGAACTCCTCAGTTCCTAGAGCACTTCGCCTTTGCTCCCATCCCCATTCTTGTGGAGGAACTGATGTCCAAGCCCACAAACCACACAGAGTTTAGTGATTTGTGGTAAGCACTTAAGCAGCAGCTGGAATGTCAGCACGTTGTTGGTAGAGCTTTAAGAAGCTGATTTTACCCTTTCGAAACGCTGCAGAGGTTGTGTCGCAGCCGGTGAAAGCGTGTATGAAAAGTATGTGCTTAAGGTCAAGATTCTTAGACGAGAAAGCGAGGCCCTTCGTTTTTCCATGGCTTAGTTTAAGAAAAATTATGTTACGGTCCTCTGGTGTTAGTTCCATTACAAGAACTACGAGATCAATGTCCTCACCAACTATAACAACCTTTTTTGGTTGATTCTGAATGGCCGTGTCCCTGGCACTATCAAAGTATCGGCGACAATTTCGGCCACATCAGTAATAACTCCATTTTCTTGAAGGTAGAATGTAAGAATAATGGCAATGAAGCGAGATTTGTTCAGTTCATTACTGAGGAAATGATCTTGCTTAACGCTGATTATTGTGTCGGCAGTGCAGTTGATGTTGACTCGTTGACTGACTCTTATTTGATTCGATATCTCCTTTTTTGTTCAACACATTTTGTGCTGTTGGCTGTAGTGTTATAATATAACCGTCAAACACAGCTGAGCACGATTTAGCTGAGTAGTGCCGTTTGATATACTTCAGGTGAATCTCACAGATAGATGAAATGGTGGATCCCGTACGCCAAAGAACTTTATTGTAACAGGAATCCTCCATCTATTACGATTTCAAAGTCCGACAGATTAATGACTATAACTTCTGATGTGTTTGAGATAAAATATTAAACTGTATAATATGCATTTTATAGGAAATTTAATGGTCTACAACTTTTATTTCAGGAGTTTTTGCTATAAACCCAATACTTTAGCAGTCAGGACAACATTTTCCGAAAAACATCGTGTAAAAACGATTTAAAACAAGTCCATCCTTGAGAGTGAATATTTCTTCAGCGGCTATAGGTAGATAAAAACGCATAGAAGCGAACTTCTAGGAAATTTAATTAGCTTTTATTTTGTAATTGGCCATGTCCCACTACGACCACCCGTTCAAGAGATACAAACGGAAAACCAAACCAATCCACACATTTTGTTACGCTGCGGAGTTAGCTCAGCTCATATACCGTAGGCCCGGGGACTTTTGGTATAATCATCACCAAACACATCCCAGAAATAAAATCTTTAGGATCAAAAAGTCTGTCTACAAACCCTTCTTTGACTAGACTAGGTAATATTAGGAAAATGGTACCTATATAAAACATTATGTACAAAATCCTTTGTAATATCATATAAAACATATAAAATAACACAAATATAGAATTTGATCGAATTTGATCCAGTTTTACTTAGGTCAGTCTTTAAAAGGTAAATCAAAAAATTTTACTCTTAAAAAAAGCTTCGTTAATCTCACGTTAACACGTTATAAGAATTGTAATTTTATCTGTAACTGTCGAGTTTGCGGAAAATGAGAAGTCACTTCAAGTATAAACAGACTAACAGAGATAGAGGAGATATAAAGGCGGATCTAACATATTATTGTGTAGTCGAAGGTATGACTAATCTGCACAATATTTAAATGTACTAGTATCGCCGCTCTAGCGGAATTCAATTGTCCCTACAACGTAATGAACAGTCTTAAGAGGAACATTTTTAGCAGGGATCAGAACCGACACTGAAAAGAACCGGAACCGGAACCTATTGATTTTATTAAAACACGAACAGTAACCCAAACCTTTATTTATACCCGGTTTTCGTTAATAATAACTTGATAACTCAAAACCATTCCCCATAGAAAATTTAATAATTGACGTTATAGGTCTCCTGCACGGCTCGAGTGGCGTCGCCCTAGCGGTGCCGCGCAAGCCGCAAGCACAGCATAATAATATTTATATATGAGTTTTGATCACATACCTAATTAATTATCAACTACAATAAAAAAAATTATGGCCTACTAGAATACAAACAAAAACCATTTCCATACAAATTTTAGAGAAAAATCTTAATAACCTTTTAATCGTTGATTTTAGACATATGCATTACTCATAAGCAGAGGTGGGTAAAATGAAAAAGCATTTAAGATGGAAAATATAAGATAAGTTAGTTCAACATATTTAAAATACAAAATAGAAATAGAATTGACCGTTGTTATTTAAAATACAAAATGAAAAATAGGCATTTCAAATAAGTTTTTAAATAAAAAATGCTTTTCATGTATTTTTATTGTCTTGTGAAACCAAACGCAATTTAAAAAAGAATCATTAACTGCCGATGAGAGTGATAGATAATCTTTAAACCTATTTTGCAAGCTGTTTAATAATGTTGTCACAAGAACAGAGCATACCTAATTCAAAAGTTTTTAAAATTTTATGTAAGCGAATTAAATGTGGAAGAAGCTCTACATAATATGTACTTATGCCTTGAACCTTGCAATTGATCTTAAAGTTTCAGTAATAGGTCGTAATTATTATACAACAGATGCTCAATACACTATAATCGAAAAAATTTATTTCAAATAGAAAATACCTTTGTCTTCTATTTCAAATAATAAATATAAAATACTTTTACAAGAAAGTATTTGAAATATAAAATACAAAATGCTATTTTCTATTTTAAATAGGCATTTCAAATAGATTTATTTCAAATATTTACCCGCCTCTGCTCATAAGTTTTTGATAGAAAATGAAAAGTTGTTCAACACAGAATAAAAATATACAGGGTGGTCCATTTAAGTTAAGTGAGTTTTTGATGTTTGAAAGATATAAAATATGAATCCTGTGCATAGAATTTAAATCCCACGTAGTGCAAATGAAAGCCGTAAAGGTCAAAATAAATCGATATAAATTTGTGTTACTGAAAGTAAGTGGTTTCCGTGTTATTAGGCGTTGTTTAAATTGAATATTTTTCTTAAAATCACAATTTTCTCAAAATTGATAAGGGATAGGTATAGCGAATGTTGAATAAAGTTGCCTTAGTTTTTAACGAATAATCTAAAAATGTAATAAAATACAGAAGGTTGCATTTAAAAAAACCTAACTTTCATATATTACAATTTTGTGAACCATCCTGTATATGTAATTGCAAATAATTTAAAAAAATAGTCGTTATCAATTTACATATGTCACCAAAAAATGAAGCTGATATCTTGTACCCTTTAGGCACAAGAGACCGAGAGAATAGTCGTGAATCACCCTGTATAAAACAGTGAATTAAATAAGGATGGTGAACATACGGTACTGAATAAGGACATCTGTAAATGATGTAGAAAGAGTAAAGGTAAACCTATAAACGCGAAGTAATTTGTGTTATATGCATATGAATTTAATTCTCATTTGACTAATATAGTACCATTTGACTTGTTTTTCATTTTCATATATGATTGTAGGTGATGACGTAACGGTAAACACTCCTGGCGAGGACGAGGTTATTATTAAACATAGAAAAAACACTTACCCGTCAGTATAATTGTAGACACTGTCCCTCATTCAAAAATAAGGAAGGTTATGTCCAGAAAAAGGATTCTGGGGTTATGTTCACATAACTAGTCTAGTTACTGATATAACATAATAAAATGTTGCCAAAAACTGCCTTATTAATTGTCTCCAATCCAAGTCAGATAGGGAAAGTGTTAGTGAATATTCATCAAAAAGTTAAAACAACTTTGTATATACAACTGCTATCTGCGCTAAACGGTCCATTATCCTTTCATTCTCATATATTTACATCCTCCCCCATGTACAGTTCAATAATTTCAAGTATTTATTCTCAGGTGAGTTGTCTCATTTTCATGGATCAATTGCTTACGAAAAATTCTATCTTATTTACAGGCGGCAAAGGATTGTGGGGGACTTGATGTTCGTGTTCTACTATCTGCATTAAAATTTAACAATTTAGCTAAAATAAAAACTCTTAATACAATTGACTTAGTTATATTTGATAAAAAATATAATGATATTGAAATCGGTAAATTTTTAGAAGGGAAGATTGAAAACATAACTTCCTCTTGTCCGATTTTAACATTCACCAGTGATCAATCAAGCGAACTATTGGAGTCTTCATCTGTTAATAACAAACTCTACAAACATACAGTTTTAGGAGGTACTTTTGACAGATTACACACTGCTCATAAAATACTCCTGTCGGAGGCTGCATTAAGGTCATCTTCTAAAGTTACTATCGGAGTTACAGAAGAAAACATGTTAGCAGGTAGAAATAAAAGGGAATTTATGTACTTCAGTTACAATTATAGGTAAAACATTATGGGAGTTAACAGAACCTTTAAAAACTAGAATAGAAGGTGTTAAAGAGTTTTTGATTGATACTTGCTCAGACTTGGATATTAATGTTGTTCCTATAACTGATCCATTGGGTCCTACTCGACATGACCCAACTATGGATTTACTTATTATCAGTTCTGAAACCGCTAAGGGTGGACAACGCGTAAATGAAGGTATAGTATCCCTTACTTGATACCATGCTGATTTTTTGTTGCAGTACGTAAAGAGAAATGTCTTCCTCTGTTAGACATTTTTGAAGTCAATTTAATAAATGAACCAAATCCTAACCCATCGGAAGAAGAAAAAATTAGTTCAAGCACATCACGAATGAGACTTTTAGGTACTTTACTGAAACCTACTGTGAATAATGCTTTAATACCCAATAAGCCTTATGTTGTCGGATTAACAGGTAAGGAATCTGGAAGTAGCTTGCATAAATCCAAAGTTGTTCGTAGGTGGAATTGCAAGTGGTAAAACTGGTATATCGGAGCGGTTAAAAGAGCTTGGTGCTGAAGTTATAGACTGTGATAAAGTAGCGCACGAATTGTATAAACCTGGTAAACCTTGCTATAAACAGATAATTGATGTTTTTGGAAATGCAATTATAGCAGAAAATGGGGAAATTAATAGACAAGTACTTGGTTCTATTGTTTTTCAGTCGCCTGTAAGTAGTAATAATTAATCAGTTGTAACATCCTCGTACACACCTGATGAAGGTCAAACGTAACTAAAATTTTTATTCTAAATTCAACCAAATGTGTTTCAAACAAAAATAAAATTTCAAAAGTATACAACCCAAAAGCAGAAACTTTATATATTAGTAGAAAAGTAAATTGAATCATAATCATAGTGATAGATGTAACAATGTTAGTTTTTATTCATGTTTTGTAAACCTTTCTAATGTTCAATTTAAGAGATAGTAGAAAGGGGCAGAGATACGCAAATGCAAGAAAGAAGGGGAGATACAACGGGCGGTATGGGGAGATCTTAGCAGAAGAGATGACGAGATACCTAGTTAGTGGACTGAGTATCAAGAAGAAGAGGATGATTGGGAGGTATAGGTGTGCTAATGAGGAAGGAGACAACAAATACTGGAGGGGTGACAAAGAAAAAAGATGCAGACTATGTGGGGAATGTAGGGAAGACCTCGAACATATGCAGGAGGAATGTGATAGACTCTAGAGAGATTCAATTATTTGATGGCGAAGCACATTCGATAGGAAGTATAATACCAAATAAGAAAAGGAACATTAAAAAAAATGAAATATTCATGCAAGAAAGCGTAATGAAAGGATAATGGATTCAACATCAACTAGAAGTGTAATAAAGCAGACAGCGCAGAATAAAACATATCGCCTAAAAGGACAATGTTCCATTCTTCTTTGGCACAATATAATAATGCGGGGGAGAAAAACGATCGTTTTTTACTTTTTTTCCCTCCAACATTTTTTCGTGATTTACAAATTGTCCGTCACCCTCTTCGCTCCCATCTCCCTTAAACAAAAACAATGACTCATTTGTGCAGAATCCCTGGTGCTTTTGCCTGAGGTGGGGGGGGGGGAGGGGTATATACATATATATTGTATAATGCCATAATTAGTTACAGATTTGAAGTTGGTTGAAATTAGAATTCTGAATGACTTCGCACCTTTTAATACTTGTTTAATAAGTATTCATTAATTTTTAAGACATTACTTTGGGAATGGAATATTAAATGTAGACCTTTCCGTACAATAAAATATTTAGAAATTCTGAAATATATGCTTCCCCCAGAATAATTTATGATATGGCTTCGGGAAATACATGCACACTGAAATCATCGAGAAGGAATTTTAGAATTTGTAACAGACACAATTTTATTAAGATTTATATTGGGCTGTGCTTTGTGTACTGCAAGTGAGAGTGACACAATCCATATTTTGTCATCATATACCAATGTCCAAAGTATAATACCACAATACTAAACAGTAACTTCTCATTAATAGTTAAGTAGTAGTAGTAGTAGTAAGAGTCCCGAGAAAAGCTTTCATGGGCCCTATTTTGAAGCTACTATACCGCTAATATTAAATTATCTTTAATGGTGCTTTCTTTTTAGGAGGAACTTCAAAAACTGAATGATATAATTTGGCCAGCCATTGCTGAAGAAGTGAATAGTAGAATACAAAAATCGTCTTATAAAGTTGTAGTTATTGAAGCTGCAGTCTTATTGAAAGCCGAATGGGAAAAATACTGCCATGAGGTGGATACTTATATTTTTCTGTAAATTGGAAAACACAGGGGCTTTTAATTGTATGATTTGTCATATTTTAGGAGACAATAGCACATCAAAAACTAGTTCTTGCTTAAATCACAAACTTAGCTGGTCCTGAAGTTTGCCCATTCCTATAATTATCACCCTGTGTATGTTAGTTTTTGTTCCATGAACTTCAATTTTGCATAAAATTTAAGATATTGTTTAATTTACTATTATTAAAGGTTTGGGTCAGCATGATTCCGCCAACAGTTGCTATCGAACGGTTGATTAAGAGAAATGGTTTAAATGAAGAACAAGCTCGGCACAGAATAGAATCACAACTTGATAACCAACGATACGTTCAATCGGCTAATGTTGTGTTTTGTTCTCTTTGGTCAAAAGAATTTACCATTCAACAGGTTAACATTGCATGGGAATTACTTCAAGCAAGACTGCTTTAATAAATAGCACAATAATTCTGTTGCGGTTGTTTTCTGTTATTTCTTACTCAAATTTTAACTGTTTATTTCATAATCTTGATTGCAAGAGAAATTAGTTACTCATATCTTTTGTAAATATAATTTTATAGAAAGAATCATTACTTAATGATTACTACTTTTTTGTTCTAGAGCTTCTATTATTTACAGATCCTTATTGGTAATGAAAAAGGAATGTAACGATTTGTCAGTAGAAGCTAAAAACATGGAAGAATTGTATAAATTGCACTAAATGAGTAACAAAAGTGTAGTTAGTAAAATATATTTCGAAAAACACTAACAATCTTGAAGCTTAGCATTTGTGTCTATTGCAAACAAACAAGAACCTCTCTCTCCAATTGTTTGCGAAAGTTGGACAACATTGAGAAAATTTGATTATCTGATTTAGTTTTCATTAACATTGTAGGAATCGTGCATATGCGAGAATGCACGACGTCGCATCGGTAACCCGAAGCACGGTTGGCCGACGTTATTTGCCCACGACAAGTACAAGCGCCAATGAGAATTCACATAAGTGGAAAGACAAGCCCGCTCAAATGGGTTTAAAAGCGTGTGCGCGCTGCAGGAATTTACTTATTCTTTCGACGTTGATAATAGCACGAAAGGATCAAGTGCCCCTGTCCAACATTGATAATAGCACGGGCAGTGGGCCAGCTACCCTGTCCGACGTTGATAAAAGCACGGCTAGGATAAACCGCTGGTAATGGTTAAACTCTCAACTATCTGACACCGACGTTGATAAAAGCACGGCTAGGATAAGCAGTCACAGTCCAGTACCCCGCATCGATCGCCGGTATCAACCATTGTCTCACCACTGCCGCCGATGCCGACCCAGAGGCCGCCGTGGAGATTGGTACCGTTTGAGCTCGACAGTAGGCCTTGTTATGCGAGCCCTCCAAGACCACTCCTGCATTCGCTGGATACCAGAAGGCAAAGTGTTACGCGCCATAACTTTACACTCTAGTTCGTGTTTAGAGTAAATTGTTCATTTTTGTTAATTATCTATTATTTCATTTCATGTATTTAATTTTATATTTATGTTCATGTACTTACCTTTATGTTTTTGTACCCCCTGTGTAAATATATTCTGTTCATGAAAAATATCAGTCGCGTCAACAACGCGATAACATTTGAGAAATATGCTCAGAATTCATTTTTTCACAACTGTTAAACTTTTTCACAGTTTTCAATGTTAAGAATTCACTTTGTCCAAAATTCAATGCCCACCATTGGTACTAGAGATGAAACTGATATCCGGTAACTATCCGGTATCCGGCCTATCTGGTCTTGTTTTCACTATCCGGCCGTATACCGGATAGCAAAATTATCTACAATTTTGGATAGCAACAAAAATATTTAAGTTTGCTTTGAAGAAAAATTTTCCATTATATCTAGTAGGTAGGTAATGCATTTTAATGGGAAAACGATGGAAAACAAGAGAAGGTCTAAAGACAAGATAAAAGCCTCAATTCTCTTGCATTTAACTGACTTTGAATCTCTTACCTATTCCAAAATACAAATAGTGAGCCCGACAATTTTGGACACACTGTACAAGTATGTATCGTGATAATTTTGAATTCTTTTGTATGACTATTATTCAGAAAAAATTGAACTGCACAAGTTGCAATGTCATTTTTTAAATTTTTTTTACAATAAAACATGTTTGTAATTAAATACTATTTAAATTTCATTTTAGTAACACATCAATACTTCACAGCCTTACCTAGGCATGTGTTGATCACATGTGGCAGCTCATTTTATTTCTCTACAGGCAAATAAAAAATAAAAATTTACTTAACCAGAGAACATTAAACTGCATCCACTTTATGATAAAATTGGCCATATCTGTATAATGATTTTGTTTTAAGGGAAATAGAAAATATTCAATACAATACAATATTTTACTTCGACAAGATAATTACATTATGATCTCCCTCAAGTTGATCTTCTAATTGCTGTACATTAATGCCAGCTACACAACAAATTTCATCTAAACTGGCTCCACCCGAAAAAGACTTTTGTAGTTCACTGTTTTCACCTACATACACAGGGTATTTATTAACACGCCTGATTAACTCTTCTAATATTCCAAATTGTACAAGTTTACGTTCATTAATATTTAAGCAGACTGGATTAAACCTGATACACAAATCTCTTATTGTAGTACCTCGAGTCATTGCAGCGTAAATACGAAACACGTCACGAATATTTGGCCACTGTCTAGATGAATTTGCAACATAATGTAAACATTTATCCTAAAAACGAATTTATACCTAATGTTTATGAATGGTCCTTTACCTGCAATTCTACACTTTGCACTAAAAGTTTTAATTTTGGTGTAGTGCAGTACACATTTCCATACTGAAATAAGGGCACTAAAGCTACCACTTCATAATATACCAAATTTTGAACGCAAGCTTTCACTAAATTATTTTCAACATCGGCCAATGCTGCAATGCGAGCAATATGGTTAAAACCATTAATATACGGAGCAACTTGTTGGGTTGTTAAATCCCATTCGCTAGTAGGTAAATGTTTCAAAAATATAGGCACTTGATGATCTGCCACTGGTGGAGGGTCGCTCCTGACATGAACCACTTTTAAATGCGTAGCGGTAGGTCCACCTATTAGTGCACATTCCCCTAGAACGCATATATGTATTATTTATCAAATACGATCACTTTGTTCCTACCTTTGATGTTTAAATCTTCTAAAACTTGTTTCAATAAAGGGATGAGTTTAGAAGGGGCTGATCCAGAAGATAAAAAATTATTTTCTATTTCTAGGGCCATTAAGTAATCGGATAGTTTAGTGACCAAAGGTTCATAATGAACCGTACGTGCCATACTATCACACACAAAACATAAGTTAAAATAGAATGCATTCCTGGCATATTTCTTGTCATCTATACGTACAGGACATCCCAGAATTTTATAATCTGTTAAAGTTCTGAAAAATGACTAAAATCAGTAGTCTTGGGGAAAACATTTACAGGCAATGCACAGATTATGAACAATTTATCTGTTATATAGGAGGTGTATATTTTTCAATGAAACAGTCAACTGCTTTAATTAAATCGAGAAAATATATTTACTCTGGTTTGATTTTTTTGTAATTTGTCTTACACAAATGGAATGTATAGTCAACAATTTCCCTAATGCTCCCAATCATTTATTAAACACATTCGCTCTATATAAAGTTATTTCATTACACTGCTGTTTTTTATTCTTCCTCACCAGAAAATTCTCAAAACTTAATATTATTTCAGCAAAATTCATATTTCTGCCTTGTTGGTAATGTACTTAGTCAAAACGTGGTCAAAACCTGTTGGGGTTTATGAAGCATAAGTACCAGGGTTTTCGATAGTTCTACTAAGTAGTCTATAGGGAAAGCCAAACCATGGTACAAGTGTACCATGAGCCAAACTAAGTTGCGTGCACGTCATCAGCGTTTGATGACGTTTACATTTACAGTATTGTCAAAATCAACAGGAGATATTTAATGTCCCAGCAAATATTTCTTATTCAACCACAAATAAATATTAATTACTATTACAAATTGTTGACGATAAAAATCAATTAAATATGCCTGTCAGAATACTACTGTCATCCGTAACCTCAAAATATCGATGAATAAAAGATGGCAACACAGCACCATTCCCTGACAGTGGCTATATAGGCCCGATTTTATAAAGCATAGTTAACTACGTGATCAGCTGACAATGTGGTTAAGTAATGCGATAGGCTAATACGATCAACGACCACACCTATGTAACCCGTATTAGCAAATCATGTTGCATTATTGAAACTTAATCACGTCGTTAGCTGATCACGTATTTACGTATGCTTTATAAAACCGGGTCTTAGCGATGGAAACTTTGCCACAAAAGACATGGAAATACGTCATTGATGACGTGCACGCAAGTTTGTTTGGCTTTCCCTATAGTAGTAGTTAAAGTTCGATCCACAAGAGTTGGCGTTCACGTCATAGGTTTCCGAATGAATGCACGACATTCCTTTTAAACAATCATTAAAGCTTAATACATGTTTGTGATAAAGATGGCAATACAGTTTGCATGTGTTTTAAGTAAAGACATGCGTATAGGTGATCGCCAGTGAAAATAAGAGAGAAGTGAGTATGTTCATATGTCCAACAGCTGACTTCTATCAACGCTTCAGCTTATAATATTGTACGGATTCTGATTTGACTTCTATCTGTCAATGTCAAATTTATTAATTATTTAATCCATATCCATATAATTGAATCCAGGAGAGTTGGCGTGCACGTCATTACTTGTAATTGTATGTATTAAGATTAAAATTTGAAGTCAATTGAGCGTCTTTTACATATTTAAGAAATAATGACGTTAGGAATGAAATCTGCCAAATAGTAACAAGGCAGTGTTGCAATTAATACTTTAATTACCCACAGGTAGTTGCTTGTACTACTTTAAAATTGTAGTAGTAATATTTTACGTGCTTAATTAATCCATTATGTATGAAATGTATCTTAAAATATTAGTTAGAGCTTACCAGCAAAGTCTTTGTTACCAGCTTAGTAAAGCTAAATGCGGAATAGTGCAATCAAAATATTAACGTCTGCTGCGATTGGACTCCATGAGATTATAAATAATTAATAAATTTGACATTGACAGATAGAAGTCAAATCAGAATCCGTACAATTATAAGTTGAAGGGTTGATTGAAGTCAGCTGTTGGACATACGGACATACTCACTTCTCTCTTATTTTCACTGGCGATCACCTATACGCACGTCTTTACTTAAAACACAAGCAAACTGTATTGCCATCTTTATCACAAACATGTATTAAGATTTAATGATTGTTTAAAAGGAATGTCGTGCATTCATTCGGAAACCTATGACGTGAACGCCAACTCTTGTGGATCGAACTTTATATCCATATCCATATCTTTATTGATGTTTTCACAGGCATAAGCCCTTACACACGTCTATTTTATTAGCATACACTTTGTTAATATACATAAGTAGGTCTACAATATAAATTAATACATATAAGTTAAAATAATATCATACAATAATACAAACAACATGCTCTTCATTAAAGGGTATCGTCTAGATAGCTACGTATAGAGTAGTAGCATTTACTCAGGAGCAGTTCCTTTACTTTTATTTTGAAAGACTTATAATCTAAGTCAATTATACTCTTAGGTAACTTATTAAAGAGTTTACTTCCAATACATGAGGTAGATTTCTCGAATTTCGTCCTATGATGTTTAACTGTGGTTATAAGGTAGTTTTGTCGTGTTTGATAATTATGAAAGTTATAATTTTTTGTGTAGGAACTTAGAGTTTGTTTAATAAAGAGTACACACTTATATACAAACAAACCTGGGAATGTCATTATTTTGTGCAATTTAAAAGTAGCCGCACATGATTCACCAGGACTTAAATTAAAGATCAGTCTAATAATCTTTTTTTGTGCTACAAACACTCTATTAATATAGTTAGCATTTCCCCATAGAATAATCTCATCGAGTCCAATCGCAGCAGACGTTAATATTTTGATTGCACTATTCCGCATTTCACTTTACTAAGCTGGTAACAAAGACTTTTCTGGTACGCTCTAACTAATATTTTAAGATACATTTCATACATAATGGATTAATTAAGCACATAAAATATTACTACTACAATTTTCAACTACCTGTGGGTAATTAAAGTATTAATTGCAACACTGCCTTGTTACGATTTGGCAGACTTCATTCCTGACGTCATTATTTCTTAAATATGTAAAAGACGCTCAATTGACTTCAAATTTTAATCTTAATACATACAATTACAAGTAATGACGTGCACGCCAACTCTCCTGGGTAGAATTATACAATGAGGTTGATGTTTGCTTGTTCTAAAAATGGAAATGTAACCTTGAGATGTCTCTTCATTTACAGCCTTATCATTACTAAGAGCATACCCGTGTAAAACTAATTTCACTTGCGCTTCTTTCCAATAGCACTTATTATAATAGCCAGTGATACTCAAAGTTGCATTTCTGTCTGAAAAGAAGTAAACATCCACTTGATTTTCACCTTTGGAGAATTCAGTTTCTTATCTCCCTTTATTAGAATAATACCTAGTCAACTTACAAACTTCTTCCTTTAAAAAGACAGGGCTTAATCCTAAATTCCTAAGCAAGTAAATTTCAACTACCATCTACTAGGTACAATTCACTCAACGGTACAATGAAATGGAGTAAATTGTTAATAAAGTTCGATCCACGAGAGTTGGCGTTCACGTCATAGGTTTCCGAATGAATGCACGACATTCCTTTTAAACAATCATTAAAGCTTAATACATGTTTGTGATAAAGATGGCAATATAGTTTGCATGTGTTTTAAGTAAAGACGTGCGTATAGATGATCGCCAGTGAAAATGAGAGAGAAGTGAGTATGTCCGTATGTTCAACAGCTGACTTCAATCAACACTATCTGTCAATGTCAAATTTATTCATTATTTATAAACATTTGTAACATTAGTGCCAAACGTACCGCCCAGAGAACGAGTTCAATCGCAGCAGACGTTAATATGTTTATTGCACTTATTAGAATTCCGCATTTAGCTTTACTAAGCTCTAATTAATTTTTTAAGATACGTTTTATACGTAATGGATTAATTAAACACGTAAAATATTACTATGACAATTTTAAAGTAGCACAAGCAACTACCTGTGGGTAATTAAAGTATTATTTGCAACACTGCCTTGTTACGATTTGGCAGATTTCATTCCCGACGTCATTATTTCTTGACTTCAAATTTTAATCTTAATACATACAATTACAAGTAATGACGTGCACGCCAACTCTCCTGGATCCAATTATAGTAACAAATTTGGCTTTTAAATATATTTAATTGGATAACATGAACTCAACAATTCGTTTGTAGTTACTATGCCAAGAGGGTGACATTTTATTGTTAAAGTGAGATTTGAGTGTGGTAGCAGATACAGAAGGGATGTATTCACCAAAATAATTTCCTATCGCATATCACCACCTACCATATTGCAATTGAGATTCAAAGCAATAATCTGATTATTAGTTTCTATTGGGACAGTTTGAAATTTCACAATACTCCAAGTTTCTTTGTTGACATACTTCAATGGATTTATTTTAGTTCTAAAATATGACCACTTAGGGCGGATTGTACCAGAGCGGTTGAACTCATAGTCATATTTGAACTTCGTTTAATAAGAATATTTCTTTGTACTTTTCTTATTAAACCAAGTTCAAATATGACTATGAGTTCAACCGCTCTGGACAATCCGCCCTAAATGTTTTACTTTTTGTTTAAAACAGTTCCTTTGAGTTTTTACACATTTGCTAATTGCTATATTAACCGTTGCATGTAATGTCCTTCAATACTCTGATTTCTTTATATACCCATCGTTTATGTGATCTGACAATTTCGAAGCTTTAACTCTGTACTGATACAGGGTGTCGCGGGACTGTAAATATTAGCCAAACGGCTTATTTTATCGAATTCCAACAAGAGTACCTTTTCATTAGCTTAATGCGTGGGGAAGTCATTTTCGATAATTTCATACAGGGTGTGCCATCCTTGCAAAATTTTTGGATAACTAACCATTGCGAGTAGTCCGTCCCAGGCACTAGTGTAAATCTGTTTACCTATCCAAAATAAACATACATGTACGTTATAGTTATGCGGAAAATTTTATAAAGATAAAATAATCAGTACACAAATTAAAAATAAAAAACAAATTCAAACTTTGGAGGCCTATAACTCGAAAACGAGGGCCTGCATAGAAAAAGTTTATATGAAGTACTAACATTATTTTGGCTCAGACTACACGCTCCTGACTTTTTTCCCATTAGTCCCGGGACAGCCTGTACATTAAAGTATTTACTGATATGTACAAATTCTATGAATTTACCTCGACATTTAAATTTGTCTTTAAGTCGCCTTTATGCTTGTCAATTGAATATTGATTAATAACTCAAATACATTTCTTTCTCAGGTCATGTTGCTTTGTGTGTGTTGCACTATTTGAGCTATGTGATTCGCAATGTCACATAAAAAAGGCATTTTGTCAGTTTTCCAAAACTTTCATCAATAATTATATGATCGAAACATGATATAGATGTTGCACCATTAATATTTTTGTAAAAGGCCTAGTTGGTTCGTGCAGATACTCCTACAGGAAAGAAAATTTCCATGCCATTATTTATTTTCCTAGTTTTATTGCCATCGTTTTGCACATACTTCAATATGTCTATTATAGTTCAGGCTGTAAACTCACTCCAATTCAATTTGCGTTGTAATTCATATCTTTGTACAAAACCTTCATTAGTGTTGCCTATTTATTTGTGGAGAAGTTTTTAAAAATTGCTAGTATCTCTAAGACTTAAATTTCTTTTTGAATATCAATTGTGGAGGGGCTGTAAAAATGTGCCCGTATTTTTTAAAATAGAGCTGCGAATACACCTTATGGTAGTCAAACCGAAATATGTGCGATACTATGTAATCTTTTAAGTAATATGTGCCTGATTAGACTCGAAATGTGTGAATATTTATACGATGTATCTTATTCATATTGTTGTTTAGTCTTATTCATAATATCTACACAAATAAGACAAGCAAATATAAAACAGTATCACCAAGTAAATTGAAATTTACATTAGGTATTGAAATTAAAAAAATAGCATTGAAATTTCCTGAATAAAATTGATATTTCACTAGTTTCAATATTGGTCCTTTAGTGCATCCACGGACAGTTGTCTATTAAGTTGTGGTTCTACTTATGTTAAACTTTAAGACACTTAAGTTACATTTAAAAAAATATATATTTTGGAATAATTATAACACCTGAATAAGGAGTTATAATCTAAAGATATCTGTACACACTACTTACACGGTTATGGTACTTCGAAGAAGCTCCGGTTTTGTTATTATATAAACGCTAACACTATCAAACAACTCCTTTGAGATAAAATTTTCGGGTACCTACAATAATAACAGTTAGTTACGCTAAATTACCAAATGTATACCTGACAACTAATAATTGGACCTGCCGTTGGATGAAATTCGCACAAAAATATGCATCTTATTGGGCATTCTTGTCTACAAATATTTTCGGTAACAGAAATTTTATCTTGCGCCATTATAACTATTTCTTTTAATTTTTATAACTGGTTAATTGTTGCTTTTTTTAATTTTTTATTCGCCTTTCGCATCACTTGTAGCGTAGTGTTTTCTTTTTACACCGCAACAGGCCACAGGGTTAGGTCATTGAGATTCTTCAATCAACGGTTAGGTGAAGTGATGGGCAAATTCGAATTAAAAATAACCGGTAGTCCGATTATTGAAATAATCGTCTTAGTCCGATTATCGGTTTCGAGTATGAATTACGATTATTAATTATGATTTTATGAGTTTTCCTCTCATGTTTTAATTTATTTATAGAACATAATAACATAAATATAAATACATAATAAAACGGCAAGATTTGCGTATTTCTATTATGAAATTTCACCTTAAATAATATCAAATGTCCTGTTGAATGAATGCTGTCTCAGCGAATGTCTGTGTGAAGCTGTGAACTGTGAAGTTTATGCTTACGACGCTTAAATATAGTTAATTTGCTTATGTTATAGAGGTTATAGTCCGTTGTTGCTTTTACTTTACTAAATTACTACTATTCAAGTTTGAATTATTTTTAATTCGATTTATTGTCCGATTATCGCAATCCTCGAATCGGCATATTCCGATTATCGAAATTGTCCGATTATGCCCATCACTTTAGGTCAGGTTAGGTAAAGTAACAATTATCACGTGATTGAAGTGCCTTGCGTCATAAGACATTTCTGCCTCAGGTTAATATGAAATTATGAAACTTAAACAAAGCTTTTAAAACGAATAGGGTAATTGAGAACTGAGTGAAATTATATATGTAAAACGAATGGTGTATTATATTGACAGGGCGGAGGATGAGGATTGACTTAAGTCAACCACCACAACTTGCAAAAAGAAAACACCTTAGAATCATATAAAAAGACAGTGAACTCTATACTATAGAGTTCACTGTAAAAAGATAACAACAGTAATAACCACAAAACCAAAGAATCCAAAGATTAGATCTTAAATGAATACTACGACGACTACGACCGACGACTACAAAGCGGCAACGGCCCTACCCTACTGGACATTCTAGAGTTCCTGGACAGTCTATCCTTTTCGATTCAATGGTTCTTTCTCGCTTCTGCAAACAGTGTCGTATAACGTATAGAAAAGGATAGAGAAAGATAATAAAACTACGTACTGAGGTACCTCTACTACAAAAAGAATAGAGTGTGCTGCACACCGGTAACTACTTTAAGACTGGATTTTGAGTTTCAAAGGCTTAGTAGCAGAAGAGACATCAGTACACTGATGTTTTTTTATAAGATTTTAAATAATTTGATTGAGGCCCCTCACAATATCACATCCTGGAACTACTAAATTTATTATATATTCGAATTAGGGGTAGCGATCTATTCCTTCCTCCGGTAGCTAGGATTGTGAGGCATGGGCATGCGGACTCCCCGGTCATTCGTATGCAAACACAATACAACTCGTTGTCTCACAGGCTGGATATATTCAATACTAACTTGGTACAGATATTAAAAAATTAAAATTTATATTACATACTTAATACCCGCTTTTAAGGCAGGCAGTGTTATATTTTGTTTTACTTTTTATTATTTTACTAATCACATTTTTTTATTATTATATTATGTATAAGTTGATATAGGCCCCGTAAAAAAAAACAAAAAAAAACATCACATGATTAGTATTTTTAGTTTATTATTATGTAATGCATTGTGGTTTTTTTGTAGTCACTACATGTTAAAAAAAAAGAAAAGATAAATAAATAAATAATGTTCAGTTGCCACTTTGGAATTCTCGGCGTTGATTGAACAATCAACGGTCAGTCAAAGATGTTTGGTCAAAGTACGCTTTTAAGACGACAGTTCGGGAAATTCGTTGTTACATCGGAAATAATAGTTATTTATGTATCAAGTACGCAAAATGATGTTTTAGTGGATGAGTCGAGTTTGTCGGACGAGGCGAAGCCGAGTCCGAAAACTTAGACGAATCCACTAAAACGTTTTGCGTACGTGATGCATACAACATTTTTTTGCATGAATTCTCTAAATTATCAAATTAATTTCATAAAAATTTAATTTGGTACGTACAGAACAGTTGTAAACGTCATATTTAGCTTTGACATAGTTGTTATAGCAACAACAAGTAAATTCGTAAAAAGTCAAAATAAAGATATCGTAAATACGTCAAAACGAATGAAAATCCAGCATTAAGGTTGTCATAGCGACTTTAGCGTACTTGTCCTTTAAAGATGTATTTTGCGGATTGTTTTCACTCAGCAAAATGGTTACTTTGGAGACAGAATACAAAAAACAACTTATTATGGCCCGCGGGCTTCTTTATAGCCCGCGGTCCATAAAGAAACGTCAATTAAAATGACATTAAAATGACAATGTAAATAATACAGTTTTTGAGCAAAATTAAAATGGATACCCTTGTTTACTGCTTTTACTATGGCAACGTATTTTTATATGTATCTATAGGAACGTATTTCAAGCTGCATGATAAATCTACTCAAGTTTTATAATATGTGATATTTAAATTATTTGAGATAATACTTAATCTGTGCATAAAATAGTGTATGCATTTCTGGCGTAACTTGCTTTTATGGCCCTACACTCCTACAGCCTTTTTTAGGCCTCGCTACCGCTCGGGGTTGAAATAAGGCTTCGGGCTATAAAAGCTTCTTTACGCCCTTGATGCATAAATAACTAGGTATTATCGCCAGTGGTGGATTAACCATTAACCACAATAAGCACGTGCTTAGGGCACCAGGGACAAAGGGGCACCTGAGAATGTTGTGTAACAGGCCTCAGATCGTAGACAGTGACTCTCATCACCATACAACTTCTTCTGTGTTTCGTCATTAGTGTGTATTTTTGTGTTGGCGGTTTGAACATTCGCACTCTCTATCAGGTGTGCTATTTTATTAGAACATTTTAATAACCTACAATTTATATCGGGTCTACAAGTTCTGTCCGTTTATGGAATAAAACAAAATATAAATTTTCTTATCATCAATAAACTTTATTGAATAATTGCCATTATTATTATGTTTTAATTAAAATGTTTCAAACTTGTTGTAATAGAAACGGAGACAACTTTCCGGTACACCTAATATATTTACTCGCAAATTGGCACGGAGGTAGAGTACAAAGAAAATATTTCTCATTTCTTTTAGAACGAGATGAAACGTGTTCAGTTAAGTGGTGCGCAAAAACGAAAACTGTCCAAAGCGAAACAGACAAAGACTTTAGACATAGTCTCCAAAACGGTAATTTTATTAATATTATAATTAATATCTGCAGTGGGGCACTAATGTTTTTAAGTGCTTAGGGCACCTGAAGGTGTTAATCCGGCCCTGATTATCGCCAACCGGCAACCATTGAACTATACGCTAAGCGTACAGTTCAATGCCGGCAACAGACCACTGAACTCAATAATATAATAGAGTTCAGTGCAACAGACCCATGCATTACCATAGCGATTTTCGGAAGTAAACAAACACTTTGTTTTTTTTCTACGCCCATGTCTGTAAACGTCAAAAATCACACTGCCAACCAATGAACTGTATAGTATACAGTTCATTGCTGCCAACATTCCTTGTAACTTGTAAATGACATTTATTTCATACTGACTAAGTGACTAGTACGTAATCTGTGTTTTGCCAGACTCATACGAGTCTGGTAATAGTAGTTTACGTAACAAGTCCCGAAAGTGATCTTTTACTAGACAAGTAGGCAAATTACAGGGCGAGCCGCAGGCGAGTTCTGCAAGCCTGCGAGTCCAGTAAAAGCACTTTTGGGACGTATTATGTACAATATTTTTTTTAAACGGGCAGAATAATTGACCGTTCTAGGCCGGAAAGTAAAAATGAGTCCGGTAAAACCTTTTACCGGACTGTCACAATAACTTTCTAGCTCGGTCCGACAAAATGAGATTTTCTGACCTAAAAATAAACCGGAAAGTACTATACTTTCTGGCCGATTTTTAAAAAATCGTATTTATCGTACTATAAATAACTATTAACAATAACATGCACGTAATGAGATCTCATAACATTAACATACACGTGCGTTTTGAGAAGAAAACTTAAACTTCTTGGTTTAATCAAATTTCAATCAAATTTTTATCTACGTAAGACTTCATTTGGTCTATTTACACAAATTTAGTCAATTGAAAAACATAAAAACTTTTAGCATTTGAGAGATAAAAGAGTTATGCCCCTAAATGTAGGCAGCACATTATGCAATTTCTTTAAGTAGCATACTATGGAAATAAATGTCATGTCATTTATATTGTCAATTTCTTTAACAAAATATTATTGTATCCGAACATTTTCTCCTACGTAGAAAAGTATAGTAGGTTACACGAGTTGTAAGCCCATTACGCACTCATGAAATTTAAGCACTCGCCGCGCACTTTAAGCACTCAAACTCTTCATTTCGTGCGTAATGGGTTACTTACAACTCTTGTTACGTAATATACTATTATATATAAAGTTCCGCACACCTTTCCTGCTTGTCAGATAAACGCGATAAATAATCAGGATTTGCAGTTATTCTTCTTCGCTTCGTAATGCACGTTTACTCTCTTCATTAAGTTCAATTTCCTGTTTTCTTTTTCGAAAATGACGAACCAGTGGACTCAGTAGAACAGTACTGACGTTGTGAGTTTCTTTCTTCGTCAACCAACTAATTAAAAGTCCAACAACAATTACAACCGCTGCACTCATGAGGCTGTTATACCACATAGAAACACGATATAGAGCAAAAATTTGGTCAGATCTTGATGAAGGTGAACTGTAAAAATAAATTACGTTGTAAATACTTCACGCGGGAGTAGGTATATCTAGTTACACAGTTTCTGTAGTAATGTTAAAAGGGCATCCATCAACTGATAGAGGTTTTGTTACGTCTCTTAACATCCCCGATCTTCTATACCAATTCGTTCCAATTACAATCCAAGAAACAAAGATCAAACCACTGATTCCACCTGCTAAAGCGCCCTTCAAATAACAATAGATAACACAATTTGCAGATTGCAAGGGTACCCACTCACTTCTGTATTCGCACTCGGAAATAGTATTCCTAGAGTAAACAAACCCATAATTGGGCCGCATGTTACAGCTTGCAGAACAGTTGATAGTGGAAATATGCCGCTAACATTTTCAATCACATACACTAATAGGACACAAATAATTCCAAATACAAGAACAATAAGTTTCAAAATATTACTTCCTCTTCGTTCTGTTATATTTTTGGGAAGAAATGGTAGAAGGAAGTCTTGGTAAATAATACATGCCACACTATTTAATGAAGATGAGAATGAACTGTAAGAAACGTGGCAATAATTGCTACATAAATTGGGTTTTTGTTTCTACCTTAAACACGCACTTAAAATTCCTGCAGAAAAAAGTCCAGGTAACCCTGGAAGATGTCCCACAGTTTGTAGAACGTAATATGGCACTAACTGATCAGCTCGTTTTACTTGATTCGACGATAGCGGGTCGCAGTCGGCATACTTACTGAACATGGCATTCCCAAGAAAAACGCTCATTGCCTTCAGCGACGCAATGCCAATACATTCCAAAATTAAAACTCTGAAAAGACCTACTTCTAATTTTAATGCATCTTCAATGTGATTGTTGAGCAATTAATCTTAAATTGGTTTTACATACTTTGTAGTGCATGCAGTTGTCGGTACAGATAAGTACTTCTGCATTGAATTCTGACTGAGGCACAAAATAGATATCCACTGGACTGTACCACCTATGACTAATTGCCAAAAGCCATCCCTTACGGTAGGATCTAAACTAAAACTGTCATCAACAATTAGATGCACCCCATTGTTAGTTAAGTTATTACTCAAAAATGTCAAAGCGACCACTATCAACATTTTTCTTCAAGAGTGACTGCAAACCTCCAGAAGATACGATTCCAAAAAGTAGAACTGCTAAACTAGATACAACAATGCCAAAAAATTGAAGAGCATCACTCCAGACTACAGCTTTAATGCCACCAATTGCAGTGTAGAATACACATACAAAGCCAATTACGTACAGTACAATGTGCATGTCAACGGTTGTGACTAGAACAAATTATTATAAACTAAATTACAGGCAAATGTATTTATATTACCTTGTGTGAAGGCGATTACAGGAAGATAAATAGCGATCGGATTATGAAACAAAGCGAATAAAATACACAAAAAGAAGCTAAAATTCTGATTTTGTTGTCGAAGCGAATTGATAGATATTCGTACATACTCGTAAGTCGTAGTTCGAAAAAAACAGGTAAATAAACATAGTAGGTAATTATACAAACCAACACTACCGTTAAACATAACCATATGTAATTTGAACCAAACTTGTAAATATCAACAGGCACCGCCAGTATTGTTACTCCAGAAATATGACTACAATTAAATTCACCGTGTGCGCATTAACATCCATAATCTGGAAAACTTACCTGGATATTAACGAGAATGCTATTGGTAAATAATTCATAGTTTTCCCGCCAAGTAGGTATTCCCCGGTTGTTTGTTTTCTTTTTGAAAAAACTCCAAAGTATATTCCTATTGCTGCGCTTAGAAAAACCATCACAATGAAAACAGTATAGTCAATCCAGGAAAATACAAGTTTTGGTATAGCACCATTTTCCACGTTATTCATTCTGTAAAGAATCTAAAACTGAAATAGTAACTAAGGGTTTAAACTTGGGTGGTTTTTTACTACCACTACCACTAGTTTGGTTATCAACTAACGCGAAGCCGTTCTGTTGTTTCAATGAATCGAGAGAATTTACCTAGTTGCTGTTAATGAGCACCTACCTGCCGACTTACAAGTATTTGCTACAGGTAGGTACCTATATTACAATTACAACGTCTATTGTGTCTAAAATTAGGCTGATATAACTATGTTATCGTACGTTAAACTGTTAAACAATAACTACTACAACAAGCGCAGGCAATGGAATGTTATGGATTTAAAAAAAACACTTCACATGCAATGAACAAAATAAATTATATATATTTACGAAGAAGCGTTGAAAAATTTCGAACCTAGGGATGAAGGAAACGAAAGAAAATGCTAGGTATACACAATTACTTTAGGTATTGTTCAATAATATTCAAGTTCAATGCATTTGGTCTAACTACATTGTAATTATCTTCTTTCCTAAACCAAGTTGTTTCCTCAGACATAACGCATCTGATGCCATATTTTTTGTTACTACTGTACTTCCAGTTTCGCCGGAAATACCCTCAACTTTTTTAGTTTAAATGGGATGCCCTGTATATTTTTGCAGATTTTAATAGACCTTGTTTTTCCGAATCCGTACATACTAAGTTTAGTGGAAATAATTTGTAAGAACGAGAAATAAATCACTTTACAGTTAAAGAATAGGTAATAGCTATTTATACAACTAGAGGTAAAAGCGATACTTTTTATCACCAGACGTGAAAATTGTTCATCGAGGCGAAGGCGAGATGAACAACACGTCGTGTGATAAAAAGGCGCTTTTACTTCGTGTTTTATACAAGATTTTTTCGCATTTTGTTGCAAAATGAGTGAACAACGAACAAAATTTTTCCCGTATAAATTGCTGATGAGTCGTATCTAGACATTCAGAAAATCCGTTGCTATGTAAATTTATTTCGATAACAACGAATTCTTTGACAGTTTTGAAGGTTTTCGAATCAAATTTGCTATTTCTTGAAATGAGTTCTTCCGAAGATTCAGATATTGAAAACGATCCAAATGCAGATAAGTAGATACATGTTTGTAATAAATAGAGGTTTTTTGCTGTTCTTTGTCTTATTTCTCCACAATAAATGTCATTTTACAACCAGTTACAAAAAGTAAAAGCATTTTATCACTTGTTACAAAAAGTAAAAGCAATTTATCACTTGTTACAAAAAGATTGACTTTTCAAAACTACAATGACATTCAAAAAGTTGACATTTTGCAATGAAATGCGAAAAATTTATTTATAGGTAACTGTTGCCAAACAAATTGATAGAAATTTTATTTCTATGGCAACCAACTAGATATTAAATAATAAATTTACCTATTCTATTCTTTAACTAGTTCATTACTAATGATTCCACTAATTGCATACACCATAAATATACAGTTTTCAACTTTTTGTAACACGGATTGATTACTTGTCCTCTTTGACAACATAATTATTTAAAAGAACTACGTACAATTAAAGAAATTGCTACATACAATATTACAATGGCTTCACAGAAGATTTAGTTATCAATTTAATAAGGAAACATAAACTTAGAAGGATATCAGAAATGTAACCAGGAGAATGTTCCAACAGAACAGATAAGAAATATATTGAATTACCGAATTCTCCTTCAGTCACAATTATAGGTCTGTCTAAAATCTATCAGAAAAGCTTCTAGGGACCCCAAATATACAGGTATAAAAGTAAAATCAAATGTAAAGACCGTAATAGTCCGGGAGCCGGCCCCCTTTTTTTTGTAATCAATTAATATACTTTTTATACTTCGTGAGCGGCTTTATTGTAACGAGATGGTAAACTTTTTCTTCGGCGAAAATGTTCGCAAATGAGTCCTAAGTACGGGGGTGTGCAGGGACAAACACGTTGATTTGGAAATGACAAAAAATGGATGAATATCATGGGAAAACGGCCCAATTAATTTGTGGGACAAAGTGGGCATTTAATTATGCAAATATTTACTAAGCTACAGAAAAAAAATCAGCTTGATATTTATTATTTTTGTTAATGTACTAATACCTACATGTCTTCAGATGGGGACACTTTTGATGGACTCATTTTTATCTAAGGATTATATTTGTTGTTCAAATTGCATTTTACTAATAAAAAGTAAAACGGCGTGCCATAGCTCCCGGACCATAAGTTTATATTGGGCAAAAATCACTCAAAATTCATTGAATTGAATTTCTAATAAAATAATCATGATTCAGATCATTTAGGCTTATCAGAACTTGTAAACTTTCACTGTTACCCGGGGTATGTCCCTTCCGGTTTAAGTAGTATAAGTAGCTCACTTTTTTAGTTTGCGTTTATTAGTTATTCGCTGATGATGACTTTGGAAACAAGTCCGATTTAATCTTTCCTTTTCTTCTCGAATAAATGTCACATTTAGTTGTCGTCTTCAAATTTCTTCACTGCGGATTCTATTTTTTGTAGCGATTTTCGCAAATGGGTCTTACGGGGTGCGCAGGGGTAAAAACACGTTGATGTGGTAATTACAAAAAATTGATTAATATCACTTAAGTTTTTAGCTAATTGTTAATTTTTTTGTAAGTAATTCAAAATAACTTGAGAATTATTTCTTTAGCCATAAATTATGTAATCGAAGGGTTGGAAGATGCAAAGGCTACTAATAAGTATATTGTGGCAATTATATAATTGCCAAGTTTATTACGTTTAATATGACGTTTCGCCCTGTACGATGCAGGGCTTTTTCAAATAAATAAAAATTATGTTTAACAAACTCAAATTTAACTTCTAAAATTATAAATGGAAAAAATGGAGGGAATTGACACCTCCTAACTTTCGTTAAACATCTTAATTAATTTAAAAGTAATAAGAAATCAATTGATGAAATTTATATGAAATTTATATTTCATCAATTGATTGCTTATTACTTTTAAATTAGTTAAGATGTTTAATGAAAGTAAGGAGGTGTCAATTCCCTCCATTTTTTCCATTTATAATTTTAGAAGTTAAATTTGAGTTTGTTAAACATAATTTTTATTTATTTGAAAAAGTCCTGCATCGTACAGGGCGAAACGTCATATTAAACGTAATAAACTTGGCAATTATATAATTGCCACATACTTATTAGTAGCCTTTGCATCTTCCAACCCTTCGATTCAAAATAACATTTGTCCTACAACAAAAATGAGTCCATCAAGAGGGGGACACTCAGATACATGTAAGATTGTAAGTACTTAGATATTACTACATTAACAAAAATAATGAATATCAAGCAACTTTTTTTTCTGTAGCTTAGTAAATATTTGCACAATTAAATACCCACTTTGTCCTACAAATTAATTGGGCAGTTTTCCCATGATATTCATCCATTTTTTGTCATTTCCAAATCAACGTGTTTTTCCCCGACACACCCCCGTGAGATCCACTTGTGAACATTTTCGCAGAGGAAAAAGTTTGGCGTCTCGTTAAAATAAAGCCGCTCACGAAGTATAAAAAGTAGGTATACAATTGATGGCAAAAATGGCGGCCGGCTGTCGGACTATTAGAAATGTAACCACGTTAGGAGAATGTTCCAGTAAGTCGTTTAATAAAGAATATGTTAAATTACCTATTTTTTCGTCATATCGTTCAACGGTCATATACCTACCTACAAGAAGGTCTATAATCCAGAGTTGAAAAAATCAAATATCTGTAGGTACTTCAAGTATAATAATACCATTGGCTTTATACACTAAAGTCAATGATAATACCTAGGTACCAACAAATTAGCTTCCTGCAATAAACTTACCTACACTCGATGGTACTTTTACGATGTAGGGAGAATTTCACGATGATGTTAAGGCCTTGATGACGAAGGATGACGAGCTCACTGATGTACCTACCTACAAAATATATTGAGTTAGGTAAGTACCTACCCAAAAGCTTTTTTCAAGTGAGAACCTATACGGAGTTATTTATGTCTTTTAAACTGAACAAAAAATTATAAAATAGCACTAGTACGACGACGTTGCAATATCAAACGGCGCGGCGGCGGCGTAGGTAGTACCACCAATGGTACCCTTAGGTTAGGTGGTACCTACTTATTGTCATTGTCAATAATGATATTCAAGCGTTATCAAATTTCGCAATAATGTCACGCCGTCACGGCAGATAATAAGTAGAACACAACTAAAAATCACGTACAAACAATACAATTGATTCCTTTTTAATCAGTCTTTTTTCTCTTTTTCGCGTGTATTCATAGATTTTCTATTGCTAGCTTTACCTCGCTCCTCTCCACATTTTTACTTACAGTCCCAGATGAAATAACTGCAACCATTACACAAAATTGAAGGAATCAGAAATGGTAGGTAGCGTATTATTAGCACAGATCTACTACATCTGTGTTATTACGATGAAATGATTAATGATTTATTTAAAAAACTATATTCGAATCAATTTTTAGTGTATTTTACCTTTCAATTCGAGATGGCCTTGTTTCACAAAACTATGTAGGCGTTAGGTAATATCTCGGTACACACGTAGGTAATAATAATTATTTATTTGTGCTCGGTATCAGTTTACAGAGATATGTGATATCATTTCCCTTAAAAATAATACTATTGTTTAATTGAAACCAAGAACTTTTCAAAGGTGGCGACTGCTCTTATAACAATGTTATAAATAAAATGAAAGTAAACATTGTAAATTGTAAAAATAAAAGTACGTACCTAGATCTTTTTATTAGAGGTACCTATCTGAATAGAAGAAAAAAGAAAAACTACCAAACATAGAATTTACAAAATTTGCTTACTTTAGTCAGTGACAGTTAAAAAAACATAGTAGTCTTTATTCCTATCAAAGATTAGCTCTTTTCTGGGGATGGGTAGGTACATAATTCAGTGGCGTAGCGAGGGGGGGGGCAAAGGGGGCATCATGCCCCGGGCACTACTCACAAAGGGGCGCCAAATGGTCCGCAAAACAAACAAATTGCTGTGTTTTAAACTATCTACTTAATAAATCTCTAACTCACTGACCGACTGACTGACTGTGACTGACAGACAAGCCACATTTTTGTTCTCAAATGTAAAGCCTACCTTGGGCCTATGATTATTTATTTTACTTTATTTATTTATTAATTTGCGAGTATATTTTACATAATACCTATAATATTATATGGTTTTCGAATGAGAGGGGGGGGGGGGGGCTAAAAAGGTATTGTGCCCCGGGCGCGAGTTAAGCTCGCTACGCCCCTGACATAATTTGCACATTTCGAAGGGTGATGGTACAAGAAATATACCACATAAGCAAATTCATATAGTTTGCAGAGAACCACCTCTTTAAGTATATCATCATTACTACGCATATACCTGCCAACCTAAGATTGAGAAAATGCGGGAGACATTTTGAACGCGTATGGGGGGGGGGTATATTTTTGGGATCAAAATGGGGTATTTTAACCTATCTTAACCTATCTATATGAGTGCAAAAATTGATGTTATTGATTACATTTTAATCTAAACAATACAGTAATTTATTCTACGAGAAACAAAGTTTAGTAGCCCATTGCTGCTAAAAAAATACCTACTGTCCTCGCCAGGATCGAGTGTTTACCGCTACGTTATCACATACATAATCATATGGTGTAATCGTGTAATATGAAAAACATTAGTCAAAATTGTACTTATTATATGTACTAGTCAAATGAGAATGAAATTCGTATGCATATAAAACAATTTGATTTCGCGCTTATACGTTTATACTCATCGTTGGTTTACTCTTTTTACTACATTTGCTTATTCAAAAGTATGTCGACTTCGTCAAATGCACTACGAATGTTCACCATCTTTATTTTGTTTTATCACTATTTTATATCAAAAGGCAGTCTAATCTAATCAAATTTGATAGTTAGATTCATACATTAATGACGTAGCGGTAAACACTCCTGGCGACGATATTACTTAATTCTTGATTATTTTCATGAAATAGTGTATGAAAACAAGGAAGTTGTCCTGTAAAAAATGGGTCTATATCAGAACGGCCACCCAAGGCCTCCTGACCACCCCGATTTTTGCTATTTCATAACAACCACCTTGATCACAACGGCCACTAATATTATTTGATCATAACGTGAACAAGGTGGCCGTTATGATCAAATAGTATTAGGGGCCGTTGTGATCAAGGTGGCCGTTATGAAATAACAATAACCTAGGTGGCCGTTATGATCAGTGGCGGTTGTGATCAGGTCTAACTCGTAATAATGACATTGATTATAAGTAGGTACCTATGTAGGTATAATCAATATGCATAGACGTAGTATTAAAATATACTGTGATATTTTAAAATAAAGAATTAAGATGAATGATAACCACCTGCTTAAGTCTAATTTTGAAAAAAATTGGTAACAATAATTGTTACTAAGTAGGTACCTATATGTTAATTTAAATAATAAATACTTAAATTATGATGTTTCAAGGAAGTAGCATAAAAACTCAAAAAACTGTCGCGTTATAAATTTAAGCACGATTTCGTTGTATAATTTGCTACCAATGATGAAAGAATCTTTTCTTGAAAAATAAAAGGTTATCAAATTATTAATAAATGTAAGAAATTATAGTCATTGTCATTGCATCGCGTCGTCATGAACATCTGTAAAATGGCATATTGTTTATTGAACGTGTTCACTAATAGCGTTGATTGAAATATTTCAATCAAAATTATCAAAATAGCAAAGAGTATAATCACTATATAATAACCGAGACGTGTGTATATGTTTGTGTTGCTGTGCACTTTTCCGACAGTCGCTGAATCCCGACGAATGCGGATGTGATATTTTAAAACCAAAGCTATTATAAATTTATAACCTACAAATTAATGCTACAAGCTACAATTGTTAGATACCCCGCAAACTACGTAAATATCTGCACTATTTTTTTTCAAAGTAGGTAAGTTTTAAACATTTTAGTATAAAAGTCCGTCATCTTATTCAAGCGGTATTTGTGTCTAAATATATTTTCTTTACTTAGAAAATACGTTCAAAGTTTCCTTATGGAGATTACGTGTAAAATAGAATTCGCTATTTGTGCTTATTTTTCCTTAACCCATTTCGAACATTAAAACAATGCCAGACAGCGCCGGATTAAGCCAGCGCGGGGCCCGTAGCAAAATGTGAACAAGAGGCCCTTGGTTTGCTTTAGGTATTAAAGTTTAGGATATACAGGGTGGGGCACCACATACGGCACGGAAGTTGGTGCCTAAACTATAACAATTTTTAAAAATCTTTTTATATGCATACATGTAGGTCAATAAGAGCTACATTTTAAAAATATTTATAAATATATAGGGTGGTTCAAAAAAATGTGGCGTATCAAAGTTATATTTTTTAAATGGAACACCCTATATATCATCACATTTTCGTATTTTACGTTAAAAAATAATGTCTCTTTCTTAACAATTCCCTATACCTATCTTTTATGGTTTTCGAGATATCTCGGTTTTTCTCGAAATACAGTAGGTCACAGAAAAAAGAATAACGACAAAATGGGTAGGCGTAAAAGAAATTGCTTTGGATCAGTTGATTTGAAGCCTTTTGGCAACTATTTGCAATATTTACTATTATGTAGAAATGTACAGGGTGTTCCAGAACGTGCGAAACATCATTGACTCCTGCTAACTTAAATAACTTGCTTATTTTAAATAGAACACCCTGTATTTTTTTACCCTATTCGATACAGTAAAATATTGTCTTTCAAACGATATTAGGGTTCCCTATAGCTAAGTATAGTATTTTTCACGTAACCAATGGATAACGACATGTAGGTCACAAAAAAAAGAATAACGGCAAAATGGGTAGGCGTAAAAAAATTGCTTTGGATTAGTTGATTTGAAGCTTTTTGGCAACTATTTGCAATATTTACTATTATGTAGAAATGTACAGGGTGTTCCAGAACGTGCGAAATATCATTGACTCCTGCTAACTTAAATAACTTGCTTATTTTAAATAGAACACCCTGTATTTTTTTACTCTATTCGATACAGTAAAATATTGTCTTTAAACGATATTAGGGTTCCCTATAGCTAAGTATAGTATTTTTCACGTAACCAATGGATAACGTGTTTAAAGTCAGCTCTATGTCTTTCTCTTAGGAGTATACCTGAACGATACCTCAAATTCTTGCAATTACTGGCAATGTAATGTTTAGTTGTTGATATTTTTTATAAGCTTCGCTAATTATTAAATATTACAATAAATTATTTACAGCGTTGAGTGATTATTCAATGTTTACAGTTTGGTGAATTAAGCGTCCAAAAAATTGTTATTTTGGACCCGCCTAATAAAATTGATTAAACTGTGGACTGTATAAATATTTATTTCTAAAACAAAAAGTAACTTTAACTCAATTTGTAAAATACATAACGATTTATACGTATACGGCTGTACTCGCCAAACATCATATTCTTAATGGTTATCAAAAATAAAAAAATCACTCTTCGCGCACCAGCGCACAAACGCCAACCACCTCCAATTATTATAACAACGTGGCGCGTAAAATTTAAATATTCAATTCTAAAATTTCACCATGCCGCCCGCCTTGAAATAACAATATTTCAAAAATAAATAAACAGTGTTATCAAAAACAAATGATCACACAATACAATAATGCAATACATAATAAACAGCAGACATGGTTTTAAATTAAATAATTATACATATTTTGTTTATGTAACAATCAAAACAAAAGAAAGAAATACGTCCATGATCTTGCAACGTATTAAAAACAATCCATAGGCAAAACGCACAACTTATGTATAGCACGCTTCACATAATTTCCATTAGGTAGCTTTAACAGCACAACACGCACTACACCGACGGCTCCTGGGAAGAGCTGATGAATACGTCCCAACGGCCATTGAAAAGGTGGGGTGTTGGTGTCGGATAATAAGACTAATTCGCCTATTTTAACGCCTGCCTACGCATCAGCCATCCATTTCGTGCGCCTTTGAAGTTCCGGTAGCACTTCGCGAGACCATCTGCGCCAAAAATGGGTAATAATAAGCTGCCGGTGTTGGTATTGATCCAATCTATTTGTTGGAAATTCTTCCAATGAAGCTTCTTGGACTGATGTACCAGATTTACCCGTAAGTAAGTGAAAGGGAGTAATAGGAGTAAAATCATCAGGACTAGAGGACATTGGAGACAAAGGTCTTGCATTCAGAACACCTTCAACCTGAACTAACAAAGTATTAAAAGATTCATAAGTAAGTTTGGTGTCTTGTAAAACTTTAAACAAATGCGTTTTCATAGACTTTATATTTGATTCATATAAACCTCCAAAGTGAGGTGAACCCGGTGGATTAAAATGCCACTGAATCGTTTCACCATGAGTAAACTCTATTATCTTTTTCTGATGATTTTGTGAAAGATAAGCTGCATAAAACTCCTTCATAAGGCTTACGGCGGATACAAAATTAGTACCGTTGTCCGAGTACATGTGCAACGGTTTCCCTCTGCGGGCAATAAAACGTTTTAAAGTTTCTATAAAAGCATCGGCGCTTAGACTCGTGATCAGTTCTAGGTGCACTGCCTTGGATGTGGCGCATATGAAAAGACAAATGTAAGCTTTGATTAATTGAGCCTTTCTGCCATAGCTATTTTTTATTTGGAAGTAACCTGTGAAGTCACATCCTGTATAAGTAAAGCATGGAATAAATGCTTGCAAGCGACATCGCGGCAAATCTCCCATTTTTGCACTAGCCAATTTTGGTTTGAAACGATAACATCTAATGCACGTGCGAATGATTCGTTTGCATAAGGTTTTGCAAGAAATGATCCAAAACTGCTCGCGCAGTAGAGCTAGCAATTGCTGGGAACCACAATGCATATATTTTATGATAATGTCGCACAATAATTTCGACAAATGCATTTTTATTAGGAAGCAGAAATGGGTGTATTTTATCATAATTTAAATTGGAATGCCGAATTCTGCCGCCCACTCTTAAAACACCTTCATCATCCAAAAATACACTAAGTGAAGAAAAAATATAGTTTTTTATTTTATGGGGTTCATTGTGCTTAAAACGCATAATTTCTAATTTAAAATGTTCATCTTGAACAAATTTAATCAAAGTGATTAAAGATTGCGTTAGCTCGTGTGTGCCTAATGTTTCAATCTGCCGTTCTTGTACTGAGTGTTTAAGATTAAATAAAAAACGCAGAACATATGCGGTTACTCGAATTATAGTTGTAAAAGACGAAAATTTTTTAATTATGTCCGCAAGAAAATGATCGGGACTGTTTACAGCCATTAAGCCAATAGTTTCAATTTTCATTTCGGGTAAAGTTTGATTAATATCAAGAGACTCCGAACACATCGGCCATTGTTCGAAAGGATCTAATAAAAAGGGTGGTCCATTGAACCATAGTTTGCTTTCTATTAGTCTTGATATCGTTACACCTCGAGAAATGAGATCTGCCGGGTTAAGCTTAGTTGAAATGTGATGCCAATCTCTGGAATCGGTTAGTTCTTGGATAACTGCCACTCTATTAGCAACAAACAATTTAAACTTACAAGGTGGAGACCTCACCCACGCTAAGGCTATAGTAGAATCAGTCCATAAAAAGATTCTTTGATATAATAATGAACTTATACCTTTCACTTTGTTTAACATTTGAGCCAAAAGAACATTAGCGCACAATTCCAAGCGAGGAACTGTGATTGGCGATTTTATAGGGGCAACACGAGATTTCGAGCAAAGCAAATTAACGTAAACTTGATCATTGGTTGAGCATCTTACATACAAACACGCTCCATAAGCCATTGTACTAGCATCAGCAAAACCGTGCAGTTGAATATCAATGTAACTTGATAATATTACCAAACGAGGTAACGCAATTTCTGACACACTGCGAAACTCGTTAATTAGGGAAAGGTAATCGTTCTTGATTTGATCGGGTATATCCGCATCCCATTCCAAACGAGAGATCCATAATTTTTGAATTATGATCTTACCTCTGATAATTAAAGGGGTTAGCAATCCCAGCGGATCAAACAATTTAGATATATTGGAAAGAATTGTTCGCTTAGTAATTTTCTCCCGATTTGCTTGATGTGTAAAATGATATGATAAGGTATCCTTACGCGGATCCCATCGCACCCCCAATGCTTTTGTGGTATCGCATTCACTTAAGGGAACGGTGAGATATTCACTCGGAACATCGCTATTTTCCGGTAAAATTGAAAAATCATTTGGAACAAATTTTCTGAGGGGTATGTTTACACTTGCCAATATTTTGATGATATCATTTATTAACTGTTTAGCCTTTTCGCTAGAATCCGATCCGCCCAAATAATCGTCTACGTAAAAATTGTGTCGAATACTACGCGCGGCATCGGGGTATTTATCTACATTATTTAACGCTACATGTTGTAAGCATTTGGTTGCTAAATATGACGAACTTTTCATACCGTAAGTAACAGTGTTTAGGAGATACGCCTGCACCTCTTCATGAAGATTGTTTTGCCAAAGTATGCATTGATAAAAGCGATCTGCCGGCGCTACTAAAATTTGACGATACATTTTCTCGCAATCGGCAGCTACGGCTATTAAGTATTCGCGAAAATGCAAAAGAATCGTAAATAAATCGTTTTGGACAACTGGGCCTAAAAGTTGACAGTCATTTAGCGAAATTCCGCTATCTGTTTTTACGCTTCCATCGAAAACGACTCGAATGCGAGTGGTTAGTACTGCATCGCGAATGACTTCAAAATGAGGTAGAAAATACTTGACCTTGAACAAGTTTTCTTTTGGTAATACTGTCATGTGCTTTAGAGCAACATATTCGCGCATGAAATTGGTATATAAATTTTTTACTTCTGTATTTCTTGCTAGTCTCTTTTCTAAAGAAAGGAATCTACCCAAAGCGATATTATAAGATTGACCCAATTTGGAAATGTTTTTGTTAAATGGTAGCTTAACAACGTAACGGTTTGATCCGTCTTTAGTAGTTGTTTTTGTGAAATATTCTTCACACAATTGTTCCTCCTTCGAAAGAAGGGACTTGGGATTAGGAACAACGTTTTCGACTTCCCAGAATTTTTTAATAGACTCATCTAATTCGTTATTTGTAACACATAAATGAGTTTTTGTAGTATTAGCAACGTCGTAATTATTTACATTGATATGGCCCGTGATAACGTAACCAAATTTAGTGTTTTGCAATATGGGTGCTTTAGGGCCAAGGTAAATTTTACCTTCGGCCAAAAGGTTATAAAAATGATTGCAACCTATTAATAAATCAATTTCTGAAGCCACATTAAAATGACGATCCGCCAAACGTACATCTGGAGGTATTGATAATTCACTGGCATCAAAAGAAATAATTGGTAATTTTTTTGTAATAATTGGAATAACCAAACAGTCAAGTGTAAGTTTATAAAAGTTATTGATTGACCTTATGTCTACTGTAGCAACCTTACTGATGTTAATTGGGTTGTCATTTACACCTGCCAGAGACATGCTAATGGGGTCTGTTTTCAAATCAAGTTTCTTTACTAATTGTTCAGTGATAAGGTTTTGCATGGATCCGCTATCTAGTAAACATTTTATTAAATGAAATTTATTGCGGCTGTCCTTTATAGCAACTTCTATGGTTGACAAAAGTGTGATTGATTTATTTGAGTGCAAATTACAAGATGAAACAAGAGATGCATCTGTTGATGCTTTAGGAAGAACAGTAATAGCTTGTGATGAACTATCTATTGGTTCGCCTATGCTGCCCACTACATCTGTAACCACATGAGTATTTCTGGGGTTATTAAAGTGAAGCAAAGTATTATGACGCGAATTGCAAATTTTGCAAGAATGTTTTGACATACAAGCCTTTTTGTTATCGTGCAATAAACAATTGTTACAAAGTCCTAGTTGAGAAACCTTCTGTGCTCTCTCATGGGGCGAAAGAACTAAAAATTTAGGGCAACTGTATATGAAATGTGATTCTTGGCATATCACGCAGGTATATTGTTGCTTATTTGAAGAAGACAATAAAACCGTAGATTTACGTTTTTGTGATATGATATTCCTATAAGACTTATCACGCGATTGACCGGTTCCCACTACATCGTCAGAGTCGATGTCAGTTAAGAACTGAACCCTTTGCTTTAAAAACTCTATGATT
This sequence comes from Pyrocoelia pectoralis, assembly GCA_036250285.1. NCBI lineage: Eukaryota > Metazoa > Arthropoda > Insecta > Coleoptera > Lampyridae > Pyrocoelia > Pyrocoelia pectoralis. The sequence goes on along the minus strand of CM070080.1, from coordinate 18,403,185 downwards.
GTTTGTACAGTTAATAATTCATTTGGTTTAAATTTTTTAAACTTTTCACGAGTATCACTATCAAACTTATTAACCACAATTTGTGATAAAAACGCACCTACTAATTGTTCTTGGGTAACGTTCATGTTATCAAGACACATGAAAGTTTTATTTAATGCATCCAATAATTCTTTTAAATTGGTAGAATACGGTTTAGATACGGTCTTTACATTAAAAATGTACTGCATATGTGTTTGCACGATTAATTTTGGATGATCATAACGATCTTTTAATAAGTTTAATGCTATCTCGTAATTATCGTTTGAAGGTTGCAAACCAGCAATGCAATTTGCCGCTTCCCCTGCCAAACTCGATCTTAAATATTGAAATTTGTGAGCATCTGATACATTTAATTGATTTACAATAGAATTGAAGTTATCAATAAACGCTTTGTATTCAGTAAAATCGCCGCTAAATTTGGATAAGGAAATTTTTGGCAATGTCTGTTGCAAGGTGATTTGATCAAACGTGCTATTTATTGTTGTAACATTTGGTTTGATTTCAGAAACTTTTGATTTTTCGTGAGGCTCAATTAAACAATTTGCTGTTGTTAGACTTGAATAAAATACATTATCGAACTCGATCGCTGAAACTAAGCCTTCTATTGATTTTTCTGAATCTAATAATTCTAAAATAATATCCCTGTATTTCTCACGAAGGGGCTTTATTGCATCCATTCTAAATTTTAGCTCGCACAATTCAAAACTACTTAACTGATCTGGTAAATTATTAACATGATCTTTGAATGCTTGCATAGTTTGAATTGCATTAACAGCATGCCTATACAACTTTTTAGATTCGAGTTTACTCTCGGTTTTTGTTTGTGACATTTTAACAACTAAAAAATTGATAAAACTTTAAATTGAATGAAACGAATGCAATCACTTTCGTGCTAATGTTAGGTATGATAAGATTGATGGACTTACGGTTTGAAGCCAAAACTTGATAGGTACTTCGTACTTGATGCGTACTTGAAGCAATGCTGCTTGATTGATTGGATTGATTGATTGATAAATGATTGATTCTTGCTACGATTCGTTGATTCGGATCGAGGACCATAAAATGGTGAATTAAGCGTCCAAAAAATTGTTATTTTGGACCCGCCTAATAAAATTGATTAAACTGTGGACTGTATAAATATTTATTTCTAAAACAAAAAGTAACTTTAACTCAATTTGTAAAATACATAACGATTTATACGTATACGGCTGTACTCGCCAAACATCATATTCTTAATGGTTATCAAAAATAAAAAAATCACTCTTCGCGCACCAGCGCACAAACGCCAACCACCTCCAATTATTATAACAACGTGGCGCGTAAAATTTAAATATTCAATTCTAAAATTTCACCACAGTTGATTCATTGTATTTTTTTTGGTTTCAACTATTTTAATATTGAACTGACTGAAGTAATGTAGGTAAAGCACAAATCAACAACTTGGCTGTAGGAAACGTCTAATAAAAGTAAATTTAATAATTTCAGGTATTGTTTACAATAATACCCTAAGAGAATGACATATAGAGCTGACCTTCAAACAGGTTATCCATTGGTTGCGTGAAAAATACTATACTTAGCTATAGGGAACCCTAATATCGTTTGAAAGACAATATTTTACTGTATCGAATAGGGTAAAAAAATACAGGGTGTTCTATTTAAAATAAGCAAGTTATTTAAGTTAGCAGGAGTCAATGGTATTTCGCACGTTCTGGAACACCCTGTACATTTCTACATAATAGTAAATATTGAAAATAGTTGCCAAAAGGCTTCAAATCAACTGATCCAAAGCAATTTCTTTTACGTCTACCCATTTTGTCGTTATTCTTTTTTCTGTGACCTACTGTATTTCGAGAAAAACCGAGATATCTCGAAAACCATAAAAGATAGGTATAGGGAATTGTTAAGAAAGAGACATTATTTTTTAACGTAAAATACGAAAATGTGATGATATATAGGGTGTTCCATTTAAAAAAATAAAACTTTGATACGCCACATTTTTTTGAACCACCCTGTATATTTATAAATATTTTTAAAATGTAGCTCTTATTGACCTACATGTATGCATATAAAAAGATTTTTAAAAATTGTTATAGTTTAAGCACCAACTTCCGTGCCGTATGTGGTGCCCCACCCTGTATTATAATAAAACAACACATTTACAAAAAAAATTTTCGTGATTTAATGTGAGAAAATTTGGAGATAACAACACTGGTCAAATCAATATACGGGTATTTTATTACTATAACCTTCTGTTATCGATGCAATTCTTTGGATAAATTTGCCCAAAATTTATTTTTTTGCGCACAGGCGCGGGGCCCCGCAGGTGCGGGGCCCGTAGCATTTGCTGACTCTTGCTACGTGGTTAATCCGGCACTGATGCCAGAAAGTATTTTCGCGAAAATTTTCAAAATGAGAAGTATCGGAAACTTTTTCTCGATAACATGGAAATTTAATTATTTCAAGTTGAAAAGTTATTTAAATGATGAAAAATGATTCTATTATGCCTCGCGTTAACATTTTCATGGTTAAAATGATGTAAAAAGTAGTAACAGCACATTCATCGTAGACTAATTTATGTGTCCCGATACCTTCTTTCGGTAACTTTCGAAATGTACATGTTTGTGTGCTTATTTCGAATTTAGAGATTTTGAACGATGAACGATGTCGTAGGTAACATATATAGTCGAATGTTTTCACCGAGAAAAATGTTTTTGTCTACATACCTATTTAACTTAATATCTATTGATGAAAGTAGGTGCTAGGTGGCAAGTGTATTGTTACGTTACACTATACCAAAGAGAATACCTATACTTTGACCAAAGAGTATATTATATACTCTTTGCTTTGACTATACTCAGGGCCGGCGCTAGGCATTTCGCCGCCCCGTGCAAAAATATTTTAGGCGCCCCCTGCCATGTCAAACAAAAATGACCCCCACCCCTCCGCGACAAACAAGTCCACTACGTACTTGCAAAGCTTTCTGTGTCACAATTAAAAGTCGACACAAAACTGAGGTTATATCACGGTGATACACCGTGGGTTAAATCCACTTCCATCAAGATTTTTCCCTACCCATACCATTGATAGTCAATGCCCATGCCCCATACTATGTTTTATAATAATAAACAGAACAGAATGTGAGACATAAACGATAAACTTATTTATCAGTTGTAATGTGATACTTGCTTAAAGAAAACCTCACGTACCTACCGATATAGAACTGATGACAACCGGCAAACAAAAATAAATTATTATTACCAACCTCGGCTCTTGACATCTGACCTAGTGTTGCATATCAAATTCATCTCTAATTTATAATAATTAATAAATTTACAAACGTTTGTACCCAATTTTGCCGCCCCCCAAAGCGGTGCCGCCCCGTGCAAATGCACATGTTGCATCCCTCCCCCAAAGCACGCAAAACGCGTGAATCGCGTGTACCCCCGTTTATATTTAATAGCACAGAAAAACTTTACACGTTGAACTGGCATAACCCCGATTCAGCGGCCCCCTATACAGCGGTCCCCGTTTCGGCGGTGCCCCGTTTCAGCGGTCTCCGTTTCAGCGCTCCCCGTTTCCGCGGTGTCCCGTTTCAGCGGTTCCCATTTCGGTGGTACCCCGTTTCAGCGAACCTAGTTGCGTTAGAATAAAAATGAATGAACTTATCAAGTACCTACTTTGGTTGTTCAGAAAAAAGAGTAATGGTTGTCACAACATGTAATTATTGGTTATATTCTATTCTATACTATACGAATAGGTTAATTTTAATTAATACCTAGTTCACATGTTAATACTTTCAAATCAACTTTTTGATGGAGTAAACCGCGACCTTATTTCGCGGCGTCATTTTGACGACCTGTTTGCCCTTTTTGTTGTAGATTCGTTTTGTGCAGTGCATACCGATTCAAATGGTGCTAAAAATCAAAAATTCCAAGCGCTTTTGAAGACAAACGAAGGAAACCGAAAAATTCATGTTTGTTATTTGATTTATTGTAAAAGGTACAAGAATTTTTTAATCAGAAAGTTGCTGCTTTTTGGCAAAAAATACTTTTTGAGATAAAAGAAATCTTTATAGTAAAGTAATTACAAACAATTTCGTAAGGGTAAAAGGATGGGAGCTCATCGTTTAAAATTATTTTTTTCAACATTATGCTTTCTCGTTAATCATAAAAGTTACTACGAAACAGTGCAAAGGGGCTCCCAAAAAGATATACCACCGAAACGGGGACCGCTAAAGCGGGTGACCGCTAAAATGGGAACCGCTGTAACGGGTGGCAGCTGAAACGGGGGCTGCTGAATCGGGACCGCTGAAACGGGGACCGCCGAATCGGGAACCGCTGAAATATACCTACCTCATTTACATTTTAAACACATTTTGTTCCATTTCTTAAGCAGAAACAGCAGACTACATATTTTTTTGTAGTTATGCATGTCTTATTATCTCATCTCTACTGACAGAAAGATTTTTTGTAATTTCTAAAATAGCACTGTACGGTATTAAAAAAACTAAAGCTCTATTATACATTTTTTAATTTTCAAATAGTAGGTACATATGTATTTATAAAAATATGAATACCAAAAAGTCTTTGTGTCAACAGAGTCACTCTCTTTCAAACGCCATAAGAAATATTTTTTCAAAATTCAAAAAATTCCGGAAAAAGTGGAATTAAAATTGTAAAAACATCGGAGAAATTTCCAGTTTACAGTTTTAGCATGTGATAAAACTTCCCGAGAGTTACAATACCATAAGTAGACACATAATAATTTTATTTTTATTTTTTGTAATTAGGCACCTTTTTCAACATCAAATAGAAAAATATTTTGGGTAAATACTTACCAACCTTAAGCTTCTTTAATTTAAGTAGGTATACCTACGTACCTATAAGAATGTTGCATAATTTTTAATTTCCAATTCGTGGAATGCTTATTCATTAAAGACCACTTACATTCCTTATGAATTTTTGTTTGTAAAAGCAAATCGATAAAGAAATCGTTCTGATTTGCTATTTGAGAAAAATCAGATTAAATGTTTGCACTTGCACATTACGGTTAAATTTGTTATAAGTTCTTTTTTCCAAGCCATTTTTTAAACTGATCTTCAAATATATTAAAACAACCGTCTACTTTTTCATAAATGGTGCGTGTCGTGTAGGGGAAAGTAGGTAAGTACCTCTTCAGATAGGTACATCTTGATGCATATACATTTTTTGTAAAATAGGTATGTATTTGAACTTTATCGTTTAATATTTCGCATCTTGATGCAAATCGTTGTCGGTTGTTGACAAATATCAGTAATATCAGATACTCTTTGGTAATATCACATTAAACTTTTTAATGGATGAAATTCTCGATGCTTGAAAGAGGGCCAAATGCCAAAAACTGTTTCAGCTGTCTTGAAATTCTGCTCAAGATTCTATTAATTTACCCAATAGCAAGGTATTGCTATCTATACTAGCAGTTCTCTACCTGTACCCAGGGCTGGGCAAAATACATGCACTAACGTATTTCAAATACAAATTACAAAATATTCCTAGAAATGTATTTGAAATACAAAATACGAGATACTTTTATCATAGGTGTATTTATTAGCCTATGCTTTTATATTATTTTTAAAAATACAAAATACAAATACAATATTTGAAATACAAAAATATCTATACGCATATGGGGTGTTTTTTTGAGATTTAGTTAGACGTTTCTAGGAAAGTTTTATAGGTAGGTTCTTGAAAATGTGTAAAATACATACATTAATGTATTTCAAATGCAAAATTCAAAATACTCATAAGAGAGTATTTGAAATACAAAATACTTTAGGGAAAAATCATCAAATACAAAATACAAATATATTTCAAATACTGTATTTTCAATACAAGTATTTTGTGACTGCCCACCCCTGCCTGTACCTATCTACCGCGGAAAATGCACGAACTTTTTCGTATTGCGCAGTCTATAAAATTACATAAGAAATTCTCCATCTGAAAGCAGACTAAGTATAGTTTAACGTAGATATTACTACTATAGATACCTACCCCTGAAGAAATATTGGACCAAATTAGCTGAAAACGCCAAGATTAATAAATTATGTAATTGGTAATTATACTCTTTGGTAGTACCAAAGAGAATATTATACTCTTTGGTAGTACCATAGAAGAAATACTACGGATGCAGAAGTGACACTTACGGCGCTTTCTTTAATTTTTGAAACGCTGCCTTCTTAAGAGGAAGTATTTGAGCGGTAGGTACTGTTTATTAAAATGTTCCAATATATAAAAGTAAAATAGGTATACTAGTTTTTTATAAATGTGTTATACATATTTAGTAATTTTTGCGGCAGATACGAAGGTTTCTGTGATGTTTGCAAGTTGCAACCTCCTTTTAGTTCGACGGCCATCTTAAAAGGAAGTATTTTTGCATTGCAAATTGGTATCTGCCGAGACGGGTAGTGTCGGTTCTGCATCCGTAGGTATTTCGTGTGTGGTAGTACGCTGTATCATTGAATGATTTGTCTGTGATGATAAGTTAAGTATACAGGTGACGAAATCTAACTAACCATTCAAACCTGCGTCTGTGCATGAACATTTTAAATTAGGCATTCTAAACACCATTAATAAAGTACCTATTATTGTGGGATCAAATGTCGCTCTAAACTACATAACAATCAACATTTCTCTGCTGCTATTTTTCGTTAGCAGCTTAAATATACCCTGTTCAAGTCACCAGCCGTTGCACGTCATAGCTTAAAAGTTACTAAATCAATGACGTGTAATCAGCGTTGTCAAATGTACGTGTTGTCAGATTGACATTTTTAGGTTAGGAACAAATAGATACTGTATACCTATGTAATAATAAAATACAACAACTAATGTAGACATAAACAAAATAAGAGTACTGATAAGTACTTTTAGATTGACTGGTTTTCATTAGCCCAATTGGTAATTATTAGGGTTGGAGAAATAAAGGCTAACATGTATAGATAATTGTTGAACAATGTTTTATTTAAAAGTTGACGTTTCGCCTATCTTATAGGCATAATCATAACTTGATAATTTCTGTAACAATTGTGATGGTTAATATTTGGAAGCAAGTAGGTAGTACTGTTATTATGAGTAAATGTAAATGATCAATTTTTCTTTTGCAACTTGACTATGAGGTGAGAACAAAATGGATGTCATAATATATAAGCATACTTACATGTTAAAAGTATAAAAAAATTTTTTTTTTTTTGATTTATAATTATATGGTGAAGAATTTTAACTCATGCGTTATTAAAGACGCAGTCAATAGGGGAGGGAATTTTTTTACCTCCACAATCATTTATTAATATATTGTTACGTTAAAGTTAAAAATTTTTAAAATACTATAAAATCTGGACACCATCAACGTGCACGTATTCTTGGTAATTCGAGTTAATGTACGCGCAAGCGTCATATTATGAATTTGCAAAATCTTCAAGGCGACTGAATAAAGTATAGAGCTAATACTGGAAGAAAGTATAAGGTGTAAATTTAAGATTTATTTGTTAACGTTAATTAACATGTGATATAGGTTGCTCAAATTTTGGATGTCAGTGCGAAAATTAATGGAATGTTTATTTTTTTTAATTTCAATCATCTCAAGTAGGAGTCTTTTTTGTAAATGTGTTTCTTTATGTAGTATTATTGGGTTTTCATAATTGAACGTGTGTATAGGTTACTGATGCTATGTTCAATTAATGCAGTTTGGGGGTTTTGCGGATTTTGGAGCGAATTTTTAATTGACTTTTTATGTTGTTGGATCCGCTGTTTTAGTTGTTGCTTGGTCTGGCCTATGTATGTTGCAATGCAACTATTGCAATTGAGCTGGTAGACGATATTACTGTTTGTGAAGAGTTGGGTAGGGTCTTTAAGTTTAGTGTAAAGTGTGTTTTTTATAGTATTGTAATTTTTGAAGATTACGGTTAGATTATGTTAGTGTAATGTTTTTTTAAGGTTTTCTGAGAGGTGTTTTATGTAGGGTAAGGTGATGTATTGTGTGAGGGTTGTTGTATGGTGATGATTGAATTCGATGCCAAGGCAGTTGGGTTGTAGGTCGTTAATTTCGTAATGTTTGTTTACAATTGGGGTAATGCTGTTATTATTTTTTTTGATGTGAAGTAAACGATTGTTAATATTTTTGTTGATAAAGTCAAGTGGGTAGTTGTTGTTCATTAGGATTTTTTTAATTATGTTTATGTTGTCTCAACAATATCATAAAGACAACATAAACATAATTAAAAAAATCCTAATGAACAACAACTACCCACTTGACTTTATCAACAAAAATATTAACAATCGTTTACTTTACATCAAAAAAAATAATAACAGCATTACCCCAATTGTAAACAAACATTACGAAATTAACGACCTACAACCCAACTGCCTTGGCATCGAATTCAATCATCACCATACAACAACCCTCACACAATACATCACCTTACCCTACATAAAACACCTCTCAGAAAACCTTAAAAAAACATTACACGAACATAATCTAACCGTAATCTTCAAAAATTACAATACTATAAAAAACACACTTTACACTAAACTTAAAGACCCTACCCAACTCTTCACAAACAGTAATATCGTCTACCAGCTCAATTGCAATAGTTGCATTGCAACATACATAGGCCAGACCAAGCAACAACTAAAACAGCGGATCCAACAACATAAAAAGTCAATTAAAAATTCGCTCCAAAATCCGCAAAACCCCCAAACTGCATTAATTGAACATAGCATCAGTAACCTACACACGTTCAATTATGAAAACCCAATAATACTACATAAAGAAACACATTTACAAAAAAGACTCCTACTTGAGATGATTGAAATTAAAAAAAATAAACATTCCATTAATTTTCGCACTGACATCCAAAATTTGAGCAACCTATATCACATGTTAATTAACGTTAACAAATAAATCTTAAATTTACACCTTATACTTTCTTCCAGTATTAGCTCTATACTTTATTCAGTCGCCTTGAAGATTTTGCAAATTCATAATATGACGCTTGCGCGTACATTAACTCGAATTACCAAGAATACGTGCACGTTGATGGTGTCCAGATTTTATAGTATTTTAAAAATTTTTAACTTTAACGTAACAATATATTAATAAATGATTGTGGAGGTAAAAAAATTCCCTCCCCTATTGACTGCGTCTTTAATAACGCATGAGTTACAATTCTTCACCATATGACTACGTTTACACGCACTTGATTTACGCCGGAGTTATAACTTCGGAGTTATAACTTCGGAGTAAGATGCCGTGTAAACGCTCTTTAACACCGGAACTACTAAACCGGAGTTATAACTCTACACCTGTTGGAAAAGAGGAGTGCACTTATTTAACACCGGAATTTCTGTCAACTCCGGTGTTAAAGTACGTGTAAACAGGTGACTACGATTGTTGCCAACCCAAATAAAATCGCACATGATACTGCGTAAGGTGTATGTCTGTATGTTCATATTGGTTCATATTCAATACGATTACAATTCAATTAAAATGAAAGGCACCTTATAACCTCACTATAAGAAAGAATCTATTTTTTCATTTCATTTCATTTATATATTGGTAAGATTGGTACTACGGCAAATTTATTTCTAAATCGGAGTTATAATTCCTGCTAAACCTCAACGTGTAAACGGTACTGCCTAACAGGAGTTATAACTACCGATGTTATAACTCCGGCGTAAATCAGTGCGTGTAAACGTAGTCTATAATTATAAATCAAAAAAAAAAAAATTTTTTTATACTTTTAACATGTAAGTATGCTTATATATTATGACATCCATTTTGTTCTCACCTCATAGTCAAGTTGCAAAAGAAAAATTGATCATTTACATTTACTCATAATAACAGTACTACCTACTTGCTTCCAAATATTAACCATCACAATTGTTACAGAAATTATCAAGTTATGATTATGCCTATAAGATAGGCGAAACGTCAACTTTTAAATAAAACATTGTTCAACAATTATCTATACATGTTAGCCTTTATTTCTCCAACCCTAATAACTGATAAGTACTGTTTTTAGTAAGGCAATTTAAAAAAAAATAGGTTAAGTGCGTACCGGTGAATTTAACAAAGTAAACAAAACTTGACGTGACAACATCGAGATATTTTATGAGTTTATATTCGCACTACGTTTTAAGTTGTAAGTACGAACTGCAAAGTGTGCGACAAGGATAAAATATGGTCACTAACCCTACACGATTAATGACTTTTAATACCAACTGTACTTACGATGACATTTTGGCCTTAATGCAAATTTTATTAAAGTTGCTTAGTAAATTGTAATTATAGTATTGGTACACGAATAATGACGTGCAACGGCTGGTCACTTGAACAGGGTATACTACAAATATGTGTATAATACATTGGTTTAAGGGGGAGGCTAAGAGTCTTTGATTGAATTCCTTTGAACCCCTTTACAAGTAAGAATCCCACAATATTCCCTTTCTTTAACATCCACCTATATATTAGTTGAAGAAGCGCGGCAGTCTTTCCTCTTTCGTGACATGGAGAAAATAAAAATCTATGCTTTAGTAACAAAAATTTAATTTTTAAAAAGTAAATTACACATTTCATTATTCTTCTTATTGAGCGAGTGAGTTTTTCCAGGGATAACGTATTTATTATATTTAGATTTTCTTATTTGATGCTTGGTGCCTGGAACTCGTTCACTTTTGTAGACGTTGTGCCTGAAACAATTCATATGTGACAACGAACGCAAAATCAAAAGTAAATAGGCCTAATTATAGATTATGTTGTTTTAAGACACTATAGGTACTTACCTATATACAAAATCTGGCTGAGAGAGTCTCATACACAAACTTATGTTAGAGGAAAAGTCTAGATTAGTCTGTAAGCTAAATTTAGGTTCCATTAACACAGTGAATTCTGCTTGTGACTTTACAAAGTCCGTATCTAGACGAATGTAACCATTCACAAATAAGCCAGCTCTAGAACAACATATTTCGAAACACATTATTGTAGTACGTACTTTGGTACCTACTTACGATTTTTCAATTAATGAAACGCCGTTTCTATTCCATAACGATAATTCAACTTTTCCTGAGAGATCAAATGAAGCCGTTCCTTTCAGATCCAATTCACATATGAATCCTGGAGCAAGCCGTAGGTATTGTAAATGACTATAGGGCATTAACAAAGCCTAAAGACAATTTATTCAATATAGCGTTCAAATATAAATGTTCAATACAAAGTCCACACATTATGATCAACACAGTTTTGAACTTTAGTTCAAATTGTCATAATTACCTGGAACGCAGGTGTCATTTCTGTTGCAGTACCTGACCAAACGTGTCCCATTAATTCACCTTGGCCGTTAAAAAAAACAAATGGTCGTATTTGTGCACCCATAACAGTAAGCTCAATACCAGCAGTAATAGTCTCATCTGATTCAGATTCCTCTGCATCACTGGAAATGAGGCCGGAAAGACCACTAGTAAAAATACCCAACTAAAACAGTACGATAATATTTACCTACTGGCAAGTTGATTAGTACACTTACCCGAAGTAGTTCTTGTGTAGCGTCAGCTTTCTCCAAAACAATATCCACTATACCGCGCTTAACAATACCACTTTTAATTTCTTGCATGGCAACTAGAGTTCCGTTGCCCCCATCACCTTCCACGAAGATTCTCTTCAAGGCAGTTGACAATCCTTTTTCACTTAATACTGCATAGTTATTTAATTTGGGATTGCTTCGTATTATCGTCTGAATTTTGTTTTTTAAAACACCATCAGACAGTGACATCATGTTTAATTTCTGCATAAGATACTGTAACACCTCACAGTTTTTGTACTTTGTAGTAAGAAAGAAAATTAATCTCTGTAACAGCGAATCAGAAGGTTTTGCTTCCAGCATTATGTCTAGTGCCAATGTCCTGCTGCTAGTGTCGTGCTTTCTATCCATTTGGAAAAACGTGGTAACAGCTCTTGACAAAACCTCCTCATTCCATTGTGAAGGATGAAATGAGGCAAGTGCTTTCCAAACAAGAACTTGTTCTTTAACAGTACCGTTCTTTAAAACTTCAAGTAATTTTGGTATTGACGTGTTCGATTTGAGATTCTTTAATGCCCTTAAACACGCATACCTTTCCTCATCTTTATTGTAAGATAAACCGTTTAAGATTGTTTCTTCAACTTCTTCATAAATCTGAAACATTTTCAGTTTATCGAATTGTTTAAACACATAACACTCACCTTATAATATTTATCAAAAGCGGGAGAATTTGAAAGTTTATAAGCCATTGTAGCAATTGTCAATAAAAGAGTTTCACGTACTTTATCGGGAAAATTATCAGTTTTCTTGTACCTTTTCAGAAGGTCCCCCAAAATGTGTGGGTTAGATTGAGAAGATGTCGATAATGACCATAAATATCGTTCACTTTGTTCTGCATGACTTTTGTCATCAAAAAATAGTTTCTTCATTGCCGCTTGATGAGACGCGTCCGTTTGAATTATTCCCAGTAAATCGTACAATTGATTTCTATAGTTAAATAGGTACATTATTACCTACGTAAAAGAATGTGTTAAATACGTACAAAATAGCGTTATTCTTTTTATTTCCAAGTGTTTTCATAATATCCTCCTTACTACTACTTCTACCAATAGATATTAAATGTCCGATGACCTTTGAAGATTCTAAAGATCCAATTATTTTCGATTTTAAATTACTTTTACTTTCCTTTACGGCACTTTTAAATGTAACAGTTTCGGAACGTAGTAATTCACGTTCAGTTAATAGCGATTCTTGAGTAAGCAAGAAACTGTTCTTCTCCATTATATTACTTATCACTTCATCAAAATTGTTTCCTATCAGTTGATTTGTCGTGGACGACTCCACTAATACTAATGATTGACGGACCGTAACCTTGTTTCCAATATGTTCTTTAGCTTTCATTACCATTAAGTGCATCTCATCTAGATCTACAGATTTTAAATAGCTTTGATCACTACCTAGCTCATATGTGGCCATTCTACTAGACTCCACTTCAGTATTTAATACCGGATCGGAATTGGAATGGTAAGGAAAATCAGAAGATGAACATGATAATTTCATCTTTGTAAAAGTGTACGGCCCCAATGAAGTATATTTCACATCACAGTTACCGGACGAATCAATCTCGCTTATTTCTTGATCAAGGGTTTGGAACTGTAACATTTTACATTTATATCACCTTGTAAATATAAAGTACCTAACACCTACCTGAAACAGACTAGCGATGCCCTTTTTCAAATTAACTAATGATAGCGGTTCATCTTTTCGTAAGAGGATCTTCTGAATTTTGCCTTTGCTCCAATGAATGAAAAATGGCGAATTTCTAAACGACTCTAATTTTGAAGTGTGCCACATAAAACCATTCGGATTCGGTGAATGTCCTGATCTAATATTTAGTTTAGGTGAAATTAGCTGAAAAAATGAAAAGTATAGGTAAGTTTATATACCTACATTTGAGTATAGATTATGTGTAGGTACCTACATATGTGGATGCTTTACCTTAATTTTAAAAAGATCATTCTCTCATTTTATACAATATATAAATATGGGTAGTTATTAAACGACACGTGGACTTCAATATGTACCCTACATTAGCATATGTAATGGGTGTGCGGTGTAAGTGGCTTGACTTTTGTACGTCATAAGTTGAAAATGACAAGTTCTATAATCTTCAATAGCACCTTATTTACATATACGTATAGTATATGCTTATTTAGTGTTTTATGCACGTGCCAAATCAAAATAGTAATAATAGTCGCGCTTTTAGAACATCTAATCATACGGGTGTAAATGGGTGTTAATCTCTGCCTGGCCATTTCATTTCTGGAAGACTTCCAGAAAGCCACTTTGGTAAGCACTACGCTCATTGGCAGTCAATTATTTATTACTCCGAAGTTAATTCGCAGGTACCTACTCATTTTGTGGAATCCGCGTGGCCTGTGGGTCACGAAGAGGGAAAATACCCAAGTTATTCTGGCAGGACTGGGAATCGTACCCGGCCAATCAGCATCATAGTTTAGCACTCTAGGTTCCAAATCAAAACTATATTAAATGTGTGTTGTTCTGGACGTGCCTATTAATCAGACTAGTACCTACCTACCAAAATTTTGTTACCTAATTAATTGTTTGCGTTATTGATAAACTACAATAAATACGTTAATGTTTCTGTGTTTACAAACATGTAATTTTAAGAATAAAAATACATAAAACAATGTAGAGGAAAGGAAATTGAAGACACAACATGGAAAAATTGGGAACGGCTCTATATTTCTTCCGTTTTGCCAAAGAACGTATTTCCCTCTTCTATTATGGTATTACGTTCTTTGGTTTTGCGATAGACCGTCTACGAAATTATGTTAAAAAGCGACCTAGGCGTTAACACTATAATTGATATTTAAGGGCCAAAAGTGATACGAATGGACGAATTTTGTCGATTCTGACTATTTGAACAAATCTAATTCAAATTCGCAATACATTTGCCAGTGGCGGATTTACCAGCAGGCTGAGTAGGCCAGGGCGTATAGGGCGACAAATCTTAGGGGCGACAAATTTGTGGGTAAAAATGTTTGAAGTTATACTCTAAAACTCTAATACCGCGGTAGAGTGAACATATCGAAGTATTTGCAAGTTTTTCGTAGCTGCACGAGAAAATTTTAGTGATACTTTCAGGGTTAACACATTTCACGTCCTCATTGATAGACTCGTATTCGAATTAGTAGAAAAACGGCAGAAACCCTACATAACAACAGGTTCAATGAAAAGTTTTCATTTCTTATTCTTACCAAAATGAGTGAATTGTCATCATGAACCACTACGGAAAAAGCCCCTTTCTTGAAAGAAATGTATCCTAATGGCTTCGAGACTGACTTAGTTCAAGAATGCATATAGGTACATTTTCAATGCCACCTTTCTTCTGAAAGGATTTTGTTAAAACCCGATTCTGGATCATTGAAAAGTTTATCGTCGTTCCTGTGAAAACAGAATTTGCAAAATGTTTATCAAAACTTCGATATAGTAGTTCGCATGGCTCTATGTACACCCAGCGACAAATTGTTCGGGCGAAAGAAGCTTTTCTTGCTTAAAACGAGTGAAAAATTATCTAAAATCTACCTATTATTACCTAACACCTAAATAAGTCAAGAAAAGCTAAACGCCTTAGCTCTTTCGTACATAGAGTTAGTTTCTTTCGTATATAGAGTCAGAACTAATGAACAAGATTTCGTACGACTAGATAATTGATTTTGCGAATAAAAAATTGCAAAAAGACATTGTAAAACTTTCATAACTTAATTGAATTTCATCGTCATCGTCATCATCAGCCGGATTACCAGATAATTCAATATGTTCATTTAAACTAAGTAAGCGCAATAAAAATTAATTAATTACGTTTACCTCGACGTTTATCGAATGTATTGTATCATGTGTATGTTTATTTGTATCATGTGTAGATGTGTAGGGGAGCTGGGGGGAATTGGAGCCACCTAAGGAAATACTTTCTTTACATTGATAATATTAGCCTTTATTCAAATTTAAATTCATACACTTATAGGAAGATTGACGTATGTCGTTCATTTATATATGACACTTAAAACAAAAAAACTAATTATAATGGAATTTATAAAAGAATTTCAAAAAAATGCATATGGCTCCTATTACCCAATGACGCGGGTAATTGGAGCCACCACTTATTTTAACAATTAATGTAACAATACTGACTAACTAAAACTAAGGCATACAACAAACTAAATCTAAGGAAAAGCTCTAATTATTTTTGGAAAATGCTGGAAATAAGATGACCTCTAGTTTTGTCTGTCCATGCAAAAATCGCAAAGGTATCCTTCAGGGCTCTCCGCTCCCGAACATTCAGAATGTGGCCAAATTCCGCAACTAGTGCACCGATACCACAATTCATCATTTTTGGTTGTTCTCTGCCATGTCCTGGGCATCTGAAGTAAACATTCAAAATTTAAAAATGAGACCACTGAGGAAAAGGGAACTATTGGGGGTAATGGGAGTCAGTGGCTCCAATTACCCCACCGTTCATTTTGTTTTTAAACGGTTAAAATAAAAAAGCAGCATAATTAATCAGAAAATCAGTTGTGATTTAATAAAACTACATACATTTATGAAGCTACCTTGACAAAATAATTTGGATTAGACAAAAACCAGTATTACTTACCACGCCAATAGTTTTCACGTGTCGCTACTACAAATTTACACGAAATTCACTTCAGGCCAGTCAACTAATTAAAACGAACTAATGTAACTTTACGTGATGTCAGTCAGCCAGTAGAGCACAAAGTCAAGGGTTGGCGACGTTGGAAGCTATATTATGGCATTCTAATACGCAATAATAAGGTGGCTCCCATTCCCCACTGGCTCCAATTCCCCCCAGCTCCCCTACCTACACGATTGAGCTGTTATTAGTTAAGAAATATAGCTACCCAAAAACTATTTTTTCTTGTGTAATCTCAAGATTTGAATAGGCGACAAATGTGTAAATCCGCCACTGACATTAATTTGCGTAATTTTACTTATAATGAAGTGCTTGATGTACCTACCTGTTACCTACTGACGCGATATCTTTTATAATTAAATCTCTACGATTAATATTGTTCGAACTGCAACAATAACAGTAATTAAATTTGAAATCTTAAATTTTTCTTTAATAATTAGGTAGATAATAATTCGAAAATCTAATGCGTAGGTAGTATAGGTAGGTACCTATCTATTGTTTAAAATTGATTTCTTCTTCAACATTGCCACTAAGTAATCTATAAATGGAATTTTTTTTACATGGCAAGTACCTACATAAAATTTATAAGGTTGCTCGAAAGTAATAATTTCGCTTCGCTCTTCAAAGTCTTCAATATATGTAAATTCCGCATAACTGTTTATTTATTACCCTTAACAGGATATATTATAAAGCACGAATGGTATGTGTGGTTGTAAATCTTAAGAATTTTAGAAACTACAGTGCAATTGCAAAACTAACTTAAAGAGGATACCTATAATAATTAATGTTTCGCATTTTATACATCTTTAATGGTAACAAATATAAATTTTCATAATCACGAAGAACTTTTCTCTAAAGATCCCTTGTTAAATAGATAACTTAGTGGTCAGTTCAAGGTACCGCCATTGTATAATACAATGGTAGGACCGCGAATTGCTGTGCTATTCAGCTATTCTACAAAGATTGATGCTGTATAATGTGAGTCCGGGTGGCTGTTTAGTAAATTGGGACAAGGGAAATATGCTGTATTGCAATGATTTAAGTAAGATGAAAGATCATACAGTCACTCATACATGGTAGCATTCGTCTATTCCACAAACCACTGTTAAGTGATTTGTGCATCATTCAAAGCTTAGAGCGATAGGAAGAAAAAATTTAACTCATGCCGACCTTGTGTCTGCAGAAAAGTGGATAGTTGATCTCGTGTCCGCTTTAGCAGTTCACACGTGCTAATTTTATAAAACTACAAAAAGTGTAGGTACGTATTTTACGGTGAAAGTTTACCTCGTTGGTAGGAGCTCCATAAAAGCGAACAGAAAGTAATGTTCACAAAATTTACAGGACTTGAAGAAAATGAAAGCTTTAAAAAAATTATGTCCTACAAGATTTCGAGTTGAAAGAATAATTCTACATCAGTAATGAGTATGACAATTCTTAAACAAAATTCACGTAGGTAGTAAAACTGTACTCTGGACTCTTCTTTCGCACTTACTTTCAAGGGCGTACGCAAGGTGGGGCAAGGGGGGGCCAAGGCCCACCCCTGGCTGCAAAAGGAATTGTACTAAATATTAAAATTTATTATTGGTCATATAATTTCAGGAGAAATTAAGCATTTCCTGGCCTTTCTTCTAAATAAATAGTATTTGTACCCAAGGGGAATTGTATGATGCTTAAATTTATTGAAAAGGATTGTGGGGTAATATTAGGCAATAAATATTAAACACGTTTCCAAACAATTTTATTTTTTGGCCCCCCCCCTAGCCAAAAAGCTGCGTACGCCCTTGCTTACTTTGTACATAGCAAACTATTTGAAAACGTTAATATTGTTTCCATTGAATAAATAATTTATTCAATGCAGAGTCGGATTTACCATAAGGCTAGAAAGGCTATAGCCACAGACTGTGGCGGCAAAATTTAGGGGGCGGCAAATGTTGGAGTTAAAAAGATTAAATAATAAAATGATATCTACACAAATTCAATCATAATTCATATGAAAAAATACAATATTTTAACGAAAATTACTGTAGATGAGGGGCGGCAAAATATTTCCAACCTAGAGGCGGCGAATTCGTAAATCCGCCTCTGTGTTTCTAAACATTTACTTACTACAGACTTTAATAAAGCTTGGCAGTATTTTTATGCCGTATTAGTAATCCAATCGCAACTCCATATCGAATTTTAACAATTTTTTTAATGAAGCTGGAACATCAGCAGTCAGCGGATGATAAAATGTTACATTAAAATGATGAAATTTCGTAAAATGATTTAAATATCCTCTGAAGTATTGTTGAACGTTTTTCGTTTGTATTATCGCAATATTTGATAAACACAAGAACAAAAGGCCTTTGGTCCGAGATATGCGTCTGATCTTCCTGAATCGTACCGTATAATCATCGTGAGTTATGTGCATTGATAAAATATTTTCAGAAAAAGGTTTATCGGTTAAGATATCCATGTGGTATAAAAAATGTGTTTTTTCATAATTATGATGTAGTTGAGTTTCGCAGTGGAAGAACAACACATCAACGTGAAGAGTGCCGATCGGACACAGTCAGTGTGCAAAATATCAATCGTGTTAACGATTTGATCATGAAAGATCGTCGACCTACCAGTACCACTAAGCGATTTGTGCAGCGACTTCCTATGTGGTCTTATTTGAACCATTCTAAGCAAATATTTAGGTCTTCAATAAGTGTCCCGAATGCTGACACACTTCAATAAAAATGTCAGCGAATGATTTGTTTTGAAGCCAATTTAGAGCTATTTAGACGAAACCTAAATAGTTTTATTCACCAGTTCGTGATTGTTAATGAAACTTATAGGTTCATATCGTTTCGTGTAGAACCGAAAATGCAAACTACTCGGCAAACTATAGCTGGAAACTGTTAAACCCGTCCGTGAGTGTACCACAGAAGAAAGAAGAGGTAGCTACATTCTGACATGAAATCGTTTTTGATGAGGACAATCCTTCTGGCCATGGGAGTTCGGTAACAATAATGAACGCCATTTGCAGTGCTTGGGTGCACACTAAAATAAGTATAGATAACGCATAAACGCATAGAGCAAAATGATGGTAGGTAGCTACACGTAAACATTATGTTACCTACTATTTCAGTAGAAAATGCAGGAACTTACCTCAACTTCCAATATTCTCTCCAGATTCGTACTTTCCCATACGGATTTCACAATTACAGTTCCCTCAAGTAAAAATCCAACATCCTTGGTACTTCCTTCCTTTTCGCTTAGTAGTACAGTTGTTTGAAAGTCGTACGTCCAACTATGTCCCGACGGAAATATTTCTGTTTCAAATGGTAACGATTCTTTCGCGGATGTAATTACCGCAAATCCATAAAGTATGCACCACCACCGCGAAAATAAAAAGAATAAAAATGGTAAATTCTTCGACATTTTTATGTGTAAAAATTCACATGAGAATTGAGATCCTACACTACACTGTTTCCTACACTGTGGTAACTGCCGAAGTAACGTTCATTGTAGTTTCTGATAAACTTCGCTCCATATGACCAAAGGTCATAATTTATCGGCCGTGAAGTACATTAATTCCCTTGGACTCTAAAATAAAAGTAACATTATACTATTATAGTTAGATACGTAAATATTTGTTGTTCATTATTAATTATGAAGGTATTGTCATATTGTGTTATAATCAAAATTGTGCCAGTAGGTATTTCCATTATTCATTGTGACATTGATGATATCGTTATCTTAAGATCGTGGAGTTTTTAAAAAATTTCAAATGCAAATTTCTATTTTATTAAAGCTCAGTTTGAATAATGCAAATGATTTTAAACTCCTAAAAACTGGTACGTATGATACAATAAATAAATACATTGAATTATGCATTACCTATGTTATGAAAATACACCTTGAATCTGAGATTATTATAAATCTGTGAGAAACATAGGTATAACACGGACGGCACATAAAAAATTAATGTTCTTGGTTAATAAAAATTAGGCACAATAAAACACCCGGTATGTTACTAAATGCAATGGTGCTCGAAAATTAAGTAACTTACTTGAATTGCTTAACGAATTTTTCGATAAGGATAAGAAAAGATTAAGTAAAATAAATTTGATTTAGCAACTGCCAATACTTACGCGATTTGCGCTCGTTCAGTAGCTATCGCAAATAAACAATTTAAAGAAGTTTCAGACACTAGGTATATTGTGCATGTAGTCGTATATATGACCAAAAACGCTTACAAAAAGTGCATAACTGTTGTTGAAAGTTGAAACACAGGTAACCAGAAGATGAAAAGATTCGTGGCCAAACTAAAACATGTACAGTTAGTTTAGAATCACTGACGTGCTTGTTAATTAGCTTCCTTCCCTCTCCACTATAACAATGGTATAAGAGATAATTGACAATAAAAGTGTACACCTATTTAAGAATAGAGAACAATATAATTGTCTAATAAACTTAATACATCTATTTTCTAATTTTTCCTTAGCCTTGACTGTCGGACAAAACCGGTTGATGTTCAATGTCATTACCTTTTGGTCAGCTTGTTGACTCTGCGAATAGACTGTTTTCGTCTATTGAAATTCTAAATCATTTTTTCAATTTTATTTTTATCTCCTTTCGTTTTTGAAAAAGTGAGAAAAACCAAAAATTTTTTCGGTCGGGAAGCGCTAATTTGTCGTGTCATGCAACCACCACAATGACAATCGCTTAAATGCAGATGCACGCATTAATATAATTTCATGCAAAACTATAATGATGTAGAAATCAAAGTTCAAGTTAATAATAAAGATAATATTTTAAAAATGCTCGACATGTCTATCCCGCAATTTCACTTTATGCTTTGGTAATTGAATTGGTATAACCAGAAGCGGACCAATTTGCCGCCCCTAGGCTGGAAGTATTTTTCCGCTCGTCATCTACAATAATTTTCGCTTTTTGTTTCTACTGCTGGTAAACAATATGTATTTAATACACTCACAAACTACAATGAATTTATTTTTATATTTCTTGTTAACTTGAATGATTTCATTGTATTATTTAACTTTTTTAACTCCCGCCCCCCTAAAATTTGCCGTCTTAGGCTATAGCCTTTCTAGTCTTATGGTAAATCCGACTCTGGGTTTCTGGGTATGTATAACCCTTGTTTATGTATAACTCTCGTAAATTTATGTCAATGAGAAGATAAGAACCAGTAAACGAGCTGGCTTGAAAAATTGGCCGATTATTTGCAATAACTCGAACATAAAAAATTCTTCTTGCTTTATTAAATAGCTCTGTAAACACTATTTAAATTACAACTAAAATAGAATGTTACCTCTACCAAACATTGCAACTAGGTACGCAAAATGCGCTTCGTCAATCCGTAGTACCCTTAATTGTTTATATAACAAGGGTAGTACCTACTTTAAAAGAGAAATTACGAAGAGCATTTTATTATCAACAGCACGTTCGTCAAATTTCAACTTTTACTTCCCGAGTACCTACCTACGAAGTAAAAGGGAAGTAGGTACATATTGTATTAGTGTTCCAAAAAAAAATTGACCTATGCAAATGTTTACATATCTTTGCGTTTCTGAATACGTAGATTCAAAAAATGAAAAAAAAAAATTTCGGTCTGTCGTCTGTATAGTCTGTAGTCTGTCCGTACACATTACAATAACGCTCTATACTCAGAAACTATTAAAGTTATCGAAGTGCGGTTTTCGCTAATCGATTGCATTCGGGCCAAGGACGAAAATGCTGATATTACCTTTGATGACGTCACTTCCGGTATAAGTTAAAATGGCGACACTCTTTTTTTATAAGATAAAGTTACAGTTTTTTTAGTTTAAATAAAAGAGTATTTTTTTCTGAATTCAGCAATACCTATATATATTGTGCTATACGTATTTTTTGAAGAAAGTGTTAATACGAGGGAAGTCTCCTGGCAATACATATGCCGTAATTTTTTTATTGTTAAATCAGAAATTGCCAAAGTAGATTGTTGACAGTGATCATTTGAAAAAAGTGATTTTGTGAAAAATGGAAATTAGGTATTCGTGAAGGTTTTCGTTGCAAGACTTTTTACGATTTTCGTAAAACCCAGACTCAAAATGAATAGAATTGCTTCGTTCGTTGGCGCGTACATCAGAGATGAACTCGTCAAGGTCGACCAAAACCGGTCGTGATTCCAAAAAGACATCGATGGCATCTTTTACTTTAGTATATCACAGACTGCAATATATTGCATTTTGCATCAGCAATCAGCAGTTCGAAAGATCTGTTCCCGATGGATTCCGCATAAATTTAAGTGAATTCCAAGAACAGGCTCGTGTTAATTAGTGTAAGGAAATGTTTAAAAAATTCTACCAAAGAACTGGCAAAATCCGGCTCTAACATCTTCACAAGGAAGTAGAAAGGTAAAGGGCCTTCCAGCTCCTCTGCTCTTCTAAAAACACCTCCACATGTCAGAGTCAGTATATCTATGTTAGGTATTTATTACACATTGTAGCATTGAATAAAGCAATGCATTGTAGCACAGATAAAATACACATCTGTGATTGTAGTAAGTATATCCAGTAAGTGGAAAAAGCCAGTGGCGCGAACTACAAAATTTTGCTGGGGGGGGGGGGGCAGGCCCCACGGGCTCTTTTTGGGGAGGGGTGCGTATAAAAATTTTGTTGGGGCGTACACACCACTTTTTTTACAGATGCATGCGCATGAAAACTACGTCAATCTTGTTTTCACTCTCAATTTTAAACAGTTTTGGTTTTCATCATCCTGGTTTATGTCATATTTAATGTGAATTGTATGTAAACTAATCTAATCTACTAATCTTTGTGGAGTCTATACTATACTATACTATATACCTACTATACTTTTTCTACTCCCATACTTTAATCGACTTATTAAGTGTGCTTAGCTTGTATCTAAATGATATTCATTTCGATACAGATTTTCATTATAAAACGAGTCAAATTAGCCAATAGCTGTCAAGCATTTTACTTGATCGCCATAGTTACAGGAGTTGTTGATATTTGTCAAAAATTTTGTTCGTTCATTGCAAGAAGTTGAAAAATGTTATTTGCATTGCATATATTAATAATAACTTGTAATAATGAGTGATAAAAGTAATAGTGATGATGAAATAACGTCAACACCACCCGACATTACGGAAAAAGCTATGGTGGCAACAAATAATTTGTTACCGGAAAAATCGAGAAAAATTTATGAAAAATTTTACAATCAATTTATGGAATGGAGAACTAAAAACAATATTGCTTCGTATTCTGAGAATGTGTTAATTGTTTACTTTGAAGAACTATCAAATAAAATAAAATCGCCAAGCTTATGGACACGCTACTCAATACTTAAGTCTACTCTGAATATTAAAAACCAAATTAATATAGCACAATATCCAAAATTGCACGCGTTATTAAAACGTAAATCAGAAGGGTATAACCGTATAACGGAAAGAAATCTAAAACGTTTTCACCAAATGAAATAAAAACCTTTATTAATGAGGCACCGGACAGTAATTACCTTCTGACAAAAGTAAGTAAGTGAATTGAAATTTGTTACTGATCATAATTTTTTTGATTTACTGTAGGTAGTATTAATTTTTGGTATTATGGGAGCGTGTCGAAGACATGAAATGCATTCGTTGAAATTTAATGATGTGAGTGATTTAAAAACACTCATTTTGGTTACGATACGGGACACAAAAACAAAAACAACAAGGAAGTTTACCATAACAGGCAAATATTATGATGTATGTAAAAAGTACATGGATCTCCGGCCAAAAATCTGTACCACTCAAAATTTTTTTAATAATTATTTCCATGGAAAGTGCACAGTTCAAAACGTGGGCATCAATAAATTTGGCAGTATGGGCAAAACAATAGCTACCTATCTGAACCTCCCAAATCCGCATCTCTACACAGGTCACTGCTTTAGAAGGAGCTCTGCAACAATATTGGTAGATGCTGGTGGCGATATTACTACACTCAAACGGCATGGGGGTTGGAAGTCGACAACCGTCGCTGAGAGCTACATAGATGACTCCATTCAAAATAAAATAAACGTGTCAGAAAAAATATTAAATTCTGTACAAACTAATCAAACGTTGAATACAATTAATATAAATTCTGCAAGTACTAGTAATAATTTTCCCACGGAGGCAATTCCGCAACTTCATTTCAATAATAGAGAACTTGCACGTGTTTTTGTTTATTGCATTAAAAAAAAGTACAAAAAATTACAAAAATTTTGATATATGACATTCCTATATGAGCTTCCAAAAAACTGGTGAAAATTTTGATTGAATTTAACGATTTGAATTGACGCCGAAACGCTGCTAGAACGCGCGCTTTTGGGTGTGACGTCACACGACTCAATTTGTCAAGCGCGTAAAGAAAATGCATTGGAACGATATTGTTTTTAGCCATTGTAGTTACTAGCCCTGTCGCTCTGTTAGAAAAATGCCTTACAAATACTGTGTGATACTTTTGTGTACAAATACAACAGTTAAAACGCCAGATAAAATATGTTTACTCCATAGAAAAGTTACGAAATTTATGGTGTAAAACTATGCGTAGAGAGACATATAAAATGCTCAACATTTTATTCAATTACATAACATTTTGGCAAATTATCACATTGTGCTTTTATATAACCTGATTCCATTGTAAATAATTAACGAACGCCGCTAATAATATCCCTTAAAACCATTTAAAAATAAATGTTTTGGGTAAATTTGCGGAAGTTTGAAGTATTTTATTTGGCGGAGAAGTTACTTTTCATGGCTTGCCAGTGCCTGTATTAAACACAGGCGCGCGATGAAAAGTAGTACTTCTCGACGTTATAATGGTTTCGACAGTTTTCGCCGTCTTACGAATGACGTATACTGTGGCTTCGCGCCAGCTGATTTGTGACATTTAAGATCGTGTGACGTGGACCAACCGTTGGAGTGTATCCGCGCACGTGATATGCTGTTCCCCTTCTTCTATTTTCAACCCTTAATATCTCAATAAATATAAAGTTTTAAATTGAAATAATTAACAACAGCTCTCTATAAACTTGTTACTTACATTATATACCAGATTTATTAATATTCAAGACATGTGCAAGTTCTCTATTGTACCATACATAATATAAATATTGATAAGAAACAGTAGTACCTATAAGTTACATTTTGTTCAAATAAATAAATGTACAATGTTCAATTAAATTTTATAATAATTTTTTTTTAATTAACACAGGTCGTAGAAAAAATAGTGTATGCAACTCTCATGTAATGGCTATTAATACACTCGCACAAGATTTACGACACTCGCCTTCGGCTCGTGTCGTAACTTACCTCGTGCTCGTGTATTAATAGCCATCATTACATGCTCGTTGCATAATATACTAATACATGCTATTGTTTATGCATCAACACTCAACGCATATCAGTATCATGAATCAAAACAATTCCAAGAGCAGCACAGTCACAGTCAGCAGTCTACCGCCGCCGCGCCGCTTAGCTAAACAAATATTATTTCACCGATACAACTTATGCTCGAATGACGAATATTCTAATGTCCTTACATAATAAATTTAATAAATAATACCTAATTAATAATTGTACTTATCACTATGTCACTATTACTACTCGTTTGTTTATCGCAATGGTTTAAGATTTAACGAATTAAGTTGTTAGATGGAATTTAAGATAAGAATGAAAAATGGGGAAGTGCTCCGTTTTTCTGGGATGTGTCACGGCTTGCCTGGGGTGTGCCTGGCACACCTTGCACCCCCTCTAGTTTCGCCACTGGAAAAAGCAAATAGGGTCTTCTGGCAATGTCGTCGCGCTATTGGAAGACTTTGGGCCGAATCACTAGAGGCTGTGTGATTGGACCTATGTTCTGTGATGGAGCAACTGCAACTGCTTATAGAACCGGACTTTCCACAAACACAGCAATTCTCAATCATGTACAAAGACTTGTGTGCTTCGCGTGCACGGTCGAAATGAGAACAAACCCCACACATTCGTCATGAAGCCCCTTCAGAGGCTGCCTCTACTGGATCTCCATGTGGGAAAGCAAGCCATGCTGGCAACCTTGCGCGCGTCTGAAAAGAAAGGGGGTTCAGCGACGACGGTACAAAATGTGTTAGAGGGGGACCTAACATTTTTTCAACTAGAAATTAGAATACTTCACATGTCAATCAATAAAAACCATTTTTTTTCAAAAGTAATGTGTTGTGTACCTACTGCGAGGTTTTAACATTTTCTAAAATGGATTTACGCGATTTATGAAACCGCAGGGGGAGGAGACAGCCCTTTAATAGTGGTACACCTGAAGGAGTAGTTGAATAACAAATGTATGGAGGCACAACACTCCCGAATTATGGGAGAGGTAACCATAAGCAACTGCCCATCTAATCTTAGAGAGGGAATCAGACTTCTTCATCGTCCCTCAATTTAAAATAGGGAAGGAAGAACTATATATATAGATACCACATCTTTCATCTATTACCATTTTGCAAATGGTTACGCATCAAATTTTTGTTAAAATTGTTATTTCATTAATCTATTTAATAATCAGCCCTTCCGGCCTTTGTTTAACATTAGCGAGTTTTTGGATATCGTAAAAGCAAATACGTTAAACACTAAAATCACGTGACTCACTTATGCGCATGAGCAGTACTTACCGTACTACTTTAGCATTTAGCGTAATACGATAAACCAAAGCAAATACTGTATAAGTTTTTAAGTCCCCATTACTGATTCCATTAGAGATTACTTTTTAAGTTCGGTATCGTTAAAAGTGCTTGGAATTATTAAAAGGATTTCATGATTACTTTCAAGCTCTTTCGAAAAGTAATACCACGATTACCAATCACTATTTTGGAAAAGTTCTTGAGACTAAACCAATAGCGATTACTTTTGTAATCAAGAACTCGTGATTATTACCCAGCTTTAATAGTACTACAACACTACAACAAAACACCTCGGACAGAATAAATCTAAGACACGATTGAACAAAGGGGCGCATAATGTACGAGTTAAGAAATGAAACAAAAACAAATAGCGTACTCCTTGACAAGACTTAATAGTAAACAATCGGATTTAAAATAAAAAGCTAAAACGTTAGGGAAAAGTTTACATTGCACTCAGTCGCAGACGAAGATCATAACGAAAAATTAAAATGACCTCTGTAGAATCTTACAAGCAGGAAATGGTATCCCTTTTAAAAAGAAGCGTACAATTCTAAGCGCTCCACAACAACACAAGGTGTACATTAGCAATTTTTAATTCTGCAACAGAAAAACACTTCCAATTAACATTAAAAAAGCAATAGTTGGTGTATGTACCACAATATGGGAAAAATTTTAACAGAAGCAAACAGTTAAGACCAATATTGTTATTACCAACAATTCCACCATCCTTTCATAATAGATGCATATAATAATAAAATAAAATTTATTAACCATTAAATCGAAAATAAAACTGTATACACATGAATTCTTTTAATAATAGAATAGAGAATACTCCTGCAAAAATGAACTGCTTCACATTGTTGCAACATACAATGACAAAAAAGAAATATAAATATGTACTAATAAAAAAATGTATACTAAAGAGAAAAGTAAATAAAAAATTGAAATAAACAGACAAAAAATAAGACAAAAACACGTTTAAACTTCGAAAATCTAATACTTATTTGAAAGACATAGGTAATAAAATATATTTTTACCCTATCAGTCATTTTAGAAGCTGCGCACAAAAATGCTAAATAAGAACTGGGGAAAAATACTATTTGTTTAACATAAAAAAACAACACTAAATACTAACAATTAGATGCAACTTAATAACAAATATAGAAGCAAGAGTAAAACATCAAATGCACATCATCACAAATGTCAATTTAATTTGAGACGTATGTTGAAATTTATAATATTTTGACAGGCAAGATTATTAAATAGATGCATTAGAAGTTTCATTGCATTCTTATTATAATCATTAACAGTCTTTGGTACAATGTCAATTAGTAAAGATAAACTATTTTGTATTTTGGAAAGATTATTGTGCAATTAAAATACATAGGAGGTATATTTGTTTTGCACATCATACCCATTTTAAAATGTACATATAAAAACTAGCACTTCAAAATTAAGGACTAGCCAAACGCCCTGTACCAATATCACAAATATAAAAGGATAAACAAATTACAATTATTCCACTAGCCGTTAGATTGGTAATGTTGATGACATCACAGGTATCGCGATATCTTCCATATTTGGTATTACCAAGACTTTCTGAAACGTAAAATTCAAATTAAACTACTTCAGCACCAGTTAACATCTTTTTCGTGCATTCACTATAAAAGTTGTTAGGGACATCATTACACAACAGACACATCTGCAGTAAATGTAACGACCACAATTTTAACGCCACACTATATTTTTTAACAAATTTGTATTAGTGATTTTAAGCTCTGGCAAGCTTACAAAAAAATTTCAAGGGGTCTTGATTAAGATGAAAGGTCGAAAAGTATATTCATGTACCTACATTTGATCACGCTGATAAAAAGTGCATAAAAAATAAAAGATACGTTATAACTAATTAATACATTTTTCAAGTTCAGGCAAAAATTAAAAATATTAAAACAATAGGTACGACACAAAACATTTATAGTAGAAATAGAAATAAAATTAAAGTAAACAAATACTTGAAAACAAAAAAAATGGGTTTCAGAAAGCCATCATAAATGATAAAATATGAACATGGGGGTCTCTAAGAAACACAGTTAAAAAACAAAAAAATAAGAGAGAAGTGCTACAAAACTCATAATAGAGAAGGACGAGAAAAGTACAAGAATGAATAATGCAAAAAATGATTAATAGCAAACAAATTGTAAGGAGAAGAGATAATATAAGAAAAACCAAAAAACATGAAATAATGAATAGGTACATGGAATATAAGGAATCTAAAGGGGATATCAAAAACTAAGATGATGGCGGATAGAAGAAAATGAAGAAGTAAAACAAGGGATAGGTTTGATGATAAACATATGTAGTCAAAAAGACTACCTAAGCAAAAGAATACATATTAAGTGTAAAATGAAATATGGCCAAAACGAAGATGACAAAAAGGAAAAAGATGAATACTTCACTGAATTACAACAAGAAACAGGTCTTTACACTCTCTCTCCATATACCCCTTAAGAGTTTAAGAGCTATAGTTCGGCCAATGGATCTTTACCGATCTATATGTTCACATACAACGACGTGCGTATCTGTCATTCGACTACTTTATTACTAAAAATAAACAAAGACAAACTGCAAATGTCAGTCAGTTTGTCCTTGTTTGTTTTTAGTAATGAAGTAGGCGAATGACAGATACGCACGTCGTTGTATGTGAACATACATCGGTAAAGATCCATTGGCCGAACTATATGTATTAGTGACACTAATTTCTAGTTGTAGTTTAGCAATTTTAAAACATAGTTTATTTGAAACATTTTTCTCTATATGTAACAACATACATATTATAATTTGTTCTCAGCTTCCTTTTATGATACTCACCTGAAATTCCTGAGTTAACTTTTTCTCTATCCAACGTGTTAATTGCTTAATAAACGAAATATTTCGTTCCCCTACGATGGGCTGTGCTGATAGTCGCAATTGAGGTAATGGTCTAAATCCTATCCAAACTCGATCACTTGGAGGAGGAGGCATATTTAGTACTAATGTACCAACAAAACCTTTAAGTTCAACTTTTAAACTTAAATCAGTGTTGGATACACCTAAAATGACATTAAGTAACTATTATCTGTTACAAGAATTTTTAAAAATACTCTCCCACATCATTAAATTCTTAATAAAATTTTACCTTCCATTGCTTTCTTTATATAACGATTTTCGGCAGCTGCTTGAAAGAATTTTGATTCAGCTATTTTGTCCACCATTTTGAACAACTTTTTGCTGCTATTAGTTGTTGCACTTGATGAAGTATTTGTGTTTGCTTCTGCAACTTTTCCTGTTGACATTACAAAACTTTCACCATCTGAACTACTTTCAGCTGTATCATCAACATCAGAGTACTGCCATTTTGCAAATGAAGGATCTTCACAACTACCAGTGCCTGGTAGCTGTTTTAGCTTCATAAGATTTAATTTAGTCTGCAATTTCAGTACAAGACTTCCATTATATCGAACATCCAAGTCTATCCATAGACCTCGTTGATCTAATGTTGGGTTACTGACATTATGTACTAATGGTGGATTACTACCTGTAATAAAAATTTTCTGAACATTGTACCATTTCCCTAAAGCTTACCTAAAGATAATTCACTAATGCTCAATTGTTCTATGAAGTATGGTAGTTTAATAGAGCTTAATTTGCGCTGTATCCTTAGCTGCAGTTTGTTTGCAAATGTCGGATCGCGAGTACAATCAAATAAAATTCTGCTAATTATAGAATTTATCCATGCTACGTTAGCGCTAGATTTAATATTAGTGTCCGGTTTAGAATTGTCGTACAACTGCAAATGCACAGGATGATTAACAACATTTATTAATTGTTAAGTCATACTTTTTGATATCTATTCATATATTTAAGGTACTCTTGTTCGTCCCATACGTTGCTCAACTTAGCTTCAGGTTTTTGAGAATCTGTTTGATCACTAAAACCTGCTTCTCTGTGGGTAGCAGTAACAAATCGTCGATACCAGTCTTCCTTTTCTCTATCAGTACGAGCAAATAAATATATATGTGTTTCTGCCAGACCAACCTATTTAACCAAATTATTTTTTTATAATTGCCTTATCAGCTACATACTTCTGACACAAAAGTGGTCCAATCCATACTCAAAGATTCTTCATCTTGTTCGTCATCGGCCATACATATTTCTTTAAAAATATCATCTTCGTCGTCTTCTTCACCATTTTCTTCACCTTCTTCCCCAATTTTACACTAGAAAATTTTAAATAGGTACTATGTACTTAAAATGGCTAATTAATAAAATAATAAGTACTTACAGGAGGATCTATAGATTCTAAAGT
This sequence comes from Pyrocoelia pectoralis, assembly GCA_036250285.1. Lineage (NCBI taxonomy): Eukaryota > Metazoa > Arthropoda > Insecta > Coleoptera > Lampyridae > Pyrocoelia > Pyrocoelia pectoralis. The sequence continues at coordinate 18,371,850 of CM070080.1, read as the reverse complement.
CGCATTTTCAGATTCATTATCCAAATTCAATTCCTCTTCTGTTAGTTTGCTAAATATTTGTGTCTAAAATTGGTACATCAAGTTACTCAATTTTTTAAAAGGGTACTTTAAAATTGCCTACTTGTGCAACAGCTTCTTTTTTGCATATTTTGGGTTTTTTATCTATCTCATTTTCATCTTTAATTTTATTTTTTTGTCCATCTTCTAAATCGGAAGCATCAGTTGAATTTAAGTTTAAATTTTCTTTATTAATTGTAATACAAATAGGATACTTCTTACTCCAGTGTCTACAAAGAAGTAATTAAAGTGGTCACTGAACTAACATTTTAAGAGTCGTTTGACACTACACAGTTTTTGTACAGAAAATTGTATAATAATGAAGAAAACTACTTATAAGTGCAAAAATTGATACTGAAAATGGTATAATTTTTTGGAAAAATTAATAGATCTAACTGCCATTAAGATTGGAAAAAAGGGAAAAACACATGGTGTCTATAATGTTGAACAAGTTGCTAACAGGGTAAAGGTAAAACTGTCTTCTAGACCAACCACTACCAATAACTAATCCTTAAGTAAATCAAACTAAAGATGGGGTTTGTTAATGACGAACCTATGTTATATGTATACACAATACGGGATTATCTTATTGGCAACTGTAATTATTGCTTACAACCACTATAGTGGAATTCAACCTGAGTATGCAGTGTAGGCTTGTTATGGCAATGCATTGTAAATTGGAAGATCACCCTCAGTTCAGTAGCTCTGCAGTTATTGCATTTCACTAGAGTCGGTACGTTTGGAAAGGCTGACACGCCTCGCCATAAGACCAACACTGCATACTCGGGTTGAATTCCAAAATAATGATGATGATACATAGTGTCAAATGATTCTAATTCATATCTTGAAATTTATATACATATCTATCTCTGTTTCTCTATTGGGAACATGATTACCTTCGCTTATTGATACCTATTGGTAATAGGCTCACATGAGCTCCTAATAAATTATAAATCCTATGTCCAGAAAACACAATATGTTTATGTTTAGGTTCATTCCACAATGCTCGTTTTGACACTTTAGCCTTAGTATGACTTATTCTTAACAAGTTCCCTTGTAGCCTGATATAAACGGACTGTGTCTGTGAAATATGGTACGTTTGAGGATTGTATACATCTGGATATTCATTCATCCAACCCTATTAAAATAGAAGTAAATTAAATGGGTTTGCGTTCATCATACATTTCAGCATAACGTCATCTTATTTAACTGAAGCTATACATGTGTGTACAACATCAATACCATAAGTGAACAATAAAGGAATAAACAGCAGAATACCTCCACTTTAGTAATTGGATGATACTCTTTCACGGCGGGTACTTCAAATATAGCTTGTTCTGGTGAATCTGCACTAACAAATGTTTCACAAAGGCTCGTCTTTTCTGCAGCAAATTCAAAATATTTATTATAAGTTTTATTGTAAACTACCATAACTAATATTCCAGACAAAAATCCATAAATATAAAAAGGAATTATGGAAAATAGATGGCAAAAGAAACACACCAACACTGCTATTACATATCTAAAACTGTATAAAAAATTTAAGAAATTATGTTACAGTTTAACAACTCACTGATACAGTCTATTAAATAAGGAAGCGTTTGATTCGGTAGTTCTTAGGTCAACAAAACCTTGAGGTTCAAAATATGTACGGTTTGAGTTTTCTTTAAATTGGGTATGTTTGATATTTGCGCCGGATATAGGTAAAACTTTTATTTTGTTTCCTTCTTGAACTTCTATGTTTTCTATATGATCTACTATTCTCAGCAATACTCCTTCACAGTCTTCATTAACTTGATTAAAATGTATATCGTTTATTCTATTCCCATCAATGTTAGAACCATTAACTACTTGGGGGTGAACATCTTCTAATGCCTCAACACCACTTTCAACATCCAAATTTTCATGGGATGTTTTATGATTCATTGGTATATTTGGTTTTGATCCTGTTGTAATTTCATATAATTCCGAAAGACTTGCAATATTAATATTTTCATCTTTTGAATTTTTTTTCCTTTTGTATCTATAATGTTTTTTATCATTACGGACGACTTCCTTTGGTTTTTTATCTTTTTCAATGGATGGGGTTTCATCATCCGTGGACATTTCAACACCTATTGGTAACATTAAGATTAAAATCATACATAATAATGAAGCTACAGTACATACCCTCAGTTGTCGAAACACCACAAGTTCGAGATAAGCTGCTCTCTGATAAATCGTCAGAATCAGATAGACTAGATGTATCTTTGTCTTTGGTATCCTTAGGTTTTCTTGTTAAACTTTCAGCTTCCTGGTTTCTTTGTTTTATTTCCTCTACACTCTTAGTGATTTTGCCCTAAAATGAAAAATATGTATGTTTATGCAACTAATTGTATTTCGCCACAATAATTATGAAATTTATAATGTAACATTAGCTACCTTCCGAGTTTGCTCTTTGTATGTTATTGAAAGCAAAGAAATCCGAGCTATAGCACTTCCAAGGCTCCCTTTCAAATAATTTAATTTGAATATTTAATCAAGTTATTTAAAAAGTGATATTAATAATAAAGTTTGTATTTTCTATTAGAAAATGTGTTAACGGCCAAATATGAACTGTGAATCTCAATAAATAAAAGAGTAAACACGATTCTTTCACCAACTGTAGCAAGTAATTATGTATAGGAATCTAATAACAAGAATATTTAAAGACTTGCAACCAAATAAATAGACTTAAAATAGTTTGCCTGTATAATCAGAAGAAAACACATGGACCTACATGATAATTAGATTCATGACCTTGCTTACCTTTATTTCTGTAAAAAATTTCCAACGATCAGATGGTGGTGATGAATCTTGTGTAACCAATGATGTATCTATACTTGTACATCTTTTTCCTAGACGTGGCAAATAACGTAACGGACTAGTATCAGAATCTGCTGTTCCTATAATCAATATCATAAAATTGGGTCTTTCAATTTGTTGCTCTGTTGTGGGTAATGAAATACATAAATGTTATTTCTATAGTACAAACAGCAAAATAAGAAAGCATGGAATTAGTATTGCACACAAAAGGTAGGTTTACCAATATGGCGATAAAAATGATTTGAATTTTTTTTTAACCAAACTTCAAAGTGAAAACTTGACAAGCACTTTACCCATTAAAACAGAACACAAAAGATGAACACAGGACTATAAAACTTTTTTAACATCACAATATTGTCATAAATTACGTTCACCAAGATGACTATGTCAGTCAAATATTTAGATTTTAGACTAAGCTCATGCATATATCATGAAGATATCTTTTCATTGTTTATCGTAAATTTCCTTTTACCATTATTAGATAACACACATTTTTTAAGTAAATATTAATTTTGAAAATGGCAAATAGTTAATAACATGCCTCTATTGTATTAAATTACTTTGATGAACGTACCAATAAACAGAATGTGCCTATAATTGCAATATCTACACGTTAAGTATATTAGAATATCAAAAATCATATTGTATTATAGTTTATTAATTAGGTGTTGATTACTGTTTGAAATTAACCGATTAATCGATTTTTTAAATAATCACTGATGAAAGGAAAGACTAAGGAACAGCTAACTAAGAGTTTACAACACATCACTGACAATAACTGCAGATAATGCAAAGTAATTGATATTTGATTAATCGCAAAAATCGATTATTTTCAGTACCTAATTGATTATTGATTGTTCAAACAATTTGTCAGTAATAAACTGCTTGAGCTAATCATGACTCAAAAAGCATCTATGAAAGTCAACAATGTAATACACAACACTCCAACTCCAAACAATGTAGGACTGCATTGTGAACCAATAAAACTAAAATATAAGATATACGTTATTTGTCCAATGTGTCTTGCAACAATTCTAACGGTTTATACTTGCACTCACGACAAAGTAAAGTACTAGTTGCTGATAAATACTGTACAGTGTACAAGCATTACACTATGAGAAACATTCAACACAGAAAAATTACTTTATTGTGCTATCCTGAGAATCGTTGCAATTTAACTTTCGATGTCTAGAATTTTTTAATGGCATCTTACAGGTCATTCATTGCTCACTTAGAAAGGTTAAAGTATATTGACTTTTCTTTCCCTTGTTTAAATATTTGAAAGATAGGTTAGCTTTATGTTTTTGTGGGATATTATGTAAATCGCATTTTTGACAATAGTACTAACTACATCTTGTGTAACTTAGTTTCATTGCAAGTTGAATTTCATGTGAAGGCTTCTTAGAAAACTCATGAAAAACATAAATATAATTTTAGATAATAGGTTATACTTTTCATTAAACAAGCCTTAATAGATCGGGGAATGTGCAAAACTTCAATGCAATAGCGAGAGTCTATGCAGTCTTAATGTACCTGAATATTTAAACCACCATAAAAACAACTAAACTAAACTACACAAATTGAGCACCAATGCAATTACAATCAAATACTTCAGAAAATCAACAGACGATAAGGTGAAAGCATAGGTATCAGTTACTTGCCAACACGCTGGGCACACGATCTACATGACATAAGCTTCCCAGCTTCCATTGCATCTGTCCACCTGTTACGGACTAAAGTACACATGTCGAAGACTATTGCTTTTTGTAGTTGAATGCAGGTATTTTACCATAATTCCTTTGTTTATAATTTTATATAATACCTACTTATAGTTAGCTAATACTTATGGATGATCGAAATTCGTGACTATACCAACCTGTGGTATAAAGTTCCAGGAAATTGTAATTGTACTGAAAACTATTTCCCTTTAATATTATATGAATCAATAATATAATCTGGCCCTCTGGTACTCGTCTCCAAAAACTGCCCAACTATGAGTAGGTAGGTATATATAAACAAGGACAACTCTATTTGATTTATGTACTGATGAAGCGGTATTACTGCTGTAGATGAGAGGACTATTGGTATTGTGCATACATGTTTTTGATGCCACATTTGCATTATTTCTTCTGTCAGTGATTGACATTTATTTAAATTCTTGCTTACTTTCTCTTGAATGTGGTTGCTGTTGGGTATGGTGATAGATATTAAATACATGTAGATTTTGTAGGTTTGATGAACAGTTCGGTCTGTGATGATTTCTCTATTCCAGTACAATTTTACAAGATTATTTTGTAACACCTTCAATGGCATATCTAATGTAAAAAAACCGGTAGGTAGTAATTTGAGAAAAAGTTGTCCGGAGAAAAAGTTGTAAAAAAACATTTTTTACTAGCAGGATGTAATTGCATATTTGAACGTAGTTTTTAGTTCTGATTAACTTTTTTTAATAACAATTTTCGATATTGTCAAAAATAAAGGTAGGTACTTTACTCTTGAGCAAAATTCATATTTTTTGACAAACCGCGTACACGACTGAAAAAATTTAATATCTGATGATTGTATTTTAGATTTTAGAACATGCAGAGCTTTTTATAAAGAATAACTTTTTTTCGTAAAATTAATAATAAAAAAGTTTCCCATATGTTGCCAACTTAACTACATAGACACACTGTATGTAATACAAGGTTTGATGTTAAATTAATTTATATTTTATTTCTAGTTTTTTGTGTATTATTTTACAGATATCTGTCTGTGTAATCTGTTGGCGCCAAGATGTAGTCTATCTCTATGGTTTCTGGGGTTTAATTACACACGCAACATCGGCCAGTTGTTCCCAATGTTAATAAGATGGGTAACGTTTTATGAAGTGGCGACCTGTTTGCTTTTCGAATGAAGTATGTTCTACTGATGAATGAATGTGGTGCAAACTACATTGATTGAATGTTGTTCGGGTGAGTGTGTTGAAGCAGTCTAAATCGGTGTCACTCCAGTTTATTATACAAAATGAAAATGTATGTGTTAACTGCTTTTTCTTTGTTTCTTGCTGATTGTTCTGCTTTGAGAATTCTGTTAATATGTGGATGGCAATATGTTATAATTTTTGGTTATAAAATTGACATAAATCTACTCAGTAGAGTAAAATTTTTATGAGAACTACATGATGTCATACAATTCTCGCTACAAAAATTGTTCAAAACAAGCAAATACAACAATAATCACAAAAACTTTTTATGCGCAAAAACAAACCAAATTTGTCAAAGTATTGTACTTCCCTACAATTTTCAAAATGGCATCGTCAAACGAAGATATTGGTGTCTGAACATTATGATATCATAAAAATTTTACTCTAAGTACATTATTGTCTAAAAAGTTTGATGATTCTCCCATAAGATTATTAGTTGTTATTGAGAAATATGAGAAAAATAAAAGGTTCAGTTCACAAGATTGGCATTAATATAGTCACGGCAATCTAAAGCGTTGCACGTGACATATGACGTAAAAACAGTACCAATGTAATACTAATTTTTCGGCTTGTCATTAAAGGTAATATTCTAGGGTAAAATAATTCTACAAGTTGGCAACATCATAAATAAAATTACAATGTTGCAACCAAGGACATCTGTCCATTTCGTATTTTATTCTATTTCGTTTTAATCCATATGACAACACTGTTGACATGTATATCATACTCGTGACGTGCAACGCTTTTTGCTTTGCCCCAACTTTACTATAATTACCAATGAGTCATTATGTTATTTCTCGTTCAGAATTATGTGCACTCCCTTACGTTTTTAATATACGCAACTGTGAAAAGCTAGGATTAAGTATATTAGATACATACTTACCTGAAGATTTACTTTTTTCATTGTGTAACTTTTCAATTGGTTCATCCTCACTTTGATACAATTCTTCTATTTCTTCAGCATTAGCATTAAAACGAATAGCAATGGAAGGAACTGACGTATTCATAGCTTTTCCTAAACAAATAATAAGTGCGTTAGCGATTGTCGTAATGGAATACTTAGGATGCATAACACAATCCTTTGTTCTATCATCACAAAAAGCAAACCTATTCTACACAATGCTTCGATTGCAACACATACATAAATACAAAAGAAGTTAGGAAACAACACACGAGACAAGTACCTTTTACCTTTTATCATCCCTAGAGTAATTTTACTATTCTCCTTCGATTTACTCATTGTTAAAGAGGAATGGGATTACTAGGTGATCATTGAAGGTACGGTTAATCAGAGAGAATGAAATTATCTGAAATTGAGGATATTTTGTATCTTGAAATACCAAAACGTTTATTTGGCGAATGTGCTTACCTTTGTTGATTTTGATTTGAAGTACACACCCAATTCAAATTTTTAACGTTTTAAAATAGAGAATTACAAAACCAACTTCTTTGTTGTGTATATTTATTATGTCTTTTTTTATAAAAAATATGGAAACTTCTGAGTTGACAAGTGCCTCAGCTGAGCTCACAAAACACTTTTTAATTTGCTAAAGGTACGCTCATGTAAAGACAAAGTGCTGCTAAAGGCGTATTTACATTTTCATGTGTAGTGTTGACTGATCACAAACTAAGAAAGTCCTAGTGGTTTGTGGTCCTATCTCGTGATATTCATGAGGTCAGAGGTGTTTTCTTTTTGCATTTTGTGGTAGCTTTAAGCATTGTATTTATATGTTAAAGTCAGCTCTGTCAATACACACCATTCGTTTTATAAAAATAATTTGGCTCAGTTCGCAATAACCCTATTCGTTTTAAAAGCTTTATTTAAGTTTTATATTAACCTGAGGCAGAAATGTCTACATGACGCAAGGCACTTTAATCACGTGATGATTGTAACTTTACCTAACCCTGTGGCGATGCAAAAAGAAAACATTTATGATGTAAGAATACGTGATATTTATAACATTACAATTGCAGGAAAAGATGAGCATTTTTCAATAACAAATGAGCATAATTTCACCTCTGCGTAGAAATAATAATCTCACTATTTTAATCACGTGACAGTGTTCCCGCAGTATACCGGCGAGAATAATAAGAAATCTTTTTCAGGGATTTGCTTAAATGAATGTGCTCAGTGGTGATATTCAGCCATCTAACCTATGTATTCAGCGGGACGCACGGGTACGGCCCACTGAACCGGTTGTTAAACTAAGCGACACACACGCAATTGAAACGAAAACTGGACTGAAAACGCGTTTTTAAGATTTAAAGAAATAACTTTTATAGAGCCATCTTTGACCGTGCCCAACTTTACTTTATAACTGGCATCAGCATGCTCATTTACCGACCTGTCAGTGAGTTGGTGCCCAGACTAGGATTATGGCCTTAGACCATATACTAATGGACTGCTAATGCAACGTTTAAAAACACGACGGAACCTTAAAGGATGCGCAATACTGCTCTCTCGCTCAGGCTGCAGTAATATGGGGAAACCTTGAAGGATGCATAATACTTCTCTCTCGCTTGCAAGCAGGTCAACTTTTTAAACATAATAAAACATTGCTTAAGGCGTCTCTATACATAGGGTAGGCAACACACCATGCAATTGGAAAAAGTGCAATCTTTTGACCAGGATTACAGCTCTAAAATTGAACTTGAAAAAATTTTAAGGTCGGGAATATATTCCTTAGGTACCATAATCAAATTTTGCCTTAGAATTTTGTTTGAAAAAAAACAAAAATTTGAAAAAAATTATTTTATCATCTATTTTAAGAGATATTTTCCAAACGACAGTAAATATCCGAAAATTAAATTCTACGGACAAATTCTACAGTGCTTAAAAACCATATTTCGTTTAACAATCGTTTCCAACGGCAACGGTTAAGTTATAACTGTAATCCTGGTCAAAAATTTTTTTTAATATAAATTTTATGTACAAAAATTTTACCAACGAAAATTTCGTAAATGCCCCGGGCCACAGAGGTCAGGTAGTGGAATTATACTTCTAAGGAGATTATACAGACAAAAGAAAAGTACCTGTTTAATGATCCTGTTACAAAGATGCAAATTGACAAATAAATATTGCGTAACCAGGGTTATTTCCGACGTAAATTTAAAAAACGCTATAGACAAATTGCAAAAAGACATTATTTTTTTTATTAAATTTTATTTTAATTAATATAAACATCACAAATCTTGAGTTGATGTTTTAAATTTTTTTTGAAAAAAGTGCGTGGTTGTCAGTTTTATAAATTTAACGTACCTTTTTTTGGTAGTAGTAATTCCAGGGGGGGTCAACTGCCCTACCCTGACCCTCCTAAATGACGCCCCTGGTATTCCACCTTTAGTGTAGACTACAAAGTAGCATATATTTCTTTTGGTTATGTGCAATAGACCCTGTACTTAGTAAAAATAATTGTCATTTTGTAGTATCCACAGTTGGGTTACCTATATTTTAGAGATCCGACAACATGTACAAAAAGCTGAAAAGTAGTGGCAACGTCGATACTTTTGTTTTACTGTAGGTCCCTCTGGCGGAGGAGATTTGGTGTAAGGCGGGCTTCCTAACGTTAACTTTGAAATCATCTGATTTGAAACCGCGAAGTAGTAAAGATCGTTTCATTTGTTTTTATTTTTGGTGACTCCATTTTAGTGCTTTCTGCAGGTGAAACGTTTTTGATTAATACATTTATATCTGTCTAATTGAATTGCATTGTGTGTTATTATAAATTGGTCTTCCCCTGAATTTGCATTACCTCGCTTTTCAACGGAGTATCCAATTAATTTGAATCTCACATTGGGAGCGTTCGTTGATTATTTTGATGTCGCGTGTGTAGTAGAACCATCTATGTATTCCATTTGCTTTCATATAGAAATATGTGTTTGAACTCATGGCATTTCCGACATTTAATCTAATATGTGTGTAGTTAGCAAAAATATGAAAACAAAACAAATGACAAAAAAATATGAATACCTTAAAACCAGACAGTCGCAATTGGGGAATACCCACGGCTGATTCTGACTTCGATATTATTATGATTATGTGTGTAGTTAGCAAATGTATTATGATTTTTCCTATTTATTTGTGTTTTATGATTAATTGGGGGACATTCCAAATGAGTTCAAATTGAATATTATGTATTAAATATTTGTGGATAAACAGAAAAGGTGGGTCTATTGTACTCGAAACCCTGACTAACTGTACCCTTTGTGTATTTTTACCTGAAGTTGAACCCTTTTGTAACTTGTGCACATTCTATCTATTTAAACTCTCATGACCCTTTTATGTTGATATGCAATGATTGCAATGTATTTTATTTGGTTTTGATTGTTTAATTTAATGTAATGTAATTTTCTTTGTCTCACCATGTGTACATGTCGTTTCTCAATAAGAGCCACACACTTGTGGGAAGCTTAAATTTAGTTGCAAACTTACTCCCTCATGTATGTAAGCGCCTTGATGGATGTAACACTAACGATGTCTTTTTTCGCCCGTGTAGAGTTGGATGTTGGGCTGTATTAACAAAAGCTAGCAACATTCTTCTCGAAATTCAACTCTAGCCGATTAAGTTCGCAACCAGGACAGTCGGTACCTTTCGGGGGGGCCCGAATAACTAACTTCTTACATGTGTTTATATATGTTTTGTGTACGTGGTAGTTGACGAACCAGGAGGGAGTATAAGTAGTGGGTAGTTCCGTTTGTGGCCTTGAGTACCGAGTGTACATTGGTTTTGCTTTGTATTACTTATATAACTGAATTCGATATTTATTGTGCCATATAAACCATTGCTGCATAAAGTATTTAAAGGTGACCGAAGAGTATCAACAATGAAATAATTGTAAATGTTTTGTCTTGATATTATTTAACAGTCTTGCTGCTATAATTTTGTATTTGAATTGATGTCATGTATGTAATTATGTCAAAGGAGGAGTTTTTTTTGTGTTCGCACTTTTTCTCCTCCGAATCGTCGAAACTGTCAATAAATGAATTATTTTGGTACAGTTAATGTTGGTTTTGTTTCTCCTTCCCGATCATAGTTCACGACCAGTATATTCGAACCTATTATACGATAGAGGGCCTGCCAGACGATCACGAGCTTCTGTCATTTTGGGGTTGGTTTGTTTTAGAGGGAAAGTTTAAATTTTGTCGGCCATGTTTAGGGGTTTCCCGCTCCTTTTGAAGTTTACTAACGTAAGGGGGTGAAGTTAGCTTCTTCGTAAATTTTAGTTTAGTTAAGAGGACTAGGGGGGTACATTACAATTTTGTTTCAAAGTGAGCTTATTATTATTACTACATTTACAGTACCTATTCTAATTTACCCTTCAAATATGCTTCAATAGGATGCAAATTGGCGCTTTTCTCAGAACATTTAATTTCAACAATGGCAGTTTTTCCTACTAAGCCGCCTGGAGAACAACCCAGAAATGGTAATTCTTCATCTATCTATAATAGGCCTGATTTTTTAACAACTACCTACTGAGCATTGGGATTAAAATGAACTGAATTGCTGTATCTTCATGTTGCAAACCAAACCATGTAGAACTATTTCCTTTAAACGTATGTACTACATACATAATAGTGCCGCAACGGTTTTTGCCGTAGGTGTTGTTTTTCTTAATTTACAAAGTTTTCCAAAATTAGAAGCAGTAATGCGTTTCTTGCGTTCTGGTTTCCATAAATCACTCTGTAACTGAAGAGTTGTTGCTTTGCTGAGTGCACATCTATCTATACTGTCTAAATTTTTCAAGAATTTCTTGCATAATTTTTTCATAAAGCTCCGCATAATTTTTTCATAAAGCTCCACATTCATGTCCGATAATAGCTTACATTTCACAGTCAAAATAATATTTTTTACCACAATGAAACGTAACTTACATATGATTAGTGAACCTCTTATATAAAATATAATATACATATGTATACAGGGTCCTGCACCTCACCTCCCGTCTTCTGTAGCTCCGTTATTAATTAAGTTAGGTTTTTGAAATTTTGCAGACGTTTCCTGTACCCCAGATTATATTTCAGGAAAATATTTTTGATTATACAGGGTGTCCCAACAAAGTGTGACACCATAATGATATATTTTTTTAAATTACATGCTTTACTTTTTTTTACTTATTTGGTCGTCTTTTATGCTTGCCTACATATTCCTAAAATTCTATTGAAATCGGTTGGATGAAACCAGAGAAAAAAAATAAAAACGAAAAAATGTCGGTTTTGCATCACTGGTTTTAAAAATGAATAAAAAACGCAAATAGTACCTGGTTAATGAAATTTTACGACACGCTCATTAAATAAAGTCTAGTAGTCTCGTTTACCAAGTTTCATTGATCCAAATTATACAGGGTGATCAAAATCTAGTGTCAAACTTCTCAAACTTTAAAGCACTTTATCTTTCTTATTTTAAATTGCAACCCCTACATATTTTGATGTCATTCGATGCGGAATTGAAAAACAAACATTTTTTTCTAATACATCTCTATGGCAATTCCTAATATTGTAAAAGTTATTCAAGAAAAAGTCATTTTATCAATTATTGCAATACCCATTTTAATTGATAAAAATCGAAGGCGCCTTTGAAAGACAATTTATTAACACACCATGTTTTATGATCACAATTATCTCTAAAGTCTTAAGGTTATCTACTAGAATTTACGTTCGATATGTCTTCCGTTTCCTTCAAGGCACAAACGAAGACGAGTATGAAATGATGTTGCCAATCTTTTTAAAAGGTCGGGTGTAATGCTTTGAAATGCGTTCAGGATTCTTTGCTGCATGTTTTCTGGTGTGATAAACGATTTCCTTAACGTAACCCCGCAAAAAGAAATCTAATTTAATTAAGTCGGGTGATCGAGGAGGCCAAGCAATTGATCCTCCTCTTCTAATCCACTGATTGGGGAAGGCTGTGTTAAGATCATCCCTGACTTCTAATGAATAGTGTGCTGGAGCTCCATCGTGTTGCAGCCACATTCCATTTCTCACAGCTATTGGCAAATTTTGAAATAAATTTGGCAATTGATTTTAAAAAAAATCCAGATCCATATTGGTCCATTCAAATGTCCGTTAAAAAAGTGAGGACCAATAACATGTTCACCAATAACCCCCCCCCCCCACAAATTGTTTTTCAAAGGCGCCTTCGATTTTTATCAATTAAAATGGCTAATGCAATAATTAATTGATAAAATGACTTTTTCTTGAATAACTTTTACAATGTTAGGAATTGCCATAGAGATGTATTAGAAAAAAAATTTGTTTTTTAATTCCGCATCGAATGACATCAAAATATGTAGGGGTTGCAATTTAAAATAAGAAAGATAAAGTGGTTTAAAGTTTGAGAAGTTTGACACTAGATTTTGATCGCCCTGTATAATTTGGATCAATGAAACTTGGTAAATGAGACTACTAGACTTTATTTAATGAGCGTGTCGTAAAATTTCATTAACCAGGTACTATTTGCGTTTTTTATTAATTTTTAAAACCAGTGATGCAAAACCGACATTTTTTCGTTTTTATTTTTTTTCTCTGGTTTCATCAAACCGATTTCAATAGAATTTTAGGAATATGTAGGTAAGCATAAAACACGACCAAATAAGTAAAAAAAAGTAAAGCATGTAATTTAAAAAAATATATCATTATGGCGGCACACTTTGTTGGGACACCCTGTATAATCAAAAATATTTTCCTGAGATATAATCTGAGGTACAGGAAACGTCTGCAAAATATCAAAAACCTAACTTAATTAATAACGGAGCTACAGAAGACGGGAGGTGAGGTGCAGGACCCTGTATATACCATTAATGGGATTTTTTTGTTAATTATATCTAATACGATTTACGAATTCAATTTTAATGGAATTTTAGCGCATTTTAAAGTAAAATACTTTAGAATCAATTAAATTAATATACCCTGTTCAAGTCACCAGCCGTTGCACGTCATAGCTTAAAACTTACTAAATCAATGACGTGTAATCAGCGTTGTCAAATGTACGTGTTGTCAGATTGATATTTTTAGGTTAGGAACAAATAGATACTGTATACCTATGTAATAATAAAATACAACAACTAATGTAGACATAAACAAAATAAGAGTAGGTACTGATAAGTACTGTTTTTAGTAAGGCAATTTTAAAAAAAATAGCTTAAGGGCGTACCGGTGAATTTAACAAAGTAAACAAAACTTGACGTGACAACATCGAGATATTTTATGAGTTTATATTCGCACTACGTTTTAAGTTGTAAGTACGAACTGCAAAGTCTGCGACAAGGATAAAATATGGTCGCTAACCCTACACGATTAATGACTTTTAATACCAACTGTACTTACGATGACATTTTGGCTTTAATGCAAATTTTATTAAAGTTGTTTAGTAAATTATAATTATAGTATTGGTACACGAATAATGACGTGCAACGGCTGGTCACTTGAACAGGGTTATAGGTAGGTTTGTTTGTCCAAGTACCTACAGAAATAATGAAAATTATATCAGTGCATTTATTTTTTATTTAGAATGTGTGGTTAATTGTTATAATTATTCTTAAACATTGTCAAAGTTTATTTTGTTTTGTATTTTATTAATTATTCCATACTAAATCAAATTGTTTATAGTGTTTTCCGAATTTTCAAATAATTATTCTTTTGTGGTTCTTCGACGCACATAATATGCGTACTATAATAGGTACCTATTTTAATTTTAGTAGTCCAACATACTAAAATAAATTAAAAGGTAGTCTAATCTGCGGGAATTCCAAGAAAATATAAAAGTTATAGGTATAACTAAACAATGTAAAATCTATATGAAACTTCCAAGTACATTTAGGTAAATTACGCATAATCCGTTTAGCCCTCAAGGAGTATTGAGATATGTATGTTGCCTAATTTAAAATCAGTAAGGAGTAGGTCCGAAATTTTTGCAGCTGTATAGAGGCGCCTTAAATAGGGAATGAACAGTCCATTAGTATATGGTGTAAGATCATGATACTATAACTTATAAGTATTAGTTATAGTATCATGGTGTAAGATTATGGCATTCACTGAAATATAAGCAACCTGGAACGCTTACGCTTAACTTACAGCCGAGCCGACAGAAAGGGAATTATTGTAGGGACATTCGGTCTGGGTCTTACTCATTTTCAACCAACTTCAAAAAGTTGGTTACTAAATTCGTCCGGATGTCTGTGTGTCTGTGTGTCTGTGTGTCTGTGTGTCTGTGTGTCTGTGCGTTGGTCGATGTTACAGGGTTTAGAAAGCTGGAAGTGGTGTCATCTTATAGGAAATTCTTCACTGATTCCAAATCGCTGGTAAATTTTTTGATCGGATCACCCGTTCACCGTCGGGACGCCATTAAAGTCAAAATATACATCTTTTAATATCTCGAGAACGACACGTACAATTACAAAAAGAAAAAAATAAGTTTCCTTTATTTGTTGAAACCTATTGAGTCATAATACGTAAACATCACCCTCACCCCTCCTGTAGGGTGCAGCGGGGGTGAGTTTTCAAAACTTAAATGGGAACACTTATTTTTTATTAGTTTTGGATTCTCCATAAAAAACGATACTCAAATTGAAAATTTCACCCCCAACTGCAACCCCTTTTTTGGGGGTGGAAAGGGGGAGAAAAACGATCTTTTTTTACTTTTTTCCTCTAACATTTTTTCGTGATGTACAAATTGTTCGTCACCCTCTCCACTCTCATCTCCCTTAAGAGTGGAAAGAAAAACAATGATTCATTTGTGCAGAATCCGGCGTGGTTGTGTCTGAGGTGGGGGGGGGGGGGGGGGGGGGGGGTAGTTATATACATATATATTGTATATAGTATATGCCATAATTAGTTACAGATTTGAAGTTGGTTGAAATTAAAATTCTATAAGAATTTGCGCCTTTTGATACTTGTTTTTTATTGTATCGTATACGTAATAAAAAACTAGTTTGATTAATCGTAAAACAATGAAAATGCTTCAACAGCTTAACTGTGAATGAGTACAACAAGGACACAATGTCCCTTCGTTATTGCTATCGCACGCTCAGTTTATTTCCTACAGGTTAAATGCACCGCGCGCGTTCCAGGTTGCTTATATTTCAGTGATGGCATTATAACCTATGTTTTAAATAAATACAAATATTAACTTGTTCTATTCTCTTATTGAAAATTTCGAGTCTACTACAATACATATTGCTACAAAATGTTATGGTCAGGAAAGTGTGTGACTTTCAAATTTTCAAAAATTTTCGTCTGAGGCGCTCCCCCCCCCCCCCTCGCGGCGCTACAAACATTTTACTACTATTTTTAGACGTACCCGTTGTTAAAAAATTGGAATATCACCACTGAATGTGCTATTATACATATACTTTTCATTTGCTGTATTCTGCTATCGTTCCGTAGAACTGCAAGGGATCAGACACAATCGATTGTTGCTATAAGTGTTGTAACTTCACTGCAGGGGTGGGCATCAGTCACAAAATACTTGTATTGAAAATACAGTATTTGAAATACATTTGTATTTTGTATTTTGTATTTGATGATTTTTCCCTAAAGTATTTTGTATTTTGTATTTCAAATACTCTTTTATGAGTATTTTGAATTTTGCATTTGAAATACATTAACGTATGTATTTTTCCCACCGCAATGATAACGATAGGTTCAGAGTAAATTCGAAGTACACATTTTCAAGAACCTACCTATAAAACTTTCCTAGAAACGTCTAACTAAATCTCCCTAAAAAACACCCCGTATGCGTATAAGTATTTTTGTATTTCAAATATTGTATTTGTATTTTGTATTTTTAAAAATAATATAAAAGTATCTAGTATTTTGTATTTCAAATACATTTCTAGAAATATTTTGTAATTTGTATTTGAAATACGTTAGTGTATGTATTTTGCCCAGCCCTTAACTTGTAACTCAGATCGAGAACGCAGAAATCGATTTCGTTCAAAATAAGGATAAAAATGCGTCCAATTCTCTTCAGGCAGGACAAACCGGACAAACTCCAAACAAAATCACTATAGGTATAATCCTTGTTTTATAAACAAGGGTATAATATATAATACGTAGGTAGTAAAGAAAATCTTCATTTTGGCTTATTATAATCCAGGGCGGTAAGTACCTACCTATACGGTAAACTGTAACTATAGGTATTCTATTAAAGAAAATCATCGTATTGGGTGATTATAATCCAGATTCGCAAGCACACTGAAATACTGAATGTTCATCGTCATCCCTCTTTTTTACGTTACGGTTCCCCACCGCAAATGAGGCGTCAATTTAGGGAAATAAAATACGGACACAAATTTAATATTTCCTGATACTTGTTAATATGTAAAGTAATTACTCAGTAGGTATAGGTATGTAAATTTTACAAAAACTACGATTAATACTCAGATTCCTCATAGTGATATTAATCATTAATATCACAGATATTTATCTGTTAATTAGTGGTTATTTGGGAATTAGACCAAAAACGCGTTGTGTTAACTTATAATATATTTAATCAATATTTCGTAGAAAAAGTTTCTGCTTCATCAGGATAATAATAATTGTACTATACAGGGTGAGTTTTTTCCGATGATTAGCATGGGGATCTTGGAAACTAGCAGAGATAGAGAGACGATTAAATGGGGAAAGAATTGCAGTTTTACCAGCTCAATTCAATGAGCTTTTCGTTTTTTGAAAAAAATGCATGGCTAACTAGATATCTCAAAAAAATCATTTTTTCGTTTTTTTTTTAGTGTCATTATTGATTTTAGAAAAAATGTGTACAGGAAAAGGTTGTAGATAATTATGGGGTTAATAATACCGTTTAATCAAATTTTTTATTTATGCTCTAATTTTTGAGTTATGACACAAACTTGTGTTTTTTCTAATGGAAACCATAGTTGGCCATGACTTTATAAAAAAGGCCCTTTTTCGACGCTTCTAACAGTATATCACTTGACATAGGTACTTATTTTCATTACTATAGAAATTATGGCCATTTTTTTGTTTTTAATGTCACATTGTTTGAGTAGTAGACTATAGAAACAATTGATGCATGCGCATCGCATTTAATAATAAAATTCAAGTTAGTTATAACATTGAATAAAGAAGTTTCACTCAACGCGTTGAGTGGCGGTTATAATAAAAAAAAATTAATCTCGAAACTAGGTATAGGTAAACATATTTATTTGCATATACAGCTCTACCCTGTCTACTTATAAGTTGCGTATATGCTAAAAAGGAGCTACAATTATTATTACTATTATAGAAATATGTTAATGAAATTGTATGTAGAAAATGACAAACGATAAATAAATAAATAATAAACGCATGTATCAATTGTTTCCATAGTCTACTACTTAAACAATGCGACATTAAAAACAAAAATTTGACCATAATTTCTATAGTGATCAAAATAAGTATGTCAAGTGATATACCTATTGTTAGAATCGTCGAAAAAGGGTCTTTTTTATAAAGTCATGGCCAACTTTGGTTTCCATTAGGAAAAACAGCAGTTTGTGTCATAACTCAAAAATTAGAGCATAAATATAAAATTTGATTAAACTGTATTATTGAGCCCATAATTATCTACAACTTTTTCCTTTACACATTTTTTCTAAAATCAATAATAACAGAGCTATAGGCACTATAAACAAAAAAACGAAAAAATGATTTTTTTGGGATATCTAGTTAGCCATGCATTTTTTTCAAAAAACGAAAAGCTCATTGAATTGAGTTGGTAAAACTGCAATTCTTTCCGCATTTAATCGTCTCTCTATCTCTGCTAGTTTCCAAGATCCCCATGCTAAACATCGGAAAAAACTCACCCTGTATAACTGTATAAGACCGAATTAGGCACTTTACTTATGCCGACTTATCTGTGTTAATATCAAAGTCGTATGAAACGATATGATCCCAGAGAAATGTTATCCCTACTACTAACATTTCTCTGCATGATCCTTGAACTGCGGAATAACCAATGAGTAAATAAATTCTTTACTATCAGTTATTAATTATTATTGTAACCATCAAAACAGAATTCATTAAAAGTAACGCGATAAAGTACCTATATACTAAAATGGGTACTGCATTTTTCTTCTTACTTTTCATTACTATATGTGTGCCTACTGTCTTTGGTGCGACAAAAAAAAATGCAGAAACACGTGGTAAGAATATTTCGTTTACCTACTATTCTTTTTAGCTCTACCATCGTGTATTTTTAGAAAAACCAAATCATTTGAGTATCAGTAACATTCACGGGGACACTCCTCTTCATATAACAGTTCACTTAAACGACCAGAATTTAACCCGTTTATTAATTATTTCTGGTGCAAATATTGATGCAAAAAATAAGGCTGGATTTACACCATTACATACAGCAACTCGAAGTTCAAACGTAAGCATAGTGAAAATGTTACTGGAGTTTGGTCCAAATGTCAACGCTCAGACAAATTATGGAAATACCGCTCTTCATGAAGCAATCGTGCAAAAAAATGTGGACATTGTAAATATTCTTCTTACAAGTGGAGCTCGTCTTGATATTCAAAATCAAGATGGAAACACACCTCTTTTGATGGCTTTACAAAATGGATTGTTAGATGTCGCCGAAATCCTTATTAAGTATACAAATAAGCCAATCATTCCACGCATAAATGCGTACTGAACTAAAGCTTTTTCGCTTCTGAGTAATCGTGTACCAAGTGGCGAAAATTTTAGTTGACTTTTGTTACCACTCCACTTTCTTGTGTAACATTAGTTGACTATCATTCTAGAGCATTAATGTTTTATCTTTGAATATAAAATTATATATCAACTAGAAAATTAGACCATACATTTAGTTTTCGGGTGAACCTTGTGCTAGAATAAAGTGTGTAACAAAACTATTGCGTAAGTATTACTGTGGTATTACTCTATATTAACGAACAATAAAAAATCATCAATTTAAATTTAAAGTGTTTATAATAAACTAGCCGACCCGGCGAACTCCGTACCGCCATAAATTCCTAAAAGATTTGTTTTACTATTTATCGGCTTCACACGGGTGGTGTACAGTCGCGGACTAAGGAAATGTAACACTTCCTAAAAATTCAAATTAGTTTGATTATCAATAATTCCATATATTGACACATTTGATTTATCGAAAGTGATTGACCCATCAAATTAAAAAGTACCTGAAATGTTCAATTCTATCATATTTATCTGAACGCCAAACGTGCATAGGTAATTGTTACGTAATTGTATATGAATTAATTAATTATGACGTGTGGTCTGTTTAAAGTTGACAAATGCTTACTAAATAATTGAACGTTAATCTGAGACATCTCACAGTCTTCTGTCTCATTCACTCACTCACTTTCTCACAGTCTTCTGTCTCAGTCACTCACTCACTTTTTATATTATTAGATTTTAAAAACTTTCTGTTCGATTTTTTTAAAATTTTCTTTTATACAAAGCTTGAAAATACCGAACACAAAAAAAAGAATTATCCAATTTGGTGCAGTCGTTACATACATCTCGGCGATTCATTTTTATTTATATAGGTTATTAAAACAATAAAGACGACAAACCTAAATCCACATAACAACACACGAAACACCGTTTAATTATGACATATGGTCTGTTTAAAGTTAACATTGTAGGAGTCCATACTTCCAAAGGGGTGGTTTAATAAGAAAAACGAAACTCACAACCTTCCCCTTATGCTTTTTTAATTAGATATAAGCGATTATTATATTAAGTTGCGACATGTTTCGGGATCAGCTGATCCCATTATCAAGCAGTAAAATCCGAAGAAAGGTAAAAATTACATCAAATTTGGTTCCAGGCTAAAAGTTAAACAATATTAGACTAACTAAAACCGTGAGAATTTTTGTACGGTTTTAGTTAGTCTAATATTGTTTATTTGTTTAACTTTTAGCCTGTAACCAAATTTGATGTAATTTTTACCTTTCTTCGGATTTTACTGCTTGATAATGGGATCAGCTAGGGTTACCAGACCAAAAAATGAAAATTCCTGACAAATTCGATTATAATTCCTGACATTTCAGAGGAAATCCGGACAAATGAAAAATGAAACTCAGTTGATAGAGCATTAATTAAAAATTTTTTATAATAAAATGGCTAAATAAACATTATTAAAAACAAGAAATAACACTACATATAAAACAATAACAAACTAAAACAGCCAGCTCAAATCATTCGTAATCATATTCACGGAAGACGCGCGATAAGCTAATTGCTAATTACACTTTGGTTCTCTGTCCTCGTTACTGTCCCTACACAGACACCCATTCCCACTCCCACCCACTAGTATTTCTATTTACACGTGTACCATGAATTGACGCATATAATTTCGCGAACTGTCGTTAAGAGCCATTTTTTGTACACAAAACACAAACCTATTCAAGAAATGCATTATTTAGACTTTATTGATGATTTCTGTGAAAAATCCGGACAATTTATAATTCCCGGCGGAATCCGGACAACCCATGTAATTTCCGGACTTGTCCGGACTTTTCCGGACGTCTGGTAACCCTAGGATCAGCTGATCCCGAAACATGCGCAACTTAATATAATAATCGCTTATATCTAATTAAAAAAGCATAAGCGGGAAGGTTGTGAGTTTCGTTTTTCCTGTTTAAAGTTAATAAATTGCAGAGTGAGAGATTTATCACACTCTTCTTTCTCATCACTGACCTCAATAATATATGGAAGAGCAAAGCCGTGGAGATGCGAGTGAAAAAGTGTGCAAATTTGAAGAAAATAATAAGGTCGAAAATCGTTTAACGGTTTAACCACGGGGACTACGCGTTTGCGCAGTGGAAAATACCATGAAAATACATCATGTGTTGAAGCGTTGATTGAAAACGCAATCAACGGTTGAAGTCAATGAACTCTACCTAATAAATTGAAGTTGGGTTAGAAACTTTTACGTGGTTTGTCTTCGTCAACACGTGGTTTGACTTGATTTATAAACGTTACAAGGGAGAAGGGTTTACAGTAGTAGGTGTTATGGGGTTCATGATTAAAATACAGTTTTAGATAACATATAACAGCTGTTTTATTTGTATGAACTCTAATTTATTACGGCGCATGATCGGGAACCCCGTGCGCATATTCAATTTGTATCACCCATAATAGAGTTCAGTGTTTCTCATTCACTCACACACTTTTTAAAAACTTTTTCCTACAAACGTCAAAAAATGACAAGGTTTGCGCATCGATAACAATATGCGAAGTGACCCTTTTTTTCACTTTCCTACGTTACCATGACAGCGTGCGCGAAATGACGACGCCGTGCGCGAAGTACTTATTTCCGCACTGCACGCAAACTAATTTAGATGAGAGTTTTGTATTTTAACTTTAAAATAATTGTTACTACTTTTTCACGTTTGTAGAAAAAATTTTGTTTGCAACTCGTGCGCGAAATACTTTGGTGATCTGTGATCTTGACAAGGTTTGCGCATTAATAACAATACGCGAAGTGACCCTGTTTTTCACTTGCCTACGTTACCATGACACCGTGCGCGAAATGACGACGCCGTGTGCGAAATACTTACTTCGCGCACTGCTATGGGAGTGTTGTATTTTAACGTTAAAATAATTCTCAACTTTTTCACGTTTGTAGAAAAAATTTTGTTTGTAACTCGTGCGCGAAATAGTTTGGTGATCTCGAGTATTTTTTTAACTCGGCTGCGCCTCGCTAAAAAATCAGTTCTCGATCACCAAAGTGGCATTTCGCGCACTAGATACAAAAACAACTATTTTCTACAAACGTCAAAAAATGACAAGGTTTGCGCATCGATAACAATACGCGAAGTGACCCTTTTTTCACTTACCTACATTACCATGACAGCGTGCCCGAAATGACGACGCCATGCGCGAAGTACGCACTGCACGCAAACTAGATGAGAGTTTTGTATTTTAACGTTAAAATAATTGTCAACTTCTTCACGTTTGTAGAAAAAATTTTGTTTGCAACTCGTGCCCGAAATACTTTTGGTGATCTCGATTCTCGATCACCAAAGTGGCATTTCGCGCGCTAGATACAAAAATAACTATTGTTTTATATTCGTTTTTATTGATATCAAGTATCGTAGCTGATAAGCTGAGGGATAAATAGCAGGCTTCGAGTTCGAATTTCAGTGGCGGATTTCATATTTTACATTTTTAAATTTCGATTTTTTTAAATTTTCTTTTATGCAAACCACAAACCACTAAAAATAGACTGTCCATTTCTATAGAAAAATAGTTGGTAGAGAAATGCGGGACGGCGACTTCACAAGAGGAAAAGGGTAGGTTAAGTGACGCCCACAGCACCTTATTGGTTAATGCTTTATTGTGGGAAAATTTGAATTGAAATAAAGTAAGGTTATTGTTTTAATAAAATCCTATTTATGGTTATGTTTACATTTAGTTACAATTTACATGATATATAACAGTGAAAACAGTACCTATTCTACAAAGTAGGTAATACATCTGCCGGACTGCCGGTGAAATTGTACAATGCGATGCTGGCATAACAACACTTTTGGAACGTTCAGCAACAGTTTTTTCTTCATAATCCTGAAACAAGTGTGGATATGAAGACTCATATGAAACTCATAAATATGATCAATTAAAAAAATAATATTGTATCAAGCTTACTTTATATATTGGAAATGCATCATTACGTAATAAAATTGTGCTGAAGTCTTCAATAATGCCACTTTATAAAGGGAAACCCATGTCCAATTTTTAAATTCTCCATTAATAAATTCAACCCATTTGTTAAAAATGGGCTTTAAACATAAATGTTGTGGGTTCGGAAACTTTAAATCTACGGACTTTTCTATTCCTATTCTTACTATTACATGCGGTGACCATGTTATGTTCTTAATTATTCTAACAAATAGCGAAAGTAAATATAGGTAGGTACGCATGTTTAAAAACTTACCAGAAAACTATAAACTTTAATACACAATAAGTCAATAAGTAATAAACAACAAAATATAAACGCAAAACCCAATAATGAACGATTATGTGACGCTGATGTACACTACTTCACATATTTTAAACGAAAAATACCGCCATAAAATCAAACGCTTATCGCTTCGTTTGAATCAGCTGTCAATTTAATTTTATAATTTATTTTCAGTACCAACTAATTTTGTGAACAGGTTAACCAACCTACAAATCCCCTTTCCTCTTGTGAAGTCAACACCCGCATTTCTCTACCAACTATTTTCCTATAGCAGTGGACAGTCTATTTTTAGTGGTTTGTGATGCAAACCTTCTCCTTACAATAACGAATACAACAAAAAAAGAATTATACAATTTCGTGCAGTCGTTCGGACGTTATGGAATTACACATACATTTCGCCGATTCATTTTTATTAATAGAGATAACATGACTGGGTAGCGAAATGTAAATGCGCAGTGGTATTGGAAGTCACATACCCTGCCAATAATTTTAACATTTTGACACCTTACTTATGTGGGGGGGGGGGGGTATCCTATTTCTAATTTATCTATATTATAAAGTCCTGACTCCTGACCATAGAGAAATTAATAATAGGTATAAGACATACAACTTTTTGGTACATAACCATTGATTATATAAGGTGTTTTCTTTTTGCACGTTGTGGTAGACTTAAGTCAGCTCTGTCAATAACACACCATTCGTTTTATAAAAATAATTTGACTCAGTTCTCAATAACCCTATTCGTTTTAAAAGCTTTATTTTAAGTTTTACATTAACCTGAGGCAGAAATGTCTTATGACGCAAGGCACTTTAATCACGTGATAATTGTGCATGTGCCCAACCCTGTGGCAATGCAAAAAGAAAACACCTATTATTGTTATATAATTCGGTAGCTATTAGACCAGTGCAGATAATATTTTTAGAGAAAAAAATTAATAACAGCACGGCGCTAGGTGGAAATGATAGCAAAAAGTATGAAGAATTCGGAAAGAAAAAATGCAACACGATCAGAGGGGGGCGGGGGAAATGGGAGGGGGTTTTAGATGGTACACACGGTTTTTAATTATTTACAGCGAAACTAAGCCTCGTATCGAAAAACTTTAAATAGAAAAGTTGTAGGTATTAAAAAGTTCTACAACCTTTGTATACAACATTTTTTTACATAACCTCAAAATTTCCTGGAAAATAGAAAAAACCGCGTTTTTCGTTTTGAATTTTTTTCTCCGGTGAAAATGAATATTTTTTCACCATATTTGGTGAAAACATACCTTTTTATGTCCTAAATAAGCTTAAATTTTTTCAAATAAAAATATTAATTTTTACGTCCTACATTGCTCGAAAACTGAAAAAAGTACCTCAATTTCAGTCAAAAAGTCTGGTGTCAAAACTTCATTTTTTTGGCAATTTCCGTGTCGTTTTTAATTCGTTGAAATGTGTACTTTTAGATGGTTTAATGAAAAATTGGCATCACTATAGAAAAATTTGCCGAAAAATGCGAAAAACTGAAAAGACGTGATTTTCAAACAGAATGTTTGTAATTTTCCGTTATATGTAATTATTTATTACAATTTACAGTAAAAATCCTTGAAAATTATAACATTTATTGTTATATCAATAAATAAAGCAATTGCAAACCCTTAAAGTATGGAAAGTTGCAAAAAAACATGAAAATACACTGTGTCCAAGATAAGGAGGGCCACTGTGGGGATTTCGGAAACGGTAAGAGATAGAGTTTCGGTTAAATGGGAGAAAAGTTGGGCAATTTTGAGTTTAGTACAATGAAATTTTTAAACTGACGAAATTCCGAACCGTTCCGAAGTTATGCCACAAAAAGCGAATTTTCAGGATTTCGTTTTTGACAAATTGTTACTTTATCGTTGATGTTAACTAAAAAGTAAAAGAACCTTCTACAGGTACTTTTTAACATTATTTAACCTGGCATACAGCAAATTGAAATCCGACGTTTCGTTTTTGAGCAACCATCATCAACTTTGTTTTTTTAAATACGGTCCTGATTTTTTTATGCATAATATTAGAAGACCTTTTTATTCTGCATTCAAGCATGTATCACACTTTTTGGTTTAATTGCGATTTTATACTTATTTTACTATTGTACTTAAATTTACTAGATTCTACTTTGGAAGATGCTCTTGATATTTTACCCTAAGCTGTAATACGCAATTGTTGGTTTCAGCAGGATGGTGCACTTGCGCACAATTCACGGGTGGTTAAAGATTACCTTTCAAATAGGTTTGCCGAAAGAGTTTTAAGCACCAATTCTGAAACACCCTGGCCAGCTCGTTCTTCCGAAATAACCCCGCTGGATTTTTTTCTTTGGGGGTACATAAGAAATTATGTTTACAAAGATACCTTTGGAATAGAAGAACTCCGAAAGTTTGTACTTAACATTCCAAACTGTAACACCTGCAATGTTAAAGAATGCTTTGGATTCTGCAGTTAGAAGATGCTATTGACGATTGGAGAACGAAGGAGGGCTTTGCGAGCATTTATTATAATTTTTTTCTAATTATTGATATGTGTCATGTTTAAATTTTCGTTTCATCAAATGTTTTCTGTTCATTTATGATTTATTTATGATTGTTTGTAATTATGTACTTGGTTATAAAATTTGTGTTCAAAATTGAAAATTCTGTCATTTCATTAATTTGATGGGGAAAGCACAGTTAGCAAAAGTCCATTTATAAATAAAATTCAATTTGAATGTTGAGATTTTGACATTTTTCAGTAAAAAAAATTTTTTTTCCAACAATCCAAATTGGTACGCCGGTTATTTTAAGCATACTTCTAAACATTTTATGACACATCAGAATGTGAAAAAAAATTTCCTGGTTTGTATTTAAAATAAAGAAGTTGATGCTCACTTCCGGTATTTCCGGAAGTACTGCCATTTGGAAAATATTTTTATTTAATAGATTAAACACTCCATGTCGCATGTGCAAAATTTCAAATTTCTAGCTTTTACAGTTCTTGATATACTTCTAACCGACGGTCACCGTGAGACACCCCAGCAAACATTAACATAACGGCCATTGCATGGCTGTTTGCCGTTCTGCTGGCGACTTGCTGGTTCAGGTAAAACTATGTTATAATAGTGCCGGTAATGTAAAGGCAATTCGTATCGGTGTTACTTTAGATTTTTGTTAATGGTGCGATTCATATTATCCTGTACTGGCGTAGTTACGGCATTACTATACCGTAAATGTACTGGCAGAGGCAGACATAGTTGAACCGGTATTCTGTTTGAATCTGTTTTCGCGCGCACGCCGCACAAGACTTATAATAAGTTATGAGTGATAATCTCCACTTCCCTCCACGTCCACCATTACAATTACACCACCTTTACTGTTGTTTATCTTATTGCATGGTGCAAGTTTTCCCTCGTTTTCTCCTCCATTTATTGTTTGGTGGTTTATCATCTCCCAGCAAACACACATATAAAATATACATACAACATATATAAAATTGAAGTAAAAATATCAAGTATGTAAGTATACTTTAATAAAGTAATATAAACCGTATGTCACACATTACGTACATTTCACATAATAGTATAGAAACTTACGGATAAATCTTATATGTAAGAAGTATTACATATTTTTTATGTATGCCTTCTATAAATATAATTAGAAATTATCATTACATATGGTCGAAGATAAAGTCTGTTTAAATTTATGCCGCATAAGTACCTAATCGCACGCGCGTGTTTTCTATAACGCCAAAAATTGTAGTTCGCGTACCTTTAATATTAGATCCGTATCGAATAAAATGTGACTAATTTATATAGAAAATATATAATATAAAATAAATTAAATCCAGGTCATTTTTAACATAAAGGTAGGTATAATCATTGAATAAGACTTCCCTCAACGATATAATCAAACAAAATTTAAACTAATAACGCGAAACAGCGCAAAGTTATGAAGTACGAAATAAAAAGAAGGGATGTTTCAGATTGGCGCAGTGGTACAATGTGAGATGCAAAGAAAATATGTGGAATTTCTGAATTTGAATCGCCCACCCGGCAAAGGTTCGAATCCTGTTAAGGGACACTTTTCAAGCAAGTATAAAATAATAAACTGTCGGCTTTCAGTTCAGGTAAAAAAACGGGTTGGTGCAAGAATTGAGTTAAATATAGTTAAAAGTCATATAAATAAAAAATAAAATTTTAAATCTATTTTTTTATTTCTGTATGTTAACTGTTCTGGTAAATTGCAGAAAAACGTACTAGTAGAGTGTTGGAAAAGTACAGGGGATGTACTTGTTAGATATACTTTGCCTTTATTTGCCCACCATAAAATAGTTGTGTGTCAGTTTATTGGTTTGGTACAGGTTAAATACTGGCATGGTAGTAATATATAGTGGCAAGCCGTTATGTGGCCATTTAATGGCCATAGTGACCTGATTGCAATGGCCCAGTACACGATGCCACCGCATTGCCAGTAATGTAGTACCGGCAAGACTATATGTTGCCAGCATTGGCGTTTTACATAAATGTTTGCTGGGACCCTGTAGAAGGAAAATTATTTGCAGTTGGGTACTTTTTTTAAGCACACTTTTATCTCTCTTATGAAAATATATTCAATATCAGCAATAAATCGGAAGATTTTTTAAATAAACACCGTAATTCATTTAACCCTTTGTTTCCCGGGATTAAATTTCTTTAAAATTTTGGAAAAAAAAGTTCAAATATGGATTAAAGGATGAGTAATTAGTATAAAATAATTTTTTCAATTTTTTTACCCACCCCCTTCTAAGGAATGGGGTGTCGGGACGTACAAGTCCCGTCAGGGATAAAAGTGATGGGAACTTATACAACTACATACTATGTTACATACTAGTTTATTGAGAAATATTATGATATTTGGCAAAACAATTTTTCTTATCATTAACGCACAGATATACCGAACAGTTTGAACATTTTGAATATGGTCGTGATTCTAATCCAATAGACGAACACTGTTCGCATCTACCTCTCTTTGGAGTAAAAACTGGCCAGTGCACTCCACGGTTGCTCAGTCTAACATCGTCAGAAACACTGTAGTTATATTTTCTGCGTTTTGCACACACTAACGTTTGTGGGCTGTTTCGAGGGCTTGCTGAAGACGCTGATCTACACCTCTTGTTTGTGACAAGATTATTGGTTTGATTCATGAGTCCTAGGGCAACTCCTCTTCTAAAATCAAGTAACGTAAGATGCTCCTCGGGATGAAGTTTTTTATAGAGGATGTAACTGTTGACAAAAGCAATGTCAACACTGTTCGCATCTACCTCTCTTTGGAGTAAAAACTGGCCAGTGCACTCCACGGTTGCTCAGTCTAACATCGTCAGAAACACTGTAGTTATATTTTCTGCGTTTTGCACACACTAACGTTTGTGGGCTGTTTCGAGGGCTTGCTGAAGACGCTGATCTACACCTCTTGTTTGTGACAAGATTATTGGTTTGATTCATGAGTCCTAGGGCAACTCCTCTTCTAAAATCAAGTAACGTAAGATGCTCCTCGGGATGAAGTTTTTTATAGAGGATGTAACTGTTGACAAAAGCAATGTCAACAATTCCAAAAAATAGACGGTGCCACCATTTTTTGGACCTCCTATTGACACAATATGCTTGGCGAAGTCGGTCCGCGTGATCTACGCCACCCATGTGTTTGTTATAGTCGTCGACAATCTGGGCACAATTTATGTCTTTCTTAGTACCGTCTTTTTGTCGACGTTTGACTGTTGTCAATTCTGTGCCATGGAAGTTGGATAAAAAATATACAATCCTATTGTCGTCACACCATTTGAAGAATGATATGTCCATATTTGACACTCTATAGTCAATATCACCTCGCCGAAAGGTTTTATCTTCTTTCATATTTTTTGATGGTAATCACGCTGAACTGTTCCACATCCTAACGTATTTTCAGTTTTTAATTTCTCCAGTAAAAACACTGATGTGAAGTAATTGTCGAAATATATTATCCGATTAGTGCCCCAATAACTTTCGGTCAAAGTCAAAACGACCCTTTCGCCCAATCCGAAGTCCTGACACTTTTTTTCTGCTACTTCATTTTTCCCTTGGTACACGTCGAATTTTTTTATATATCCATTCTGGTCACCCAAGCACCATAGTTTGTACCCTCTTTTGATGGGTTTTTTGGGGTTGTATTGCTTCAACGTGGAACGGCCTTTGAAGATTATCATGGATTCGTCAACTGTAAGTCTCCTAGTTCCATTATTTAAAATGTCAAAGCGTTCATTCAAGGCTGTTACAAAAGGTCTTATCTTATAAATTTTATCTTTGTTGTTATGAGGTATTGTTGAATTGTCATTTATATGAAGGTATTGCAAAAACTGCTCAAAACGATTTCTAGGCATTACCTTTTTTACTATTGCTATTCCAAGATCTTCAGCACATGACCAGTAATGTGTGTAACTTGGTACTGTATGGTAGCCCATAAAAAAGTTAAGTCCTAGAAAAGACAACAGTTCACATTCTTTGAAGTTCATAGTCTTTCCACGTTGCGTAGCATATAAGTTTGACTGGTACGCAATATCTTTTACAGTATTGGGCCCCAACACTGTAAGAAAGTAATCAGTGTAAGTTGAACAGTGTTGAAAGTGCTCTTCAATCGGATTTTCATCCAAGCTGTATGGAGGAATGTTGGTAGTAATATCTTTTTTTTCCATTTTCTCTTCTGCTCCTCTTCTGCCTTCCCTCCTCTTTTCCTTTTATTTGATTCTGCAAACTGAGGAGCTGCAGTGGGAGTGCTATTTTCTATTTCAGTGGTTCCCTCCAATTCATAATTTGCATTTTCGTTATCTTCGTGCAAAACCGCCGTCATATTGATTGTTTCTTCATCACTTTCCTCCTCGTCTGTTATCATTTCATTGTCAAGTGGTAGATTTTCTAATTCAAACACTGCTTCCTCAGCTGCAGACAGAAGTTCGTCATCATTTAGTGGCTCTCTATCCCGCCAATTATACATTTTTCTATTGGAAATAAAAACGTGTTAACTGCGTCTAATTTTAATTATCTTTTTCCGTTATTTTAGGGGATACGCCCAATTTTCAATAAATAATACATATACAATAACATACCTATCAAATCCCTGACGGGACTTAGGAGTCCAATAAATAAATTACGTTGGTAAAGTATTCTGGTACAATTTAATTTAGTTAATGATATTTCTCTATGTCTTTGAAGCTACAAAAAGTTCAAATTTGCAATAAATTGTATTCCACTGTCTGTTTTATTAAAAAAAAACACTAACAAAGTACACAACACAATTCACGCGATCGTTACTGTGTCACACTAACGAATAAATTAATTTAAATGACAAAACCGTTAAACAAGGCGCATTCTTGGTTGCCTAAGCCGTACAATAATGTGTACTCTACAGTCCCGTCAGCAACTTATCGACGATTATGAAGTATTAAAGATAATCACGTCTTTTACATTATATCATTATATGGGACCTTAAAGTCCCGTCGGGGAACAAAGGGTTAAATTTAGGTATTCATATGTATATCAAAAGAAAATGCTGATATAGTATTTAAGATATATAAAACCTTTTTCAATGTATTTACGTATTCCTATTTCCACATAGCAGGGTATGACAAAATTTGAATTATATTGATACACAGGGAAAAAAGTTATAGTGATATTTCTCTATTAATTAGTGATTTTAAAAATTGAATTCATTAAAAATCATACTTAAATACCAGCAATCATTTTGAAAATTTGTCATACCCTAGCATACATACGTGTGCACATTTATTCAGAAATTCGCGTTCTACATCCATAATTGTGTTTAAAAATAAAATATACGAAAACGTAACTCCGCAACGATTAATCAGATCACTTTTTTTTAGCATTCGTAACAAAGT
This sequence comes from Pyrocoelia pectoralis, assembly GCA_036250285.1. Lineage (NCBI taxonomy): Eukaryota > Metazoa > Arthropoda > Insecta > Coleoptera > Lampyridae > Pyrocoelia > Pyrocoelia pectoralis. The sequence goes on along the minus strand of CM070080.1, from coordinate 18,340,158 downwards.
AATAGAGTTAATCTATTCAATTAGTAGTCGGGAAACTCTCCAAATAGTATAGACAACCAAAAAAATGCGTTTTTAAGGTAATACAAAAGACAAAACTGGGTATACCCCGCCCTTAACGGTCGCTGACTCATAACATTTTAAATTTTTTTACTAACCTGATGTAATTATTTTTTTAAAAATCATTTAATTATTGTTAAGCCTCCTTTCACACGGGGACACTCCATGCCGGCGATTGTATCTCGCATACTTTTTTAACATTGTCGCTTATGGAATCTTTCACACGAATAATTTGTGAGATACAGTCGCCGGCAACTAAATTTTAGTCGCTCGCAAATCCCAGTCGCCCGGCGACTTTACGACGACCAGATACTGGCCGGCTGTTGTTTCTTATGGGATCTTTCACACGAGGATACTTTGTAGACGGCAACTTGTCAGTGGTGTTCGTGTTAAAGTTAAAATTGCGCTCACAAACGGAAAATATAGAACGGTAACATTTTATTACTACCTACTGAAAAATGTTAATTATACTGAGTTAAAACGTTGTGTCAAATATTTTTATACACACAACAGCTTTTGAATAAACCACGTAATATAATTAATAATTTCGAAATTTATAACCGCCGCCACTCAACTAAATGCGTTCGCGATTTAATTCTTGCAATCACGCCTGCGCAAAAAAGTATGGCAACAGTATCTCGTAAGTCGCCCGAAAGTCTTTCCGCAAGCGACTGTATTTCGGATACAGTATCCGGCATACAGTATCCCCTTGTGAAAGGAGGCTAAGTATGGATGGGCGGACAGTCGAGGAAGTGGATGAATGAAGTTGTTTAATTTGCTTAATTTGTTTAATTTACTATGGGTACCATAAATACCGATTTTATTTATGGTGGGTATGTAGAAACCACTGAAATATAAGCAACCTGGAACGCGCACGGTGCATTTAACCTGTAGGAAATAAACCGAGCGTGCGATAGCAATAACGAAGGGACATTGTGTCCTTGTTGTACTCATTCACAGTTCAGCATTTTCATTGTTTTACGATTAATCAAACTAGTTTTTTATTACGTATACGATACAATAACATAATGAGTAAGACACTGACCGAATGTCCCTACAATAATTCCCTTTCTGTCGGCTCGGCTGTAAGTTAAGCGTAAGCGTTCCAGGTTGCTTATATTTCAGTGGTAGAAACCTGCAGAATTATTATAGACTTTAGCGCGACATTTAAAAATCGGTTGGTCTTGGAGGGTCTTCCCTATGCGACGGTTGTTTAATGTTTGGTCGGTCGAAGATGGACAGTTGCGGATGGCCATGGTAGCCGGTAGGTCGTCTCTCTGTGCGACTGCCGCCCTATGTTATGGGATCTTTCACACGAGGATACTTTGTAGACGGCAACTTGTCAGCGGTGTTCGTGTTAAAGTTAAAATTGCGCTCACAAACGGAAAATATAGAACGGTAATATTTTATTACTACTGAAAAATTTGAATTATACAGTTAAAACGTTATGTCAAGTATTTTTATACACACAACAGATTTTGAAAAACCACGTAAGTAATATAATTAATTACTTAATTAATTTCGAAATTTATAGCCGCCGCCACTCAATTGAAGGCATTCGTGATTTATTTCTTGCAATCACGCCTGCGCAAAAAGTATGGCAACAGTATCTCGTAAGTCGCTCGAAAGTTTTTCCGCAAGATATACTGTATCTCGGATACAGTATCCGGCATACAGTATCCCCGTGTGAAAGGAGGCTTATTTAATATTTATGATTGGATGAGAAGTAACACAATATCATGTCAATTATGTAAGATTTACCCCTCGTCCTGTTTATTGTCGGCGTGACGAGGGTGTAATCTATTCTTATTTGCTTCCTTCGGGATGCTCAGTCGAAGAAATTATTAACACCGGTTGAAAACGAAAAATGTATTTATTTGAAAATTATAAAATAAAAAGTATTTAATTTATGGGAATTTCCTTGCACCGCCCTCTATGGTCACTCATCCATACTACCGGGTAAAACTGGTACTGACTTCCGGGTTTTCACCATATAACGTGCCTGTAAGGATTGTTTTAATATTGATTAATTAATGAATGAATTCGGATGAACGGTGAATATAATTATACTTTGAGGTAAGTATAATCATTTGATAATTCGAAACCTTGTTTAATTTGGTTTTAGCTTGAGAAAGGTTCGGTGATTAATAAGGTAATAACAAAATGGACGGCAGGTGATTAATTATCAGAGTTGTTACCTAAATAATAATTAATACGGTTTTACGTTTTACTATCAAACGACGATCTCAAATTTTAGCTCCGGCCTTGCAACAAGCCATCTGCTTCGCTAATACCTTTGAAATAATTTAATTAAGTTCCGGCCTTGCGACAAGCCATCTACTAATTTAATGTAGGTATTGCAAATGAAATAATAATTAATTACGTTCCGGCCTTGCAACAAGCCATCTACTAATTAATTATTTCCGGATTGACTGATTATAATTTGAACCGATTTAATTATTATGACAGGTAATTACTTAAGGTTAATTAATATTAAACAGCGGATCAGGGTGAATTCAAAACAAGTTAACAGGCTTCTGGTGTAACGGTTAATTTCAGGAATTGAATCGGAATTCTAATTGAAGTTTTTAATGGGAATTCTAATTGGAGTTTTAATAGGAATTGTCTGGATACGGAGTGCTCTCGAGTTTATATGTGGTTGTACGTTAGTGGGGAAATACGAAAGAAGGGGCTGGCTGCGCACTACATATTTTTCCGTCGCCGGTCCTGCCCTCTCTTAAGCTAAATTTTTAACATTAATTAAAGGTTTCTGTACAATCTTTTAAAAATGAATGTTTAATAAAATTGTTATCCTTACAATTAATCGAACTAATATTCAGTTATATAATGTTTATTAGACTCACTGACAGTGGCTGAACCCACTACCATCAGTGCTCTTTTTGTAAAAAAAGGTGGTGGAACGCTAAAAAATTTTTTTCCAACTTTTTATAACATTTATAACGGGGCGATTTTATTTAGGCCAACAGCTATTTAAAAAAAATTCGAGGAAAACAGATGGTGGAACACTGTTCCCAAGCGTTCCATGACAAAAAGACGATCTATGTTGGGGGACTCCTGATGGTCGAACATGGCTCAGCCGCTTCCCCGTCCAGCATCCTCAGGTTTATCTCACATGTGGGTTGGCTTGAGTGATGATGCGGGGTGGAACCACTCTAATGAAGGAGGCAGCACACACAAGGGGCCCGAATAGGTGGCCTAGGTGCGAGTGGACTTCTGACCACCCTCCCATCGTAATCCAGAATCCAGAGACAAAAAGAGTGCTGATTATACTAGTGGTAATGGTAATATTCACAGTTAGTAGGTATGTAAAATTATTATATGCTTAATACTACCTATATACCTATGTGTTATAACATTGTTCATGTACCAGACACCACCTGTTTTGTGTCGCACATTTCCCCAGACATACTGAAATGCATATATAACAATACAAGAAAATATGAAACTCTTAAGACAACATTTATACTTATTTGACATCATTTATTTGTGTAGGTTATCTAGTATAGTTTTTAATATCACAAAGCAAAGGTCACTTTGTGTATATTTTAAGTTCAAATATTCTCTATATAGCTTTACTTTTGTTCATTCAGTCAATCTCGACTTTCACATAATAAATATAAATAATAAAGTTATTTAGCCTTTAAGTGCAAAATACATATATTTAAGTGGTGTCCTAATAATCTACATCACTACTGTTGTACTACGAACGTTATGAAAATACTCATTGATATCCCAAAATGTGGTCCCATGGAATGAGAGCTAAATTGGTACCGCTTGAAGCACAACCAACAGATTGACTACAATTAAATTAGTTAGAAATGTAATATTAAAACTTACGTGGGTACTCTTACATCTGTTGGTTAATGGCACCAACATGTAGAGCCTTATCCCGGTTATCTTTCAAATTATGTACAGAATATCGGTTGTATAATCCCCAAATGCTGTTCATCAATTTACTGTTGTAATGTAATGGTTTGAGTTCCATATTTCCTACATGGGGCATATAAATTTATATGCTTCAGTTTAATGTTAAACTCACCATCCCAGAAGGAAATTTCTTCCTTTGGTATCCTTTTTTGATTTTCAGTCCACTTCTTCGCCATAAAGGCTCCTTGTGGCATAGCGGACATTTTGAAATATGTTCCAAACAATATATTTAGTGGCGTCAGATTAAAAAATTTTCGTACGGTCATGTAAACCATCAAAAATCACAAATAGAAAACTTCGGAGAGAAACAGTAGGCACAGCACAAAGTTCGTGGTGAAAATGACTTCACTGTTGTTTTGCATTTTATATTAAAAGAACTTTTGTCAGCCTTGGTCAAAGGGCAAATGTTATCTGGCGAACCCCCCAGTAGCACGATTACTTAAATGTGATCTGAATAACTGTTGTTATTTAAAGATATATTTGATCCCAATTCAGTTTGTGTAACAATTTAATATTTACAATGAAATTTGCGTAAATGTGACGCGATCATAACAATATACGACTTAGTTGAATGCTTAGATCATATACACTCCGTAGATAGAGCATTAGCCTTTCTTGCCATATATAGAAAATAAGCCAAAGATGCCAGACAGAGAAACGATATTTTTTTCTCTTTAAAGGCGATCCGCACATGTGGACTGTACATGATCTAAGGTTGAATGTCTTACATTTAGCATATTAGAATCCAGGTGTTTTCGGATATGTATGTGAAATTAAATTTCAGACTAACTTAATAGGTATATCTACACTAGCTTTATGTCTGCACTACGTGGGACAGCAACAACTCATCACCCAACCCCTATGGTCTCTGTAGGTCTATCCGGTATGACGATATCCAGGATTTTAGTACCTAGATAGTAGCACAATCCCAATAGGTACTTATAAAAATTTTGGTACTAGTTTGAAGGAAATTGGTCCATTAATGAATGAGGATTTTACAGACATACATAAAGACGAAAATAGGAACCTCAGAAGATGCATTCCTAAATATAAGTTCTAACAAAAAATTGTTTGTAACATATTATCTCTCTACTTGATATTTAATAAGCATGTCTGGATCATGTGTGGATAGGGAACAAATAGCAACACTTTTGTTTGTTCCAAAATTAAACGATAGGGATAAAAAATCTTTCATCGTTAAACATAATTAATTATTATAGGTACCCATATCTTATTTTTGTATGTCAGACAGAAGATATGTACATATATGTTAGATGATAAACTGTTATGTCTATTGTGCACATATCTGGAATGTTATCTTTTAACAAATTTTAGCCTACATCAACAATGCACAACTCATTATTAGTAATTATTAATTTACCATTATCACTTCTCTGTGAGGTTTGAAACCGACATTTTGATAAAATTGTTCATCAGTTAGACAAAGAATAACTCTCAATCAACATAATGAAATACCTATAGGTACTAAGAGGAAATAGAAAAGTAATTTTTCAAACAGCAATCCGCAGTTTAAAATGTTACTAATGTACCTACAATAAAATATTGAATAGTAGTAGTACATTGTTTATTTGGATAATTTTCCGAAAAAATAATCGATTTAAAAAATGTTGTCGAAATTTAGATATATTAAATGTATTACAATGGACAACATCTTTAATCATGAGCACGAGGTAAACTTTAACCCCCATAAAACGGCAGGAGATAAAAAATACATAACATTTAAAATAAGTGATGGTCCGATTATCAACAAAAAACTATGACGTTTAATAACAACAAACATGGGAGCAAAAAATCATTACGTAAGTATGTTTCTAGTGAATTAATGCAGTTAAAAATAAACACTCTCACATTATTCATGAAAAAGGGAAATTATTGTTTTCAAATTTGCTAGGAGTCGCTATCTTTAATCTGACTTACTTTAAATGTAATATAATTATCACTATCCTACATTCTACTGTCTTCTAAGTTTAATGACCAGTTAGTTCAAAGGACTCCACTTTCAGATTTGTTTTGTAAAGCGATGTTAAAAATTTTATCAACTACTACAGAAATAATTGGTCTAGACACTATCTACTAAAAATATATTTTTAGTACAGGAAATTATAAGCCATAGAAATAAAGTTCAGGGACACAAAATATACTTTAATACATGTGGGATGTTTTCAAAAATAATTTCTTAACCTTGTTTTGCAATACAACTAAATCTAGACGCTAGCCTTTTGCTTCAAAACCAGTGGTGTATTGGTAAATGAAAAAGCACCGGAACGCTCGAAAGAAAAATTTATTTCCCAAAATAATAAAATAATTGCCATTCTCAGTAAAAACAAAATATAAATTTTAAAACATATACATAATATATAAAATATTAGCAAATATAATTTATAGAAACTAGAAACCCCAAAATATAAGGGCACAGACATTTTCTTTGTTTGCCTCTGCTTTGTTTGCTGGTCAATAGCGGCTAGCGGAGCGGATCTATGAGACCGCAACCAGGTTTTTACGTAAAATAATGGGTTCCATATTTCCAAAGGTGCATGGCCCATGAAGTTTTATAAATAATAAATTTGGAACATGATCACTTAGAATGCGTAATGTTCTCTCCGTTATTCTTGTTACTAAAACCACCCTCGCATTCTGAAGAACTAGAAGCTACTATTTTGGAATTTTTTTAAAATAATCCAAATTTTGTAAAATGTTACGTCTATCACAAGCCAAATAATCCCTAATTCCATTATTTATATTTTCCCATAAGGTAAATTAAAGTGCTGGCAGAGAGAATCTATTTCTTTATCGCCAAAAAAGGTACTGGAACACGTTCCGGCTGTGGAAAAAAGTAACGGAACGCCGTTCCGCTGCGTTCCGGCCCCAATACACCACTGTTCAAAACTAGTCGATGTAGTTTGATCTCATGAAAGCAAATATTATAAAAACGGACACATTAAAAATCGATTTTGTTTTGTCACAAGATTTTAATGCCTGATTGGTTTCAAAAAGCGGCACTGAAACATATATATGCCATTATACTTCTGTTGTATGTATACCAAAACCTGTTTCAATTATATACATATTATTCTTACTTTGCAACATAAATGCCACTGCTCAACCCAGCTTTAAAAGAGAAACCTGAAATTTACATTATTTTTTAACATACCTATTTCAGAACATAATTATTCAAAACTATCAAAAATTTAAGAGGGTGCCATTTGACATCTGAACTGTTAAGGACTATACTCTGCATAAATGACACTAATTTCAAGTTACAACTGAAACATATTCCTCTAAAACCATCTTTAAAGTAGGTACCTACTTATATGTATATTTATTGATTGTAATAAATTGCCAACAGGCAGTGAAGGCCTAGGTGGGCATACATTTTATTGATTACATCGTGTTAAACTTAATTTACTCTAGTTTTTCTAACTCTAATTTATTTAAGCGTACATATGAACATGTCCTCAGTCCGTTTTAGGCACTTAATTTCACCATCTTCTTCCAAGTACTTCTCGAACTATTTGTTTCCATTCCCCACTGTTTCTTGCGATTTCCTTTCAATTTCTTTAAGATCTGGCTCCACTTCACCAATTAATCTCTTTCTGGGTCTACCCTCTTCCTTTTCTTTCCTATTGGTCTTCTGTTTTGGTAGTCATTCCTCCATCCAAAATTTTTAGGTGTCCCAACCAGCCTATTCGTTGTGCCTTAATGCTTGCTTTAATATCAGATCTTTCGCATAATTCTTCTAATTCATAATTTGTTCTTGTCCTTCATCCTTCCTCTGTTTTTACTCCTCCATATATAGTTCGTAGCATCCCCCTTTCCAATCTCTTCTTTATTCAATACCAAAGTTTCACAGACACAACTGGACTAGACTATATCCTCTCTTTTGCCTTTCTTTAAACATTTTATTTCAGGAAACTGACAAAACTACCATATTTGTGGTTTCCTTTTGTAATTCTGACCCTTATTTCCTACTTTTCATGACCTTTTTCTTCAATGATTACTCCCAAATATACAAACTTTCCAGTTTATGTTTATGCAGCATATACGTATGCAATGTTTGTAAGGGGACTGGAGTGATAAGGAAAATCATAAAAGTTAAAACTCAATCCTTTGTTCAACGTTTCGAGTTGTGAAGAAAGTACTCTACTCCCCCGAGGAGTAGAATACAGAATACCTTTACCAATATTGCAGAAACACCGTAAAAACTAAAAAGTGCAGAATCCTTTTTAGATTTCGTCATGATGGAAGTACAGACTAGTAATCTGTATTCTGTACTCCCAGAGTAGTACTCTCGCCAAGACTGCTGAAAATTAAACAGAAATTATACTCCAAACAACAAAATTAAGAGAAAGTACACTTTACTTATACAGCTATCCTAAAAATGTTCTTAATGGTACCCATTAGTGAACATTGCAAAACTGTTTCTGTAATACATTAAAGGAAATTAAGGATAATGACATATGACATTATACCGGGAGTTCGGTCTCAAAGTCGAACATAGGGATTTAACATGGTATTGAACGTTTTTGCCAATTGTTGCTCGCCTATTTAACTTAGAGACAAGGTAATGACATCAACAGAAAGAGAAAATTATTGCCATTCAAATAATGCTACTGGAAAGACTAAAAGTGCGATTTATTCTTTTAAAATACCAACTTAAAGTATGACACTTTTGTATTGTAGTATTAAAATTAACGGCAAATAAATCTCGAACTCTTCTGAAATTAGCGCCACCATGAAAGGTTTTCACCATAAAAACCCTTTCTTCGTTGGTATAGGTATCCATTATTAGATAAATAAACTTTAATACGTGGTTTAACGTCAAATTCGTATTGACAAACCAACAGTACAAAAAACAATTGCGGTAAAATTTTAAAACAAGGGAATGCTATTTACACAATTTCATACATTATGTTAGTATTTTAAAAGAATAAATCGCACTTTTAGTCTTGCCAGTAGCATTATTTGAATCGCAATAATTTTCTCTTTCTGTTGATGTCATTACCTTGTCTCTAAGTTAAATAGGCGAGCAACAATTGGCAAAAACGTTCAATACCATGTTAAATCCCTATGTTCGACTTTGAGAACGAACTCCCGGTATACTCGATATGACCTAATTTAAGTTACAATGACTGTGCCATAGAGGGATCCATAGGACAACAGTAAAATATATTATGTTTCTGTATTAATAAAGATATTATTTGTTGTACTATCGTTCTTACTTTATTATCTGCTTTAAATTAGAAAGAAAGGGTTTAACAAAATAATTTGATCGATACTTTGAAAAAATCATGTATTTGATCATTTTAAAAAATCAATGGCGTGAATGAATAATCAAAATAACAATAATAAATGATCGATAAATTTATGTACATAAACAAAAACAATCTGATTTTAACTCTTATGAATACAATGTTACAATTATTACTATTACCAACATTATGCTTGTTCTTAAAAATACACGGCTAATACACAATCTTCTATAATAAATAAATAAATAATATACAGGTGGTTAAAAAACATAGGCATCACAAAATTAAGCACCACTTTAAGTAATATTTTTCATACATGTTATGTTACAATTATTGCAAATGTTTATAAAGACCTGCCGTATAAGTAGTTCCATTGTTTATTAAGAAGATAGTTAGGCAACCGGAAGTGTTTCTGAACTACGGTTGATAGATGGCCATTGCCACGTCCTATTTAAAAACAATGCTCAGGCACTCACCATCTATCAAGCGTGGTTCAGAAACAACCTCCGGTTGACTAACTATCTTATTAAAAAACAATGGTAATTCTAACCAATATATGCAACAGATTATTAAAAACAGGTACTAATTGTATTAAAATTTATACAACACACTGCATTTATTGCTTAAAACAAAAAATGACAACATAGTAACTGTAGTGCTGACGGGTAACAAAATATAACTGAATGTTTCACTGTATCTATACTCATCTTGTGAAAATAAATTAATTGTTAAGTATACTTATGTAAATAATATAAACAGAATATTGACATTACTTATACCAGTATATGTTACATTCACTTTCTGTACGGAAAACTGTGAACATACAAGCATACGACTAACTTTTTGATTACATATTACATAGTAAAAGTGAGTTTACTTGTATCTGTGAAAATAGGCACCAAATCTATAGACAATAATTTGCCACGAATTGGTATATCAAACCATTATCAATTATCTCACTGCACAGTATGTTCAATTTGGGTGACTACATGTAAAGCCTCTACATATAAAATATTTAATTGTTTAAGACACAAAATAAAGAATGTATGTGCTTAATTGACCAAATAAATTTTTATCTCTCTCTATATTACGATCCATTTGCACTGTAATGAAATATGTACTCCATTTTAGTCTGATTTAAAATTACAAATCGCTGAAGTGTTCCCATAACAAACTATTATGTCAAAAGAGAAAGGACGTGTTCACTTCATTGATTCCGTAATTAGATAAAATAACAATCTCAAGACACTGTTAAATTGGATCTTTGTAAAAATGATGAAGACTGGTAACACATTGGTGTGTATTTTTTACGTCCTAGATGTAAATAAAATATAACCACCACCTGTTCATACTTAAAATATATTTAATATGATCTAATTGCTGGAGGCACTGTTGCAACATCTTTACTAAGTGTGTGATCAATGACAGGTCGATATCTAATTGAAACTTTACCATTGTCATCAATAGTAGTTAATGTATGCTTACGAAAATGCTCACTGTCAGGTCGTTTTTGTTGACCTTCAATGGGTTTACTATAGTCATATTCATCACTTCTGGTTCTGAAATCTTCTCGTGCATGAGCACCACGCGATTCTTTTCGATTTTCCGCAGCTACAATAGTTTGCATGGCATTAATCATCAAATTTTGTAATTCGAGAGATTCGACTAAATCTGAATTCCATATAAGTCCACGATCGGAAACTTTAATATTCTTTAAATTAGAGTATAATCCTTCCATTAATCTTATGCCTTCTTGTAATGTTTCTGCAGTTCTAAACACGGCAGCATGTTTTTGCATTGTTTTCTGCATACTTAATCGTAATTCGGCAGTTGGAATTGAACCATTTGCATTACGAACCCAATCGAGATTTGAGATAGAAGCTTCTCCTGCATTCTAATTATGTCGATATTATTACACAGATACTAATATTACTTTATATACTTACTGCACTTAATTTTCCAATTGCTTCACCCGGTTTATGTTCCGCTGCAATTGTTTTGGCACATGCACGCCCAAATACAACTAAATCTAGAAGAGAGTTTGCTCCAAGTCGATTAGCTCCATGCACACTAGTACAACCACTTTCCCCACATGCGTACAAACCATGCACAATCTTATCTTCCCCATTCACAGTGGTGAGAACCTTAAATTGTTTCTTCATTAACTGGAATTCTAGAAAAGGAATTGGAATGGGATAAGGATGAGGTTCAGGAAAACAGACATTATTACCTGACCCTTGTAGTTTGTCGGCACACCTCCCATATTATAATGCACTGTTGGTAATACTGGAATTGGTTCACGTGTAACATCCACTCCAGCAAAAATCATAGCAGTTTCAGAAATGCCAGGAAGTCGAGTTGCCAATTGTTCCATAGGAAGGTGATGCAACTGAAGATAAACATGATCTTTTTCAGGACCGACACCTCTACCTAAAATTTTACACATTAATAATAGCAAACAATAGGAAGACAAACAAACCTTCACGAATTTCAATTGTCATAGACCTTGATACAACATCTCGTGACGCCAAATCCTTGGCCACAGGTGCATATCGCTCCATAAAACGTTCACCTTCAGAATTGATTAAATATCCTCCTTCTCCTCGACATCCTTCCGTCATCAGGCATCCAGCTCCATAAATACCAGTGGGATGAAACTGAACAAATTCCAAATCCTGGTTGGGCAAACCAACCCGTGACACCATAGCAGTGCCATCACCTGTGCAAGTGTGCGCAGAAGTGCATGAAAAGTAAGCTCTACCATATCCACCTGTCGCTAACACCTATGCAAACGTAATGTACAATTCCATAAAAAAAATAAACAACCTTACAGTATTTTTGGCACGAAACCTATGTATGGTACCATCATCTAGACATAAGGCCATAACTCCTCTACATTCGCCATCTTCCATAATTAGATCAAGAGCAAAATACTCCACAAAGTAATTGCAATCATATTTTAATGAATGGCCATAAAGTGTGTGTAATAAACTATGACCAGTTCTATCTGCTACGCAACAGCATCGATGCGCTTGCCCACCTTTGCCGAATTTTAAAGATTGTCCTCCAAACGCTCTTTGGTATATCTTTCCATCCGACGTACGTGAAAACGGCATTCCATAATTTTCTAATTCAATTACCGCTTTCGGAGCCTCTTCAGTCATGTAATGAATAGCATCTTGATCTCCAAGCCAATCTGAGCCTTTCACAGTGTCATACATATGCCAGTTCCAATTATCTTCTTCCATATTTCCTATGACAAAGAAAAATTAATGGATGGTTTTTAGTCTAGTCATTTTGTAAGTTTTTGAAGTGTTTTCCAAATTCCAAAATAACAATCAAGTCCAGTCAAGAAGAAGGAAGTTACTTCTTCAATTTGAGAGCTTATAAAATTTCCTACAAGTTTTTTCACAAACTTCTTTTTCTAGCTCCTATTGCAAGTATATTGTCAATATAAGGAATAGAAAATTAGATTCTTTTTAAAATTGATATAAGATTTTATCTCTAACTGAGCAGAAGTTCAAGAAGCAATTTTGTATGGTGAACATAAACTTCAATACCATTGCAAAAGGTACAATTGAATGAATCAAAATGCTTTCTGAAACTCACATCTGCCACTGATACAATCTATTATGCATGCCAGAAAGTCATTCTCAAAATATCATCCAGCACCTTAGGTGATCTGTAGCCATAGAAAAGCGGTGGTTGGTTGGGTTCTGAATTCACTCCCATCGCTTGGAAGCCAATTCATTTGTCAGCTACAGCTTCAAATTCTCCTTTTCTTATTGGGATTATTTCATATTGTTTTCTCCACGCCCAGTTTTAACAAAGAACATATCAGCATTACCTGCAGCTTGTTTGGTCTCAATTTCGCATATATTTATCAGAAACATTTTCAAAGTGCTTCGTGCTTCACTTAGAAATAAAATGTTGTAAAAATACACATTTAAGAAAATCTAATTCTCTATTTAGACTCTTTTGAGTAGATGGACGGAAAACTGTAAACCCGAGCTATGAAAAAACATGAAACAAGAGCGTTTTCTTGGAAATCGTCACATTTTCATTGACTGTATCTATAAAACGATAGATAGAAAAAATCTTAAAGGGACAAAACAACAGAAATTTTCGAAAACTTTTTGCTAAAACGCACAATTATATTAGTAAAAAAATTATAAATGCACGGCCACTCTCAGCAGCGGTCCAAAGTTCAAGTACTTGTACACTAACTAGTCTAAATAAAGTTCTGAATTACAACGTTACTGTTCAACAAAAGTGGGCCAAAATCTGAATAATTTGAAAACCATTTAAAGAAATGATCGTAACACAATGATAAATCGCATAAAAACATTAATGAAAATGTAAACTAAATACAAAGAATCAAAATAACAATGATAAAAATGTTCCTATTATTATTTAACTGTAACTAATTAGAAAAGTTTGATAGAGAAACACACAGTATATAACCGCATTCTTATTTAAATTAGTACACATATTGTTATCTATGAAAATGTGCTAGTTGCAAGTGTACTCAAATTAAAGCCAAGTATTAAAACCAGTATCCCTTCGTTTTATTCTTTAATAAGCGTATTTGTGTCATCAAGATTGTGTTAAAGCTATGTCAAAATCAAGTTAATTTTTGAGGTAAGTTACATATAAAAATTCAAATTGCAACAATTAACATAATTATTACAAGAACATTTGTAATTTTGAACATAGGTATAAGAAATACGCTTTAATCATTTTGTCAATTCATCAACATGTCCCTAATGCTGCAATGAACAAGTTTATATAGATATGTCATCCAATCAGATAAATAGGTACTAAAAACTTATGAGAAGTTATATCTGGCCATACTACAGTGCACCTAACTATAAGTGCAACAGTCATAAAAAAAATTAACAAACAAGTTCAGCGCAACAATGGTCTAGAACTATGTACTACTCTACTTGGTTTATACTGCTTATATCCCTACATCAAAAGAAACAATATTAGACACATTTGCAGATTATATGGTCATTATGGCAAAAGATGTGTCTTAATCGAAATCAGTGCAAAAACTTTAAACTGCAGTGGAAAAAGGTCCAAAAATTGACTAAGGACTGAAAAATAGAACTTAACAGTAAATTAAATTGAAAAAGAACATCAGAATGAGTGAGAAAAATGTAATGCTTGATCAAGAGATAGATACTCTCGACTCAACCTAAAATCGAAAAGACTATATTTAAAACAATCTGGGCATACAGAGTGCAATTATGAGGAGCTTGCACCAAGTTATTAAACCAACAGACAATACAACGTAATCAAACAATATCCTCCGTTTCGTGAAAAATGCATACTGCTATGTCACCAAAGAAGAACTCCACAATGATCTGGAAGTGAAGTGTGTACAAGTAATTTTTTTATTTTTTGTAGAATCTTTTTGACAATATGATAATAGTATAAAAGGATTCATTCATATAGGTACATGAGTAGTAAGCAATTCAGTATAGGGAAAGCCAAACAAAGTTGCGTGCACGTCATCGGCATTTGATGACGTTTACATTTACAGTATTGTCAAATTGATCAGGAAATATTTAATTTCCCAGCAAATATTTGTTATTCAACCACAAATAAATGTTAATTACTATTACAAATTGTTGACGACAAAAATCAATTAAATATGCCTGTCAGAATACTACTGTCATCCATAACCTCAAAATATCGATGAATCGATTAATAAAAGATGGCAACACAGCACTATTCCCTGACAGTGGCTAGGTTTATGTCGTTACTTACTGGCCTGTTGATTAAAATTTTATCACAAAATTTTACATTGAGAGGCGTCTAAACCGGTCTAAACCCAACAAAAACAACCTTGTGCTTATCTCAAAAGTCTTATATTAATTGCATTGCCTTTAGAGTTGTTTTTTTTTACAAATTTTATGATACAGTTAGCGATGCAAACTTAGCCACAAAAGACATGGAAATACGTCATTGATGACGTGCACGCAAGTTTGTTTGGCTTTCCCTATACCTGCACATTTTTGGTGTTAATTTATTTAAAGCACTTCCTAAAGATTTAATAAACAAACCTTTCTACACCTAATTTGTTAGGTAGGTTCCAAGCATATACATTGTGCGAACATGTGCACAAGTCAACACAGAATATAGCCAACAAGCATAATCATAAGTTCATAACTTTGCTTATCAAGTTAGGTACACAAACATTAAACAATAAAATTCACAATATAAATTAATAACAATGGCAAATTAAATTGCTCAACAATGAGAGGAAAACCAATTATTATTAATTGCAAAAAACATAATAATGCAAAAATTATAGTTTTCCGATAACCCATAAATTCCCTAAATTATATAATTAATCCATAAAATACCTAATGCTGCATTTATTCCCCCTTGTGCAGCTACAGTATGAGAACGTGTAGGGAACAATTTTGTAATGACGGCCGTTTTAAATCCTTCTGCAACCAGTCCAAAAGCGGCTCGCAGTCCTGCCCCACCTGCACCCACGACAACAGCATCATAAGTATGGTCTACAGTTGGATAACCTTTCGAAATATCGTTATTTACTTTAGTATCATTTCTATTAACAGAAATGTGTAGTCCGCGACTTGTAATTGGTTGGAAAGCATTAACCTTAAAAAAGTAGAAAATATTACCCAAATATTTTGGGGAGTTATGTAACATGTAAAAATTGAATGAAAATTTACATCGAAATAATTATACTATAATGAATACCTTAGATAATATAGATTTCGTTAATAATGAATTCACTTTCAAGAGTCTACTCATATTTAGAAACTATAAAACCGAAAAATATAATACACTTTTATAAACGGATATATCGAGAGGCAATTTTCGACTGCCATTTAGCCAATAACAAACGATTATTTGTCCCCTCCTTTCCCAAAACGGCAGTGTCTCTATTGCCTCCGATTAATGGTAATGTGATCATGTGAAACCTTTACACGTGGTCACAGAAGCATTATCTAATCATTCTAATCCCAGCGTATAATGTCTCAGCTCAGTCTAATCTTTTGAGATAACTCGCAAACAAGCAAACAAATTTAATAAAATTTGAAATTATTTAACTTAAATTTAAAGCATTTTTAACTTTTGCTGATCCTTAACGTACCCATTCGTCACTAGACCAGATGTCCA
Source organism: Pyrocoelia pectoralis (assembly GCA_036250285.1). Classification (NCBI taxonomy): domain Eukaryota; kingdom Metazoa; phylum Arthropoda; class Insecta; order Coleoptera; family Lampyridae; genus Pyrocoelia; species Pyrocoelia pectoralis. The sequence continues at coordinate 18,323,722 of CM070080.1, read as the reverse complement.
GATCAGTAGTAGGTATTCGTCCTTCACTTCCTTTTTTGTTATTAAATACCTACATTGTTGTCAATAAATCATGCCTAACCATTGAATAAAGGTAATAAAGTTCACTGAATAAAGATATCTTTCACTCAACGCTTTAACTGATGCTCTAAATGAACTCTGTGACATAAAAAATGCAACGCCAAGAAGGGAAGTTTTGGACTAAACGTGGCAGAATAGAACTTTATTCAATGGTTTAACTAGTCAAAATTGATTAAAATTTCAAAGAAATTAAACAAAAGGTAAAGGCATTTTTTAATGTGCCACACATGTTCGATAGGCGAAAGGTCGGGAAATCTGGGTGGCCACGGCAACTATAGGTGTTTTCTTTTTGCATCGCCACAGGGTTAGGTAAAGTCACAATTATCACGTGATTGAAGTGCCTTGCGTGATAAGACATTTCTGCCTCAGGTTAATATAAAACTTAAATAAAGATTTTAAAACGAATAGGGTTATTGAGAACCGAGTCAAATTATTTTTATAAAACGAATGGTGTGTTATTGACAGGGCTGACTTAAGTCAACTACAACATGCAAAAAGAAAATACCTATTGATGTTAACCGCTTCGGAGCGCTCCAGAGAATGCCTTACAAGAGGTGTTTTCTTTTTGGACCGCCACAGGGTTAGGCAAAGCCACAATTATGACGTGATTGAAGTGCCTTACGTCATAAGACATTTGTTTCTGCCACAGGTTAATATGTAACTTAAATAAAGCTTTTAAAAAGAATAGGGTTATCGAGAACCGAGTCAAATTATTTTTATAAAACGAATGGTGTGTTATTGACAGGGCTGACTTAAGTCAACCACAACGTGCAAAAAGAAAACACCTAATAGGTGTTTTCTTTTTCCATCGCCACAGGGTTAGGTAAAGTTACAATCATGACGTGATTAAAGTACCTTACGTCATGTAGACATTTCTGCCTCAGGTTAATATAAAACTTAAATAAAGCTTTTAAAACGAATAGGGTTATTGAGAATTGAGTCAAATTATTTTTATAAAACGAATGGTGTGTTATTGACAGAGATGACTTAGGTCTACCACAACATGCAAAAAGGAAACACCTAATAGGTGTTTTCTTTTTCCATCGCCACAGGGTTAGGTAAAGTTACAATCATGACGTGATTAAAGTACCTTACGTCATGTAGACATTTCTGCCTCAGGTTAATATAAAACTTAAATAAAGCTTTAAAAACGAATAGGGTTATTGAGAACTGAGTCAAATTATTTTTATAAAACGAACGGTGTGTTATTGACAGAGATGACTTTAGGTCTACCACAATAACATGCAAAAAGAAAACACCTAATGTGTGGACGAGCATTATCTACCACTTCATCAACAATATCGGTGGGCATTCATGTTATATGACCTGAATACCAACTATGAGACCTACTTCCGTAAAAATAGCAGCCCATACCATAACCCTTATAGTGTGGTGCACACGCCGCTCAACAGAAAACTGCACATTGCGACGTTCTTCACGTTTACGTCTGACCATCATGCGACCATCGTGCATTCCCAAGCAGAATCGGGATCGTCACTGAAGACTACTATTCCATTCCACGTCCCAATCCAGTCGCAAGGTACGCTACTCCATACTGCTGTCAGAGAATATTAATATTCTCTGCTGCTGTCGATGACGAGCAGTCAGCGGAAGCACAAGATGTGGTCTGCAAGCCAAAAGCACAGAATACGGATACGTATTCTGTGCCAAAAGCTTCAATTCGACGGTAAACTGTACGAAGGGTTACTTACAGGACATGACGTCGAAACCATTGATCGACTATTGATCTTGTACTCAAGAATCGCGTGTCTAAATGCCATTAATCAAAGATGGCGGTATTGGACCACATTTGTCAGTGAACTCTATACTACAGTTCACCAGAGAAATGTTATCCCTACTACTAACGTAGGTAAGGTATAACATTTCTCTGCAGTTCACTGACATTTGTCTATACAACGCCATCACGCGACCATTTCAACGACCATATGAGGATATGACCATAGCCCTTTTCCAAGCACTCATGATAATTATAATAATAATAATAATAATATTGCCTTTATTTAAATATACTAAAAATAAACAATTTAATTAATCTAAATTCGGAAAAGAACGGAGAAACGGTCACAACTTCGGTAGGTAGGTACACAATCAAATCAGCATATTCATAACACATGATATGGAAAAAGAACGAACAACCACCACCTAGCTATTGCAGCCAACCCTGGAACACACAAACAGAGAAAGAGAATCCACCCACCACGAAAACCACAAAATGCCGCATGGTACTCAAACAAGCAGTTCGTTTTCATCAGTGACTCCAATCACAAGCAAGAGGGTGCTCTGTTGTGACGAGCAAACATCACTCGCATTCTCATTTTCGGGTACAGTCACTTTCATGCATAATGTCTTAATTTATACTTTGCTGCACGGTTTCAGTGTAAGCACTACTCCAACCAACTATTTCGTTGAGAACTCAACTTTGTTGTCGTTACCACATCGCACTCGATGTTTACATGGAGCTCCTGAATTGCCAACATGGCAAGTAGGTATAAATTTCAACATTGAAAATTGTCTGTAAGAAAAGCAAATGTTTGCACAATGTTGAATGCTCTTTAGTTTCTTGTGATATATTCTGAAAATCAGTAAGATATTTAACAAATTTGTGTACTTATACTTATATTTCTTTATTAGGTAGGTACATTAAAATTCATGATGGTTGCATAATTCGCCAAAAATCTCCTTCAATTTTAGTATTGATTAACTGTAGGAACAATTTGCATATTATTACTCTATCGTCTTTTGAAACAGCATATTTTGGAATACCAAACATCCTTCATTACAGGTTGTAACACATGAAATTTTCATAAAAATACCTAACATACTTTGTGGCCTTTATGGGAAACCATTTCGGCACTACAGTCCTCTGTAAGAACAATCTGAGTATAAGTTTCTGTAAAAAGCACTTTCGTTTAACCTTTTCAAATTTCAATGGCATTCTGACTTAAATTATACATATGATAAAAATAAGCCTTCATACTGAAGAAAATAAACAATGAACTGCAAAGTGGCAACATTTTGATACAGTCTATAAAATGAACCCTGAATGATTGATTCCAAATTGCAAATATGAAATAATGTTTCATGTTGCACTCTCGATATTGGGTATATTAACCTAATGGGCTCGTTGAGGTATAAAAATGGCTATTATTTTAGGAATTACTTACGACATTAATAGACGAAAGATTAGAATAAAAATGCAATTGATGCTGCTTTATTTGAATTTCTTGATAACTTATGTAACTTCTTAAATCGGCAAGACGATCATTTAAACAGTTAAGGTATGCCACCACACCAGGTACCAAGTGCATGAAAGGATAATAAAGACAAAATATAATCTGATTTTATATACCTAGAAAAAGAATTTTTTAACATTACTTGCAATGGGACACAGAACAAAGACCAATTTTCAGTGACATCTGTACTTATCTAATACATTTGGGTTATGATGGTATGCAGGAGCGGATTTACAGCAGGGCAACTGGGGTTCAATCACCGAAGACCTCACTAATATTTAAGACAGTTAGGAACAATGAAATACCTATGTCAAAATGTGGTATTATATAAAGTAATGCAAGTGTCTACTTTTGATCATTGTGATCAGCTTGCCTCCTGGAGAAAATTATTAAAGTTAAGTTTTCACTATTAAGTCTTCACGACTTGTCTTTTTAATGTAAAAATAAAATTATCTAAAGATATTTATCGATGGAAAAGGCTTTCACACTACTAAATTCGGGTCCGATGGTATGAGGCAAATAGAAAATAGCACAAAGTAGTCTATTTTTTTAATATAAAGGTTAATTACATTACATTAAGCACTTCCCTCAGTCTTCATGAATATTAAATATTTTGTATCAGATAAAGCACTTATTTTCTTACGAGATATGTCACTATCTTACATCACACTACCATAGAGCACACTACTCATACACACTAGCAAATCTGACAGGGTAACATATATTTTTTGTTAAAAACGTTGATACAATTGCAGTAGGTACAACAGTTTCTCTAAAAAAATTAGGAAATTATAATAGACCAAGATTTTACTTTTTCTGCAAAATAATTTGAAACATTCAGTCAGTCCCATGTTTTTACAATAATTATCTTACAATACAAATGACCAGATTTGATTGGAAGTTGTAATTAAACTATAATTTATGCAGTTATCCATTACAAAAGTGTTACTTGCTCCACCTCATATTTAGAATGTTAATTCAAATATTTATAAGTGTTTTGACGTTACACTATTTTTTAATTCATCATAATGTACAAAACCAAAAAATAATCACCTACTTGTGACAGTTAATGCAAGTACATTTGAATATAATTAATAGCACTTTCAAACAACTGTTCATTTTTAAATTGGTTTACTCATAACAATTTGATACCTGCATTACCTATTTTTTGAGATAAATGTTATTTAAAAAATACATATAATAAATTCAAAAAATTGAATTTCACAGCTATCAATTAGTAATATGAACACAAACAAAAGTTTTATACTGGGTAATTGCCGAAGGAATGCAACTGTGACAATTATTCAATGTAATATACTATTACAATTATATAACATGTACACAGAAAGAATAGCATTATTGCACAAAACTGAAGTTTTGAATAACTAAGCAGAATAAAATTTAACACAATCATAATCAACCAATTTGAAAATCAACAATACTGAACAAAATATTAACAATAACACAAACTTAATATTAATGACAAATTAAAACACAAAACTCTACATTGCAACAAAAAAATGTTATACGACAAAATAATACGCATACAAAATTCAAAAACATTAAAAAGACGTACAATTTATTCATTTGTTAAATAAAAAAAACTTTGTAAGTATTAAAAAAAACTTAAATAACAGTGTATATATAAAAAATTTATAGTGCAGCACTACTTGTAAAACATTAAAGAAACACGAGTGCAGCAAATATCACAAAACCAGTCTTTTAACACCACATTCCACACAAAATTTGGCAGTAGCAATAGGATATTTGGTACCACACTCGTGACAAAATTTTGATACTCGTTTCTGTGGTTCACACAGAACAGAAACTGTGTCTGAACCACTTGAAGCTGGACTTACTGTTGGGCTGATTTCCGGTCTGGTAAATTCTAGCGGACTTAGGCTGTTTGGCTTGGCTCGAACTTTTGTAGTACTCCTGTTAAGACTATCATTTTGATTAATATATTTACAGCAAGTTACCTTGAAATGTCAATACAGAATGTTTCAAACCATGAAAATGTATACTCTCAAAAGTAATTTGTTAATTCATCTTCCATATTTTCCATATTTTAATGGGAGTTTGCATTCATCACATTTTGTAATATGATCCAGAAATACTCTGTCTGGTATTAATAATTTCATGATATTGAGACGAGTTTTTCTTTAAGTTGACAAACAATGTTTTTATGCATAAAAAAATATTTTATACAAAGTGGCGACACAAAGTTATGTTTATTTAAATGGAACATTATTTCTGGACAAGTAGCCAAGGATGGTGTCATGTAACAAAGTACCATCAATTTGATATGTAGTACACTCCTATGGACCTTAACGATGGGGTGGCGTCTCCTTAGGGTATTTTTTCCCCGGAGACCTTCTCTGGAGTTTTATTTGGAAATGGGTTAATGAAACATTGTGTACTTCATTGATGCCGACGTTTCGACCAGCAGATGTTATTAGTATAAATCTTATTGGTTTATCAGTGGTTATCTTATATTAATTCGCATTGTATTTTAGTGTATCAAGAACAAACTCACCTGAAGAAATAGTGTTTCATTAACTGTGAAATGGTAATCAATTGTTTTGGACCAGCTACTGGTTGAGGAGGAAAGATTGAACCTAGTATCGAGACACATGAGCCAAGTAAAGTAATTACAACTCACAATTACTTAGTTAATATTGTAAAATAATACATTATTTTTACAATATTAACTAAATAATAGACATTTTTCATGCCTTCGTGCATTGTTAATTTAATTGTAAATTTTCTTTTGTGTAATCCCATAAAAAATGTATAGAAATTAAATCTGAGGAACAAACTAGAGAAATTATGGTTCCCACTTCTCCTATTCTAAAATTAGGAAACTCTTCATCCTAGTTTTGATTTTTCTATATAACATATAAAATGACCCCCTCCCCCTTACTACATTTGATGACGACCGTATACTGTAGTAATCAGTAGGTCTCGTCCACTGTGGGCTTTGCAAGAAAAAGTAATAATGCTTGTTGGTACATTTTTGAAGGATTGTTAAAAATATTTCACCTTGTATAATTAGACCCACATAGGAGACTATACATTTTCGCACTTACTTTTAGTGGGTAGGTAATTAAAAAATGCGGCGAGTTAGTAGGTATCCCATTTAGGAAAACAAAACTTTGTGTCATCCCTATGTAAAAGAATGAGATAAAAATATGTTTGTTAAACATCTATCATGTAAAAAACCAAATTACAATGTCAATATCGATGACAATAATTACACCACCCTGTATTTAATGACATTTCTTATATAAAATAATACAAACAAAAATTATGTGTATGTGTGTGTACAAGTTCTGTGACTGGTTGTAATAATGAGAAACGTTTCATATCATTTTTGCGTAGAATAGACATCTCTTACAAAAAGATGAAATGAAATAATTGACAAAATTTTAGAGAGAGTTGTTTTGACAACATCTACAGGTCATACTGAAAGTGAGGAGTCTAGTAACAAACAAAAACTGATTGAGAGAATATAATGAATTCCATTAGTTTTAAATATCATTTTAAAGTGTACAACTCAACCCAAATACAGGATTATCCAACAGCAATGTCCCCCGAAGTTGGTTTCTGTTTTTGGTGGTAAAGTACTAGTTTAATCAACAATTTCTGCTGGTGATGGAAATATATAGCATTAATGACTATGTCAGGTAAAGTAAAGGTATTCAAAGAAACATCAAAACTGTTGGTTGTGCGTATTATTACCACAACATTATCAAAACTGTAGCAGACAATTAAAGAAGATTGCCATGTGACGTATCTAAAATAATTTATTACTCAGTGATTCCATATCTTTTGACTGAAGAACAAAAAGCTCATGTTAATTAGTGCTGAAAAGCCACTGCAACAAAGGAAGGTCAAAAAATGTTTTGAACATTATAAATGAATACTATAAATGGTGATCAATCGTAGTGGAATTCAGCTGCAATATTGTATATTTGTTGTGCAAGTGTCTGTTCTTTAACTCACTGCATAGCTTGAAAGTGAGTGAGGTTTTGTGATAATGCTGTATTTTGATGTTATGAGCTTATTTTGTATTTTCTGCGTTTATGTGTTTGGGAATGAGTTGGAGATGTCATATGAGCGGTTATTGAAATGTTGTGTGTTTGTGATATATTTTCTGTAATGTTATGTTGTGTATGCAACCAAAGAGTATTTTATACTCTTTGATGCAACATAGTTTAAGTTTGTGAAGGGAGAATTGAGTGTTGCATTTCAATTTTGTGTTTAAGTTATATTAGTTGAATATGTATGATGTGATTCAGAGTGATGTGCGATACCTTCTGTTATCTGTTATCTTTAGAAATTTAACTATGAAGCAGGAGTTGATGCTTTTTGCAATGGAACTACTTTTTACTTTATGTTTGTTTTTTTCATGAGTCAATTGTAATAATAAATACAAGTAATTCCACTCAAATTTTAAATTTTTAATATAACAACGTGTTACAACACTATGTGTCATTATCAAGGGTGGCAGATAACGACTTATTCGAAATGCATCTTCCATCTTTGTCACTTCCAGGTATCATCTGTTCCCAAAGTGTATCAAAGAAGATTGATTGCAATATTTGCTTCAAAATCAGGTACATCGCTTCAATTTCTTTATAAAATCAGGGAACAGTTAAAGCCGATTGATACACAAAGGTGTGTTTACTTACCAGAATATATTTATCGAGTTTTAAAAGACCAACGTGTTGGCAAATGTTCCTCCACCAGAACAATCGAATTTTGGAGCAGCAGAACATTGAATTATTAGCTCAAAAATCAGGAATAGACACGGAAGTTAGTACATTCTTAATAGATTTAGAGTGTACACAACTGAAGACTGGAATAACCTCTTTAACAATTGATTTCAACTAATGCAAAAGTGTATCAATCCTAGTATAGCAACTTTAATTAATCTACTGTTTCTTTTATTCATATATAGTTAGACCCGCCGTACACGAGCCGCATTTTGCAGTCGGACCGACCACACAATTGCGGTCACCCCATAAGAAACTACAGGCGCGCGTTTCGACTGCAGTGAACGCCCGTGTACGGTTGATGCAGTATTTCTTATGGCGGACTGCAGTTCGCCGAAACGCGACCGCAATTTTGTGGTCGGTCCGACTGCAAAATGCGGCTCGTGTACGGCGGGTCTTAATTAAAAAGACAACCCTTGCAAAGAAACATAGTACGTAACAATGTAATGTTGGGAGTTACCAAGCGTGTAAAAGTTTGCCCCCCCCCTCCAGGATTGTTATCAATGACCCATTGAACAATATTAGAGGGGGGGGGGGGGGGAAGTTGAACGGCCGCCATCTTGAAAATGCCCGCGAACCTATTTTTGGCTATATCTTAGCAAGTGTATGTCCAAATCGAACGTACGTAGACTCTAATTGCACAGTTTTGTATTCCTAAGATAAATTGTTATATAACCGAAATTGATAATCCTAGCGGATTTAATGTTTTTGGGCTTAAAAGCTTAAATTATGGAATATGTAAAAAAACGCTAAAAAATATATCACTTTTTATTTTATTATTATTAATCTTTTAGATTTCGCTTTTATGAATAAAATGCAAAAACAATCAACGAAATCCGAGCACTGGTTACGAAAATATACAAGATTTAGGAATAGGTAGCGCACCCTTGCTGAGGTCAAATTAAAAATTTCATAAGTTTGTTCTCTACAAAATATGCGAATTACTACTAAATACATACATTAATTAAGTGTAATCAATTTTTGAAGGCTTATGCCCCATTCGCGATTCCCTCGCCCTCATAAGAGTTGCCATGACATGAATCAGATCCGAAAAACCGTACCGGTGAATAAATCGAAAATACCCGAATTAATACAAATTTTATAAATTAATAATTTTTTGTGTCGCACCTTCTCGTTTATTTAATTTATTAATTTAATTTAAGCTTTTAGGAAGAAGAGGTGTACTCAAATGACAATTATTGTTATACGGATTAATTTACACAAGGACATTTGCAAAAAGCAATGTAGTTTGCACGTTCATTGTTTGTCACACTTACGGGTTGTGACTCCACTTCCTCACTGAGAGGACGCTCTAAAAGTCTAAAAGGACGGAATTCAGTGCCTGGAAAAGGAACCCAGACACTGTAATTCAGGTCATCGCCCAAATGATGGAAAATCCATTCGCAGTGATGAAATTTGGAGTCTACAAAGTTCAAAGCTTTGAAGCCTTTCTTTATTCAAGTTTATGGAGGCGGTGCAGAATCCATTAATCAACAACGAAAGTTAATATTCTGACACCGAAACAAAGTTTAGAAATGGTGCACCCGACACAAGACGCACTCCTATTACACTGCAAGAGAGCAGCTTATCAAGCTACCATTTGGAGCAGGGCACATTAGGCTGAGCTTCAAGCCCCACATCCAATTCAACGTGGGTGGAAAAAACTCGATCACAGATTCCTTCTCGTGTGGATAACAATTCCGGAAGTCAGCCCAGCTTGCATTGAGATTCTTAAATGTGGTTGCAAGCAGAATTGTGGAAACCTATGTAATTGCAGGAAAAAATCATTAAATTGCACTGCTCTTTGCAAATGTCTGCGTAAAGTGGTCCGTATAATAATAATTGTCATTTGATGGTCACCTCTTCTCCCTAAAAGCCTAAATTAAATTAATTAATTAAAAAAATGAGAAGGTGCGAAACGCATAAAACTTTTTAAAAAGATATCACAACGCCGACACGATTTTTTGATGGCCCATATCGCCGACTAGGGACACTACGCCGACGGACACTACGCCGACTGTGCCCACATCGTCGACAAGTGTACAAGGGACACAACGCCGACCATGCCCACATAGCCGACGGACACTACGCCGACAGTGCCCACATCGTCGACAAGTATACAAGGGACACTTCGCCGAATTTTTATTTTAATTGCAGAATGCAAAACTTAAACGTTGATTGCCACTAAAGCGCCTAGGTTATTTGCAGGTTTAGTATATTTTTTTCCTATTAATACTTTTTCATAGTCAAGTGCAACGTTTAATTACGCAAATAAGTTTAAAAATAATGATATTACGTTAGGTAATTGCAATTAAAATTGCCGGCGTTGTGTCCACAGAGAAAAATTCCCTTGTACACTTGTCAACGATGTGGGCACTGTCGGCGTAGTGTCCCTAGTCGGCGATATGGACCATCAAAAAAGCGTGTCGGCGTTGTGAGCATTCGGCGTAGTGTCATATCCCCTATAAAATTTGTATTAATTCGATTTATTCACCGGTACGGTTTTTCTGATCTGATTCATGTCATGGCGATCATTACTCTTATGAGGGTGAGGGAATCGCGAATGGGGCATAAGCCTTCAAAAATTGATTACACTTAATTAATGTATTATTAGTAGTAATTCGCATATTTTGTAGAGAACAAACTTATGAAATTTTCAATTTGACCTGTAACTACCAATTATTGTGCTCAGCAAAGGTGCGCTACCTATTCCTAAATCATGTATATTTTCGTAACCAGTGCTCGGATTTCGTTGATTGTTTTTGCATTTTATTCATAAAAGCGAGATCTAAAAGATTAATAATAATAAATAAAAAGTGATATATTTTTTAGCGTTTTTTTTACATATTCCATAATTTAAGCTTTTAAGCCCAAAAACGTTAAATCCGCTGTGATTATCAATTTCAGTTATATAACAATTTATCTTAGGAATACAAAACTGTGCAATTAGAGTCTACGATACGTTCGATTTGGACATACGGTTGCTAAGATATAGCCAAAAATCTTCGAACATATAACAACAGGAAGGAACATCCCTATAGTTTAGTAGATGGTACAATGTAACGGAAGTTACGCAGGCTTTACGTCACAGTGACGTAACAGTAAACCATTTGTGATTGGTCAAATGGGTGTAGCGTGCAGTTTGTCGATTTAAAATTAAAAAATTACCAGTAGCGTAGAATTCATTATACGGTTAAGAACATACAGAATGTGCAAAAAATTAGAAGTATGCATACCAAATTAATTATGTTTAAAGGGCAATAAAATTAAAAAAAAAATTATGCATTTTATTTTGTTTATAACAGGCGCGTAAACATACAAATGTTGGATTTACGACCCTGCTTAACAGTACACCAATGACTCGACGGAATACGTCACAGTAGGTAGCCATATTGGTAAACCATTAATGTTACTCATTTTGCCATATGCATGTTCCTTCCTTTTGTTATATGTTCGAAGCCAAAAATAGGTTCGCGGGCATTTTCAAGATGGCGGACAAGATGGCGCCCGTTCAACTTCCCCCCCCTCTAATATTGTTCAATGGGTCATTGATAACAATCCTGAAGGGGGGCCAAACTTTTACACGCTTGGTAACTCCCAATGAAAATTATATGGAGATTGTTACGTACTAACAATGTAAGCCTAATTCAAGAAGCTAAACCATTCATAAATGCATACTGAAGACATCAGTCGTTTGTTATTCATGTTATTAATAATTAGCAACCTTTACGTTTGCATAATTACCTGTTGTAGGCCGAATCAATATTACTTTTAGAAATTGGACCATCTGTAACATTGTCCAAATTAATAGATGTTTCTTGTAGTCCCTGCTCCTTTTTTCGGCGCTGTTCATCTTTATCTTTTAAATAATTTTCTTCGAATTTCTTAAATTCCTCTAGCATTACATCATCTACTTCAAAAAGATCTTCACTTTTAGCAAAATCGCCATATGCAAACTACAATTAACAAAATAAACCTAAGAAAAAAGAATAAGTAACAATACCTGATTTATAATATTTGTTGCAGGTGTTGTAGGTTTATTTAAAGTTTCAAAACCAGAATCATGTTTAAACTTGCTTTTTGACTTAGGCGCTTCTTGAACAGATAAACTTTTTTTAAATGAAGTCACTGGTTTCCGTATGTCAGGTCTTGAAAGGTTTTTGCTTTTTGAGGCCGAACTAGAATGTAAAGAAACAGATGGTTTACGTACAACTGTTGGCTTTTTTGATTTAGTCAGTTTTGAATTAGAAGCTGCAGATTTAGTTGCTTTACTATTTGGTGAAAAACCTCTTGAAGCTGTTGTATTATACAATTTTTCGGAAGAACGAGTTAAATGTCGTACTGAAGATGATCTTTGATTTATTACATTGGAGGATGGAGCAAGATTATCATTACTAGAATTGGAGGAAGAATGATGAACAATTAAATTATCTGGAATTGCCAGATTATCATTCTCATTTATTAAACGAGGATCAATTATAGGAGAATCGTCATTGAACTTGAAGTAGGCAATTGGTAAATTGATATGATGGTCAGACATTTTTTCATCTGTATTTTCGTTTATTTCATCAAGCAGATTATATCCTTCCAAATAATTTTGATTTATTAAACTTTCTATCAATTCAAAATCATCACCATCTTGGAAATCTGTTGGTGGATCTATAACAGATACACGTTTTGTAGATTCCCCATTTTTATCAAGTTTCTTTCTAGTATTTTCGGCAGATTTTACGAATTTATTATTATTGTTATGATGATTTGCTTCAGTCAATCTCATTTTAGAACCACTAACAGTATGTGGACGATTTGCTACTTTAGTCGATTCGGTTTTGTTAATAAATGGTTTAAAATCTTCACATTCCAAAAGTTCCATAAGTTGTCGCTCGGCTGTTAAAAATGGGTTGTAGTCGGATTGTGTAGTACTAGAACAAGTGAAGAGCCAATCAAAGTAACGAAATATGCTACTACTCTTCGGTTTATAAAATATCATTGTTAAAGGTAAACATGAATGTTTTTTAACTTGACTGTACGAGGATTTCCAGAATTTTCAATCGTTTATCAGATTTCATAAGACTACACATCATTGCCCAAAACCTCTAACAGTGAATAAATATGTATTGAAAATCCTGTAAACCTTTTGTAGATCCACCCGAAGAAATACCAGCCACACCAAAAAATGTGGGGATACATTTCACAATAGCAAAGTATTAGCAGAAAAGTACCTATTTACTTGAAATGACAAATCGAGGAATTACAAAGGTAGAAATGTAGAAATGATACTTTTACATTTATAGATCTATTAAAGAGGGAGAAAAGGTCAAATTGATCATGAAATTGTAGTGTTTCAACAACTACAAGTAGAATATTAACCACTGTAGCAGTGGCGTAGCTACCGGTGCGCAATGGTGTGCAACGCGAACGGGCCCAAGGTCCCAAGGGGCCCAACCGCCCAACGCGCCAAGTATCACGTTGTTTCAATCGTAGAGACGTAAGACGTCTACTAAGAAGTATATGTAGTACAATATCATGGCACCAGCAGTCCTGCAGTCGTCACCTCTTCCGGCCTTTCGCGCGTATTATAGCTCAATCCTCAATAGCGGACGATTAATTACGAGTGTTACTGCGCATTTTATTCGTGCATCTTATCCCTCTTTCTCTGGTGCGAAAGAAATTGGCATTCAACGATTCAACTGATTCAACTGGTCATTGCGTTTGCGTTTAGCGTTAGTGACGCTAGTGTAGTGTGTTGTACGTTGTATTGGAGGCACTTCGAATCCCGGTAGCGGTGTAAATTTTCTATATGTATCATGTTGAATTATGATTAAAAACATATGACATTGACAATTCTGTCATTAGTCTGTCGAAAATGACAACTAACCTTATCACCTTATAAGGTTTATTTTATATTATTATTTATTAGTATTATTAATGTTTTTCATTATTTGTGCAATTACTTCTTTTAACATTATTTATTCCTTGAATATTTTTTTATTTTACTTTGTGTTAAATGTTTTTAATGTTTTACAAATGTATGTTTATGTTTTTTGAACATGTTATTTAAATGACCTACTCGTTTCCATTTTTGTGAAGCGTCGAGGGGGGCCTTAATATGCATTTTGCGCACGGGCCCGGAGGGCTCTTGCTACGCCACTGCACTGTAGATGTCTAGCTAACACACTTACAAAATACAGTAGAACCCCGCTATTCCGAAAATTCACCTATTCCGAACAGAATTAAGAAAAAATACAGATTTTTTTAACTTAAAAACAGGAGAAATAAAAAGACTTTCGTGAAAAAACATACATTTACTAATTTACACCCATTTAAAAAGTAAAATCAATCATTTTTTTCTGATGAAAGGCATTGAATAAACTTGAGGATGCAATGTTCCGCCATTGCGCCATCAATATGTTGATATTATCAATGCAATCCGCCTATTCCAAATTCCCGCTAAACCGAACAGGGTTCGGTCCCAATTAGTTCGGAATACCGGGGTTCTACTGTATATAAGTAAATAACTAACATTGACATTAGACTGTACAATTTTAGTTTAATTTTGTTTCGTTAACATAAATATTGAAAAATATACAGGGTGTCCCACGTTTAATGATCAGGACTTTGACATTTTGTGGAGAAACACATTTTAAGGTAGATTGCTCCTATACAACGTGTCCAAGATAAGGATGAACTGCATGGGGATCTTGAAAACGGTAAGAGATACGAAGGCGGTTAAATTAGAGAAAAGTTGTATAATTTAGGGCATGTTCACATGTAGTTTGCAAAAGTTCATTATTGTTTATCGTTTCCGAGATTTAAAACAAAATGCGATTTTTGGGTTTTTCTTTTTTCCTAATTCCTACCATTATTTTAAAAGATTTTTAAAAACCAACGACACTTCTTCATTGTCACTTTTTGAATTCTATTAGATGGCGTTGTCAAATTTTTTATTCGACGTTTCGTCTCCGACTAACCATCATCAACTTTATTTTTTTATATCGCCGCAACCAACAAAACACCCTGTATTCGATAGTATTTTTTATTACGAATTTAACGATGTATTGCACATTACGGTTTTGAAGCTTATTTTTAAGAAAAATTTCAATAAACACAGTAAACCTGTGTCCAGAAAATAACGACAACCTATTTGAACAGTTATTGTAATTATTTAACTTTAATTAAACAGGTTTAAAAGATTGGAGTTGTTAAATTTGTACATAAAAAATTTTTATCAAATACTAAAATTAATCCTAATATTTCTTTAAAAAAATTTGCTTCAAAACCATAATGTGTAATACATCGTTAAATTCGTAACAAACAATACTATCGAATACAGGGTGTTTTGTTGGTTGCGGCGATATAAAAAAATAAAGTTGATGATGGTTCCTCGGAGACGAAACGTGGAATAAAAAATTTGACAACGCCATCTAATAGAATTCAAAAAGTGACAATGAAGAAGTATTGTTGGTTTTTAAAAATCTTTTAAAATAAAGGTAGGGATTACGAAAAAAGAAAAACCCAAAAATCGCATTTTGTTTTAAATCTCGGAAACGATAAACAATAATGAACTTTTGCAAACTACATGTGAACATGCCCTAAATAATTATACAACTTTTCTCTAATTTAACCGCCTTCGTATCTCTTACCGTTTTCAAGATCCCCATGCTGTTCATCCTTATCTTGGACACGTTGTATACATAGGTCCTAAAATTCTTTGTTTCTGGAATACAGAGTGCGTCACAATTTTCTAAAAAATAAAGGTTTATTTATTTATTTCCGAACTGTTGAAAATATTTAAACCAAAATTGGCACACAAGATACATGGGCAGAGCATAAGATCCATGGCAACCATAATTTTTGTACACAGGCAAAATACATTTTTCGTGAAATAAATCACAAAAATCTAGTTTGCGGTCGCACAGTAACAGAAAGAAAAAAAGTCTAGAGATATTTTTTGTTCAGAATTGAATGCTCCATCGAAAAGTATATTTCGAATATTTAATTCAGGGCCGTACTCTTTTTATTTATCAAATTAGTAGAACGGATTACCCATATCTCCGCCACTGGTTGATTAAAAAAATTGATATTCTTCAATCTTGTGGCCCTCTGTCCTTGTATCTTGCGTGTCAATTTTGGTTTGAATTATTGCCACAGTTCGGAAATAAATAAATAAAAACTTTATTTTTCAGAAAACTTTAACGCCCTGCATCTCAGAAACAAAGAATTTTAGGAACTACGTTTATAGGAGCAATCCACCTTAAAATGTGTTTTTCTACAAAATGTCAAAGTCCTGATCATTAAACCTGGGACACCCTGTATAAATACCAACACCAAAAATATACAACTTTAGATGTTAGCTTTATTAGATTACTGATTAGAACGATCGATTGATTAATATTCTGTAATATTAGATCTGCACATTTTATACTAGGCATTTATCTTGCACAAATGCCACAGTTACATGTTCACTGCCAATGTACAAAAAATCATATTTTTAAAGTTTGAGAATCGGATTAAATAAAAGCAAAATTCACCTTTTTGGAACAATCTGAGGTAGACTTACTATACTTGAGCAACTGCTTACATTTTTATCAGATAACACATTCTTAACTGGAGCCTTCGCAATTAAAGGTAGCGTTAATTTTGATGATTCAGAGTCCTTACATATAATATCTTTCTTTAAATCCATTTTTGGTAACTTATTTTCCATTGAAATAATGTTGGGATCTAACTCAAGTAATCTTCTGCAATCTCCGACAGATATAGTAAGAAGTTGATCTGTACTAGATCTGTTTGAATTTTCACATTTCTCATTTGTGATTATATTAATTAAAGCTAACAACCGGGGAGAAATTTTTTGGTTTGCTTTCTCAGAATTATCAATTAGTTCATCACTCAATGATACACTGATTCTAAAATTCTTAACTAAGTATATTAATTATTTTTAAAAAACCTAAGGATCTTACCCACTTGATGTGACACTTTTAGTAAATATGGCTGTGTCACAAATTGATTTTGAGCTTAGATTATAATTGTAATTAACACCCACAGGCAAAATTGTGGTTGAATTATCACTATATTTCCGTCTCTTTCTAGGGATAAATTCAGTATTTACATTCGTATTTTCTTCTCCATCGTGAATGCTATCTACTGATAAATTTAATTTCGTTCCAAATTTCGCTGAATTAGTTTTGGCAAAAAACGGAATGTTTTGAAAATCAACATTTTTGCAACAGTTTTGGTTAGATGGAACAAACTCTATTGTTTTATTTGGAATTTCGGAATTTACAGTGTTCCAATTTTCCAAGTCTTCAAATTTAGACAGTGTAGTTGTTCGCTCACTTGCAAGTAACATGGTATCATTCTTATGAATATCAATATTGTGATAATCTAACTTTTGCCTCAAAATCTCATTATCTGAACTTTCAATGCTGTCATCACCTTCTACTTTAGTTTCACAAATATCTACGGGAACACTAAATTGTTCAACCACTATTTTTGTGTTGTGTTGCAAAACTGGAATATTTGGTTCAGTTATCTCTTCCTCATTAACAGATGATATGTTCTTACTTGGAAGTGACATAACTAAAGAAATGTGTGAAGTATCACTGGCATTTCTCATATAATCTGACGTTGTGCACTGATTTTCAATAAAGTGATCTGATTGAAGGGAAACATACTTTTCCTTGTTGCACATTTTCTGTGCTGTTTCAAGTAAATCACTGTCCTGTAAACTATCTCGATCATACATAGTTAAATCAATATTGTCATTATCTAACTTGTATTTCAAAATCTCATCATCTGAACCTTCACTGTTATCATCACCTGCTGATAAATCAGTTTCTACTTTTGCTTCACAAATATCTACAGGAACACTAAATTGTTCAACCACTATTTTTGTGTTGTGTTGCAAGTCTACCATACTTGGTTCAGTTATCTCTTCATTAACAGTTAATACGTTATTATTTGGAAGTGACATAACTGAAGAAATTTGCGAAGTACCATTGGCATTTCGCATATGATGAACATTATCATAATTTGAGGATGTGCACTGACTTTCCATAATGTGATCTGATTGAAGGGAAACATACTTTTCTTCTTTGCACATTTTTTGTACTGTTTCAAGTAAATCATTGGCCTGCAAACTATCGCGATTATACATAGTTAAATCAATACTGTCATTATCGAACTTGTATTTCAAAATCTCATCATCTGAACCTTCACTGCTATCATCACCTGCTGATAAATCAGTTTCTACTTTTGCCTTAATATCTACAGGAACACTAAATTGTTCAACCGCTATTTGTGTGTTGTGTTGCAAATCTGGAATATTTGGTTCAGTTATCTCCCCTTCATTAACAGTACTTGGTGACATATCCGAAGAAATTTGTGAAATAGCACTGTCATTTTTCATACGATGAACATTATCATAATTTGAGGATGTGCATTGAGTTTCAATAATGTGGTCTGACGGAAGGGAAATATACTTTTGTTCGCTGCACATTTTTTGTACTAAACTATCTCGTTTATACATAGTTAAATTGATATGATCATCATCAACTTCCATATCAGAGTTACTATTGCAACTATCGTCCTCCCATTTAATCTTTTTTGTTACGCCATATTCCAAACTATCCACTTCACTATTTTCAAAACTCTCCTGGTATAATAATTCAGTTGGAGTATTTTCATTACCATCAAAATCATTAACTGCTTTGCTTGTATTCTCATCAAAATCATATTGAATGGGATCCGTCTCAGAGGAAACACTTTCGCTTGAAATACTCTCAGTAGGTTGCCTAACTTTTACTTGTGACGTTTGAACTGTTTCATTAATTACATTATCATTACTTTTACCAACTGCAAAAACTGAAGATAAACCTTCACAATTCTTAGTTGTGTTATTCTTATTAGCATGCAAGCTTCTGAGACTCCGGATAGGTATTTTTGTGAATTGCGAAGTTAAAAATGATTTAATTAAATTTGTATCTAACAATTCGCTATCCTCCTCAAATTTCTTCTCTTTATGTTTTTTACGTAAATACTGAAATGTTGAAGAATTACAAGGCTGTGATTTACATGGAAATATTTTTTTATCTGCAAGTTGATTAAAATCTACTTTTTCCCCAGGAGGATTTGTAATTGCAGCGTTCCATGTAACCAACCCTTTTGACTCACTACTATTGATGGGTTGCACAGTTAAACCTTCGACCGTGTTATTAACTGCAACTGTATTGACTTTTTGTTGTTGTATTAACAGTCGATTCATGTGATGACTAAGGGAAAGGAAAGAGGATTAATTTAAGGACTGTCATCATTGAAAGGAGAATGGAGCAGGTTTAAGTACAACAAAAATGATAGACCTCTTTCCTTTCTCCTTTCATTTGAAAAGAAAAAGATCCCATAACTACATAAAAACTCACCTGTTAGTTGGATCAATGTGATCATTGAAATTGGTAGAGTTTTTCTTAACTTTTTCATTTTTCTTTATTACTTCTACACTGTCTCCATGATTGTAATTGGAAGCGTCATTTAGCTTTTTTAGGGCAACAACAGGTTTTTGTTTCTGTATTTTAGGAGTTTGGTCCAAATACGTGCAACTTTTAATGCTAGTCAAAGAATCAGTTCTGCTACCAAGACTGGGTGAGTATTTCTCTTTGACCACCGCTCTTTTGGACTTCGGAGCAGGTACGCGATATTTAATTCTTGCTTCTAAACGCTCCTTTGCCAGTAGAACCTGTGCTGGAGATCGATGAACATACGCAACATGTTCTTTACACCATTCAACATGTCTGTCATATGCTCTAGGTCCAAATTGTCTATCACATGATGGGCAACGTTCGGTTCCAGGAGCATCATGAGTAAGACTTGTAGCACTGGCTGAATGGGCTGTCATATCAACAACACCTCTAGCGGCTCTTATTGTTTTAACTAATTCTAAGTGCTTCTCTTTCCACTTGACTTTTTTAAATGCATCAACTGCATAAGGTGTTCCCGTTATTGATTTTTTTACTTGAGTTTGATGGAAAGGTGCAAAGTCAGTGCCTTCAACTCTTTGCTTTTGTGAATCAAATACCCTACGTTGTTTTGATACATTGCGTTCACAAACTTTTCTATGTTTTGCTAATGGAGCTTCCAAAAAGGTTCTTCCACATATTTCGCAAGGTATTAATTCACCTTCCAAACTTATAACTGCAAAAATAAATACTCCAAGTTATTTATATATTAATAAAGATTAGATAAGGTTACAGTAATATATTATGAGTGTGTGATTAAATCTGTAGTTTTCAAGAGCAGCATAACTGACTCTATATACTTATATTAGGTCTTGGATTATCTCGTGAACGACACGTCACTGCGTAGCTGCGAGTAGGAGGAGCCATAATTATGATATTTATCGTGTAATTTATTTTATTTACTTACTGTTCAGTCATAATTACGCGTGCTTATTGTTTCATAATGACGGACGATATTTTTAGGAAAGTTGCCTACATAAAAGTTTAACGAATTATAGTTACCTGAGGCGTGGTCATGTGTCGTTCACGAGATCATCCAAGACCTATACTTGTATAAAAACAAACAGCAAAAGATATGAAAAACCACAAAGTAAATCACACTTGTCACTGGCATTATTGGTTGATTAAAATATTTTTTGTGATTTTCACGTTTATTGTTTGTTCATTAGTTCAACAGGCACAGGTATATTGTAGTCCTTTCAACAAAATCATTACAGAACAACGTAGCAATAATACTGAATTATTTTGGTTCTACAATTCTATTAGAGAAACATTGCAACCTTTGATACTCAACAATGTCCAAAGAATTGTCAATCTCGTCACCACATCTTTTAGTACCTAATGCTTTTTCTTTTGGTTTAGCAATTAAGTTTAAATTTGGAGTCAAAGGCTGAGCTATAATTCGAAATTACTCTATTTTGTTTAATAGCACATACAGTAAAATAAGTGGGTGTATGTTGTACTGCAAATTATACAGGGTGTACCAATCTTACGACAAAGTTCAGTATATAAGCTTATTTCAAGAAATATCAAAAAATGTTGTTAAGAAAAATAATAGATGTCTTTAAGGACCATATTTCGAGATTATCTTGAACTATACAGGATGTTACATAACTCCGTTGCAAACCAAACGTACGATTTTTTTAAATGAGAGCCCTCTAGCTTACTGAACGTTACAGAAAAAAACAATTTTTGCCTAAACGAGTTCCATAATATGATGTAATATCCCCTCATTCGATTAAATTTCAATTATTTTCTCTTTTGTGTACAGGGCGGATCGCAACTCAGACCTTTCATTTTCTTTCTTCTTTTAAATAGAACACCCTGTATTTAAGAGCACAAATAGAATCTTTGATTATGTAGCTTTAATTTTTGTTAAGGATTCCCTACACCCAAAGTTTATAAAAACAGAGTTGGGTAAGTATTTGAAGCAAAAGTGACGAGGAAGTGTTGAAGTTTTAAGAAGTGAAAAAGCTGAGATAACGAGAGATGTGACATGGGACGGCATAAACCAAGCTGTGCAATGTAGAAAGGGATGGAGAAAAATATATGAAAAAAGTTTGGAGAAGCTGTACCCCACCCTGCGCCTTGAAGCAGCACTAGGGCAGATGAGCCAAAGGATTAGGTATGTAAACATTTTGTTTGTCAACGTTTTTTGTTTTCTAATAGAATTTTATGTCTTTGTCACTACTAAACTAGTGGTTGAACAATGCGTTTCAAGCATAATTTGTTAAACAATTATGCAACACTCATACCTTAAGACAATGAACAACTACCTTAGTGCCTTTCTGTTTAACAGTTTTTTACAATTACAAATCAATACACAAATAAAACAAGGAGTCGTCACTTATATCAGCACATTATAACAATGTAAAGCGGGCCACAGACTTCGTGATTTTTCATCGGTTGTCGGTCATCGTGCCGACCGTTCGTGCCAAAAACCGTAGTGTGTGGGGTGAAAACTGTCACGATGAACCGTCACGACGAATTTCTGGCGGAGCTTGATTTTTGTCGGTTCGGTGTGTCGGTCATCGTGCTAAACCGATGTGTGTGGGGATTTCGTTCCATCTCGTCGGTTTTAAGATCAGTAACGTCCGTCGTTGTGATCAATAATTATACCAATTTCCTGATTCAAATCTCAGCTCATTTAATAAATTTATATGTGAAAAACTGCTTCTTTTCAACAGCCACTCTTTGCATCAAACCGATCTTCTTTTATTGTGTTAAATTTTATTGCCAACTGCAAGTGCCGCCGCTACTGCCAATAATTGTGTCCTGTTTATTGTAATTTCTGGAACCGGACTGCTACTTCGCACGTAGTCTGTGGGCTCATCAGGCGGCACGAACGGTTGGCACGATGACCGACAACCGATGAAAAATCACGAAGTCTGTGGCCCGCTTAATAGTGTTGATAGTGACAAACAAAATTGAAAGTAAGTGTTGGGCACAATTTAATGAAAAAAACGATGGAATAAATTAGTAGGTATTTAGTAACGCTCGGACACGGCGATTAGCATTTTTAGTTGCGGATTTTTTGACATAAGAAAATTGTATACAGGGTGTCTCAAGAAAAAGATATGCAGTCATTATTAATTTTTTTAATGGAACACCCTGTATATAATAACACTTTTGAATTGTACGGTAAATTCTGGACACTTTTTGTATAACATATCATATCTCTAAGATCAGCGATTTTTGTAATAATGACGTTTGAAATGTAATGTAATAAAAAAATTAATGAACTTTAATATCATAACATTCAAAGGAAATAATAACAATTGCCTTATAATAAATATTCAATGATTTGTCCGTCCACGTACCAACAAAGACAACCCGGTATAGAAAATCTTCTCTTCGACGAAACTCTCTTCTTCGAATTAATCGATTCCTTGACCACTTGATGTGGTTTTTTATCATTTATCACATTTCAAACGTCATTATTTCGAAAACCGCTGATCTTAGATATGATATGTTATACCAAGTGCCCAGAATTTACCGTAAAATTCAAAAATGTCACTATATACAGGGCGTTCCATTAAAAAAAATTAATGATGATTGCATATCTTCTTGAGACACCCTGTATACAATTTTCTTATGTCAAAAAATCCGCAACTAAAAATGCTAATCGACGTGTCCGAGCGTTTTTCCACCAAATAATTGCCTAAATTGTAAACGAATTTGTTCCTTTCATTATGAACGGACTGTATAAAAAAATTCATTAAATTACATAAAAACAAAGACTGAAGCGGCAGCTATATATTGTAATTTATTGTAACATACTTTTATCTTGATAAATATTAAATTTTGGAATGGACAAATGTCAAATATGAAATATAATGCAATAATAAAATGCAAGGAGTGTATTAGTGTTTCATTGCATTTCTTATTTATGCAGATTTTGCTCCATTCTCCATATGTGTTAATTCTCTATGTAATTTAGTTTTCACTTCTATTTAAGTTTAGTTTGTTTTACGATTTTACTACTGTAGGATGAATTGAATTCTTGCGTAAGAATGAAAAACAATACATATAGCGTCCGACTGAACAATATCTTTAAGTATGTTACCGACAAGAGAATAAGAGCTGTTCGAAACTTCGAATAATGAATTCATGGGAGTGAATTCGTTCAAATGAATAAATTCACGTTTTCGAATAATTCAAATGGTTGACAATTATCAAATAGTTTTCATTCGAATGCGTTCATCAGCAGTTGAAAGAGGGGATTCTAGTGAGGGAGACTGAAAAGACTAACTGAAATTTCATGACCACTTTCTTGATCATATAGGTATTTTAGAAATAAAAAGGCCATTGGATTCCTGAATTTACTGGCCATTACTTTTACTAATAGCATTTTTTCAAAATTTGGTTCACACGGTTGTGTTTTAAGCAAAACAAGTATCAAAAGGCAATTCTTATAGAATTCTAATTTCAACCAACTTCAAATCTGGCACTAATTATGGCACATACTATATACAATATATATGTATATAACTAAGCCCCCCCCCCCTCAGACACAAGCACCGCGGATTTTGCACAAATGAGTCATTGTTTTTGTTTCCACCCTTAACGGAGATGGGAGCGGAGAGGGTGACGGACAATTTGTAAATCAGGGAAAAATGTTAGAGGAAAAAAATAAAAAAAGATCGTTTTTCTGTGGACATGTGCAATTTTCCTCCTTTCCACCCCCAAAAAAGGGGTTGCAGTTGGGGGTGAAATTTTCAATTTGGGAATACAAATCCAAAAGTGCAATAAAAAATAGGTGTTCCCATTTGTTTTCAAAACTCACCCCCGCACCACCCCATAGGTGGTGTTGTTCTCGAGATATTAAAGGGTGTATATTTTGACTTTAATGGCGTTCCGACGGCGAACGAGTGATCCGATCAAAAAATTTACCAAAGATTTGGAATGAGTAAAGAAGTTCTTAATAAGATGACACCACTTCCAGATTTCTGAACCCTGTAACATCAACCAACGCACAGACACACAGACATTCGGACCAATTTAGTAACCAACTTTTTGAAGTTGGTTGATAAGGCCATTTTTTTTCTTTTTACTTTTTAGTCTGACACACTTCTATTTTATGCACCTTTATGCGTGTAGAAACTTCCTTTCCTGTGAAAAAATCTCAAAACTATATTTTTGCCTATAACACAGCTCCCCCTTCCATCCTCTGTAAAATCTACACGCATGATAATAATATATATATTGCCCAACAGAATAGACATTACAGGAGAAACATCATAATGATGATTGTAATTGTTATTTCAGGGTGACAATTACAATTTCATTATCCAATAAACCTTGTCATGTTAAGTTATTTCAGTTGTGAAACAGCAATTTCAGCACAATAGAGTTAAATTTAAGTAATTGGTTTTAACGACATAACATTATTGGAGAAGTATAAGGTGTGGATACCTCACGTTTGTAACAAAATTTTATATTCAAACATATAACATTAAACATGTGTGAAAGCTGACATACAAACAGTTATTTCTCTATCAAAAATTGTCTCGTAACTGTTATCAAATGAGTTTAGCGGTCTTTACAATACTAGAGTGCAATTCTTTTAGGAGTATAATTACAGTCAAGTAACAATGCCTATTGATTTTGTGATCCAAACAACCACCTAGCGATGATATACATGCTTTGTAAAGAAATGTTATAATGATTTAACTTCCACAAGTAACAGTACTATATGAATCATCAATCAATAGAAGTATCTCACTCATTTGTAGTAATGACCTAAACGAAATAGAAAACAACAAATTATCATATCTACATAAATTAACTATGCGAGTTTGGTAATCAAAGAGATATTTGCAAATCACTTAAAATATTTGAGAAAATAAGGTGCTAATTTAAAGTGTCGCGCAAAATCCATTAACTAATTGTGCTAAACAAATAAATTGCGCCATAATTATTCGTAACTTTCGAACTACAGATATCTGTAAAAGATGCAAAACTGATGATATAAAAGAACTTAATAAGTCTCAATTTGAAAACCTATTAAGCATAAGCACCCACTCATCTATTTTTAAAGCTTAATTAACAAATCTATTTATATTGTGAAGAACCTACTTTAAAATTAGAATTAAGTAACACAAGAATCTTTTACTCTTTTTACCACTTCCTGACTTATTTTAATTGTCTCATTTTTCTTTAAAGGATGTGGTACCTATATAATATTTATCTACCTATACTTACAGATACGAATTATAAGAATATGCAAATAAGTACATGCACATGCATAGGTAAGTAACTAAAGTTTTTAGAAACAATACCTACTAAGAAATTTTAAATGAGTTTCTTCAAGGACATTATGTAAGATAGTTACAGCATAAAACACAAATCGAATATTAAATACTTACTAATACAGTTAACATCCAAATATGTATCACAAGGTTACTTTATACACCAAAAAATGTTTTAATCTTGACTAGAAAATTACGGCGTTTCGCATGAGAATGTATAAACACACTTAATGGAAATCCACAAATCGTAAAGTTTGAAGGTGAGCAAGTATTGCAAATCTATTAATTATTGCTATTTGACAATTATTATATAAAAGCTACCTATCCTTTATACCGAAGAACCTTGCAAGTATAGAAGAGCAAATAGGTAAACATCCTGTTCTACCCACATCACTCCAATTTGGGTTTACTTCGGCTGCTCAATTATTGCAAAACAAGAATAGGAAACTCGTACTTTATCTACAAACTGACAAGAGACAAAAATAGATAATTTCTGTTAAAATTTTATGTCACCAACATTTTCGAAATTATAATTTGTTTATAACAATCTATAATAGTATAATTAAACACTGAAATTTGAAAACGTAATTGGCGTAACAAATTTAAATCTACCTTAAATGTTACAAATCGTTAAAACAAACATGACATATTGTTAGTACGTGACGTTATTTAATAATATGGTTATAAATTTAAAAGATTTAATATAAATCGTACTCACGCACCTTCTTCCATGGTTGTTTCGGCCATGATTTTTTATTGTTTTGTTTGGTTACCAAGGTAACAAATGTCATCTGTCACTTTTATGAAAAGTCGTTAGCAACGTTGCCAGTTTGTAGTTAAATTTGAAATTTTACCAGACAATGCTACCATGCTTACACAATCAAAGCATTGATTATACAGTGTATAATCAATGATCAAAGCAATATAAGAGAACTATTTTATTGTACTTTTAATAACATAAATCGTCAAGAGGCATCAGCCAATCGGGTGCTTCTAAAATTATATGGTACATCCACGGTACATCTTCTGACAAAAATTCAATTAAAATATAACCTTTTTTAGTAGATATAGGCAAAGATTAGCTAAATCTCTGGTTATAGGTATTATGTCTGCTAATCTGAATTTACATTTGAGGAAGATAGGTGAGCCATTTTGGAGAAGGAAAAGGCTGCAGCAGGGTTGTCCGTTAAGCCCTAGTCTATTTTGAATGTACATAGGAGATTTGGAAGAGGAGTTAAGGAAGAATCAGTGTGGAGGCATAGTAATGGGAAAAAAGATGTGGGCATTGGCCTATGCTTATGACGTGGTGTTGATAACGGGAAAGGAAAATGAGATGATAAGAGTGGTAAGCAGATATATGGGGAATATGGAGGTGGAATTTCAAAAGAAAAGAAGGAGATGGAAGGGGGAAATGTAACTAGGGGAGAGTGCATAGAAAGCGTAGACGAGACCGCGTATATTTAGGATACATGATAATAACGACAAGGCGCAAATAAGGGAATTGGCAGGGAAGGGAATGGAATAGTGGCGCAGGTATGACGTTTAAGGAAAAGGTGGATATGGGGTGATATACAGAAAAGGAGATGGCTATTCAACAAGTTAGTACAACGTGTGATGTTATATGGGCCGAAAATATGTGGGGAGATGGAAAGGAAGCAGTTGGAAAGGATACATTGGAAGTAAAGTGGAAGTGGATTGTAACATTGGAAAGCGAAACACCGGCATATATAGCAGAGGAAGAGATAAAGTCGGAGAAGATCAGAATTGTGGCAGGGAAGAGGGCGATGGCATTTAAAGAAAGGGTAGGAAGAAGGGAAGAGGGTAGCACGTATGCCGGATCAGCTTGTTAATGATGTGGTGCACGGTTTCAGGATCATGGTACACTACACCACGAGGAAGGAACAAGGGAATGTTTTGCAAACAGATTGAATGCACGGATCAATATACTTTCTATTATATCCACCAGCACATGCCAGTCTAAGGCCATGCGTGCCCAAGGGAAAAAAGTAAGGGTTACATCGACATTCGTTGAGTCAAGATGACTCCAATACGTCAGGTAACGAAGTTCTTCACTAAGGAGCCCCATGCGTCGGTCGTCGGGGAGTGTCAAAGCGGCGATTTAACATATTGAAGTCGCCTGCATTTAGGACCTGATAATCTATCAAGTCGTCCAAGACCAAGTCGAGATGTTGTAAATGAATTGAAACAACCTCACTTGGTGGTCAGTATACGCCGACGATGCGCACATATACATTTCAAACCATGTCCAACTTTGGTATTCTGCATTAATAAATTCAACCCATTTAGTAAAGATAGGTTTTTGGGTTTGAACAACGAAATCGATTAACATTTCTATCCCTATTCTTATAGATTAAACATGTGGTGACAATTTTAAAATTCTAAATTCTAAAAAATAGGTAAGTAATAGCGAAAGTAAGAATAGATACCTATGCAATTTTAGAGAACTGTAAGTAAACTTTAATGCACTATTAATTGTACATAATAAATTCAATTAATACGTTTAACAAACGCAAAAACAAAATATTGAAAGATTATGTAGGTACAGTCCATGTCGTATATAAACACGATCGCATTTTACGTGGGTCCGCCCATTCGGACAAATTGTCGGTGGGTACGGTTTCGTATATCATATACCCATGTTGTAAAAATTTCAAACAGCTAATTAAATGTAGGTAGTGCACTGACATTTTACTTAATTATTTTATCTTATTACCTATCTATTTCTTTTTTCTTCCATTCGAAAAACAAGAATAGAAATCTTTAGAACGCCCCCAGGAACGACCTGTCACCATTGAGGACGTCGTTTGCTGTATTTCTATTTCTTTTGGTTAGGTACATTAAAAGTGCACATAATGTAACATTCGGCTTTTATCACTGAACTCTAATTATACTGGAACGCTCACTCCGTTCACCAGCCCGATCCGAGAGAGAGGGCCCGCAAGGGTCATCCCTGTCCTTCTCTCGAGTACCTACATTTTGGTTAGTGTGTGCGTTAGTTTAACGCTGACTGCTCTCTACATTTTGGTTAGTGTGTGTTAGTTTAACCGTTGATTGAAGAATAAATTCTTCAATCAACGGTTTAACGCTGTCTGCTCTCTCACTCGCGGTGCATGTGCACGAAAAGGACAGGAATGACCCTTGCGCGATATCTATCTCGGCTCGCGACATTTCTATGGCAGAGATAGCCCGTGAGCGTTCCAGTATAATTAGAGTTCAGTGGCTTTTATAAATGTTGAACCTGTAAGCCTATTATGATTGGCAATCGTGTTTTTACATGATACGGAGTCTAATTAATAATAACAACATTTACGGGTGGGGTCTCCATCACTAACGATTCATGACCACGATGAGCGCTCTGCGCTCGAATTGGATCTCTTTAATTTGAAGTAGTTTATGTTCGTTGTTCGTTATAGAACATCGCCGTATTCTGTTCTGTGGCGTTAAAGATAAAATAGACACGCTCCCTCAATGATTTTTATGTATTATTAAAAATAAAATCGGCAACGTTGAATCACAATTTTGAGTGACAACTATTTTAATTATTAAAATTTTATAGGAAATTTGCTGGAAAACATTGCAAATTTATAATTAATCCAATTTATAACTATCGAAAAATCGTACTTGATATTTTTGGTAATTCATTCACGTGACAAAGTTTCCACCAATCAATCGTGCGATGTATAAACTATAGTGGATTTAAGAAATATTTTTGCCAGTCATGAAAAGAATCATTGCAAATAAATATTAAAGAAGACACGAAATTTAAGGATGTCTCCCAATAAAACTATCGTAAGCAGGTTTCTAGTGACCCTTTTTCTCATGAAATTAACCTAAAATATATTTCGCATATTTTCATTTAATTCACAATGACAAACTTTCTTATACCAAAGGTGTACAATAAAAACATTAAGGCTTAAAATGTCCCTGTCAATTCAATACACATACAATTTTATTTATGTAATAATTCTTTTTAATTGAAGATATATTTTTAGTTGCTCCGTGTTCAATCATCAGAAGGGACAAAGCGAATTGAAATTAAAACATCGGATACAACATGCCAATTATATGAACGTGTTCATTCCACATTTGATTTAAATAGTTTTGCTTTTGCGCTATACAAACAAAAGAACCAAAAGGACGAAATCGCTAGTAGTAAATCAAAAACACTGATTAGTGTTGGATTACACCATGGCGATATGCTATATTTAACGCCTGTAAATGGGGCAATTGTATTTCCTGAACCGTCAACTAGTGCAAGTCATGTAAAGGTTTCCTTAATTTTTATAACACAATATGACATCTTATTTTTTAGAATAATAATCCCTTTGGAGAACCTGCTGCATCAGATGTAGTACCTAATACACATTCGAGACCAACTAGCAGTGTCGCAAGTGGGTCGAGAAGTGTCCAAGAAGATGACGTGGATTTACAACTTACTAAACGTGATGGGAAAATCCAAAGAAAACGAGATGAAAAATTATGCCGCCACAACACCAACTCACGCTGTGTTCATTGCTCACCTTTAGAATCTTACGACGAAGCATATTTACGTGAACAAAACATAAAGCATTTGTCTTTCCATTCTTATCTTCGTAAATTAACATCGGGAATTGATCAAGGGAAGTTTGTCGCATTAGAAGATACATCTTGTCGTATTAAGAACGGCTGTAAAGACCATCCACCGTGGCCAAAGGGGATTTGTTCTAAGTGTCAACCTAATGCCATTACGCTTAATCGTCAGGTATTTTCTCTGTTCATTTGTTAATTGTTCTCCTCGCGAGGTTAAATTATTTCTTTTAGGCATACCGACATGTAGACAATATACAATTTGAAAACACACAACTGGTAGAAAGATTTTTAAATTATTGGCGTACAACGGGTCACCAAAGAATTGGATTTTTATATGGAAATTATGAAATACATACTGATGTGCCTTTAGGTAAATTTGGTGGTAATCACTTTAATAAATCTCATTATTCCCATTACAGGAATTAGAGCTAATGTTTCCGCAATATACGAACCCCCACAAGAAAGTAGTACACCTTCAATACATTTACTTCATGATGATAATGAAGAATTAGTTAATCAAATTGGATTAGCCTTAGGTCTTAGACGAGTTGGGTGGATATTTACGGATTTAGTTGCAGAAGATGTTCAAAAAGGCACAGTGAAACATACAAGAAATGCCACAACATATTTCTTATCCGCACAAGAGTGTATTATGGCAGGTTATTATCAAAATCTTCATCCGAATCCGTGTAAATTTGCAAGTAGTGGAATTTATGGTTCAAAATTTGTTACCGTTTGCGTAACAGGTATTTATTTCTTATATTTTCATTTTCGATTCTCATTTTGGAATGGTAGGTGACAAAAGTTTCCAAGTCCATATGGAGGGTTATCAAGTTTCTAATCAGTGTATGGCTCTTGTAAAAGATAACTGCTTGATACCAACGAAGGATGCTCCAGAATTAGGATACGTCAGAGAGTCTTCAGAAAAGCAATATGTTCCAGATGTTTATTATAAGGTGAGTAACTTAACTTAGATTCAAAATGTTTTTACACACTTTCTATTCACTTCACTTGAATAATTATTTGTTCCAAATCTTTGGAGGTCTGTTTCTCCGGTCCTATAAGAACTAGAAGGCCGAAACCGGGCTAGATATTACAACTCTGTGTACATTTGAGTGTATTAAATTTTGGTGGCGATCGCCCTGCCCAAACCCCAAATTTTTTTCAAATCTTTGGAGGTTTGTGTCTCCGGTCCTATAAGGACTGGAAGGCTGAAACCGGGCTAAATATTACAACTGGGTGTACATTTGAATGTATTAAATTTTGGTGGCGATCGCCCTGGCTAAACCTCAAATTTTTTTCAAATCTCTGGAGGTTTGTGTCTCCGGTCCTATAAGGACTGGAAGGCTGAAACCTGGCTAGATATTACAACTCGGTGTACATTTGAATGTATTAAATTTTGATGGCGATCGCCCTGGCTAAACCCCAAATTTTTTTCAAATCTTTGGAGGATTTTTTCTCCGGTCCTATAAGGACTAGAAGACTGAAACCGCGCTAGATATTAGAACTGGGTGTACATTTGATTGTATTAAATTTTGGCGGCGATCGTCCTAGTCAAACCCCAAATTTGCGCGGATTGCAATCGTCACTGCGCGTCGTATAAAAGTTAATATGTAATTTTATTCTATGTTATATTTCTTTGGTTTTATGCGGTTTCCATTTGTCATTTGCGCGTGGTTTTCTCAGATTTTTTAGGTTAATATATTAATTATTTCGCTAGTATTGACATAAATTACTCATTGGTATTGTTGAAGACTAAAAAGGATAAAGTAAAATTTTTTTAAAAACAAATTCTAATATTACACTTTCTCATGCACTAAAAACTATAAAATAATTTTTAATACACTAAAAAGGATGAAATAATGTTTAGATCACTACAAACTTTTTTCTTACTGAAATAAATAATATTTTTAACAAATTTTACGAAAGAAAGTGTGTGGCCGATGACTAATTCAGCCCGCGGATGTACCTACTATCGGAGTAAAAATGCAAGGCCTCTGACTTTAGAAGCTTGTATCTCAGTAATTAGCAATCATAATTTAATGAAATAAAGTGCACTTAAAAGACCATTTATTTCTACAAAAAGGTGTACAGTTTTAGATTTTTACAATACATCGTTAATTTTCTGTATCAGTGTATGTGAGAAAAAGCGCTAATTATGACTCAAATCGCACAAGCGCTCCACTTTAAAAATTAATTACGGCTATATTATTGAAACTGAGTGGTAGATACTTATCTATTTGAAAAATGTATACTTTTTTGTCAATGTGAGATGCTTTTGAGGCCAATTGGTTTATTAGTCTTAAAGCTATAATGAAAAAACGACATCTTGTGTAACTCAGTACCTGAACGTTCGATATTAACAATTTGACAGTAACATAACAAGGTTAAAGCAATTATATTGTGGTCTAACACGATTCACAAAAATAATGTCATTATACATCGTTTTTTTTAAAAGAAATTTTGAAAAAAGGATGCATGCACCAGTGGAGGGGAGAAGCGCGGCGCGCGGGGGAGCTGTTGTCGTACACTATTGCTATAAAGCGCATGGTTTTGTACAATGCTGCTTACGATGTGGTAGATTACCTCTCGCGGGAATATGTGCGTCTTTCTTTCGCGATAAACATAACATTTACTTTGAATTACAAGAAAACAAATTTTATTTTCAATAAGAGAATAATGCAGTTAGATTTAAAGGCTCATTTACACATGGCAAGTTTAGTGGCGGAAAGTACTTGCCGCCAGTAAACTTGCCGTGTGTAACTCGAAGGA
Organism: Pyrocoelia pectoralis; assembly: GCA_036250285.1. Lineage (NCBI taxonomy): Eukaryota > Metazoa > Arthropoda > Insecta > Coleoptera > Lampyridae > Pyrocoelia > Pyrocoelia pectoralis. The sequence goes on along the minus strand of CM070080.1, from coordinate 18,290,486 downwards.
CAGTTGTGCTTGTTACTTGCCGGCCAGCGGCAAGTAAAGTTGAATCTTCGGCTAGTTTTGTGGCCAACTTGCGTGTCTCGACAAGTAGCTGACCGCGTGTAAACACGTTTTTTTTTGTATTTAGCAAGTTGCCGCGTTGTAGAGTTCTCAGATTATTACAAATTCTTTTGAAAATATGAAGTGGAACAGTGATCAAATCTTTACATTCCTTAATATTTATGAGAAATATACTGTATTATGGGATATACGTTCAAAGGATCACATCAATCAATTAAAAAGGGGCACAGCTTTTGAAAATCTTCTTCAAGAAGCTCCTAAAGCATTCCGACGATTAATCCAGCTCCGTACCCATACACGTTTCTTCTTTTTATTCTTTTGTTCCTCAAGAATGTTCAAATTTTCCACAATACCAGAGACAATAACTTTCACAGCAGCGCGCACTATCGTACTTGGAGCCATTTTGAATTTCATTAACAAAGCAAGTAAACTATCCAATGTGTATACAAAACATACAAAGCAAGTTTACTGGCGGCAAGTACTTTCCGCCACTAAACTTGCCATGTGTAAATGAGCCTTATGTAATATCCATACATGGGGGTAAAAATGAAGTGAGTGGGTTTAGACCTATTGCCATTATCTCTATAATTGGTAAAGTATTCGAAACCTGCCTAAAGAATCAAATTATGGATTTCTTTGAATCGAACAATCTTTTTAACAATAGACAGTTTGGCTTCCGCCCAAAACGGTCTACAGTAACTGCCATTAATAATTTCATTGAAACAATCAGCAATGGCTTTGATCAGAGCAATTATACTGCAGTACTCTTTTGCGATTTACAGAAAGCTTTCGACTGCGTCTCCTGGGAGATATTAGTAGCAAAGTTAAAGTATTATAAATTTTGTCCTAGGAGCACAAGTTTAATTAAGAGTTATTTAAGCGATCGCCCAGCTATTGTAAACTATGCAAATACATCCTCTAAAATATATAAAGCAACCTGCGGAGTACCACAAGGCTCAGTGCTTGGGCCCACTCTGTTCCTGATCTACATAAATGATATAAAAGTGTGTATCCCAAACACTGAACTATATGTGTACGCTGATGATACAGTGCTAACGGTGTCAGATCATGCACTTTGAAATGTGGAAAATAACATTAAACTTGCCCAGGATGATTTAAACAACTGGTTTCTAGCTAATAAATTTAGCTTAAATGAAACTAAAACACATAAGATGATCTTTAGTCTTCGCAATATGGATTCAGTCACTCAGAAGAAATGCACTAGATTGTTGGGAGTATCGGTCGATCCAAAACTAACATGGCACGAGCACGTTAAGGTGGTAGCATCCACTGTATCCAAACAAATCTTCGTATTAAGAAACATAGCAAAATTTACTGATAGATCAGTTGCTTTAACCTCCTTTCATACATTAGTAATGCCCTACCTAACGTATTCCATTACAGCTTGGGGTCATTCCCCAGCCGCTGCACATTTATTCGGTCTACAACGTAGAGCAATTCGAATAGTTGCAGGGTTGCCATATGATCACGACTGTCAAAACGCGTTTCTGACACTGGGTGTGTTAACAATACCAGCAATATATGTGTTGGAATGCATATTACTTACCATGAAAAACACTAAACAATACGCCACGCATGAAATGACACATGAACATAATACAAGAAATAGAAGCAATATTATAATTGATTTTAAACGGGTGTACAAGGCTAGAACAGCTTTTAATTATTACGGGCCTAAATTCATTAATATGTTACCTAACGTTATAAAAGAGTTGCCTACAAATAAGCTTAAAACCGCAATGAAAAGATTCCTAGTAAAAAACCCTTTATATAAAGTAGACCACTATTTCTCATTACATTTCCATATATCTGATTTTAATCTAAATATAATATAATTAAAGTATAAGCCTATATTGTGATATAAGTAGTACCTAGATGTACCTACCTAGTTTTTTTTTTTAAAGACGAATGTAATACTTTATGTATTTAACACGAAATAAACTATCTATCTATCTATCTAATATCAAATTTAGCATTTAAAACAAGAATTTTTCTTTAGTTACCGTATATTGCAAAATAGCATTTTCGGTTAGGGCTTATAAAAGCAGTTAATCATATGAATAATCAATATTTATTGGCTGTCGACTTTTCAGAAGTATGTGTGCTACAACATTTGTAAATTTGGTAACAATTTATGAAACAATAACAATTTTATGATAAGTTAAAACTGACCGTCAGCCAGGAAAATACTAAATACAGCGTTTTTATTGCTGTTAATTAAAATAAAAGTTAAACAACTGATTCTACCAATTTGATTTTTACACATGTTAAACATATATAAATGACTCATGTACTGCCCAAAAATGAAGAAATTTCACCCCTCAGTTTTTTTTGTTATGATCACTTAAAGTCAGAGGTCTTGCATTTTTACTCCGATAGTAATTTAATACACTATTACCACAGAATAAAGCACAAGTGATTCAGAAGAGACACTCTGCTAAATCCGTGTTGCACATTTTCTTATCTCGCGTACTAACCGCTCCGCCTTCTGGGTGTGGAATTATAGCGAGCCCATTGATACATTATACATTTCAGCGTATGTAGCGGTGTCCGATGCGTTGAACTCTTTAATTTTAAATTTAAAATAAAAATAAGGACCGTTTTGGAAATTTTTTAATGCCGCACGATGAATTTTACAATTATGTTAAATTATTGGAAGAAGAGTTTGTGCTATACTTAGAAAGTGTAATTGTTTCCAATAATGTTGGCAAATTGATGCTTCAATGCTTGGAAAAGATTCCGTTTATCCCTGCTTGCAAAGATTTTCCCACATTGTATTTATTGAAACTATTTATTAGAATGAAACTCTTCCGCCGATCGTTCAAAAATTATAACATTTCTGACAGAATTTTGAAAGGAAAAGGACAAGATTCCGGTGCATGTAGTCGTTGCTAGGCAGCCAACGATTACTGTAAGGAAATATTCATTTCTGTACTGTAAAGAAATGTTCATTTCCTTACAGTAATTAAAACATTCAATAAGGTACTAATGAAAACCCATTTAACAAGTCATATTTAATTATTTCGTTCTATTAATAGTTATTGTTATATTATAATTATTACAAGTGTTAATTATCGATTATTATTGGTATTAAAATTAGTATTGGAATTGTAAATCGCGTCGTCTGATAGCTACAATATTGGTACTTCTCCATGGATACCGACGTTCGTTATTTTCAAGGCATCGCTTATTCTTTTCTTCATAAAATAATTTTTAGAATTTTCATGTTTTCAGTCTGTTTTTTAACAATCGGCGGAAAAATAGTATGTGCACCTCGTAGGAAAAGCAACATTCCCTGACTCTGTGTTGCTGGGCTCGGCTGGCGCCTCGCCCAACAATATTCATATCGTCCGGGAATGTTACGCTTTTCCTACTCGATACACAATGTACTATTATACTTTAAAATATGCTAACAGAGATATAAAAGGATCGCATATTAAAAATTTAAAGCTTATTAAGGTATCAAATTTATAAAACTAAGCATATATTATAATAATTATATAAGTACCTAACCTACATAATCTTTAACCTACGTATCTATTTGTAAATTACATGCTAATAAAATACTGCTTTTTTCTGCATTATTGATTTGAAGTAGGCATATAACGGCGAATTAAAAATTAAGACAACGTGAGAGTAGCATGTGGTAGTATGCTGGAGTTACCTTCACTTTGAACTCTTATTACGAGAATTCTATCGGAATTAGTTTTACGGCGAACGGCCTATCAAATGCGAAAATGTATGGCAAATATTTTTCGTTTATGACATTTTTTCATACGATTTCAAATTTAGAAAATAATGAGAAAAACTACAAACCACTCCTCTTTTTACTAGCCTTGCTAATGCAACAGACAAGGAAGTTTGACTAAAATGGGCGTGGTTGCCCCGACGAGACCGCCTTGCACCGGCAACATAACTTCAAAGGTGCCGACGGAGAGTGTCTCTTCTGAATCACTTGTGCTTTATTCTGTGCTATTACTTTCATATTATGAGTAGGGATTCAGAATAATAATGATATGTCATCAATATTATGGTCAAGGGCATTAAGGGCCACACACTTTCTTTCGTAAAATTTGCTAAAAAATATTATTTATTTCAATAAAAAAATTATTTCATCCTTTCTCGTGTATTAAAAATTATTTTATACTTTTTAGTGCATGAGAAAGTGTGTTGAGAAGTGTGTAATATCAGAAAACATTGTTTTTAAAAAAAATTTATTCTTGCTTGAGTTTTCTTGTGTGATTCTTCATTCCATTAACATCCAAATTTATTTGTTTTTTTATTTTTGCATCTGTTAACCCTTTCAGGACGGACGACGCTTGTAGTCCCACAGACGAACGTCGACTGCAGTGGTTTTGCACTCCTTAAGCCCTCCCTGTATATTTAAACTTTAAAATTTTTTATGACGTGCTGCACAGACGGATGTCGACCTAACTTGCATTCGACTAAAGTCGCCATACATCGGTTGCTCGAACGATTTCTCCATATTAGTCTTTTTGTGAATTATGTTTATTTTGAGCAGTATTGTTTCCGATGGGCAATATTATTAATATGGAATATGGTTTTAATAATGAGCAGCAAAAGCCCGCGCTTTTGTGTTTTAGTACTGATGCATTTTATGATACTTTCATGTATGTTGGTGAGAAATTAAGTGGATGTGGATGTGAATGAAGTGGTCATATTAAAAAATGTGTGTTTTTGCCATTTGGCACAAAAATGTATTGAATGTGACAGACTCCTCCCTTTCCCTCAATTTTAATGTGATTGCCCCCCCCCCCCTCAATTGCGCAATGTACAAAAATGTTTTCCACAATAAAAGTTTTTGTCCAATGATGATTCTTCGGATTCCTTATGACAAAGACGAATTGTTGCCTGGTTGCCTATCTGAATAGTAGGAACTTGTTTTGGACAGCTCATCTCTTCATACAGTCTAGAGACAGTCATATTGGGTGTCTCATTTTAATCTGTCACCTGCAATAATTCTACAACTGCGTCGTATCAAAAAATATTCTGAATAAAAAGTTAACGGTTTTGAGGGGGACATCTGATGCTGTAACAAATTTCACCCCCCGACACACAGGGGGCGACTTTAAAATCTTAAATGGAAACCCCTATTTTTTATTGCAGATTCAGAAATGAAGAATTTTATTTGGGAACTTTTTTTTTATTTGCAAACGGGGTGTCTCATTTTAATCTTGCCAGGGGAATTTATCGAAATGATTACATCTGACAAAAAAAGTTGCTGAATAAAAGTTTGGTGGTTTGGAGGTGGACGTCCAATTCTGTAATTTTTTTTTATTTGCAACAGGTGGCGCTGCAGTCGTTAAAATCGGTATTTTATTATTTATTTTGTATTTGGGTTTTCTTTCTGTTACAAATAAAGAATAAGTTCCCAAATAAAACTTTCATAGTTTTTTTTGCTCGTTATGAATCTGCAATAAAAAATAGGGGTTTACATTTATTTGCCAGATAGCAAAATTGTGTATTTTCACGAAATTTGCCAGTTTACTAACCGTACAGAAACTTTTTTATTAGGCAAGGTTGCCAGTTTTTGTAATAGTTGAAATAGGGCGAAACACTTATTTGTAAACAAAGAATAAGGTTATATTAGGTGTTTTCTTTTTGCACGTTGTGGTCGACTTAAGTCAGCCCTGTCAATAACACACCATTCGTTTTATAAAAATAATTTGACTCAGTTCTCAATAACCCTATTCGTTTTCAAAGCTTTATGTAAGTTTTATATTAACCTGAGGCAGAAATGTCTTATGACGCAAGGCACTTCAATCACATGATAATTGTGACTTTACCTAACCCTGCGGCGATGCAAAAAGAAAACACCTATTCTGTAATCGTGCATAAAGCATAAGTATATTCCGCATACTTTTTTCTTATTCGTCGGATAACGTACAGTTGCACACAGAAAAAGTACTGTATAATGTTGTTGGTCACTTATTTGGGACATAATAATTATGCGAAGGTGGCAATACCAAACATTTTGTTATTGCGGACTAACTGGGACGTACAACTATAGGCTACTTCATACGGAGATAGAAATACCGGCCCTTAAACCATTATTTAACTTTAACTCATTCCAGTCACTTGAGCTTTGCTATATGCATCGATACCTCTTCACCATCAATCCAGTTAAATGAAAAGAAATCTCTACAGATCTTAAATAACTGCTTTTTTAACATATTCCAAGCATCAAAAGCTGTCTCTTGATCTGTAATTTTCTGGTACACTGTGTCAGTAACAGAACTTGCAATCGTTGACTTAGCATAACTGTTGAACTTTCTAAATAAGTCACTCTTGGATTTGTGCTCTTTTATTTTGGCTTCTGAAGCTCCTCCTTTAGCTCTTCAGCTTTAATTAACTTGCCATCTATAACATCTAGAGCACCTTTACGATAATCCAAGAGACCTCTCATCTTATGTTTCCAGACTGTCCAATCCAACTATTGTGTTCAGTCATAGTTTTATTACACTAGAAAGTATTATTTTTAGTAACAGAACACGAACTATACAATTTAAAACAAACGGTTAAACACTTTTTCTAACCAAAAACACTGATAATCGCAATATTCATATAACACTAATATCACTATTTTTGATATTTGTTCATGCTCTGCTTTTTATAATCGTATAAAACGTAACTGGCACCCATAACCTTTTATGATTTGCAGAGAATAAATGAATTAAGTATTTATTCTCTGCAAATCAAAAAAAGTATCTCATATGTTACCTCATTGTAATAATATTGCACACTATTTTATATATTACAACTCTGAATCTCAATAGGGTTGTCAAATATACTTCAACCGCTACGCTGTAGGTGCTATGGACTAGAGTGAGAAGCACATTGTTTATAATGTCATTGAAGTTGATAACAGTGATAACATGTTTAAAAACATTACAACAGATTTAACAAAATTAGCAAAAGCTTATAGAATAGCACACAAGAACGTGTAACTATTAGCAGAGGCGCACTCAAACAATAAAAAAGTAACATTGAAAGTTTATTTTAACAGAAGAGTAAAAAATACACACTGCAAAAACAACATTTTTTTCAATACATATATAAACTTGACACATACGTTTCCTTTGTTTTCCAGGTGTTGATCGGCGTTGTATTTGCAGCCTCTTGGAGACTCTCCTCTCAACGACGTTTCGGCACAATCACATTTGTCATCATCAGGTTAATAATTGCCTGCTTCTGCCTTTCGTTATTCGTATTGAACTGTCTTCTGTTGGTATTTGCTGTTCTATATGTACTGGTCGATTTCTCTTTCACTTCGGTGACGATTTTACTTTCTCTTGTTCTGCACTTTCAGTTTCCCTTTTTTATTGATTCGTGATGGTTTTATTTTGTTCATGTTCAAATACCGTTTTCGCAATGATGCATGACGCAATGAGAAACAAAAGAGTTCGTTCATACTGTTTGAATTCTTTTCTATTTCTGTAGCCTCTCTGATTATTCTGGTTGTCATATGTTTTGTAACTTGATGTGATCTTTTGGATTTTGTAATACGTTGACCATCTTTTGATGTGTGGTAAATATCGATTTTATTTTTGTTTTTGGAGTATTCTGTTTATCCTGTCTGACGTTCCTTTTATGTACGCTAAGAAGGCTTTGGCTGTTGGTTGGACGGGGGGCTTGGCTTCATCGCCCGGCCCGCATAGGAGTAAACCTCTGTAAAAAATTCGTCAATCCAAGGTGTCATAAGTACCGTGCCGAGGGATGAATGGCTTCATGGTAGGAAGTCGTGAACGGTTGTCTTGAAAGACAACAATTAAAAAGAGTGTGAATGGTGAACTGCAAAACACGCCAAACCACGTCCTCACCTTCAACACCCTTAAGTTGCCTCCCAAGATCAAAGCAGGTTATTTGGTACTGTTGGTGCGTGATTACGCCCCAGCTCCGATGCGGTGTTTCCGATGCCAGAAGTTTGGACACACCACGGAACCTTGCGACAGCACGCAGGTGTGCTTGTGTGGGGAAGAGCTGCAGAAGGCAAACGTTGTGAAGATCGCATTTAATGTGTCAACTGTAAAGGGAATCACTTAACCATGTCGAGAAATATCCCTATCTATAAACAGTAATCGGCCATCCAAGAGATAAAGGTAAAGGAGGATATCTCATATCTCGAAGGCAGGAGAAAGGTTGTGTTACCCACTCCTCAGCAAGGTATCTCCTACGCTAAGATAACGGAAAAGGCACCTCAAATTGACACACCTCAATTGGTTAAAGAGGTGGTATCCACGCTAGTTACTGTGTTAAAGCATGTCTTCGTAGCGAAAAAGTCTCAAGAACTGATTAAGATTCCGCTTTTGCGACCCCCGGTGACGAGATCACTATGAAACTCATTATCTGGTCAAGGTTCTGCACTGTCCGATGTAGGATCTGAGAAGTGGAAAATAATTGACAGAATAGAGCTGACCTATTCGATGGAAGACGAGTCCGGTAACTCGGAAGCTTCCGCGACTAGAACAAAAAAGAAGAAAGGATGTCCGAAAGGTAAACCTCGAAAGGGGTCTATCTGATTTGTGTTAGCTGTGTGATAGCTGTGATATTTGTGTTTGTTTATTTATTTATAAATGCATCGGTAGATGACTTGGTTATATTTTTCTCAGCGCAGAAAATGAGAACCATCGTCGAAAAATTACAGGGCGCGATAAACATTATATTATGAAACCCGGAAATAACTTCTGCGATACGAGGAAACCGCTAGGTTGCTATAGATGAGAGATACTCCGATAGCATGTAAAAAAACGATTAGATTCCTGGTACTGACCTTCAATTCGAAGCTCACTTGGAAGTCGCACGTCGCCAATGTCGTTCAAAGATGCAAGCCAGCTCTGAATGCACTGCGAGCGATTTCCGGGACCAGTTTTGAAGGGGGGGCAGAAATGCTATTGGATATCTACCGTTCGATGATCCTTGCAAAGATCGACTGCATGTTGCATGCTCGTCAGCATGTAACACGACGCTCACACTGCTGGACCCGATACAAAACTTGGCTCTACGGTGCTGTTTAGGCGCCTTTCGCGCCAGTTCAGTTGTAAGCCTACAAAGCGAAGCCGGCGTTCCACCACTGCAAGCGAGACGAGCTCATCTACATACCAGCTATGTCGTGAACATAACATCGCAACCTGACCACTGGAATTTCCCCGCCCTGTTTAGAGACGAAATATTTAGAAAGGCCAATTGCAGTGCTGTTACAAAACAACACCTGCAATTCAATCTTTTTATTTATTTATTTATTCTTTCATGAATTTGCGTTGAAAAATTTTCTGCGATAGTTTTATTTGTTGCTGTCCTGTCCGATATTTTGGCACATATTTGCATTTTAAACCGGAAGACATAAATTTCACCACCGTATTTACTTAAGGGTAACCTTAGATTTTTTAGAGGACTTTTCAACATGAGAGAATACTTCCTTTGCGCTTTGCACCTCTTGAATTAAGCCAAGTCCTCTAAGTCAGAGTGTTTTTAAAGTATTTTTTATTATCGAGATTTTAATATTAAAAATAAAAAAGAAGAAAATAAGATGTTCTCTTGGACTTTTCCCGCTAGAGTATTTCGTCCGGGATTTTTCAAGACATTTCCGGAGAATTTTTGTTGAGATTTGCGCCCAGGATTCATGAAAAACGGAGTGATGTTGGTTCTGAAAATTGTCTATCACGCTCTCAATTTGAGAGTAAGGAAGGAAGGAGTGGGAGGGGGGATCTAATGAGAGACCTTCACATGGTATGCTCTGGTAAAATTCAACATTGTTTCATCGTAAGAAACTTTGAATGGCTAACATCTAAAAGCGTAGTGAAGGAGAAATGAAAAAGAGTGGAAAGTGTGACGACATATATGACGAGTTGCGTATCATCACATCGAGTTTACATAAGAGTGCAAGAGAGGAATTAGGGTACAGAGGTAGCGAAGGAATGCCTAGACTACAAAGAAGAGGAAAGTCGAGAAGAGGATGGATTGGCTAAATACGGGGCGGAAAGAGGATTTGCAAGAGTACAAAAATGCTCTAGAGCAAGGGTGAGCAACCTTTTTTATCAACGGGCCAATCCAAATTTTGAAATTTTTTGGCGGGCCGCACACATTATTTTGCAAAAGGTGCTGTTTCCACAATTTCGCGCATTCGTATTGAATGTTTGAACAAGTCGGTGTCCCGTTTCAAAAAATCGTTTCGGTTTAGTATGCATTATTATGTTATTGTTATATGTATAAAGTAGGATTTATGTATGTTAATTAAATAGCCATATTCAACGGAACCTTTTATTTATAATTAATTTTATAAAAATATATTGACGAGAGAAAGTATGTAATATAAATAAAATAAATTCAATTTTGAACATGCTTGGAGGGCCACATAAATATGTCCGGCGGGCCGCGGGTTGCTCACCCCTGCTCTAGAGAAACTGATAAGATGTACAAGAGCAAAAAGAACGAATGGATGACGAAAAAATGCAGGAGATAGAAACATGTAACAGGCAAAATGAATCAAAAACTATACTATAAACTCATAAAGAAACAAAAACACAAGGTAATATAACTCAAAGAGGAATGAAGGACAGCAACGGGAAGACGGAATACAACGCAGAACAAATAAACCAGATTTGGGTAACGCATTTTCAAGAATTATTGAACACACACATCAAAAAGAAGAAAATACGCATACAGAAGCGAGTGATGGAGAAAGAGAATCGCAAATACCAACAAAGGAGGAAATACAAAAGACAATTACGAAGACAAAAACGGAGAGGCGCCGGGAAAAGATGAAATAAACATAAAACTCATTAAGTGCGGCGGTGAAGAAGTCTGAAAGAATAAGTGGTTTGGTAAGGCAAGTGTGGAGAGAAGAGAGGATGCCCAAAGAGTGGAAAGATGCAGTGATTATACCAATAAAAACGAAAGGCGATCCAGAAGAATGTAAAAATTACAGGGGAATAACGCCGTTGAGCTCTTAATAAACCTTGCTACACACCCCGTTTCAGAGTAAGCGCCTTATTTTTTTTTACCCACACTATGGGTAGGTACTACTTTCAAAATATTTGGCAGTAATATGTTTCAGGACATTCTCTATAAGTCTATACGATGGTGATATCAGATTTTTAATTGAACGAATTATTTCAAAATGGCGGCTTTCAATTTTTTTTTAATGGAATGATATAATTTTTTTTTATTATTGGGATCCTATAAACATTCTTTTTACGATATTTCGTTTTTCTTAAATATTCATTTCTTTCCCTATCAAAAAGCAAACTAACATTTGCATCTAGTAGTGCATGAATGTTTACACTCGATGTTATTTTTGTCCAAATATCAATAAACTTGTTGAAATCCCGGGATTACAGAACGAATACCGCAGTAACGAAAGTATAAAAAATTTGGCCTTATCAAAAAGACAAAATTTGAGAATTTCGAATTTTCGACTTTAAAGTATGTCAAAAAGTATTTGAGATACCAAAAAATTGGTACCGGATCATGAATCAGCATAAAATTTCACATAAGATCCATATCTTAACTCTGTTGTAGACATAAGGATCCCTTATATAAAATGTAAAATATTTTTAGTTTAGTTAAAAAAAACATTGAGTCTAAAAAATACATAGTAGGTATAATAATATAACTATAATATGGAATATAACAATCGTATTTTATTCATTTTTTGAAAAGTACAAATATGCGGCCCCTAACTTAGTACAAAATAGATTAAGTGGCCCATAATATCATATGAGTTTGGCATGCCTGGTGTAGCGAATGTCCTGAAACATGTTACTGCCAAATATTTTGAAAGTAGTACCCATAGTGTGGCTAAAAAAAATAAGGCGCTTACTCTGAAACAGGCTGTATACAAGATACTATCATCTTTGATACTGTCAAGGCTGAAAGAATACACAGATAGAATAATAGGTGACAACCAGTTTGGTTTTACAGAAGGTAAATCAACGACTGGAGCGATACATGTGGTGAAGAAAATAATGGAGAAAACATACGAATACAATGAAGAGCTGCATGTTGTTCGTTGATTTCCAACAGGCTTTCGATAGGCTCAAAAGGGGAGAGTTATACAAAGCAATGGAAGAAATGGGTATATCTGCCAAGTTAATCATATTAATTAATGACGCTCGATGGTTCTAAAACGTGCGTTGCAATTAAGGAAGGGGTGATAGAATGTTTTGAGATAGACAGTGGTGTGAGACAGGGTGATGTTTTCTCAGCAGTGCTATTTATTATATTGCTGGAAAAAGTATTCAGAGAAACAGGAGAGAAAGGAACACTAATAACGAGCAAAGGGCAAATGGTAGCATACGCGGATTATGGCTAGATCGCGCAAGAAAATGATGGAAATGTTTAATGAATTGGAAGAAGCAACTAAAGGAAAGGGGCTTTGGGTAAATGAAAAGAAGGCGAAATATATGAGAAGTAACAGAAATCAATCGCGTATGAGACAAACCCATATCATTGAAGGTAAAACTTTCGAAGAGGTAGACAGCTTTGATTACCTAGGCGTACAGCAAGACAATAACGGTAGCAGAGGAGAAGAAATAAAAAGAAGAGTACAGATAGGCAACAAGGCATATTACGCAAACAAAGCTACGTTAAGTGACAAGAAGCAGTTAAGCAGTGCTTAAATTGTAAATTAAAAAGGGCCGGCTCGCGGTTTTACTGAAAAGGGCACATCTCTAAAAAAAAGGGCACATTTTTTACGAAAAAGGGTTCTACAATCCAAAACTATGTTATATGTTTCGTAAGCATTAAAATATGGATTATTACTGCGAAGGGAGGTAGCACAAAGGGCCCAAATAGGTGGCCTAAGCGCGCGTGGACTGCGGACCACCCTCCCATCGTTATCCAGAATCCAGAATTACTGTGATTAAGAGATTTATTTTTCATTTTTATAGCCATTTTGAAGACCATTTTCGAACATAACTCGATGGGTCAAATAATTTAAGTGGTGGACAATGGAAGAAAGACATGCTTGTTATGTGAAAGGCAGAAATGGTTCTAAATCTCCTTGATCGCAGTTTTAAAATTCGACCTTGAAAAATTGTGCCGTTGGGATTTAACATAAAGTTCGACCCGGTGCTTTAGTTCGCTAGTAAAAAGGGTCGGCTCGCAAGGCAAAAATCAGGGTCGGCTCGCAGAGCCGTTTTTTCCAGGGCAGGTCGGCTCTTAGAGCCGGTGCGAGCCGGCACAATTTAAGCCCTGCAGTTAAGGCAAACAAAGTTAAAGATATACAGGACCTTGATAAGGCCTGCTTTGACTTAACGCTGCGGAGACACTGTGCTTATCACAGTGTGAGGCCGACAAAATGAGAGTTTTCGAGAGAAAAGTATTCGAGTCATTTTTGGCCCACGGTCTGAAAACGGAGAAACAACAAACCGTTTGTCTATACTCTATAATAGTGTATAAAGTCAATGGAAGTGGCCCATCATCTTATCAGTTCTGCAACGGCCATACCCAGATAGTAACGCATCTCCTATGTGAGTGCCCTGCAACAACAAATATTAGAAACTTCTATACACTAAAAAACAGCACTAGAGAGGTACTTACCACCAAAGAAGCCATCCATGATGCTATAAATACAGGCGTAGTCACATAAGAAGGCGAGCGCGGCAATGCGCAAACGACGAATTTACGCTGCTTGTAAAATTTCGCGTATCTATAAGTCAGTGTCGTTTCACTTTGTTGTTGTAGATATGTTTATTCATCACTAAATATGAACATTATCGTTATTTATTTAATTATAATTACTGGATAATTACACACTTTAGTGATATTGTATAATGAAATTCGAATAAGTTACTGAAAAAAATGCACTTGTGTGAATGCATTTATTATGCTACGCAACTGACTTGTATTTTTATAGTATTCGGCTTTCGGAGTCATGAATCGGGTTGCGCCGGTTCTCGCCTTCTTATGTGACTACACCTGTATCTAAAGAACATTGGGATGTTTAACAGATTATAAGGAAGGTGGAAGGGCTAATGACCCTAGAAGTTGATGCGCAATTAATAAAAAATTATATATTCGACAACTTTAAGTACTTCGCATGTACTGCACCATTCACAACTAAAATATTAGAATTATATTCACAATAATAATACCTACTGATCGTTGTATATTGTTATTTGAGATTGAACGTTTTTAAATTATTTTTAATGATACTGTGTTTTAATGACAACAAATGAAACCTGAAGAACAAAATCATCAACCTTAGTAATGTCATTAAAGTCAATGGTAATGTATACCTACGCCCCTCTCTAGCATTAATTACCATTTTCATGTATCTTGACATGATGGGTTTTGGATAATTTACTGTTCAAAATTCTCGCATTCTGCAGTTGGTATTCTGTAGGGTTTAAACCAGGGTTGTTCAAATAATAAGTTTCTTTCTTGGCGATTCATTCTTCAGCTTTCAGCATTCAAAACACTGAAAATATAGTCTTGAATAATTTGTCCATAAATTTATTATTACACCTTTAAACAACGCTATAGAGTTAATGTAAAATTGTGTGGGAAAATTACAATATTGGATACCTACTGAGGTTGCTAAGCTTAAGATCTATACTACCGCAACTATATATAATAGTATTCAATTTTTTTATCGACATCTTTTATAAATTAGCATTCAGCCATACAAAGTGTTGACTAAATTGGTATGGGAAAGGTTTTCTTTCTTGTTTTTTGCTTGCAAAATGTTAGACTTTACCGACTGCGCATAGTTTTGTCGTATTGACATTGGCCTATTATTGTTTACCTTTTTATGGGCGACAGAAATCATAAATTTAGTTTTTTTTAACTTGTAAATATTACTTCAATATAAGTTTCCGTTAAAGACATATCAACATAATTCAAAAATTAAACATAGGATCGTAAGTGAAGTATGAGACCCAAGCAAAAAAACTATCTTAAACTTTTATTGTGCTTTTTGCTGTTTGCAGTGTTATGTAATTCAACGGCTATTAGAGTTCCAGTTATACTGATGTTTTTAAAGCTCTGTATGTAAATTTGTGTGTTTTTTACTTACATAGATATTAATCTAATTGTATAATCTGCTTTAAATAATTGCACTTAAAGCCTTGATCATTTCCATTATTTGCTTCGTTTATAATTGGGTCATTATGTTATGCATATTTACATTTTGTTCGTACATTGTTTTTTTGTGGCAGAATTGCGATGGAACAAATTTTCATGTGCACCGAACCTTTCTTTTGCTTTATTCCGTGAATTTAAGCCATCTTTTGTAAAGACAGGGCAGGGTTGCAGTGTTTTCATGGTGTTTGTGTTGCTTGATGAAAACAGGGTAGTGAATTCCCTAGACTGCAGATTGCAACTTACAAGCTTTACTTACTACTTCTTGTCGACTTCAAATTAAAGAATGTTTCAATAATGTCTTGTCTTAATACTTCATTTGTTGTACCAAAAAGTATTGAGGAAGATCGATATAAACAAAATACAGTTTAGCTTTGATATTTATTTGTTTATTAAGTCCATGCCTTAATTTATTTATGTAAGCATCAATTGCTGCAGTTCTTATCCCTATAAATTTTTCAAACATTTTCAAAACCCGAGACCGCCAAGGGATATTGTAGTGGTTTGTAAGCATATGCAGTGCACTACAAACTGCCACATTTGTGATATTATTTACGCTAAACTTTATTTTTCATTTTGAATAGCTTTTGCTACAAGCTACACATATCTTTGTAACTAAATATAGACAGAAAAGCTTCATTCCATTTTGATTTATAAGGGAAATACCATAATTTTTGGTGCTGCATGTATTGTGAAAAAATCTTGGAAGTTATTATAGTTAGTGGTTTAAAAAAGCTCTTTGTTGAACATTTTTAGTAATTTTTTTGATTGATCTACATATTTTATTTATGAGTCAATTGCTTATTTCATTAATTTTCAGTACAGAAATATTTAAAATAGTGAGTTGCTAACACCAAGACAACAAACCACAATAATAATTACTGTACGCTGTTTGTTGTGTTGTGCTCCAGCTGCAGGAGTTACTGACATTTTTTTTATACTTCCAAGTTCCACTTCCACTGCCATCATATAACTTGTTATGATTTGTTGAGAAAAAGAAATTGTTGAAATATTCAATAGTTCAGTCAAATGTTTTAATGTTACATTGGTGGTGCAAATGAGTTCAGTAGGTAATAAAACAAGTAATTTAAATGCGGAAAGTTATTTATTTGAATTCTATCTCGTGAGGTGGTAGGTACTCAAGTTATCACAAATATTAGTTGGGTCCAAGGCACAGACACTGGCTGCTACACTGAAATCGCTTGAAGGAGGCTAATAACCTTAATTACAGATTTAAATTTACTATAAAACAAGTGTCAATGATATTGATCTATTATTAATATATATTGAATGAAATGAGTGAAATATGAATTACCTACTTGTTCTATAGCCAATTATATCTGTTTACATTTACGAAACGCATTTAGGATTGTACTAAGCTAAAATGTACATCGATAGTTCTAATCTAAACGATTGCACATGATGCCTGACATCAATTTTTTTTATTGTTTTTCACTAATATGAAGAATTAATATTACAAACATTCGTTTTAAATGTTACACATTAAACACTTAAAAGGGAAAATTTTAAATATACCTAAAAATGTACTTGCTTTCTCCTGGTTTCAAATGTGTCTTATATGGTTCTGTCTTTTCATTTCAAAAAGTTAACGTTCGTTGTATATTTATTTACCTTCTGGCTACAAAAAGTGCCATATGCAAAACACAGTATGAAACTGGATATTTACATGCAAGAAGTGATATAATGTACATTAAGATATAGAAACAGGTACTTCAAAGGTCCGCAATACATATAAAGGCTAACATATATACTACATTTTTGCGTTGATGCTACGTTGTACCGATACATTTACTGGAAAAATGTAACAAATCAAAAACTATTTTCTCCGTTTTGTACTTTAATTCGATAGGTATAATCGCTTATACTTCCATCATGTCCCTAACTAACATAAAACCTTTTTTTAACAATTCAAAATTTCGCTATAACACTTTCCTAAAAAATTTACCTAGTATGTAGTTGATTTAGGAATCAACTGTAACATATCTGTTCATTCTATACACTTTTTACAATAGCTTCGTTCTCGCGAAAATAATTTTTCTCTTTTTTTGGTTAAGGCACCAAATAAAGGATGGTACATTTAGAAAAAAAAATTTGCATGTTTATCTTTGTGCAACTAAACTTTCCCAAAATAAATTATAAGGCGTCGATATTGAACTTGATTTTTTATTTTCATTTTTTGAATGAAATGATCAGACCTTCAAAACAAAATTAGCTGGGAAAAGATAAAGAAACAAAAAAGTTGTTAAAAATAACTTTTATTCGTAACATTCAATATATTTTGCTTTTGAGAGCATGTTTATACCACATAAATATTACCCGAATATTGGATCTAATTGCTAAATAAACTTTTAAAATAAGTATAACAATTACCGATACAACCGACTTACACCTAAATAATGTTCATTCATTCAATTATATACTTTCGTTTTATAAATAAAAGTACATAACGCTTCGTGATAATTTATGAAATGAACATACTTTGGTAAAATTTATAATTTGAAAATCAGAAAATTGGTGGCTCCATTGAGGAACATACGTGTCTCCACCTGACTGGCCATTCTTACTAATTGCAACGTTATGACGCTCCTCCAACTTTATGCTTTCTGATTTACAAATATTACACAATTTAAAATCATTTAACAACACAATTCCAGCAAGCGAAATATTGTAAAAAAACAATGTTTTTAAATTAACATTAAATCTACATATCGACATCCTGATGAAAAAATTAGGCCTAAGTTACTTAGTTTTCAAAGCTTAGCTCTGTATACGTATAATCGATATTTATTTTAACTAAAAAATGACTAATCATCCCCTTGAACCATTCTTATAAAACGCGATCGATCATATTTCTCTTTTGGAAATTTTTAGTAATTAAAATTTGAAATATTAACACGCACTAGCACACTAAACGTTTTTTAACAATATAAACGATTGCTATTTAAGCTACGAATTCTTATAAAGCTAATAACATTCAACGTCAACGTTCGCCATTTAAAAATATTATTCCATCTGCTTTACGCTATCTTTACGATACGAAAATATAGTTTTTCGGAAATTGATAGAAAGCTAAGACGGCCGTGTTTTAAAAACTATACGATAATGCGCAAGCTACATGAAACATTTATAATATATTATATATATAACTTTTTATCATTAGTAGTAATAGTACAATTATCTCTCTCAAAGCAAACCCTTATTTTTTGTTTCCACGAAAAAAAAAGTTAATTTGTTAATTTTATAATGACACCTTTTATCAGAGATAACTAAAATCAAGTATCGGTAAAATAAATTTGAATTTTTATATGAAAGCACGTGTTACTCATTTTCCAATTTATTTAAGAATGAAACCATAATATTCTAAAAATATTGGACGCTCAACAACACCCAACAGAACATTGTAGAGTTATTCATTGTAGGATAAGAAATAATGTTGGGCAATTTAAAGTTTGAACATAAAAAAGCGTCATTTTAAAATAATATACGCTCTTAATTATATTCTACGATTTTGATTTCTTATACAATATTCGCAACAATCCTTAACCGAAACTGATTTCAAATGATATTTTCAATTACGGTTATATCTATGTTTCCCCATACCTAAACCTAAAACTAAGCAATTTGTTGTGCTGAGGAATAAGGCTCATCGATATGATCATGTCAACCATGTTATATCGAAAATAATAAAATTGAAATCAAATTGAGAAAGAAAATGATGGCACGTACCATAAATTGCGCGTGCACTTCGATCATACATTTCGGTTGGTTTTTAAATGGAATCGCACCTTGTCTACATTAATAAAACATAAAAGTAAATGCCATGCCAAATAAACAACTAAAACTATTGACAAAAACTACAATATACCACTAAACCGTACTAACCTAACTTATAACTTCCCACATTTTGATATCAATATATTCTTTGTAGGCTTACCGGCATTATCACCGTACGTACTGATTTTTTCGACTAGGTCTAACCCCTCAACGACGTGTCCGAATATACCTGTAAAACCTCGCATTTCTTGTAGAATTATTCTAAACTGTGAACCGACCATTCCTAAATTATCATGTCGTTTTTGAGTACGGCGCATACCTACTGTTCCTCTAACCGCAAGCAATTTTGTATCGTCTGGCAAAAAGAAGGAATCTTCAAATATTGATCGTCCCCCTCGCCCGTTATTTAATTCAAAATCACCGGTTATTACACTTTCCCCTTCCCAACATTGAAAAATGGAACAACCTTTATAGCCCATACCTGCCTCGCCGGTTGTTAGTACCCCAAAATTTTTGGCCATTTTCGGTGCCACGTCGGCTCGTACTTCAATAACGATACGACCCATCGGTGTGTTATTTACCTCTATATTAAAGTAGTATAATGGACAAAGATTGGAGGGGTTCTTAATAATTTGCGGTGAGTGAATCATATTTTGTACAATCATATTGTTATCGGGATACATGTTTTTTGGTGATGTTAGAACTAGATGTGGTGGACCGTGCGAAGGCATATAATTGGGAGGTAATGGAGGAATTGTGTTATGATTATGATAATCTAAGTTTCCGTTTAGGGGTTGTTTTGTGAGCACGTGACGAGAATACAGTTGTGACAGACAATAATTGGCAAGGAAAAGGATGGGGTTTTGTTGGTTTAGCGGCAGTATTCGAGAATTACTAGCATACGACATTTCGCCACTGTGTATATTTCCGACTGCTTGTTTTAATAATTGAAAATCAAGTACAACGGTCGAGTTACGAATTAAGTCATCTAATTGGCATTGAAGATACATTTCTTGGTAACGCGATTGCAACCTTTGTTTTTCGATGGTTAAAGTCGAGTATAAATTTTGCACGTCTACTAAATTATCGGCTACAGAGAGATTCATTCGGGCTTTAGCTAAGTAATCGCGTGTTTCGGTTAATTCGACATGAGCGTTACTATTGGTCAGTTCGGCTTCGACGTGCGTCTTTAAAGTAACACAAGCTTCTAAAATTTTTACCAAGAATTCTCTCTGTTGCATTGTTAAACGTTGAATTTCCGATAGGATCTTATTCATTGATACGAGATCCATTTGTACTTCGGTAACCAATTGGTCTTTTGCTTCGTTTTGCGATTTGATTTGGTGATTTGTATGATCACTCGTTGATGCACATGCACGGCATAAAGGCGAGCAGCATGTGTGACACCACAGAGCCAAAGGCATGGCATGCGTGTGACAGTTTTCGGAAATTACCTTTGGCGGTTGTTTTTCGGGAGGTTTTGCACCCAACTTTAGTTGGGCAAAATTCTTGGTTAAATGCAGCACCGGGGCGTAAGTTGGTAGCGATTCGGGTCCCATCTCTCCAAGCTCAGTACGTTTCCAACAATGGACGCAAAATAATTCTCCTCCCTTTACGAGAGTCGTTCGCATACACTGCAGACAAAAATAATGTTTGCACGATAACATCTTGGGGCTTTGGTCCGTATCGTTAAATTTCTGTTTACAATATCCACATAACGTTAATTCTTCGAAATCGGGTACTGCTGATTCCATATCTGAAAATTACATAGAATAACATCTCTACTACTTATGAAAAGTAATCGTTGTATCAATGCACCACCGAGCCCTTTCATAATTTTTCTTCTATAAATATGGCAGAAAAAGGTATTAAACCACCATAATCATAACTTGCGTGACAAGTAATTTCTCACTTAAGCAAATAAAATTAAATAATAATAGTAGTAATGATTTGAAAATATTAATAATTTCAGTAATTCCACAAGACTCCACAGTAGGTAGATATATAGTTGTATATTCACTATAAATTTCAACATAGATATTAGATAAAATGTTTGGTACATACGTAAAGTGAGAAGATATTAATATTGACCTTATTTTTTGCGTTTTTATTCATTTCGATATTATCGGAGGAAGCAAGATTATGGAATGAGGAAATCGAGTTACTTATCCGCACTCAAAATTTAAAATATAAGTAAACAAACCATGCTCTCCTAATTTTGTTTAGTTCCATTATCAAAGTGAGAGAAGTTTAGTGAGTATTAATCCCTTTCCTTATTACAGCAAATTGGTACCACAGTTGATTTTATAAATATATCCTTATCTTTACACCACGTAATATGATAAAACATTAAAATTTATGGTAGTATATATTTAATGTGTTACGATTTGCAGCAAAAGGTTACTTCTGTAAATAATTTACCATCATTTTTGCATTGAATAGACCTGTTGTAATGTGAATAAACAAAAGTGCCATAAAAGTGAAATTTAAAAGAAAAATACTCCCATAATAGTTTCCCTCACATTTATGTAACCACGTTGATTAACATCTAATACTTATTTCCTTCCCTTATTTCTTAATTTGTTTTGTTTTCTGGTTTGAAAATCTGCGTGAAATAATTTTCCCGCCAAAGTACATTTAAAAATGGTAGATTCGACAAGTGGGTCCGCACCTGCGTGATAACAACAAGTAAATAGAACGTTGCAAACGAAGCTCTCCCCCGTTTAGAAAAAAATTCCTCAATGCTCAATCCAATTGTAAATTCTAAATCTAAATTTGATCCTTATAAATTCACAGGCTTACCGTTTTATTTACGTTGTAACACAGCCTTTTAGTAAATCCGATATACAATACGTAACGTTGGTCGTTAAAAAACTTCGATTTTCGTCAACGGATTTCGTGTTTTTGTACTATTTAACGGATTCGACGAATACAGTAAACGAAAAAGTAACTAAGTAAGTTTTATATTACATAATTATTATATGCCGACACGATCGGCGAACGAATTTACGATAAACTTAAAATTAATTGTGGCCGTCGTTGTGATGTGCCACATCATGTTGACGACTGCGAACACTCGTCTGAAGTTGCATGCAAACCGATCGAAGATGCCGTGGCGTACGCATCGACTTTCTAACGCGCGTAAATTTAAATATCAACGTTCACCTTCGCGCGTATCATGATCGTTAAAAAAAACCTAAGTAATTATCCAAATTTACATTGCGAACTTCACCGACAATTATTACAATAACTGTGCAATTACTTGTTAGTAACAGTAATAAATGTTGCCAATACTCAACCACAATATAATGAAAAATGTATTATGGTAATACGGATTTACTATAAGACGTAGTTTATACGCATTAGACTCTTCTCAACAAATATTTATGCATATTTTCATTGTTGTGAATGTAGAACTTGATGAATATAATGAGCAACTCTTCTATACCCAAAAATTATAATCCTATCTCTTCTATACCCAAAAATTATAATCCTATCTACACCTACAGTGTGTCTACTTAAGTTGGCAACATACGGGAAACTTTTTTATTATTAATTTTACGAAAAAAAGTTATTCTTTATAAAAAGCTCTGCATGTTCTAAAATCTAAAATACAATCATCAGATATTAAATTGTTTCAGTCGTGTACGCGATATGTCAAAAAATATGAATTTTGCTCAAGAGTAAAGTACCTTTATTTTTGACAATATCGAAAATTGTCATTAAAAAAAGTTAATCAGAACTAAAAACTACGTTCAAATATGCAATTAGGTACATCCCGCTAGATAAAATTTTTTTTTACAACTTTTTCTCAATTTACCACCTACCGATACTGATACGATTTCCGTTCCGTTCAGATGCGTTCAGAAACCTCACTGCCAAACATTTCTTGATATAATACCAATCATTTGTTTATCAGTGCATCCTAGACTTCACGTAACTACACTTAGGTACATTTGCATCGTTATTGTGGACAAAAATAGGAAAAAAAGTATCAGTATCGGTAGGTAGGTAAGTAGGTAACTTGAGAAAAAGTTGTAAACAAAAAAATTTTAACTAGCAGGATGTAATTGCATATTTGAACGTAGTTTTTAGTTCTGATTATCTTTTTTTAATAACAATTTTCGATATTGTCAAAAATAAAGGTACTTTACTCTTGAGCAAAATTCATATTTTTTGACATATCGCGTACGCGACTGAAAAAATTTAATATCTGATGACTGTATTTTAGATTTTAGAACATGCAGAGCTTTTTATAAAGAATAACTTTTTTTCGTAAAATTAATAATAAAAAAGTTTCCCATATGTTGCCAACTTAATTAGACACACTGTATAAGGGTGACCCAGGGCTGTGTGATTGGTCCATAACTTTTTTGCTATTCAAGATATCGACATGCGGTTTTCACCGACAAGTAAGCACACTTATACTGCACATTATAAAAATATTTTGATTATATACAGAATGTTCCTATACAGGGTGGTAAACCAAAGTTATGTTTTTTTAAATGGAACACCCTATATATTTCTACATTATTAGTTTTTACATGAAAAAATAATGGCACTTTGTATAGGTCACTATGGGTCTAGCTCTCTCCGTTTCGGCGTTATTCAACGTTTTGTTCGAAAAAAGACTCATATTTGATGGGTCACTGCCCAGTAGGCCATGGATATTTTTCGAAAAACTTGCCACAGAAAATTTTAGAATAACTTGGAATTTTAATAAATAGTCGACTTTTGGTCCATGCATGCACACACTATACAGGGTGTGCTGAAACGCAAAAAGTCGAATAACTCTTTTTTTATAAATGGAACACCCTGTATTTCTGTTCACGATTCGATTAAGTTTTTTATAAGCTTTCCACTGATATACAATTTGTATGGTCAATTCTGAATAGTTACTGAGATTTTCCGGAAAAACTATTGTAATTATGAAGAAGTTGTGGTTTTTTGCAAGTAGGCTGCTGTCAGCGAATATCGCAAGTGATATGACAGTTAATTTAGATGCTAGATAATCTACATTGTTACTGTTGCACATTTTTGCTCGACTAAAATGAATTTCACACATCAAGAATTAATCAATATGGTTTACTGTACAAGGGCGTCGCCAGAAAATTTTCCCAGAGGGGGGGGCAAGCACTATTGGGAGTTCGTGGCTCTGGCGTTTTTTCAAGATTTCGCACAAAATTTTCTTTTATTTTTAATAACTTGCCTTTTTTCTTTTTCCCAGGGGAGGCGATGGCCCCCTGGCCCCCCCTTGGCGACGCCCTTGTTACTGTATTGGTGAAGTCGATCGAAATGTTTTGTTAGCCAGTAGAATATACCATCAAAAATCCCCCGATACGAGAGTACCACAAGTCATTTCTTTTCAAAACTTAGAAATCGATTTGAAGAATCTGGCAGCATTAAATATGGAAAAAAAGAGATATTGGTAGGGAGGATTGATGAAGAAACTCAAGTGGATGTTTTACTCGTGTTGCAAGATATCTAAACACTTGCGATATTCGCTGACAGCAGCCTAATTGCAAAAATCTACTTCTTCATAATTACAATAGTTTTTCCGGAAAATCTCAGTAACTATTCAGAATTGACCATACAAATTGTATTATCCGTGGAAAGCTTATAAAAAACTTAATCGAATCGTGAACAGAAATACAGGGTGTTCCATTTATAAAAAAAGAGTTATTCGACTTTTTGCGTTTCAGCACACCCTGTATAGTGTGTGCATGCATGGACCAAAAGTCGACTATTTATTAAAATTCCAAATTATTCTAAAATTTTCTGTGGCAAGTTTTTCGAAAAATATCCATGGCCTACTGGGCAGTGACCCATCAAATATGAGTCTTTTTTCGAACAAAACGTTGAATAACGCCGAAACGGAGAGAGCTAGACCCATAGTGACCTATACAAAGTGCCATTATTTTTTCATGTAAAAACTAATAATGTAGAAATATATAGGGTGTTCCATTTAAAAAAACATAACTTTGGTTTACCACCCTGTATAGGAACATTCTGTATATAATCAAAATATTTTTATAATGTGCAGTATAAGTGTGCTTATTTGTCGGTGAAAACCGCATGTCGATATCTTGAATAGCAAAAAAGTTATGGACCAATCACACAGCCCTGGGTCACCCTGTATGTAAAATTAAACTTATTTTCATTTGAAGTACTGCGAAATAATCGAAATTAAGTGCAATCAACCTTAAAAAAGTATGTGTCTAATTTAAATTACATATTTCTATTCATACAGCGTGTCTAGGGTAAAATGGTCGAAATTTTTAATTACCCTTGCAAACCAGATATCTAGATTTACGTTTATAGCAGTACTAAATCCAAATTTGCAGGAAAAAAAACGTCCGGGAAAGGTGAAAAATTGATAAAAAAGTGTGGAAATTCCTGTGTATTTTGCTTCATTCACTATTATTTAATTAAATCAACGGCAAGTACTTATATACGAAAAATTTTCAGTATAAAAGTTGTAGAGCGGAAGATTCTTCGTTGGAATAAATCATTGTGTGATATTTTCGGTACGATATTTCCGACGTGGCAACGAATTTCCTGAACTGTCATCTTAAAAGCGACAAGCGTAGGTACATACTACGACCGACGACTCCAAAACGGCAACGACGCTACCCTACTGGACATCCTATCCTTTTCAATTCGACGGTTCTTTCTCACTTCTGCAAACAGTGTCGTGTATATAGGGAAAGCCAAACAAACTTGCGTGCACGTCATCAATGACGTATTTTCATGTCTTTTGTGGCAAAGTTTCCATCGCTAAGTGTATCATAAAATTTGTAAAAAAAAAACAACTCTAAAAGCAATGCAATTATTATAAGACTTTTGAGATGAAAATGTATGTGCACAAGCTATTTATTAAAATTCCAAATTATTCTAAAATTTTCTGTGGCAAGTTTTTCGAAAAATATCCATGGCCTACTGGGCAGTGACCCATCAAATATGAGTCTTTTTTCGAACAAAACGTTGAATAACGCCGAAACGGAGAGAGCTAGACCCATAGTGACCTATACTCTATACAAAGTGCCATTATTTTTTCATGTAAAAACTAATAATGTAGAAATATATAGGGTGTTCCATTTAAAAAAACATAACTTTGGTTTACCACCCTGTATAGGAACATTCTGTATATAATCAAAATATTTTTATAATGTGCAGTATAAGTGTGCTTATTTGTCGGTGAAAACCGCATGTCGATATCTTGAATAGCAAAAAAGTTATGGACCAATCACACAGCCCTGGGTCACCCTGTATGTAAAATTAAACTTATTTTCATTTGAAGTACTGCGAAATAATCGAAATTAAGTGCAATCAACCTTAAAAAAGTATGTGTCTAATTTAAATTACATATTTCTATTCATACAGCGTGTCTAGGGTAAAATGGTCGAAATTTTTAATTACCCTTGCAAACCAGATATCTAGATTTACGTTTATAGCAGTACTAAATCCAAATTTGCAAGAAAAAAAACGTCCGGGAAAGGTGAAAAATTGATAAAAAAGTGTGGAAATTCCTGTGTATTTTGCTTCATTCACTATTATTTAATTAAATCAACGGCAAGTACTTATATACGAAAAATTTTCAGTATAAAAGTTGTAGAGCGGAAGATTCTTCGTTGGAATAAATCATTGTGTGATATTTTCGGTACGATATTTCCGACGTGGCAACGAATTTCCTGAACTGTCATCTTAAAAGCGACAAGCGTAGGTACATACTACGACCGACGACTCCAAAACGGCAACGACGCTACCCTACTGGACATCCTATCCTTTTCAATTCGACGGTTCTTTCTCACTTCTGCAAACAGTGTCGTGTATATAGGGAAAGCCAAACAAACTTGCGTGCACGTCATCAATGACGTATTTTCATGTCTTTTGTGGCAAAGTTTCCATCGCTAAGTGTATCATAAAATTTGTAAAAAAAAAACAACTCTAAAAGCAATGCAATTATTATAAGACTTTTGAGATGAAAATGTATGTGCACAAGCTTGTTTTTGTTGGGTTCAGACGCCTCTCAATCTAAAATGTTGTGATAAAATTTTAATCAACAGACCAGTAAGTAACGACGTAAACCTAGCCACTGTCAGGGAATGGTGCTGTGTTGCCATCTTTTATTCATCGATATTTTGAGGATACGGATGACAGTAGTATTCTGACAGGCATATTTAATTGATTTTTGTCGTCAACAATTTGTAATAGTAATTTAATATTTATTTGTGGTTGAATAAGAAATATTTGCTGGGACATTAAATATTTCCTTATCACTTTGACAATACTGTAAATGTAAACGTCATCAAACGCTGATGACGTGCACGCAACTTAGTTTGGCTTTCCCTATAGAAAAGGATAGAATAATGTACAGTAGCTAGCGCTGTTGCCGCTTTGGAATTCTCGGTCGAAGTACGCCTTTAAGATGGACAGTTCGGGAAATTCGTTGTTACGTGGGGAATACCGTACCGAAATTATCATATAATGACTTATTCCCACGTAGAATCTTCCGCTCGACAACTTTTATACTGAAAATTTTTCGATACAACTTACCGTTTTTTAAATAATAGTGAAAGAAGCAAAGTACACAGGAATTTCCACACTTTTTTATCAATTTTTCACCTTTCCCGGACGTTTTTTTTTCCTGCACATTTGGATTTAATACCTGGAGTACTACCTAAATCTAAATATCTGGTTTGCAGGGGTAATTAAAAATGTCGATTTCAGCCGTTCGTTGACTGGACTCCGAATTTACATTTTCAAAAATTAATCCCATTAATCCCTGCGAGATACAGGTAAGGCGGCAGTCGCACAGAGAGACGACCAACCATGGCCATCCGCAACCGTCCAACTTCGACCGACCAAAAATTAAACAACCGTCGCACAGGGAAGACCCTGCAAGACCAACCGATTTTTAAATGCCGCGCTAAAGTCGATAATAATTCTGCAGGTTTCTACATACCCATCATAAATAAAATCGATATTTATGTTACCCACAGTAAATTAAACAAATTAAGCAAATTTAACAACTTCATTCATCCACTTCCTCGACTGTCCACCCATCCATACTTAACAATAATAAAATACTTTAAAATAAATAATTATATCAGGTTAGAAAAAAAATTTCAAATGTTATGAGTCACCGACCGTTAATCGTCGACCAAAAGTTTAAAGCCGGGTTGAAATTTCAAACCGTACGGTCGTGGTTGCTTGTGGACGATCGTGGACGGTCGTTCTTGTAAGACGTGCTCTATCTAACAACGTGGTATTGAAATTTTGGTCGGTCGTCTTTGGTCGGCGACCAAAGTCTGTGCGATTGCCGCCTAACAGGGCGAAAGAAAAATATGCGTTATCTAAAAACCTCCATATTATGTTTATTTTAATGGATGACGGCTGGATAAAGAAAATATTGTGGTTTTTCGAAAATGCAACTTTTTGGTTTTCACCCTGTATCTACGTAAATAATCGTGATATGAATAATCTGATTATGCCCCCGATTTTTTCTTTTAAAAAGAGCAGATTAGTACCTTATTAGTTTTTTGCTAACTCTTATGGTTATTGCTGTACCTGTACCCCATGAAAACATCGAATTTGTCCCGGTACATTACAATCATGTAGCTTCCTCGGTTACGTCTACTCACAGCAGTTGTAAACTTACATTGAACGCTATTTGGTAAGCAGAACCCAATCTAAATTACTTATATTATTTTTTTCTTATAGTGTAGGTTATCTAATAAAAATTAAAAATTAAACATGGTTTTGGGTGCCCAACTGGTGATCTGGGACACAGAAGGGGTTAAATTTAAGTAAAATGCTATTTAAATTATACCAGGTGTCCGAAAAGTCGAGAACGACACATCCGATTACGAAAAGAAGAAACACGTGTTCCCTTATTTTTTGAAATCTATTCAGTCAGTTCAGTTCAGAGTTCACTGGTCATGACACGTAAACATAACCCTCACTCCGATGGGGGTGGGGCGGAGGTGACTTATGAAAACTTAAATGAGATCATTATTTTTTATTGCACTTTTGCATTCTCCATAAAAACTGTTTCCAATTTGCAAATTTTACCACCCCACCTCCGACCCCTTTTTTGGGGGTTGAAGGGGAAAAATTGCACATTGCAGAAAAACGAGCTTTTTTGTCTTTTTTCCTTCAACTTCTTTTTGTTATTTACAAATCGTCCGCCATTCTCTCCGCCCCCCCCCCCCCCCCCATCCCCAAGAATCACGTAAATCTGGAACGCCGATTCTTGCCAAATCATGCATTGTTTTTCTTTCTATCCTTAAAGGAGATGGTGGCGGACAATTTTTAAATTACAAAAATGTTGGAGGGAAAAAATAGTAAAAAAAGATCGTTTTTCTACGAACATATGCAATTTTCTCTATGGAGAATGCAAAACTGCCATAAAAATAGGTGTTCTCATTTAAGCCCCCCCCCCCCCCCCCTCGTGTGTGTGAGAGTGAAAGGAACACATGTTTTTTCTTTGTGTAATCACATGTGTCGTTCTCGACTTTTCGGACACCTGGTATAATTTAAATAGCATTTTACTTAACTCCTTCTGTGTCCTAGATCACCACAGTTGGGGACCTAAAACCATGTTTAATTTTTATTAGACAACCCTTAGATCATATACACTCTGTAGATAGAGCATTAGCCTTTCTTGCCATATACATATAGAAAATGAGCCAAGATGTCAGACAGAAAAACGATTTTTTTTTGTCTTTAAAGGCGATCCGCACATGCGCACTTTAAACCAGGTTTCCACAACCGACAGACATAGAAGCAGGTTGCGAGCGTGCTTTAATACGCATGTGCCGAACGCTCTTGATGAAAGCAATATTTGGTTTCTTTATCATTCAAAAGCCGTGGAGCTACGCGTGAAAAAGTGTGCAAATTTGAAGAGAATAATAAGGTCGAAAATCGTTTAACTACACGTTTGCGCAGTGGAAAATACCATGAAAATCATCATGTGTTGAAGTTACTAAACTGAAAATTGTACGTGTTTTGTCTTTGTGAACATGTGGATTGATTTGATTTATAAACCTTACAAGTGTGAAGTGTTTATTATACAGTGGTTGTCATGGAGTTTATTATTATAATACAGTTTCCGATAATGTACAACAGCTGTTTTATTTATGAATTCTAATTTATTACAGCGCATGATCGGGAACCCCGTGCGCAGATTCAATTTGTATCACTTTATTTAACTGCATTGCTATTCCATCTATAATAGAGTTCAGTGGACAGCCTACACCAGTGAACTTATACTCTTATAGAGTTCACTGACCTACACTGTAAGAAAAAAATATAATTTAGATTAAGTTCTGCCATTGAGTAATATAATGAATAGAGAAACTTTTTCATAGGATTATGTGTCCCATTTAAAATTAACTCGAGAGGTGCTGTCACCTATTGGTTTATATTATTATCTGCTACAGGTTTCAATAATTCTTACAGTTTTCATTTATAAGATAAAGAAACAGCTGTAAAGGTTTAAACGCCCACTATAGACGAAAAAGGACAGAAAATGAGTTTGCAACGTGTTACAGTGACTCTATTACAAACAGTGACGACAAGCAGCGATTAGCTCCACCCATCCGCCATTATGAGGCAAAATATACCACGACCAATAAAAATCGATACCACGCTTGTCGTCACTGTTTGTAATAGAGTCACTGTAGAACGTGTCTTCCAAGGTCTCCATCTAGTAGCATACTTAAGTATTAGTAGTGGTAATCAGTCTGCTATTTTGTCATTGAAATTATTAGTTACTAAGTGTGCCGTAAGATGATTTCCGTTACTCCCTCTATTATTACACTCAGTTTAGGCGTTCCCCATTTTACATATGGAAAAGTTTCTCTATTCATTATATTACTGAATGGTTCTGCTTACCAAATAGTGTTCATTGTTAGTCAAACTGTACTCATATGTACATATTTTGATAATGGTGTTATCTAAAATATTCAAAGAGGGTTAGTTGTTATTACTGTCTTGCATACTTTATTCTAGTATTAGTGTCAGTACCAAGTAAATTTGATCTGTTTTTCTCTTTTCAGGAAAAAGATTCCTATGGCAATGAAGTATCTCGATTAGGTCGTCCATTGCCGGTTGATTACCTTTTATTAGACGTACCAGCATCAACGCCTTTAACACCGCAATATACATTCAATTCAGATATATCTAAAAAATCCTTCCCCGTAGAAAATCGACTTGTCGATGGACATATCCAAGATTTTAACGCTTTGACTCAGTATATGTCACAATTTTTACCAAGCGAGTTCCTGACTGCTGTTAGTGATTTTCATTTACTTATTTACATAGCAACTATGGATATGCTACCGATGATGGACTATATGGGACCTCTTTTAGAGGCTATTAAAAATAAAGATGCAAGTGCAGCATTAGAATGGTCTAGGTCGGAACATTGGGCTACTGTTGAACAACTTATTGCAGCTACGAATACATCACCACCAAATTCTAGGTTATTGGAGTGTTGCTAGTACATAAGGAAAAGGAATAATTATATTTGTTACAGACCCGGTAGTGTAGGAGCAGTAAGCACGACTGCAACATCTGGATCGCCTAGTGCAGCACAATGGACATGTCCATTTTGCACTTTTCTAAACCCTGCCGAAGTTCATAGCTGTGAGATGTGCAGCTTACCACGATCTATGCCTCATTGAGTATGTTTATAAAAGAAAAATAATTATGTTTGGTAATTATATTATTATAGGTTCTGCTAATGATGATACAATATCCCAGAATTTGTTTCAATACTTAGTAAATTTTAGTTTTAGCTTTCATATTTATTAACGCAATTTAGAAATTTAGAAATATATTGTTCCATTATTCCTTTATTTGATTATTTTTTGAGTTTTCATTTGAGGCGCAAAAACTTTAAAGGTGGTCTTTAAATTTCTAACAAATCATTTTTAACTTTTGTACATTTGGCAAACTAAATTTGCATTATAAACGTGATAGTTTTGAATTGTAAAATGTACGGTGGAATGAAAATAAATAAAATTTTAAAGTCTGTACAATTATTTCCGTAACCTCAACCTCCACTTCATTCAATATTTCATTCCAAATTATCTCCACATAAAAATTTATAACTAGAGGGCGAAACTGAGATAATATGTCAACGTATTATTTTCACTTAACTATTAGTCACAGGACTCGTTTTTTAAAAATCTTGTGACTCCATTGTTCACGCCTTCTGTGTTAACTACTCGTTAAAGAGTCGACTGCGCTATTTCAAGAACAATCTACTGTACAGGGAGTTTCATAAAGTTATGTCATTCATTAACACTTATTTTTGTTAATTCTACAGGACAGACAATGAGAACTGAGCTCTGTTGGCTGAAGGCTGCAATCAAATTTACGGTCACTTTTAATGGTAGGTACCTACTTATTTTTTTACTTCCCAAGTACGAAGTAAAAGGGAAGTATTGTATTAGTGTTCCAAAAAAAAAAAATTGACCTATGCAAATTTTTACATATCTTTGAGTTTCTGAATACGTAGATTCAAAATATGAAAAAAAAATTCCGTCTGTCCGTTCACATTCTTTGCAATGCTCTATACTCACAAACTACCTTTCAGACGAGGATACCGATACAGCAGAATACATAGACGTACTTATTACTAGTAGTGATTGAACAGTTGAAACATAGTACGTCTCCTCTTCATTTGTTATTTTTATCATCCATCTTACCTTCGCCATTGGCGGGTAATGAATGTCTTGAAAGGCCGTATCTGGAAAGTATGCCGTCAATTTCAACCGTATATTCGGTATCTCGCATAAAGTATCCCCGTTGTGAAAGAGCTCTTAAAGTTATCGAAATGCGGTTTTCGCCAATCGATTGCATTCGGGTCAAGGACGAAAATGCTGATATTACCTTTGATGACGTCACTTCCGGTATAAGCTAAAATGGCGGCACTCAATTTTTTTAAGAAAAGTTGCACGTTTTTGGTAAGTCTCAACCTTCGAACATAGTTATATGTTCGAAGGTCTCAACTATCATGGCAATACATGCCAGAATTTTTGTTGTTAGTAATGGTATAGAGTTCTGTAATTATTATATTTCTTTAACTTTCACAAAAGAAAATAGTTTTGATGTAATTCAAGTTGAAAATCTAAAAGTTTTAAAACTGTCGATTAAGCATAACAATACAGGTTAAATTAGTACATATCACTTAACTCTAAAATAACAAAATATATTGTCAATGGCACAAAAGGGTTTGAGAATTTAATCCCTTCATTTATTATTCCCATTTCCTTCAACTCGATAGGATAATTATTTTCATCAAAATTGCATTTGTAGTGAAAAATGCATTTTCAGGAAGCACATATTCATAACTTGGTGATAAACCTCTAGAATCGACTCAATTCGGGTTCGCGGACGATTGGAAGTCGCTGATCCCGTATATGAACTCCAAATTGGCCCACCGCCCACCTGGAGCTCAGGATGCCTGAGCAACATAATCTCCGACGCTTTTCCTGAAATTCACTCTCAAATGATGAGACTTCTCCTGAGATTTTTGGCCTGCTGATTTCAAATTTGGCATCGGCAACCTTCCCCTGGGTATGTTTTGTCTTCACAGCTATGTCCCAATAGTCCCCAATAATACCCCGCATATATGGTACCAAAACAACTAAGTGATACAAACTATTTCATAAGAGCTATGTACTCTTCGAGAGAAAAAATTATTAAAGAAGATAAGTATCTAATAAAAACGCGTTATTTATTAAACAGAGGATGATAGTTATACGGTAAAATGCAAGTTAATGGTCGGTCACCTCTGAAATAAACGTAATTAACAATTTTTTAAAAACCAAATCTCAAGATGCACGAGCATTGGTCGATGACTTTATTTCATAGGAAGAGGACAAGGTGGACCCCACAAGAAACAACTTTAACGCTTTCCTACTATTACAAATCTCCATCATGAGGCAAAAGATACCTCTTCCATTAACTCGTACAATTAGGTGATTGAAAATTTTTCATTTAACTACTGGTGTAGTTAAAAAAATTGAATCTAAAGTAATAACGTTTGGTGAGAAGGATAAATTTTGTGTCCTTTTTGACGAAATAGCGTTAAAGAGGTATTTAGAATACATAAAACATTAGACCTAATGAGGAGTTTCAAAATCTTGTACATTTGGGACGTTCTCTCTAATGAAGGCTGTTTTCATGATGCGTGGTTTGTCCTCAACATGGAAGTAGCCACTATCTTGTTATTTATTTGAAGAGAGGAGTTCAAGGAAGTTTGCTAATTCTTCTAATTAAGAAAAATATTCAAAAGTGTGCATTCATTGGACTAAAAGTGGTAGGTATTGTTTGCAACCAAGGTTCACACAACCGATATGTTACTACTTCTAAACCTCATTTTACATTTCAAAATCAACGAATTTTTGCGTTATACGATACTCCGCACCTCATACAGTCCATTCGAAATAGATTACTAAGTACAGACATACATCAATTCAGAAAAGGTCTTCTGTTAATGCAATAGAAAAGTAAAATTTGTGATGGGTTGAAATTCCTAGGTGATAAATATGAATAAACCCCCCCCCCCCCCCCCCGTACAAAGCACCAACTGACAGGAAAAGTAGTAGCAAGGTTCAACATTAACACAAACTTGAATAATTCATTACTACGGCTTACATCATACTCCATAGATATTTCAAATAAATTGAATAAACTGTAAAAAAAAAGAATCAAGGATCAGCATTAACTAATTAAATACTTTTATAAACTACAAGCCTTATGATGAGCATGGGCACAGACAACTAACATGGGTCAAAACATGTAATGTCAATTAATTGCCTAATTAATAAACTTTAGGAAGGTTTAAGGTACATATTTCTTACAGTACTTTAGAGTTTTATTATAATGCTACGGATTTTCCACAATTTATTTCTATTCTAAAAGTAAGACCTATGGAATTTATATGATCGATGATTTTATTTTTTAAGCATTGCAAGGGTTTATTTAAACCAAAAACAACAAAACATTTAAAACGCCTTATATTTGTCAAATTATACGTACAATACCTAAATCGCTTCATTAAAAAAATTACAAGTATTGCTAACTAAAATTATTATAAACAAATTCAAATTTCTTTTCTAATTTTTTTAATATAATATTTACAAAGTGCATAAATTACTTCACATGCCATATAAATACACTCACATCTTTATGTATAAAAAAATAAGAGTAAAGCTGTGAGCCATTTTGGTTGGTTTTTTAAGGATGTGGGAGGTACTACTTTTATCACACAAAATAAATAAATATATACAAATTGTTAAAATTGCATAGAAAATGCATATAATTTATAAATGAGTTATAATTATATAAAACTATGC
This sequence comes from Pyrocoelia pectoralis, assembly GCA_036250285.1. Classification (NCBI taxonomy): domain Eukaryota; kingdom Metazoa; phylum Arthropoda; class Insecta; order Coleoptera; family Lampyridae; genus Pyrocoelia; species Pyrocoelia pectoralis. The sequence continues at coordinate 18,255,138 of CM070080.1, read as the reverse complement.
AATACTTTAGTTTCAGTTTTTATGGGTACACAAACAAAAACAATGGCTTACATGACAAAAACTAGGCACCAAATCTCACATAGTTTTTCACATTCTATAGGTTTACAATACATGCAAAACTATTTTTTAAAGTACATTTTTCTACCTTTCCGCAGTTTAATCTAATAAATATGAATAAATCTTCCGACGACAGTTGCTACAATGCACAAGACTGTAACGTAGGTCGCTGTACAAAAAAATCAAGCCTACCATGTCGTACTTAACTTAAAAGTTTACAAAAAGAACTTAGGTAGCAGTGTCAAGGGTATATGGAATTTTGAACGAAACAGTGTACACATGCCCCAACACTACAAGGGATTTAAACTCGGTTCACTAACCACAAGTAACATCAGGTGGCAGCATTATTAAGTCTTATTCGACTTTTATCACGATATTAAATTAGAAATTGCATCAGGCCTGTTAAGCAACATGTTCCTTTATGTACAGATATTTTTTTGATATGAGTAGAAATCTTATAAATAAAAACGTCAGACCTGAAGTGAAAATTACGATATATTTATACATTAATAAACCACTAATACTTTATAAATACAAAAAAAATTCCAATGTAACCTTTACAGGTTTCACATAATGCCCTGGACATAGAAATTTAAATTATCTAATCTAACAATTATGTTAAATATAATATTGGTAGTATTTTTTGCAAGATCAAAATAATCATGGCAACTTTGATTTTTCAAAGTAGAAGTTTATGACTTTTCAAACTAAAGCCAAACAGTAACATTAAAAGCAGTAAATAAGTTTTGTCCATTACACACATTGTGATATTTGGAAAATGATCAGTAAAAAAAATTATTAACTAAGCCTTTGTGTTAATAATTTCTTCCACCACTTATAATTCTTACCTTACTTTGGGATGTTAATACCAATTCAAAAATATAACACTACTTTTTATTAATATAAAAAAATTTATGTTTATGACATATACAAACATACAAAACCAAAGTGATAAACATCATTCTTCTAAATCAAACAAATAAAAAATAATTTTTTCACTAATGCGAACAATCACATGTATAAGGAAAACTGTGCCAAAAATAAGATGATACCTGAATTGAGGTTCATCAATTATAAATACATTACCTATAATTAATGGATCATCCTTCTCTCAGTCCACTTTGTGAGTGAGAGGTGGATACTCTTCTTCATTATGGAACTGAAAACCACCCTTGGGCGGTGATTCGACAGCAGCAGACATTTCTCGATACTTTTCGGAATCTGTACATTAATGTTAGTTACATAAAGGCATGTTTTATTCTTGCTTATTAATGAATATGAAGCTTGAGCGATACGACGATATGAAACTACCTACTGTATTTAACTGTAAAAAGAGAGATGTCAATGAGTATGAGAAAAAAGCTATAAAGCAAAAAAAAACTGAAAGTGATTAAGGTGAGAACTTTAATTTTGTAATGTACCTACACATTACAATTCATGCAATTGTTACCATACCACAGCTTACACAGCTGCAACAACACTGTAGGCATAGCAAATGTATAATGTATGTAATTATAAAAGGGAAATGTGGTACACAAGTCAAGGTTTTATTGGGAAAGTTGTATACAGGGTGTTTTCAAAGTGGACAACGTAATAGAGGTTATAGAACTCGTCAAAACTAACACCTTTTTTAAAATAATTTTTTTCATTTTGGCTTTTGTTTTCGAATTATGGGCCTTCTTTTGCTTTTTTTACACATCTCTATATCTCCATTATTTGTAGTCGGATTTCAAAAAATTAAAGTTCTTTGGAATCAACAGTTTAATCTCTACGTTTGTTCAAAACTTTTTTAGAAAAAATTTACAACAGCAAAATGGCGGTCATTTTAAGTTTTGGAAATTGAATAGCACAAAATCTACTCTACTACTATAATTTAAAATGACCACCATTTTGCAGTTATAAATTTTTTGTAAAAAGTTTTCAACAAACATAGATATTAAACTGTTGATTTGAAAAAAACGTTGATTTGAAATACTTAATGGAGATATAGAGATTTGTAAAAAAACAAAAAAGGTCCATAATTCAAAAACAAAAGCCAAAATGGAAATTACTTAAAAAAGTGTTCGTTTTGACGAGTTCTACACCCTCTATTACGTTGTCCAGTTTGAGTGGAAACATCCTGTATAATGCAATCACAATGTTTTTGACATGTGATAAGCTGACTTTTCCAACATCTAACAACACTGCTGTGAGCATATTTAAATAATTTAATCTCTTTCATTTTATGGATATTATAATAATTGTTTTGGTTAACCCTTTCCGTACGGTTGTCGTGTATACGCGACACTGAAGAATTGTGCCGCACGGGCGGCTGTCGTGTATACACGACAGTATATTTACTGTCTTCCTGGACGGCTGTCGGTACGTATACGACATGTATAAATTATATACTTTACACACAGACTGCCTGTCGTATACGTTCCGTCACTAAAACACTTTCTACTCAGGCGGCTGTCGGGTATAGCCGACACTGTCGTTCATAGACGACATCCGGCGATGCGGTAAGTTCTGTTGGTATTCGCGCCAGTATTGCTTAGAATGTTGTCAGAAGCGCATGCTGGTCCCTCTAGGACCTCTGAACGGTGAAAAAACCCAAAATATAGTGACCACTGTGGTTTAAAACATAAATTTTTCTAAAATCGTATACGTTTTTATTGTTTTACTACTAAATAACGCAAGATTCCGTAGTGACGGAAATAGACGACAGCCGCCTGCGAGGCACGGAAAAAACTCCCGTCTGTGTGGAAGTAAAACTCCGCCGATGTTGCCGTACGGAAAGGGTTAAAGTCACAGCTGATGTACCAAACAAAATAAGTTTTTGCACCGAAATTGTTCTCCCTACAAAGAGGAGCATAGCAGCGTTACCAAACACAGTTTTAAACTACCTCCTATAGATTGTAGTCATTTCCAAATATCTAAGATATTTATGAAGAGGATATCTTTGAGATATTCTTAATTTTTTTATCATAATTTTAGGAAGTTCTTAATTTTTTATAATAATTTTAGGAATTTAGAAGTGAATATATCAATTTAGAATATCTAAGATATTGTTAAATAACACATATATTTTATATATTTGGAATACCAAAATTTATCAATTTCATACTTACATTACTCGATAATTAAAAATATCTTAGAGGAGTTTTAAATTGAAATTATCACTTGAACATATGTAAAAACTAGACGATATCTGCAAGAAAACAATATTAAAAATATTTCAAGATATTTATAAATCCTAGCATCTCTTTAGAGATATTGTAAAATATAAAACTAGTTGGCAATTTTTAAAATTTAGCATACAAACTAAAAAAAAGTTGATATAATTATGGTTCTGATGAGTCATAGATGAAACATACAACAAAAAAGATTTGACAGATCACATTAATATTCTTCACAGGTATCAACTTTATCTGTCTACATCTTGCAACATAAAACAAAGTGTTAGTTACAAATGAGACCTGATGAATGGCAGCATGTAATGAGCAAAATTAAATATATACTGACCAGTACCTGACATTTGGCCCGGCGGGTTCCCTTTCACGATCCCCGCGTAGCTACCTAGCATTGCTGAGCCTTGCACAGAACAGAGAAAAACAAAATGGGTGCAGGTTATAGCATAACTACATGGTTAGGAATATTGAGGACTTTTATATTTTTCCATAAAGTAATTGGGTAGTATTTACAAGAACTTGCCTTACTATTGTTCATTCCTTAAACATCAATACACAATTTTAAATTTACAATAACAAAGAGCTTGATAAGATAATATTAGACATGACCACTTATGCGTTACAAGCTTCTTATTAGCGAATTTAGTGGTTAATAATTTAAGTTAAGATGCAAGAAATGTTAAACACAACAGAAAACATGATTTAGTCAAGCTAAACAGTATAAATAAATCTGAACTTTTAATGGATTTAGAAATTTTGAACAACACACAATATTGGCAAACTCGTGTAATCACTGCCTTCTTGCAAACAATAGACTGAAAAATTATATACAAATAGGAGAAGAGGAAAATAGGAAAATGCTTTGTTTGGCAAATGCTAAGTGTAAGAAGATTTGATTCATCAACTCACTTTATAATGCCACTTTTGCTATTGCAAGACTTATTCAAAATAATTTTTTTCACGTCACAAACATTTCAATTAATGGTAAGAGGAGTTGGAAACATTATCAGTCATTACCTCCATCTTTACGCCTAATTTGTTGAGGATCTGAACGGCCGGCTGTACTATCTGAAGGCTTATGACTTTCTTCAATCTTCCCATCTAATCGATGCTGCTTCAGTAATGCTAAATCGCCACCTTCATTACCATCAAGATTATATACATACAAAGTGCCACCTTCCGATGCCACTAACAATCGCAATTGGTTCTGTATTCTATTAAAAAACTTTTCTTTATTCTGTTAACATTACGGCCAATAATACTTACATAGTAATAGCGATCACATTTCTAACTCCATAAAACGGTAAGTGGGCAGTTGTAAAAGCTCGTCCTTGATTAAAAACGTCTGTGACTTGAGTTGGTAAATAATTTGTCAAGTATCCCATCCAACTAGTTTCCTCCACACTTCTTCTTGGACTAAAAATGTTGAAAAACTTTGTCAAGTCTAACCTACAGATAGAAGATACACAAGTAATCCGAACACTTGCAACATCAATTTGAATAGATCGTTTGCGAACATCAGAAACGGAAGCTTTGTAATATGATATCTAACATTATTTAGATATTTTATACACAAAACTTTACCATGTAAAGCATTACAACGTTTCCTTTGTTTAAGGTGGCCGTTGCATTGATGAATATCGCACATTTTGAAGTATAGGCAATCAACATTACATCCATTTTAACTATTTATTCCAAGACGTCGCAATCGTAATTTTAAGAATCGGTTACAAATAATACTCGGTGATTCATTACGGCTTGGTTTCAAAATATCTAACTGTAAACTTTATTTCAAATGGTTTTTAATATATATGTCTCTTAATAAATTGTCCCATTCGTCATACAAGATCCATTTCAGTTGGGCACTAGAATTCCATACTTTCATCTCACTAAGTCAACGCTTTTAAGTATTCATTCAAATAGTCATCACAATTAAAGTTTTTTAATCTTTCAGCCATTTTCAACCACAGCTTTCGATCTTTGCTTATTTTTCTATAATGGTTGGGGCTCCTTTTAGATAAAAATGATTGTCCTTGCAAGTTGCACTTGATAATAATATACATGGTTTTTTTAAATTGAATTTAATTATTGAGAGATAACGAACAACTTAATTTTTTCATTAACATTCCTTCTTCAGATGTAAAACTTGTGACTTAAACGGGTATTTAATTTTTGATTGAATCTATTAACTAACCCATCAGGGTTTTCATAAATTATTATCCACATTCTGAGATTTTGTAATTTTTTTTAAAGGTCCTACGAACAGGGTGGGCAATTGAAAAGGTAACACGCCTATTTGGGACACTTCGACAAGTTTCTTAAAAAAACGCTCGGACACGTCGATTTTTTATTTTTGGGGGACAACTTTTGATGTCAAATTTGACTTTGTCAGGTCAACCCCTTAGCCTCAGCACTCCCTAACTCAAGAATTTAAATAGGGAAAAGGAGTCGAGCGACCCCTCATTTGAAACGTCTTTTAATTGTCTATTCGACAGTATGAATGAAAATTAGTTTTATTCAATTTTTTTTTCACCCCCATGAAAAGCACCCTCTAGATTAACTAAGGTGGGGGTGTTGTTTAGGAAAAATCCTGAACCTTTGACCTTTTGAACGGCACATTTCAGGATTTTTCCTAAACAACGTTCCTAAAAAACGTTCGTAAAGCTTTGTGTACGCACATGTTTTATAATTAACATTTTTTTAAAAGAGTCAAATGTTGAAATTACAACAATGTTGGCGTTTAACTGACATTAAATATAAATTTTAAGTGTATAAAAAAGTTGTTTCATTTAAGGTAGTTCCTCCGCGGAACGATTTGCGACAGAATTTGTTCAAACTTGGCGGATACGTTATCCAAACATCTGTGGAGTTTAAATGAGGTTTACCGTCCCTAAGTCGAGATATTTACACTTAAAATTGGCATAATTGACATATAACCCATATACAAAAAACACCGCCCACGTAGCACATATCTTTCAAAGGCGTCCCAAAGACATTCTAAGGACTTCTATATGTCCACATAAGTCCCCAGGACATCCGAAAGACATTCTGAGAACTTCTGAATGTCCGCATAAGGCCACAGGACATTCCTTGCAGATCTCGTGTTATGTGGGTACTGACCACTGAACTCAATAATATATGGAAGAGCAAAGCCGTTGAAATCAAATGGGATGCGCGTGAAAAAGTGTGCACATTTGAAGAAAATAATAAGGTCGAAAATCGTTTAACTACGGGGCTTACGCGTTTGCGCAGTGGAAAATACCATGAAAATGCATCATGTGTTGAAGTCGGTTGAAGTTAATGAACTCTACCTAATAAATTGAAGTTGGGTTAGAAAATTTTACGTGGTTTGTCTTCGTGAACAAGTGGATTAATTTGATTTATAAACGTTACAAGGGAGAAGGGTTTACAGTGGGTGTTATGGAGTTCATGATTAAAATACAGTTTTACATAATATATAACAGCTGTTTTATTTGTTTGAACTCTAATTTATTACGGCGCATGATCGGGAGCCCCGTGCGCGTATTCAATTTGTATCACTTAAATTTACAACTTTGCTCTTCCATATATAATAGAGTTCAGTGGTACTGACACATTATCAATTATTGTACTGTAAAAAACTAAATGTCAGAATTTAATGAAAAACTAAAGAATGCTAGAGAGGGATTATACGAATATTGTGAAAACATTTGAGAATTGTTTACCGTCTACTTTGAAGATATAGCCTTGAGAAACATGACGTTTTTGGTATTATTAGATATGTTTAGGCAAGCGAATGATTGTATACGCAATCTGTTCCATGACAACGCGGATAGTCCGAACAAAAAGTGTACTTCCACTGGCGTGACAAAAATGGTTAATAATAGAAGTTACTATGGTTACATGGGACGAAACTTTTGGTTGAGATTGTCGCGGAGGAACTACCTTAATATATAATAGTATATTATGCGAATTTTAGCGAAATTATGAAAAAAAAAATATTTTTTTGCGATATTTCTGATTCTTTTTTGCGAAAATTCCGTACCTCTAGATATATGCCACACTGCAAGCAAAATTGTATCTAACAGTGTGCTCTGCAACTCTGTGTGTATAATTTAATGTAAGGCGAATGAAAAAAATATATTTAAAACCAAGGAATTCATTTGTTCCTAAAATCTACATCTAGAAAATAGTATTTTTGGAATGAGAATTAAGGAAAAAAGTAAACAATATTATGCCTATGACCATATATACATACACATAAATTTGCAAAAAAATACTGTATATACATTTTCCTGTATTCTCAAACAGTTAAAATTGGGTAAATTAAAACTACTGATTTTTCATAAATAACTTTGCTATATAATTCTAAAATTAAGGAACCTTTTCTTTTTTCTGAATGATTATGGTAAGAATTGCTTTTTCCGCCTCCAAATAATCTTATGTCGCAAATAACCACTATATAAGCAATTGTTTCGTAGGAATAAATTTGCAAAGATAATAACATTAATAAAGACAGAAAAAGTGTTTTTAATGTCTGGGTAATAACTATGTATGACGAATTGTGTGTAAAAGAGCATAAACATTTCATTTCGTCCTTCTAAGAAAAAGGCCATCAATAATGAACATTCTGCCTAACTTTACTAATTTGTTTACAACTTCATCTGTTTCTCCCTTTTGAGTTCTTATATAGGACCTTTCAACTTTTTTAAGTGCTTTCTCACCAAAATGTAATAAGTTTTACCAAACAATTGGTTTTTATGTTTATCATAAAAGTGGATTACGATTAAGCGGTTAAATTGCAGAACATTTCTAATTATAAATTCAACATAAGAGCAATGTTAACAAACTCAAGAGTTTTGTACAAAACCTACCTGTCTTTTGGTTCTTCCAATTTGAAAACATGTACAGTTTCAGTATTACTGCTACAACCTAAATACTGAGAACACATACTGAAAGCGAGACATGATATTGCCACACATCGTTTGACTCCTCTTCTAAATTCAAATAATTTTGTACCATCTGCAACCAAAAACACTCTTATGACAGTTCCTTTTTCTGAAGCACTTGCAATTCTCGTCCCATTCGGACTAAACGCTAAAGCTGCTAACGGACTTTCATGTGCAGGTATCATGGTCTTTGCATGCTAAAATTACAAGAATAATGACAAAGAACCACTAAGTTTGAAAAACTCACTAAATTGTTGGCATCAAAAATTTGAACCTCTCCAATTGTAGAAGATCCGGGATATGCAAGATAACAATTATCGTTATTTATACTAAGAGCACATAGCCCCTGAGGGTTTGGTGGTGTATCGCGTATTGTATGTAACACCTTCATATCTCGTATGTTGTGAATGTATAAGCTTTCCTCCAGACAAACAACTAACCTTGCCCTACATTAAAAGCTTGCTCACTAATCGTCAAAGTAATTAATAAATCATACCGATTCAATTTAACAGCTAAGATTGTATTGGAATATGAGTAATTACATATTTCAGTCCCTTTTTTAAAGTGACAAACTTTAAGCGTCCTCGGTGCAGTAAGTGAGACGACCGCAACCAAGCTACTGCTAAATAGTCGTTCAACCAGGCATGTATCTTCAGTGGCATTACTATAAATTTGTTCGAGCGTATCTATGCCGCTCAACGAGTATAATCTATATCCGACTTTACTTCCAACAGCGAGTGATCTGAAAATATAAAATAAATTTAAGGAAAGAGAACTATATTTGGCAATGAAAATATTGGCGTCCATAACAAGTTTGGCAATATTTCACTACATGTTTGAAAAGTGCGCTTACAGCAGACAATAAGTAAGTTTTTTTTTATTTAATATGCAATTGCAAATTTTATTCACTTTGCATGGGAGTAAAAAAAGTTAGATTATGCAGTTGGTAACCTACTAGAAATAAAAAATAACAGCAATTTACACGTGCCAATTGTGGTGAAATCTTGTCATAAATAGCTCGCATTTGTCAAGAATGTGGCTACAATGTTATTAATTTGTTGCGAGTGATAAAATCATTAAATGTCGGTTAAGAAGGTATTTAAATAAATTACATTACATATTTGGAACACTCGAACACTCCACAACTATGATACATGCTTGAATGGATTATCTTTCAAATTTAAGAAATTTGTATACATACATTCTAAATGGGCAAAGTACCGTCATTCTGACATGATAAACTCATCCCAAATTCCTTATCTCTGCAATCTCATGTCATATGAACAAACTTGAAACTCAGTCTAATGTATAATTATTATAGTTACATAAGTATCAACAATTGCAGTAGAGAAATACATCCATTTAGTGAAACTAGACGATTTAACTTATATGATTTTTATGAAGTACTAATAAGTTTTCTACAAATGTATTACGTTAATCTAAAAGTAAACGGCTATGCTTAATCAGAATCTGTAACATATTCAAATGTGATCATTACTTGTACTTTACTTATATCATATTTCATATATGTTATCCCAAAAAAGTTCAGTAAGGTGTACATGATGTTACAATTTGTGTCACCATTTCTTTTATCACACCCGAAGTTTTATTTGGGATAACTTGTATACATAATAACATCATATTTGAATACTGTAAGTTACATGTTACAATCAAGACCTTGCAATTATTTTTACAAATGGAGGTTGTTCTTCAAAGTCATCAAAAGTTGTGATCAACATTGAAGTTTGAGCACTATGGTCAAATTCCACATTGTTGGGGGCGGGGTTATGACAAACATTTAATGTTGGATGTTGTGGTCACAGGTCGAAAAACAGATGAAAGATTTTGGAAAAATTGGTTCATTGTTTGACAGCTTTGCCCAAATAATGTAATCTCCAGTTAGTTTTGATTCATGTCTAAATCACACTGTATCTTCACAAAGGCAACTATTTTGCCAAATTAAGCATTTAGTTGATGGGTAGTAAATTTATTAAAAGAAATAACATTGAAACATTGAATAGCTTCTGTCTCGGCTTCTGTGTTTTTTAATACAACTTTACTATTATAAATGATGTCTTAATCAAGTTCTATGTTGGATACATGTTTGTATTAGTCTTTAAATTTAATACACTGAAATACAACTTAAAATTATGGCTTACGATGTTGATTAACACATACATGATGGTGCACCTTGGTTTCCTTAATTACTTACTTTAAACTCAAAATTTGATTAAAAATTAAAAAATACTGCATGCATACATTTTCTTGTATTCTCAAACAGCCAAAATTTCTCATTTAAGTAACTTTGCTATATAATTCTAAAATTAAGGAACCTTCACTTTTTTCTGAATGACTACAGTCATTTTTCCACCTCCAAATAATATTATGTCTCAAATAATTGCTATATAAACGGAAATAAATTTGCAAAGATAAAAACATTAATGAAGACAGAAAAAATGTTTCTAATGTGCGTAATACTATGTATAACGAAAAAAGAGCATTTAAGCATTTCATCTCGTCCTTCGTAAAAATAAGGCTGCCAATAGTGAACATCCTGCCTAACTGATTTGTTTACAACAACTTCATCTGTTTCTCCCTTTTGAGTTCTTATACTTACTATTGTTCTTTTCATTGCCATATCAATTAAACATCTTAATTTACCTTGCACTTTCATGTCTCTTAATTGTTGATTTTTCCTTCATAAATGTTTTGTCCTAATATTAATTTTACGTTTTCCCAAACAATCGATTCGTTAACCATTCTGCCTCCCTCCATATAAGGGGCCGTTTTCAACTTTATTAAGTGCTTGTTCAAAAAAATCCATCTTACAGTCATTCTTCACCAAAGATAATCTGAAAACTTTACCGGTCAATATTAAAGTCCTTAAAGATCAGCTCGACTTTCCTTCCCTTTTGCGGTTTATAACATCATCTGTGAACACTATCCCACTCAGAAGCGCAATATTGTAGTATACTGCAGTTGTACAGCTGCAATATAGTTTAATTTCTCTTAAAGATCATGGTGAGAGTGCTTTCTTATCTTGTATGATTAGTCTGTGACCGATATTTGCGACATTGTGAATATTAGTAGTTTGTATCACTTATTGTTGCATTTGCTACAAAGACTATTATCATGCCTTCTTTGACAGCAGTGCAAGCCTGTTCAAGTTTATCATACAATTCATCCCTTTTTCCCTCAGGCACATCTTTAGTTGATGCATATGCACAAGAAACAATATAAAACTAATTTAGTTCTTAAGGGGTCAACATGCTGAGTAGTTTTTATGGTAATAAATAATAATATATGTATTAGGACTTTGCCATTTTGGTTACTTACTGCTATTGAAGCCAGATAACATATTTCATATGGATGCTATGGTTCTGTTATTTTCCTATGAACTGTGAGATGTGTGTCAGACAAATTTGGAAACCACCGATTCATTCCATACGAAAAACATCGGATTTGTAAACAATAAAATTGATCAAATTTGATTTTAACAGCACTCTAATAACGTATAGAACATACTTGTCACAAAATTTATGTATTCATTGCGCCAACAAATTTGAACATAAATTGAATTCTTGCAGATGAAAGCTGTTTGTTCAGATTGTGTGATTTACACCTTAGGTTAATTTAATTAACCTAAGATTTACACACGTTCTGTCATTTTTCTCTTAGAGGTCCTTCCATTGTATCTTGGCGATCCTAAATTAATTGTATTCTATCATAATCTGATACCCTTGATAATGACAAATAAGTACAGTTCGACAGATCTAACAATGCGGGTAGGAGTGCGTAAACGTTGAAATGGGAGCGCTACTGCAGCAGATTTGACATGCAAGTGAGCTCACGCCTCTCCCTGCCACTTAGTTTACTGCGCATCTGGGCGTTACCCGAATCGTTAAGGTGCGTATAGACTTGCGAGCCGAGCGGCTCATTTCACGAACTCGCTAGTGTGGACGGTGTGTTGAAAGTAGTTTGAGCCGAGCGTGAGCCGACTTTTGTCGGTTTTTCTTGCGAGCACAAAGGGATTCTCAGTGTCAGTTTGTACGGTGAAAAAGGCGCTTGCAATTTTTAACGACTTTTTTAACGTATTTAATTGAAAACAAAGGAATGGCAGCCTGGAGCGACCACTAATGCTCTGGAACTTCATGTCCAACATTAATTCCGTGCCAGTCCGTTTTTTTATACAGCTTCTCGTTCAACCATCTTTACTGAAGTGCTCGCGTAAAAAGGTGGATCACGTAGTGCTCGCAAGCGGCTCTCATTAACATTTTTCCAAGAGCGGCTCATGAGCGCCTCGTGAGCCGCTCGGCTCGCAAGTCTATACGCACCTTTAGATCTGTTGAGCTGGCATTACAAATCGCTGTGAGTTCTAGTGAATTTCGCTCGAGCTAGTTGGCGGAATTCTTTTAATCCACGTTGCCATTTGTCTTGTTTAATTTCTAACCTCACGTAACCTTTGCTCGGCATTGCTATAAATTATAAGAAGTTAAAAGGACAAGGAGATTTTCTTCATGCACCTGTTAACTTAATAACATTCAAAGTAATGAAGACGTATACTGTGGTAATGACTTACAGAAATATTCCTTATTTATTGTGGCTAGAACAGATCACCTTGAGCGACGACCACTTAAATGGCGCGGGCTAGTAAAACGGGTTTGACGAATTAGGTCGCGGCGACTACCAGTCGCGGCGACTCAGTCGCAGTCGTCGGCGACGGCGAAAGTGTAGGAAAACGCTACTTTACGGAATTCCACATGTTAAATCTAAAAAAATTCATTCTCTGGTTTTCCTTTTGATGAAAGGATATTTTTAGTATTTTGTGCCAATTTACTTATATACAGGCCGTTTCATTATGGATGGCCACCGGCAATATCTTCAAAACCAAAGATCTTAATTTAATGGGATAAAAAATTTCATAACTAAATCAGGCATGAGAAATTCAATGAAAATATTTTTAAACCATAAAAACAACCGCAAGAGGGCGTAACTGCTACGATAAACATTAAAAATCGTTTTTTCAGTGGAAATGCCTTACTAAGCTACAATTTAAAATAAGTTTTGTTAAAGCTTAGTTCATTTCAAACAACTTTTGTTTAAAACATTTTTTGATGTTTCCAATAATAAAGCCAGGGGGCGCGGCCAAACCTTGCGAAACAAAAACCACTGTAACTTCTATAATTTTTAGCCGATTTGAATCAATTTTTGCTTATTTGAAAGGGCATTCAACGCAGATTCTGGGCTTATAATCATAATTGACAATAATCGTTTAATACATTTGATAGAGGTGGTTATCTTCAACTGAAGTTGTTTTTCCAAATTTTCTCTAAAATTTTAAATGGAAGGATATCATTCTTTTGTATTGGTTTTGTAGAACTTTAATGGTCTAAGATACTGGCGAAAACCCCGCATTGATATCTCTTGTCGTTTTCGAGATATGGCCAAAAATGTCTTTTTCTGGTAATTTTTCTCTACCCCATATTTATTAACCTCAAATCTTAACTGAAATAATTTTTTTTAAATAAAATTTATTTATTTTACCTTTACAAATAAATTCTTTTTTTGTGTTTATATTTTATTTTATTTTTAATGGCAATTTAATGGCAAATAATGTGGTTTCAGCATGATCGATGCCCAGCACATTTTTCTCAAATTGGTAGAATCTTTTTGGATAACACATTTCCTTGACTTTTATTTTTGAGGAAGAATAAAGGGAATTGTTTACCAAACTCCACCCACAACACGGTAAGATATAATAAATCGAATAAAGGATGCTATTTGATAGCTTGCCCCGATCTAAAATCGCGGCAGCAGTCTTTAATACCACAAAACGTTTTTCTTTGAATAATGACGGCAAACAATTTGAACATTTGATATAGTTCAACTTATGTTTTTTTTTGTTTTTTGCTTAGTAGGTAGTCCAAGTTTGTTTTCTAATATAAGTGTTTGTGTTTCGTGAGATTTCCTTAATTTTCAATTAAAAAAAAACACAGTGAACTTGTGTGATATTTAATAATTACTTAAACATAATAAATTACACGGCCATCTAAGATATCGACAATATTTAAATAATTAACGGCATGATTGACTGCCCAGATCTTCTTCAAAGAATCCAATTTTGGTGTGGGAACTATTCGACCAGGTCTAAGGGAGTTTTCTACATACCCACGGCAAAGACCAACCTTACTCATAATGATTCGTTACGGCGTTTGATGCGTACAGGTAATGAGTATCCTTCCATTAACTGGTTTGGTGGTTCTGCCGACAGTTTTAGAACTGTTCTGAGAAGATTAATCGACTAACGGCATTGTCAGTTTGGGTCTCTCGGGGGTACATTGCATCTCTATATAATTGCTGTTTAGCTGTTGAGGCTAGTTAGTGTTCATTCATCATGAGGTTATTTTATTTATTTTATTTGGGTCATATACATATACATATATGATCAGTGCTGTCTATACATTATACATTATATATTATAACATTTGTTACTTTACTTATACTATTTATACTAAATTCTACATTGTAAACCAAAGGTGTTCCCGTTAATAAAATCATTATTATTATTATTATTATTAATATTAAAAATGGGATAGTGAAAAATTACCAGAAAAAGACATTTTTGGTCATATCTCGAAAACGACAAGAGATATCATTACGGGGTTTTCGCCAGTATCTTAGACCATTTAAGTTCTACAAAACCAACACAAAAGAATGATATCCTTCCATTTAAAATTTTAGAGAAAATTTGGAAAAACAACTTCAGTTGGAGATAACCACCTCTATCAAATGTATTAAACGATTATTGTCAATTATGATTATAAACCCAGAATCTACATTGAATGCTCTTTCAAATAAGCAAAAATTCATTCAAATCGGGTAAAAATTGTAGAAGTTACAGTAGTTTTTGTTTCGTAAGGTTTGACCGCGCCCCCTGGCTATATTATTGCAAACATCAAAAAATATTTTAAACAAAAGTTGTTTGAAATGAACTAAGCTTTAAAAAAATTTATTTTAAATTGTAGCTTAGTAGGGAATTTCCACTGAAAAAATCGATTTTTAGTGTTTTGGCATTGTAGGCGTTGAAGCCATGCTTGCCTGACAAGCACAGATGTCGACTGGGTATTTCTGTCGCTTTCTAACTTGTTGCGTTAGTAGGGCAGATATCTTTTAACCGCGTATTTCCCATACTTTGAAAGATGTAAATTAATATTTGAAAGTGGTTGTCAAATTTATTAAAGCAAAACACCATGGTGAATTGTTGTGTTGTATACGGATGTCCTAATTTAGCGGATAAACGCAGTATTAAACAATTTCATGGGTGAGTCCTTGTTAATACAAATTTTATCTGACATTATTTGCTGTCGTTGTTAACGCAACTTAGAAGTTTCGTTTTTAATAAATAACGTAACGTGTAATTTTTCCGTGCCCCATAAAAGACCCATGAATGAAGTGAAGAGAAATATAATAGCGAAACATTTCATCCGCAAGTCGATTCAATGCCCTTCATTCACTCAAAATGACTAACTTTACTTTTTAAATGTGTGTAAATTAGTTATAATTTGTTATAACAATATCTAAATGTATGTTATTTCATGAACGTCTTTTTATTTCTCCTGTTTTTAAGTTAAAAAATCTAGTTTATAACAATTAGTAGAAAATAGCACCAAATTTTATTTTTACTACAAACGAAATAACTGAATTAATTTTGTAATGTTCTGTAAACGCGTTTGTATTCTCAATATGCATGTGCAAGTATAGCGTCACAAAAATTGTAAGTACATATACAGGGTGTCCATTTAGTAGCCCGTTCTTCAAGTACGGCTTTATTGTTAAATTTACTAAAAAATAAATATACGGGATTGCAATTAGGTTGGATGAAGCATATTTGCAAATTATTTAGACACACACAGGGTGTTCCCAAAAAGTATGGCGCATAAAACGTATATTTTTTTAAATGGAATGACCCACTTTTTTTAAGCGCAAATGTAGGGGGCTTGGGTGAGCTTTTCAGTCGTACATTATTTTTGTATTAATACACGGCGTTTTCAAGTTATTAATTAATACATATTTTTTTACTAAATATCAACCCTTCCATTATACGCTTGTATTTTTTTAACGTTTTGTTTTTGTTTTTATGTAAGTTCGGTGGTGGACTTGGGTTGAATCAGAGTATTCAACCGTGAGGAAACATTAAATTATTTCATACAGGATGTTCACTTTTTCTTGCTCCAAACATCGACATTTTCAGACTAATTTTTCTTCATTTTTTTAAATGGCACACCCTATTTATTATTGCATATTTGGAATCCTCGGTCAATTTTAGTGCAACTTTATTAAGCTTACCCTATACCTAAGTGCGATAGTTTTTTCGTAAATTGAGATTTTCTATTCCTTACGGCAGTAGATGGTGGCGCGATGGACGGGGCAACGCATAGGCCGGACACTCGAATCGAGGATACCGTTCAAAATGTTTGCCGTCTTGTACTAAGCACGAGTCTACTCTTTTGGTGAAAGATTTCATCACTTCATTCAACACAGCTGGAGTAATGTGGTGAAAAGACTGTTGAATCCTCTCCATCATGTTCTATCTAGTAGTGGCACCATTACGATAAACGTATTCACTAATTTGTTGTCTGACTTGTATGGAAAAGTGAGTCGGAGTTCCGTTCAGTTGCAACCACATTATCTCCGTAATGTAGTTAGGAAGATGCTGAGTTAAATTTTGAAAGTCTTCTGTCAAGAAATTTAAAAAGATTGGTCCTGTTAGTGGATTTTCAAAAAAATAAGGACCAAGTACATAGGTAGTTATGCACGATTCCTCCCCAAACGTTGAGAGTCCAGTTATGTTGGAAACGGTTGACGCGGATAATGTGCGGGTTTTGCGTGTCATAAAAGTGAAAGTTGTGTCTGTTTACAAAACCATTTCTATGGAACGTGCATTCGTCCGTAAACAGCACATATTTAAAAAAATAAATAGAACCTTAATTATTTCATCGCATCCTCGATTCGAGTGTCCAGCCTATGCGTTGCCTAGTCCACGCGCCTTAAACATCGCGCCACTATCTACTGCCGTAAGGAATAGAAAATCTCAATTTACGAAAAAACTATCGCACTTAGGTATAGGGTAAGCTTAATAAAGTTGCACTAAAATTGACCGAGGATCCCAAATATGCAATAATAAATAGGGTGTGCCATTTAAAAAAATGAAGAAAAATTAGTTTGAAAATGTCGATGTTTGGAGCAAGAAAAAGTGAACATCCTGTATGAAATAATTTAATGTTTCGTCACGGTTGAATACTCTGATTCAACCCAAGTCCACCACCGAACTTACGTAAAAACAAAAACAAGACGTTAAAAAATACAAGCGTATAATGGAAGGGTTGATATTTAGCAAAAAAATATGTATTAATTAATAACTTGACAACGCCGTGTATTAATACAAAAATAATGTACGACTGAAAAGTTCACCCAAGACCCCTACATTTGCGCTTAAAAAAAGTGGGTCATTCCATTTAAAAAAATATACGTTTTATGCGCCATACTTTTTGGAGACACCCTGTATGTGTCTAAATAATTTGCAAATATGCTTCATCCAACCTAATTGCAATCCCGTATATTTATTTTTTAGTAAATTTAACAATAAAGCCGTACTTGAAGAACGGGCTACTAAATGGACACCCTGTATATCTCATAATAAAACATTGAATTATTTTATTGTAAACGTTTTATTGACCTGGATCACAATGGATGTATGACTGGTGAAAGAGATAACCATCAACGTATTTTTACCTGATTTACTTACATTTTATTCCCCGTGTTATCGTTTATAGATATGACGTTGCGTGCGAAAGAAAGAGACAGAAATACCCAGTCGTTGAGGGTTGCCTAACTTTGCTGTGGCTTCAGTGCCGCTTATGGATGTTTCCACTGACCTGTATCATAAAGGACTGAGCATTCTTCAATACAACATTGAAGCAAACAAGCCCCACCTAAATATTAGTTACTTCAGGTGCCAACTAGTGCGTTAGTTATATAATGATGGTAGCTCGCGTGTTTATAATGTGTTGGTAGTACTGGTATCAGCTGTTACAGTTTAGCTTGTTCTAACCTATATGCTTAATATCTGGTGAAAAGTAGTATAATTACAGGCTCATAATTATTTAAAAACGTAAATTATTAAAAATTGTATTTTATTGCAATGCATAAACGTAGTTTATACTACGTATGAAACAAGGTTATGTTTATGTAAATAAAAACATTAGTTACAGTGTTATCAATAATCACCAACACAACAAACCTAAATTACTAATTGGCACCTTAAAATACTGGTTTTCAATTTGCTTCAAAAATAGTGGAGGGGATCATTAGAATGCTCAGTCCTTTAAGATACAGGTCAGTGGGACGTTTCCTTTCCAGTTACGTATAGCGTACAGTTCAATGGTTACACCTGACTGATAGATCAAGACAGTGGATTGGCCAATTATTGAACACTTATTCAAATTCCTTCATTTTGACTGTCATTTAACTACTGACCAGTGACCACACAATAAGTCCTAAGTTGCATAGTCTCTCCGATATCCTTTTGTTTTTCCATGTAAGTAATATGTGTTTAGTCACTGTCTCTCTTAATACACTCGTCATTGCCTATCTGAGGATTGAAATCTACCAGTACCACAGCGTAAATGCTGTGCCAGTACTATTATTGTGCCTTCTTTGACAGCAGTTCAACTCCCTGTTCAAGTTTATCGTACTATACAATTCAACCTTTTCCCTTTCAGGCACATTCTCAACCAATTTCGAAGTGAAAGAGTAAATAAATATGATGTTTATCTTTTGTAAAGTTTGCAGTGAAAAAATGGAAAATCTTTGCTGATCTTCCTTGTTTGAAGGAAAGAGTAAGGCAGGTAGTTGCAAAGGTAATTCGAGATTGTCTTGTGTGAAGAGATATTGAATTTCGTTACCACACTGTGCAGTGCACATACATATGTTATATGTTGTTATTTGTTCTGAAATTTTTTTTAAGATCCTAAATCAATTCATTGCATATTATGTATTTCACAATAACTTCAAGAAAACCCCCATTCATTCTCGAATTCCCTGTATATTTCAGAGTGTCTCTGTGTATTTCACTTTTTCAAAGCATTGATCTCACGCTTAAATAGTTTCAAATGGATTTTATCATTTATTATGTGTATTTACTGGTTTATAGCATAGTGCAAAATTACTTTTGGTCATAAAATATCCCACTATTCTGCGTTATTGGTCAATGCAGTGCAGAAACTAAAACAAGATAACAAAGAGACAATTAACGTAGATTATATTTTCTATGGAGACAATAGAAGTTTCACATTTTGTGGCAATGGACAATGCGATTCCTTACAACCAATCATCAAAAAACAAGGAAAGAGAAATAAGGCGTGTGACCTGTATTTGCATTTGACCAGTAGGTACATTAAAGTAAACTTCCTGCACATCCCCTTCAGCTTATCAAAGCAATTTTTTTAATAGGCAAAATTAAAATTTAATTGAAATAATAACATCAATGACCTCCCACACATGGTTTGGAAGAGAGAAAGGTCACATAAATATTTAATCATTGCATCATTAAAGCAATGAAAACCAAACAGAAGCCTATACTTACTGTGATTTCATCATGTTAAGAGTTTCTTGTGAGTTATGTTATGACAAATTCGTCTTAATTGAAGTAGAAAATAAGCATTATGCCTTTTACTTTTTAAATTTCATTGAATAAGTAGGTACTACCTATGCATAATTAAATAAGTTAGCAACTAATATTACACAAATTAAATTACACATATATGACATATCTACATCTACAAGGAGAAAAATCAAATGCAAATTGTAATACACAAGTTGACAAGTTTATCTTATCCAATTTCACGTACGTATACAGTAATAAAATTTTGCCTACGGCTGCATTTACAATTTACATATATTAATTGAATAGCTGGGTATTGGAAACACCTTGTGAAGAAAACAGCGCTGTAAAGTGGAACAGCTGATTAATGTTTTGTTTATTTGCGTAACAGACCACCTTTCAATTTCCATTGATAGCATACGTAATTAGGCTTAATATAAACTCATTAAACAACTCTAGTTTCTGGCACGACATTAAGTACAGTTTGCTTTTTCCATTACGAGAAAAAAATGAACCAATTTTAAAACAGGCGCGTGAAATACAAATACATAATATAGAATTCTCGACGACATTTAATGCGTCATAACAAACTACTTTTATGGACAAATAGTAGATAAATACAGTATAACATTACGCAGTATTTTGTAATAAAAAACTTACGTGCAATCTTGATTAAAATTCACAAAGAATGTCCCAGAACCATTTGAATCGGACGAAGTATTTGTGTTGTTCATGAGTCCGTTTAAGTATGATTTTTGTTATTTTTTTCAACACTTTTTGTGTTGCAATCAAAACTAACTGAATATACAGTTTTGCACGAAATCTTTCGTTCACTTTCAACACAAAGAACGACCTTGATATATCCTATCACAATACTAATAACTACACTACTGCTTCCATTTTGTTCAGAATTGAGATACAACAGCTGATGACTGGAGAAAACAACACATACTACGCATGACAAATAACTCAAGCCTTGCAGTTTTACCGCCAAATTTTAAATTTTTGAATTTTTTAAACGTTAAAATGGAAACATTTGTTTCATTTGTTAACATGTGTTATTGTGACATTTGAGATTGTATAATGGTCTAAAGATATGAAAAAAAATAAAAAACTACTTAATAACGTCATTTTCTCAATGTCAAACGAATTATGACAGTCAGTAGCGTAGCATTATTTTATTCCATTTACTATTTTTTTTAAGCAGTGATTTATGGCAGGAGTCGGCAACCACAAAACAGGCAACCTTGTTTGGTAAAAACAAAAAGCACAGTTGATGTCTGTGGTAAAAAGCCATTTAAACTTAGAGCATAGAGAAAAATTTCTCTATGACTAGAGATACAAAAGAGAAAAGCAAAAAGCCACTAACTTTTTATTAATAAAATATTATCTACCTAAAGGTACCAAAACTAAACCGTATAGGTATAAATTTTAACGTAAAGGCTTTTGCTGCTGGAACATTTTGACCAGTGGCGGTTATATGTGAGGGGTTTTAGTGCTGACATTTTTAAATGAGTGACTAAAGGCCGAATCAAGTTTCGCAACTAAATCTTGTCATTGATTTCGTATAATCCAATAATCAATGATCTTGTTCAATTTTTCGTTCAAGTTTCATGCTCTTTCCTTTGCCGTGCATTTACACACGGACACGTGTATGTACTAGGGAAAGTAATGTACCTAATAGAAAAACAAATCGAACTCGAGATTTTGATGAATCTCAACGTTTTGGGTCCTCTTGAGTCCAAAACCACCATCTTTGAAAAATGTTTGTAAGTACGTGGGTGCGTGCGTTATGGCTGTGGAGCCTAAACTACTAGGCCGATTTTGATGAAATTTAAAACTATGGCCTATAAAAAAACTTCATCGGTAAAACAAGCTTCTCATCAAAACCAACCCAAAGGGGCCCAAAATAGGGGAATTATTTGGGGAGCAAACATTCAAATTTTTTAACTTTAGACGTGCACTTTTACTTGAATAACGAGAGTTACAGCTAATTTGATATTTTTTATATGAAACAGAAGTGTCAGATTTGGATAAATGTTGATTTCAAAATTCAAATAACGATATTGAAAATTACGTTGGCAAGATAATGTAAATCAAACTGCCCCCTCTTGCGTTCAATCGTTGTCATTTTTGTTGCATGAAGTCACGGTGCATGTACCCATCCGTATGTTTTTTAATTTCTTGATTCCTGCCCCTTTTCTCGCGTCTTTATATTTCCTATTTTTCTGTCCGATGTCCGACAGTCCGACATTATTTTGGCAGATCTGGGAGCAACGGAGCATCTATATATTTTATAACTCTTCTCCTTTATCGCGCGGGAGACGCGACATCTTCATTGTTAAAGTTACTCAATGCACCGCATCGTAACAGCGTATCTAAAAACTCAAAATCTTTAATCAGCAGTCCGTATTAATTTTAATTATTTACATTTTTGTATTCTTGGCTTTTATGAAGGTATAGTAGTACCTATATTCCCTATACCTAAGTTGTCAGTTTTCAAATTATTTTGAAAAATGGCAGCTGAATAGATTATAATTGAGTGGATAAGCTACAACACAAAAAAATGGGTTATCTTAAACCAGTATCTACGCATTATGAATATACATATGTACATTTGCAATTATAGTCATATACCTACATATACTTACCTGCACGATTAAGATTAAAATCACCTTCCCATTACCATTGACTTTAAAGTCAATGATATTACCTATCAAAACCAGATATAATAGTTTATAAATAGAAGTATCTGACTGTGGAGAGCAAAGAATAACAGGGGCACAACTTCTTTCGAATGCCTAAATCAAATCATGAAACTATTGAAAATGCGCCTAAATGTGCTTCTCTTATTGATAGGGAATGACACGGTTTTCAGAAATAAATTACCTATCTTTACTTACCTATTACAATTTCGTAAAGTACAACCTTCTCTGATGGTGTCTGTAAAAATAATTGCAAATCCTTGTTAAATAAACGATTTCTATATGTCTAGTTATTTTCTTTATTTTGCTTTATGATGGATTAAATTTCCTGCATGCGTGTTTCAAGTTTCTGTGCGTACGATTCATAAGATTCGAGTGAGTTTGCTCATTTCTATTAAAATTATATTTTTAACAATAAATTGGCGCTGCAAAATAAACCTTTAATTTTACTAACGTCTCTTGCGCTAGTTATTTTTTTAATTGCGGTAAGTCTTTTAATATATTCAATGATAATGTTCAAATTCTAAATGTAAAATAATAAGTGAGATTGTGTTCGAATATGTAGGAGAGATTGACTATATTGTATAGGAGTTTTATATTTTTCTTTTATCCTTGAACAAGAATACCTCTGCTAATTTTAATAGCGCATTTCCCTGGTAAATTCGAGTGAGAGGAAAGTTCTAAAATAATCTATCTTCTTTTATCAGTGCGACCAATATTAGAAACATAAAAATATCTAGAAGTTACCAAATTAGTGTAATTTTACCAGTGCGACCAATATAGAAACACCAAAACATCTAGAAGTTACCAAATCGGTGTACAAATACAATCCTAACCTTATTTTTCGTGTGTATTCAGTGTTCTTACTTCTTGTTTTCTTTGTTCTTGTATTCAGTTACTGTTATTTCTTGTTTTTAATTTTTCCATTCATTTTATCAGTCATACCATAATTTTATTTTTGTCTCCTGTATAAAAACGGTCTTTTTCTAGACTATAGAAGGCTTTTGAATTTTTCGGTTAAGGTAAGCATTTGATACTTATATAATTTATTATTAAATGATCTTCCGTTAGACTATCGTAACATGCCAAAGTGTTATTATAAAGGCTGTGGAAGCAGAAGAGGTCAGGTGCGCTACCGCCCATTTCCGAAACCTACACGAAACATGGCTCAGACCTTATTGTGGTTGCAGAACTGTGCAAATGAGAAGTTAAATATCGACAACATTTCACAAAATGTTTATGTTTGTGATAGACATTTTGTTTCTGGAAACGATGTGCCGACTGCATATTACCCCACCTTATCTGGAGATTCTTTGGAAGTAGCGTCATACGTAGAAGTTCCGAGTGCAAAGTGTCTTGATCAATATGAAAAGATTCTGAAATCATTAGATAACAGTTTTCATGAATTAGATAAAGGTACAGATCATATTTATGCTTCAAGTTTTACTAAAATGTTGGGAGCACCAAACATCTCACGTTTAATTATGAGTGAAGGAATAAAGTCAACACCTAGTCATCAATTAGACAAATACAAACATTTCTTTAATTTTGATTCATTTTCCACAAATAAACACTTTGAATATTTTACTGGTTTAAGTATTGAGGGATTTCGAGCGTTATATAATTTGTTGGATCCATCAGTAATGCCATCACTGAAGTACACAGTAAAAGCAAGAACTCCAACTAAACTGAAAAGTTTATGGCATTTATCCAATGAGGACAAATTGTGCATGACACTAATTCGAATAAAAAAAGGATACTCTTTGAAGGAACTATCAATTTTTTATAATATAAGTATTGCACATGTGTCAAGAATTTTTCACACCTGGGTACAATTTATTTATTTGCAATCTTGTTGCATGCGAAATGCATTCTTCAAAGGATCACGAGATACCATAAGATATCATATGCCAGCATGCTTTCGGGCGTTCGAAGAAAAAATTACAATAATTTTGGACAGCACTGAAATTAAGATGGAAATGTCTAGGAATTTTCAACGGCAAGGCAATACACACTCGAATTATAAACATCAGAATTCAGTCAAGTTTCTTGTAGGTGTGTCGTCAAGAGGTGCTATTGTGTATAATAGTGAAGGATTCGAAGGTGCAATATCGGATAATGAACTTTTTAACTCTAGTGATATTGAAGTTTTTCTGCAAGAGGATGATGTAATCATGGTAGACAGAGGTTTCACCATACAAGACATTTGTGACAAAAAAAAATATAAATTGATTATACCACCATTTTTAGCAGGTAGATCAAAACTAACTGCAGAGGAAGAACTATTAACAAAAAAAATTGCAAAGTGTAGAATCCATGTAGAGAGATCTATTCAAAGGATAAAAATGTATCAAATATTATCAAAACCTATAAAAATTTCAATACTACCATTGATTTCAAATATATTTAGCATTATTTGTTTTGTAGTGAATTTTGAAAAACCACTTGTTAATTAAAATGGCAAAAAATATACAAGTACTGTTTCTTATGTATTATTTTTCTAATTACATATCTAAGCTACATAACTTATTTGTACATCATCATAATTGTTTAATAAATAAAACTGTTTATACAAATAAATAAGCAAAAATTACTCAGGTAATTCATATACAGGTAATTGACTTTATCCAATCAATATTAGCGATTTTGTAAGTTGTTAAATTTTTTGAACTTTTCCTTAATTATTTCTTTCAGTGCTGGATTGACTTTTCCATGACAATTTTATAATTTTCAAAGCTTAAATTTCACCTCATGCATTTCCATTACTCCATCTTTATATTTCATCCCGTTTAACTTAACCTGTTTTAAGTAAGTATACTGATTAGTAGTTTTTATGCTTATGTTACTCTTTATAGCCTGATGATGACACTATAACGTGTTGAAACATGTCGTTTATCTTATCATCCTATTGATAACAATTTTATAATTAAATGTTATTCATGGGGGAGGTTTTGTGATTTTTGATTACCTTTATCAATTTCACCCCATTTCGAGAAGAATTCACCAACACCTAGTAATGGATCCTTTTAAGTTCATTATAAACATTTCGGGTATATACATCGTGTAGTATCGTTCTTTCAGATTTATTAGGTCGGTAATAATTTTTTTATCGATTTCCTCTAATTTTATACGAACTACAAGCATGTTTACATTTGACCAAACTATAAAATCACATTCTGTAACTTCAAAAATTATCATACTTGTAGTGATTTGATATAAATATGGGTGATACGGTTTAATTTTAATTGTTTCATTATGTTTGTATAAAAAGAAGTTGTTTTTTTGCACTTTTGTTAGCACTGTATCAAAGTTATGCACATTTTTATTTTCTAGCACCTTTGGGCATTTAATCTCTATAATACGTTTAAATTGTATATTTTCTACCACTAGTCCATCAACACTGCATGCAAGATGCGGATACTTTTTATTTGAATATAAGCCTACTTCAACTAATATTTCACTGCCACTTAAACACTGGTTTGCATACTCTTGTCTTGCTACAGCCTCATGCTTCTGACCATAACGGAATGCAGGAAGTGAATATGTTGGTGTAAGCTGCCATAAATTTTTCTTTATATAATTTGTTTTTGCGGAAGTTGTTGTTAATGATACCGCAGTTTTGGCATTAGATGCAGTAAAAAAATATGTACGTAGATTCAACCATTGTGTTGATCCTTGTTTCTCTGCTCCTTTGATTGGCACCACATCTGTATTAGATGTATTCATGTATTGTTTCATATTGTACATAAACATTTGTACTTGCTCTTTTATTATGTCACATTCTCCTTCATTAAAAACAAAATCTTCATAATGTAATTGAATTAATGTCTCAATCATAGTGGTGTGCTTAATGTTTTGAATATCAGCAATGAAATTATTAATCGACAGCTTTCGTGTATACTGTGCAGGTCTAGGATCAAACTGTGATCTTTCTAATGGCTGAAAACGTTTCACTGGGTATAACTTCGAAGCAACTGGTCCTGGATTTTTTCTTTTCGATCCCAAACCCCACTCACGTAATTTACTAGTTGTCGAAACTCCTTCACAACCATTCTCCTGTACAAATTTCCACAGAAATAACAGTAAAGCAGTAACATGGCTACATTTTCCTAGAGTAGATTGCTTGCACTCGCAAATACCCCTTAGCACAGCACCTGATAACATGTTTAATGTGACTTGAACATTATACTTAACATCTTTGCGGAAAGATGAATAACATTTAGATTTTAAACTGTAATAGTTCTTATCGCTGTTATCTTCTACATCGTGTATATGGTCACTGCTTACGTACTGACTTCCTCGCCTGAATGGTTTTTCTGTTAAGCCTTCAGATACATTCATTGTGTATTCGTCATTTTCAATGTCTGGCCCTGCAATGTATGTATAAATGTGTCCCTTATTGAAATACTTTGGAATAGGATAGTAAGGAAACTTCTTCCAATCTGGTCTCATTTCTTCACCTTCTAATTTTGAACTTGCAGGAGCAGAAATAAGGTTTCTCTTAGCATCATACCATTTCCCATTATCAACACCTAAAAAGATTACTTCTTCACGACCAGCATCAATGCAGTTTAAAACTCTGCAATTTATAAAACCTATTATTAACATTTTAATAACCATTGCTAATCATTACCTGTCGATTAAAACCAACTTATTTCCAGTTTTTTTCAATCCTCTACACTCTAACCATCTTTGTAACTCCATATTAGAATGATCCTGAACAGCTACGCCACTTCGTAACACAGC
Source organism: Pyrocoelia pectoralis (assembly GCA_036250285.1). Classification (NCBI taxonomy): domain Eukaryota; kingdom Metazoa; phylum Arthropoda; class Insecta; order Coleoptera; family Lampyridae; genus Pyrocoelia; species Pyrocoelia pectoralis. The sequence goes on along the minus strand of CM070080.1, from coordinate 18,227,870 downwards.
ACCTGGTACATCGACAGGGCGCAACAAAGTTACATTCGATGGATTCATGGCCTAAAACAATATTTCATAAAGGTACATAAATATAAGTAATTATTTAGCTTACCTTAAACGAATGTAACGAATGAAAAGTAAGAACACTACTGAATACACACGAAAAATAAGGTTAGGATTGTATTTGTACCATTGAACTGTACGCGTTGCGTATAGCGTACAGTTCAATGATTTGTACACCGATTTGGTAACTTCTAGATGTTTTGGTGTTTCTATATTGGTCGCACTGGTAAAATTACACTAATTTGGTAACTTCTAGATATTTTTATGTTTCTAATATTGGTCGCACTGATAAAAGAAGATAGATTATTTTAGAACTTTCCTCTCACTCGAATTTACCAGGGAAATGCGCTATTTCAGTCTAACGTTAACCGTTACATATACACATACATACAGAGTGTCTAGTATGTATCAAATAACCTATATTTCTCATTAAGATTAAGCGTTGATTGAAAAATGGATTAAGTAAGTATTCGTTTTATCGGCAAATGTTTTTTGTTACCCACATTTCAGAATGTAGGTATTGTATATGAAATGATATCCATTTGTTTTTTATAAGGAAAAAGCGCAACGAAACTACTTATTAAAAAATGCCAATATGTGCCCCTACTATGTACAGGGTGGTTTAAATTGGACACTTTCTTATGGTAACACCCTTTATTTTTATCATTTTAAGAGATAGAAAAAAATAGACCAAGGTGTCTGAAGCCCAATTTTAATGAGAAAATCACTGGCGCAAACAGAATTCAGCTATCTTTAATCGTTTGGACGCTAGGGGGGCGTTTCTCGAATTTGGTCGATTTCTTTAATGCTCCATAACTTTCTTATTTTTAAAGATAGGTGATTTTGGACAAATCTTTCTTAGATCACTTTTTTGCGTAGAATCCATCGCGATAAACAGTTTTTATACAGGGTGTTTGGTTTTTTGTGTGCAACCCTAAACTACATTTTTTCATACGGACCACCCTATATATTTTTGGGTTTTTGAAAAGAGAGTGAAATTCCCTAAATTTTGATGTATCACTTGTTATATTTCTGTTAAATATTATTTTTATACCTACATTAAAATATTTTGTTTGTAGTTTCCATTGTTAACAAAAGACGGCAGTATAATAATTTAAAACGATAATGTCTTAGTAATCTGAAAATTTTTATGAACTCCAAATATTTTTAATTTGAAATAACAATGTATAAGATACAATATTGCAAATAATATTCAACATAAATATAACAAGTGATAAGTAGTACATCAAAATTTAGGAAATTTCACAAGAATTTTTATTATTATTGATGATGACATGATTATAAAAGTAAACAAAATTCAAAACAGCACATAGGCAGTAGGCACACGACACAGCTACAGGACACTGCTGAACACATGAACAGAACAGAAGCACAACCTCAACTTTCGCTCAAGCTGTAACCAAAGAATAAATACGTGTAATTTTTTCTTTGCTCCGGCGCTATACCCTTTTCTCTCTAGACCGTCCAAGTTAGACACATGCCAGCGCGAGCAGCGTGTATACGTTCAGCTGCTGGATGTTGGCACTTGATGGTACGGTTCAAGAAAACACGTTTTATCTTTAGGTTTAAATGCAGCTAAATATAAAATACAAATTCGATGCAGAAAATATTGGATGGATTGCAATATTGCAAAGGTCAGGCGGCACCCTAGAATCCGGGGGGCCGGGGCTTACTCCCCCCCCCCTAAGCCCCCCCCCTTAAACCAGCATTGACCAAAACGGCGACACGATTTTAAATGGTTGAAAATACCGACAGCCATTACACCTACTTAGGAGCATTTCGCCTTCATGGCCGTTTTATCCAATCATTATTATAATTCAACCTGACCTTCATTTCGGCCGTAGAATAATAACAACTAGGAAATAAAGCACTAAAATAAGCCAAACCTACCAAATTTTTGTAGTAAGACGGATTGAGATGGAGTTTTTTCCATTCGCTTCCTAAATTCAATAGGAAGTTTTGTACCTACTTTTGATCAGGTTTTTTTCTAAATTGCATTTGTGCAGTGGAAACTGCATTTTCATAGACAAAATTCATAACTTCGTTATAAACTTCTAGAATCGACTCAATTCGGATTCACAGGGGTTTTCGAGATCGCTGATCCCGAATATGACCTCCAAATTGGATCACCGCCCACCTGGAGCTCAGAATGACTGAGCAACGTCATCTCCGAAGCTTTTTCTGAAATTCATTCTCAAATGATTCTAGACATCTCATCTGGGGTTTTTTTGGGTTGCTGATTCCAAATAAGGCATTGGCAACCGTCCCCCGCGTACCTGGTGCCCCTCACATCCGGGCAACAACGTCATCCTCTGGAGTTTCACTGAAGTTTCAAAGCCTATAGGGAACCGAAAATTGTTTCGCGGTTTTTTGGGTCGCTCAGATCGAATCTGGTACCGGATACTGTCTAACAGATACCTGGTGCAACACACCGGGGCATCCACGTCATCCTCTAGTCTAGACTCTAGAGTTTCCCTTGAATTTTCGCCGGAAAACAATTTTCGCGGGGGGCGGTTGCCGTTGCCTGGTGAGCCAATTTGGAGGTCATATTCGGAATCAGCGACCTCCGTGAACCCGAATTGAGTCGATTCTAGAAGTTTATTTTTTCTATAAAAATGCATTTTCCACTGTACAAATGCAATTTCGAAAAAAACATTATCAAAAGTAGGTACAAAGTTTCCTATTGAATTTAGGAAGCGAATGCAGAAAGCCCCATTTCAATCCGTCTTACTACAAAAATTTGGTAGGTTCAGTGGGTGCTTTATTTCCTCGCCTAATAAGGGTAGGTACTTGCTGCTAAGTCGCATAATTGTACAGTAGGTACGATATTGATGAGTTGATTCGCAATAATCAACAGATTTCATTACGAGAAATGGCAAGATCTCTTGAGTCTTGAGATAAGTGTGGGAAGTGTCGACCACATTGTTCATAAAGTTTGATTACGTTTAACTCGAAATGGAGTGACCAATTACGATAAGATGATTAATAATACAATATTCATACAACCTCGCCCATACTTCTTTATCCACACATTAAATTAATTTAAAGAGTATGCTCTTTGGTTACACACTTTTTGGTGTAATGCAACTAGTATCTATAGGTAGGTACTAGTTAACTAGTTTCGATTTAAAAAGTCACTTTCAGACGATAACGACATGTTATTTAACGTTGAATGTGATATTTCCACTCAATAATCATTGTACAAAACTGTCAGATGCCCGTTATTTTAATTTGTACTTTTATAGTTATTTGTATGTCAAAGCCGCGAAAACACACTTTAACGTACGATGAGAAGAATTGTCGCCGAGGTCGCTTACGGCTGAGGCAGAACAATCTCGAGTACGTTAAAGGTTTTCGCGGACAAGATTATACACAACATTTTTTGGGCAACCAAATATGATTTCGCCGGGAAACCTGTTTTATTAGATTAAGACAAAATTTAAAATTTATATCAAAGTGGCTTTTACTTTAACGGCTGCTGTTATAGTAACGGCCGCGAAATCAAATCTGGTTGCCCAAAATAGTTACTTTTAGGCGGCTATTACATAATAGTATATTAAAGTAAAATAGTTACTTGTGTATCAAGGTTGTAAAAGTGATCTTTTTTGGCCGAATCTGATGATTGCAGCCGAGACGAAAGCCGAGGCTAACAAATCAGATGAGGCTAAAAAAGAACTTTTAACCGAGGTGCACACAACATTTTTTAGGCGACTATCACAAAAAGATATAAACTTTAATTTAAAAATCAATTTCATAATTTTGACAGTGACAGTTAGGTACCTACCTGACAAATACAATCATATATTTGATTATTCATGTCACTTACAGAGTGCTTTACTCCATCACCTGGACAACAAAAAGCGGTTGTGAAGTAAATGGAAAATTGACGATGATCATAATTTAATTCATCTTCGTTTATCATAGCCCTTCTGGCACATCCTGGATCCCCTTTGTAGGGGATCTCGTTATTTTATTATAAAAATTGTGATTTATGGAAACTATCGCTTTTTTCGATTTTCCATTTTTAACGTGTTAACTTTACTGTTAGTATTAACATAATAGAAGAGGGATAGTAAAACAACGTATTTGAATTTTTATTAGTTCATATTTGTGATCCCTACGCGTCTCACGATCGCCATATTTTTAAAGTGGTTTATATCCATGATGTGGCATGCATGCTATTAATTGTGATTGGAACTATACTTTTGAAGATGGCGCAAACTTGCGGTATAGTTAGTCACATATACGTATGTATTGTTACGTATATGGTTAGTCATATTAAAAATAGGTAAAAACTTGGCTCTTTAGATCATACAGGGAATATTCCACTGGCGTGCTGTAAAACATGACCCTGCAGTCGCGATTTTTGCTTACTTGCACCATTGCATATTAAATACAATGCTTGCACTTACAAAATAACGAAATCGTTACATTACCAAATTTTTGAAGTTTTATTATGTTTATGGATGATAAAATATTATAGCAGCACCCGTGCCGGTTTTATAATGTTACTATTGGTATTTGTCTATCATAATTCATAGTGAAATGTGGAATCTTCTATTACTTACCTATTTACCTCCTATAAATAGATGACAGAATCACTTGTCTTAAGTCTTAATTACCAAAATGCTTAATAAGTTGACCTCATCCCTCTACTCCGTAAAATAAACAAATGCACCTTAAATAAATACCATTTTTTTATCTATGTTTTTGTATAATTATGCAGTATGCATCCAAATATTGAAATCGATGTAATAACTATTTCCCGCGGATTTGTTATTCGTTTGTTCGATGCAAATATCCTCCCGTTTTCGTAAATAGGTACGCGATTCCTGCATTGGCATTGCACAATAAAATAAGCATCCTCAGTGACAAACCGCGAGAAGTTTTGTATGCTGCTCTTGGATTAAATGTCAATTATGAATTAAGCTTTGGATGGATTATAGTCGTAAATATGACATTGTCGGGCCGTCGGGGTTGCCAAGATTTGGGAGAATTGCGACGGAGGGATACCTCCGCAAAATACGCTATAGTAGAAGAATTTTTTCCAACTGAAAGCATCCTATAGCATTTTATTTTTCGGAAAAGGGCGTGAATAGCAAATCACTGCAACAAATCATAAAAAGTAATTTAGCGCATTGGGAGAAAATTGGTTTTAGTTTTACGGTGATGGGAGTAGTTTATAGTGACCAGTCAACCACAAACCAAAAGATGTTTACTTAGGGATATAAAATGAACCAACATTTACATTCGCGAATAAAAAAATATTTTGCCTTTTTGATGCTTCACATTTGATAAAAAGTGTTCGAAACAATATTTCCTTCGAATATATACCTAAGATAAAATGATAAATATACCAGTTGGATAAAACAAACAGAATTGGCAGGGCGTTACTCGTTCAACACACTGCCATAATATTATGAATCCTAATTCATTCCAATAAATTAGCGTAAAATTGGTCACTCTGGTTTTATGTTATAGTGTGTCCAGTGCACTGAAAATTACCGTTAAGAACCAAAAACAGCACTGCCCACTGCCCATTTTGTCGAAGGAATGGATAATTTGGTTGATGTCTTAAACAGCAGGGCAATTTATTCTACCACACCATGTAACTATTCTTTAAGCGATAGCGGCATAGCAGTAGGTCAAGCATTCAAAAAGGACTTTGACATGTCTAGCACTTTAACTAAAATTAATTGAAAATCTAACGAAGCATATCTAGAGCACCCCCCTTTGATGGCATTTTGCAAACTGTTAACGGAGTGACTCAAATGTTTGCCAAACCTAAAAAGTATTATGGTCGGGGACATGAAGAAATGCGTTTCTTTATTACTGGTGGACTAAGGCCGGCCGCACATTGAACGCAGCACAGCACAGCACAGCACAGTATAGCACAGCGCAGGAGAGGAAAACTATTCCTCGACTCTGCGACTAAATGGTCACCACATATTGAACGCAGGGATTTTAATTTCCTCTAATCCTCTGTGCAGTTTTCGGGTGAAGTGCGCAATTATGAGTACTGCTACCGAAATGTATTTCGATTTTGAATTAGAATCAGATTCAGAAATGGAAACCGTAATACAGTAATACAGTATGACTAAAAAGCGTAGAAAGTCTGTATGGATGCATGATTATTTAAAACAAGGGAATACCCATGTGGAGTTTCACCTTTTAAAGGGACTAAATAATAGTCGAAGAAAAATGTATTTTCGTTTAAACCAGGAGCAGATTGTTGAAATACATACGCTTATATAAGGTACTACACATAAAATATCTCGGAGCCCGACAGTTTACAGAGGACGCAGGCAATCAGAGGAAAAAAATAATCCTCTGCCGGTACTACGTCTCGGCTGCGTGCAATATGCGGTGTTTGCTTTACTTCCATGTGTTACAAAATCCTCTGCTGCGCTGTGCTGTGCTGTGCTGCGTTCATGTGCGGCCGGCCTAAACCAGAACAGTCTCGAACATTTCTTTTCGACAATGAGGGAAAGAGGAGGATGTAATAGAAACTGGAGTGCACAAGAATTTAAATACTCCTTCCGCGCATATGTTACAACAACATTAATGGAACTTGCTGATAGTGCTAATTGCGAACCGGATCGGAATTGTTCAATTGCGTTGGTCGATGTTAGAGGGTTTAGAAAGCTGGAAGTGGTGTCATCTTATAGGAAATTCTTTACTGATTCCAAATCTCTGGTAAATTTTTTGATCTGATCGGCGTACCTAGGGGGGTGCGGTCCGCACCGGGCGGCAGTGGCCAACTCTCGCTGCCCGAACGGCATTTTGTTTATGTTGGTGCTTGGAATGTACGCAGGCATTTATAAATATAAAATAAAAAATATTTAATGGTAATTTTTTTTGAAAATTAGGTTTTGTCTCATAGGCGGGGAACCTTCGGCCTCCGTAGGTTTCTTGTGGCCTTTAAAAAGTATCTTGTATTTTTATAAAGGTTGCATTTATGCCTCATGCGGCTTTCTTTATTACTGCCTAATTTAAATATTGCATGCAATGGTAAAAAAGTTCCCTACGTACAGTTCGTATTAAATGCAACTATTCATTTATGTTTATTAATTTATAAAAACCACCATTTGATTGACTTAGAAAGGGTCGGCAAATTGGAGACCGCCCCGGGCGGCAAAAATTCTAGGTACGCCACTGAACGACACACCCAATTACAAAAAGTAAAAAACACGCTTCCTTCATTTTATGAAACGTCATGATACGTACACAATACACATCACCCTCACCCCTCTGTCGGGTGGAGCGGGGGTGAGTTTTGAAAACTTAAATAGGAACACCTATTTTTTATTGCGCTTTTTTCACTCCCAACTGCAACCCCTTTTTTGGGGCGGAAAGGGAGAGAAAAACGATATTTTTGATTTTTTTTCCTCCAACATTTTTTCGTGATTTACAAATTGTCCGTCAGTGATCAAAAAGTGGAGAATAGAAAATAGACGAGTGCGAATTTATCCTTGATGTCAGAAAGACCACTATTGACAAGATTGTGACAGAACATTATCATTATCACAAGATTGGTCCTCATAAGATCAGAAACGGTAACGACAAGCGGCCTGTGAATTCAATTGTCACTGGCGGCGAAATCTGAGTCCATTGTACATTGTACGACACCAGAAACAAAAGAACAGTCCCGTCAGTGGCAGCATTCAGGATCGCCGAAGCCGCGAAGGTTTAAACAAACATTGTCTGCCGGAAAAGCGATGGCGACTGTCTTTTGCGATAGGAAGGGGCTTTCCAACAATGTAGTAATCCAAGCAAATAGACGTGTTTATCTTTGAAAAAAAATTGTAGCTCTTATTTTACGGATAACCCTCGTATATTCCGAGGTAATTCCACCTCGCTACAGAGGTAATTGTACATGAGTAAATGTAAATAAGGGTATAAATTCCTTATTATATTTTTTTGTATAAATATGTGATTCAATCTGTGGTGGTAGTTATGAATTTAAACGTTTGTGTTTCTTGCATCATCCTGTATTTCTTAGGTTTTGTAGTAGAAGCCGATTGGGATGTAAAGAACCTGTCACGTGATCTTAAGAAAGTAGAAACTAATAAATTTAAATATGTAGCTGTACAACTTAAAATATCATTAAAAATTGTACAAACATAAAGATTGAATAGTTCTAAATGCAATTAAGTGCAATTGCACCTTTGAGCGGAAATAATAAGCTGACTATGTATTTTAATTTTCATTCCTTGTAGACATCACGTGACAGATTCTTTACATCTCAATCGGCTTCTACTACCGAGATAATTACATTTTTTTAAATTTTCCATATTTTTCGGGTCTTTTCTTTTAAATTCACTTGGCTATGATTTGAATTGAATTCGATTGGTTAGGTCGTTGTGGTTAAGTAAGGTGCATAAATAAAAATTAAACTGGTGACAAAATGTGCAATCATGCGCCGGATGTAATAACTTAAAACATACGTATTATTGCAGATAAATTATTTGTGGTATTATAAAAATAAAATCTTTCATTACGCAAACAATGCATTCATTACGTCGAGGCAAAAGCCGGCAATAACGAAAACGATAAGTACGTTTACAAAATTACGCTACTCTCCTCCATTTACATTACGCTACTCTCCTCAAACGGCAGCACATTCTGTACATTATTTTCACTGGCAAAAAAATTGGCGCGAACAGGTTGTTCTACTATCCCTCTTCTATTATGGTATTAATTAATCAACCTGTAATCTTCTAAGATAAAATGTTTATATAATTAGACGCTTGTTATATCGGCTTGAAAATGGGGTTTACCCGAAACATGTCGCCGCCAACATTGTAATTGAAAATTAAATATACTTGTCAAAAGGGGGAGGTTGAGAGTTTATTAATCCTCTGTATCATTATAAACCCCTTCGTGAAGTTCGAATTCTCCATAATTTATCTTAATTATCTACAATTCTTTATTCTGCTACCAATCTTTTTATGAAATAGGTACTTTACCTACTTAGGTAGGTACTACTATACCTACCTAATTTGGTTTGTTAAAATACTAACTTTCTGTATGCACCTTCGAACATATAACAACAGGAAGGAATATCCCTATAGTTTAGTAGATGGTACAAATGTAACGGAAGTTACGCAGGCTTGACGTCACAGTGACGTAACAGTAAACCACTTGTGATTGGTCAAACGGGTGTAACGTGCAGTTTGTCGATTTAAAATTAAAGCGGTTCCATGTTTCGAAGAGTTTTTACGAGTTCTGATTTATAAATTGTAATACAGAAGATCTTAGTGTAAAAATATATTAATTAAGTGACCTTACTGAAGTCTAAAATATAGAATTAGTTATATAAACTTTATGTGTTTGGTTATGTTCGTTTTGTTGTTACCAGTAGCGTAGAATTCATTATACGGTTAAGAACATAGAGAATGTGCAAAAAATTAGAAATATGCATACCAAATTAATTTTGTTTAAAGAGCAATAAAATTTAAAAACAATTTTATGCATTTTATTTTGTTTACAGCAGGCGCGTAAACATAGAAGTGTTGGATTTACGCCCTTGCTTAACAGTACACCAATGACTCGACGGAAACGTCACAGCAGGTAGCCATATTGGTAAACCATTAATGTTACTCATTTTGCCATATGCATGTTCCTTCCTTTTGTTATATGTTCGAAGGTATGCACAGAAAGTTAGTATTTATCGAAGACAAAAGGCTGGATGATGATCCGATTAAAAGATGTAACGATTTTGATAGTAGAAGCATACCTATTACCATAATAGAAGAGGGATATTAATATTACCTACACAACTTACTTGGAGTTTGCAACTATATTATTTAGTTGGCTTTGTAAATTAAGGTATGCGGGTAAAATAATGCAAAATCAGGTTCACCGATCGTCTGTTATGAGAAGGGGAAAAATAAATGAAATGAAAAGAAGTGTCAGGGTCTGAACTTAATATACTTAGGAAAAATTTTAAAGTAAAAATTAGACTTCCTCGCCAGTTCTTAGAAAAAGGATATCGCTAGTTACCCGAATTATATAATTAGGTATATACCTATCATAAGGTAATAATTATTTTACCTTTGTTTTCCTAGTTAATACCTACCATTTTTAATCCTTTAATTTAGAAACGTATAATGGTATAATATATGACGTGTATACATATATGGTTATTCAAAAGTAAGTTCCCAGTTTGAAATGGCCATTACCTACTTTTGCTAAGTGAGGTTTTGAAAAAATAAAAACACCATTTTGTTTGTAAAGAAAAGGGGTTTCCGTTGATGGCGCACCCCCTCACGTACACAATTCTGTAAAAACACTATTCTGACACACATTTGGTAATTTTATTATGTAACTAGTAGACACTTTCCAAACGGATTGCCTCCTCCTAGGCCACCAGACCTTAATCCAGCTGACTATTGGTTATGGGGTTACCTCAAAGAAATGGTATTTCTTAGTGAACTCGTGAGGAATTGAAACAATCTATATCATATATCATTGAAAACATTCCACTGAATGCACTTCATAATGCAGTTCACAACATTATAGAAGAACGATTAGATATATCTTATTGAACAGGAGCTAGGTGGTCAACTTTAATTTTTTCTTGTTTGGTTTTTATTAATAAACCCACTTCTTTACAAACAAAATGGTTTTTTTTCACAATCTCAAAAATTAGCAGAGCAAATGACCATTTCAAACTGGAAACTTGCTTTTGAATAACCTTATACTTCGCATGCCCTATCTTATTTTCATCTTACGCTGATATTATTCATATTGTTCCAAACGACGTATGGAATGGTCAATCACATTGTCATATGAAATTTTTTCCCGGAACGTTGTTTAATTCTTGACGAATTTGTTCACATTTATCGCAAAGTCCGAAATATTTGCACGAGATTCGTATAGATAGGTACAGTTACAGTTCTAGGTGCTTCCGCATGGCAAGTCATACAAAGAGCTGCATTTTCGTTTGTTGCATGCTGACGTTGCCTATTGCTAGTATAGTTTCTTGGTTTGATTAGATCGTCACTGTTTCATATTATGGTAGGTACTGTCTAGAATTAAAAATTTAATATTAATTGAAGTAGGTATATTAGTATGGTACCCCTAGTATCACAAAGCTTATTTTGTTAAATTTGTATTCAATTAATGAAATGATATTTTTACACCCAACCAATTAAAGTCAAATAAGTATTTTTGCAAATATATTGGCATCCCTAATCATTTAGATTTAGAGCAAAACTATCTACAGCAAAGTCTCACGAGAACCGATTTTGGAGCACCATCAAGGTGTCGTGTTGTCATCAGTCAATACCTACTTTTGCAAAGCCAGAAAGGGGCATTGCGCAATGACAACGTATTGGTAGATATATTTCTATGTATGCTTGAAGAATAACTTGCAGAGGGTGTACGAAAACCTATAGCTTCAGCGGGACGGACCCGTAATGATACGTACGTACTTCGGCATAATTAATGAAATTCGTTCGCGATTGTTTGCAACGCGCGTAATTTTCCGGAACGGCGACAATATATGAATTCCAAAATCTCGTCTTACTTAAAAGCATAGTGTAAGTGTAGGTAGGTACCATATCTAACCTAAGGTAGGTACCTACCATACAAACGTTCTACAAGGACCAACAAATAGATGACTGAAGACGAAATCGCTGGCGTTTCTGAAGACGTACGGTAGATACATCATACATCTAGCAGTCCTTGTACTTCTAATTTGCAGACAACATTGTACCATTACATCTACCATCTACCTACGATGAAATGGCGCATATCTTTCCAATGTCAGCACAAATGGGATAATCCTTGTGTTTCTTCGTGCACTGTTCCCTTCACAGCGCCACCCTGTAGAATGGGATTTTAATACATGATATTCTAAATTTACTTCATATAATATTCTCTTTACGTAATCGTACACATGGGTATTAAGGGTATTACCTATTCATGTTGTATACTAGTTTCATTATTTTTAAATAGGATTCGTCTGTTTACGTGCTTGTTGGTTTTACATTTGAACAATGCGCGGTTATAATTGCTAATTCTTTTTATATTATTTACTAACTTAAGTAAGTATAATAATTTACATATAATACCTAACAGCATATATATTTTTATTCCGAATGTACCTACCTAATAATGATAATAAACAACAAATGTTACATTCTTATCAAGCTGATGCGGTTCAATGCATTTTGATTTAAGAACGCCTTTACTAGACGCAATCCAAGTTCAAACACTAACTATCATCATTATTTTTTAAAAAGTAGGTAGTAATTTTAATTTATATTTTTCAATTACGATATTCAATATAAATATTAGATTAAGTAATACCTAATTATACTTAGTTAAAAAGGACTCATTAAATGGCTGTAATATGTATTAGGTCATTAATAATCCCCTACTGCAACTAACGAAATTATAACAGTTATTGATTAGGAAGCTAAATAAGTTCTTTTACATAACATAATTAATTACGAAAAAATATTGGGTTCGATAAGCATTAGGGTAAGTGGATTTCGGTAAGAATTTAAATTCGCGCTACAAATTTGACAATCGAGAATCGACTGACGACTTGTAACGACAATTTTATTGTGGAAAATTGTTTTTGTATCGCCAATTTTGGTAGGTTTTTGAATGAAAATAATTTCCATTTTAAAATACCATGCATTTAGTTGATTTTGTACACCTTATTACACGTTGTAGTTCTAACATCGAATTAATTATTTATTCGCACGCTTATTTTTACTTTGATTAATTACCCACTCTCGCCTAATTATACAGCTTTTAAAGTTTGTTCTTCATATTATAATTATGTTTTACGTGCTAAGTAAATTCTCAACCTTGTACTTAATGGAACAATTGTTAGTATGTATTTGCAACTTGTCCGATAAACTTGGTATCATTTTATAGGCATGCAAAATAATTATTCCACAACAAGGTTGTACGAAGTGTTGTTACGAGGCGTGCTATGGAACGAATTAAAAAAGTAAGTCAACTCTTTTGGTTTCTTGTGTGTGAACGTCTTCATTTAGAATACACTGGATGAATCAACGTGCTTCAGCGAAAGAAGCATACAGACCAACAGAAGTCGAACACATCGCAAATGTGATCACTCATGGTATATGGATTGCACCGAGCATATGGGCAACACTTGAACTGCTGTGCCGTTCCCATAATGCTGCTCAATTTTTTCAGGCTTAGTTTATGGGGCAACATTAGTTTTCCTTTTTTGTGTGTCGACTTGTTTTCACTGTGTGTTTTATCGTAACAAACAAGGGTAAGGTCAATTAAATAGTTACTGTTATTTTGACGTTTACACCTTAGGCACTTGAAAGATGCATTGCATCGCTGCGATCGAGCTATGATATACATATTCATAGCGGGTTCATACTTCCCTTGGTTAACTCTTCAACCTCTTCCTTCTAATTGTTGGGCTTCCTCTATGAAGTGGTTGGTGTGGCTTTTGGCAGTTCTTGGAATTATTTACCAACAAGTTTTTCATGAAAAATACAAAATGTTGGAAACAATTTGTTATGTGATTATGAGTATATTTCCCTTTCCCTTTATAATTCAGGTATGTAATTAAACCTGTATAGGTAGGTATAACAAAGTGATTATTTTGTAGCATGACTTTCATGGTAAAACCGAATTAAAAATTGGAGGAATGGTTTATGCCCTTGGTGTGATATTTTTTAAAATGGATGGCTCAATTCCATGTGCTCATGCAATATGGCATCTCTTTGTTGTCATGGCAGCTGCAGTTCACTATTACGCTATACTTAACTATTTATATCCTGAAATACCTCTCCTCGATTCTTCCTATTTAACAAACAGTTAATATAGATACCAACCTGTAAGTAGTTCCATTGTAAACATTACAATAATGGACATGTTTGGAGCAATCTTGTTCTAAAATGCCAAATTTTTGTAATCTAGCAAGTTACTTTATACTTCATAACAGATTTGGACCAAAGTACATTGAAATTGACGTAAGATTTATTTAAATATTAGCTGACAACGATAGCAGTATGTTGTTTTCGAGCAATAAATTTGAATTATTTTGTAATGTGAATTAAATTATTTTTGATACATCATCATAATTTTTAAAAGGAGTTAGTTGCTCAATTGTAGTAACCGAGACATTACATTGACTACAAGGGATCATTTCGTGAAAATATAACAGTTTTCCATATCGATTTGTTTGTCAGAAACGGAATCTCCTCATACTTTCATACTTCCGTTATGATGTAAAGATAGAAGGTGTAACATTCATATTCATTTATCTAGAGAAAATTTCCTGACTGAAATTATTGTATTCACACACTAGAATCATAGTTTGAATGTGTCTATTTTAGAAAGGATCCCCCTTTAATGCGAAGACAAGCTAATTACCCTTTTAATATGACATCCATGTGGTTTTTCCTCCTAACAATTCTTCTACAAATTCCTACTTTTGGACAAGGTTCTACTTTCAGTAAGTAAATTTAACAAATTTGCTTACTACTTCCTCCAGCAGAACAGTCAATTCTGTTTCAAACTCAGCTTGAGAATAAGATAAGTATATGCTAGTGTGGGGCTTGCATGTTTCAGATCCAATTCTTAAAGATACTGTGATTGTGATTGTTAGGGCAGTTTAGTCTAGAAATGTAGCGAATTGACTTGAAGGTCTGACATTTAACCAATTTTTCGATTCTTTGCTCCAGCCCTTGAGCTTGAGTGGACTCTTCTTGAAATTTTCCAGTAATGTGTTATTCTGCAACTTGATAAGGGGAAGGTCTTAGTTGATTTGTGAGAATGAAATGGTTAGTTCTTTGCACACTTTTTATTATTTATTCTTGAAATTAATAATTTTAATTAAAACTGTTAGGCAATGTAGCAATTCTACAATATTATACTCGGCCAATCTAATTTTTTAGAGATAACAAATGAGGGGCCATTTTAAATTGTTAATGAAATATATTCAAGGTTTATACATTAAACTGATACCAAATACATAAAAAATACAATTATTTCATAAACTTGTCTTACATTATTAAAGATACAGACTGCAGTAAATAAAATTAACTTTAATAAACAAGAGAGGTTTTTTAGTCAATTTCAGTCAGCGAATACCACCCTGCAAACACCAAAACCCACCGTAATATTTATAAGAATAACAATTATAATAATTAAAAATACTTTATTAACGATTGTGGTTTTTGGTGTTTGCGGTGTTGTTTGATGACCACAAGAGTTTCAGTTCAATGAAATACTTAAAAAATGCAAATACATATATAATTCATTATATAAATTATAAAAATAAATGAACTAAGAAATCCATAATTTATTCAGGTTTACAGCCAAAATATTTTAGTAGCTTGATCTCTGTCCACGAGGTGCGCACTAACGAATTTTTTCAGTAGGGACTTAACCACAGCTTTTACTGCATCGTCGAGTCGCTCACCTTTGACGCTTTACTAAAAAGTAATACTTCTTTTGTTAATGTTACAGTTGTACTCAACAACAATGTTGCATTAACGTCAATCCATCCATCAGATAACGAAGTAATCGACAAAGCAAAATTTATTTTGCGTCAACTGATGTAAGGATATTTAAAAAATTTAAAAGCAAGATCTGCACTTTACAAAGTTCAAGCAATTGTATACAGTGTGCAGTATAATCTTTCCTTTTGAAAAATTCTGACCTTTTCCTTTCGTTATACAGCTGCAAATGATTCATACATTTATTCCATCGTGTGTTTTTCTCAAAATAGTGATTTTCAAGACTATTTACTTTCCTCTCTCATAATCAACATAGGAACTTGTAACAAACACTTGAAATGTGATTTTTTGCTCATTTATTCATAGCTATATATGGTGAATGTTTATTTCCAGCAAAAATTACAAACAATTTTGAAGAAATTGGCTTTTGCTCTAGGAACCAAAAGAGAAACTGTTACTTTATGCTTCATTCCCTTTTACTGTCTCTTAATTTGGGTGTTTGTTAATAAGTAGCTCCACATCATCCCTCCTCATTGAAACAATATGACACTTAAAGAAAATGCAGTTACTATCTAAGTAAGAAAAAGTTGGCGGTAAAAAAGCAATGAAATGTAATTAATTCTCATTAATATGATCAAAGTGAACATTTGTATGCTTACTTTGCATTTATTTACTTACAATACATAGAAACTTGATTAATTTAGTCATTTATGTCAAGGATGAGGTTAAATGGTCAGAATAACAAACATAAATTTGTACCACGTTCTTCACAATGTATTTATTTTAAAATAAGTGTTGAAATTGATTTTTTAACAGATTCAGTTTGTACCATAATAGCAGCCGGCAGTACGGCAGAATGTATAGTCACAATCCATGCATGTATTGACAGTTAAGCAACTCGTATTCTGGTCAGTACTTGGATGGGTGACCCCTTCATTCTGTGGCTCGGTGTGTCCGGCAGGGGGTAGTACAAGGGGCCCGAATGAGGCCCATGTACGCGTGGACTTAGGTCCCATCCTCCATCGTAATTTACATTGTACCATAATGCGTTATGATAACAAATTGGGATTTCACATGAAATGGAAAATTAAACATCACTTACATTAAATTCAATTCACAATCTCACATACTGCTGTCCAAATTATTTCTATATCTCATTATTGATCTCAAAGCTATTTGCTAAATTTTTATTTTAATGGGATAGATTCAACCTGGCCAATTTGTAGTTATTTGTATATGAACGTAAATTAAAATGTTCACATAAGAAAAATGGTCAGGCCTATAAGAAATCTATGCTGTTATTGAAGTACCTACCTAATAATTGTAGAAAGTATGTATAAGTAGTTAAAATATTTATGCTCTTCCTACATATAACATTTTAGACAACTGTGATTCGAAAAAACCTTATTCATTAAACACCTTACCTTTTAAATGGTTAATGAGAGTATTAAAAAGATTCTTTAATCTTTTAACTGCCCAGTTCGCATGTATGTCAATATATTTAGAATTGTTTTAAGTATCAAGATGTCAAAGACTTCTTACACATACTCTCAAAACAAGTACCAAATTTTATAGAATTATATATGTAGCTCTCTTGTAGACAACAATGTAGTTAAATACTGTACCGCTACAAACTTATAGCACAGAATAAAACACTAAAGTGAACCAGAAGCGACACTCTGCTAAATGCGTGTTCCACATTTTCTTATCTCGTGGACTAATAACTCCGCCTTCTTTGTTGTAGAATATAGTGCGCGCATTGATACATTATACATTTCAGCGTATGTACCTAGCGGTGCTCGGTGCGTTGAACTCTTATTGCGAGAATTCTATCGGAATTAGTTTTACGGTGAGCGGCTTATCACATGCGAAAATGTATGGCAAATATTTTTCGTTTATGACATCTTAATTTAGAAAATAATGAGAAAAACTACAAACCACTCCTCTTTTTACTAGCCTTGCTAATGCAACAAACAAAGAAGTTTTACTAAAACGGGCGTGGTTGCGCCGAGGATACCGCCTTGTATCTGCAACATAACTTCAAAGGTGCCGACGGAGAGTGTCGCTTCTGGTTCACTTTAGTGTTTTATTCTGTGCTTATAGTGAGTCACAATTTTTCTACTTGTGTGAATTTTCCTGTGTAGTAATCTCACATTGTTGTACAAATACTCTAGCAAATTATAAAAAGCTCTCAATCTATTTATTTTAGAAAATGTATTTCACTTTGGTGTGAGGGTAGCATTTTCTTTATTAGTGAAATTAAAGACATTTTTATAAAAATGCTGTCCTGTTCCTAACCAATTCAAAGTATTGTGTACAAGTCTGATATTATGTAGTTCTTCCACACTTTTAAATTTGAGATATTAGTAAAAATGTACTAGTAAGGATTGTGTACTATTTTAAAACTAATCTAGATGTGAAATTTTGTAAAATAGTCAGATTTAGACCTGTAATGTTGTGTTTGAATAAAATATATTAAAATTGATTTTTTTGTGTAATAGCATAATTTCTATTGTGGTAATAGGTGTCTAAGTAACTGTCAATTTGGCTGTTTGTCAAAGAACAGGTAAAAAATAACAGCCTTCCATTCGTAGGGGTTATCATTGCGAATTGCAATCTTCACATTTGTAAACTTTTCTGCAAATAGTAGATCGATATTCGTGAATTTTCCTTATTGCATAACACACTTCTCTACAAGCAGTATTTGAGGCTAGTGAGCATCACTGACACTGAGCAACTAGGTTAATTGCCGGAAAAATGATTGTTAGCTTATGAACATCCAGTGTATATCGTTGATTGAAATATAGTATTTCAATCAACGGTATAATAGATTTGGACAGGGACAGGTTTTAGTCAAAAAATAAGCATTTTTTCTTGTTTGTTTATATTTTTTGTTATCATCTTCAGTCACTGTAAAGTATTTTCATGTCAAATTGCCAAAATGGATATGTATAATATGACAAAAAGATACTGAAACTGTATGTTGTGATGCAAAATCAGATAGAGAATGCATTCAGTGCATTTTAATTGTTCGCCCGATAGGCATCGGTCCTGTTGACTATAAACAGATTCCATTCTGGTAACATTTGTAAGGTATAAGTATAGTCAGTATATCATCCTACCATTGTTACCTTACTGTTGTATAACCCTTCCATTACTGATAATTCATCCCACTAAACATTACACCCATGTGTTCGAGATTACAGCAATCATGTCACATGTGGTAGGAATATGGAAGGGGTTATTACGCCCACATCCACTGAAGAGTCTATATTTTGGGGATTACCTTACCTGTTTACAAAATGCAGGTCTACTGGCAACTTGACAGTGTAAGTTTATTGTAGTACATGTATTAATTTTATTATACTATTTATTCGGTGGTGGCATTTTTATTTATTATGTTTAAGGTGGTGGGTAGTTATAAGCATTGTTCGAATTGTTTGTTACTGTGTAGTAGATGCAACTGAACATTCACACTTTTAAATTATTTCTTTGCCTTGCCGTTGTTGTGAAAGTAGGCATTGCTTAACAAATGATTTAGGACAACTCATGTATTCGCAAGTACTTCATGCAGAATGTAGTAACTATTTCAAAATAAATGGACTTGCCTATCTAAAAGCATGGGGAAATTAAAAGTCTGTGTATTTGTTCATTATAAATAAATTGTCTTAAAATTTGCGTTCATTCAATTTTCAAAATGTTTCAGTAGTTACTTAATAGTTTCTTGTTATTCGAGGAAATACAACTTTCCCATAGAAATTATAAGGTCAACTTTTGTTAGGTGCATACAGGTTCGTTAGTACTGGGATTTTTCACTACTAACTTTATGCACCTGAAATTGTTATGGGAAGAAAAAGGAAGTGAAAATGACAGAACTGCAGATCGTACATGAATTGGATACTGCATAGCAAAAAAGTCCGCAAATATACTTTCTTCTGAGATGGTAAAATAAAACAATAGACACTGTGCCGTCTTGATATTTTATGGGTTGAGGTGATTCTAACAAGGGTAGTGTGTAGTTGTAGCAAATACAAGTCATTATTCGTTTTTAAAATTGACAACATTCTTGAGTTATTCACGTGTATGTAAGATGCCAGGGAGCATTGAGGTAGGTGTAAAGAATATAACGGATGTAGTTCATCTGCATGTGGAAAACGCCGTATAAATGAAAATCTGAAGATGTGTGGCGAAGACAAGCAGTGAAACATTGTAGAGACACATCACCACAGATACTGACTATTTGAGTTGAATGGACTAAACTCAACGGATTTTAACCTGCATCAAGCAAGATCTTGTTTTTCCTTCTGGCAGCACAGATGTGCTTATACAGCTGATGTAAGTGTAATAAGTTACATCGACTGTAGTTGCATCTGAATGACAACACCAATCTCAGTGTTGTATTAAGAGTACATAATCACATCAGAGCTAATTAAAAGGATGCCTGGAAATTCCTTATTCGTTATTTCAACGTTGTACAAATACAAAAATAACATTTAAACCGCCTTTAGTGCATATTATAGGCCATGGCCTAAAAAAAGTGGGTAACAATGTCAACTGTAAAGTCAATACAAAGGATATTGCCATAGCAACTGTCAAAATCATAGCAAACAAAAAATTTTTTAGTAGCAAAAATTGTAAATTATTAATAAATTAATAATTTTATTGTTTAAGTATATATTGATGTAAAAGTGTAAATGCAACAAACGTATACTAAAACAATCAAGGTAATTAACATTTATGAAAACTGTCATTAAATATTTCTCGTATCTGACAGCCTGATACATAATTTATTTAAGCATGACAACTAGCAAGAAATGTGACGATATTAATGAAAATTTAACTTGGGTAAACGGTCAAACATACCTAGTCATGGTCACGTACCAAAATGGCTCGATGATATTGCTGGGTATGTACATTGAAATAGTAGACATATTTTTAACCTTAATAAATTTTAGAACTGTTGTACAGAATTCAAATTTGGAAAGTGCTGCAGATGAAAGGGATAAATTTTTCCATCTTATTGATTTAAGCAGATTAGAAGAAGGTTCCGATATTCCCTCAAGAATCACTTCAGATAATTAACATATGAAAAACCAAACACGTTTGTTACATGTTCTTAACTACATAGAAAACTAATTTTAATTATTGCAGGCGACCAAGGACAGTTACCATCAAATTTGGGAGAAGAGCATCATTATCTTCACAAATTTATGCTCGTCGTACACCGCGTCACTTAAAACTTACCAAATTAGATTATATAGTTCCACAATTAGAGGGCAACATTGATTTTGCTGCCCTACAGAAAGATATGAAGCAAACGGATTTAGAGAAATCGTGGAAAAGTTTAAATTTCATTTGACAAGACACTAATGGGGAAGATTAGAAGTGCCAAAAATGACTTTTTTTATTCAACTTATGGTAGGTCAATAAAAAACTGAATCTGTACAAAGGTTTTTTTATTTTAGAGAATATGTCAAATTCAGAATTTGAATATCAAGACTGCTACAGTCCTTCAATTTTGGAAAATAAGACACCTATTAGAAGTAAAAGTGAACTTTCTCATTACGTTCCATTTTACGTATATTCAAATATACAAAAGGCTACAGAGTCTTACTTATTTAACAATCGAAATTTGGCAAATAAATCGAAATCATCAGAAGACATATATGATTTCAATACTAAGTGCAGTGATAAGGAACTGAATAATATAGAAAGACAGTTAAGTGAATACAAACTTCGAGTAAATCAAGAAAATTTATTACGAGAAAAAATTATTAACGAGTTGCTTACGGAAAATGAACGAATTACAGAACGACTAAAACAAAGAAGTTATAAAAAAAAGTGTGATACAGAGTTACCAACTTATGATCCTACTCAGTTCACTCATGATTTGAATAGCTTAAATAATGATAGCACATTATGGGATTCTGATCTTGTAATACCTGAGTTACCCACAGGTAGGGTACTCAAAATTCAGATATTTAGCACTTGGGGAGATAAACACTATGTTGGTTTAAATGGTATAGAAATATTTGGGGTCGAAGGCAATATTGTCAGTGTGCAAAAGGTAATGACTTCATTACCTTTATAACTTTATTTTAAACATTTTAAAATGTAGATTGAAGCTTCGCCTGCTGACGTTAATGTATTACCAGAAAATTGTAATGATCCACGGGTTGTGCAAAATTTATTAGATGGAATTAATCGTACTCAAGATGATGTCCATCTATGGCTAGCACCATTTGAGAAAGGTCTTAGTCATAGTATTACTATTACCTTTACCAGTCACGCGGCAATAGCAATGATGCGAATATGGGTGAGACTAACATAAGAATAATTTGCAAAATCAATGTCTTTAATTTTTAGAATTATAATAAATCACGTATTCATTCATATCGGGGTGTTAGACATGCTGTAATCACACTAGATGATGTCCCTATATTTAAGGGAGAAATTGCCAAAGCTTGTGGAGGTATGTTAGGCGGTGTGGATGCTTTTGGAGATGTATGTATAGAACTTTTGTTATTGTCTTACTATTCAAATGTTATTGTAGACAATTTTATTTACAACAGATGAAAGTGTTTTGGAATCAATTTCTAAAAATGATCAGTCTTACTCTACTTTATCTACAACATCAAAACCTGATGCATCAACCATAGAACGGCCTCCGACTGTTGCTACCATGGAGGTATGCTTAAATTAATCTGAAATAGATGATGTAACTCTTTTTAATAGAGCCGTCCTTACACGGGTGTACCTGTTGTGGAAAGCAATTACACTGACCAAACGTCTCACGATCAAATACTGTTAGGAGGAAATCGAATAGATATAATCTTACTCACCAATTGGGGTTACATTAATGTCATTGGTTTAACGGGTTTAGAGATTGTGGGTATTTCTGAAGACATTATTAATTAATGAAGAAAACATTCAGTGCAATACAATTTCGAAAAATAGCTGTTTGAAATCTATATTAAATGGCGTCAATGTAACAACTGACGTTCATAATATGTGGTGCGTTCCACACAAACAAGGCCAAAAAGTAATCATTACAATCCAGTTTAATTTTTTTACATATATATTAGGTAAGTTATATTACCATTTATTAATAACATACATAATATGGTATTTAGGCCAGTAAAATTAAAATACTTTCCTAAAGCTGGAAATTGCTTAATATCTTTAGTTTGTCCTAAATGCGTGTAGTTGGCTTGTGAGCTTAAGCTTTAGCCAAGTCCAACTGTCCAAGTTGGCTTTATCAAGAGAAATATATTTTAGAAGGCAGATTTTTAGTTTGCCGCATGCTTGTTTCATTGAAGATGGAAAGTGTATAATGGTCCACCTTAAATTTAAAATATGTCTTCAGCTGATCCACTGTTTATTTGATTTCTTGTTCCCAGTTACTCTTCTACTAATAGAGGTAATATATTCCATAACTGGTGTAGTGTGATTCAACTAAGAAGTTATTATGCATCCTTATCAATCCTCATCATCTTGTTATACTATCATTTACCGGCTATTCTGTTACAGAGATCATATCAGAAAAATCGCAAATTTTCGTGGGAAGTTGATTCAAATCAACGACTCGGCTTACTATCTTATAACTTCGTAGGGTCTCATAACAACTTCCTTAATTTTTAAGTGTTTCTCCAATTTACTGAAGACCTTCAAGTGGAAGTTGCTGGATGGGTTATGTTAGAGATACAACGAGTCGTACTTCTATCTCGCCGACGTTTCGACTAGGCAGGGCTAGTCTTTTTCAAGGTTCAAGACTCGTTCTTTAACTACCTATTCCAATTATACCACTGAACCACTTATCCATTGCAGAATTTAATACTCTTCAGTTTTTATAAGTGAACTTATCTTTATTAAGCACTGTTCAAAAATTACTACAAATGAATAAAAAATTCTGGCAAGTATTGCCACGAAAATTTTTACGGACAGACTACAGGCGACAGACGGAATTTTTTTTTTCATTTTCAGAAACGCAAAGATATGTAAAATTTTTGGAACACTAATACAATGCTTCCCCTTTACTTCGTACTCGGGAAGTAAAAAAATGCAAAAATTTCACTTGTTTTTAAATACCAAAAGTTACGGTCCCCTCCTATATGGCCGTGCGGATTTAGGACCTACTTAAGATATTTTAAAAGAACTTCTCCCCAATTTTTTAGGCAAGTCAAATTTTATTATTTAATGATAATAAAACACTCTCAACCATCCCCTTAAAACCGATGAATTTAATAAATGAAAATGGAGTTATTTTTATAAGATTTTTTGAAACTGCTCCCAATGCAAAAGGAACAGGGCGTTAAATTGTGCATTGGGAGCAGTTTCAAAAAATCTTATAAAAAATAACTCCATTTTCATTTATTAAATTTCATCGGTTTTAAGGGGATGGTTGAGAGTGTTTTATTATATTACCATTCACCCCTTTGTGAGTTCCGAACGTCCATTATGTCTTTTATATTATTTATTTTATTTTGTACCTTGAAAATATCAGTAGGTAGTAGACACCATATGGGTGGATACACCTATGGCCTTTCCTTTATAACGCTTTATATAAAACGATTCCATTATATAGGGATGCGCCTATGGAATTATAATGGAAGTCCAGAATACACCTACGCAGGAGTACAAGCAATGAAAATCTTATTAGATGGCAAACAGTTAATTAACCCCATACGAAAAGATGAAGTGTTTTTATTGCGACGTGCCCCAGGAAATACGCATTATGATTTTGTTCAAGATTTAAGATTTGCTGATTCAGTGGATGTCAATACACATTCGAAAGCATTGCCGTTAAATACTACATTTCACTCTTTAAGTCTATATAAAAATGAGATGCCTGAAGGTTTTGTTTTCCAATTTATTATTTTTTCTACTTGGGGCGATCAGTATTATTGTGGATTGAATGAAATTGAAATTTATGATGAATATGGTAAAAAAATTTTGTTGGAAGAGCAAAGTAAGTTTTCGATAAAATAAGTGCCTTCAACAATGTTTATTTTAGATATATGTGCATACCCGGAAAGTATAAATGTTCTTCCTAATGTTAATGGTGATATAAGGACACCTGATAAGTTGATTAACGGTATTACTTTTGACAGTGATGGTGCACATTCATGGTTAGCACCAATTATTCCCGAGTGCCTCAACAGGATTTATATTGTTCTTGATACCCCTACTTCAATCTCTCTTATAAAAATGGAACTATTCAAAAACACCGTCAAGAGGCGTCAAAGAATTCGGGGTACTAAGGGTTTATTTTAATTGCTTTTTAAATGCACAACTTTTTAGGTGTTGGTCGATGATCTTTTGATATACAATGGAACTCTCGATAAATATGTTAACAAAAATGGATTGCCAAATCATCGTAGCATTATTTTTACCAATGACAAAAAAACTTTGGAACAAGAAATTCATACGTACATAAGGTATTTTTAATTTTAAATTTTAAATTGCCTAACAACCATCTCTGTAGACAAAGCAGTGGTAAACAAGAAGTCATATTATTGGATGACATTCGTAGTGCAACAGTTGGTTCGTTGCCAAATCCAGATCAAACCTTACGACCATTTACTTCAGTGAGTCCATTCGATAAGGATTATCTTACACAGTAATCCTTTATTATTTTTAAGTGTTTATTATATCATTATAGGTATGTTCAATGTATTTAGTAGCCAAATATACTATATATTTTTTTTATACTATTACTCAGAAAGCAATGTTCATATTATGATAAATGTATAAGTAAATAACTTGTATCCAACAATATTTACTACAGCAAATACACAAAATTGTATCTGTCTAATTTTATTGCATGTAATAGTAGTTTACGTAACAAGTCCCGAAAGTGATCTTTTACTGGACAAGTAGGCAAATTATAGGACGAGCCGCAGGCGAGTCCGGCAATCCTACGAGTCCAGTAAAAGCACTTTTGGGACGTATTACGTACAATATTTTTTTTAAAATCGGCCAGAAACGGGCAGAACAATTGACCATTCTAGGCCGGCAAGTAAAAATGAGTCCGGTAAAGTAAAAATGAGTCCGGTAAAACTTTTATCGGACTATCACAATAACTTTCCGGCTCGGTCCGACAAAATGACATTTTCTGGCCTAAAAATAATCCGGAAAGTACTACTTTCTGGCCGATTTAAAAAAAACATTATAAGTAGATTTAAAGTCAGTTTAAATGATCGCTAAAATTATTTAAATTATTGTATTGTCACAAATATTCATGTTATATGCTTTACCTTTTTTTAAAAAGTTGGAAAAAAAATATTTTGTTTCTAAATTTAAAACAACATTACAAATACCACAAACCACAATAACAGTTTGTTAAAACCTACATGTTCAACAGAAAGGAGCATTACGATCAGTATACAATAAGTCATTTGTTAACACAACCCTGTTTTTGTATTTGCTGTGTTGTGTTCTTCCCAAAAATGTTGAGTTGAAGGAATATGGGAAAAATTGGTAGGTACACATGTTGCCCACTTCTTAAACTTCTCTTTACAATAAATAATCCCCTTGAACCCATGGCAGTTTGAGAGGAAGGGAAATTAAAAAAAAAGTGAAGACCTTCCCCTACACATATACAAAATACCGATATTCTCCAGCCATTTTTTGGTTATCGCAAGAGTGGACTTTTTCAATTATTCCTCTCTTTGCAGCGCCAAAGATATGTTGAGTCTTGACAATTTCCATTTGACCTAGAATTCTGAAAAAATGAAGACACTATTTAATTGTGTAAAGTTAACCTTGTAATATTTTGTAAGGTCGAGTGCCATTAGGTTGCCAAACTCTCACATTTGTCCAAAACGTCGATTTGGCGTAGGTCCCACACTGGTATCATAGATTTGTATAATATAACAGAGAAAGCGTTAGAAACGTGTTAGTCTAATAACTCGATCTAGCAAGTTTGTCTTAGAAGTACTTGCGGAGAGTGTCAATGAATTCAAAGCCCTTAGATGTGGAGATTGATCAAAGTCGTTGGGATGGAACTCCCTTTTTAAAACCTCCAATAAAACGTTCTTGAGTTATAACGAAATTGACATCTTGTTTAAGCTTTCTTAGTATTTCAGCACACAATGACACAAACATAGTTTTTGAAATTTTTTAGATAGGAAGATGGGTCGAGTGATACTTTCATTGAAGGGTAATTTCATTCTCTATATATGACCCTGTTTTTGTTTTTCATTTTTCATCGATTTGTTCCCGAGAAATAAGGATGAAGATCTTCAAATCCTCTGCGTAGGTACTTCAACAAACATTTCAGGGGTTATTCATCAACGCACGGTAGAAATTCAATTTCATAAATCTTCAGGCGTTGAAGCACATTTTAATTATCAGAAGTCCCTATTAAAAAACAAGTTCAAAAGGTGCGAATTTTTATAAAATTCTAATTTTAACCAACTTCAAAACTGAATGATACCTTTAATAACG